>OX326970.1:7012560-9412560 GCA_946800305.1 Medicago arabica | reverse complement strand
AAAACGTTATAGGATTATAGTGAGTATATTATATCTATATTTAAAGGTAATCTTAAAAAAAAAACCTATATTTAAAAAGTTATTACGTAGTCATTTAAAATACATTTTTAATCAATGGTACATATTATAACTCCACTATTTCAATCACATGGAGTAACGAGAATAGAGCCAAAGGATACAACACCCTGCAGTAGCAAGTTAAAGGAAAAAAACACACGAAAACACCTTAGCTGCTTCAACAAAACCTTGTGGTAAAAAAAGAAGTAACGAAAATTCTAGAGTATTCTTTTCTGAAAATGTGGGTTGAAATGTTAAGCAAAGTTTAGTAATGAATTGGATTTATGGTGCTTAACATGAATTTTAGTGGACACATGATTTGGGGAAGTACATTACAATTGTGTTTGCACGTCTTCCACTTTTTGGTGCAACATGATGATAATTTTGACATCCTTGAACTCGAGATTCAAAACAATAAGTAAGAAAGTTGTCAATACAGTGGCTATGTTTGGATATTTATTAGAAAGTGTAATGGAATGGAAAGAAATGGATCACAGTGAGAATCAGAATGGATTGGAATGAAATATTGTTAGCATCTGGGACTGGTTGGATATTTTTATATCAATAGTTCAGGGTAAGATGAATGTTTCATGTATGTAAAAACTGGCATTTTCGCAACGATATTTGTCCTTCAGATTGTCTTCTTTATAATTATGAATTGAAGTAGCAATAATTGTCGCAAGAAAGGGGAGGTTTGAATTGTGACCCTTTTAAAATTACTCCTGAAACTTTAAACCAAGTTTGTATACTCAAGAATGTACTTGGTTAAATATTAGTTTAAATAAATGATATGAATTAAACTAAATAATGATTATATAGCAGAATGAGAAAGATTATGATTAAGCTGATTTTAACTCTAGTTTAAGTATTTATATAATTGTTTTATCTTGGAACAGAATATTTCTCGAAGCAGTTTAATTAAATAGCAAGATAATATTAAAGATTAAAAATCAGGACCAGAGCACTCAGGATAGTGATATAAAATAAATGACAAGAGTAGGGAAGAGAAAATAACATAGGAGAGTTATCCTGGTTCACCAAATCCGGCTACTTCCAGTCCCCACACTTCGTGTGAGATTATCCACTATAGTATTCAGTTGGTGGAAACTTCTAACCAACACTATAAGATCTTGATCACACCAGATCAGTCCGTAACCTCTGTATTATCAATCTCAACAGACTTTTACAATTCTTTGCACTAACAAAAGAAAGGTTGGAATTTTCTATCTCAAACTATTAAGCCCAATAGACTTGAGAACATGAATTTCTCTTTGTAGGGTGATTGGTTTTGTGTTGAACTTGATATCTCAACACATGAAGCTTTTACAAACACAAACTCAAAAAGATAATGATACAATAAATATAGTGAGAGATTATGGAGTTTTTCTTGTGTTTGTTGAAGAGCTTGATTGAGAGAATGATAGCTTTTGAAAGATAAGTGCTTTTGCATTTCAAACTCTTGCCTTAAACCTTCAGTGAGCTCTTCTATTTATAGAGCACGAATAGCCTTGAGTACTGGTCACAAAAGAGCCGTTTGAATCCATTTCAAACTTAAAAAATACGCTCCACTCTTGCTTGGGGAACAAGTGTGCAAGCTGTCTTCAGAGATCGTTCTTCAGAACGTTTTTCAGTGATCAACCAAAACTTGGGGATGAAGCAACACATCTTTGCAAGATGTTTATGAGTTGTTTGCCTTCTTTCAGAAACTTGGAGGCCACTTAAGATGATGTAGTGTTGATGTCATTGTATGATGTCATCGAGTGACTCCTTGGATGATGTCATATGAAAATATCATTTGAAGAAACTTTTCTTAATGGACCTTTTCCCATTTATTCCTTAATGGGTCGAAAATCTCTTGGGGCCTAATCAGATTTTATTCCTTTGTAGTCTTGTGGTACAAGTGCTCATATTTGTCAAAGATTGCATTAAGTTATTTTTTTGCCTTTAAGAGCTTTAAAAGAGTCTTTATCCTTAAGATCTTTTATTCCCATCTTTAGTGAGACAAAGAGAATCAATTTCCATTGAAACAGATGACAAATGTGTACAAAAGTTTCCATTTGTCTTTTGTTTGCTTTTGCTATTTCGATGGTGAATACTTGATAATAATTTTGCAAGGCAAGAACGTTTTCAGGATTATTCTTATGAAACATGCTCACAAAATTCATTAGTAGATAACAAGATAAAATTTGTTTGTTATCTATAAAACATCAAAAGAGGATTTTGCTTTCAACACGAATTGTATCCGACAAACAAATAAGCCAAGTGTAAATGTTTTTCATTATCACCCATGATGTTAGGATCTCCCCGTGAATTCCACCAAAAGTAGAAATTTAAGTTTGACCATTCAACATAAGCCATGCACGTGTTGTTTCTTAGGTTTTCGTCGCTATATATGTTGCCAGGGTCGGCCCTAGGGCATAAGCCGATGGTGCGACGGCCTAGGGTCTATGCCGGTAAGGGTTCAATATTTTTTTTAAGGTCTGGACGTGTATAGAGAAACATTTGGTTTTTGGGGGGTATATATAATAAAATTCTCTGAAAAGGCCTCAAACTTTAACATGATGAAGGGTTGGGCTGAAATTTGTTATTGTTTTTTTTGCACTTTTAGTGCGATGTGATATATATATCCCATGTTGCACAAAAATTTCTATATACAACCTCCTATAAAAAATTTGGTTGTTCTTAATAACGTGCTCAAAAATTTATCATCGAAGAAATTGGTGATATTTTTTTGAGCTCTTTGTTCCTAATAATGTGTCTCACCAATATTAAAAATATCAGTGATATTTATTATCCAAAAAATTGGAATAATTTTCATAACAAAACAAATTCAATTTATTGAAAATGGACCTACTAGAGAAATTAATCTTAATCTTGTCTTTCAAAGATTTTAAAAAAATAAACTATATCAATATAGTAATGTCAACTTTCTTGAATTGATTGAAAGGACTGCAAAATTGAATTTGATAATGTAAGATCATGTGAAACACATTCATCATTATGAAACCGATGTGAGATCACTACAAAAAAAACCCCGATGTCAGACACATCAACTTTTTTGTTTCGTTATTCTTTTTATCAATAGCTGCATTTGACATACGATGTTTTGGATGCTAAACTTTCAGTCTACTTCGCATGTGCTATTGTTCTCTACTTCTACAATATTTTATTTTGCTTTGGTATCTATAGAGTGTTTGATTTATTTTCAGATGTTGTCTAAAAAGAACATTTATTTAGTAGTGAAAAGCGAAATAAAAAAATGAAATGAAAAGGGAGGGTAATGAACAAAATTTACGTTTTATTAATTCCATCTCTATGCACTTTTGCGTTTTTGTTTTTGGTCCCTGCTTCTAGCCACTCATCATCTCTCTTGACACACAAGCAAGCTTTTGCCAACTCACACTTCGCCACGTGTGTTCTGTCTGCTACCACATCGTTTTTGTAACGAGAGTTAACATGAGGGACAAATTGCAAAAAGTTAGCAACTTACAAGGATGTTTTTGAAACAAAAAAAGATACAGGGACAATTGGCAAAAAACACGTGAAATTACAGAGGCGTTTTACATATTTAAGCCAAATAACAATATATAAGTGGGAGTGTCTTACATCTCCCTCCCACATGCATCTGGCCGCATGTTGCTCATACTGGCTAAGGACAGACAAGTCTGATGGCCCACCAAAAAATGAATCTAGAGCGGATAACTTCACATCAACATCTTGAGCATCCTCATGCTCCTCTGCCTCATCCTCACACTTTTGATGTTGTGGCACCTTATCCTCAAGTTAGGGCTAGGGCTCAGGCTTTGCCATCTGAGACGGTCTGAATCCATCACTCATGCCACCCCTTCCCTCTCTCACCTATCAATCTCCATTGGTTTGCTCTAACCGGCCTCGCTTAGATGATGCAATTATGGTAGGTCCGTTGTCTGCGACACGATCGAGGTGGTTGTCCATATCCGAAGAAAGAAAAAAAATTAAAATCACATGTAGAAAGCATCAATTTAAAAATAAAATAAAATTACATCACACTTTAGACTGTTCTTGATTATGTAATCTAAAAACATGAACAATTTGTTTAAGATTATATAATTTGAACATATATAGTATCCATAAAAAAACACAAATTAGAAAATAAATGATTGAAGAAATGTGATATGACATTTTGCTTGATGGTTGAAAAGAGTTGGAATATGATGAAATAGACTAAGTTAACTTCAACAATGACACAATATGGGATGGTTTGGATTTTGGGTGTTTTGGAGGTTTTTAGGCCAAAATTCACAACTTTTGAAATGAGGGGAGGGTTTTGATTGTTGTTTGCATATAATCTAAACGGGGTAAAATTGGAATTTTGGAGGGCACACAAGTAACTTGATGGGTGGGAAACAATTTTTTTTAAATAAAATGACTAATTGGTTTTTGGGGCTTAAAATTTAAACATAAAGAATGACCGAATCTAAAAAGATAGCCAAAGTAACCCGAAGATGAGTATGTTTTAATTAGGTGATTTTTATTCGCGTCCTACACGTTTCTCAAACACAATACTACATTTCAAATTTAGCTCCCGAAAGCATAAAATACATTCAAAACCCCTATTCTTTTGGATTTTAGGATCTGAAAGTAGGTAAGCAAGCATTTTAGGAGACTGAAAAGAAATTCACATATTCTTATATCTTTGGGAAATTATGAACAATGTTTTTTTTTTGTGTGTTAAATAAACAACTATTATGGGCTTTCATTTAAAAACTATTAAAAGGGCCATCGTATGTATATGTGATTTCTTGAGATGATTATGCGAATTATTTTATAAATTTAAACGAGTGATGTTTTCAAGTAATGTTGTTGTGAGTGGTAATTCTAACTAGCTACTAGTACTAAGTACGAGTCACTCGGTTTAAACTCTAACGTAAGTGGTTATTGCACGAAATGAGTGTGTTGTAAAACCTAAATCCTGAACTACCAAGTTCAGTTGCTAGTGATACACTAAGCACTAAGTATATGTGTTTTTTCAAGGCAAATGAAGATATAAAAATAGTCCATCCCTCGTATTCAAAATGGAAATATATACATTGCGTCTAAGAAAATGAAAAAAAAAAAAAGTGCATATATACGTACTAGTACTTCCGTTCCTATGTATAAGATCCTTTTGTCAAAATCACGGGAATTAAGAAAGTAGATATTTACATTAAAGTTGTTTGTAATCGCTATTGTTTTTACAATTTTATCCTTTAAGAGAGAAAATTAGTTTATGTTTTCAACATGTTATTTATTGCTGATTGAAGAAAAATATATGAAATAAACAGAGACATGTATGTAAAGAAATAATTAATGTACTTGGAAATAACAAAATGGTCTTATAAAAGGGGACAAAAAAAATTCTCAAAAGGGTCTTATAATTAAGAACGGAGGTAGTATAAACGTATAAAATAAACCTTATACTCCTTTTATTTCATATCACTCCAATCTCTATTCATTAATAAATGATGTATTTAGTTTATATTAAAAGCTAGATACATCATTTATTGAGTCAACATAAAAAATAATTTTTCTCATATAATGAAGACTCGAAGAAGTACTTTTTTTTCACAAAACTGGAAGAAGTACATTGATTATATCATGCAAGAACAAAATTTATATTATACCAAATGTAATTTTCTCTGTTCAATGCAACATTATTTTTTCTCTTACATTTTATCATCAAATTCTATATATTGATAGTTGACAATGATATGCATAAGGTCGCTAAAAAAAATTATATGCATAAGGATTGGCAAACCACTCATTCGATAGTCATCATCACATTAAGAGACACAACTCTACGCCTCTTTAAGTGTATATTTCACAATTAAACATTGAGTGAAATTCCCTCCGTTATCAATAATAATGTTTTTTGATATTTTACGTTCATTCAATTAATGATGTATCTGATCCATATTATGGACCACATACATCATTAACTGAATTAAGATGACATCAGAAAAAAGATTAAGTGGTTTTATGGAGGAAATGTCATGATAGCTTTTTCTCTATCCGTCTCATCTTAACTATCGTTTATCTTTCATAAAACCCTTTAAAATACACTAAAGCCGCCATAATATTCCTTTCATAAAATCATACAATCTCAATCCAAAGTTATCATCGAGTTTGTCATTATTCTAAGGTCGGGTGTAGGACATTCTTTTGTTATTTTCCTTACTTTCTCCTTAAGTAAAAGAAAGACATCTTTATTCTTAAGTACAAGGGCATTTATAGATTACCTACAAACAAGTAAAAGATGAATAAAAACTAACATACACACAATTGCAATGTCACATGTTCATTTGGATTGTGTGTAGCGTCCTGAGGTGTTGGAGGGTGAGGATCACCTATTTTATAGGTGCAATTTCTCAAGTTCAATGTGGTACCATATTTTCAAATGGGTGCGTATGGGAGTGGTGATGTCCGAAAATGCTATCTCTCTCCTAGACTATTTCTCCTCCTCCTTATCGCAAACACCGAACAAGTCTATTGTTAATACGATATACACCCTCCGATCATTATTATAAGCAAAAATCTACTTTTTAGGTTCATTCAATAAATGATGTATATGGTCCATTAAATATGCAACATACATCATTTATTAAATAAACTTAAAAAGTTAAATTTTACTTATAATAGTGACCGGAGACAACCGTTTGAAAGATTTGGGAAGCAATAAATGGAACGGTTTTGTTGGAAAAAGACCAATTTAAAGAAAACTTAGTAAATGATATTAACTCTTAGAGGTGGATTTTAGCTAGATAAAAAGGAACACCTTGTATGTACCATGAGTGATTTTTGAAACCCCGTGTTCTTCTCTCCGTTTGGAAGTCAAATACTATTTGTACTTCTCTTATTCTAACTATAAAATTCATTTTGTAGTTAAAATATTTTAGGCAAATCGTCCAAATCTAAAATATTGATATTGTAAATTAAGTTAAGTTAAGCCTTCCCAACTATAGAACTTATAAGTTAGTAAAAGAAAAAAAAAATATCTGACAAAAAATAAATCTACGAGAAATTTTGCCTAAAATAAAATGACAAAAGGTTGAACATTCCCTCATGATTAATCTAACTTATCTAAAATTTTCCAGTAAAAAAGAAAAAAAATCGTCTAATTTTATTTGAAAGGAACTCGTCTAAATTTTTATACTCCTATAAAAAAAAATTGAAAATGTTAAATAACCGGAGTTCAACTTGATAACAAATAAGGTTGTCACATTATAAACTCACACATAAATAGAGGTGTTAGGTTCAAACTTTCGAACATATCATCTAACCTAACAATTTCGATATTTTCGTCTAAGCTAAAACTTGTAGACGGTTAGTCAAGACCCAATTTTGTGCTTATAGTTTATGTCTTATTTTTTTATTATTATTAAATTACAGTTTTTGTCTTATAAGATCATTCGACTAAATAAGATCAGTTTGGTATCAATCACTTTTTCATGATCTTATATTTTATTTTTACTAACTTATAGTAACTTATTGATTTTTTTTATAAGTTAGCTTATAATTTATTATTATTTATCTCAATTTTATCCATATAATTTTAATTGATTTTTTAATATTAATTAAATATATCATTTTATGTCATTTTACGTTTATGAACTGATCTGCCCGCTAATTTTTTAAATAATGCAAATTCAATCAATTAATTTTTCTATTATCAGCTATCTAATATAAATTCATCGGCTATAAACTAATTTATCAATTTCACTATTGTTTTTTATAGCAAACACAGCCATATTCTTTACTTGTAAGTGAACAACTTTGAAAGAACAACACTTGGTTACATTATCCGGTACCATTTTTTATCAGAAAAATTTACTCATCCAACTTTTTAGTTTGGCGAGGAGTAAGAAATCAAATTTGACTCTCTATCTATCAATTGTCATTTCCGAACAGTCAAAGTTGAAATTCCAAGAAATCAGATAACCCTAGAAACCAATTTAATCAATTAAATTAACAATGCATTGTTCTGACTAACAGAAAAATAAAGTAAAATAAAATAACTCACCACAAAATCAGAAGAGACAAAGAGGAAAAGCTCTACTGTACCTCTCATTGATCCCTTGCAAAAGAAAGCACCATCAGCAATAGAATCACACTAGGGTTTCTTTTCTTCAGATGAAAATCCACAAATAAGTATAATCAATAAACACACTTTTATTCATATTAATATCAATCATCAATCTATAATTTATTATCATCTTCCTTGAGTATACTAAATTCAGTAGTCCAATCAAAACAATCCCAAAAAAATAAAAACACTCCTATATATTTAAAATAAAATTATGAAAACTGCAATAATTAAAAATAATTAATTTCTCAAAAATCAAAGAAGAAAGGATCATTATAATCCCATAAACTAGTTGTATAATCTTCCTCACTTGTCAAAGCTGGCCACATAGAATTTGGAGAACCAACACAAACACCAACTGGATCCAGATCCACTGTTCCATCAATATCATTATTATTTTGAGAACAACCAAAACTTGATGACCCCACACAATTCTGAATATTCATCTGCTGTTGTTGCTGATTCAAAACATGTTGTGCATGTTGTTGATTCAAAACATTTTGTGCATGTTGTTCTTGATCATGATGATGACTACTATGAATATTCTGGCCGTACGAGGTAACTGATTTAACAGAATCACCACTTGCATGTTCAAAATCTTGATGCAGTTGTTGATGATATTGTTGATGCTGTTGCACTTGCACCATTTCTTGATGAGGGTTATGATGAAAATGAACTAAACCATTATTGTTATTATAGAAAATTGGTTGGTGATGATGAAAATTATTGTAAACACCAAATGGGACAAAGTTATTGTAAACTGAGAAACCAGAAGGACGAGGAAGTAAAGGACGAAGAGTAGTATTGGAACTGGAAGAAGAAGAGTTACGAGAAGAAGATGAAGAGTTTTGAGAAGAAGAAGAGGAAGCTGAAGGTTGAAGATTAAGCTGGGCCCTAGAACCATAGAGAATAATAGCAGCACGATCATAAGCTTTAGCAGCATCTTCAGCAGTTGAAAAGGTACCAAGCCATTTACGAGTACGTTTACGTGGTTCACGAATTTCAGCAACCCATTTACCCCAACTACGTTGTCTTACACCACGGTATCTGAATTTGTTGTTATCAGGTCCACCTTTACCTTTGCATTTACGGTTATTTTTATTGTTGTTGTTGTTGGTGTTATTGCTGCTGCTGTTACTGTTGTTATCAGTGCTGTTGTTAGATGTTTCACTTGGAGTGGTAGTAACAACGGTGTTGGCGGTGGGTTTGGTTTCTTGAACATGATGAAGAGGTGAATCCATTTTTAAAAGGAAAGAGTGTGTGAGATGAATGAAAAAAGAAAAGATGGAGAGTGACTACTTGGTTACCTCGTTCAGTGTTATTGTTTCTTCTGTGATGAAATGAAAGTGGTTTCAATGTTAATGGTGGAATAGGGCGGTTGTGCAATTTTGTTTATTTTTTTATATGTGAGAGAGTAATGAATGAAAGGGATTGTTTTGCTTTGTAAGTGAATAAAGAAAGAGATAGAGAGATAGAGATACCATTAGATATGTGCACATTGGTTTGGGAATTTGGAATCATTTATAAATTTCGTTGATTTTTTATTTCTTGACCTTGATAGTCAGGTTTTCTTTCGAGGATGGTGTGTTATTTGGGATAAAGTTAATTCCTAGGCGATTACAACTAATTCCTAGGTAACTAATTAATGCATGACATTAGTGCCAGCTACCACCTAAGCTTGAACATGTTTTAGTCATTGATCTTAAGAGACTTCA
Source organism: Medicago arabica (assembly GCA_946800305.1). Classification (NCBI taxonomy): domain Eukaryota; kingdom Viridiplantae; phylum Streptophyta; class Magnoliopsida; order Fabales; family Fabaceae; genus Medicago; species Medicago arabica. Next base: position 9,402,687 of record OX326970.1, on the reverse strand, counting down.
AAGTAGGCTAAGTAGAATAATGTTCCTTTGAAGTTTATTTTTGCGGAGTAATCTAACGTTCAAGTTAAAAAACAGTGAATGGTGTTTAGGCGGAAATAATTTGTACAGGATGAAATATTTATACTTCCTTCCTCTGTTTTTATATGTAAGCCCTCTTTGATTTTTTACATATTTTTTAAGAAAAGTTGTTAATGTAATGTGTCTTAAATCGGTTATTCTTACGAGTAATGTGCATGTTTGTCCTCGTGTTGGGTGTATGTGGTGCTTCATTTGGTTTCGTTTCTACAGTCTTGCGGCATTCTCATTTAATCTAAAAACATTTGGAACATGAATCTTTAAGGCTGAATTGTCAATTCTACATGTTTTTGATTGATTCTAACACCTTTGTGAGACGAGGACCTAGTTGGCTGGTCTCAAGTCATCAGACCTTCATTCAACTACTTAGACATTTGTTAATCGTCCTTGATTTGGATATGTGCATTTATAACGATTGTGCTAATTAATTTACTCCATGGAGTAAGTCTCAAATTATAAGTTTTTTTTTATCATTTCACACAAATTAAGAAATGTAATTAATTTTATATAGAAATGAGAAATCACGAGTTTTTTTTACAAAATTATCCGTCGTTAATGATGTATGAAAGATAAATTAAAGAAGTGAAAGAAGATATAATAATAATAGTTAAGAGCATAATAGGAACTGCAACATTAATGTTTCACTAAAATTGAAAAACGACTTATAATTTAAAACAATTTTTTTCAATACGACTTATAATTTGAGAGAAAACGACTTATATTGATATCACAACATTTACTGATCCATTGATTTTTAATGAAATGCATCAGAACTCTCAACCATATTAAAAATGTTGATATTCTTTTTAAGGAAGGTATTTTTAGGGGATTTTATAGGATGATTGATATTTTTATTGTTAATTGTCTTCGCGAGCTTATCTCAGTTGATAAGAACAATGCATAATATATACATGGTCCGAGGTTCGAACCCTGACCACTGCCAAAAAAGATAACTTTACTGTTAATTAACAAAATTAAACGTATTTTTGAATGCATGGACATTAAGATTTCAACATGTATATACACGTTAAGGGAGAGTTATGTAATAAATGCAATATGTTGATGATGTAATAGTTTTCCTAGATTAGAAAGATAAATATAAAATAAGTGTTTAAGTATTACGGTGTCTAAATATTATGGATCCTAGAAAATAAACTCACAAAACCCTTTTGGGGTTTGATAGAGTTGGAATTTAGAACATTGTTTGAGAAATTTCATCATAATGCTTTCCATACTAAAAGTATCTCCACCTATTTCGCTACATTGATTTCAAGGTTCTAGATTTCCATTCTCTTACCTAATTTCGTCTAATATCATTCCTTGGAAGTATTTATAAGTTGGTGGCCAAGGTATTAGTGAACAGGCTTTCATTGGTGATGAATTCTGTAATCTCACCAACTTAATCGACTTTCATTAAAGCTGATGTTGTTGTCGTGAATGAAGTGGTGGATTTAGCATAGCAATCCAAGAATGAATGTTTGATTTTCAAGGTTGACTTCCAAAAATCATATGCTTCAGTAAGATGGAGTTTCCTTGATTATATATGTTGAAGAGCTTCAATTTTTGTGGAAAGTGGTGTAGGTGGACGAAAGCTTGGGTGTTTGCGGCAAACCTTTGGGTTCTAGTAGATGAGTGTCCAACATATCAAATTTATACTAAACAAGGCAAGGGGATCATTTTGGTGTCAATTAGTGTACGACTCAAAAGTGAATTTTTTTAAAAAGTAAGTTGATAGGGGTAAATGTGGCTCAATCCTTTATTCACATGAGAGCAAGTTTTCTTAAATGAAAAATGGGCTCCTTTCCTTTTATGTATCTTGGTTTATCGATAGGGGTAAATAAGAGATCTCTCCAAACTTGGAAACCAGTCTATAAATACGTGGAAAAGAGGTTGGGACGTTGAAAAAAACGTTTTGTAATTCTTGATGGGAGAGTGGTCATTATAAATCCTGACTTGAATTCTATACGATTTTATATCTTTCATTAAATTGCCAAAATAGTTGTTGAAAGCTTTGGTGAATACCCAACATAGTTTTTTGTGGTGAGATTTCTCACCATCAACAAAAAATTATAAGGGCAAAGTGGGTGAATATTTGCAAGACAAAGAAGGAAGGAATGTTGGAGGTAAAAGACTTAAAAAAAATTATACTTACCTCTTCTTTCAAAATGGTGATGGAGGTATTTAAAGGGAGCAAAATGGTACTTGGAAGGATACATTGAAAGCAAAATATGGATAAGGGGATCTTAACTCCACAATCTTCAATTCTACGAAGATGGCAAGTGTGCATACTTATGGTGGAAAGTCCTTTGTGAGATTGGTAATGTGAGGAGTCCTCCATGTGCTTAGGCCTAGACTGTGTGTTTGGTTTGTTGTGATTTTAGAAAATGAAGATCATTCGTTTTGTACTTGCCATTTCACTAGACGGATGGTACCATATTTTTAACTTGGTTGGAACACGAGTAATCTTACCGAGAAACATTGATACCCTTTTTTATTGTTTCTCCTCTTCTCCCTTCTTCCAAATTATCGAAAATGTTTATTGTTAATTTGATATACAACTGTCTAGAAAATTTTGGAAGCGAGAAATGGATTTATTTTATCTAATAAAAAGTCCAAGGTAGAGGAACTAGTTGATGAAATTAAAGTCTTGGAGGTGGCTTATAGCTAGGAAAAAAGGGGAGTCATGTTTGTATTTTGAGTGGTTTGTAAAAACCCTCTTGATTGTCTTTTGTTTTAGATGTTGTAAAGATCGAACACCCCTTGTACTTCTCTCATATGAGTGGGTTAAGTGCTAATTGTACTTCTATCATTTGTTCAATAGATTTCATTTTGTTTTAAAAAGAAGACTTTTTATGAGGCACTAAAATACCAAATTTTATAATATGAATTAAAAGTAAACATTTTAAAAAAAAGTGAGGAGAACTTTTTATTGAGAAGTGGTACTAACAAACATTTTAAAGGGCTATGTTAACTTGTTTCCGAAGAATACATGTTAAGCAACCCAAAAATAAAAATTTGTTCTTAATTCTTGTGCATTCAGTTAATGAAAAGTAAAAAAATTAAATTAAACTGCATTAATTATAACAAAATATTTTTACTTTTGGCCCATTAACATAAGCCTTAAGGGCATAAATTAACATTTTCTAAGCTATAAATATATTGAACCTTATAAAGAAAATATAATAGTGGGTTAATCGAAGAGTCCATACGGTTGGACCTGCTAAAATGCTAGGTCTATTTTCTTTGAAAACCACTCTTCACCCAGAAACATTCGCTCCCGCCCAGTCAAAATACCGAAAATACCCCTGCGCAAGTTAAGTCACGCTGCGCAACTTAACTTGCGCAAGTTATGTTCTGTGCGCAACTTAAGTTGCGCTGCGCATGTTAAGTTGCGCAGCGCAACTTAAGTCATATAACAGCAACACAACAACCCATCTTCCTCATTTCCCAAACTTTCAAAATTCGAAATTTTTCACCCCAAATCCGAATTTCATCATTCTTGCGCCATTCAAAGCCAATTTCGCCCACAATATCAAGTAAGTGATGATTATCCTACTTCATTACATTTTTTTGGTTGAAATTTTCGAATTTTTGAAGAAATTTATCATTTTTAGGTTTTTATAAATTTTGCTTGCATGTTAGTTTTTATGATTGTTAGTGATGATTTAACTTAGGAATTGTTGTTTAGATGTTGTTTATAGTGCATTGTGGTAGTTTAGGGTTTTGAAATTGTTAGATTTTATGTTGATTGAAAATTGCACTCTAGGTGTTTGATAAAATGTGTCAATGAAATTTTGTGTGTTTTTTGGATCGTTAATGATGAAATTAGTTAGAATATAGTATGTTTGACAACAATTTGGTAAATTACGGATTGAAATGACACTGTCGAAACTTTCGTGTTGTTCTTGAATTGTTAGAAATGACACGATGTCCGTGTGAAAATGTGTCATTGATTTTGTGCTTTTTAAATTGTTGTGTTGTGCAGATATGTCTCAGAGGGAGAGGAGTGACAAACTTAGGTTAGGGAGGCCTACATCTACTAGTAGTGCACGGAGGGAGAAGCAAGTTGTAGTCCCTCCTTTACATGGTCGAGGCTGAGGGAGAGTGGGGGGCACGAGACTTGTCGTTGATGATGATGCTGTGCCTGAGCCCTCTTCATCATAGACAGGTTCATCCCAGGCGATGGACCCGATGCAGTATCAGTTTTTGGAGCCTCGGCCTCACCAGTATCAGTTTGAGGCGCCTCAGCATCAGCAACATCATCATATGCACCATGTTGTTGAGCAGGAGGAGCAGCCTCATATTCAGGAGCCTGAGCAGCAGGAAGATATTGCGCAGCCTCAGGCTCAGGCTCAACTTCAGCAGGATGATGATGTTGGGGCTCGTTTTAAGGGGTGCCGAGGGTGGTGTACGATACCGGTGTGGACGGCTATGCAGGGGGGCCTTCTAACCTCTCGATTTTACCTCACTTTGGAGGTCATGTGGCATGCAGGATATGGGTCGATGCCGATGTAAGTATATTTTAATGTTTATTTTACTTCTTTTTTTTAATGGTAATTTTACAACTTATTTATTTAACGGTGTTGTTTGTTGTTTTTGTATTTCAGTTTCGGAGAAAGTGTAGGTTGAGAGGTATCTCCCACGGGAAGAAGCTGAACCTGAAAAACTTGACGGTGCCTCAGCTAGGAGCACAAAATAATTGGTTTTGGGATGTACTGAATGCGTCCCTAACTCCCCTCCTGAACAGTGGGTACGAGAACATCTCCCACGGGCTAGTTTGTGCTCTGTCAGAGAGATGACATGAGGAGACCAGCAGCTTCCATCTATCCGTTGGGGAGATGACCATCACACTGGATGATGTGGCGTGTCTCCCAGGCATCCCCATCAATGTGAAGCTCCTTTCTGAGAGAGAGCTCACCTGTACCGAGGCGATGGACATTATGACGACCGACCTGCTTATTTCCGCGGAGGATGCCTCTAGGGAGCTGACCAGGCAGGGTGGTCCGTATATTAGTTTTGGTGTGCTGAAGAGGCGCTACGAGGAGCTCCTGAATGGGTGTAATTAGCTGGTAGAGGTTGACACACAGGAGGAGGAAGACGAGCACTTTGATGTTAGGCTGGCCTGCATGAAGGCGTTTATGTTGCTCTTGCTTGGATGAACCATTTTCTCTCGCAAGAACAGCAAAAACATTAATCTGATGTGGATGCTTGCGCTGCAAGATATGAACGACTTGGACGAATGGTCATGGGGTGGGATGGACCTAGCATTCCTATACGAGTAGCTCTCTCTGACCTCCGATTCATCATTGGCCACCTGTGGTGGTTACATGACCCTGCTTGTGGTAAGATTTGTTTTTCTTCTTTTTTACATGGTTTGTATAATACTTGTGTTGATATATATTTGGTTCTTTGTGTTTGCAGGGATGGACTTTGGCGCACTTCACGAACCTCATTCCGAGGGTTCGTAGTGATGTGTACGACCCGACAGTAGTCCCGCTCGTGAGCCAGTGGAGACCTCCTAGGGGCTTTACGGACCCTGGACACTATAGAGATGCCATTGATGCGATGGATCACTATCACGTCATCTAGAGGTTGTACGAGAGACGACGACACATCACGCCATTCCACGACATATGCTGGTACTCCGGATGGATCATGGCCGGCAGAGACATGATGTTCCGTCACTTGCCTGAGCGGGTTCTTAGGCAGTACGGGTATGTCCAGACACGACCCAGGTCTCCTACGTATGTTGAGCTTACTGCGACAGATGTCGCGGCCCAGGCTTTCGTGGAGTTTGCTCTACATGTCCTCAGTAAATAGCTGAGGGGTGATCCGGTGCCAGAGGACGAACCGTGGGCTCATAGCAGGGGGTACATGAGATGGTTCTATAGAGTGTCACATCCTATTGTGAACCCCTCTGCGGTCATTCCTGACTACGCAGCTCAGGCACATCCTCGTTCTGTCCCTCCTTACGAGGAGGTTATTGTTGACCAGCAGTGGGCCAGACATCCTCCCGACCCATATCAGATCATCGCCAACATCAGAGCCAGAGTTGATAGTGCTATGGGGCATCCCGATGTGTTTGGTAACCCAGAGGTACTCCGCATGATGCAGGGTATACAGTCTGAGTGGAGCATGCTGGAGCAGATGCAGGTTCCACGACGACGGAGCAGGAGTCCACATCAGTAGTGTTTAGGGGTTATGACTTGTATAGTTTTTGTTTATGATATTTTTTCGGATTTGGATGTATATAACATTTGCGCTTTTGTAGCATTTTTATGACATTTTCCCTTATCTGGTCCTTTATTTTTTCGTAATTTGTTTATGAGTCAACACGTGCTTGAATGAGTAACGAAAAATGAAATATAACGAAAAATAAACAGGTAAATAGAACCGTTAAAATTGTTGCACATAACTTGCGCATGTGTTAAATCTGTGCGCAAGTTAAATCTGCACAGACACTGCGCAAGTTAACTTGTGCATGTGTTAAATCTATGCGCAAGTTAACTTGCGCAGTGTTTGGCTTAAGTCACACAATGTTTAACACATGCGTGACTTAAGTCACGCAGCGCGTGTTAACTTGCGCACAGTTTTACACTTGCGCAAGTTAACATGCGCAGGGGTATTTTTGTTCTGCCTGCAAGGCGGGAGTGAATTTTGCCGAGGGGAGAGCAGAATTCATTTTCTTTTCCTATAGGTTTTTTCCATCGGTAGTAATTTAATTTAATAAATGTGAATGTCTTTTCCAAATAAAATTTAAACATTGGTCCAAGATTTGGATCCTAAAATTGAAAGAATTATGTGGATAATCTTATCGTTAAAAAACATTGAACACTACAACTCATATAAAAATTATAAGTAGAGTCCAATTCATTTCAACGATGAAATCATCACATAACTTTTTTAATCTACTTTTTTAACAATTGAAATGATTCAAATCCTTAATCCATCATATCATAGAACTCAAACTCCTTCAACTATATCCTATTTCTATCGGGTTAAATGAGAAAATAACCATTTCAATAGATAAAATTATTGTTTCAACTGAAGTTTTTCTTAATTTTTCTTTGGATTTTTTCTTATTAAATCAATAGAAGATGATATTAATCAACTATTATAAGATATCGTAAAATATAAGGGTAAAGTGATAAAACAAACTTACGTTGAATGAATTGAATAATGGAAGTTTATCCAATAACTGAGAGGGAAAAAGCTCTGGTGTGACCTGTGAAGTTGCGACAGGGAGCATTTTTGAGTAAAGACGTATACTTAGATCCTATGAAGTTCGGATATTTCAAAACGAAGACTTACCTATATCAGATATGTATCGGATACTGATACTTTACGGATACTCGAGGATACAGACCTTTTTTTGAACAATCTTGCGGATACGTGGATACGTACCTACGAAGTATCAGAATTAATTATTTAAATTTAAAAAATATATTTTAACGGATACTTATACGATACTCTACATATACACAAGAATACTTATAAGATATTTCACATATACGTATCCAACAAAAAGATGAAGAGTAAAAAAGTGAGACAATGTTGTAAACATTCAATAGAGATGTATAGGATTCAATTTTAGATATGCATAACTAGAATTGTCTGTCGATGAACCACTTAAAATTATGCTTTTTGTGGATGAAGGTAGCGAGTGAGAGGTGATTCAATTAATCAACATTAGATAAAATTTGTGTTGAGTTCTTTTAATTAATGTTTATTTTCTTCAAGTATTTTACTTACATATAAGTTTTAGTATAAATTTTTTGTTGACATATTTTAGTCGTATCGTATCCTAAATTTTGAAAAATTCCCGTATCTACGTACCTGTATCGTATCGTCCCGCACCCGTATCCAGGCTTCATAGCCAGCAACACAAAAAAAATTAATTATTTTTTTCCAAGATAAAGCATGTAGTACATTAGTTGAAACATAAAATATATTAATATAATGTTGAGAAAATACCACTTTTGATCTTTTAAGTTTAACAAAAAAAAGCAGAGTAATCCTTTTAGTTTGTTAAGTTTTAAATAAGTCCTTTAAAGTTTTCTTAAGTTTCAATTAAGTCATTTAAGTTTTTTTTTTAAGTTTTAAATAAGTCCTTTAAGTTGTTGATTTAATGCACCTATTTAAAGTTTTTAAGTTTCGAATCGTTTCTTAAAAGGTTAATAATGACGTATTTGAAACTTGAAAAAAATTAAAGATTAACCTGATATATTTGTCAAACTTAAAGGACGAAGGGTTTATTCGATTAAGATTTTAAAGAACAATTTTTATTTAAAAAAGTCTTGAGAATTTTAAAAGACTTTGCAAAATTTTGATGATTTTGATGATTTTAAGAGACTATCCATATTAACTCATGATATTTGAAATGATTTTATGAATTTCAAAAGATTTCAACATATTTTATAAATTTTAAGGACCCATTAAAAAAATAATCATAACACACTCTTTTTCACAAATTCTCATGTTTTTCATGAAAGAAAGTGAGAAAGGGGAGAGAGTGATAGAGAAGGGAGGAGAGAGAGATAAAGATAGAGAGATATCATGTTTTTTATGAAAGACTTTTTCATGCTAAAATTTCACTAGAAAATCTCACAAAATTTACCAAAATCTGATGTATTAAACATTCATTCGAAATATGAATGATATTTAATACCACAAGACTTTTTATAAATGATGAAGAATCTTGATTGAATACCACAATATTTTTTTTAAATGACAAAGAATTTTGATTAAATACCATAAAACTTTTTCATGATAAAAAGTTTTTTAAAATCCATTAAGATCATAATCCAATACCCTCTAAAAGAGGTGTTTGGCCAATAATATTTCTAAAAAAGACGTTACCAATAATACATGTAGTTAAGAAAGTTAAAAATAGATTTTATTTTTTAAAATTAAAAGCAACAATATTTTTATTGTATCTTCAAAAAATTAAATACTTCACCTTTTTACAATTTTTAATGCAACCTTTTTATATTGGTTTTGTTAACTAACTAAGAGTGGTGGTTAGCATTTTCTTTAATACTAATATTTAGATAAATGTTAACTTGTGTCACAAGAGCACATGTTAAGAAATTCATTATAGAAATATAAATATACTTATTAAAAATCATGAAGTCAACTTTTTAAAAGTTAAATTATCATATTTTTCAATGCAAAGTTGCTCATTTTAAGTTCCTTAACACGACCCTAATATTTATAGTATAGTTCGGTTGTTTTCTAAAAAAAAAGCTTCAGAAAAAAACATGTAAATGGATCAGTGTGCACGTGTATCTGTCAGTGCTGCAATGTGCAGCTAAATGCTCCCTGCTTTGGAACTCATCTAAATTGTTTTCTCAAGTCATATTAATTTAATTTTGAAAAAGATGTGTGAACATCCAAATTGGTTGGCTTGGTATAGTTAGAGCTGTTTCTATAGCTAGCTTGCATTTACATTTTTCATTTTTTTCTGAGAAGCCAAAGGCAAAAATATAAATAAAAAACAGTTTCTATTAAACACAAGATGTACTTAATAGGAATCAAAACAAAATATCAAAATCAAAATAAAAACAAAAAACAAAAGAAGATCTAAAACCAAGCAAAAAAACTTATGTATGATCAATACAAAGTAACATATTAATATATCAAGAATGGAAATAAAAAAAAGTTGGTTTATAAGTCTTTAGCCGTCATCAAGAATGATGTTTGTTGTTGTGAATTAACTGCTCCACGAAGATTTGCTTGTTACCAAAGAATTGCCTTTTTTCAAATGATCTAAATACAAATCGACCAAATCACTTGAAAACAACCATGTATATCTTTTTGAACACCAAAAATTTACAGCACATGGGAACCAATATCAGCTGGATGTGCGGTACTACTACTAATCTCCAACCAACAAATATATAACATGATGTCAACTACTACTAACAAAATCACATTAAAAAAAGAGATGATTAATTGACTCCTCTTTCCCGCATCCTCCCGAACACAACAACAAATTTGTAGGAACTACTCGTCGAATTTGTGGAAAAATAATTGTGTTTTTTATGAATACCATTTTCTGATCAATGTGTAAATTTTGATTTTTATTGTATCGTTTTTATTTTGACAAATTATTGTAATGTTTATTCACGGCTAAGTAAGGGATTTCCAAGAGTTTTTTTTTTTTTTTTTTTGTTATTATGCTGGAAAACTATGTGAACCTACACAATTGTGAATGTGAACAATCGACGTGGAAACAAGTGAGCTACTAACTAAAATAAAATACACTGCACATGATTTTGACTAAGATGAATTGTTTCAGTTAACAATTCTGGTGAGAAACGTTTAGTGTTCGATAATTTATAAGGGTAATGTCAATATGTTTCCGACTAACCGAACCCAATACGACCAATCCAAAAATAAAATCAAAACTAAGTGCATTGGATTGATTATTTTATTGATCGGGATCAATTTGAGCTAAATGAATGTATTCAATTTTGTATATAGATTGATTTGGTTCATACAAGAGTGTTAACAAATCTCTCTTTTTAACGCTACTCACTCCAACATTCACTTTCGTATTGGATGAAATCTATGTGAATGTAGGACCAATTTTTAAAATATGGATCCTACGTAAGTTTCAATAAGTATTAAAGTGAACCTTAAAAAGATAATATTGCTAAGTTGTTATTGTGTGTTCCAAGGCTGAAGCTACTAGTACACTTTCTAAGGAGAGTTTGTTTCATAGTTATAAAAATTATTCTCAAGAAGAATACGGAGGTTACAAAGATAGACTTTTATAATTGTTATAGAGTTAGAAAATTAATTCCCAACATTTTCAAGAATAAAATTGTTCTGGATAAAGAAATTCATAGTGGTGATGAATGGAAGAAAATGCTAAACGATTGGAAGTGGTTGTTTGAATTTGAGGTGGAGATGGTGGCGAAGGAGGGGAGATGATAGCGAAGGAGGGGGTGAGAGGTTAAAAAAAAACCTCAGGAGACCGTTGAATAGTAACAGAGTCATTACGGATGGCGTCTATGAATGTTGTAACGACCTATCACCCAGTGTTGGAAACTTTTATTTGAGTAATTACTAAAAGAATAGTGAAGACTCTTGAGCATAAGTTTTTTCTCGGAACAATTTTCCATTCCCTTAGAACAAACAGATTAATTTTTTATTCCATCCTCGAATTTACAAGGATATGTTTAGTATCCATGAAACAAACAGATATATTGTAGAAAGAAAAGAAAACATATTATTAAAAAAGAAATACAACATGATAGAATTCATGCAAGATAGGGCAAAAATGTGAAAGAAAAAAGTTGATGGTACGGTGAGCTTTCTCTCCACTTGTGGGAAAAATGATTTTCCATTGCATCAAAATGGAAAGAAAGTTTGTTGGGACTTCTGCTTTTCTTCTTTCAACTATATTTCCTCTTATTTTCCTCTAAAACCAACATTGCATAAGATTTCCATTCTTATTTTTTCATATCTATTCTTGAGAATAAATTTCTGATCCATAAAACAAACATTCCTTAATTTTCTACTTGAACTTGCATTCAACCAATTTAACATAAGCATAAGGATTAAGACTCTCTTCTCCCTTTTTGTTTACGGTGAAATATCACTTCAACAAATAAATTTGAAGATTAGTCTATGACTCCAATTAGATCCTTAACAAGTTCTAAGTTGACAAATTTATTTGCACAAATTTAAGTTTGAAGAACAAGATACATATGAACATAAACTTAAAAACATAAACGTATGAAAATGGATTAGTTTTTTGGCTCAAGTTTGGTTTTGGGTTTTTATGGTGTTCTTTCGGTGGTCCGGAGTTTGTGAGGTGGTGAAAGCTGATTGATTTTTAGAATAGAGGCTCAACTTTTGGGATGCGGATGAGGGTTATTTTGTGTTGAGTTGTGGCGATGGGTGGTTATGGATTTTGTTTTTCACGGGTGGTTTTGTGAAGAGATCTGTTTTTCGGTGGTGATGTTTATTTTGGTGGGTGTTGTCAGGTAGGATTTGACTAGGCGTTTTGTGTGTAGGGTTTTTAATGGTGTTTATTTTTCGGATGTTCCACCTATATACGACGCCTTTCGTTTGTATTCTCTGTTTCACCGATCTCTAATCGTCTTGAGCAGGGATCTGGTTTTTAATAAAATTTGTTGAATAAAAAAAAATACATAAAAATATACGACAAAAAGTGTGAACGACTATATTATTGAACTTGAGTTACACACATCATTCAAACAAACAATCAGGAAGATTGAGAATCTTGTGAGAACGGATGTATACATCTATTAGACACTTAATGAAATCAAAATGAGCTCGCTAATTTGAAGAACAAATGTTCTTTTTATAGAAAATTTCAATGATTACTTGCCGGTTTGTCTTTGTTTCATTCAGACTTGGAATTACCTTAAGTAAGTTCAATCTTCTCTTGTACACTTTCAAGATACTTATTTGCTTATTTGTTTGTCTTTGCTTCATTTTGCTACACCTACCTTATGCTAGTAAGGACTCTCGATTTATGTTAATATAATCCATTATCTACTAACTATTTAATATAATTGATGCCACATAAATTTCCAATTTTGCCCTTTATAAGGGTAATTTGGTAATTCAAAAATTCCTTAACCTTGAAGAGTGCCACCTCATCCATATATATATATATATATATATATGTATATTATATTATATTATATATTCTATATTTTATTTTAAATTATTTTCTTTTTTATTTTATAAGAATAAAAATAATCTTAAATTCAGTTGCTTCTAAACTGCCGTTGTGGGAGATTAAGGCACCGTTTGATCCGACTTTTTTCAACTTCTCTACGATTTTAAGGAGAAGTTAAGCCAAAATGTTTGATACTATAGCCAAAATTAAACAACTCAAATTAAGTACTTCCTAAAAAGTATATTTTTTAATGCATAAAATTGAATGGAATGAGCTTTGGCCAAAAGTTGGTGAATGTTATGTCAAAAAACTACTTGTCGACAATTTACTTTACAAGCACCTCTCTTCAACTCATGTTAAGAACCTTTTCTTTTATTTTTTAATATTATATTTCAATATGTTTTTTTCTTCAATTTTATTTTTTATCTTTTTTTGAACCGTTCCATTTAGAGTCTGTTTGTTATAGCTTTTTTAAGAAAAATAATCACTTTTAAGATTTTTGCATCTGTTTGTTACAACTTTTTATGAAAATCAGAATCTAAAAACAGTTTCAAACGAGAAGCTCAAAAAATAGATTTTTTTAAAGGAGAGAGAAAATATGGTTTAAAAGATTGAACTATAATGTTGCAACAAAAAATCTCTCTTATATGGTTGTATCCAAACAAACTAGATTATTTGTTTAAAAAGAGTGATTTTTATTACCTTAAACAAACGCAAAATTGATTCTGATCTTTCATAAAATCTCTAAAATATAATCTCTAAATTATTTTATGTCAAAATCAATTTTATTTTAATTGTAACAAACGGGCCCTTAATTTTTTTTAAGGAGGTTCCATTTAATTTTATTATCTTTTTTTTTTCCAGATGAATTTTATTATCTTTTTATCACTCATATATTTAATTTCAATATCGCTTAATCATCACAACCTCACAAATATTTTTATTCACGCTGTCATTTAACGATACCAAATATTTTTATTTCCTATCTTCAACCTCGTAAATATATATACACTCGCATTAGCGTTTAGAGTAATATTTTATATCCGTTTATCTGTTATTTTTTGTTATGCTAATGCGTATAATTTTTTTTTTTTTAGCGTTGCATAAAGTGTAAGCTTATTTTTATAAAATTTTGATTTTAATTAAAAATAAAAGTATTGATGCCTATAAAAAATATACTTATATATATTTTGCACATTTATATTGTAACAAACTATGCATATATTTTTCTTATTCAAAAAAACTAAACATGTCTGTTTCAATGACACCAACAATGTAGCAAATATAATATCAAATAATATAAATTCTTATATGTTTGAAAGTCACCAAAAATATGGTATTCTTATAACAAAATTTGCTATATAGTACTCCCTCCGTTTCTTTTTAAGTGCCTTTTTAGAAAATTAACACAAAAAAAACGATGTGTATTTTTACATATTTTATTCCTATTATACCCTCATTCTAATCCACCAATAATTTCATATATTTTTGCACACACTTTATCTTTCAAATAAATTTAATAAGTCATCTTTCTCACGTAACAAACAATTGTCAGTTATTATCTTTTTTTCAAACAATTTTTTTTTTTTGCGCGCTCTCTCTCTCATAACAAACAATTGTCAATTTTTTAAATATTGTGCACATCTTTTTAATTATTTTAAGTCAATATAAAAATTATTTCAACTTCACATTAATCAAAAGTTAAGAAAAAATTAACTTTCTTCCAACTCCTTTAATTAAAGGGTAAATACCTCTGAATTACATGGACAGAAACTAATTTTTTTTTTACAGGGACTAAAATTGGAATTCTCTAATATTACAGGGACGAAAAGAGGTATTTTCCCTTAATTAAAGTTAAGATTTCAACTATGGCTTCAACCAAAGCTAGAGTCACACCTGAAAATTTTAACAATTGCTACTCATTGTTTGGAACAAAATTTTATTTAAGTTTGAAGATAATAAGATACAAACTTTCTTGTCAAAATAAATAAATAAACTCTGTTTAAAAATAACAAATAAACTTTCTTTTAAACAAAGACAAACTTTAGTTTTATAAATAGATAGCATTAATTAATTTTATTGAAAAAATAAAAGTAAATAAGAAAGGGTATAATTGACAAATCGTACCCTTAAAATACCAAAAAGACAGTTAAATATGAACGAAAAATTCATCCTAAAAAGACACTTAAAAAGGAACGGATGGAGTATAATTGAAAAAGAAAAAATAAACTATTTGATATTATTTATGTTATTATTTGAGCCTCCTTAAATTATTTCTCCTATTCAAATATTTTGTTGTTTCTTTTGTTTTGCGTTTTCATTTCATTTTGAGGGGTTCATTTTTCGACAATGTTTTAGTTTCTGTTTCATCAAAGGTGGTTTTCTTCCTTTTTTTTTTATTTTTTTTATGATTTTGCATTTTAAGGGTTTTATTTTTTGCTTTTTGTTCCCGATTGTTAGTGGATTATGTACCCGAAATTGTTATGTTGCACGGCTGCAGAAAAATCTCCCTTTAATCTCAGGTGTTTTGTTTTTCATTATGGGTTTATTTTCAAGAAAGATGATTTTTTTAGTTGAGGTTGTCATGTTTGCATGTTTGTTGTTGCGATCCTGTTTTTGCATTTGATATATTTTTTTCATGGTCTAAATAAATGCATGCATGTGAATATAGTAGATGTCATGATGATTGAATTTTAGCGCATGGTAAAGTTTTGTCACAATTGTTATTTTACCTTCTGGTACTATAGTTGAAAAAAAATTGATGCATGTGGGTTATGATATAGTACCTTGATTAGCTAATTTTTTACCTGTGGTATTAAATTTCCAAATTGATGATATAGTACCTTGATTAGCTGTTTGATTTTGTGAGTATTCCTAAAGGTGTAACAATTTTCATATTTGGTTTATTCTTTCTTATATTATTGAGTTGTACAAAGGTTGATTGGTTTAAATTTGTTTTTGTCATATCATTGAGGTCCATAAAGTTGATGATACAAAAAATTTGTGCATTTAAGATCAGGTTGATTTGTTAATACAAAAATTGATCACACAGAAATATGTTAGCTTCTTTCAATATCATAATGAACAATGAGAATAAAATTAAATGATGTATTATTGTGCTTCTATATAGGGATTTCAATGTCAAGGGATTATGACTACATTAAGGATCTCAAAAAGGATTTGGACATTTGGAAAATAGGTTTAGAATGCTTGATTCTTGGATTGTGAGTGGTTGCAATGAGAATCAACTTATGAAGCTCATTATTTGTGATGCAATGGTTAGAGGAGTTACTTAAGATTTGTTGTAATCTCCTTTATGATTTATCAATGTTACTTATTAGTGTACTTTTTGATTTATTTCATGTTTTTTTGTTTCTTTCTCGAATTTATGGTGATCGAGTTCATGTAATAACTCGAGATAGAGAATTGGAGCATTGGAAGACTTTGATCGAGGAAAGCAAGACTTATACTTTGTATAATTGTCATGTGTTTGATAATGACATTGCATTTAAGCCCTTGACCATCCCTTTAAGGTTGTTTTTGGTTATAGTAGAAAGGTGCAGAAGGATGACAAGTTAACTAACATTCCTACTCGTGAATTTTGCTTTAAGACATTTAAGGAAATTCAAGATAGAAAATTCAAAACTGATGTTTTAAATGGTATAGTTATGTGCAATATTCACTTTTTACAAGATATGTTATTCAACCCGTGCGAAGCACGGGTTTGTAACTAGTTACTTCGCACGGGTTTGTAACTAGTTACTCGTTGAAAAGAAGATATTTATTTGAATGAAAAACGGCCTCTTATTTGCGTTCCAGCTTATGATGACCTTTTCAAATATGACATCTTTAGGGATTGTGATTTGCTGCTGTAGCATAATCCCCAAGTTTCACACAGTTATGCAAACGACGTCGTTTCAACTTTTTCAAATAATCTTTTAAAAAAATATTATAAAGTTACTCCAGCTAAGCCAACATGCTGTCTTCTAGTACAAAACAAAGGAAAGACATATTGGGGGTGAAAGTTTGGCGCCAATGGGTACATAGATATACAAGAAAAATTGCTCGATTCCATTCTCAATTTGGTACTTCTTTCCTTTATTCTCTTCATTTTCTATATTCTTTGTCATTGTTTTGTTGTAATTTCTTGTATTATTTACTTTTTTGAAATTTGTATAAAAACCCTTAAAAACTTTGTTTTGTTTTTTGACAAATGAACCATTTTTCTTTGTTAAGTTGATTGTGCCTTAAGAAATTAATATTGACATTCCATTTTGTGTAAATGATTAAGAGTTCTTATAATACATATTATGAGTTATTATTTAACATGTATATAGCATCTTTCCTAGCATATTTGTTATTTGTAGCTTTGATATGTTTGTAACTTTGATTTACGTTTATACTGAATTTGGTAGATTTGGAAAACAATGGCACTTAATACGATACCGAGTGTTGGTTTGGAATTTGATAGCGTAGACTCGACTTGGCAATTTTGGGTTGAATACGGTAAGAAATGTGGTTTTGGAGTTAGAAATGATTACTTGAACAAACGAAAGGTAGATGGCTTGATTACATCCGGTAGATTTGTTTGCAGCAAGGAGGGTAGTAGGTTGAAAGACAAAAGATCCTTTTTGGTTAAAAAGCCTAGGGCTGATACAAGATCAAGTTGTCAAGTAAGAATTTCATTCCGTCTAATAAATGGGAAGTATGTAATACAAGAGTTTGAGGACACCCACAACCATCTTTTACAACACACAGAAACAACACACATGTTAGCATCACATCGTAAAATATCGGAAGTTCAAGCCTATGAGATCGAAATGGCAGAGGACTCTGGACTAATGCAAAAGGCTTCATTTCAACTTATGAGCACACACGCAGGAGGTAGATCCAATCTTGGATTTACACGATTGGATGTCAAAAACTATCTTAAAGCAAGAAGACAACGTAGTATGGTGTATGGGGAAGTTGGTAGTCTTATGCAATATTTTCAACACCAGATGTTGGACAATCCATCATTTTACCACGCATATCAAATGGATTGTGATGAACAAATCACAAACATATTGTGGGCTGATGCAAGAATGATATTGGATTATGGATATTTCGGTGATGTAGTTTCTTTGGATACAACATATTGCACCAACCGTGCTAATCGACCACTTGCATTATTTTCAGGCTTTAACCATTATAGAGGCACAATCCTTTTTGGGGCTGCACTACTATATGATGAAACCGCTGACTCATTCAAATGGTTATTTGAAACATTTCTTGAAGCACATGGAAATAAAAAGCCTCAAACCTTGTTCACTGACCAAGCCCAAGCAATGGCTAAAGCACTAGTTGAGGTGATGCCAGAGACTCGACATGGGTTATATACATGGCATTTGATGCAAAATGGGATCAAACACCTAGGTAGCTTGATGAAAGGGGGAAGTCATTTCCTAACTGACTTTAAGAAGTGCATGTATGAATATGATCAAGAGGTGATGTTTGAAGCAGCTTGGAGCAAGTTGGTTGCAGAATTTGATCTATTTGATAACAATTGGGTGAAATCAATGTATGGTATCAAGCAAAAATGGGCAGCATGTCACATGAACAAAGCTATCACTCTTGGAATGCGAAGCACTCAACTTAGTGAGAGTTTAAATTCCAATTTTAAGGCTTGTATGAGCCCTGGTATCAGTGTCATTCAATTCTTCCAACACTTTGAGAAAGTTGTTGAGGAGAAACGATACAACGAGTTAGTATGTGAGTATGAGTCTCGACATAAACTACCAAGGATGAGATATCAACATTCACCGATTCTAATGCAACTCGCACAAGTGTACACACATAAAATCTTTGATATGTTCAATGATGAGTTTTCCTTATTCTTAGCTGCTAGCTTAAAAACAAAGAATATGTCTCAACTTCCATTTGAATATGTTATCACCATGTTTGAAGTGGAAGGAGAGTGGACAGTACTATTTGATCCAATAACTTTCTCTATATCATGTACTTGTAAAAAATTTGAGACTTTTGGCATACTCTGTTGTCATGCATTAAAAGTCATTGAGGCAAATGATGTTAAACTGATCCCCAATCAATACATCTTAAAAAGATGGACAAGAGATGCTCATGATGGTGTTATTATTGATATTAAGGGAAATGAGGTTGTTGATGATCCTAAACTGTTTAGTACACATCGATATAAGAGATTATGCTCCGCTATGATTAGATTGGCAGCCGACGTGTCAACATCTGAATATCTACATAAGCTTGTAGAAAAGGGTTTGTATGACTTGTGTAAGATGGTAATGGAGGCTCGATTACGAGAAATAGAGAATGCCGATGATGAAGGTGATGTTCCAACAGTAACGAAAGAATATGAGACACAAGTAAAGGGGTTTAAGATTAAGCCTGGATTACAAAATCGTAGACGACTAAAGAGTTGTGTCGAGCTTATGTCTAAGAAAAAAAGCAAAGCAACAACTGTAAAACCTACACCACGTCAAAGATCAAAGGTGTAGATCCTAATCAATTGCATCTACTTAAACTTTTGTTTACTTCAATTTCATTAACTAGGTGTTAACTTTTCATATTCTTTGAAGGATCATGATTCTCTAAGTCAAATGGAATCTGGGACGTCAACTTTAGCACAATCAGCATGTGAGCTTTCTCAGACAAGTGAGGACAACTTTAGTTTCACTAGATTATTAATGGTGAGATATTTGTCTCTTTATTGGAGTTTCACTACCTTAATTTCTTTATTGCAGTTTGTATTCACAATGCATCTTTTACTTGAATAATGTAGGAGCCACTCAATGATGGATGAAAATATTCAAAATTGCAGACCTTCCAAGCACAAATGCCTTTTTTAAGTTGTTTGAAAAATTGGAAGATGTATTTATTTTGAAATTTCTTTTGCAATTCAGTGTTCATACTGAGTTACTGTTGTTAAGTTAGTTGTTATTTTGTGTAGCTATCATGTAATTATAAGAAGCTGTAATGAATGAAGAAAAAAAAAAAAAACTCAGTGTTCATTGAACTAGCTTGTAAACTAGCTGCTGTAGCAGTGTTGCAGACATTTCAAGCACAAATGTCTTTTTTCGAGTTATTTGAAGAATTGAAAGATGCAGTATTTTGCAACTCAGTGATATTTTGATTTAATATTAAGTTAGTTGTTATTTTGTGAAGGCTATTATGTAATTAGAAGCAGCCGTAACAGTGGGCAAGAAAGTCTTGTACTTTTGGACAATAAAAACAATAAAATATAAGATTATTTGAAAAAGTTGAAACTATGTCGTTTGCATAACTGCGTGAAACTTGGGGATTTTGCTACAGCAGCAAATCCCAATCCCATCTTTAGAGGGGCTGCTCTTCAAAATGTGTCGAAGACTGACTTGTAGTTTTTATTTAAATAAATTTTATCGAAACCATCGTCCTCTTCATATGAGAAAATCTCATTCGGCTTACTCCATTGAACTTGAAACTTAAAATTCGAATCATGTATATAACACCTTCTCATATACAAAAGACAGAAAATGTTCGAGAGAGAGAAAGGGAGATGTAACTTGTTTATAATTAAAAAAAATAATTTTTTATATATGTTTTGGCTTATTCAAAAATGAAATTGAAATAACTAAGAAGAAGAATGTATTTGAGTGCTCACCACTGTTCCAAAAAAAATTTGAATTTTTTTTATATGAGTTTCAATTTCTATGAAAATGCTTCAAGAAAAGTTAGTATACCATTACTTATTTATTACATCCCTAAACATCTAATCTAATACATCCAATTTTTACGACTACCGATTCCCTAGATAAATCAAGCATGCATTATATCATATTATTTTTAGATTCTCTTTTGTTTTTCCTTGCACTACACCCGAATCTTGTTTCAATTTTCTCCAAATCCTTAATTAAGTTACATCAAATAACTTTCGCAATTCAATCACAATACTAATATGGAGCGATTTTCTTTACAGATAGTTAAATTAAAATCCTAAATGATGAAATCAATCAATATGGAAAAAAACAAAATTATGTATGTGATCTTTTAAATTTAACCTTTTTCTCAGATTGGTGCAAACAAAATGTAATATAAATGGCTAACTTAAAGAAAAAAAAAACTACAAAAACGATCAGAAAAATAGTCAAACTAAAGAACCACGTAAGTAAAATTTTGAGTAAACCACCAATTTAATCTCTATCTTTGAAAGTTACTCTCAAATTGGTCTCTGACTCTATTAATATTTTAAAATAGTCTTTGTCTTTGTTAAAAGTTTTTCAATTAGATCAATATCTCTATGTTTTTGTCACATGACGAGACACTTAATTGAAAAACTTTTGACAAAGAGCAGAACTATTTTGAAATATTATCAAAAATTTCTCAATTAGATCTTTGTGTTTATGTTTTTATCACCTGATAAATGACTTAATTGAAAAACTTTTGATAAAGATAAAACTATTTTAAATTATTAATAGAGTTAAAAAATAATTTAAAAGTGATTTAGAAAGACACGGTCCAATTTTGTGGTTTAGTCGTAAAATTTTGTTGGGTAAATTTATGAATGAATACCATATGTTTGGTAAAATGCAACACACCAACATGGGATGTAAGAAATAATTAATGTATCTTGGCAGGTGTTTTATTTTGGACCATGTGTTGTTGTTGGATTTTGATGTGCTATATACGGCAAAATAAAACCATTCAAACCTTTATGGTCTAAACATTAGTCTTTGGATTCCCATAAGAGAGTACAATTGGTGGGGTTTATGACTCAGAAAATCACAATTGGTATTGCATTCTTCAATAAAACAGTACAGTTAGACCCACTTCCATTTCCATTTCCATTTCCATTTCCATTGAGAGAAACCCTTCAAAGATGATCAAAGAATCAAACTTCTAGTGTTACTATCAAACTACTAGTCTCACATTACTTAGGTAGTGCCAATGAATGCTGAGGTTGCTCTTGTGTATTGTCTATATCAAAATTGGTTCATCTGAATTCTTAAGGTCTAGTCTAAATTATTGGAAATTGGATAGGGACTAGTCTAAATATACTATTACTTGATGAATAAAGAATAAACTTTATGAATAAAATTCATATCATTGATCACTTTATTGAACAAAAGAATGAACTATAATTCTCAACATCTATTAACAAATTTAAAAAACTAAACAAACTCCTATAATAGAAATAAAACTAACTAAACTAGCTTACAACTAACTAATGAATGATAAGTAGAAAATGTTATCAACAAACTGCTTATCTAATTATGGTCCTGGTCCAGAAGCAGAATTTCATAATTTACATATATGTAAGGATTTTTTTATTTGCGTTGCGTCGCAATCTTTGATATAACAAAGAATCACTGTCAAAATTGACTGATGCAACTCCAATCACGTTTGCGTTGCAATTGCAGAGACATAAAAAACTATGATGTTGCAAATGGAATTGCAGAGACATAAACTCTGCATATATGGTACAAAAGTGAAACTAAATAGGCCAAGAAAATAATCATATTTTCTAGCAGTTTTTATAATAACTAATGAATCATAAATTGGAAAACCAAATCATTCATGTAGTTCTTATTTATTAGCATATACAACAGAAGCACTCCCTTTGATTAATCACACAATTCAGAACAATTACAACAAAATAGGGGAAAGGGGGTGATAACAGCATTAAAATATATAAGGAATTTGAACGAAATCATCGACAGTTTCATTTCGACTAAACGATTGAGACGAAGAACTGTGACTTAAATTATCACTGAAGTCACTGCAAGTGAAAAACTCAGGAAAAGGTGGCAAACTAACATTTGAATTCATCATATCATTGGAAAAAGAAGAAGTAGGAGTAGCAGCAGCCGCAGCGCAACGAGCCAGACGATCCTTTGCAATGGCAAGATCATGTTGAAGTTCAACCATCTTCCTTTGCAAAAGTGCTATAGCACCTATGCATCCATAGACAGGGTCTCTAAGCCTTGCATCAGCTTCATAAGCCAAAGAATTCACAGTTTCTTCCCTTTGTTCCTCTGGAACTTCGATCAGAATCTTGCTCACATTGCTTGCTCCAAATACTTTGTGAACTTTCGCGAATTTCTTGCACTCATCGGAGCGAAAGTATGGCGCAAATATACAATTTGGTATGCATCTTCTTTTGAGAAATTTGCAGGCTGCACAAGAGGAACTTGACCTTGGTTCATAACCCTTCATGATTTTTCCAGAGTGCTCTCTATCTTTAGTTTTAGTGATGATAAATGTATGGTTCTCACTATTGGTATATTTTAGTGAATTGTTGCTATTTAAAGGCAATCACATTTCTTGGCCTATTAGATCATGTGAAGTCCTGGTTTGGGAATTGCATGGGCCAATGCTGTCTTTTTACTAAACTTTTTTTTGTTTAAAAAAAAGTTTTGGCCAATTGGGTATTGACGGTTTATCAAGGCTAGACAAAGTTTACAAATTCAATGAACATTAATAGAGATATTTACATATTATCTACTAACGAAATTCTCATATTGACAACGAGATTCAAATTTACATATTATCTACTAATAAAATTCTCATATTGACAGCGAGATTGGAACTTAGATCCTTATGAGATATGAGTTGAATCTTTACCAACATTCATTGGATTTTAGTACACTTCTTTATTTGGTTGTAACAAAATATATTTATCTATATAGTTTTCTTTTTTTGGTTTCTTTGGCTTTAGTCAAGCATTTCACATTTATTAGTCATATGCATTTATATTAGGAGTGCAAAAGTAGGTCCAAATAATTGATTCATGTGGACAATGGAGGTATGTGTTGGTTGTTTTCAAGTTAGACATGATAGTTCATGAATAAAGATGAGGGTATTTTTCTTTTTTGATTGATTGAAGAAAAGAAATGTTCTCAATAAAAGTAAAATTATCCCTTAACAAAGAAGGGTATGGTCACAAATACAAGAGGGAAACCAATAAGATCAAATGGAGTACTTTTTACATGTTGAAATCTTCCGTACAACATAGTGGAGCCAAAAATAAAGCCATTTGAGATGTTTTTAAACTTTCTATCATTAGATATTTCATTTTTTGGGGTTGTGTTTTTTATTTTATTTTTATATTCTAGTTGCTGTCTAACGACTGAAACTGAAAGTTTAAGGTGCATCTAACATACATGAATACTTTTTTATTAAGGGGAAACATACATAAATACATAATAACCTCTAATTTTCCCTATTTACTCCTAAAAGAATAAATAAAATAGGATGACATAGAGAAATATTATGTACATTATCTTTCTAACACTTTCTTTGACACCTCTTTTATTATATGAAACTCAAGAGAGTCTCAACGACTTACGTGGGATCCATTTTTAAATGTGTAACTCAAATGAATTTCATCCAATAAAAGAGTGGAAGTTAGGAAAAAAAGGTGTTCATAACACTCCCAATAAAGAGATTCATATATATTTTCCAAGAACTAAAAGTTATCAACTTACTCTTTAAAAAATTTAATGTCACTCAAGTAATTTTTTGATAGATGTTTTTCTGAGAGGATACTGCAAGCAATGCCTATAGCTTTATGAGAACAAATAAAATTTGATTTAATATGTTGAAGTAAAAGATTGATTATAATGTGGGCATGGCTGAACATATCTGTATTATTACTTATTAGATCAAGTAGTCCGTAAAATCAAACGTCTAATTGGTACCAAAGACTCAAATAAGGATTATCTTTAGTATTGTATTCGAAGTGGAAAATAATTAAAAAAAAGAGTATATATATACCTAATTTAATCTCTAAAAGTGTAGGATTGTATCAACATAGTTCTTCATATATTTTTCTTTGTTATCATGTTATATGAATGAAGTTTTCAGAGTTATTTAAGCTCATACATAAAGTTAGAGATCAAATTCATGACCACATGTTTAAAATTTTCAAATCTTTTATTTCATCTAAATTAAAGTGATACATATAATCACAAAAATTTAGTTTAAGGTTCACCCTTGTAGCTAGATGTGTTATCAAATACTTGCATGACATTGCTCATTTAATTTCAAATGCATCTCTCATATTTCTGCAATCTATGCAAATGTCAATAAATGGACTAACTTAATTAATAGAAAGATGGAGTTAGGGGAAATGAATCTTAATAGATAGAGTTTGACCTAAAGATAAATAAACTCAAATGAAAAATTATTCCAAACAAAAATTGAATCTGGATTCTTGTAAACAAACAGATATTTAGTGGTGTTCATTATCTACTTAAAAGCCAATCATGTGATGAGTGTAATGAGTATTTGGCATGTACAAATATTCAACTTGGTAGTAAATGTCATATAACGACTTTCTATCATTAATTTCATTCAAATCAGTATGCAACTGTGAAACTGCAACTATTGTACAGATTTGCTGTCACATTATCGGATCTTTAATGATAATCAAGAATTCATTGTTAGGTCAGGGGCTCTGATCATAGGCCAGTTTGGACGGACTTGCGTCACTTGCTAAAAACATGAGTATTCACGGCTTCACACTTAAACAGTTTTTTTATCATTAAATTAAAATTGGATTTTTTATAACGGAACCATATCATCGACCGGTATATCGCACATGTCATATCAATTATAATATATACATTATAGATTTGACCCGTAATTAAAATTAAAATATCTTTAGTGTTTTGTAAAAAAAAAAAGATTTAGAAAGTCGATAAAAAATGTGATTTTCAGATTATATGAATACTCCCTAAAAAAACAGGGCGTTTGATATTGAATATCAATTAATGGAAGCAAAATAAAATTAAATCAAGAAAATTGTCATTGACTTAGTGGTGAAAATGTTGAGAAGAAGCCATCAAGGCTCGGGTTCAAATCCCTTTATTTTTAGATTAGAATTATAGTTTAATTAGAGTTAAATATAGCTTGACCGGTTAAGATTTATAAATAAGAGATTTGTATTTTATTCAACCATTAAATATTTTACATTGTCAATACATAATGAATCTCTTAAATTTCTTTATTTTTTTTTTACTTTGATAGAAACACTTAATTTTTTTAACCAAATATAAAATGAATATGATATTTTGCAATGAAATTTTAATTATTCCAATTATATTTTTGAATAATTATTTTATAATAATGTTATATTGTTAACGTCATTAAAAAAGATAAGAATATATATTATATTTGTTATATTGTTGGTGTCATTGGAAAAGATAAATATGATTTGTGAGGTTTGTTATAATTTGAAATTTGCAAAAATATAATCTTTATACTTTTAATCAAAATAAAAATGTCATAAAAAATATTGTTCATAATTTACAAGAGCGCAATAAAAAGAACGGAAAGATGGTACGTGCCCATCTTTCCGCTAGTTGCGAATAAAAAAAACGTATTCGAATGAATAAAATTGTTCAAAATTTACGATAAAACAAAAACAAAGCAGGTTTAACTTTATATTTGGCACAATAATTTTAGGTTTTAATTTTGGCCCTCATATTTTAAAAGTTTTAATTTGATCCCTTACATTTTTTTTCTTTTAAGAATTTAATCTCTTACATTAGTAACACTAAGCTAAATCTTGACTTAACAATGTGTGCTAAAATATATCCTTAAAAAAAAAATGTGTGCTAAAATATATGACGTGTCTAGATAGAATTCAACAAAGTCATTCAAAGAAAGACTCCATTCTTAAGATACGTGTATTTACTGTAGATCTCTAATTAACAATAAAATGTTTACTATAGATTTCACTATCGCCACATAGCTACGTTTTAACAGTTTTAATTAGATCCCTTACATTGATGACATTAAAATTAGTTGGTCCTTATGTTTACTCTTGACTTAATACCATGTAAAACGTGTCGTGTCTTATGTGTTGTGGCTTCCTAATCAATTTTTTTTTTAAGAAATCAAAAGATAATATATTAAAAAAAAAATTGTCCTAGCAAAGCACAAGATGCGTGTACATGAATTTATCAAAGTTCAAAGTACAACGACCAAAAAAGCAAAAAGGAACAAAAAATTCAAAGCCCAACCACTGCCATTACAAGTTGGAGTAACCTAAACAAACAGAAGAGTTAGTCCTCCATGCATGGAAATCAATCGATAAGGTTATTGGATCTTAACACCTTAAACCACCACCAAGAATTGAGATGTATGTTTGTTTTAAAAAATTCAAAGATTGTGTTCCTTCTAAATAATTCAAATACAAACCAACCAACTAATATGAAGCCACAAACAAATATCTTTCCTAAAAGGAAAATGCTAATTATCCCGACGGATAAGCTAGCGAAATTGTTCCGACAGACTAATCGCACTAAATGTATTTTTTTCTCAATTACAAGAATACCCTCCCTTGTATTGTGGCAGGAGCAAAACTATATGTTGTAAACGTATCGTGATTCTGTCAGGATAAAATGTTTCGCGAGCTATAACAATGCTCTAACTAAAATAATGAGCACCACAAAATTAATGACCGTGCATACCAATGTGGCTTCCTAAGCCTTTAGAACATGTAGTATGTATCTTTCTTTTATTTTGTTTAAAAAAAAAGAAAATCTTTCCATAAAAATGGATTTTGCTCAAAAACAAGTTTATGTTAATCAGAAGCAAGAATAGATATAAGCATAGTTAAGTCACGCATCAATTTATAATAGTTCAATATCAACCTGGTAATTGTGTCTAGTCCTTATCTTTCCCATAATTTAACAATTTATATAAACTAGTGAGTATCTTCTAATTATCACTCAAGACTCAACCTATACTTCACAACTTCTTACCAACAAATACCCTTGTGCTAATTAAGAAAATTTCCTTCATCTGGTATGGTAGCCAGATACAGCTAAGGTGTTTTCATTTTCAATATGTTTAGATCACTCAATACGAGTTGTTCTTAAACACTTAACAAGTTAGATGGAAATGTTTTCTAAAGAAACGTTAAGAGTTAAAGCGTTTGAAAATTTTAACTTTATTTTATTTCTTTGTAAGGCTAGTTCTATGGTACAAACTTGAGGTAGATGTTGTATCATGCACATACTTATTGGATCAAGTGAAATATGAAACCACATATTCATTCAACGGTGAAAAAGTATATTATACATGATGCAACACTATCTTATTTGTGCACCTTCCTCTAGAATTTACTTCTTTGTATTTGTTATTGTTGAAACATCAAATCCTCACGAGTCTTATTTAAGGCATAATACTCTTAAACACAAATTTTCTCATTTTTCCTTGCTTTTGTTATTCAAGTAGTGAAGTTGTATGTAACCAAAAAAAAGGTAGTGAAGTTGTATTTCAAGTAAATTCGAGGCGATTTTTCTTGATCTGTTGACTTCTTCGTAATAAATGTATGTTTGTCTACACACTCAATAAATCATACAAATAATACATGACAATTTGTTCTTTAAAATGTTGGGTTATCATCAAAATTAGTTAGGGGATAGAATTTCAAGACTTTTTTCGTGATAACAAGAAGAAACTAATTCAAATGTTATTGACGTAAGAGACTAAATTGAAAATTTCACATTTTTATCAACAAAAATAGTCTAACTTTGCTAGAATTATTAGCTTTTTTTCTTACCAAGCTACAATTATTAGTTAAAAAGGGAAGAAAAGAAAAATCAATAATTTATCTAATTTAGGAGTTGTAAATGGTAACACATACTTGTTAGAAAGAAAATAAAATTAAAAAGGGAATAACAAAGGTGGCTTTGTTTTCTCAAAAAATGAAATTAATTAGGTGTCTCGTGGGGTATGATCAAAAGAGGAAGATAAATGTCACCTCAAAGAACAAAGGATTAAGTGTGGTGGTAGAATGAAGAAAGGGATAGATGATGATAATGCATGCATGCACCCTCAATCAAATACCCAATTTCTTAGATCCAAGAGCCCACTAGTTTAATGCATGTCGTTTTCCCTTAAAACAAAAAATGGCCCTTTAATACTAACCGTTTGATTAAGATCAACGGTGGGTGATTAACACGCGCACGAGTGGATCGCGGAATTACGGATAGTATTTTCCGCGAAATGGGCCGGCCCAGAAATGATTGGATATGAAAAATGAAGACTAAGACCCACTTTCTCTCTCTATCTTATTTTTGTGTTTCGATTCATTTGAATGTTGTTGATTTGGGACATACATTTGTGGGAAAAAAAATTAAGTGGGGTGCTCAGAAATCAGATTTTCATTTTTCTGATACTTTGATGGACCTAGCTAGACTTAGTCATAAGGTGGTGACTGGTGAGTGATTGTAACGTACTCTATCATTATTTTGCTTTTTGTGAATCAAACCTTTTCTCTAAAGAGCAAAGGAATTAATTGATTGGGGGAATAGCATCTTTATGTTCTGTTCAAATGAAAAAATGTGGCAACTAGAAACCATGGAGAAGGGAGAAATTGTTGGACTAACGCTACGGTGATAGTAAGTCCCAAAAATGATTATTCAATTTGAATGCTCTAGAGACAGTTGTACAGTATGTCGCATTTTACAATAGACCTAGACATTAAATTAAGAGGAAATGACATACAACCAACTATACTATATAGTTGGTTGTAGAACTTTAATTCGGTTGGCTGAGACAATCAAAACAAGAGCGGAGTCATGTTACTTAGTCTATGGTTTCAAACACCTATTATGATTTTCATTTTTTTAACAACTGATTTTTTTTCAATTTATATGATATATAAAATGGTTGTTTATGTTTAATTTTTAAGTTCTTGATCACATTTTTTTTTCTTTATTACTATTGCAATCACAAACAATAACATTCTTTTTCTAACTCAACACGCATAATATTCTTTTTACATTGAATTTTAACAATAATAGTTTTTTTTTCTCCACTATTTGAAATTTATTTGACTTGTATGTGCGTCACACACAAAAATCTTGTTTAAGAGGTTTTTGTAAGGGAAAACACTCGTTGTTATCCCTGCAATTTTTATGAATTTTAGGATCCATTTGGTGCGCAGATAAAGAGATAGAATATGATTAGCATATTCTATTCTATCTCAATCTTCTGGTTGGTGCAACGATGAGATGAGATAGGATAAATTATTCCTTTTACTTATCATATTCTATCACTCATTTGTATTTTCTATCCTAAATTTAGGTTGGGTTAAAATTGGCAAAATAAATCCTTATTTTAACCTCATCCTTCTATCACCTCTCATATAATCATTCATCCATTCTTATCATCTTCTTCTTCCCTTTTTTTTTCTAAATTCTCCATTTTTATTATCGATTTCAATTTTTCATAGATTCTGTTTTATTTTTCTTCTTTTTTTGGACTTCTATTTTTCTTTATCAATTTCTATTCCTTTTATTTTTTGTTTATCGTTTCTATTCTTTCAATTTTTTGTTTATTATGATCAAGTTTTATTCCTTCTATCTTTCAGTATGTTGTCGATAATCATTTTGAAAATTCAATTTGTTAAATTCATCTTCTTCTTTTTAAGATCTGTCTTTCTTTTTTTCTTTTAAATTCATCTTTTTTTCTTTTTTTATGGATTTGAACTTTCCTCTTCTTTAATTTTTTTTCTTTTCACATTCCTTTTTATTTTGTTTTTTTTGTGGCCATCCATGGATTTCAATTTTTTCATCTATTCTGTGATGCTATAATATGTATAATATGAAAATCTATTAAAAATGTTATTGATTACGAGGGTAATTTTATATGAAAAAATATTGTTATCCTGATGCTTATCATGTGCGCATCAAACACATGATATGATAAGTGTTATGATATTTATATCATATCATGTCTCTATCCAATTTCATATCATATTATGTCTTTATCCTATCATGCGCATCAAACAGACCCTAAATTCTTATAGTTTTTCCATCCACTCCAACAACTATTTTCTCCTAGCTCCCCTAGATCCAAGTTACCAAATAGTATTATTTTTTTCCTTCAAAAACTCAATTTATATCAATTTTCTCTTCATTTTCTTGAACCAACACTGATGGGATGAAGGACCTTGAATTTTAGCAACTTCAACCTTGTAACACTTTTTCACCTAAACAATTTTTATCTAAAGGTGATTGGAAATTTATATCTTTACAAATGGTACTGTACTATTATGTGTTTTTACTGCTAATATATTATAGTTTAAATAAATAGTCTAATTTTTAACTTTTAAAAATTACAAATGAATCCCTTTCCTTAATTGTCATATATTATTCCCTTCCCTTACAATTGAAAAACCCTAACAAATAGCACCCACTTCGATCTTAATGACCTTACCCAAATAGTATTGACCTCGCCTATTAGCATCCACTATCAAAATCCTCACTAAGAAAACCAAGCAGGTAAGGTACAACTTTTGGTGGTACTTATAAAGAAGAGGAAGTACACTATAAAAGACTATGGTTACACAATAATTTTTTTCTTTTCTTTTCATATTCATTGTTGATAGTTATTACATTCACCAATTATCTAGTTATACATGTTAAGTTTCAATACCTCGCCATAATAGAAGAGACATCTAAAATCTTTCTATGGTGATCCATTTAACCATTCTCAAGTTCTCATGGACTTAATTAACCATTCTTAATTAATAAGGCACAATGGCGTTTAAGGGGTAAAGTAAAATGTAAATTGAGAAAATGAAGGATTGTTATTGTAACAAATTAATGATTTGTTATAATGTACCTACAACATCTATCTTTAAATATTGACTAACAGTTGATGTTATTTGCTTTAAACTTAGAGGAGTCGGATAGACTGATTGATCTAAAGAGAGTTGAGACAGAAGATAACAACCAATTAATATGTTTGTAGCACCCGTCACTTTTATCAATGACGGGTAAAAATATATATTTACCCGATTTTATCATTGTAGGAAGTTTACTTTATTAGGTTGTAGATTTGCCGTAGAGGAAAAACTAACTTTATTTTTTATTTTATCATTATCACGAAATTTAGTTGCTGCAATAGAAAAGCTGGTAGAATTTTACTAGCTATGCATTTCCTTAAATGCATATTGAATTGGATTGGATAATTTATCTTTCCATTTTCTTTTTGACCAATTATTATTTTTTTCAAGAAAAATACACTCGAACAAATACTCAAGAAAAATATACTTGAACAAATAATTTTTACTAACTTCTGTTGTGGCTATCCTTTTGGACTAATACTTGTGCTTTATTACGTTGTTTACATTACGTGTTACTTGTACTAGTCTTTGCTTTTGTTGCTATAGAAATTATGGTTCAATGTACATCTTTAAGGTAGAAGCTAATTTTTTTTCTGCTGAGGTCAGGTTAGTTCGATATATGGGTAATATTAATTCTTTTGTTAGTGTTGGGTTGATTTACTATTGAAAAATGATTTATATTGAAAAATATAAGAATCTTTAATCGACAGAATTGCACGCAACTACAACTAGTATAATATACCAGAAATCTAAAACTTAGGTGAAGCTATTATCTTACTGCTAGGAAGGTTCTATTGGTTTTGATATTCATAATTAGGAGCTCGAGTGAATCATCATCTTCGTCCTTGAATTTTTACGGGTCGATCAAATTCATCCTTCAATTATGCGAAATATCTATTTAATCCCTGAATTTGTTAAATGTCAATCAATTTAGTCATTATGTTCAACTAGATGGTTAACAGTGCTGATGTGGTCGTTATCCTCTCAAATGTCAGACGCCACGTAGGCAGGGACTAATTTGGCCGATAATAACAAACATTTCAAAGGACCAAATTGATTGATTTGCAGAAAATGTTTTGGTTTTCTTCCCCAAATGACTCTTTTCTTCCCCAACGACTCTTTCTTCCCCAATTGTATAAAATTGGAACCCTAATTACACAATCTACAATCTACACTCCAAAATCACCAAAATTTCCTCCAATAATAAGTGGTCCAGTTCTTCCCGAATTTAAAAAAAATTCAAACCCTAACTTTTTCGTATTGAATCTGAAAGCCAAAATCCTCAAAATTTCTTGAAGCAAAACTATTGAAATTGAATCTGAAATGATGAGGGTGGGAATATGAGAAAAACAGTTATCAAACTCGAGCTTCATCTTCAAGATTGATGAAGAAGGTTCGGTCCATGGTTAAGGCCCTATCTATCAAACAGACCTTTTCTGTGATAATATTTCCATTAAATTATTCCCTGAATTATCTTCCTATCTATCAAATAGATCCTTACGTTATATTAAAAACCAATCAAATACATCCCTGAATTGTTTAAACAAATATCAAATTGATCCTTGAAGCATATGCGTACAAGATAAAGTAAAAAAGCCAGAACACACAAATTGAAATTGAAATATAACATAGGCAAAAGTCATAGGTCATAAAACATAAGTCTGGAAAATTACATAGATAAAAGCCACCAAACTATGGGGCGTTAACAAGTCATAAGTCTTAATATTACAAGCCTAAATAAGTCATAAGTCTATAGATAAGCAAAAGACTCACACGGTTGGAAATACGAACACAGAAACTTGATAAACTACATGAAAGACGTTACCTTTAACCATAGTTGAACACAGAAACTTCAAAAACGTGAGAATCGTCGGAGATGATGATGATTTTGGAGGGGTGAGAATGGAGAACGTTTTATCGTGAAGGAGAAGGGTCAAGGACGTTTTTGATGTTTCTGAGTGAAATGTGGAGAAGGAGGTATGGGTAATGTAGGGGAAAAATGGGAAAAGTAGAGAAAAAAAAACTTAAAAGTGAAAATTGAACTTTTTCCAATTCAATCAAATTAGTCCTTGAACATGTGGCTTCCTTCTTACCACGTGTACAAGACAACACATCATGCAAGGCGACATATCAACATGGCTAACAGAGCACTTGGACGGAGGGACCTTTTTGATGGACGTCTAACAAATTCTGGGACTAAGTTGATATTTCGCATAATTGAGGGATAAATTTAACCGATCCGTGAAAATTCAAGGACAAATTTGATGGTTCACTCTTAAGAGCTCAAACAATCGAAATTGTTCTCACCGGTCATTGAGACAAACATATTTAACAAATTGTAGGGCAAAGTGATCTTAAATAAGCACTTTTTAATAAACACTTTTTTTAATTAATAAATGAAGTACCGGTTATAGTAAAGGTTTAGTTATTGGATCAATACTTCAAATCGATACTTCAAATTGAATGTGTGTTTGATGTCTTACCGGTGTCGATGTTTAACTTTGATACATATGTTGCTACATTTTATTACTTTTATCTTTTAAACTATTATCTATGTTACACCTTGTTTACCGTAGTTTTTGACAAACAACCACTGGTTTAAAATTAATTACTTGCATGATCAGCCAGTAAATCTTATAACATATTGTGTTTGTTATTTTCTTGAAATTGATGAATGTTCTTGTTAAAACAATAAAGATAACTGTCGAATCTAACAATGTTAAATCCGTTGAGGTTAATTCCGATAAAAGGAATGTAAAATACTCAAATAAACCAGTAAATTGAAAAGGAAATTCAGAAAAAAACTTAAATTGCATTGGTTGAAAATAGATTGGTACACAAATTTATACACTGTGACTTGTAACTCGTTTATCTCTAAATGCAGATAGTTTGAGTGTAAGTTTTCTATATGATTGGATTGTGACATGTTTTTCCTATGAGAAGCTGCTATTTATACTAGAAAACTACCTGCACATAGATATTTGAAATTATAACTGTCACTAACGGTCTAAAACACCTATTCGATTTGAATTTCAAAAGCATTCCTTGGTAGTACCCGTTACTTGACTCTTATCTGAAACCAATCTTTCCTTCGACATCTTATTTGTCGAATCATGATCTTTGTAACGCAAAATCTTGCCAAGTCAATATCTTCGACAAACAACAAACAATCCTTCAAGTCTTCTGCAATCGAACATATCAACTTTTCCTCGAAACATAAAGTTAAACTCAATCGACTGCATTTATTTTAGCCTGTCGAAAATGCAGGCTAACACACCTTCATAACATTTGAGAGAAACTAACTAGAAATTAAACTTCGAGGTTGAATAGTTCAATTGGTTTGAACTAATAGTTAAGAACTTGAAAATTCGGAGTTTAATTCGTAACAAGCAGGAAAAAAAACTAATATGATAAATAACATATTAACATTTTTCATTAAAAAACTCAGAATTTAACCTTTTATTTAATATATTTAAAAAAGTAGGAGTTCGTTAATATTATGGTGTTATGCTTAGTGAAGGCAATATTCTCCGTTTGATGGTCAAGATAGAATAGAGACATGATATGATATAAAGCTGGATAAAGATAAGATATGATAAAAACATGATAAATATTAATCCTATCATGTGTTTGATGCGCACATGATAACAACCAGGATATCATTATAATTAAATGAAAAAATTGCTCTCATAATTAATTAAATATTGTAAAAATGACATGTTATTAATTATAATAGAAAATACATGCTATCATTATTTTAAAAATGATAATATTTTAAAAATGACAGAATATCAAGATAATAAATAAGGAATCATCTTCTAATCCATAATTTCTAACCCAACCTATATTCAGAATAAAAATACAAAGGAAAATTAGGATATGATAGAAAAATAGTTTATTTTATCCTATCCATTTTGTACATTAAACATAAAATTTAAGTATGATATGATTAATGTATCATATCATGTCTCCCAATCGACCATCAAACATTTGTTGGACTTGATTGTTACTAGCTTTGTTACCCAAAAAAAATCTACAGTTCATACGACTTCTAATTTGTTCTTAATGTCCCAAACCTAATATTATTAATCAACATTTTGTGGCTTTTGGAATCTACTAGGTGCAAAAATATAAATGAGAGGGAGTCTTGGTTAGTTAGTTGGAGTATGAAAGTTGAAACATTCTATTCTAGCTATAGATGCTACTACATATACGACAAAAATGATACTATATCAGATCAAGTTGTAGAGGGAAGGCACAATGATTTAGAATTAGCCGTTTAAGGATTCAAGAGTCATAATATACAACGTAGTGCTCAATTTTCTTGAAACGACAAATCAACAAAATGAAATGTTAGGTTTATGTTCGTAGCTGCTCTTGGACTATACATACATATATCAAATACCAAAAGCCAAGTTGCTTTTAAAATAAAATTAAATAAAAAATCATTGGAGATCTCATCAATTGATCCCCGTGAAGCATTAACATGACGCTGAGAATAAACACTTGTAATAATTTAAGAAAATGAAAGTTATCGAATATAACCTCTTGTGTTTGTATTGTGTCAACGACTAGCATCCAACACATGTCCCATACTAGACATGTCTTTGATATGAAAATCTTAGGAACAACTTTGAACTTTATTTTTGTCATAAACTAAATTGGACCGCGAAAAAATTATGTGGAACCAAAATGAATCTTCACTCTTAACTTAAAATGATCTCAACTATTAATTTAAAATCATATTGTTGAAATCGAAAATTACCTGACACCGTTAATGCACCAAATCCAAATCAACAAATGAGGACACACTAGTGTTTGGACCAATACTAAGAATGAGGAACCATGATCAAGGACGAAATTACCCACTATAATCAATCTCGATTGTTAAGTTGAGATCGAACAATTTAGTATATACAATAACAAAATTAGTTTAAGAACGAAGATCCAATTTAGTCCCTCACAACTTTTTTGCGGTTCAAGTCATTAATAAAAATAAAACTCAAATCAATCTCTAATATTTTTATACATAGGACAAATTGGTCCAGACTAATTATAATGTAAGGACTAATTTGTCTCTGATATGAAAGTCTTAGAAACAACTTTGAATTTTATTTTTGTCGGAAACTAAATTGAACCGCGAAAAAGTTGTGAAAAATCAAAATAGATCTTCACTTTTTGCTTAAAATGATTTCGGCTATTAATTTAAAATCGAATAGTTGAAATAAAAAATTGCCTGACATAGTTAATGCACCAAATCCAAATCAACAAATGAGGACATTCACATTACTATCAACAACTAAAAAGAAGCTGCTGAAAATTATGTTTGACAAGGCACATATAAAAGATTAATAAAAAATGGCTAATTAGGAATACTATAAACTAATCTTACAAGCCAGGAAAACCCTCCAAATGGCAGCACACCAGAGATCCTCAACTTTCCTATAATATTTTTCTTCTTGTCTTCATCACTAACTATACAAATAGAAAGTGTCAAACTACCATACATTAAATTAAACACCATGCCTCTCTCACAATTAGTTTATGCTATTTTAATATTAAAAAAATTAAATAATTGCCTTATAGAAGCTCTTAGACTAATCCAATTTCTGACACTAATCACAAAATGAATGATCCTAGATCAAAGATGATGATATCTCCAGGTTTATTACCAACAGAATCATTACTAGATTCATTGATTCTAATATCCAATGAAGTTAGTTCAATGCAGAAATTTCCATTAGTACAAATAAAAAATGTATCATCCATGATAAGAAGGATCAAGCTTCTTTCATCTTTGTTTGAAGAGATTCAAGAATCAGATACACCACTTCCACCTTCTTCAATCCTTTGCTTCATAGAAATCTTTTCTGTGATCACAAGAGTAAAGGTCTTGATCCAAGAATGCAATGATGGTAGCTCTCTTTGGAGTCTCATACAATTAGAATTCATTTCAAATCAATTTTTTGTGCTTGTAAAAGAAATGGGAAGAGCACTTGATATTCTTCCTCTAAATTTGCTTAATGTAGCACAAGATATAAAGGAGCAAGTTGATCTTTTGCATAAACAATCCAAGAGAGTTGAACTTGAATTATTCATTGATCCTAGAGAAGTTCAAAGAAGGGAACATCTTTTCGAAGTAATGTCGAAAAATTGTTTACAAAACAAGAAGACCAATAACAACAAAGGGTTTGTTGATTTTGTGAAAGTGGAAGAAATAATGAGTAGCATAGGTTTGAGAACTTTTTCAGATTACGATGAAGAAATATCAAAGTTAGAAGTTGAAGCTCAGAATCAAGCAGGAACAGGTGGACTAATTGTTGTCTCAAATATAAACAATCTCATGTCACTTGTTTCATATACCAAATCAATGGTATTTAGAAATGATGGAGAATCAGAAGAGTGTAAGCCAATATCTATGTTTTTATACAACAAAAGTAAAATACATGATAATGATAGTTCTTCTTCATCTTCTTTTTCTCAATCCATGATGACAGTTAATATTCCTGACGAATTTCGTTGTCCGATTTTGCTAGACCTAATGAGAGATCCTGTGATTGTTTCATCAGGACATACTTATGATAGAGTTTCAATTGCAGAATGGATTAACTCTGGTCACCACACTTGTCCTAAAAGTGGACAAAGACTAATTCACACTGCTCTAATACCAAACTATGCATTGAAGAGCCTTGTTCATCAATGGTGCTATGAAAACAATGTCAAAATGAATGAGGCAGTCACAAAAAACAACAATAGTAGCAGCAAGAGGCACAAGAATGAGAATGCTATTGATCACATTTCAGCAAACAAAGCATCAAAAGATGCTGTCAAAATGACAGCAGAATTTCTTGTTGGAAAATTAGCAACCGGTTCAACCGATATCCAAAGACAATCCGCGTACGAGATTCGTCTGCTCGCGAAAACTGGTGCGGATAACCGAAGAATCATAGCCGAGGTAGGTGCTATTCCGTTTCTGGTAACACTTTTAGTATCTAAAGATTCAAGAATTCAAGAACATGTTGTGACTGCATTGTTCAACCTATCGATCTACGACAATAACAAGATTTTAATCATGGCGGCCGGAGCGATTGACAACATAGTTGAAGTACTCGAATCCGGAAAAACAATGGAAGCAAGAGAAAATGCAGCAGCAGCAATATATAGTTTATCTATGATTGATGATTGTAAAGTGCAAATTGGAGCAAGTTCTAGGGCAATACCTGCATTAGTAAGACTATTAAAAGAAGGTACAATTATAGGTAAAAGAGATGCTGCAACTGCATTGTTTAATCTTGCAGTTTATAATCCTAATAAGTTGAGTATTGTTAAAAGTGGAGCAGTTACTTTGCTTGTTGAGTTGTTGATGGATGATAAAGCCGGTATAACCGATGATTCATTGGCGGTACTTGCCGTTCTTTTAGGTTGTTCTGAGGGGTTGGAAGAGATAAAGAATAGTAAAAGTTTGGTGCCTCTTCTTATTGATCTTTTGAGATTTGGTTCAGTTAAAGGGAAGGAAAATTCAATAACACTTTTACTTGGATTGTGTAAAGAAGAAGGAGAATTGGTTGCAATGAGACTTTTGGCAAATCCAAGGAGTATTCCTTCTCTTCAAAGTTTGGCTGCTGATGGTTCTTTGAGAGCTAGGAGAAAGGCTGATGCATTGCTTAGGTTGCTTAATAGGTGTTGTTCTCAACCTCATCATTCTTTGTGAGGGGAGTGTGGTAGGGTTTGTGTAATGAGTAATGAGATGACATGGTGGATACAAAGGTGTATATTTTTGTGAATCTTATACATGAAAAAGCTGTGTTCATTTGTTGTTGTAGATTATTCTTTTTTAGGTTCAAAAGCATTTGAAGTTTATAAAATTTAATAAAGTAAATTTCAAAAAGAGGGTGCAGGGCGGGGGTGCGTGCGAGACGGGTATAAATAGAGCAAGAAAAAACAGAGGAACAGAAAAATGAAATTCGTTGTGGTTCTTCTACTCATCATTCCCTTCTTCCATCAAGCTAAATCCATTTCAATCTTCCCAACACTACTTGAAGATTTCCAGGTTGTTCCAAAACCAACACCACCAACTCAAAATTCATCTGAATCCAAAAACAGGGTGCAGAGCGGGGGTGCGTGCGAGACGGGTATAAATAGAGCAAGAAAAAACAGAGGAAGGGAAAAATGAAATTCGTTGTGGTTCTTCTACTCATCATTCCCTTCTTCCATCAAGCTAAATCCATTTCAATCTTTCCAACACTACCTGAAGATTTCCAGGTTGTTCCAAAACCAACACCACCAACTCAAAATTCATTTGAATCCAAATGTGAGGTTCCCGCATTCTCAAAATTATTGATCAAGCGTGATCTTCAAAAAGAGGGTGCGGGGCGGGGGTGCGTGCGAGACGGGTATAAATATAGCAAGAAAAAACAGAGGAAGGGAAAAATGAAATTCGTTGTGGTTCTTCTACTCATCATTCCCTTCTTCCATCAAGCTAAATCCATTTCAATCTTCCCAACACTACCTGAAGATTTCCAGGTTGTTCCAAAACCAACACCACCAACTCAAAATTCATCTGAATCCAAATGTGAGGTTCCCACATTCTGAAAATTATTGATCAAGCGTGATCTAGGGACTACCCTGGTCAGCTTGATCACTATAATTCATGGCATTTATTGGCTCTGCTCGTTATTATTTGTGT
This sequence comes from Medicago arabica, assembly GCA_946800305.1. Classification (NCBI taxonomy): domain Eukaryota; kingdom Viridiplantae; phylum Streptophyta; class Magnoliopsida; order Fabales; family Fabaceae; genus Medicago; species Medicago arabica. Next base: position 9,362,625 of record OX326970.1, on the reverse strand, counting down.
CACATCTGCATCGTACTTAGTAGAAAAGCAATTAGGTTTATCAGCGATAATTTGTGTCAACAATTTATGAGGTCCATAGTTTTTTCTAGAGGCATTATCATATGTAACAAAATCAAAATAACATGCATGACTGAATACATCGTCAGGGAAATGTCCATAACCCAATGGTGGACTAGGGGAACCCGCAATTGTTGTTGCTCTACCACCCCATCCTATTTGATCCGCGGAGGTCAAGTTGTGGAATAAAGAAGATGGAAAATATCAAATAATCTCATTCTCGTTAGTTAGCACCCAATCTTTTGTTTTAGGATCCTGGATACAACAACCAACTATATTAGTGAATTTGTCATGATATATTATTTATTATTGTAGAAATTTTATGGTATAAAAATGACCTGAATAATAGATAATCCGATTTCAACCATCTCTCCACCATAGGTAGATGTTTTGTCAAATCGTCCACCAAGGTAGTTTTTTTTGCTAGTTTGAACAAAACCTGAACATTGTAAATTAAAGCATCCCGTCTTCTTGAAATTATCTGCCTGACATTTTTAAACATGATATTAATTATAAAAACACTAGTTTCATATCTCATATTATATACATATAGGATATGAAACTAGTGTTTTTATACTTAACCTCGTTGAAAAAATATATTGAAAGAACATGAAAATATTCCCATAAAACATAAAATGGGTATAAAATATCCCTACCGTCCATACTGCAAACAAATGAGTTGCATCATCATTGTATAATTCTGGAGCCACCTAATATCAAATTAGAAAATCAAACACAAATAAATTCCCGGTGTGAAAACTATGTATTTTTTTTTTATCAAACAAAGTATAAATCAACAAAATGAAACTCACATGCCATCCAAAGGCGATTAAATTAATGGTGTCTGAAATTCCATTTCGAACAAAAATCATAGCTGTGCTCGATTGATACTTCTCAACTTTTATCTTGTAAACACTTGTTGTTCCACCAATTCCATAATAAGAATATGTAGGCTCTTTTACGAGAGTTACAGCTGCAAACTATATATATAACATATTCTTATAACTACTCTATAGTTCAAAAATTACAAACTAGCATTTAGGTACATGAGAAAACTTACATGATTACAAGAGCATTTTCAGACAGAGTTCGATTAAAAAATGATTTGCCTCGGATGAGGTCATCTTTGGTTGTCCTCCTAATCGAATAGTTCCGGTTGGACATTGGTCCTTCTCAAGCCCAAACATAGCTTTAATTGATGAATTCTTCAAACCAGTTTTTCTGATTTTATTTTGAAAGCTGAGTTTTTTCTATAGTAAATAAAGCAAAAATAAATAAACATTACAATAAATAAAATAAAAAGTATTCATATTGTTTTCGTTAAATTTAAAATTGATTGCATACCTGAAACTTATGAGTCATAAGTAAAGGATGATCAAATGTCAGTTGCTTGTTAATATCAATGCAATCAACAATGTATCAAAATTTTGTCTATAGAAACCATAATCAAATAAAAGAAAAGTATTAAGCCATGTAGTAAGATTAAGTTCAACAAAACAAAAAGAATCATAGAGTGAGATACAAGAGAGTATGTAATACATGAATGCTCTTGACAGGAGCCTTATTAATAAGTCGTAGCTCCTTCTCTATGTCCAACTTCTCTTTCACCGTGATTTGAGTACTATCGACTTGATGGGCAGTAATGTTAGCCACCAAAAACATGAAAAAGAATAGCATATTGATCATTTTCCCCTCAATAATCTTGTAAAACAAAGTGACTAAATGATGATCATATGGTTTAATGTTCTCTCTTTTTATAGTTATGAATCAACGAAAAATAATAATGATATTGACAATGAATTCATGATTGCGAAATACTAATTTCTTATTTTCAATTATCTTGATAATTATTTGTTTTAAATTTTTTTTATCTTTGATAAATAATGTTTTGATTCATGTAGCGTATGTCTTTGCAAGCTAACCATCTACTCTATATTTGTGTCTATCGTATAGAAGCTGATTCAAGATAACACCCAAAATCATGGGATCCAGGTTCATGAGGCCATCTTCTGGGTTTGGAAGATATTACGTTTCAAATTAATGATAGCGGAGATGCGGCCTTTAATTGCATACTGTTATGCATAGGAAAGATTACGATTATGGAAAAATAAGGGGAAAAGGGTAAGAAATAAAGCAGGTTTGACTGGGCCAGGGAAAGTTGGAGTAATTAATAAAAAAAACTATGAAAGATAACAAAGTAGCAAACTATCCAAGGGTGTACGCACGCACGCACGTGTGTGCGTGTATTACTTAATATTTCATTTTTTTTAAAGATTTTATATACTTTCATAATTTTATCCTCCTTCCATTATAAATTATAAAAACAATTATTTTCTTTGTTTTAAAATTATAAGAAAAAAGATAATTGTTTACCCTATTTAATCATCTTGTATAAAAAAAAACTTTCTCGATTGGCTTTTACTTATTATGATAAAATTATATGCAAATTGTATCCAATTTACACTCACTCCGATTTTCTCTCATAACCATTACACCGAATAACCGCTTCTTTGCAACTTTTCAATGTATAACATATTTAATAACTCTTTATGTTCTATTTCTAGTTGCAGCTTTTCAACACTCTGTTCTAGTTCAGTTTGATTCAGAATGAAATCGGTTGCCATTTTAGCTCTTTTCTTCTAACCTTAAACTTTCTTTTTCAATCTTTATTTGTCCAAATTTTCTTATTAAATAGATTGTAGTTCATTTCATTACCAACAAAACAGAGCAACACAAAAAAAAAAAAAAATCAAAGTCCTTGTCCATCTTCTCCTCCTCAATCCTCATTACCTTTTTCCATCAATCTCTATCCATTCAAACCTTCCCCACACTACCCGAAGATTTCCAACCACCACCACCAACTCAAATTTCAACCGAATGCAAGCATGATCCAGGGACTACCCTGGTCAACTTGATCACTATAATTCATGGAATTTATTGGCTTTGCTTATTGTTAAAAAATTTAAGATGTTGTTCAGGGAGAAGAAAATGAGTAGAAACATTACAATATCCGGTCGAATTTCAATAAAGATTGAAGGTGGTAGAACAAGGAAGGAAATGGAGAAGGGGTTGGAACCATGAAGGAAATGAAGAAGAAGGAAATGGAGAAAATGAATGGAACATGGAAGAAGAAGGAGGTAGAGAAGGTTCTGATATGGAAGAATATGATTTCTTGGATGAATAAGGTATAATGATGACGATGATAGTTTAATTTAGGTTCTGCTTATTTTTCAAAAGAGCAAAATAATTATAATACTCTAAAGAGTAATAATATATTAAAATAGGTTGGTGCTTATGGAAATAAGATTATAAAATTTAATAAAGTAAATTTCAAATAGAGGGTGCGGGACGGGTATAAATAGAGCAAGAAAAAACAGAGGAAGGGAAAAATGAAATTCGTTGTGGTTCTTCTACTCATCATTCCCTTCTTCCATCAAGCTAAATTCATTTCAATCTTCCCAACACTACCAGAAGATTTCCAGGTTGTTCCAAAACCAACACCACCAACTCAAAATTCATTTGAATCCAAATGTGAGGTTCCCGCATTCTCAAAATTATTGATCAAGCGTGATCTTCAAAAAGAGGGTGCGGGGCGGGGGTGCGTGCGAGACAGGTATAAATAAAGCAAGAAAAAACAGAGGAAGGGAAAAATGAAATTCGTTGTGGTTCTTCTACTCATCATTCCCTTCTTCCATCAAGCTAAATCCATTTCAATCTTCCCAACACTACCTGAAGATTTCCAGGTTGTTTCAAAACCAACACCACCAACTCAAAATTCATCTGAATCTAAATGTGAGGTTCTCACATTCTGAAAATTATTGATCAAGCGTGATCTAGGGACTACTCTGGTCAGCTTGATCACTATAATTCATGACATTTATTGGCTCTGCTTATTGTTCAAAAAATTTAAGATGTTCAAGGAGAAGAAAATAAGTACAAACATTATAATATCTGGTCGGATTTCGATAAAGGTTGAAGGAGGTGGAGATGCTTCTAACATGGAAGGAAATGGAGAAAGGGGTTGGAACCATGCAGGAAATGGAGAAGAGGGGTGAAGCATGGAAGAAGAAGGAACTGGAGAAGGTTCTAATATGGAAGAATATGATTTCGAGGATGAATAAGGTATAATGATGATGATGAAAGTTTAATTTAGGTTTAATTAATTAGGTGTATTATTATTAATATTATTGTAAATGTGAAAAAAGCTGCAAAAAAGTTGTCTATCCAAAAGGGTCATAGTATAACACTACTGTAAAATGGAATTTGAACATACTGATATTATTTGCTATCACTATTGAGTATCAAGAACACTGATTGATTTACCTGATTTAGTTTTGGTGGACTTGATGGAACTTCATTTCAGTTGTGTTCATTTATTAGCGTAATAAGAATTAAATTTGAGTACGAGACATTTCAGTTGTGTTCATGTTGAAAATAATATGTGAAATTCCATTTGATGGCTAAAATTGTACGAGATAGATGAGCTAGTCACACTTTCAAAGAAATTGACTACATCTTTGAAACTAAATTGTCAATTAATTTAGTCATGTCTAACTATCTTTGAGGAGCAATTTGAGATATACATAATAACAGGTATGTAGACTACTTGTCTGATATTCATACATAATTTATCTTTAGATATTAGTTTGAAATATTTGATAAATAGAAATTAATAGTAACTTTAGGGGCTATGATTTCAAAGATCTCGCTCATTAACGTCCAATATCTTCATGAATTCAGTTAGTTATATGGTCAAAATTTTCCTTACAATCATCCGATCGTTAGCTCAGTAAGTGAAGTTTACTTGAGCTGAGCTGACAGACAACAACATGATGTTCAAAATATCGAAAAAAAGTAAAATGATAGTGTAAAGTTGTAATTTATATCTAGGCAAACTTGAATTAACCGATATGGCTTCAGAAGTTACTTGGTTTATAGTCAATTTTCCAGTATGGAAACATTACAATCGGGGTGGGTATCGGTTCGGGTCGGTCCAAGTCCAAACCCTCAAACTAAGACAACCCACGGGTGGAGTATAGAGGCATGTTACAAACCATTTGTATTCTCGGTTTATGTTGGGTTTGTGCTTTCAGTTGTTCGGGTTTACGGATCGGGTTTTTTGGGTTGGTCCAAATCTATTTTATTTTATTTGTTATGCAAAAAAATCAGAAATAGAAAGAAATCCATAATAGATCCAAATCTATTTTTCCCATGAAATCAGTACAGTGTAGAATAGATCTTGATTTCGTTTGGTATAGAATTGTGTTTGTTCGATTCCCCCTCGAAATAGGTTTTAATTTTTTTTTTTTTGAATTTTCTAAAGGTTGTTGGTAAAAATAAACATTAGTTTTCTGCATCAACATTAGTTTTTAGTCATGTTTATGACGTTTTTATCGCTTTTAGAGAGACATCTGCTTGTAAATCATGGTGAAATCAGACTAAAACAGGAACAAGAGCTCAAAGAGAAGAAACTGAGAAAAAGAGGAAAAATTCCTAAGAGTGAAGCAACGTGCCACGATGGAAACAAAACAGGCACGTTTGATGAGCGTGGGACAAAGGTTCAGCACTGGAAATTTCATGGCACAAAGAAAGATGGAACGTGCCACGATTGGATCGTAACGTGGCACGATGATGAGCTTTTCTAAAACCCTAAAATTCTTTCTATAAAAGCCAGCTGCGGCCAAGGATTAGGACGAATTTTGATTGCGATTTTGAGCATAGAAGACACCTGGAGACCGATGAACAAGCCCTGAATCTCACACCAACTCATAGTTGGTCCGGATTTATTTATGTTCATTATTGTTTATGCTTATAATTGTTAGTTATGAGTAGCTAAACTCTTAGTTTGATTGAACCATGATGAACCTATTGTAATATATGAATCAGTAGTTGATTATCTCTTATTATTAATCTATTCAGTTTTTATTCAGAATCACTTTTGTTTATTGCTTTTTATATGATTTGCTTTTATGACTATTAACCATAGCTTTTGGTAAATCAATAAATTGATCATAGGAATTGAATGACTATTAACCCTAACTTTTAATCCTGAAATAGTAATTCTGTTTAATTCAACATAGGAACCTAGAGATAGGAAATTGAGAATTATGACATATGAATTAACGTTCTGACATTGCTTCCGCGGTTATTCAATCGATTTAAGAGATTAAAAGGTTATAACTTAGGAAAGGGTTTTGAGTCAAGGGATTGATCAAACCCACTTAGTTAATTTGTCGTAACGATTGAATAGTAATTAAGAATAGAGAGATGTAAACTACTCATATAGGGTAATAGCGGATTCATCGGCTTGATCATTCATCTCCAATAATCTTTTAAAACAAACTTGTTTTCACTTCTGTCAATCTCAAATTACTGCCTAGGGCAACTAAAATAACTTTTACACATCCTAATTAATAACGTACTTGCTATAATTGGAGGTAACACAGTCCTCGTGGAACGATATTTTTTACTACTTCGATAGCTTTTGGTACACTTGCCAAATATATTATCAGTCCTATAGTTTATTACACAGCTTGGAGTTCATTTAATTAGAATGCCATCAAATCACACACAAAAAAAACAGAGCAAGAAAAAATAGATCAAGGGAAAAATGAAATTCGTTGTGGTTCTTCTACTCATCATTCCTTTCTTCCATCAAGCTAAATTCATTTCAACCTTCTCAACACTACCAGCTCAAAATTCATTTGAATCCAAATGTGAGGTTCCCACATTCTGGAAATTATTGATCAAGTGTGATCCAGGGACTACCCTGGTCAACTTGATCACTATAATTCATGGAATTTATTGGCTCTACTTATTGTTCAAAAAAGATGTTGTTCAGGGAGAAGAAAAAGGAGTACAGACATTACAATATCCGGTCGGATTTCGATTACGGTTGAAGAAGGTGGAGATGCTTCTAACATGGAAAGAAATGGAGAAGGGGGTTGAAACCATGAAGGAAATGGAGAAGAGGGATGGAACATGGAAGAAAAAGGAGGTGGAGAAGGTTCTAATATGGAAGAATATGATTCCGAGGATGAATAATGTATAATGATGATGATGAGTGTATATTTTAACATAAGAAGGGAGAAAATGGGAGGGGGGTGAAATATTTTCTAATATATTTTGAATAAGAGGGAATGAGAGTGTATATTTTAACATAAGAGGAGAGAATAGTGTAATTCAAGCATCTTTGAGAGGAGGAGAGTGTAATTTTCTCAAAATAATAATAAATTGTTCACCAATTGTACGTTCAAAATAATGCGTGAAACTTCAATTGTATGTTCATAGGAGAAAACTATTTTGGAGAGCTTATAGAAATAAGTTGATAACAATTTACAAACATGTTATAAGTTGTTTTCATAAGCTCTCCGAAACAGTGTTTACAAATGCTTATGCTTGTAAATAAGTTCAAAATTCAAATGTGCTTATCCAAACAGGCCCTAAGAGTGTGTTTGGATGATGTAATTGAGAAATTTTAAAGAATTTATAATTCTAGGCAATTTAAATGATTCAATTAAATTACTTTCATTTCTTCATACTTTTGTTTGAAAGGAATAATAAAAAAAATTCATTATCATCATTTTTGGGCAACTATTTTATATTTTAATTTTTTGGGGCCAAATTTCAAAATTAAAATTAGAGTCAATTTGTAAACTTAAAAAATTACAGGGGTCAAATTATTAGTTTTGAAAATTTTGAGGGGACAATTTGCAATATTTTTGAAATTTATTGGGGTCAAATTGAAAATTTTGGAAAATTTGAAGACCAAAATACAAAATTTGAAAAATTATAACAATGAAAAAATTTGAAATTTTTAGGTGTCATTTCAATTTCTCTAAATTAGACTTGAATATAATACGTCATAAATTTCCATCATTTTGAAAATTCTTCAGATTATTATCCAAACAATGAAATTCACCTAAAATATTTGAATTCGGTCAAAACACACTCTAAGATATTAGATTCCCTTCAAATATTCCTTCATCCAAACACACTCTAAGAAATCAATCAGGTCTAGTGATTGCAGGAGAAACTAGTGAACTACGGAGTTAATCTCAAGTTAATTAAGGAAAATCCACCGTAAATTTCATGATGGTAATTTCGAAACATCTCATCTCATAATTGAAATGCATGGAATGATTTGTGTTCCCAACATTCTCCCTCGTCGGTAGAAATGAATTTGCTTTTCAATTTATGCTTTGTTTGTTTCTCTCTTCACTTTACAAGTTCATTTCATAATGATTAATTAGGCTTAATGTAAAAACTTGCGAATTTCTTTCCAAAAAAAAAAAACCTAAGAGTTGAGGGGTGACAATTTTTCTTTACTTGTAAACCTATCAAGTTGGCGTAAACAACAAGCACAACAATGATCTAAAACAAAACTTTTCTCGCTAACCATTGGAAATCAAAAGTTTCAAAACATAAAATAAACATCAAGTTACATCCCGGATAACATTTTGCATTCTAGATGCATAAATAAATAAAAGAATAAATCATCAATTTAATCCTTAAATATCACTCTTCTATTTAATTCCTAAAGTATATAAATATAATAGAATTCTCTGAAGTATATATTAATTATGCAGACTATTTATATGATAGTTACTAACAAAACGGATTTTCATATACTTCAAAACAATTTTTTATATATATATTTTAGGGCCTAAATCAAAGAGAAGCTGAGCGCGATCCATGGCTGACTTGAGTGACTCATTTAGTTCTGAATGGGAGTGTGCTAAAACCAGTTTTGTTCATGGGGCTTCACTACAACAAGTATATTTGTTGATTATTTTCCTTTTGACAAAATAATTTATGTTAATTTCACATTGGATTGAGATTAATTAGATAATTTTGCTCTGGTACCAATGTTTTACGTGAACTAGTGTTGTTTAATTCACTGTCTTAGTTGAATTAATGTTATCAAAAGTATGAATGAACTCTAAATTCTCTTTTCACCGTTTGATAATTCAATATTCCTAAAACAATTATCTAATGAACAACATGTTACAAAACTTAAGATTAGTAATGATTTATTTCCGAAATTCAAACTAATATTGGCCAGATAAAGAAAAACATTAAATAGGTGCTGATGGTTCTTTTAGTAAATCCAAATCAATATTAGTAAACCTACGAAGGAATATTGGCCATATCCCTTCTCTTCAAAGTTTGGCTGCTGATGGTTCTTTAAGAGCTATGAAACACTGATGCATTGCTTAGGTTGCTTAATATAAGGTATTGCTCTCAACCCCATCATTCTTTGTGAGGGGATTATGGTAGGGTGTGTGTAATGAGTAATGAGATGACATGGTGGATACAAAGTGTATATTTTTGTGAATCTTATACATGAAAAAATTGTGTTCATTTGTTGTTGTAGATTCTTTTTTAGGTTCAAAAGGTTTTAAAGTTAAATTTCTTTGCTATATCTTTTTTGTTTAAAAATCCAACTGCCATAGCTGTGAAGGGAGCAACTTTACCCACTCCTTACATTTTCGAATATATGCTTCCGAAGTGATTTTAAGGGGTGCGAAATGTTCCTTTCATGAAGGAACCATCCACATTTAGCTCTATAAAACAACTTTTTGAAAAATTAACCTTCACCTCAGAGACGACCTCAAAAATAACTTTTTGCAAAATTAACCTTCATCCAAGAGATGACTTCAATTTTTACATAAGTCGTTTTATGATAATAGCACCATTGGTAGAACCTGTGAGTTGGTCGAGACCGCATTACAATAGCTGAAATTTTCTCTAAGGCATTGTTTCTATGCAGCATCGGTAGAACCGATATCTTAGATGCCCCCTACTAAGATGTGGATCAAAGTTAATACAGATGGTTCTATTTCTCCCCCGGTTGGGCACGTTGTGTGTGAATGTGGCGGTGTTCTTCGAGATCATTTTTGAGATTTTATCTCTTTGTTTAGTGTCATCTTTTTTTATGTATTCTACTGTGTAGTCTGTGAGGAATTTTTCATAGGATGGAGGTGGCTTGTTAGAGAAATTCTCGTAATATTATTATTTTGGGAGTGATTCTTTCTCTATTGTTCACATCACATGTTGGAGAATGGTTGTCCTTTAGATCAAAGTGTCACTATTGCCTTGTGTATCCGAAGTTCGAATCATGTCTAGATTTGATGGAGTGATTCACTCGCATAACATCACATTTATGGAGAAGCCAATCAAGTGGCCGGTAGTTTCTTTTGTCTTAAGCTTTTGCCTAGTTTACTACTAATATAAGAAACATCCATTCAAATAAGTCGACTTCCTTAAATATCTTTTGTCTAAAGTGAACAATTCATTTTTTAGAATAAAGTGAGCAATATTAACCGTTGATAAATAAATCATTGTTAATATTATATAAACATTCATAACAAATAAAAAGTGGTTACATTATCAACTCTTAATTTTTCTCACCTATATTCACTTGAGAAGAGCCAAACCAATTTTGATCTAACCTTATTTTTTTTTTCCTTCAAATTTACTCTTTATTTAACAAAAGCATACATTAGTTTTTTTTTAGAGGAAAAACATACATTAGAATAAAAAAAAAAATTCATCACCTAACTATAAATATTTGGTAAAAAAACAAGAAATGATGGACCATATCAAAATATTACTGATAAAAAATAATTGTGCTCCCCTACAAAAATCATTGTGTTCACCTAATAAAAATCAAGTCCATCACAATTTCAATTTTCCTGCATAGTAGGTGAGCGTGAACTGCATATTAATAGACTTCAATAATTACTCAAACTATATCTTCTGCGCTTATTTCAAAAAATAGATAAAAAAAATTCCCTTTTATCAAAAAATAAATAAATTAGATAAATAAAAACTTATCCAAAAAAAAGTGACCTATGCAGCATGGAACAAGTATAACATTCATTTTGAAATTCAATTGATACAACAACCATTAGATATCATCGCAACACATCAAAATATAAAGCCTTTAAGAGGAATTAAATCCTTATCGAAATTTGAATTCGAATCCAAAGTAAAGGCCAATCATTGACAAAATTTGAAACTTGTAAAAAAAATAAAATGAATTCATCTAGAAGTTGTATCTATGTTACACAAACTATATATATTTACATAATACTCAACACATAGCGTAGCATAATTTTTGAGGTGGAAATCACCGATCCATGGCATCCAAAACAGCCTCTTCATACCTCTACCTCTCTCTTCTGTTATCCATTTCACTGCCAAACTCAGCCATTGCCTTCAATAAAACCCCTGCCATCTTTGCCTTCGGTGACTCCACCATTGATGCCGGCAACAACAACCACATAGACACCGCAATGCGTTGTGACCACTTGCCTTACGGTCGTGATTTGCCAAACCAAATCCCAACCGGTAGATTCACAAACGGAAAGTTACCGACCGATTACCTTAGCCAAAAGCTAGGAATTAAGGATTTATTGCCCGCTTTTCTTGACCCTCAAGTTACCGATAATGATTTGTTAACCGGGGTTAGTTTTGGCTCGGGGGGTTCAGGGTTGGATAGCCAAACAGTGGCCTTAGCTAAGGTCTTGGATTTGGGTACACAATTTCAGTTGTTTGAACAAGCTTTGTTGAGGATAAGAAAAATTGTTGGTAATGAAAAGGCTAATGATATAATCCAAAATGCGTTCTTTGCGATTAGCATTGGGACTAATGATATGTTGTACAGAATTTATATGACACAAAATACTCCACATGGTTCTGTTTCATCTTATCAAGATTTTATGCTCCAAAATCTTCAGAATTTTGTTGAGGTTGGTATTTTATTTTAGATATATAAAATACGGCAAAGTTTATGCACCATTAATAATTTTTCAGCCATATTTACTCTCTCTCTCCCCCCCCCTCCCCCTCTCCCTCTCCCTCCCTCCTTAACTTCGTTATAGAATATGATGAATTGTTTGGGTTTAAAGAATCCAAAATCAAGTTAGTATTCACATAAACTAGCGAACCCTAAAACATAATCTAGGAGTTTAGTATGTTAAATATTTACATAAACTATGTGTTTTGTATGTGATCGTATTTAACCCTAAAATTTGTTAGGAAAATTTGTTTAATTGTTACAAAAAGCTTCATTGTACAACAAATAAAACCAAAGTAGTACCCTTTTTTTATGCATAGTACAAGTTTTTACAAAGCTTCACAAAATGAAATCACTTAATTTGATCAAATATGTCATAGTCTTCACTCTTTACTATGAGTGGTATGTGGGCATTTGATTTGTATCTCTAGGATTAATCTACTTTCATCTAAACATGGTTCTATGTATTTACAACTTCTAATTACTATACTCATTTAGAAAAAACTTTGATTGGGTAAATTTTTTCAGTAGCAAACTAAGAATGCATTCGTTAATTTGCAGAGATTGTATGGAGCAGGAGTTCGAAGGATTATGGTGGCAGGTCTTCCTCCAATTGGTTGTCTTCCAATACTAATGACAATAGATAGCATCTCACCTAGCCAAAACTGGCTCCAACGTGTTTGCAACGACCAACACAACATTGATTCTCAAATTTACAACACCAAACTTCAATCCCTTATTCATAGTTTATTGCAAACCACACTCCATGATGCTAAGATTGCATATTTTGATATCTATACACCCATTCTTGATATGGTTCAATACCCAACCAAATACGGTAATTATTATTAACTCGCAATTTTTAATTTTTCTTATTCATTATTAGAAAATTTGAATTATGAACAAAAATTAGACACGTTTGTCAAAAGAAAAACAAAAACAAATATTAGACACTTAAAAAATAGAATTGGTCGTCAATGTTTACTTCTTTAACAGTTTGACAAAGTGTTAACTAATTTTGCTAAATAAATTTGGCCAGGCCTTGAGAATTCAAGTGAAGGATGCTGTGGAACAGGGACATTGGAGTTGGGTCCTGTTTGCAATGAACTTGACATGATTTGCCCTGATCCATCCAAGTATCTGTTTTGGGATGCTGTGCACCCTACACAAGAAGGGTACTCAGTTATAATCAACACCGGTCTAAAGACTACTATCCTTTCATACCTTACTAGTTAGAATTGCCTCCTATTCTATGGGAAATACCAAAAATTATTTCGTGATGGTTTTTGGATTTTTAATGAATTTATATTGGAGTTTATGCTTGATAAGCAGGTTATTTGTTGAAGGGAAAAATAGTTACCAACCAAAATGGAAGGGTACCTAACTTTTTTATCATCAGCAAATTAAGAGACAATCTGATAGACATGAAGTACAAATGTGGATGATTCAGAGAAGTGGTCCATTTGCTCTGCTGAAAGTGATATTGGGTGAAATTATATTTCTCCCATGAATTATGATTGCAAATTCAATTTAATCTAAATCTATATATATAGAACGAATGCATTATTCTTGCTTAGTTTTGTTTGTCTTAACCTCTTATTACCCTGATAATTCAGATTTTGACTGAAAAATAAGTACAATCAAATAAAATATTTTATTTTTAAAAAATTCAACATTGAGAAAAGAGCTCCATTAGCTTTACCTAACCCGACCTTCAAAATATGTAGGATTCATACAAATTCATCCTACTTACAATGAAACATTGTTAAGTTTTACGTCCATGTGGTTGATGTTCCCTGAAATTTTTTATACGCTTCTCATATAATTTTTTCAAAAGGAATATGACAAGGTTGAACTAATCATTTTTAAAAAGATTGAAAACCGTATAATCTTCATCAAATAAAAAAAAACAAGGATGAAAAGATGATTTCAAAACTCAAATAAAAACCAGCTTTGGGATATTGACAATGTACTTAAATAATTCAAATAATGAAACCTAATATGATTTTCTTTTCATCGTATATTATTTTCAATTCATCCAAACAATACTTTGAAACTAAACAGTTTTCTAGAAAGAAAAACACTACACAATATCGGCAATCTCCACAAGGATGTCATCTCAAACAATATAAGAGTGTGGTTCTTATCGCAAAAAGATTTCTTTATTCTATGTGGCAATCAGGGTCTTCTAAGGTTGCAGAATGCAGTACATCAATGCATCATTTTCAAATTTCATACACCTTCGCCATGCAATGCGCATCTGCTGATATCTTGTGATTCTCAATGGAGTAACATCCCTTCAAAATGAATCCTTTCTACTTCTTCTCTCATGTGTTATCAGTCTCATCCTTAAACTTTTTCCCACCCATCTCTGAATATCTTTAGAGTTTAAATTAAATCGAGATTAAAATAATGTATGGTCCATGCATTGACAAAACAAACAAAAATTAATGCTTTAAGAGCACTACAAAATCAGGAAAGAAAAAAAGAACGAGAACTCAGCTGCCAAAAGGAGCTGAGAAGCTGAACTTAAATCCAGTCTTCCCACTATCATGATCATCCTTCCTAAGAATGTGGAAATAGTTAGCCTGAAAAAACAAGTAATGCTGGTGAGAGGACAGGGGAGGGACACAGCTAACAAGATATGACTATTTTTAAGAACAATGTCAAAATATCAATTCAATAGATTGTTTCCCCGAGATACGTTGGTATATTAAAAGACAAATTTATACAAAATGTAGCTTCGGAAGAACTTTAGTCCAGGGATCAGAATTGCATGCAGACAATATTATTATTACTATATCATCAGGCACTCAGTTCAGATTCAGAGCTAAAGCAATGGAAATGAAGAAAAAAATGAAAATTACATGAGGAATGCAATTTCTAGGGTAAAAGGCTCTATGTTTTTCAACCTCTCTTCATACTTTCCAATGTTCAAATATTAAAAAAAACAAGATTACCCCAAAGTCCTATCTATATTTAGACTACACCTTTGACATTTTCACTTCAATTTTTCCCACCATCCCCCAACTTTTGGTTAGTTTTACTTTACCGTTTACCCTACTTCTGAAATGAAAGATAAAGAAATTAAAACCGAAGCTAACCTCTAGGCGGAAGAGTCTAGTAGGAATAACAATTCCACATCCAGCAGACAACCGAAAGGAATCTAAGAACTTTCGAGTAGAAAAATTTCTGTATTCATTCTGAGTTAATTTAGCAGCATTCCCAGAACCAGCAAAAATGTGTCCATGTATTCCTTGTTCTCTCAACCACCTAATAGGAAGATCAAAAGATAGGTCTGCAAAAGCAGTCACAGCAAGATCACCTCCAATGAAGTCAAGGGTGTCATCATTTTCTTCGTCTCTTTTTTGCCTTCGCGGTTCAGTAGGACCTACTCCCCTAGTTTTGAATCCCCATAAAGTTCTTGGTCCTCCTAGGGTGCAAACTGGAGAGAAATCACCACCCAAATAAAACCTTTCGGGGAGGGGTGATGGCTTAGTCCTGAACCCTTGTCCCCATGGAAAAACAGCCCCGGCAGATATGCCAAGGTTCAGTGCTGTATTATAAAATCCAAAAGGGACAGCAAAGCGAACATCAAACTCCTGCATTAGAAGAAATAACGGACTTACTAAAGAAAAACATTTTTTAAAGAAGTGTTGAAATTTGGGGCCTAACTCAACCTTACAAAACCGGCTTGTAAGGTGAGGAGTGCCTCCTCGTTATAAACTCTTCTCAAGAGTCCTATCTATCCGATGTGGGACTAAATCCACCCCCTCAAAGTCAACACAATGAAGGTGTTGGAGGCTGCAATGAAGGCTAACCAAAGGTCGCAATTAAGGCGACTAGGGACGGACCGCAATTAAGGCGGAATTTCCAACACCCCCCCTCATGCTTCAGCCCGGCCCAATGGGCCTGAAGTGTGGACGATGCAGTAAGCCCAACGATAGATCTAGGATAGGCTCTGATACCATGTTGAAATTTGGGGCCTAACTCATCCTTACAAAACCGGCTTGTAAGGTGAGGAGTGCCTCCTCGTTATAAACTCTTCTCAAGAGTCCTATCTATCCGATGTGGGACTAAATCCACCCCCTCAAAGCCAACACAATGAAGGTGTTGGAGGCTGCAATGAAGGCTAACCAAAGGTCGCAATTAAGGCGGAATTTCCAACAAAGAGAGCATAGAGAAAAAAAATATTAAGTTGCAAAAAGGTTATTGCAGCAAAATTGGCAGACATAATTGCATATATGTTACTGTGATAATGGTCCATGCCTGAAGGGCTTCCCCATGCCCAACAATTAGTGTAATAAAAAACCCACAGAATCTCACCAGGAAAACAATAATAAGACCAGACTGTGAGTCTTATGACTGATTCCTTTATGGCAACTACATTGTTGTTGGGTTATCTTGGTTGCGTACAGCTATAACTAGTAAAAATAAGGATCCGATGACAAGCCAATCCCATATGATTTTTTCTTTTTGGCTTTCCTCAAGGAGAGCTTTAGTGCAATGATAGGAGTGGATACTGTGTGACTAGGAGCTTACTGGTTCAAGTTGTGGAATCAACCTCTCTTGCACATGCAAGATAAGGCTTCCTGCAACAGATTCACATATGGTCCAACACTTCCCTATTTTTTATGGCTTTACCTAACCCGATTTTTTATATCTTAACCAGTTTTAACTTTTAAAACTGGTTTAATTTTTCTGTAACAGGTTTTGATAATTTGTTGTTAATACAATCCATTTTATTGGTTTTTATGTTGATATGGATTGGATACCTATATATCCAAACCATGAACCTATTATAGGATACTTCCCCATATGGAATGAGTTGTAAGTGGTATATCCCACAGAACGTATTACCTTCTAGAAAAAACCCACCTGAATGAAAAATTGTGACTGTTAAGACATTCATAAAGGTAATACTTCTATTACTCATCAAGGGTGAGGATCAGAACCAAGAGTAAAACGAACCAGAGAATGATCCATAAGCCTATAAGTCAACCAAACAATCCATTTGAAATATATATTCTACAAGAAAGCATGCAGGGCAGAAACCACTGCCATCATCACCGTAATTTTAGTCCTGCATGTTTTCTCCTAAATTACACATTAAATGGGTGGTTTAGTTGGGTTGTCGGTTAACGGATGATTCTTTGGTCCATGTAAATCTTGATTTCCATTAGATTACCTTGGTGGAATTTTTTAAGTTAAATAGTTAATATTGCATGCACCTCTGTGAATCATGCACATAATTAACAACTGTAGATTAGAACATCACCGAGAACTTATTCTCCAAACATTCATTCATTGGATGGGACTTCACATCAAATTCCTGCAAAATTGGCTGTAACAGGCAAGTGTTCCTCAAAACTCGTACTTGTGAAGGCCTTCCCTAGGCAATTGTACCAAAATGTGATCCTAGCATCTCATTCTCAAAGAAACTCATCAAAGAAACATAAGGCCACAAGTATCTAAATATCCAATGAAGTTTTAGTGCCAATACTTTTATGATAATTCCCCGAGGCAGAGTAACTAGTATCCCTCTATCTCCATAACAAAACAAAAATATAATTTAAGGATGTCAACATGATAGCAATGGACAAACAGAACAACAGATTCTCTTCTATGGAAAGAGGTTCTGAAATTCTCTTCCCTGATCAAGGAAATGAACACCTACCATACCCCAAAAATTTATAGTTTAAGAAATTGTCAGCTTATTAACTCATAGACTCATTTTCAAACATCTGAGCTGCACAAATTTAGAAATTCTAGCTCTGGCCAATATTTTTTCAATAAGTTTGACAACACTGTCACTCGTTAGAAGGTTATTATATTCTATGCATAACACATTAAATTGCAGTGAAACAGATAAATTGAAGTCAGTAGAAGAATTGATCTGACCTGGCGCAGAAACCGCAAGCTCTGGTGATTTGGTGCAAGACCACCAAACTGAGTTGTGGAAACAAAAGCATATCCTTTTGTAGGCCTGATACGTGAATCTCTCCTATCATATTTAAATGTATATTTCAAAGACGACAGTAACCCATGCCCAAGCTGCCTCCTTATAGACCTGGATGCCATTTGTGATGGATCTGTTAAGGTACGCCATCCAAGAGTGTACACCAAGTCCTGGTGCTTTGTCGATATCAAGTCAAGAGACATGCCTAACAATTGCTCTTTGTAAGAAGAAAACTCCTGCAAATCTTGAGAAAGCATGAACAACCGTGCCACAAGTGGAGTTAACAATCCTTTCAGACGAGGAGCATATACCCCAAAGCTCGCCTCTGTCGCTTGCTTGCCGCCATAAGCCAAAGAAGCATCCCATAGATCACCATAACCAAAAAGGTTCTTGTACTTAACAGTTCCTTCTGTAGTCCATGCTTTAACCTACAAAAAGCAACATATAATTTCCACACAAAAAAAACATACATTAGGTTCTTTTGCTTTTGTTCATTCATACCCCATACCTAACAGAACAACTATTGTCTACACACACACACACACACATTAATCTTTCATCCCTCAATCTCCCACTTGATTCGTCTCTTTCCTATATATACACAAGGAGTTAATTGGTAACACCGGCAGTGTAACACATTTATACACATGCATCCAATCAAATTACTTCATGATGCCACTTTTTTAGGCTAGTTCCTAATATATCTACTTTGCATGATTTAATTGGAAGCATGTGTTGTACACATCCAGGGCATAAAAATCTTTATACCGACACTTGTGATTGTAGGCGTGTTGGTGTCCAACATGTGTCGGTGTCTGATACCGACACATGATTCTATTGAATTGTTTTGTTTTCTCATATTATTATTGGTGTTGACATGTCAATGATGAGTTTGTTATTTGTGCTTCATAGCTAAAAGTGAACAGCATTGCTTGATTCTTCTATACAATGTAACAATGTTTTAAAACTAAATCGAACCAACGAGACTTCCAAATCATGGTACAGCTGCTTTAAACCGCTCAATATTCAAATATTGAAGCTTAGACAATGTTGCTTCACTGTTCAACCGGTTGTACCATCGCATTCGGTTTTTAAAATATTGCAATACAATATCTCAAATCATAGGAAATATAACCTCCATAGCACCGACACGCATATCTAGTGCCAGCACTATCTGACACTGACACCACACCGACAAATGTGATTACCTTCGATTAAATAATTTTCTCAATAACTATCGGTGTCATGTATCGGTGTCATGTCTGTGTGATTGATTCGGTAGCATTTCTTATATTAAATCAACACATTACAAAAAAAAAAGATAAAATAAGAAAGTTACCGAGGGTTTCATATAAACACTAATTCCACCAGTAAGCTTACTCTCCGTCTCAACAACATCAACAACAACATTCGCAGTATTCGGCAACTCTTCCGGTCCAGCTTCAAGCTTAACCCTACACGAATCAAAAATCTCAAGCCGTTGAAGCCTCGCAGCAGCAACCTGAGAAGCGTACATGAGTTCCTGCATTGTAGTGGCTTTCTCGATTCCATCGAGTTCAGCTTCGATAATCCAATCTTTGGTTTTGGTGTTTCCGGTTATGAACACGTCGTGGACTCGAATTGGAACTTGTTCGGAGGCTAATCGACGGGAAAATGTTTCTACTTTGAAACGTTGATTGCGTAGTTTGGATTTTAGGGTTTGTTGATTTGGTTCTTCGTCGATTTCGTCGTCGTTTTCGTTTTCGTCTTCGTATTCTTCTTCTTCGTCTTCTTCTTCATCGTCGATGTTGTTGGGTTTAGATGGTTGCTCTTGTGCAGTTTCCATTTTGTGAGAGGAAGTTTGTTTCTGTGTGATGTTTGAGAGAAGACAACAAAGTTGAAGTTTTTTGTGTCACCAAAACAAACTTAATTAAAGGTATGTTTGGTATGACAAAAGTTTATTTTGAATAAACTAATTCTATTTGACAGTTTTTTTTTTCTTCATAAATTACATTTAGAAACTTAAGAATATTAAAAAAAAACTCCTTTAAAAAATTACATTTAGAAACTTAAGAATATTAAAAAAAACTCTAATAATACTTAATTCAAATAAGTCTAAACTAATTTATTTGCATAAGCTCAAAATAAGTATAATTCAAATGGGCATAATCTCGTATACAAATTAAATTATATTAAAGTAAAATTAAATTATATATAACTTATAAGAGTTCATGAGGTGCCTAGGGGTGTAACGGTTCGGTTTGGATTGATTTTCAATAAAAGAATGTTTGAACTGATGAAACCTTCATCAGTTTGGATGGGTTCGGTTTTCACTATTTTTCAAAAAAAAACTGAACCAAACTAATCGGTTTGGACTGGTTCGGTTGATCGGTTTGTTTAAAAATACAATAAAAAAAATTTATATTCGCACAAAATATTGTATTATTATATTTGGTATTTTAAAAATATTAAATTCTGGACCGACAGATGGTGTGGACCTTCCTCTTTGTGAAGTATACCAAATTCCATCAAATCTGCATAGTTCTCTCACTTCCAGAGTCAATGACTACATGTTAGCTTTCCAATGGAACATTCCCTTGCAGTTGCAGACTCACTTTCCCAATCTTACTCACACAATAGAATCAATTGTTATCTCTGCAGAGAAAAGTCTAGATAAAATCATTTAGATGAACACTTCTTCTGGTGATATTTCTCTCAAAGATGCATATTCTTTCAAAGATAATCATTCACAGAAGCTGCATTGGGCTAAGACTATATGGAGCATTGACATACCACCATCTAGATCTTTAATTGCTTGGAGAGTGATGCATGATAAGATGCCTACAGATGAAAGACTCAAAGAGAGAGGTTGCAACATCCCATCCATTTGTAACTTGTGTTTGAAGAATAAAGAAACCACTTTTCATCTGTTTTTTGATTGTTCATACGCTATTAGAATTTGGAACTGGTTAGCTGCTACTCTAAATATTAACTTGCATTTCAACACTACAGAAGACACATGGCAGACTTGTGATAAGAGGTGGAACCCTCAATGCAAGATTGCAGTCAAAGCAATCATTGTTAATTTGCTTGCTACTATATGGTTTGCGAGGAATTCTGCAAGATTCAAAGGGAAAGATATCCATTGGAAAATTGTTATCTCATTGATATCCTCAAATGTGGCTCCCTCAGGTAATAATTCACAAGCTACCTCAAACTCATCCATGACTGACTTTGCCACTTTAAAAAGTTCTATATTCAAATTCATCCACATAGAGCACCTCAAATTAAAGAATTTTTTTGGCAACCCCCCCCCCCCCCCCCCCCCCCCCCCCCAAGATTGGATAAAAGGAAACTCTGATGGATCTTCTTCATCTTTATCTTCTGCATGTGGTATTATTTTTAAAAATTGGGATGCAGATTGTTTGCTTTGCAATTTTGAGAATCTTGGAATGGTTTCTGCCTTCCATGTTGAATTGATTGGAGCAATGAGGGCTATAGAAACAGCATATCAGAGAAATTAGTTAAGTTTTTGGTTGGAATCAGATGTTATGTTAGTGGTTATGGCCTTTTCTAATGACTCATCGGTTCCTTGGCAGTTATGAAATAGATGGATCAATTGCAAGAGACTTTTGGTTGGCATGAATTTCATGGTGTCTCATATTTTTAGGGAAGGGAATCAATGTGTTGATTCCCTTGCAAACTTTGGCCTGAATTTGCAGGGATTGTTTTCTTGGGAATCAGCTCCTGGTTTCATTTCTAGTTTCTTTGTTCAAAACAAGCTTGGTATGCCAAGTTTTAAGTTTATCAATTTCTGAGGGTTTCAGCATAGTCCCCCTCATTTGTATTTCTTTTCTTCTTGTTAACGTGATCCCTGGCTGCAGTGCTTTGCTGCAACCTTTTTTTGATTAAAAAAAATTGATATTTTGTTTTTTCATAGTAGAAATGAAAGAGTCTGACTGATAAGATGAGATGAAGATGAGAGAAAGTGAATGAATTAAAAAGTATTTCATGTTGGACTTTAATTTTGGATCTAACCACAAGTTTGTGTGAGGTAGATAATATTAGTAAAATAAGGAATGTGGTTATCATCAGATTGGTTCATCGGTTTCACGGATCTCGAAATGAAAAACCATGAACCAAACCAAACTAGATCGGTTTCGATTGGTTCAGATCGGTTTCAAACCGAACCAAACAAGGTTGGATATTTTTTCGGTTTGGACTTTCGGTTTCGTTGGTTTTGTTCGAACCACTTACACCCCTACTGGTGCTCGTTATTTTTGTGATGTGATATTCCATAAGTTACAATTAGAGAAAGTACCATCGTTAAAGAAATTAATTCCAAATTGCGTTTGAATTTATAATTTTTTTAAATATTTTTATTCCTTTTATCCTTTTCTTTTGTAGTGGTTGGAGTTTGAAACCTGGATCTTGCATATATTACGCATTGTTCCTATCAACTGAACTAAGTTCACGGGACATTCTTTTTGCCCTTTTTATAACATGGAACAACAGTCCACGCTGAAAATAAATTGGCAATAGATATTTTTATGATAACTTTGATCATATATGAGCATTGAATTTGCTTTTCTTTCTTTTCCTTATAAAAAATAAATATATTGAATAAAAAAATATTTATGTCATTTTAGATTTATTACTCCCTCCGTCTCTAAATAATAGTCGTTTAAGGTTAATGCGCGAATATTAAGAAAATGAGTAATTGTGTTGATTTTGATGGTAGTATCATTTACTAAAACATCCTTATTAATTGTAATTAGTGGAGTAGTTAAGTTGGATAAAGTTCAATAAATAAGGGTATTATAATGAAAAAAATAATAACTGCTGCATTGGTATTCTAAAGTGACAATTATTTTGAGAAAAAGAAAAATGGGTAAAGAGACAATTATTGTGAGACGGAGGGAGTAATTATTTCATCTCTTGATTTTACTAAACACTTAAATATCAATAAACTAACTTTTCAATTATAAACCATCATTGATCGATCATAACTAACTTTTCAACTGTTAGTTAGCTTATAACTTAATTTATAAATTATTAGAGAATACAGGAAAGAAAGTGGAGTTAACTAGTGAGATTACTTGATATACAAGTAACTGTGTTTAGCTTGTTAATAATTGAGATTAGCATGTTATTAGGAGCTATGTACTTTTATATATACTCCTTGTACTTGTTAATTCATCTATGAAAAATGAGGGTTATTCATTTTTACACATTCCATAACATGGTCTCTCTCTCTCTCTCTCTCTCTCTCTCTCTCTCATGAAGAAAGTTTGTTACAAAATTAGTTACAACAACTTTTCTTCATCTTCTTCATCCTCACGCCATTGATTCTTCGTGAATTTTCTTGTATCTTCATCGTTTTTCTGCAGATTCCTCGGTTTATCCTTGAATCTTCGTTGCCTTTCTTGCATTCAATTGCTTTTTCGCATCTTGTTCATCATCTTGTTTCGGTTTTGCCATGCCTCGTCAAGCACAACCTGATACTGAATCGGTGTTTTACATTCATCCAAGTGAAGGTCCAAATTATGTTCTTGTTACTCCTCTCTTGGATGATTCGAATTATCTTGCATGGAGTCATTCCATGATTCGTGCTTTTGGCGCGAAAAACAAATTGAAATTTGTTGATGGATCTATGGAAGTTCCTGATGAAGATGATATAACTGTAGTGCTTGGGAACGGTGCAATCATCTCATTCAATCATAGATTATAATCTCTATTTCACTACAAATTGCTCAAACATTGGTTTTTCATGAATCCGCCATTGAAGAGAGAAACTTAAACTTACTAAGTTTCTCTCTTCCCCAACTGAGAAACACTTTACTGCAGCTACTAAAATCCTGAGATATTTGAAGCAATGTCCTGGTCAAGGTCTCTTCTTCCCCAAAGATTCTTCTTTATGTATTTCAGGTTTTTCAGATGCTGACTGGGTAGGGTGCATAGATTCTAGAAGATTTATTTCTTGTCAATGCTTCTTTCTTGGGAAATCACTCATTTCATGGAGAACCAAGAAAAAATTAACTGTTTCTAAATCCTCATCAGAAGCTGAGTATAGAGCATTGAGTGCAGCCACTTGTGAACTTCAATGGCTTCTATATCTACTTAAAGACCTACATATTTCACCTATCAAGCTTCATGTGATTTATTGTGACAATCAAAGTGCCTTGCATATAGCTGCTAATCCTGTTTTTCATGAAAGGACCAAGCATCTTGAGATTGACTGCCATTTGGTTGGGAAAAGTTGCAAATAGGACTGATGAAATTGCTACCAGTTTCATCTAAAGATCAACTAGCAGATTCCTTTACTAAACCACTTATTCCTCAACCTTTTAACATACTCTTATCTAAGCTGGGGATGCTTGATATCTACCATGTCCCAGCTTCTGGGGGACTATTAGAGAATAAAGGAAAGAAAGTAGAATTAACTAGTGAGATTACTTGATATACAAGTAACTTTGTTTAGCTTGTTAATAATTGAGATTAACATGTTATTAGGAGCTATGTACTCTTATATATACTCCTTGTACTCGTTAATTCATCTATGAGAAATGAGAGCTATTCATTTTTACACATTCCATAACACAAATGGAGCATAAAAAAGGGGTTGATGATGACAAACCTCTAATTACAGCACATGGAAGAAACACCAAGCCAGATGCCTAAATAGCTTAGCAGCTTGTCTAACTTTTCAATATCTGTATTATTAGGTGTCTTATGCTTAATGATTTTTACTATATGTATTTATTTTTACATCTAATGAATGAAAAAACACTATTTCTTGTCTTTCATCATCATCTTCATTAATTGGGAATTTTCTCTCTCACCATGCTACTCATTGAATTTCATACTTGATGCTTAGACAAAAAAAGTTACTAATTAAAGGAATATTGATGGAAATTTGATACCATGAAATTGGTGTAAATGCATCTATTGGCAAGGGCAGGGTAGTGGTTTAATGGATTTTTCTTTTAGTTTAATCATCTGATAAAAAGCGTTCTAGTTTGTTTTTCACATGAAATTGATGTCTAGATTATTACCAACTTTTCACTTACATATGCAGCTTGAGACTTGAGATATTGGACACAAACCAAAGGTCGATGATTTAGTTTAGGTTAACATTTATTTTTTTATAATTAAAGAAAAAAAGTAAGAGTTTAGTTTGTATACATTGTTGGTGTAAAATTATTTTACATATGCATTCAATAATATGACCGATAGATTTTTAGCAAGTGTACTAAAAATGTATCGAAGTAATAAAATTTATAAGCTCGTATCAACAGGGACTGTTTCAATTTCTACCCGGCAAAAGCGTTAAAATAAAGGATGTATTAAATTTATGGGTTGCCCTAGGCAGTTGGATTCGGTTGCATAAAACTTAAACAGAGTAAATAAAATGATTTGATAATTGGATTAAAACAGATGATCAAACCTTTCGAATCCTCTATTGCTCACTGTGAGTAATTTGACTCTCTTCACTCTCAAAGAAATTAACATAGCTTTACGACGG
Source organism: Medicago arabica (assembly GCA_946800305.1). Taxonomy (NCBI): domain Eukaryota; kingdom Viridiplantae; phylum Streptophyta; class Magnoliopsida; order Fabales; family Fabaceae; genus Medicago; species Medicago arabica. The sequence continues at coordinate 9,337,302 of OX326970.1, read as the reverse complement.
ATTAACTAAGTGGTTTTGATCAATCTCTTGACTCAAAACGCTTTCCTAAGTTTTAACCTTTTTAATCTCTTAAACCGATTGAATAACTGCGAAAGCATGGTGAGAACGTTAATCCATAAGTCATAACTCTCAATTTCCTATCTCTAGGTTCCTATGTTGAATTAAACAGAATTACTATTTCAGGATTAAAAGCTAGGGTTAGTTGTCATTTAATTCCTAAGATCAATTTATATGGTTGAAAGAAGCTAGGGTTAGTAGTCATACAAACAATCATAAGAAAAGCATTAAACACAAATAATTCTGAATAAAGACTAGATTTTCATTGATGTTAACGAAAGTTCTTAACAAATTACACCATCACATATCACAAAGATTCATCTCATGGATTAATCCATCTAAGTGTTTAGCTACTCATAACTACACAATCAAATACATAGAAAATAGTGAACATACATAAATCAGAACCAACTATGAGTTGGGTGAGATCCACTGCGTGTTCTGCGGTTTCCTGGTGCCGTCTATACTCTGTTTAGGTCTCCAAAATCGCACCCCAAGCTTCTGATCGCATTTGACTTTTATAGACAAATAATTAGGGTTTCAGAAAAGCTCACCATCGTGCCACGTTTCAAAACCATCGTGACACATTTTGCTCATTAATTCTACGTGGCAGCAAATTTACTCAACCATCGTGGCGCATTACACATCCATCGTGCCACGATTTTTCCAGAATCTTCAGGTAAATTCCACGCTTCAAACGTGCCACGATTCAGGTCCATCGTGGCACGATCCAGTAGCTAAATTCTTGCATTCTTCTCCACTTTGTGCAAAACTTCTCTTTTATGAATCTTGAGCTATTTAACCATGTATACAAGCATTTGACTCTCAAAACATTACAAAAAGGACACAAATATGACTAAAAAACTAGTGTTGACGTACTGTCATCAATGACAATACAACATTATATGCATATGTAAAATAATTTTACATTGATTAAACATACAAATTACATCCAAAAAGAAAAGAAAAACAATAACAACCAAACTTATCTAAAAAAAACTTTATGTCATTGGATATTATTTGCTACATAGATCGATGCCATGATTTTAGAATTATCAATACATTAGAGCAGTCGCACATGTTAGTTGACCACCATATTTTCACTTCAAAACTTTAAACGTTATATTTACGAATCTTCTCACTTATATTATATAGTTTCATGCACAACATAGTTACCTCCTTACATTGATAAGGGGCAGCATCTTGTGATAAATATTTGTGTTCCAAATAGAGAAGTTTACTATGATGTTCCTCTTCATCGTTATTTGCAACTTGATGGGTGGGCATGGCAACATTTTGTCTGGCGCATTTCCAGGAACACATAATTGTTCAATGGAGCTTTCCCCAAAAATCAAAAGCAATGAAATGAAATCTAATACCATCAATTCTGTGAAAACAATAAAAAAAGAAAAAAAATTAGCATTGCTTAGAGAAACATGACAGAAATGGAAATGGTTGTAATAATTATCATCATTATTATTCCGCAATGAAAGAAAATTAACTCAACATAAGTTAAAGTCATAAACTGCTTTGGCTCCAAGAATAACAATTTTATGAAACAATGACACATACACGAGACTCACATTTACACGTCTTAGGCACTAAACACATTTTTAATCTGAAGTTTCAATGCTACATAATTCATAAGTTCACAACTATTGTTAATCCTTTCACTAAGACCTTACCAGCTTTGAATTTTTCAAGAGCTTCATTTTGAGAACTGCTTTCCCCACCTTTGCCTTTTTTGCAAGAAATGCTTCGTCCGACACATTGGTTAGACTGTATATTATAATTTGCTCTCTCTTCTTCCCCAATTTCATAATCTTGGTTGGTTACATCAAATAATTTAAAGAAAAAAGAAGAAGCGGCATTTGTGTTTGATGTGCAAGAATATATATAGAGGTTAATAAGCAAAATAAGAAGGTAATAAAAAACTAACCATTTGTTAGTTGTGGTTTGTGAAAGATTTGATTTGAATAGATATATAAGATAAACACAATGATTGAATCAGTAGTAGATCCAACTTTGACAGGGACACAACAACGTTATTTTAATGTCATAATTTTACTTCACATATTTCATAAAGTAATTTTTAAGAGCCTTGTCTTGAGTGGTTTAATTGATCCTTTAGCATTATATTTATATGTCTATATTTGGTTGTTTGAGGCAAAATAATCTTGAATTTGTAAGATTGAATTTTTGAGGATGAGTAAAATTGATTTTGCTTCAAGAATTAATTCCATTTTGAAGTTAAAATCTATAATTTTTTGGTGGATTCTAAGGTGAGGGATCAATCAAGTCCCTCACCGGTGGACCACCAACAAAATGCCATTGGATATAATCAATGGTCTAAATTTATAAAAATTAAAAAGGAAAAATCTATACTTTTCCACACACAATCTTGCTTCTATCTTTTCCATCTGGGACTTCTCTAACTTTTCAAGAATCTTCAGAAATTGGTTGTCGAAAATAAAAAACCGTGACAATAATTTTGCAAGCACTCAATTTAAGAGTACCCACTAATGTATTTGGACAAGGAGTTTCCCATCTTTGTCCTCTAATTGTTATTTGTTATTTTGATCCGTGTGGTGTTCATGAGTGAAAATTAAAATAGAAGTTGCTGTTATTGCCGCAAAAGAATTTATGAGCGATTGTAGAACCAAATTACCACAAAAATCTAAAACCGTAGTTATTAGATATCAGAGATGAAGAAATTAATTTAATGGATAAATTATCTACTATGTTCTTGTTTTGATTTTGCTTATGTTTTCTATATTTCATTGTCAACTTGTGATTAAGGCTTGAAAGTCTATGCTGGAATATTTCTTGTTTAAAATAATCTACCAAAATTTGTAGTATGATGCTTCAAACACTCTTTCGTCAGTTTCCTGTCATATTTAGCAACTCTCTCGTGCAGATTTTTATTGAGAAGAAGAGGTCCAAGATGGAAGAGAGATAGAGGTTTGGTTATATGTGGTAAAGTATAGATGTTCTCCCATTTAATTTTAATTAATCTTAGCCGTTCATTAAATTTAATGGTATTTTGTTCGTGGTCCACCGGTGAGGGACTTAATTGATCCCTCACCCTAGACGTCACCTAATTTTTTAGTCTAAATGTGATTTTTAGTTTATATATTTTTTTCAATTCACTTTTGCATATATTTTTTTTCAACAAAGAGGTTTTTGGCAACATTTTTCAAAGAAAGAAACACATCTAAAGAAGGCTCAATGGTATTCAAAAATACTTAGAAAGAGTTGACTCCCGAAGGCATTCTCTCATTGAAAAAGAGCTTCATAGAGAATACAACCATATCCTTTTCCAAGAAGAAATGCTTTCATCCCGTTTTCCTCGGACATTCTTCAAGCTGAACTTTCTGCCATTTATTTCGGCCTGTCCATGGCAAGAGAATTGGGTTTTGCGCATATTGCTTGCTATTTCCATCAAAGATTCCTTATTTTATTTAAATAGATTTTATTTTCCAGGCTGCTTGGAGTTTTGTGTTGGTTGAAAAAACCCATTCCACACCATATAATGGATTATTATATAGTTTTTCAATTGAACGCAACATACATGTTGAATTAAATTAAAACATATGAATTCGTGGTACAATCAGCAAAACATTATTAAATGATTTTTTTTAGGGAGTTATTAAATGAAATTTTTAGAATTCTTATTTACTTTGAAAATCAACAACATATATTTTGTTCAAAATACAGCAAGGTAGTAGAAAATGTTACACTCTTACATCATACTCATACATGAATTATTAATTAAGCAAATCAATTAAAAGATAAAGCTTCAACAATGGATCGACACATTCAATTTTGTTGTGATCAATTACTTGCCATTTTGTTGGTTGGACTTTTTGCATTTTCTAATCTCTGAGAGTAAAACAGCAAACCTGCAATGCAAACATATACCATTAGTTTTAGAGGATTTGGAGATTCTTTTATCCTTAGTTAGGATTGAACAAAATAAATAAGTGATTATAAAATAAAATAACTACCTTTTGATTTCTTCCTCATTGGTACCTTTATCTGGAACTGTTTCAAATATGCCCGTATCTAAATTCACTCGTGTAAATTTTTTCTTCCAAGAAAGATGGATCCAGACTACCAATACTCAATAGACAAAATTGTTTCAAAATCTAAATTAAATTAAAAATAACTAAACATAAAAAATAAAAATAAACGACATGATGACATAGATTAGAAAGGAGTATAACTTGGTTGATGTTTGAATTCTGGTAAGTTTGACATAATCACAATGATTTTGTTAAAAACTACACCCGAGAGCTTCAACAAAATCGGTAAGTGTGTCATTGTGATTTGGTATAATTTCAAACATGAGCTTAACTTACTTGAATTCTCAAGTAGTTGTCTTGAGACTGAAGGGCAGTAAAAAGGACAGCGTTATGGTATTCAACCATATCATAACTTGCCTCATTGAAACAATCGATAATTGGACTTGATCCATTGTTGAATAACCAAGTTAAAGCACCCCATTTAGCCACCATCTTAGCATTGTACTTGCGCTCACTTCTGTTTGATCCAGTCCCTATCGATATAACAAAAAAACGATCATACCCTATACCATTATCCCCACTCTCATCTGGTTTCCTTATGATATTTTTTGTCACTTCTCTTATTGCAACCATACTCTGCAATAAATCACATGTCAACAATCAGGGATAAGACCACTAAAGTCCTCGTTTTAGGTCTACCAATAAAAAAATTATTCTTTACAAAAAATTTATAAGTGAAAATGTCTCACATACAGACAAAACTTGTTTTAAACCTAAGTTGCTTATGAAGATTATTGGATCGTCCCTTCTCCTTACAAAATCAGTAATTAATTTTTAAACTAAACGAAAAAAAAATAGATCTTTTCTTCTTTTTAACGTGGGATTTGAGTTTTTTTCAATATGCTTGGCCCTTGAGCCAGAACTTTACCGGATTGTTAGCAGCCACACCACCGTCAATGAGATTGTATTCCTTAATGACTTTCCCATGTTCATCTTTTTTTTCGAAATAGTGAGCTGGTAAATAAGTTGGAGCAGCCGATGTAGCTATGCAAATATCTGAGAGTAGTACATCTAAAGCTGGCTCGGCTTCAATCTACATAAAATATATATATATATATATATATATATATATATATGATCAAATTCAAGATGATTGAAAAATTCATATAATTTAAACGTGCATGCATGAGTGTGTTATGTTTTGCATGCAAAAACAAGATTCAACTGTATTTAATTATCACAACAACAAAAAAAAAGTAAAACTACCTGATAGGAGGAAAAAATGGTAGGTTGAAGTTTCTGAACATCAAAAGATGGAATAACAACGTTTGTCAAAGTTTGGCTCAAAAGTGTATTTTGTGTCATATTTCTTATCAGCTTGTGAAGATACTCTCCATTGTACTTAGATCCAGTCAAAGCCTTTGTTGTGTTTATGAGTGGTGCAAATATTCCACTGCAGATAATATTAGTATTGTTAGTTTTTATGTCGCGGCCTCGCGGGTGATTTATAGGATGGAACCCTAGACTCCTTAAATCCCCACACCCTAGCCAGATTTTCATATATAATTATACTTTATATTATATGCATAAATATGGTAATTATATAGATACCAAAAATCAAACAAACAGACCTTTGCTGTGGAAAAATATTTGGCAAGTTTTGAAGGTAGAATGGCACAATTTCTTTGGCAGCAAATAATGGACGGTTATTAGCCTTTGGATTTGGAGCAGCTAACATGGTAGTAATGAGACCACCTGTACTTGTCCCAGCAATTACATCAAAATAATCTGCAATCCTTGCATCCTCACCGTCTATTTCCTGTAAATTAATCAACATACATGTAAATAATGTAAAACTATATATCAAGATTAATTAAGATATTAGTGAAGAATATATTAATTAATAAATTAAACCTGAAGTTGAGATTCAAGGTAAGCAAGAATGACACCAGGAATGATTCCTCTGACGCCTCCACCATCAATGCTATGAACAGTAATCAAGTTCACATGCTTAACTGCTTCCATTGATGCAATCAAACAGGTGTGTGTGACTGTGTGAGTGGGAATGGAGAATTTGATGTTTTAAGGCTATGTGCGTGTTTGTATATATATCCAAAAATTCAAGAGTTTCAGCATTGATTAGACTTTTCCAAATTTTTATTAGGAGTTTAAAGGCTGTCTACTTTATAAAATATTTTTTTTAATTATTATATTTAAGGTGTGTTTGATTTGCAAAACAATAAGCAATGGAGAGGAGTACAAGATATGACAAAACAGTATAGGACAAGACAAAGCCGTACTCGAGTGGGATAATATTTATTTATGTTGGAAATTATAGGACAAGACAAAGCCGTAACACGATCAAGGAAGCTTACTCCAAGTTCCATGTCTATGCGGTGCTTATTGACTCATGATAATGTGTCTCTTCATCACACTCTTCGTGAAGGTAACCAATGCGTTGATTATCTTGCCAAACTAGGAGCTTCCTCTGATGTCAAGCTAATGACGCACACGCAACCTCCTGATGAGCTTCGCCCGCTTCTTAGGATAGATGCTTTAGGAACCTTGTTCCTGAGAGCTTAATTTCTGTTTTTCTGCTCTCTCCTTTTGTTGTTTTCTGTTTTCTTTATTAGCATTGTAACAAAAAAAAAAATGTACTCCTACATAAACATTTATACATTCAACTAAGTTTTAAATAAAATTATTTTTTAAAAAATAATTCAAACAAAATTAATTTTTGTTCACCAGAAACATCAAACAATCACTACATGAGTATGAATTTATGATGATGGTAACTTTTGATTTTGTCCACATGAGGGAATGCATGAGATTCTTTTCCACACAATCATTTAGTGGTTTGTTGACATATGTAAAGATCTCATTTACTAAAGTTGTTTTTGTCTTGAAAATTAAATAGATTGTGTGTTTGGTTCTAAGATGATAATAATTGATTTTCAATCAATTGATTTTGTATACTTGATTTTCAATAAAAGTGAGTCGAAAGTAAAAATGATTTGTGTTTCTATATGTTCTTGTAAAAATGGATTGAACTATATATTTGTGTGTAAGTTAATTTTAGAATCAAAAACTACAAATTTTAACTTTAAATAAAATCAATTTTGAAAACAAAATCACTTATACTCAGAAGCAACATATCAGAGTCAATTCGAAACCGTCAGAATCAATATTAACCCCTCTAAAATAGAACCAAACTCAGGCTTAAATTTTGATTGATGAATGATAAGTAGCATATTGAGAGTGGTTGTTTATGATTTAATGGTATTAGTTTGGGATTATGTAAATTACCAAAGCTTTTCTTGGGTGCATTGAGTTATGCATATGCATATTGGAAATTGTTAATTAGAAAATTATAACATCCATGAATGAAAGTAGAACTAGATATTTCAATGGATTAATATACCATAAATCATCACAAAGAACCCCTGTCTTTCATGTTAATTCGTAATTAAACTATTTAGAATACGATTCAGCAACCCATCACATGCATAATGTGAAAGTATCAAGAGTATGCAAATACTCTTTTTTGAGGGGAATATGCAAATACTCTTTTACTAAATAAAAGGAAAATGCTTTCTTTTTTAAAATAGAGTTCAGATATGTATGTTCAAGAGCTTTGATGTCCATTGCAATCATATTCCGTCCGAATGAATAGTTTCTACAATTGCGCGTTAAGGATAGTTGGTTCACACAAAAATTACCATGGGTTAACCAAGTCTTTTTTTTTTCTTCTGAAAAAACACAATCAATTCCTTTCGTCCACAACTGCATCCATAATATAAGATGACATATGCTCATGAATTTGACAACAAACGTACAACAATATGGTTCTGGCTAAGGAATGAGAAACATTATTTGTTTGTCTGGTAATAAAACTTATCTTAAAGTTTTGTGTAAACCTAAGTGAAACTTTACACAAATTTTTAATAGCATCAAAATTGAAATTGACACCGAAGCTACTTCGGATATTAGAAACCACTTGCTTATGGTCAAGTTTAGTAAGCACATGTAACTCATGCCACCAAGCTAGTTGATTGCCTCTTTTAAGCCTCATGCCTCTGTGTCTTTAGGTTGTGGTAACCTTCTATACCAAGCAGTCTTTTCTACTATGAGGTCACATTTCTCACCCTATACCATACCGTCCTTGCTCCTAAAAGATTGCTGCATCAACATTGCACTTCTGCACCTCCTGCTTCAGGCATTTGCTAGTGAATCTTACCAACAACATCTGACCCGGACTTGAACCCAAGGCATCTCGTGTTGCTTCGTGATGTTCTCTGTGGTTGTATACATTCTTCCTCTTAAACAAAGTATAATGCAAGTGTATTCTTGTTTTTTTTTTTAAAGGCAATTGTATTCTTGTTGTAATTCATAAAATATTTAATGCTATATAAAATAAACAAACATACACTTACATGACATTTTAGATTTATCACTCGTTTCAACCGCTAATTTTACTAAGAATAGCAACTTTTACTAAACATTTAAATGTCAATAAACTAACTTTTCAGCTATAAATCATCAACGATCAATCATAATTATCTTTTCAGCTATTAGTTAGCTTATAGCTTTGTTTACCAAATAGAGCCTAAAGAAATGTTATTTTTTTCAATAAACCGCCTAAAGAAATGGTTGATGGCTACAAAACTCTAAATTGCTTAGCAGCTTATCTAAGTTTTCAATCTCTGTATTATTAGGTGTTTTATGTTTAATGGATTTTACTTTATGTATTTATTTTTACATCTAATGAATGAAAAAACATCATTTCTTGTTTTTCATTGTCTTAATTTGGAATTTTTCTCTCTCACCATGCTACTCATTGCATTTCATATCTGATGCTTAGACAAAATGTTACTAATTACAGGAATATTGATGGAAATTTGATACCATGAAATTGGTGTAAATGCATCCATTGGCAAGGGCAGGGTAAATGCATCCATTGACATATCTGGTTTGTTTTTCACATGCAATTGATGTCCGGTTTATTACCAACTTTTCACTTGCATATGTAGCTTGAGACTTGAGAGATACAGCTATTGGATACAATCCAAAGATAGATAATTTATAGTTTAGGTTAACATTTATCTTTTTTATAATTAAAGAAAAAAGAAAGAGTTCAATTTGTATGTACCCTCAATCTAAAATTATTTTACACATGTTAAGTTATTTTACACATGTATTCAATGATGCAGCAACATATCATAATATGCATATGTAAAATAACATTACATACAAATTACATCTAAAAAGAAAAGTAAAACAATGACAACCAAACTTTATAAAAAAAAAAACTTTATCTCACTGGATGTTATTGGCTACATAGATCAATACCATAATTTTAAGATTATCGATACATTATGCTAGAGAAACCATACAAGTTAAACCATCATATTTTCACTTCAACAATATACTATGTATATGAGTCTTCTCACTTATATGTTGTTTCATCCGCAACATAGTTACCTCTTTGTATTGATAAGGGGTAGCATGCATCTTCTTATAAATATTTGTGTTCCTAAAAGAGAAGTTTCCTATGATGTTCCTCTTCTTCATCGTTGTTTGCATCTATACGGTCATGACAACAATTTGTCTGGCGCATTGGCAAAGAATCTCTCCCCAAAAGTTAGAAGTAAAGATAGGAACCCCTCAACTTCAAAAAAGGAATTAACATTGCTTAGAGAAACATGAGAGAAATGGTTATAATAATTATGATCATTATTATTCCGCAAGCCACGTAGAAAATACAAAAGACTCATGAATCATGAAGCCATCAACAAACCCCTCAACTTCAAAAATTTATAAGATTTCACTTATAATTGCATAATTTCAACAAAAGAGAAAAAAATTTCCACAGAAAAAAATAATGAAAGACATATTAATGCACACCGCATTCAACCAAGCAGCATGAGAGAATTTTTTTATTGAAATAGACTATATTAAATAAGAGACAGTTAACTTAATTGTAAAACGCAGATTCTGACAATTACAACTGAAAATAAAAGAGTTTCAAATTGGCACCACGTTATAGGAATCAAGATGAAAACAGTGCAAATTGTTCATAAATTTTTTCTAGTAATGTCAAACATTGAGTTGTGTGTGGTAATTGTTGAATATTGGTTTCAAATTGTGAATGCCAGAAACCGTGACATGATTTGGGCATCGTGGTACGATTTGGCTTGGTAAGGAGCATGTCTTTTGAGATGGGAAATCGTGACACGATTAAACAACTTCCTCAGCAAGTTTACCTGAAAGGGACTGGTCACAACGATTGAATAGTACAATCGTGGCACAATTGGACCAAATCGTGACAGGATTTGGGACGTTTGTGACTGGTATTTAAGTGGTTTCTGCAGTTTTTTGAAGTAGAGCTGAAGCAAAAGGTCTAAGGTTTACAAAGGGGAGAACTTGAGGGTTGAATATCTTTGTATTGAGAGTCTCTTGGGTTGGGATAAACATTGTAATCACCTTGGGTAGTGAGATTACATCATTGGAAGGATCTAAAGCTTCCTTTAGTGTAATCTCTAGTAAGTTTCATATGAGGGCGGTGAGTCAAGCAAAGGGTAGAGATTAGGAAAAAACTGATTTCTTGTAACCTTTTGTAACATCTTCTCATAGTGAATTGGAGAGTTGCTCTCTCCCCCAGAGTAGGTCATATTGGCCGAACTGGGTTACCATCTCGTGTGTGTTTGTTTTCTCTTTAGGCTTTTTTATTTCTTATGCTTTGTTAGTGTTTGTGTTATTGTTATTAGCTATACACTTAGGCTTTAGGTCTGTTATTGTTGTTGTTGCTTGGAGACACTTTATCCATTGATTACCACTTCCCATGCTCCACACATCTTTGTTATTCATTGGTGTGTTTTTGACCGGAATTCACAACAGTAATTTTTTTTGAATATAATGTAATACCTTTCCACCATTGAAGGATTATTTTTGAGAACTGCTTTCCTCACCTTTGCCTTTCTTGCAAGAAATACTTGGTCCGACATATTGGTTAGACTGTATATCATAATTTTCTCTATCCTCTTCCTCATTTCATAATCTTGGCTGGTTGGTTACATCAAATAATTTTTAAAAATGAAGTGGAATTTGTGTTCGATGTGCTAGAATATATATAGAGGTTAATAAGCAAAAGTGGTGGATCCAATTTCAACAAGGACACAACAACAATATTTTGTTAATGTCATAATTTTACTTCTCACATTACATAAAGTGATTTTTTTGAAGAGTCTTGTCCTGAGTGGTTTAATTGATCCTTTAACATTATATTTATAAGTCTATATTTGGTTGTTTGAAGCAAAATAATCTTTAATGTTAATGTGTAAAATTGATTTTTTTGGGATGAATAAAGTTGAGTTTGCTTCAAGAATTGATTCTATTTTAAAGTTTACATTTTTTTTCAATTCACTTTTACGGAAATGTACTCATACTTAAACCTTTATTACACTCAACTAACTTTTAAATAAAAATTAATTTAAAAAAATTATTCGAACAAAATCAACTTTTGACACCAAAAACATCAAACAAACACTACATGAATATGAATTTATGATGATTTGTTAACTTTTGATTTTTTTTTACTCTTGCACCCCACATGCCATTGTCCAACCAAAATTCAATTTGCACTCCACATGACACAACTCATGAGATTGTTTTCCACACTATCATTTAGTGGTTTGTCTTCAAAATTGAATAAGGACCCGTACAAGGTACAAGAACACTTACTTTTTTTCTTAAAGTTTAAAAAGGATGGTAGAAAGATAATTACATAGGAGTCTGCATGTTTTATGAATATTCCATTCTATACCAGTAATTTGTCATAATCCAAACTAGTAACTTAAAAAAATAACCATGAAATGATCCTTTCAAAGACCAAAACTTAATTCAAAACAGATAAGTTCACACAATCCAAAACTAGTACATAGTAGGATACTTTGACAAGTTTAGTGGCATTTGATAATGATGGCTTCCCAAGAATAATGTTAAGCTCATTCAAGCTAGTACTACCATAAAGTGTATCATTTCACAATTTAATATAATTTGGATCCTTTCAGTTAATGAGATGATAATGGATTCTCCTTTATCCTTTTGTGTTGTAACAGTAGAGTTTCACATGCCTAAGCTTAAGGCAAATTCCTTACTATAAATAACATAATAATTTTAATATAGAGAGTTGTTCTATCACTAATAAAAAGATAGAGGATTTATACAAGAGTAAAATTAAACAAGCTCTTGAAGCCATGTAGTCATTTGCAAGATTATTTGGTTCTTAACCATATGGTCTATGTTGACAATAATTGATTTTGAGTGAATTTTGTATAATTGATTTTTAGAATAAAAAACTGAGTTCAAGGTGAAATGATTTTTGTTTATATATATTCATATAAAAATGGGTTAAACTATAAAACTATAAATTTGTTGTAAAAGTCAATTCTAAAATCAAAAACTACAAATCTTAACTTTAAATAAAATCAATTCTAGAAACTAAATAATGTATACTTACAAGCAACATATCTGAGTCAATTCTAACCACTATACTCAATTTTTGCCCCTCTAAAAGTAGAACGAACCACATGCTTAATTTGTGGCTGATGAACGGTAAATAGCATACGAAGATCGGTTGTTTATGATTTAATGGTTTTAGTTAGGGATTATGTAAATTACAAAAGATTTTCTTAGGACATTGCGAATTTACCAAGCTAAAGATATTTTTGGAATGATACATATTGCAATGTGTTATTTTCATTCAACAAAGCTTCAATTTTTTTTAGGAGAATGTGAAATGTTTAACTACAAAATTATTATCGCAAACACAATGAAAAGTCTTGTGAAATTCAAACATGTTACGATCGATTACGTCCACATCAAATATTCTTCTATATTTTATATCCATCAAATATATACTCGATTATGAATAGATTAGTGATGATTTTGCAACAAAAAATATACTCCATCCGTCTCAAATTAGATGTTCTCTATAATAATAAAAATTCGTCTCAGATTATTTGTCCATTTTAAAATATCAATACAACGTTTATTATTTTTTTTCAATTAATGTACCCTTGTTTATTGCATTTCACTCCTATATAACTAATATTTCACTAACTACAACTAATAAGAATGTTTTAGTAAATGATATACATTTTACCATTGAAATCAACACTGTTAATTGTTTTCTTAAAAACTGTGTAAAACTCAAATAGAACACCTGATATGAGACGGAAGGAGTAATAGATTAAAATAAATAATGGAATTTAGTTTTCTTACTTGGCATTGGGCACTGAAAATTAAAGAAAGCACTCTAAAATAATTGACCCCCTTCCCTAAAAAAAAAAAAAAGATTGATCCAGTTAGTACGAAGAATTAGTCCCGAACTCATGACCGGGATGCTTCCAGTAAAAACAAAGCATCCTAAAAGAATTTAACTACAGTTTTTGATCTCACTCATATACAATGTTTTTTTAGACCAACCATTTTCCAGTAAAAATAAAATTTCTCATACTTGATAACTAACTAAAATCGCGTTCTTGACTTGATTTGAATATGCTTATTTATGCAGAAGAAATCTTAATCTTTGCCCACCAAAGTGGAGAAAGTTTTGGAACTGCAAATTCAGCTGACATTTTCATTATCTCTCTCAATCTCACAGACTTCATTCATCGTTGGTTTCTTCCCCGAATCCGGATCAACACAAACTTTAATCAATTCAGTAACGTGTTCCACCTGATTGATCTTCTTGATAAGTTGCTAGAATTGGACCCACCATTTCCGTGAGAGGTTTGTCCCATTTTAGATAATGTGATGCCCAGTTTTCGAATAAGGGATTCGACTGGTAACTATTTCGAATAACAAAACACCAAAGCTATAGACGTTACTTGCTGGACTTGTTGATTGCATCATGTCAATGTATTTTCTACCATCAGGCTTCTTTTCGGCTGAATCTATTTCGTCGGAGAAACTCAAATCCGAGATTTTAAAGAAGTTATGTGAACAGTTAAAGAAGTTAGATTGATAACGGCCACAGGAGGACAAAATTGACAAAATTCTTTGGGGTTCACTTTTGATAAATTTGCTTCTAAAGTTATGTCATGATTGAAATAGGCTTAAATTGTAACTCTACAAAGTATTCTTCACATGGTAATGTCACAGAGAAACAGAAGCTACAACAATTTCAACTCCACTAAACATGAATTACCAATTACATTACTAAAATATTCTTCACTTGCTTCTTCAAAGATCTGATATATTTAGCTTTGGCACTCCTGAAAAATGAAAATCACTGTCATGCATGCACAAAGTAAAAATCCACACCATTAGGAATATAGCTAAAAGAAAATTTCCTAAATAAATAGGAAAATTAGGAAACAAATAATAATACTATTATATAAGCTAAACTAAACCTAAAAGATAATCAAGATGAAGACCATTCCGCCATTGTGTTTGAATAATTTGGATCAAGATAAGGAATGGATAAAGTTTGAGTATATAACTAATACTATAGCAACTAACACTATTCTTATCAAATACTTCTCTGCTTTATTCATATGTTTTTGATTACATTTATAGTAACATTCTCTTTGTGGCACGTAGCAGACGAAACCTTCTAGAAGTCTCTCTAGACTCTCTTCCTAGTTCCTTTCTTGAGGGAGAGGATAACAAAGTCATCATCGAGGGACTTTGGCCTAGCTGCCTTTCTTCCATTGAAGGTTCATTTTTGAGAACTGCTTTCCTCACCTTTGCCTTTCTTGCAAGAAATACTTGGTCCGACACATTGTTTAGACTGTATATTATAATTTGCTCTCTATTCTTCCTCATTTCATAATCTTGGTTGGTTACATCAAATAATTTAAAAAAAGAAGAAGAAGTTGACTTTGTGTTTGATCTGCTGGGATATATACAGAGGTTAATAAGCAAAAGAGGTTGTTGGAGATTTTATTTGAATTTTGATTGGTACTGATGGTGGTAGAGAAGAGATAAAATGGTTTTCCGAAGAGAGTCTTTGTCATGAGTGGTTTAATTGTTCAACATTATAGGTTTATGATTCATCTTCCAAGGTCTCACGTTCAATTCTCTACTGTATCAATTTTGGTGGGTTAGTTAGGCTTATTCGATAAAAAAAATCTATGTTTGGTTGTTTGTGGCAAAATAATTTTAAATCAAAATCAATTTTTAAGCATAAAATACAATACATTCAACTCACTTTCAAATAAAATTAATTTATAATCAAAATCAATTTTCTCACCACAAAATCAAAAAAAATATTTACATGAATATGAATTTATGATGATTTGGTAAAACATTACATGAGTATGAGTTTATGATGATTTGGTAACTTTTAATTTTGTCCACACACTCTGGCCTTTTTCACTCTTGCACTCCACATGTATTGCGCAATAAAAATTCACTTTTACACTCCACATAACAAATCATGAGATTTTTTCCACAATATCATTGACTATCTCATAGTATTTGGAGTAGTTTGAGATTATGTAAATCACCAAAGCTTTTCTTGGGTGTATTGAGTTATGCATAATTGCATAATTGCATATTAGAAATTGTTAATTATAAAATTATAACATCCGTGAATGAAAGTATCAAGAGTGTACTACGGTCTATCAATATGCAAATACCCTTTTTTATGGGAATATGCAAATACTCTTTTATTAAGTAAAAGGAAAATGCTTTTTTTTTTTTTAAATAAAAAAAGGTTCAGATATGTATATTGAAGAGTTTTGATATTCATTGTCATTCTACAATTTGAAGGATTAATCTTAAAGTTACGCAGTAAGGGAATCCTCTTCACACACAAAAATTACCATAGCATAGGTTAACTAATTTTTTTTGTTGTTGTTGCTGTTGAAAAAAAAAACACAATTAATTCATAGCTGCAACCATAATATAAGATGACACATGCTCATGTATTTGGCAACAAGTGTACGACAATATCGTTTTGGTTAACAAAAATGAGAAACATTATTTGTTTGTCTCTTAATAAAGCTTATCTTAGAGTTTTGTGTAAAACTAATAGAAACTTAGCAAAAATTTAAGATAGCATCAAAATTGAAATTGACACCGAAGTTACTTCGGATATCGTAAACCACTTGTTTACAGTCAAGTTGAATAAACACACGTATAAACCCATGCTATCAAGCCAGTTGATTGCCTCTTTTAAGACTGATGCCTCTTCTTCCTTAGAGTTTTGTAACCCTCTATACCAAGTAGTCTTTGCCAATGAATCCTACAAACAACGATTTGGCCTAGACTTGAAGTCAAGGTATCTTACGTTGCTTCATGATGTTCCCTTCGGCTTCATACATGCTTCCTCTTGAACAAAGTATCATGCGGGATCCTTACAAAAGTCACACGGGAAGAGATCTCAACAATGATTTAGAGTTTGTCGTTTCTTCGCTTCCATATACACACAAGAGTCATAGTAAACATGCAGGAATTTTGTTACAAAATAAAATCAAGAAGTTGAAAGAATAACGCCACAAAATCTTCGGCCGTTTCAATTTTCTCATATATATAGCATCAAACCGCACAATGTGCATGTCTAAGTATAGTTAAAATAATATTAGAACTTAATTTTCTTATCATCGGTTTTTATGTGTCGTGTATTGTGTATGTTTCTTTGATTCTTGCCATGGAAATATCATTGGATCGATTCTAATTGAGAGGATGAGAAAGAGCTGAAAACATTGATTCACCACATAAACTAAACCAAAATTAACTAATATAAGTATTCTATTTTTTTGTGATTTCCATAAGGTACAATTAAAGAATGCACTCTAAAAAAATGGATCTAGTTACTAATGAATTTGCTCTTAGGACATACATCAAACATGGACGGAATCCTTTAACATCATTAATAAAATCGGTATTCCCTTCACTCTAAATCTTCAGTAGTTCTAATCCTATGTGTATCATGTTATTTTCTACTTAATTAATTTGGTTGTTAATTAATTACAGTGGATAAGACTCGTGAATGCGTTCTTGCAAGAAGCAAAATGGTTTGCTTCAGGAAATGTTCCAAAGTCAGATGCAATAGCGAGCACCGGGGTAGACGTGATGCTTGTGCATGCCTTCAGATGAATTTAACAATACCTGAAACAATGCAAAATGGATAAGATGAAGAACTAATGGAGAATTTCCAAATTAAAAATATTTGTGTGATGAATCATGAAGCCATCAACAAACCCCTCAACTTAAAAAATTTATAAGATTTCACTTATCATTGCATAATTTCAACAAAATGGAAAAAATTTCCACAAAAAAAAAAAAAGAATGAAAGACAAACATAATGAGAATAGAATGAATCAATGAAGGATCATATTTGAGAACTGTTTTCCACACCTTTGCCTTTCTTGCAAGAAATAGTTGGTCCGACATATTAGTTAGAGTGTTTATTATAATTTGCTCTCTGTTCTTCCTCATTTCATAATCTTGGTTGGTTACATCAAATAACTAAAAAAAGAAAAAGAAGTGGAATTTGTGTTTGATGTGCAAGAATATATATAGAGGTTAATAAGCAAAAGAAGAAAATAATAAAAAAACTTACCAACATTAAGAGTTTTGTGGTAGAGAAGAGATATAGGATAAACACAATGATTCCATAGTGGATCCAATTTTGACAAGGACACACCACCAACATTTTGTTAAAGCAATTATGAACAAAGGTACATTTTTATTTCTTATGATGAGTGGATTCTCACTTTTTCTTTTTCCTTTATGTTAGTACATATGAATCATTTTTCTGTTCAAAATTCAGTTTATTACATTTGATAATTTCATTTGTATTTGGGAGAACGGAGTTCGATTCGTCTTAGGTGAAAACTTTACCTATCTTTCAGCCGATTTTGGATTATTAGGATACTTTCGTCTAGAAATCGGAAGGTTAACAAAAAAAAAAAATTATTTAAAGGTATTTAAACATAAACTACTATACATTCAACTCATATTTAAATAAAATTAATTTAAAATTTTTAATTTAAAGTTAAATTGTCACCACAAAATCTAACAAACACTACATATAAGTAGGAATTTATGATGATTTCTTAACTTTTGATTTTGTCCACGTGAGAGAATGCATTAGATTCTTTTCCACACACACTCTGGCTTTTTTTAACTCTTGCACTCCACATACATAATACATTGCCCAATCAAAATTCAATTTGCACTCCACAGGACACAACTCATGAGATTCTTTTCCACACTATCATTTCGTGGTTTGTCTTCAAAATTGAACAAAGACCCGTACAAGAACACTCATCTACTAACTAGGCAATCTCACTTTGCACAACTCTTTTGAATTGTTAGAAACTAGTTCTGAGCAGGTGGAGCATGTCACAGGGCACGCTATCTCAGGTGACAAGGAATCAAACTAAAACAGATGCAAATCAAATGTTGAGAATTTGATTCAACATAAACTTGTGACTATAACCAATGAGCCAACCACTTCCAATATAAATGGTCATGCTCTGTTTGTTGCGGCTTCCAGCCCTCTGATATCTAAGGAGGGGTTTAATTCTCATAATTTGGTTCCTATAGTTGAGGGTACAGCTCTAGACAAGGTTATGCCTCTAGTTGGAATTGCTATTCCTGTTGGGGAGTCTCACACAACAGATGGCACTATGGACCTTGACACTGATAGTGAAAAGATGAATATGCACCCTGTGGCTTTGAAGTTCTTGGATGCACAACCGAATGCTCTTCACCAACCTAAGTCCAGCTGAAAGTCAAGAAAGAGTAGCAGCTCTGCAAGAGACAAAGGCTCTGCTTGTATCACAAGTAGTGAGCACATCCAAACTCGTGTAATAAAAAGCAATCCCAAATATGTTTCTTAATATGTGCTAGTAGCTAGTTGTTTGGCAGCTTAGTCTAGCCTGTTGATTTGCCTCTTTGTTTTTTTGTTGTTTTAGTTGAGATTGTTTTAGTTGAGACTGGTCATAGTTGGCCTGCTTTTATGTTGTATTAAGGTTCAGGCCTTCTCCTGTTTTGCAATTTAATTTTTCTAGCTTTGATAAAAAAAAAAACTATTTAAAACAATTAAAACATATGTATTTTTCCGTTTTGCCCTTTTTGGGGGCATTTTTGTCATTCAATAATCTATGAATTCTCTTTGTTGACACGTATCATTTTGTGCCCATGGGCGGAGCTACGTGAACTTCAGGGGGTTCATATGAACCCTCTCACTTTTTACAATTACACCTATTTTTTGTGATTTTAATGCTTGAACCCCCTCAACTTTGCAGCTTGAACCCAATATCTCACCTATGTGCAAAGAAAGCTGTGTGTTGCACACTTTTGGACAATTAAAGCTGCACACACTCCACTGTATAGTGAAAATCAACTAGTTGTGCAGGCTACAAAGTCAAAACACACTACTTTATCTAATAATTGGAAGTGGAATCACTAATATTTTGACCTACAGACTATTTTGACCTACAGACTATCTAATACTTTGTAATTGGACACACCATTTCCTTGAGAGGTTTATCCCATTTTAGATAATGTGATGCCCAATTTTCGAATAAAGGGATTCGACTGGTAACTATTTCGAATAACAAAACACCAAAGCTATAGACATTACTTGCTGGACTTGTTGATTGCATCATGTCAATGTGTTTTCTACCATCATGCTTCTTTTCGGCTGAATCTATTTCGTAAAAGAAACTCAAATCCGAGTTTTAGCGGCATGGTCATTGGGTTAGGTGAACAGCTGAAGAACTCAGGTTGATAAGGGCCACAGGAGGGTCCAATTCATGCATATGTTGTAGGCAGTGGCTGTTCCCATTGCAATTCCAGGTCTTGCTCCCCATTTTGACTGCTCATCTTCTTTTACTGGACTTTCAAACATGATCAAATTAATACATCAAACATTTCCCAACTTTTATACAAAAAGCATGATAAAAAAATGGTTTAAATATGATTTTGTTTATTGTAAATTTATCATTTTTTTACCTTTGGTCTCTGTAATTGTTTTGTTTTTTATCATTGAAGTACACAACTTTTTGCTTTTAGTCTTTATGGTTAGATTTTATTCCCTGGAAAATTTAATCTTGTTTAAATTAGCCCATGTAAGGTTGAGAGTATTTGACTGTAGTCCCTCCAATATAGGCTACATAAGGACTAAAATGGATATCACATACAACGACTAATTTCAATATGAACAAATACTACTCGGACTAAAACAAAACAACGATGACCAAAGGTAAAAAGTGTATATTTGCAAGGACTGAAAACAAAACAAAAAAGTTACAGGGACCAAAAGATATATATTTAAACCAAATGAATCAACACTTAAAAAGCAGATAATCAACACTAATGAGTCCTCACTGTGTAAATGCTCAAACAGTGTTCCCTTTGGAGCATACTCAAAAACCAACATTCTTGAATGGGGTTCACTTTTGATAATTTTAGTTGGTCAATTTTGCCTCTAAAGTTATGTCACAGTTGAAATAGGCTTAAATTGCAACTCTACAAAGTATTCTTCACATGGTAATGTCACAGAAACAGAAGCTACAACAATTTCAAATCCACTAAACATGAATTACCAATTACATTACTAAATATTCTTCAAATGCTTCTTCAAGATCTGATCTATTAAGCTTTGGAACTCCTGAAAAATGAAAATCACTGTCATGCATGCACAAAGAAAAAATCCACACTATTAGGAATATAACTAAAAGAAAATTTCCTAAATTAATAGGAAAATCAGGAAACAAATAATAATACTATTATATAAACTAAACTAAACCTAAAAGATATTCTAATATAATATCTAAGATATTTTCTTGTATTCTAAGAGTGTCCTTTTTTGTCAAACAAGAACATATCTTATTATTCAAACACATAAGAAGATCTAAATCCTGCAATATGGAATTTTATTTTAACTCATATTTTCAGCCACTGTTACCATGATTAGTTTAGAGGAAAAGAAATGCTTATAGATTTACCATGACAAGTGCCTTCTGAAGCCTATCCACTTATCCAAGTGACAATTTTCATTGAAACAATTAATTTAATTGTAATACGCAAATTCAGACAATTACAAGTTAAAGTAAAAAGGAGTTTCAAATTGGTACCACATTGTTAGTACTTTTCTCGATAGCTAGAGAAATCAAGATGAAGACCAGTTTCCACCATTGAAGGATTATTTTTTAGAACTGTTTTCCTCACCTTTGCATTTCTTGCAAGAACTACTTGGTCCGACGCATTGGTTAATTAGACTGTGTATTATAATTTTCTCTCTCCTCTTCCTTATTTCATAATCTTGGTTGGTTAATAATTTGGAAAAAAAAAGAAGTGGAATTTGTGATCGAAGTGCAAGAATTTACATTGAAGTTAATAAGCAAAAGAAGAAAATATTCAAAAACTAAACATTTGTTAGTTTTGGTTGTTGGATATTTGATTTGAATTTTGATTGGGACTGAATGACTGATGGTGGGAGTGAAGAGATATAGGAATATAAAATATAATATATATATATATATATATATATATATATATATATATATATCGAGCAGCATTCCGGAGAGAAACTCTAAACGTACTCTTTCTTCCTTACATTTCCAAAACCCTAAATCAGCAGCGACAACATGTCCCTCCGTACCGCAATTAACACATCTACCGCACAAGCACAGTACCACCGCCACGCTTTATATCTTCTCCTTACTCTTACTCATCTTCATCTTCTTCTAATGCCGACGATTTTCCCTCCGGTGAGTTTAATTTTGAGCCCCTTACCGGATTCAACAAATTTCTTGTTAGGCTCAAGACCATGGTAGCTTTACCATTGGAGCGTGTTCAATATGGAAGTGTATTGAAAATCAATTTGCAAGGTAAGATATCCGATAAGCTCACAACTATATTTTGCAATTCAAAGGTATTATCTCTGCCTCAAATTTGCGATATTTTATTGAAAGCCACTTATGATCCTCGTATTTCCGCCGTTTATCTTCATATTCACTCATTAGATTGTGGCTGGGCAGAACTTGATGAAATTCGAAGACAAATTTCAAATTTTAAAAAATCAGGAAAGACTGTTGTGGCTTATGTCTCTTCAATTCAACCAAAAGAATACTACCTTGCCTGCGCATGTGATGAGATTTTTGCACCTCCCAATGGTCATGTTGGATTCACCATCGACGACCTCAGTTACCTCAGTTTTGATAGAGGTTATGACTATGGTCTGTTTGACAATGGTCTGTATGACAATCCTTATCACTATGTTGAAGATAGTAGTGAGGCAGGAGGAGATAGTAGTGAGGCACGACTACGAGATAGTAGTGAGGCACAAACTGCATTGTTACATAATATCTATTCAAATTGGCTGGATAAAGTCTCTTCTTCTAGAGGGAAGAAAAGAGAAGAAGTTCAAAACTTCATAAATGAAGGTGTTTATCGATTAGATAAACTGAAAGAAGCGGGTTTCATATCAAGCTTAGTGTATGATAATGAGGTTATCACTCTCTTGAAGGAGAGGCTTGGGGTGAAATCACTCCCTCCTATGATTTCTTTTAGAAAATACTCTAAAGTCAGAAAATGGACTGTGGGAATATCAGAGGCTAAAGAACAAATCGCCATCATCCGAGCCTCAGGGACTATGGATAGTGACATTGTCACAAGTAATTTCATTGAGAAGATTGGTATGGTCAAAGATTCAAAAAAAATCAAGGCTGTTATTGTCCGGGTTGACAGTGTAGGAGGTGATTTTCATGCATCTTAGTCAATGCTGAAGGCAATCAGATCTCTTGCTTCCAAAAAACCTGTCATTGCTTCAATGTCTGATGCGGCAACAAGTGCAGGATACTACATGGCAACGGGAGCAGGAGCTATTGTAGCAGAAAATCTTACTTTAACCGGTCCAATTCGAGGAACAGTTCCTCGAAACTTTAACCTTGACAATGAGTTGCCCTCATTTATCCCATATGATGATGTCAAAGTGCTAGATAATGTGGTTCGTTTGAGGTTAATGACTCTAGGCAAGTTAGACAAGATGAAAAAGGTTGCTCATGGGAGGATTTGGACCGGTAAGAACGCAGCATCTCATGGTTTGGTTGATGCTATTGGTGGGATATCGCGTGCTATTAAGAGGTATTGGCTATGCTCTCGTTGGAGATCACCAGCTACTTAATGAACTACTAAAGGACATGGAACATTTTGATGGAGATCCAGTGCGAAAGGATGGAATAGTCCAGTATATGTGGAAGATTAACTCAGGTTCTGTGTAGAGGGAGAGAGGGATATTTTCTTATTGCTGTAATATTTTTTAGAACTGTTTTCCTCACCTTTTCTTTTCTTGCAAGAAATACTTGGTCCGACATATTGGTTAGACTATATATCATAATTTTCTCTCTCCTCTTCCTCATTTCATAATCTTGGTAGGTTAATAATTTGAAAAAAAAAAGTGGAATTTGTGATCGAAGTGCAAGAATTTATATTGAGGTTAATAAGCAAAAGAAGAAAATATTCGAAAATTAAACATTTGTTAGTTTTGGTTGTTGGATATTTGATTTGAATTTTGATTGGGACTGATGCTTGGTAGAGAAGAGATAATGCCACAGAAACAGAAGCTACAACAGTTTCAACCCCACTAGACAAAGTTCCTTTGTACAATGTGCCAACCGGTGAATTACCAATTACATTGCTAAAATCTTTACATTTACCTGTCATTTCAAAACTTTAATTTTCAAGATCTAATCTATTTAGCTCTGGCACACCTAAAAATTAAAATCAGGAAAATAATAAACAAATCATAATAATAGTAATTAATAAGTAATATAAAAACTAATTCTAACAAATAATCTAAGATACTCTAAGATTAATATAATATTAGAGATATTACAAAAATACTGTCTCATATTCTAACAAGGGCCTCCTGAAATTGTCCACTTATTCCAATAGTTAAGGTTTAACAAAATTTACCTTGTTGGTTTTACAAAGATATATACCAATGCTTGAAATAACAAGAAACACATCTCAACCAATAATAACTCCAGCAAAAAATAGGCACTTGATTTTTCTTTGATGATATGCTATTAGTTGGTTCTTCAGAAGCATTTTGACCAGTAGAAGATGGATTCACGACTGGTGGCACTGCAGCGGCTGACGGGGAAGGAGAAGATTTCTGGAGAGGTGAAGTACGACAGTATCGGTATGGACAACGATGTTGTCTGTGATATTCCAGCAGGCTCCTAGAACCTTCATTTTCATGAACATGCCTTTCTTCTAAAGAAAATTAAAAAAAATGTTATGTTTTTAGATTGAATAATTGAGCAAGGAACTTCTTAAAACAATGCAACTAAACAATAACAAGTTCTTTCTGGTGATAAGAGTTCCTTCAAGGCAAAGATCTTTCAAATTCCTAAGG
The DNA here is from genome assembly GCA_946800305.1 of Medicago arabica. Taxonomy (NCBI): domain Eukaryota; kingdom Viridiplantae; phylum Streptophyta; class Magnoliopsida; order Fabales; family Fabaceae; genus Medicago; species Medicago arabica. The sequence continues at coordinate 9,312,834 of OX326970.1, read as the reverse complement.
AAAAAAACAATTTCTCTTGGTAAGAATGAAAGCTCTCAAGTTCAACAACAGGAACAATAGTGATTTTTCATTGGTATAAGAGGCTAATAATAAAAAATTAAAATGATAAGTGCCACTTTCAATGAAGTTGGTACTAAGATTAAGATTATGACTCAAGAAAGATTCAACTTCAACTACGTTCTTCATTCAAAGAACAGCAGCAGAAACTCAAGAAACAAGAAGCACACTGTTACAAACCACAAAGCTCTAGAAAGATTCATGTTCTTGGTCATTCTTGCAAGAAACAAAGCTAAAGAAAAAAGTTTTGGTTCCCTATTTTAAAAATTGGTTTTTGATCCCTATTTTACTTTTCTTTTTCTTCTTTAGAATTTCGGCTTCTCATCTCAATTTTAGATGATGTGGTGCATTCGTTTATGACAAGACAATGCTTTTTTAGACATATTTCTGCCAACATGGAAATTTAACGTGGCCTAATAAGCGTTGGCACATCATAAAAAATACCCAAAAATGGTACGAGGGACCAAAATTACGAAAAAAGTAAAATAGAAGGACCAAAATTGAAATGGAGCAACGTAGTGTTTGTTCTAGATATGTATATGATATCTCATCTACCGTAGATTTGCATGCTATTGAAAAAATGATATCAACCAGTATTGTCATTAATATCAACCAGCCTTTCTATGTAACCTATCAGTTTCTCTAAAGAATAAAAATTGTAGTTGTGCTCAGTTGAGTTGACTTTCATTGTTATTGATTTGCCAATCATTATACATTTTTTTATCTCACTCTTATACAATGTTTTTGAGACCAACCGTCCTACCATAGATACAAGCAGTGACAACTTTTTTGTATCTTAAGCTAACTAAAAATAAATGATAACAAAGCTAAAACTTTTCATACTTAGTTACTAACTAAAATCTGATTCATTGATTGATTTCAACATGGTTATCCAGAATAAATCTCAATCTCAGCCCACCAAAGTGAAGTGGAGAAAGTTTTGGAACTACAAAATCAGGCGACAATTTTCGTTCTCTCTCTGTCTCACTCATAGTCACATAATTCGCAATTCGCATTGGTACGCGGTACGGGTACGGGTTTGCGGTACGTTTGGGAGTATAGAGCTTTGGTACGCGTCGGTTCGTAACACCAATACTAAAAAAATAAACCCAACACTATAGGATAAAATGACTTACATCATGAAAAAATTAAGAAGAAAACAATCAAAGTTGACATGCAGCTAGTAACATAAAGTGCACAACGTTGTTGAATAAGAGAAGAAAGCTAAGCCCCACATCGAAGATTGGATAGAACTATAGAAGAAAGTGGTCTATAAAACCAAGAAAATGAATTGCATGTAGTATGGATTTGAGGATAAGAGATAGTGTAGCAATAAATAGCTATCAGTGTCTTAATCCAATGCATTCGGTGCATTACACCGTTTTGTTATTTTTTATTTATTTTGTAGTCCAAACCTTTTATTCAACCGATAAGTGGTGACCATGCTTTGGTACTCTTGGTTCGGTGGTTAGTGCGAATTCCAGGGTAATTTGTTGCGTACCAATACGCCAAAGTACCCGAATTCGGTACTCGCGAACCAATTCGCAATTCTCCTTTGATCACACGAATTATGTTACTATGTCTCACTGACTTCATTCATAGTCGGTCTCTTCTCCGAATTGGGATCAACGAAAATCCTAATCAATTCAGAAATGTATTCCACCTGATTGATCTTATTGTTAAGTTGCTAGAATTGGATCCACCATTTCCTTGAGCGGTTTGTCCCATTTTAGATAATGTGATGCCCAATTTTCAACTGAGCAATTATCAACAGAATAAGGGATTCGACCAGTAACTATTTCAAATAACAAAACACCACAGATATAAACATTACTTGCTGGACTTATTGATTGCATCAATGTGTTTTCTACCATCAGGCTTCTTTTTTGGCAGAATCTATTTCGTCGGAGAAACTCAAATCCGATATTTTAGCGGCGTGGTCATCGGGTTATGTGGATTGTGGACAGCTGAAGAACTCGGGTTGATAATGGCCACACGAGGCTTCAATTCATGCATATGTTGTAGGCACTAGGCAGTAAGCCATTCCCATTGCTATTCTAAGTCTTTCTCCCCATTTTGAGTGCTCAGCTTCTTTTACTGGAATTTCAAACATGATCAAATTAATACATTAAACATTTCGCAACTTTTATACCAAAATGCATGCATGTTAATTCCTCTTTTTTCTTGTTCAACACTCAACACACAAAAGGGTAAACAGATAGCAAAATCAATCAGTACTTACAAGACAACGACTTTCCTATCCGAGCATTCTATTCCAAACCAATGACAAGGGTCAACATAAACTTCATCATCCACGCCATTTGACAAATCATCAAAAAGGTCACTAGTTATTCTCTGCTTCAACTTCAAAGGAGCATTACCTGCACAAAGAAACCATATTTCAGCATCTACAGCCAAAAAGATAACTAGCTAGGTGAACATAATATTGAGATGATTGATCAAATAGTTAAGTTGTAACATTTGGTTTAAATTATTTCTCATAGTCATAGCAAGCACACCCATCAAGCATATCCAGAACAACTATCAAAACCACATAAGCGACAAACTTCAAAATCCCAATTAAAAAAAAAAAACATGCATATTGAGTGAAGAAATATTGCACAAATGGTGCTTCTCTGTTAAATGTGTGCTTATGTTTGGCTATATTAAATAAAAATAAAACCAAGTTATGGTTGTATTAAGATAAAAACGCTGTGAACTCGCTTAATTTAATCAAGAAAATCACAATTGTTTAATTTGGAAAATATCACTGAACAATGACCGAACAAAGCACATAGTAGATGATGATCAAGAAAGAAAAATCATCATCAACCATAGCATCAAATCTTCAACAATTACACTCAAGCTGCATCGATATTTTCCCTTCCAGTGGAAATTGCAGATCTATATTTAGTAGATATAAAAATAATAACACGTCAAATAATATCAATAAAGGCAACAAAGAAATGACAAGAGAAGTGGGTTTTGGAATCAAACCTAATGAAGAAGTGAAAAATGCTCTAATAGTAGCAGTCTCAGATCTTTTGAAATTAAACAACTAAACTTTAAAAGCATACTAAATTTAAGTACCTTTAACAAGCAAAAAATTCAAAACTAGCCAACACAACTGCAAAACTCTTGAATGGTATCACAGCATGATCTACTCGTGCTTCTAGCAAATTTCATGTTAGTGACGTCGAAGACAATTCAATTTCAGCTTGGTAACCATCTTGGTTGTTATAAGCTGAAATAGTGCGAGTTGAGTGATCAATGGTTTTGAATCGGTGTGGCATGGGGCTAATAGAGTGCACCATTGAATCCGCGGTCCGCACACTCGGCTTTCCTAGTTTCAGTCCACGCTTCGTTTTAAGAATATTGTGCCCTTATTTTAAGGTCTTTGATGTTTGTTCATCACATATTGATATTTTCATTCTTGATCCTGTCTGCAAAAGTTTTACCAACTTTGAAATCTTAGTAAATTGCAGGTATAAATGATGGTAAAAGAGAATAGTATCATGAAAATCAAAACTTTGTAACATGACTTATCATCTCAATTAGACTAAAATAACTTCAAAACAATTAAGGAGAATAGATCATGGACAATGTGGGTGGTTCAACAATTGATGAAGGGTAAACTCTGATACCATCTGAAAATTTGGACTTATGTTCTAACTTGGTCCTACAAAACAACTAATAAGGTGAGAACTAACAACACCTTATAATAAGCGGTTCAAAACCCTGAAAAGTAACATAATGCCTTGTTTATCCAATTTTTTTCTTCCTCAAAAGACATCAATCAAAGAAAAAGAATGACTCTAATCATCAAGTAATAGAAACTCACGAAACGAAAACGTGTAGTGCCTGTGTAACCAGAGCATATATAACGGAAGGGTCATGTAGCTGCATAGGCAATGAGGCATCGCACCCGAACCCTTCAAAACATGAGTTCAGCTAGATTAATTTATGGTGGTAATGCTTCAATAGTTTCAAGCTTATAGTAGCTTTTGAAATGTATATTGAGACATTAACACATGTGGTTATATTCAATTATTACACTAACAAGGCAAAATGGATAAGATGAAGAACTAATTGAGGCTTGCCAAACCAAAAATATTTGTCTGAGCCTTGAACAACTGCATGGCTTTCTGTGATTTCAAAAGCCACCTTTGAAAATATAAGTTATTTATATAGTTTCAACCATGGTTATCAAATTGAGATTCAAGTTGAGAATAGGAAGCGACACTTTTTATGTAAAAACAAGATAAGAGACAATTAAAAGATTTAAGGTAATACCATTCCACCGTTGAAGGATCATTTGTTTTGAGAACTGTTTTCCTCACCTTTGCTTTTCTTGCAAGAAATACTTAGTCCGACACATTGGTTAGAGTGTATATTATCCAATTTGATTTTCAGTTTGATTGGGACTGAAGGTGGTAGAGAAGATATATATATTTATAGGGCATATCTAGCGAGAATGAGTTTGTTATGTGAGAATACTTTATCAACCATTAGATTATAGTATATGTTTGAGTTAAAAGTTCTATTTTAATCAACACATGCGTCGTTACACACTATCACTTAAATATATTTAAGCATAAACGACTATGCATTCAACTAACTTTTAAATAAAATTAATTTTAGAAAATCAATTTAATCAAAATCAATATATTTAAACAAATATTTTCATTTCATTAGTAGGAATTTATGATGATTTGGTAAAACATTACATGAGTATGATGAGTTTATGATGATTTGATAACTTTTGATTTTCTCCACACACTCTTGCTTTTTTCACTCTTACACTCCACATGCATTGCCCAATCAAAATTCAATTTGCACTCCACATGACACAACTCATGAGATTGTTTTCCACACTATCTGTTGAATTTGTCTTCAAATTGTGATGACGTGAAACTCAAAATCGTGCCGCAATTTTTGGCGGCGTGCCGCGATTTTGCTGGAAGAATGTATGGTTTCTGCTGAAGGCAAAATCGTGACGTGATTTGTGCAGGCGTGACACGATTTATGGATAAGGTTGTCGTACCTTGCGTCGTACGTTTAAGGCGTGGCGCGATTTTCTCAAGCGTGGCGCGATTTTATCTATCACTGTGTACTATTTAAGTGTTTCAGCTCATTTTTGAAGGTGAGGTTCAAGAGAGCTTCAAGAGATAGAAACTTGGGAAATCAAAGTAGGTAACTTTAGGGTTGAGGGTCTTTCATTAGAGTTCTCTTAGGTTGGGATACATTGTAAACATCTTGGATGAGTGAAAATCATTGAGTGTCTTGTTCATTGTGAGATTGGAAAAGTGGGTAGAAATTAGGTTTGTTCTTTGTGAGCTTGTTTAAGCTAATTTCTTGTAACTCATTTATATCACTTTGTAAGAACTCTTTGATAGTGGATTGGAGAGATAAATCTCTCCCTCATAGTAGGTCAAGTTGGATCGAACTGGGTCAACAATCTTTGGTGTGTTTGTTTCTCTTCTCTCTTTATCTTTTGCTTGTGGTTTTGAGCTTTTCACCTTGATTACTAGATTAGATCTAGGTGTTGTTATTGTTGTTATTGCTTGTGTTTAATTTGATATTGGTTACTACTTTCCTTTACTTCACACATCATAGTTTGTTTATTGGTGTGAGTTTTGAGTTCGAATTCACAACAATTGGCGCCCACCGTGGGGCATACGAGTGAATTGGTTTAGTGAGTACTGTAACGCCCGTTTCGATTATTTAATTAATTTTTCGAGTTGAGAATATATTTACATGATTTATGTGATTTATGTGTTATGTTGTGGTTTTATTAGGCGGGTTATTTTATTATTTAATAGAATAAGGTTGGAAATAAAAATAAATACTAAAGTTGTGGGGCTGTTTTTGAATTAGATAGAGTTGTGGGGATTAATGAGATTAGAAAGAGGTATAAAAGGAAATTAGGTTTAGGGAGGAACAGTCAGTACGTTACAGACTTTTGGAGAGAAAGGGAGAAAAGTGGCCGGAGAAGAGAGGACCTCAATTCTGCGAACATATCAGGTAAGTGTGAGCCTAGCTTCAATTATGTTATACTGTAATTCATCTGTTTATGTTTAACCAAGGATTAGAGAGAGTTTTGAGAGAGTTCTAAGTTAGGGTTTCGTAGATGTTGTAATGAATTGATGAGAGAATGATGTGAATTGATGTAGAAACGTGTTACAGAACCTAGGTTAATCACTAGGATCATAATTCTGAATGATTAGAGCCATAGTATGAGAGATTGGACGAGTTTTGGCGAGGTTTTGAGCGAACTCGCAGCCTGTTCTGCGACAGCTCGCCGTGGCGAGCAGAACAGCTTAACTCGCGAGGCGAGCAGACTTACTCGCCGTAGCGAGCAACAAAACGATTTCACTCGCGAGGCGAGCAACCTTACTCGCCGTGGCGAGCGACCCTTTAGTGCGCGCGAGGCGAGCAACATCACTCGCCGTAGCGAGCAACTGGCAGAAGGCAAATTTGACAGCTCGCCGTGGCGAGCAGAACCACTCGCCATAGCGAGTAATGTGGTCTCAGACCACTATAACTTGAGTTTTAGAACTCTGTTTTGAGCGAGGCTTTGAGGGTAGACTTATGGATAGTATTAGAGATGTTTAAGACCTAAATTATAACCTGTAATGATGCTGTAAGATGATTCTTAACTGTTGACCTTAATCTATGATTATATGCTTATTAAGTGAGTTATATAATTGATGTGAATCTCACCCCTTCTGATGGAATTGCCGCCTCGTGGGCAAGTGCAGTTGACCAAGCGTAGGATTGACGATGTGAGAGGTCCTTGTGGAGTCTTAGGAGCTCTGATACGTAACGGAATGGGGATTATCTTTTGTTTCTATTCCTTTATGTATCGTTTTTGAATTAATTATGACATTGGTGCGAATAACTAATCTTTTTAAGAGTTTGAATTATGTTTCCGCTGCTACTTTACGAATAAAGATGAGGAATAAATTATCATTCATTTTGTTTAAAGATTTTATGAAATGTGACATCCTGATTATGTGTTATACTCTGATTATTTAAATGAAATTTTAAAGCTGGGATTTCGGGGTGTTACAATTGGTATCAGAGCAGGTCGGTCCGTCCGGCCAATTAGAGAGTCGAGTGACGTTGTCTTAGAGTTAGAATAGTATAGTTATAGTATTCTAACTTATGTTTGCTTTGTAGAGGAATAAGATGGCTGGAAGAAACGATGCTGCCCTCGCTGCTGCTTTGCAAGCCATGGCTCAAGCTGTTGAGCAACAACCTAACGCTGGTGGTAACAATGGAGTTCGAATGTTGGAGACGTTTCTTAGGAACCATCCACCTACTTTCAAGGGCAGGTATGACCCCGATGGAGCTCAGACTTGGCTCAAGGAGATTGAAAGAATTTTCCGAGTAATGGAGTGCACTGCACCTCAAATGGTTCGTTTTGGTACGCATTGTTTGGCCGAGGAAGCTGATGACTGGTGGATTAGTGTTCGTCCGAACCTAGAGAACGAGGGTGAAGTTACTTGGGCTGTGTTCAGGAGGGAGTTCCTGAATAGATACTTTCCAGAGGATGTTCGCAAAAAGAAGGAGATTGAGTTTCTGGAGCTGAAGCAAGGCGACATGTTAGTCACGGAGTATGCTGCTAAGTTCGTTGAGCTGGCTAAGTTTTATCCGCACTACACCGCTGAGATTGCTGAATTCTCCAAGTGTATCAAGTTCGAGAATGGCTTGCGTGCTGAGGTTAAGCGAGCAATTGGGTATCAGAAGATCCGTCAGTTCTCCGAGTTGGTAAGTAGCTGCAGAATTTATGAGGAGGACACCAAAGCTCATTATAAGGTTCTGAAGGAGCGGAAGGGTAAGCGCCAACAAGATCGTGATAAGCCTTACAGCGCCCCGGCTGATAAGGGTAAGCAGAAGGTGAATGATGAGAGGAGACCTCAGAAGGAAGATGCTCCTGCTGGGATGGTCTGCTATAGTTGTGGTGAAAAGGGCCACAAGAGTAATGCTTGTACGAGAGATGTGAAGAGGTGTTACCGATGCGGACAGAAGGGGCATATTACCCCAGACTGCAAGTTTGATGATGTTGTGTGCTTTAACTGTAATGAGGAAGGTCACATTGGTTCGCAATGCAAGAAGCCTAAGAAGGCTCAGACTACCGGGAGAGTTTTCGCTTTGACTGGTACTCAGACATGAATGAGGTAATATTTTCGAGGACGAAAATTCTTTAAGTTGGGGAGAGTTGTAACGCCCGTTTCGATTATTTAATTAATTTTTCGAGTTGAGAATATATTTACATGATTTATGTGATTTATGTGTTATGTTGTGGTTTTATTAGGCGGGTTATTTTATTATTTAATAGAATAAGGTTGGAAATAAAAATAAATACTAAAATTGTGGGGCTGTTTTTGAATTAGATAGAGTTGTGGGGATTAATGAGATTAGAAAGAGGTATAAAAGGAAATTAGGTTTAGGGAGGAACAATCAGTACGTTACAGACTTTTGGAGAGAAAGGAGAAAAGTGGCCGAAGAAGAGAGAACCTCAATTCTGCGAACATATCAGGTAAGTGTAAGCCTAGCTTCAATTATGTTATACTGTAATTCATCTGTTTATGTTTAACCAAGGATTAGAGAGAGTTTTGAGAGAGTTCTGAGTTAGGGTTTTGTAGATGTTGTGATGAATTGATGAGAGAATGATGTGAATTGATGTAGAAACGTGTTACAGAACCTAGGTTAATCACTAGGATCATAATTCTGAATGATTAGAGCCATAGTATGAGAGATTGGACGAGTTTTGGCGAGGTTTTGAGCGAACCCGCAGCCTGTTCTGCGACAGCTCGCCGTGGCGAGCAGACCTCCTCGCCGTGGAGAGCAGAACAGCTTAACTCACGAGGCGAGCAGACTTACTCGCCGTAGCGAGCAACAGAACGATTTCACTCGCGAGGCGAGCAACCTTACTCGCCTTGGCGAGCGACCCTTTGGTGCGCGCGAGGCGAGCAACATCACTCGCCGTAGCGAGCAACTGGCAGAAGGCAAATTTGACAGCTCGCCGTGGCGAGAAGAACCACTCGCCATAGCGAGTAATGTGGTCTCAGACCACTATAACTTGAGTTTTAGAACTCTGTTTTGAGCGAGGCTTTGAGGGTAGACTTATGGATAGTATTAGAGATGTTTAAGACCTAAATTATAACCTGTAATGATGATGTAAGATGATTCTTAACTGTTGACCTTAATCTATGATTATATGCTTATTAAGTGAGTTATATAATTGATGTGAATCTCACCCCTTCTGTTGGAATTGCCGCCTCGTGGGCAAGTGCAGGTGACACAGCGTAGGATTGACGATGTGAGAGGTCCTTGTGGAGTCTTAGGAGCTCTGATACGTAACGGAATGGGGATTATCTTTTGTTTCTATTCCTTTATGTATCGTTTTTGAATTAATTATGACATTGGTGCGAAGAACTAATCTTTTTAAGAGTTTGAATTATGTTTCCGCTGCTACTTTACGAATAAAGATGAGGAATAAATTATCATTCATTTTGTTTAAAGATTTTATGAAATGTGACATCCTGATTATGTGTTATACTCTGATTATTTAAATGAAATTTTAAAGCTGGGATTTCGGGGTGTTACAATTGGTATCAGAGCAGGTCGGTCCGTCCGGCCAATTAGAGAGTCGAGTGACGTTGTCTTAGAGTTAGAATAGTATAGTTATAGTATTCTAACTTATGTTTGCTTTGTAGAGGAATAAGATGGCTGGAAGAAACGATGCTGCCCTCGCTGTTGCTTTGCAAGCCATGGCTCAAGCTGTTGGGCAACAACCTAACGCTGGTGGTAACAATGGAGTTCGAATGTTGGAGACGTTTCTGAGGAACCATCCACCTACTTTCAAGGGCAGGTATGACCCTGATGGAGCTCAGACTTGGCTCAAGGAGATTGAAAGAATTTTCCGAGTAATGGAGTGCACTGCACCTCAAATGGTTCGTTTTGGTACGCATTGTTTGGCCGAGGAAGCTGATGACTGGTGGATTAGTGTTCGTCTGAATCTAGAGAACGAGGGTGAAGTTACTTGGGCTGTGTTCAGGAGGGAGTTCCTGAATAGATACTTTCCAGAGGATGTTCGCGGAAAGAAGGAGATTGAGTTTCTGGAGCTGAAGCAAGGCGACATGTTAGTCACGGAGTATGCTGCTAAGTTCGTTGAGCTGGCTAAGTTTTATCCGCACTACACCGCTGAGACTGCTGAATTCTCCAAGTGTATCAAGTTCGAGAATGGCTTGCGTGCTGAGGTAAAGCGAGCAATTGGGTATCAGAAGATCCGTCAGTTCTCCGAGTTGGTAAGTAGCTGCAGAATTTATGAGGAGGACACCAAAGCTCATTATAAGGTTCTGAAGGAGCGGAAGGGTAAGCACCAACAAGATCGTAATAAGCCTTACAGCGCCCCGGCTGATAAGGGTAAGCAGAAGGTGAATGATGAGAGGATACCTCAGAAGGAAGATGCTCCTGCTGGGATGGTCTGCTATAGCTGTGGTGAAAAGGGCCACAAGAGTAATGCTTGTACGAGAGATGTGAAGAGGTGTTACCGATGCGGACAGAAGGGGCATATTACCCCAGACTGCAAGTTTGATGATGTTGTGTGTTTTAACTGTAATGAGGAAGGTCACATTGGTTCGCAATGCAAGAAGCCTAAGAAGGCTCAGACTACCGGGAGAGTTTTCGCTTTGACTGGTACTCAGACATGAATGAGGTAATATTTTCGAGGACGAAAATTCTTTAAGTTGGGGAGAGTTGTAACGCCCGTTTCGATTATTTAATTAATTTTTCGAGTTGAGAATATATTTACATGATTTATGTGATTTATGTGTTATGTTGTGGTTTTATTAGGCGGGTTATTTTATTATTTAATAGAATAAGGTTGGAAATAAAAATAAATACTAAAGTTGTGGGGCTGTTTTTGAATTAGATAGAGTTGTGGGGATTAATGAGATTAGAAAGAGGTATAAAAGGAAATTAGGTTTAGGGAGGAACAGTCAGTACGTTACAGACTTTTGGAGAGAAAGGGAGAAAAGTGGCCAGAGAAGAGAGAACCTCAATTCTGCGAACATATCAGGTAAGTGTGAGACTAGCTTCAATTATGTTATACTGTAATTCATCTGTTTATGTTTAACCAAGGATTAGAGAGAGTTTTGAGAGAGTTCTGAGTTAGGGTTTTGTAGATGTTGTGATGAATTGATGAGAGAATGATGTGAATTGATGTAGAAACGTGTTACAGAACCTAGGTTAATCACTAGGATCATAATTCTGAATGATTAGAGTCATAGTATGAGAGATTGGACGAGTTTTGGCGAGGTTTTGAGCGAACCCGCAGCCTGTTCTGCGACAGCTCGCCGTGGCGAGCAGAACAGCTTAACTCGCGAGGCGAGCAGACTTACTCGCCGTAGCGAGCAACAGAACGATTTCACTCGCGAGGCGAGCAACCTTACTCGCCATGGCGAGCGACCCTTTGGTGCGTGCGAGGCGAGCAATATCACTCACCGTAGCGAGCAACTGGCAGAAGGCAAATTTGACAGCTCGCCGTGGCGAGCAGAACCACTCGCCATAGCGAGTAATGTGGTCTTAGACCACTATAACTTGAGTTTTAGAACTCTGTTTTGAGCGAGGCTTTGAGGGTAGACTTATGGGTAGTATTAGAGATGTTTAAGACCTAAATTATAACCTGTAATGATGATGTAATATGATTCTTAACTGTTGACCTTAATCTATGATTATATGCTTATTAAGTGAGTTATATAATTGATGTGAATCTCACCCCTTCTGTTGGAATTGCCGCCTCGTGGGCAAGTGCAGGTGACCAAGCGTAGGATTGACGATGTGAGAGGTCCTTGTGGAGTCTTAGGAGCTCTGATACGTAACGGGATGGGGATTATCTTTTGTTTCTATTCCTTTATGTATCGTTTTTGAATTAATTATGACATTGGTGCGAAGAACTAATCTTTTTAAGAGTTTGAATTATGTTTCCGCTGCTACTTTACGAATAAAGATGAGGAATAAATTATCATTCATTTTGTTTAAAGATTTTATGAAATGTGACATCCTGATTATGTGTTATACTCTGATTATTTAAATGAAATTTTAAAGCTGGGATTTCGGGGTGTTACAAGTACGTTGGGTTCAAAGTGAGATATTGAGAAAATCACCGGAAGTAACAATTTTGGGTTATGGAAGGTGAAGATGCAAGCGGTATTGATACAACAAAAGTGTGAGAAAGCTTTGAAGGGTGAAGGTGCGTTGTCGGTCACCATGACACAAGCGGAGAAGACCGAGATGGTGGACAAGGCTAGGAGTGTCATTGTCTTGTGCCTCGGTGACAAAGTTTTGAGGAATGTCGCGAAGGAACCTACTGCGGCGTCGATGTGGTCAAAGTTGGAGTTATTGTTTATGACCAAATCTTTGCCTCATAGGCAATTCCTTAAGCAACAACTCTACTCGTTCAAAATGGTGGAGTCAAAGACCGTGACGAAGCAATTAACGGAGTTCAACAAAATCCTTGATGATTTGGAGAACATTGAGGTGCAGCTTGAGGACGAAGAAAAAGCTATACTCTTGTTGTGTGCTCTACCGAGATCATTTGAATTCTTCAAGGATACCATGCTCTATGGAAAAGAAGGCACTGTCACATTGGAAGAAGTTCAAGCGGCTTTGAGAACCAAGGAGTTGACCAAGTCCAAGGACTTGAGAGCGGATGAAAGTAGTGAAGGTCTTAGTGTTTCAAGAGGAAATGGTGGAGGTAGAGGTAACCGGGGAAGCTCAAAGAGCGGTAACAAGGCAAAGTATAAATGCTTTAAGTGTCACAAGTTTGGTCACTTCAAGAGGGATTGTCCGGAGGATAATGACGACTCCGCGCAAGTTGTGTCCGAGGAGTATGAGGATGCGAGTGCTTTGGTGGTGTGTTGTTGGGAGGATGAAGGTGAGGTTTCTCACCTGGTATTGATGCCTTGTAGAGCAGTGGTCGTCTACAGAGACGTTAAACACTCAACATCAGCCTAGAGAACGAGGGTGAAGTTACTTGGGCTGTGTTCAGGAGGGAGTTCCTGAATAGATACTTTCCAGAGGATGTTCGCAAAAAGAAGGAGATTGAGTTTCTGGAGCTGAAGCAAGGCGACATGTTAGTCACGGAGTATGCTGCTAAGTTCGTTGAGCTGGCTAAGTTTTATCCGCACTACACCGCTGAGATTGCTGAATTCTCCAAGTGTATCAAGTTCGAGAATGGCTTGCGTGCTGAGGTTAAGCGAGCAATTGGGTATCAGAAGATCCGTCAGTTCTCCGAGTTGGTAAGTAGCTGCAGAATTTATGAGGAGGACACCAAAGCTCATTATAAGGTTCTGAAGGAGCGGAAGGGTAAGCGCCAACAAGATCGTGATAAGCCTTACAGCGCCCCGGCTGATAAGGGTAAGCAGAAGGTGAATGATGAGAGGAGACCTCAGAAGGAAGATGCTCCTGCTGGGATGGTCTGCTATAGTTGTGGTGAAAAGGGCCACAAGAGTAATGCTTGTACGAGAGATGTGAAGAGGTGTTACCGATGCGGACAGAAGGGGCATATTACCCCAGACTGCAAGTTTGATGATGTTGTGTGCTTTAACTGTAATGAGGAAGGTCACATTGGTTCGCAATGCAAGAAGCCTAAGAAGGCTCAGACTACCGGGAGAGTTTTCGCTTTGACTGGTACTCAGACATGAATGAGGTAATATTTTCGAGGACGAAAATTCTTTAAGTTGGGGAGAGTTGTAACGCCCGTTTCGATTATTTAATTAATTTTTCGAGTTGAGAATATATTTACATGATTTATGTGATTTATGTGTTATGTTGTGGTTTTATTAGGCGGGTTATTTTATTATTTAATAGAATAAGGTTGGAAATAAAAATAAATACTAAAATTGTGGGGCTGTTTTTGAATTAGATAGAGTTGTGGGGATTAATGAGATTAGAAAGAGGTATAAAAGGAAATTAGGTTTAGGGAGGAACAATCAGTACGTTACAGACTTTTGGAGAGAAAGGAGAAAAGTGGCCGAAGAAGAGAGAACCTCAATTCTGCGAACATATCAGGTAAGTGTAAGCCTAGCTTCAATTATGTTATACTGTAATTCATCTGTTTATGTTTAACCAAGGATTAGAGAGAGTTTTGAGAGAGTTCTGAGTTAGGGTTTTGTAGATGTTGTGATGAATTGATGAGAGAATGATGTGAATTGATGTAGAAACGTGTTACAGAACCTAGGTTAATCACTAGGATCATAATTCTGAATGATTAGAGCCATAGTATGAGAGATTGGACGAGTTTTGGCGAGGTTTTGAGCGAACCCGCAGCCTGTTCTGCGACAGCTCGCCGTGGCGAGCAGACCTCCTCGCCGTGGAGAGCAGAACAGCTTAACTCACGAGGCGAGCAGACTTACTCGCCGTAGCGAGCAACAGAACGATTTCACTCGCGAGGCGAGCAACCTTACTCGCCTTGGCGAGCGACCCTTTGGTGCGCGCGAGGCGAGCAACATCACTCGCCGTAGCGAGCAACTGGCAGAAGGCAAATTTGACAGCTCGCCGTGGCGAGAAGAACCACTCGCCATAGCGAGTAATGTGGTCTCAGACCACTATAACTTGAGTTTTAGAACTCTGTTTTGAGCGAGGCTTTGAGGGTAGACTTATGGATAGTATTAGAGATGTTTAAGACCTAAATTATAACCTGTAATGATGATGTAAGATGATTCTTAACTGTTGACCTTAATCTATGATTATATGCTTATTAAGTGAGTTATATAATTGATGTGAATCTCACCCCTTCTGTTGGAATTGCCGCCTCGTGGGCAAGTGCAGGTGACACAGCGTAGGATTGACGATGTGAGAGGTCCTTGTGGAGTCTTAGGAGCTCTGATACGTAACGGAATGGGGATTATCTTTTGTTTCTATTCCTTTATGTATCGTTTTTGAATTAATTATGACATTGGTGCGAAGAACTAATCTTTTTAAGAGTTTGAATTATGTTTCCGCTGCTACTTTACGAATAAAGATGAGGAATAAATTATCATTCATTTTGTTTAAAGATTTTATGAAATGTGACATCCTGATTATGTGTTATACTCTGATTATTTAAATGAAATTTTAAAGCTGGGATTTCGGGGTGTTACAATTGGTATCAGAGCAGGTCGGTCCGTCCGGCCAATTAGAGAGTCGAGTGACGTTGTCTTAGAGTTAGAATAGTATAGTTATAGTATTCTAACTTATGTTTGCTTTGTAGAGGAATAAGATGGCTGGAAGAAACGATGCTGCCCTCGCTGTTGCTTTGCAAGCCATGGCTCAAGCTGTTGGGCAACAACCTAACGCTGGTGGTAACAATGGAGTTCGAATGTTGGAGACGTTTCTGAGGAACCATCCACCTACTTTCAAGGGCAGGTATGACCCTGATGGAGCTCAGACTTGGCTCAAGGAGATTGAAAGAATTTTCCGAGTAATGGAGTGCACTGCACCTCAAATGGTTCGTTTTGGTACGCATTGTTTGGCCGAGGAAGCTGATGACTGGTGGATTAGTGTTCGTCTGAATCTAGAGAACGAGGGTGAAGTTACTTGGGCTGTGTTCAGGAGGGAGTTCCTGAATAGATACTTTCCAGAGGATGTTCGCGGAAAGAAGGAGATTGAGTTTCTGGAGCTGAAGCAAGGCGACATGTTAGTCACGGAGTATGCTGCTAAGTTCGTTGAGCTGGCTAAGTTTTATCCGCACTACACCGCTGAGACTGCTGAATTCTCCAAGTGTATCAAGTTCGAGAATGGCTTGCGTGCTGAGGTAAAGCGAGCAATTGGGTATCAGAAGATCCGTCAGTTCTCCGAGTTGGTAAGTAGCTGCAGAATTTATGAGGAGGACACCAAAGCTCATTATAAGGTTCTGAAGGAGCGGAAGGGTAAGCACCAACAAGATCGTAATAAGCCTTACAGCGCCCCGGCTGATAAGGGTAAGCAGAAGGTGAATGATGAGAGGATACCTCAGAAGGAAGATGCTCCTGCTGGGATGGTCTGCTATAGCTGTGGTGAAAAGGGCCACAAGAGTAATGCTTGTACGAGAGATGTGAAGAGGTGTTACCGATGCGGACAGAAGGGGCATATTACCCCAGACTGCAAGTTTGATGATGTTGTGTGTTTTAACTGTAATGAGGAAGGTCACATTGGTTCGCAATGCAAGAAGCCTAAGAAGGCTCAGACTACCGGGAGAGTTTTCGCTTTGACTGGTACTCAGACATGAATGAGGTAATATTTTCGAGGACGAAAATTCTTTAAGTTGGGGAGAGTTGTAACGCCCGTTTCGATTATTTAATTAATTTTTCGAGTTGAGAATATATTTACATGATTTATGTGATTTATGTGTTATGTTGTGGTTTTATTAGGCGGGTTATTTTATTATTTAATAGAATAAGGTTGGAAATAAAAATAAATACTAAAGTTGTGGGGCTGTTTTTGAATTAGATAGAGTTGTGGGGATTAATGAGATTAGAAAGAGGTATAAAAGGAAATTAGGTTTAGGGAGGAACAGTCAGTACGTTACAGACTTTTGGAGAGAAAGGGAGAAAAGTGGCCAGAGAAGAGAGAACCTCAATTCTGCGAACATATCAGGTAAGTGTGAGACTAGCTTCAATTATGTTATACTGTAATTCATCTGTTTATGTTTAACCAAGGATTAGAGAGAGTTTTGAGAGAGTTCTGAGTTAGGGTTTTGTAGATGTTGTGATGAATTGATGAGAGAATGATGTGAATTGATGTAGAAACGTGTTACAGAACCTAGGTTAATCACTAGGATCATAATTCTGAATGATTAGAGTCATAGTATGAGAGATTGGACGAGTTTTGGCGAGGTTTTGAGCGAACCCGCAGCCTGTTCTGCGACAGCTCGCCGTGGCGAGCAGAACAGCTTAACTCGCGAGG
Organism: Medicago arabica; assembly: GCA_946800305.1. Lineage (NCBI taxonomy): Eukaryota > Viridiplantae > Streptophyta > Magnoliopsida > Fabales > Fabaceae > Medicago > Medicago arabica. The sequence goes on along the minus strand of OX326970.1, from coordinate 9,295,842 downwards.
CGAGCAGACTTACTCGCCGTAGCGAGCAACAGAACGATTTCACTCGCGAGGCGAGCAACCTTACTCGCCATGGCGAGCGACCCTTTGGTGCGTGCGAGGCGAGCAATATCACTCACCGTAGCGAGCAACTGGCAGAAGGCAAATTTGACAGCTCGCCGTGGCGAGCAGAACCACTCGCCATAGCGAGTAATGTGGTCTTAGACCACTATAACTTGAGTTTTAGAACTCTGTTTTGAGCGAGGCTTTGAGGGTAGACTTATGGGTAGTATTAGAGATGTTTAAGACCTAAATTATAACCTGTAATGATGATGTAATATGATTCTTAACTGTTGACCTTAATCTATGATTATATGCTTATTAAGTGAGTTATATAATTGATGTGAATCTCACCCCTTCTGTTGGAATTGCCGCCTCGTGGGCAAGTGCAGGTGACCAAGCGTAGGATTGACGATGTGAGAGGTCCTTGTGGAGTCTTAGGAGCTCTGATACGTAACGGGATGGGGATTATCTTTTGTTTCTATTCCTTTATGTATCGTTTTTGAATTAATTATGACATTGGTGCGAAGAACTAATCTTTTTAAGAGTTTGAATTATGTTTCCGCTGCTACTTTACGAATAAAGATGAGGAATAAATTATCATTCATTTTGTTTAAAGATTTTATGAAATGTGACATCCTGATTATGTGTTATACTCTGATTATTTAAATGAAATTTTAAAGCTGGGATTTCGGGGTGTTACAAGTACGTTGGGTTCAAAGTGAGATATTGAGAAAATCACCGGAAGTAACAATTTTGGGTTATGGAAGGTGAAGATGCAAGCGGTATTGATACAACAAAAGTGTGAGAAAGCTTTGAAGGGTGAAGGTGCGTTGTCGGTCACCATGACACAAGCGGAGAAGACCGAGATGGTGGACAAGGCTAGGAGTGTCATTGTCTTGTGCCTCGGTGACAAAGTTTTGAGGAATGTCGCGAAGGAACCTACTGCGGCGTCGATGTGGTCAAAGTTGGAGTTATTGTTTATGACCAAATCTTTGCCTCATAGGCAATTCCTTAAGCAACAACTCTACTCGTTCAAAATGGTGGAGTCAAAGACCGTGACGAAGCAATTAACGGAGTTCAACAAAATCCTTGATGATTTGGAGAACATTGAGGTGCAGCTTGAGGACGAAGAAAAAGCTATACTCTTGTTGTGTGCTCTACCGAGATCATTTGAATTCTTCAAGGATACCATGCTCTATGGAAAAGAAGGCACTGTCACATTGGAAGAAGTTCAAGCGGCTTTGAGAACCAAGGAGTTGACCAAGTCCAAGGACTTGAGAGCGGATGAAAGTAGTGAAGGTCTTAGTGTTTCAAGAGGAAATGGTGGAGGTAGAGGTAACCGGGGAAGCTCAAAGAGCGGTAACAAGGCAAAGTATAAATGCTTTAAGTGTCACAAGTTTGGTCACTTCAAGAGGGATTGTCCGGAGGATAATGACGACTCCGCGCAAGTTGTGTCCGAGGAGTATGAGGATGCGAGTGCTTTGGTGGTGTGTTGTTGGGAGGATGAAGGTGAGGTTTCTCACCTGGTATTGATGCCTTGTAGAGCAGTGGTCGTCTACAGAGACGTTAAACACTCAACATCAGCCTGGAGAGGCGGTGGGAAGAATACTCAAGGTCAGCCTGGAGAGGCGGTGTGAAGAATACTCGTGATCAACCTTTAAGGTGGAGTTGCAAGGTTAAAGGCATAGTGTGTACGCATTTGGAAGTCGAGGTAGAGAAAGCTCAACTTGAGGTGGAGTTAGTGACACCGAAATTGTACGACTATGGAGGTCTTGGACGCTATGCTCTAGTTGTGAGCATGTGAATTCTTCAAGAGGACGGAAGACATTTCCGGGGTTTGAAGAATGTATGGTGTGGCTTGTGTGATTACCTAAAACACCAAGGGTGATTGGATGCAAGGTGATCTTCAAGGAAGCGGGAGACGTTCCGTGGTTGAAGAGGTACAAGGGTGGAAGCTTGTGGAGCTACTTGGTGTAGTTGGATGCAAGGGAAAAGAAAAGGGGAATGGTGATTGATGGTTAATTTGACATCATCGCCAATTTAAAGTCAAGGTGGAGAAATGTTAAATTTGACTTCAAATTGTGATGCAGTGAAATCCAAAATCGTGTCGCGATTTTTGGTGGCGTGCCGCGATTTTGCTGGCAGAATGTATGGTTTCTGCTGAAGGCAAAATCGTGACGCGATTTGTGCAGACATGACACGATTTATGGATAAGGTTGTCGCACCTTGAGTCATACGCTTAAGGCGTGACGCGATTTTCTCAGGCGTGACACGATTTTGTCTGTCACTGTGTACTATTTAAGTGTTTCAGCTCATTTTTTAAGGTGAGGTTCAAGAGAGCTTCAAGAGAGAGAAACTTGGGAAATCAAAGGAGGTAACTTTAGGGTTGAGGGTCTTTGATTAGAGTTCTCTTGGGTTGGGATACATTGTAAACACCTTGGGTGAGTGAAAATCATTGTGTGTCTTGTTCATTTGTGAGATTGGGAAAATGGGTAGAAATTAGGTTTGTTCTTTGTGAGCTTGTTTAAGTTAATTTCTTGTAACCCATTTGTATCACTTTGTAAGAACTCTTTGATAGTGGATTGGAGAGATAAATCTCTTCCCCATAGTAGGTCAAGTTGGATCGAACTGGGTCAACAATCTTTGGTGTGTTTGTTTATCTTCTCTCTTTATCTTTTGCTTGTGGTTTTGAGCTTTTCACCTTGATTACTAGATTATATCAAGGTGTTGTTATTGTTGTTATTGCTTGTGTTTACTTTGATATTGGTAACTACTTTCCTTTGATCCACACATCATAATTTGTTTATTGGTGTGAGTTTTGAGTCCAAATTCACAACACTGTTATTTAGTGGTTTGTTGACGTATGTGACTATCTCATTTAATAAAGTTGGTTTGTCTTCAAAATTGAATAAGGACCAGTACAAGAACACTAATTTCTTTCTTAAAATTTAATAATGATGGTAGAAAGCTGATTACATAGAATTCTGCATGTTTTATGAATTCCATTCTACACCAGTAATTTGTCATAATCCAAACTAGTTACTTAAAAAAATAACCATGAAATGATCCTTTCAAAGGCCAAAACTTAATTCAAAACAGATAAGTTCACACAATCCAAAACTAGTACATAGTAGGATACTTGACAAGTTTAGTGGCATTTGATAATGATGGCTCATAAAGCGTATCACCATAAAGTGTATCATTTCTCAATTTGATATAATGTGGATCCTTTCAGTTAATGAGATGATAATGGATTTTCCTTTATCCTTTTGTGTTGTAACAATAGAGTTTCACATGCCTAAGCTTAAGGCAAATTCCTTACTATAAATAACATAATAATTTAAAAATAGATAGTTGTTCCTATCACTAAAGTTAATAGATGAAGTCAAGTCTAAGCTTAATCATCGTTGTGCTCCTATTCAACTTACATTAGGTAGGCGAGATTGTTTCCATTGGCTTGTCGATCTTGTCAAGTTTGAGTCACACGATTTTAATCATTTCAATGAGGATCCATATGACGGACGAGGGCATCCTCCTAACTATGCAGAAGTATCTGAATATATGAAATCACCTGCGTTAGAAAAAAGACGCAAGCTCATTGAAATTGTGTCGGAGGTTGATTTTGAACTTGCTGAAGCTTATCGTAGTGGCAATGATCCCACGGGGCTAAGACTACTTATTTATGGTATTAGATGTTATTTGCCGAGTCCAATTGATGCGAGTAATTATGCTCTTGATCAAGCTAGGAATGGAGAGAAAGTTGAATTGTCTGAAAGTATTGATGGACCGTTTGTCGCATTGGTTTTCACAATTCATCCATAATGGGACATTGCATAATCATTCCAGTCAATTTTTACAATGTTAATCATTCCAGTCAAGTAACATTGCATAACGGGACATTGATCAAATTATTAACTGTGTTTAGTACATCCAATTGTTACAATACTTTTTTTCTCTCTCTTTGTTTGGCTCTGGAAATAGCATAGTTCGTTAAACCTTCACCACTTTTGTATTTCTTTGTTACTTTGCAGTATGCACAAGATTCTGATTTTCTCCTTGTATCTGTTGCATTTGAACTATAGTTTTCAGTGTCATAAGTTATTTTGAACTTGATTTCTTTTTAATATCATTCACCAACTTTAAATGTAAATGGCAATTGAACAATGATCTGTTGTATGATTTACAATTGGTTTATCTGCAGTGTTTCTTTGCTGCATTTCTGTTCTGCGTTCCTTAGCTGCATTTGATGATGTCTTCATGGAGAAAATTTAAATGCATCCTGCTTGATTATTTGAGTTTTTATCGCCCAACACAAGGATACAAAAATAGGTATGCCTTTATTGAGATATTGATGTAGTTTTTATTCGGTTGGCAATGGGCGGGTTAGAGACGGGTCGAAGCCATTTATTTGTATTTGATTTTTTATTTGAGTTTAGAGATCATTTCTTGATTGGAATTTTCTATTGACTTGATCTTAGTCATTCATACTTTTCATTTAGTTGTTAGTGATACCAAATTACCAATACATGTTGATCTTTAATTAAGTGTGTGTTTGGTATCATGGTGAGTTTCGCAAAATCACAATGATTTTGCAAAAGCAACATTTTGTAGTCTCAACAAAAACGCGGTGCTACTGTGATTTTGTCATCCAACAAACTGTGATACCAAACATACATTAAAAAGGTACTTGAAATGCTACTCCAAGTGCTACTGCAGGTTCTATTATGGTTATTGATGCTACTATTGTTGTTGTACCTTTATCCAAAACAATTGAGACAATAGATAATAGAAGACCAATCATTTTCAATATAGTACTCTCAAGTCTGATCCACTAAGTTACATATGCAATACAAAAGCACAGTAACATTATAAGCCCATGTTCTAATTCCAATTTGAGACAACATGACTATAACTTTATCTCTTCTGAGATCTCTTTCTTCTAGACTGTCTTTTGAAATTTCTTTCTAGAAATAAGTTTACTCTTTGGTTTCAATTTTAACTCAAATGAGAATTTGTAATTTGGATCTTTCATTCTTGCTTGTATGTCCTTAGAAAACTGAAATATATAGCTGTTTAGGCCCTCCTTGTCTAAGCTCTTCATACTCGGGTCCCGAAACAACGTTTTCAAATGCTCCAATTAAAATATCTAAATCACTCATAACTTCTATGCATCTGTATACCTCCAATCTGGACCTTTCTTTACTTTCGTCAAAGCATTCTCAACTGCAATCTTCCTACCTAGCTTGCTTTCCTTGCAACAACTCCTCGAGTTCTTGTTCAGCTTTCAAAAGCTCAGTGATGGTTTTGCAAACCTTATTTATGTACCTATCGCTTCTTTCCTTTGGGTTAGATTCTGTAGGAATATCCTCATCACTATCCACTATTACAAGAATTTTGCAGTACAGCTGGACCTGAATCACAAAATTAATTTTGACCTGAAAGAGAAACAAAAATGAGGCATTTCACTGTCATGGAAATTGATCTAAAACCAACATTTCAACAACACAAAAATCTCCAAATTGGCATTTAATCTTTGTGAGAGTGGTAGCAAATGTGGCTTTGCAACTATTGTAAGAGAATGACCTCCATCACATTAGAAGAACAATACATGTGATCTGTCACTAACCGTTTTTTCTTAGCCCTCAAGCTTTTGCTACCCCCAAAGGTAAATATAACCCAAGTAAATTCATGGTACAATGTTTCATTATCAAATTAAAATAGTTAGTGTCATTTTTCGAGGTATGCTTGGAACATGATTTTTTTAATTTATAACTTGAATATTGAATTATTTTGAAGTTCACATGTTATGCATCAATATGTCACGTGTTTTTACTTAAACTGACACGTTTTTATCGATCATTTATCTTGGTATTTGTAATAAGTTTGATTCACAATTTCTGATATACGATTTGAATCTAAATTTGACAACTACAATGAAGAATAGTTTATAAATTCCATCATCCATCATGATAATTTCATCACTTTATATGAGGTAAATTTAGAAAACATGTTTATGTTTGTTAGAATTTATGAATGATATATTTTAACTTACTATGAGAGATATTCTAAAGCTCGTTACTCTTGATCGATTAGTGGGAAGGGTAAATTAAAGATTATCCAAAAAAAAACATACTCGTCATATTTTAAGGAGATTGATGTCATGTATTATACTTTTTTTTTAGTAGATAGATGAGATGGCAAAAGGCATCGTAAACTCACACACACAAAGCGAAGATACAGTGGTTTAAACTCCGGTCATGACGTCCGACCTTACAATTTCGGCATTTTTATCAATTAAGCTAAGATTTTCAGCATTTTATACTATTTTAATAAAGATCAAATTGAAGATTTAGGGTCATTGTTTTAAAAATCATCTCGATGGTCAATTGGCAATGATACTAAATCAAAAATCAAAAAACGAACCACTAAATCACTTACTGAACCACGTGATAGAATCCAATGATATAGTGATAACATTCAGTTTCTATATAAATAAAAAACGCCATTGTATTGACTCGGTAAAAAAAATCAAATCAAATCTTACAAATTGAAAAAACCTAGTAATGAAAAAAGCTTTCTTTCCTGTATTTTTTCTTTTAAAGCTAACAAGTAACAAATCCTATAAAATGACAACTAATGGAATATAAAGTTTCAAAGAATGAAAAATCAAACTTTGGTTGGGATAAAATAGATAGAGAAAAAGAAAGATAGAACATAAATTATCATGTCACACGGTCCACACACACAAAACATAATTTCAATTTTAAAGTTTTGTTCCCCGCCCACGAAACCCTCCACATACATCACAGGAAAAGTTGCACCATGTGATATCATTAATAAAATGTTCATGACCCACCATATCAAATCAAAGCTGGCTCTAATACCATATCATCATATCATATATAATAATCATATCATACAAGTTATATAATAATATGGCAATTATATTAAATTAAACCCTAAGTTAAATAATCATATAAGATATATGATTTTTTTTTTCTTCCAGTTGTTTATGAGCTGTAACTAACTTCAAAACTAAGCAAACTATCTGGTGTATCGCGGCAGCATGAAGAAACATGCAGGGCACCTAATCAAACCATTAACATTACAACCCAAACAGCTTCTAAATCCGTTTTTCTCCGTATACACTTTGTGACTTCCGTTACACTCATCACAGACAATGAATCTGAACCCTCCACAGCAATCACAACCGTTCATATTCGACTTTGGTAACCGTTCGATCAAACGATTCAGTTCACCGCTTTCGTGCAACTGTTTCACCTCGTCGACGCCGCCGATGTAAACTCCGCCGATGAAAACCCTAGGAAGTGTGACGTTCTTGCGGTTCAGGATTTCGTTGAGTTCGTCGCGGAATCGATCGTCGATTGATACATCGCGTTCATCGGTGATGACGCGGAAGTTGCGGAGGATTGTTCTGACGGCGCGGCAGTCGTTGTATGTGCGGCGGATTACGCGGAGGCTGGTGAAGTAAATGATAACGCGGTTCTCGAGGCCGGGAGGGAGGGAGATTGTTTGCGGCGGTGGAGTTGTGGTACGGGAGGCGGATAAGGCGCGGAGGAAGGTGGTGGAGATTCTGATGCGGCGGAAGAGTGAAGGAGATTTTGGTAAATTTGGTTCTGGTTTTTCTTGGATTAGAGTTTCAATGTCTTTGAAGGAAGAACAAGTGGTGAAGTTGATTGAGCGAGTTCGGCAATGTAACGGCGACGGTGAGGGTGGTGAATTGCGGTGGCGACTCGGTGAAGCTAACCAATTAGGCCACATTACAGATTTGGAGGAGAAAGAAAAAGGAGAGAATTTCGGTGGAAAATTGTGTAGTGGAATTGAGAGAGAAAGAAGAGGGTGTGAGAATTTATAAATTGGAAAGGGTTATTGAGTCTTAATCCATGTTTAGTAATCATAACTCACCCACTTTACCATGTGCGTTGTTATTTCCTTTTTTGCTTAGGTGGAAATTAGTTTATGGTAAGAAATAATACTGACATTAATTTCGCACGTAGAAAAAAGATACCGGTGTGCTTTTTAGCCAAATGAAAAATAAAAACACCAGTGTGCGCAACATGTATTTTTTGTTGCCTTGAAATATGGAAAAATTATGCAGATATTGCTTAGAATGTTTTTTGTTTTTTGTGAAAGATGCTTGAGAATGTTTTTTATTTTTTTTAAGAAATGCTTGAGAATGTTTTTTTTTTTTTTTAAGAAATGCTTGAGAATGTTATTACTTACATATTTGAATTTTAATAAAGAAAATGTTATTTCATTTTTGCAGTAGAAATAAAATAAATATGTCTATAAGTCGAAATTGTTAAGTTTGGTCCTCTTTACTCCTTTAACTGTGGATGTATAAATTTTCGATGACTATTATCATTTTATTTATTGAAAAAAACATAAGTTGTCAACTGATACTTTATTTAATGAATAATATTTTATTTTATGGACAGTGTTAAAATAAATTAAAACTTATTTAAACAATCAAATTTTTTTTTTGGTGAATAAACAATCAAAAAATTAATTAACAGGTAATGTTATTGTTTGTTTCAAACAAAAAGGTAATGCTATTGTTAATGATTCGTTAAAATAAATAAAACTTTTTTTTTTAAATAACAGATAAATTAGTCTTTTTAGTGGATCTTTGACTAGCTCGGAAATTTGGTAAGAGTTTTTAAAAGGAAATTTAGTAAGAATTTAAATACTATCAAAATCTTTTAGTCAATTTTTTTGATAGTCAAATAAAAAAATATCACTAAAAACTTTATCTCAATGTTATAAAATGACTTAAAGACAGTGGTGTGTGTACACACTTGATATTTTTCTATATGAGGTCAACTATTTTTTTTTTATAGAATTTTTTATATAATTATAGATGTAAACTAATAAGAGAATAAGTCCGTAGTTTTTTTGTCAAAAAAAAGAGTCCATAGTTCTTATCTCATCACAGGAACAATGTGTCAACTAATTTCAAGATTATATGGTTGGATCTTTTTAATTGTTGCATAGGCTTAAATAATTTTGTTTACAATATTTTTAGATAATATGCCAAACAATTTATGTTTGCTTAAAAATATATTTGAGCCTAAAAAAAAATGGTAACAATATAAGCCTCAAAATATTTTATAAAAAATAAAATAAAAAAATATGAGCCTCAAAATTGATATTAAACACAAAAGTTTCAAATCACAATTTTATTTTAAGATCAACTCTGGAAGCAAAAAATTAAGGCTGCTGCAAAGTATCTAAACATATCAAAATCAATGATAAGATAACCAAATCAATTTTCTCTCAAAATTGAATCCAATCATGCACGTAATGCTTACAGAAACTTCATTAGGCATAACAATATTCCAAAATGACTGGTAATAATAATAATAATAAATATTTTAAAATTTAAATCCTAGCAGTTGCTATATATGTAATCCAGCTGTGTTGTGTATATAATTTGAAGGAGTATGTGGTAGTAACTATTGAATGATTGCATATGTATCATGTATGGAGGAATCACTGTCTGCTTCCTAAATTAAACATCAACATCCACCTGCGACTAAAGATAACAATTCATTAGCAATGCTCTATACGTTCAATACTTCAATGAAGAGAATTAAAATTAGAAGAAACCACACCTTAATTAATCACATCTTTGGTCCTCTGAAGATAAGAATCTCCCCATAAGGCTCCGTTTGCTCAACTCTAAGGACATCGCGGGTAGCAAGAACTATGCAGAACAAAGTTAAAACAGATATTGTTGAAACTTGGGAATGATCTTTTTATCAATCATTAGTAAAATATTAATGCAACTTGTAAGTTAGAGGACTGTGAGTAAAAATACCACAGGTTTGATAGAAAAGTAGAGCTGCTGATTTTCTGGTCATTCCAGCAGTTAGGACATCCAAGGACTCAAATTGAGGAGCTCCACTCGCTGATTTATGAGTATCAAAATGTGCTTTCAGCTGACTGTAACATTAAAAATCAATAAATAATCTTTATCGTTTCCAGAAATATTATTTACTTTAGATTAATAAAAGATTCATACGAGTGGATTGATTCGGTTATCTTGTCACTAGAATGATTGGGATTTCCTTGTGTTTGAGTGGGACCTGTCTCCACAAGAAGTTCTGAAAAGAAACTTACAAGGCTCAGATGTGTTAAGTGGATGAAGAATATCAATACTAGTATAGAATCATTAACAAGCAATGCACCTTGATCAGGTGATGGAGTAAAGTCCGACAACCTAGGTAATTCATTGAACTTTGCATTCTCAGCTAGTGAATGAAGCCCTCCATCGCTGTTTTTAGATGATGAAAGCTTTCTCTTTGGGACTCTGAATATTAATAGTTTTCAAGCATCAATCATTGATAAACTTTTTTAACAAGACAGCGACTTTAATCTCTATTTGATAAGCCAGATATGAATTAATGAAATAGACATTTAACTGGATTCTGTAAGTGGCAAATTTAATTACCTTCTTACTTCCAAGTCTGAATGTGAGGAATGACCATGGTCAGATGCTGTCCTGATGGAATATGAGTTGTTTCCTCCTCCTGGAAATACATCTGAAGGAACTACTGCATCGTAATTTGTGAGTTATTATAGGTATACACTTCAACAAATACTTTAGAAAAATGAATGATCGGATAACCAAGTAAAGATGAAACATACCAGATCTCCCTGGTGGTGAGTAATGGGCAGTAGATCCAGGTACTCCCAAACCTTTGTCAAGGATCGGCGACCGCACATTCTCTATCGGAGAATTAAGATGGATGTTTAGCCTACCATCAAATTCTTCAAATCCCTACACATTTGAAGATTTTTATCAGGAATGACGTTATTATCCCTCCAAAAGATGGAAAAGAAACCCAAAAGATGTATCGTAGGAGACTAACATATCTTGCAAAGTCATTATTATGTACTCTTGGTGGTGATGTAGATGATGGTTCTGGAGGATGGTCTGCTGAAATCGCAACTGCATAGAACACTGATATTTGTTACCTTCTGCTTAACCCTTTCAACGTCAAGTTTGAGTAGTTTCACATAAAGAAAAAAGAGAGAAAGGTTATACAGACCTGAAGGTGAATCATGTGATGGTTGGGTGCTCTTAATCCATAAGTCAAGAAGAGATGATGGATAATATATATCTTTGTTTACAGTTGACAATAAGCCACCATATAGTGCAACAGGTGGCACCTCCATGAGGTTAACTGTCTTAAATGAAGACATGATATCATGTCGCTTCTGCACCTGAGAGAAGCAGTATTAAACTGTGTGAGTATATAGTTATCTAAATCTTCGGCAAAGGATTTCTAGAAGCAGTATTAATTGAAAACCTTTTGTATTCCTCCTCTTCTTGAGACTAAATCAGAAGGGTCTTGAAGCCAATTTTGATAATTCAGACTAGGGATCATGGTTTGCTCGAAGTCCATTTGTATTGGTTTTCCTCTTTTCCTTTTAGCTGGCCTTCTCCTTTGAGGTTCCTGTTGCATTGCACTTATGTGTTTGGTCAGTTTGTTTCCACAACATTGTAATGTTCTTTGAACAGATAAATGATTATAGTACCTCTCTAGCATTCATGTTGTCATTAGATAGCTGAATGACCGGGTGCTCGGGATGTTGGTCTTCAATTATATCATCTGCAGAATAGTTATATCAGCGACAGAAGAAAAATATTTGCATGACAAAAATATTTAGATCACTATGTTCCTCGGACTTATTTCTAAAACTGTGATCATGTAGAAAGGGAATCCCACCGAGCTTAAATATGCTTCCCATTTTAGTAAGAGATAAGAGAACTAATGCATTTTAAAGTCAAAACATAGTAACAAACCCAAAACAAATTCAACACTACTTAAACTTTTACTTCTGCATTTGACAGCCAACAACTTTTATATGCATGCATTGCAAAATATGCAAAACTGGCTAAAACAAACTAAAATGAAAATGGATAAATTTTAAAGGATTCAAACTTTTAGCAGGTATGAGTGCCTACAAATTTGACCCCTTTTAACTCAGCACTGATAGTAGATATGTTTTCAAATGGAAGACATATTCACGTAGGGCACATCATATGGAAATATGGCTTAAATTAAATTAAATGGAACTGAGGTGAAATTAGTACAAGTTTACAAGTAGGTTTATTGAAAATCTTGGTGTTTACACGTAGTCAAGTGATTGATATGCTACTCACCTATCGTTGTTTCATTTGGTGGAGGTGGGGATGGTTTTCGAAATTGAGCGCAGTCCCCTGAAGTTCCATTCACTTGTGTTTCTTCATCTCCTTCAAACCTGTCACAGCATTCACAAAGAAAAACGAGTAAATGATGCTAACAATAAACCATTTTCTCAAGATTCAAGAATGAGCTAACAGGACAGATATGGTTCATTGATCCTGCTAACAGGACACATGGAAATATTTAAAACTGCATCTCAATTCTGATATACAAAGCATAAAGCTTAAAATTAAAATGTCTAAATGAAATACTGCTAGAAAGAAGAGCATGATTATCAAAAGAAGGATGGTGGAAGCCAAAACCTCTCATATTGATTGTGTGGAACAGCATCAGCTTGGAAACGTTCAGGTAAGGTAATATTGTCCGGATCAGCTGAAAATCTTAAAGAGTCAACATAGGAACGATTAGATAAAATGCTAACATGAAATGTTTAGCAATTTAAAAAATGAAAACCTTGATGGTGATGCACCGATGGATCTTCCTCCTCAATTCGTCCATTACCAAGATCCAAAGTATCAAGTCGCTGCAACAATAGAAAAGCATAGATAATCAAAATTCAAACAATGTTTGTATAGAAAAAGCATAGAAAACAGTTGGACAGGAAAGCATAAACAGTTTGCAAGGACTTTCACAGTTCTCGGTTTTATTGATCAGGCCCCAAATACTCTACCATCCACGCTTGTAAAAGAATTTAATATATTCCACCAATGCCTTATATTTGTCTATGGTAAGGTAACTAAGTAAATTATGATCAACACAATTAAACATTTGATCATCATCAAATAAACCCGTTTCTTGGATAGCAAGTTATATAACTAGACTATAAATTGATTACGGTTTCTATATAGGAAAAGCTTCCATTCATAGATTATTATTGGTACAAATTTCATGGTGCCCACATACTCAACATGATTAATTGAAAAGCATGGTTTAAATGCTATATCCATAATCTGTACAATGCATTACATACCATGGAAAAATAAGCACTACGTTGGAACCTCATTGTAGTTGTTCCAGTGGACTGAAACGACTTTTCAATTTCTTCCTGACTGTCCCATTCTTTATTTGGTATAGTTATGTCGTTTCTCCTATCAAAAAGATAACACACAAGTCAAATTGTTTTAAATGTAACTAATATAGCAATAAGTTACTATTCTGCTTAACTTATTTAACTATCCAAAGTTTCAAACAAGCTCTTACTGTGTTCAACATGTGTTTTTTTACTGCCTAATGACTTTTCTATAGTATAGAAAGTGGAGGAACTTACTCATGATTAACATTATAATCCTAAGTTTGTAAAATAAACCATTAGGCCAAGAAGCTTAACAGTGGAGTCAAAAGTTTGATCAATGGTTCAATTGGGACAATAAAACTCATTCTTTAGTCTTTGTGTGTACTGTTATAACTTATATGCACATTAATTTTATGTTTTAGAATTTACTTAACTATATACATAGTTTCAAACTATTAAACAAGTTCATATTCTGCTTAACTTATCTAACTATCCATAGTTTCAAACCATTAACAGCTTAAAAATTACCTCAAAAAAAAAGTTACAAATGAAAATAATTAATAATTAGATTAGAGCAAATGGGACTCACTTAGCTTGAGATTTTCCTTTAGGAAGTATTGTAGGATCAGGGGCACTCTTAACCTTCCATGCTTCATTAATCTCAACCTTATAAATTCAAATTTAAAGCAATTATATACCTATATTTGAATTTATTGAAGAAAAAAACATAATCACAGAAAATACGAAAGTTGAATTTTATACCAGAAGTCGAGAAACATCATCTGCAAGAAGAAGACAAAAAGATAAAATTCAAAAAATTAAAAAACAGGGAGAAATCAAAAACGTTGTTCGAAAATTTTCAAATACTGAAACAGAAGTTCATGATTTTTACATTTAATTAATTAATAATGAAAAATTAAACTGATGAAATTTACCATAGAGTAGCTTCACTTTTCGTTCATACACAATCACAACTCCTCCTGATAAAAACGAAAAACTGTTTGTGAAGAATCGCAAAGAAGTGAAAAAGAAAACAAAGAAGTATGAGAGAGAGATTACCCATGAGAATGCCAGAAAGTCTGAGAGCCATGGGAATCGCTGGATTCAGAATCTCTTCACTGTGAGCAAGCAAAACAAACGACACCGTGTTACTATTTCAGTTAAAGAAGAGGAAGAATACACATAAATAATCGATTGTGAGTAAAAGTGATTTTAATTACCAGATTTTGATGATATTGAGCTTATTCAACCTCTTCCTGTTGATCTTCGCGTGCATCGTTGCCGCCATCCTTCATCAAAAACGAAATGGAAACAGAGATATTAAAATGCATTTAATGTAACGAAACTGAAATGCAGATGAAAATGTTGGTACCAAATTTGACCGAGAGGTGCTTTTCTAGCAAGAAGCTGATGTGAGTAAAACATGGTTTATTTCTAGCCGTGGAGAATTTGAAATTGTAAAAGTGAAATTTAAATGTATTGTTATAAGGTGAAGAAAATTGCTTGTAGAGAAAGTTGGAAGAAAGTGTGAATGAATTTGTGTGAGTGTGAATTAGTTGTTGTATTATAGTGTAGTGTGTACCCGCCAAATATGCACGCAAAAAGCGCACGGAGGTAGTGGAAATGATAGGGTTACGCGTGATTGATCAATGCTATGAGGCAGGATTGTTCCACGTGGGATTTTTAACGGATTGGATTTGATTAGATGAAAGTGTTTAGGATGAGAATAGTATTGCTTAGTGAGAGTTTACTCTTGGCCGTTAGAGTAGGGCCCATGTGAATCAAACACAATTTTGTTGATCCTTCACTCGCCAGGTGAATTTGTTATGGTTAGTGGAGTTGTGGAAAAACAATACTTGACTCACAAGACACATACTTGACTCACAAGACACATACTTGACTTGTGCCTTAATAAAGATAAATACCTCACTAATAAAATTAATACCAAAGATTACAAACATCTTAGTTCAATTATCAAAATTATTAGGTTGGACAACTTCCAACACCTCCACTCAAGTGTGTGCTAATTTCTAATAATTTTGTTATTTTATCTAATTAAAATTAATAATGAAGAAAGAACCAAACTCGTTAAATATATGGAAGCTTTTACGGTACACCCGTAAATTAAGGTGTATCGGTACTCCTACTTTAAAAATATTTAAAAATAATCAAAATTCTCTGTTATGAGTACTAAAAATTCAGAAAAATTAAATTTTATTTCATTGACGTTTTTGGTGTATAAGGTTTAATTATAGATGATAGAAAACAATTTTTCTCTTCAAAAAATAACACATTTAACTATTAATTTATTGATTTGGTGTACCAATACACTCAAATTTTTAGGTGTACTATAGAAATAGCCTAAATATATAGGTTTTTAAAATTATGAGTATTTTAAAAAGAGAAATGTTAGCAACACACCTTCTAACACACACTTTCCAACACACTCTCTTTGATTGGTTAAAATTCACATAGGTCCCACCAAATCATATGGGTCCCATATGAATTTGGTGGGTCCCATATGAATTTTAACCAATCAAAGAATGTGTGTTAGAAGGTGTGTTGGTAGCATTCCTCTTTTAAAAATGAGTGAATATATTAAATTTGTATATCCAATATACTTTACACGTGGACAAATGTTGGGGACTCTTTTGGAAGAAATAAGAAACTTCTTCTCCAATATTTTCTTTTCTTTTGAACTTATTGAAACTCGTAACATAGTCATGCATATAGTTTAATCAACTCACACAAGAATAAATAACCACACCCAAATCAATATCTTAAACAGTTCAATTTCGAATAAAACAATATATAGTTGTTACTGTTTCTACATGTTTTGCATTTTGGTGATTTGGTGCTATAAAAAGTTTCCTTTACTTAAAATAGTTGGGTTTGCATTTCCACTTCATCATATTTGTTATTGACCACGTGACTACGGAGTATAGCAAAATCTTACCATGCATGCACATTCTCCAAAAGCAAAGAGTAGGCCCCATGTGAATCAAAGAATATTGTTGCTCATTCCATCACCAACAAACTCGTTATATGGTAAGTGGAGTGAGTGGAATTGTGGAAAATGGAGTGACAACTTCCTACATTTATTGCCTACATATTTACATAATTCAAAAATTAGGATATTGTTCTTTCTTCAATGAATCGTAGAAAATGAAAGTATTTGGATTTTGGGTGATCACTTTCCACAGTCAACTTAATTTTGTCCTAACTAGATTTTTCTATCATCAAAATTTTGCAGGGCTAAAGTGCAATTTTAGTATTACGAAACAAATTAAAGATGGACACAATGTTGCCTTGGACTTGAATAACGACACTGAAGTAAGCTTGGCTTGAAACCTTTATTCTTTGCACGTATTAATCCCTTGTGAGTTTGTCACGTAAATGAACTCCAATATTCTCTTCTCTACATATGTAGCACCAAAAAAACTCTGATCATTTCCTTAGTGTTGGTCTCAAACAAAGAACTCTAAACATAGTATATCTCAGTCCTTTGAGGAATTAGTCTCTATTTCATGACATGGATTCTCCCAGAAAAAACAAAGCACCCCAAAAGAACTTCACTATACATTTTCTGATCTCACTCATATAAAATGTTTTTTTGAGACCAAGCATCCTAGAATAGATACAAGAAGTGACAACTATTTTGCACCTTAAATCAACCAAGTCAAAACTCATGACAATGCCGAAACCTCTCGTACTTTTTAGTTACTAAGTACAATATGAGGTGGCATTTAGGGTGGGTAGGGGAAAGAGTTTCCCACCATAGGAAAGTTGTTGTTGACCATTGGATCAAATGAAGAACATTAATTTATCATAAACCCTCAACACTAGATTTTTTTCACACTATCTCTCAGCTCACCACCATTCTCTCCCCTCCATTCCTACTCACCCACCGCCATCAACAACATCAAACACACCTTCCCAACAGGAATCTCATTCTTGTTGAGGCCAATGAACAAAAGTGTTTTATTCTTCCCTTGTCTAATCCACTTATTATTATTATTATTCATTGCATGTTGTGTTCATATATCTAAACAAAAAGAAACTGTGTTCATAGATTTAAAACAATCAAACAACAAGACAAGAAAAACAAATACAAAGGCTTTACATGATTTAGTCATTATTTACAATGCTCAGATTCTATTTCAATTTTAAATTACATTTTCTGGAAAATCGTGAAACTGGAAAATTGTACTAGATGAGCTTTGAACAACAAGCATACGTTGAAAATCATAGATCTGGGTAACTACAAATATTGTTTTGATTTGGGTAACCGCAAATATTCTACCATTATATTAATTTTCATAATAATATAGTACAAAAGAACAAGTTAAAAGAATCTGTGATTTGAGTGAGCTGGTGAGTAAATTGAATTGATGTTTGGAGAATTAATATTTATTTTTTTGAAAAAAAAAATGATTGATACGTGTCGGATACGGCTAACTTGTACACCGATGCAATTAACTTATACTCCAACACCGATACTTTGTTTTACAAATTTTCTTTAAAAAGAAAAAAGAAAATTAAAATAATAAGAAATAAAACTACAAGTATGGCAGCCCTATCAAAAACATGTTGTCTCTTCTAACTCAAAAAAATAAGGTTTCTATGTCACTGCATAGTGATAGCTATTCCCTCTTCTAACCATTACTACCAATTGAATTCTATTATGTTTCTCTTCTCTCTAATGATATGTTTCCTCTGTTTTTCTCTGTTTGTTTTCGATCTAAATTAGTGCTAACTATTAAGTAGTCAACATTAGACAAAAGTGTATTTTTTATATAGTACTTATGATGTCCTATTTGGATGATACTAATGATGTTTAGCTATATTCTATCTAATTTGAGCTGAAAAAATATGCAATTGTCACTTGTTTTGATCATTTTCATTAATGTGAATGTTTATTTATTATAATTTGTAGTTATGTTTATACACTATGCACTTATACTACTAATTTTAAATTTAATTTTTTAATAATGTATCGAGGTCGTATCGTATCGGGAATTTTGAAAAATTTCCCGTATCACCGTAACGGTATGGTATCATATTCGTATCGTGTCAGGTATCGGGGCTTCATAGCTAAACTCACTATGGTTTTCGCTTGTTAGGGATTTTGTGGTCTACTAATTATTTGAGTTTGTAACACATGAATATTGAATTTGGACTGTTCTTTAATTTTTAATTTTTTGGATTTTTTAACACATGAAGAAGATGGATATAGGTTGTAGTCTCATGTTGAGTGAATTGCAGATTTGCATTCTCATGAGGTTGAAGATAATGTGTGAAAAATATAAAGTGTGGGCAGACGATCATAAAAAGTGTGCTCCTCTTTAATCTGATGATAAAAAAAGTTTTCCTATCTATGATAGGAAACTCTTTCTCCTACCCACCCTAAATGTCACCACAATATGATTCATTGATTGATTTCATTTCAACATTGCTTACGTAAAAGAAATCTCAATCTCAGCCACCAAAGTGATGAAAGTTTTGGAATTGCAAATATGTACATTCCTTTTTCATTTTTTCTTGGCCTACATTCTACACATAAAACGGTCGATAGATATGCCCTACTTACAAAACAACAACTTTTCTATCAACTTAAATTATGCCCTGCTAAGATTTAATCTTAACTAGACTTTTATAATCATCAAAAGTTTCCAAGTCTAAAGTTCAATTTTAGTATTTGAAACAAAACTTTATCTAATATGTGCACAAGTAAATTGATTGCATCATGCACAAACTTATTTTCTATCATTGGATCCTTAAATTTCATCACATGTCATTTGATTTAATTGTGAGATTTGTTAATTAGTCCAAGGTACTCAAAATCTTAAGACTGGCCATGTATACACACATTTCACTCCTGAAAAATAAAACTTACTCCTTAATCCCTTATCACAACAACAATACATGGTGACAACATAGCTTTGGTAGATGAGAAATTGGTAGGAGTGTGCGAACCAGCAGAGGTTCATATAGAATTCACACTTGCAAATGCAGAGCATCACTACAACTCAAATCACAAAACCCAACAAAACAAAAAACGTGAGTGCCTTATCTCTTCATTCAATTTTTGTCCTGTTTTCAAATAACATACCTCTTTTTTTAATTAATTAGTTTTTGTTTATTTATTTGTTTTTTTAAGAAATTACCCTTCCCCTCGTAAAAGAAGGGTATGTCCGGTTGGATATTAGCTCCATTCATATGTGAAGAAAAACTTAAATATGTTAGTCCATTATATCTCACTTATATAAGTGGAGAGGTGTCATATTACGGTTGGAAAGAAAGTGTTTTTTGTGAGAAGAGTAGTCATTGGTACAACTTTACTTTTTTTTTGGTAACTATTCATTTATTTTTAAAAATTGAATCTGAAATCTTAAAATAAACATAATCTAAGATCCTAAACCAACATTATCAATAAAGCAAATTCATAAAATAGTTACTTTGATTTATTGCAACCAAACATATTTATTTAATTATTTTTATTCTAATAATCGCAGCAAATATTGTGCTCACAACGTTACTTCATAACAGAACCGTCTCGACATGCTAGCACACTCTTTAAATTCATAAAAGTGTCTTATTTGTTGTGGAAAATTGTGTGACAAACCTCTGTTGGAGGTACTCTTAAGTCCCACAAATGTTGTGATTTAAGTATGTCGGAGTTACTCTTATTTGGAGGTACTCTTAACATCCTAAGTGTTAGTTTGGGACCGGAAGTGTGCTCCTACTTAAGGTCTCAGGTTCGATTTTTTCTGGTGTCAATTTAGGTGGGTTAATTTAGCTTATTCAAAAAAATAAAAAATAGTACGAGATTAGAATTTTTTAAACAAGATTTTTAATAACCGGCGCCCTTAGGGCAATGGTTAATGAATCTATAAATAGAAAATTTATGTTGAAAATATAAATTTTGATTTTTGATTAACTAATAATTACACTACTTTTAATAAGAAGTTACTTAGTTTTGGTTGTTTAACCGATTCTGTAAAGGCACTATTTAGCATTCTTCTTTAAACAACGACAAAGGTCTTGATCACTAACTCTTGACTTTTTCTAATTACACCCGGTATATTCATGGTTACACCTTAAAATGATAAAATTACCTTTTTCATAAAATTTGATTTTCAAAAAATTTCTTCCTTCTTTTTTAGTTACACCCCAAAACCCCTCTTCCATATACTCGGTTTAAGTTATGTAAACTGAGTTTAAGTCTACATATTTAAACTCAGTGTAAGTAGGTTATGTAAACTTAGTTTAAGTAGTTCATGTAAACTAAGTTTAAATGTACATGTTAACATTGTTCAATGATTCTACTAATGTAAGATTTTTACATGTCATAAAACTATTTATGCGTGAGTATAATAGGTTCATTTCCGCAGGGACTAGCGTATCTCATAACCATTTTAACGTCAATTATCATCTTAAGTGTTTGGGTATAAATGTTTGTTTGTTTAAAACTAATTTAACTATTCGACATAAAATTAAATAGAGAAGAGATAGGGTCATTTCGCTTGGGGTCAGAGACACTCAACCAAGCTAACAACTACAATCTCTTGATCAAATAACGGATTCTAGCTTTTTAAACGATATTATCACAATCACTCAACAATATCATCCGTGTCCAAATGATATCGTTATTTCTAAGGGATCGTTTAAATGTCGATTTCCCAAACTATTTAAACGATCACAAAGTCAATTGAATCATTTAAGCGATGATTTTCCAATCTATTAAATGATCCAAAAACATTAAATTCTAAATTAAAAATGATTATCAAAGATTAACATCTATGTATAGAATGAAAACTTAGATAGATTTTTATTCTATTCCTAGATCCAAAAGTATTTTTCAATATCATTTCAAATCTCAATAAAACTTTAAATACAAGAATAACAACAATATTGAATAAATAAGCTAGAACCATGTATTAAAAGATCATGAGTTTACATATAGCTTGTTTGAATACCTCAAAACCCACAAGGGTAGATGTAGCTACATATGTCTATGATAGCTTGGCAAAGGATGAAGAAAATATGAAGATTTGATGCCTAGATTCATGATGTCTCAACAAAGCTTGGGTTGAATCTACTCTTAACTACCTTGTTTTGTGTTTCTCTCTCTAAAAAAGCCCTAATTCTCTCTCTAAGTATGCAGAAAATGAATAAAACTGTAAGTGTCCACAAGAGAGAGAAAGAAAAACTATTTATATGGGCCAAGTTTGGACAACTCGCTTATGGCCAAATATACTCGCCATAAGCGAGTTACACAAAATCTGCCTCTGCACCAATGGTTGTGCTCCACGTGCCCCTTATCATGTTGAATCTTCTGAAAGTCCCCATGAACACGCTTATGGCGTGTAGCTTCTGGAGAAAACTCGCCAATAGCGAAATACTCGCTTATGGCAAGTTGCTTGAGTTCTGGCTTCTGGACTTTAGCTTTGAACACGCTCATGGCATGTATCCTTTGGAGAAAACTCACCTTTGGCCAAAAACTCGCTTATGGCGAGTTGCACTTTTGTCCTTTGGCTGCTTTTTGGTCCTTGCTTGTATTTTCATGCATAAATTTGAGTAGAGCAAGGCATGTGAAGCATATATGGTAAAATCACAACAAATGATTACTTTTCCTTAGATAACTTGCCAAACAAGTCACTAAAATGCCTAGATTAACACATAAAATATGTTACTTTTGAGCACTTATCATCTACGTAATCTTATTTTAAGTATGTACATGAAAACTCAGTTTAAGTAGGTAATGTAAACTCAATTTAAGTAGGTTCATGTAAACTGAGTTTAAGTAGGTCATGTCAGTTTAAGTAGGTTCTTGTAAACTTAGTTTAAGTAGGTCATGTTAACTCAGTTTAAGTCGGTCATGTAAACTCAGCTTAAGTAGGTTCATGTGAACTAACTTAGTTCACATGAACCTACTTAAACTGAATTTAAGTTAACCTCAATAATGTAAATTGAATCCGTCATACAGTGCATTTGAACTAGAAGAAAAAATTGAGACTAACATTATTGAAAAAGAAAAAGAAATTCATTTACTTGTATGCAATCGAGTATTGATGAAAGATGTTTTAATTCACTTTTTAATCTTCTATAAAAATTGATTGAACATCAGATTGTTTGATCATTTGAGGTGAAAGAGGGTGAAAATCAGTGGCAATAAAAAAATCAAGGTTTTAAGAAAATTTATATAACAGGACAATTTTGGTATTATTAAAAACTTTTAAG
The DNA here is from genome assembly GCA_946800305.1 of Medicago arabica. NCBI lineage: Eukaryota > Viridiplantae > Streptophyta > Magnoliopsida > Fabales > Fabaceae > Medicago > Medicago arabica. The sequence continues at coordinate 9,273,312 of OX326970.1, read as the reverse complement.
AAAATTTAGATGTAACAAAAAATATATGGGGTTGCGAATAGATAAAGTCCTAAATCTTTTATAAGAAAAGAATTATGAAGAAATTTATTTGAAGAGGAGAGTGACATTGGATTTTTTTTAAGAAGAGAGTGAAAACTCCATATGCCTTTAACATGATAATAAAAAGATTAAAGAAATTATCTTGTACAATCAAATAACTTTAACGAGAGTAAAAACAATTTTGCCCAAAAATAGTTAACTAAATTATTTTCTTTTTTTTTTCATCTTCTTTTCCATCAAGAGAGGGCATAAAATATATATCAAATTTGTTTCCCCAAAACTCTGTTTTACAAATTCTAATTTTGAATAATTGTTGAATTTAAGTTATATTTTTACAAATGAATTTTTTTTTGAAAAGAGGTTTGATAAAATTAACAAAAAATAAATATTATGTCAAGATTTTTTATGAAAACATAGGGTAAAATTGTTATTCTATTATTTAAAAAAGAAAAAAATCTTGACCCAAAAAAAAACAAAAAGACTGCAAATTTTATTAAGGTTGTTCAATTTTTTTTTAATGAATGTGACGTTATTCAATCTTAAATGATTTATGCTACACCGTTTTCCACCGCCACATACGTTATAGTCTGACTGGACACCAGGTAAGTCATAATCCGTGAGTTTGTTCTTGTACATGCCTACATCACATGGTAGTCTACTAGTCTGTATGCATTTATTGATTTTTACATTTTTAGTATATGTATTTAATTGCCTCAAATAAAAGTTTATGTACTCCCTCCGTATCAAAATATAAGCAAAAATTACTTTTTAGGTTCATTCAATTAATGATGTATGTGGTCTATAATATGAACCACATACATCATTATTGAATGAACCTAAAAAGTAAATTTTGCTTATATTTTGATACGGAGGGAGTAGTTCATTGTATCAAAAAAGTAAATGAATACATTTTTTCGATTCAACAATTCCAAAACTATCACTGAATGAGTTTTTACCAGTAAAAATCAACATCTTTAATTTCCATTGATAATAATAATTAATAACATAACTCCTTGTATGATGTACGGAGTCTGCAAAAAACAAGGGATACAATTTAATGTACCATTAGGACATGAGCCACAATGGAGGTAAACTTATTTGCTTCACCTTAAAAAATAAAAATTGAAGATGCTCTGATTTATATTTCAAGTTTAAACATGGGTTGACAAGGTCGTATACGAGGTAAGTCGAAGAAGATGACCGTCCAAAAATCCATAAAAACAAATCTTAAAAAAAAAGTTCATTAATCACAAAAAATACCTAAAATCTAATCGGTTATTATTTCATCATCAGTAACACTGTTGTTGGAGTTTTCTAAACTCTACTGATCAACAATCTTATGTATCACTATGTAATCATTGGAGTTTTTTCTTTTTGTTTTTTGAGCATAACATCGCTGGAGTTTCAATGAAAGAAGTTGAAGGTGAAATATATATTTTTTGGAGTTACAAACAACAACATCGTCAAGACACATGTTGCTTGTTTGTATTGAGACCTTAAGTGTGTTTCTTTTAAAATCACATATTCGATTTCCTCTCATATAAATTTTGTTAAGCTATTCTTCACAAAGTCTTACTCTGATTTTAAATGAAATCATCGTAAATAAACGCGAAGTTTGACTGATAGGGTTATTCTTTTTTGTGTGTGATGTTAAAAAAATAAAAACACTGCCAGCACCGTCCCACACGAGTGTCAGTGTAAAACGCGTCTAGTTCCTATTCCTAGGATTGACTTAAACTGCATTCACATTTTTACTACCAAAGTACATTAACATATCCCTCTCAAAAAAGGACAATCCCACATTTGCAGAATTCAGAGATAGATAGATCTTGTTCTTGTTCCATTATAACATAAGTTGTCCCATTCTATAAACCTCTCTCTCCAAAACAGTAAGAAACAAAAAATGGCAGTTCCAGCTGAAGATCAATTCTTCAAGCAAAAGAAATATCCATTCATTCTAACTCTCTCTATCTTACTCATCTCTGTAACTTTCTTCCTTCTCACAACCACCACCACCACCTTCAACCCTCTTCTTTTCTATTCTAATATCCAACACCAACACCAACCAATTGCAAAACCACCTTTAGATTCAGATTCTACTACAATTTCAGAAGAACTAAAGCTACCTTCAAAGGAAGAAGAATCTCCACAAAAGGAAGAAACTCTGAGTATTGATTGGAAGCTATGTAAGAAACCTGTGACGGTTGATTATATACCATGTTTGGATAATTATAAAGCTATTCAAGCTTTGAAATCAAGGAGGCATATGGAACATAGAGAAAGACATTGTCCTGATACTAGTTTGAATTGTTTGTTGCCTCTTCCTAAAGGGTATAAAGTTCCACTTCATTGGCCTAAGAGTAGGGACATGGTGAGATTGATTCTTTGGTAAGATATTAGAAATGTTTGTTGTGTTTTTGTTTTGGCTCTAGAATCTAGATCTTTTTTTCTTTTTTTTTTAATCTCATTTGATCAATGCTAGTCTTGTTGTTGTAGCTTAATTTTATCATGAAATGTTACTTTGTTTAGGTTCCATTGATTCTGTTTTAAGCTTAGTTGAAGTTATCTAAGTTTGTTAGATTGTATTCAAGCTTTAATTTATATACGCTGTCAGTTTAAAGAAAACAGTGGTGATTGTTACTATTGAGTGCCTGGTTTTTACTTTTATCAACTCATGAAAGGAATGATAACGGAGTTTGATATTTCCGTTTAAACAGATTTGGTACGATAACGTCCCTCATCCAAAGCTAGTTGAGTACAAGAAAGACCAACATTGGGTTGTGAAATCTGGCGAATATCTCATATTTCCAGGAGGTGGTACTCAATTCAAAGACGGAGTTGATCATTATATTGAGTTTATAGAAAAGGTATACCATTGTGTGCGTTCGCATAATTTACATTTAGTATGATATATGTGTTCATGTTTTTTCTCTGTATATGACTAGTTTTTGAATGCTTACTAGCTACTATGCTTTGCGGTTTGCTGATTGTTTTTTGTTGCACACCAGACATTAGCGAAAATTCAATGGGGAAAGCATATCAGGGTTGTTCTAGATGTTGGCTGCGGCGTTGCTAGCTTTGGTGGCTATCTGCTAGACAAAAATGTAATTACCATGTCATTTGCCCCAAAGGATGAACACGAAGCCCAGATACAGTTTGCTTTGGAGCGCGGGATTCCCGCCACACTTTCGGTTATTGGAACACAAAAGTTGACTTTTCCTGACAATGGTTTTGATTTGATTCATTGTGCACGATGCAGAGTTCACTGGGATGCAGATGGTACTTATCTATTTGTTGTTCAATTAATATCAATATCCGATAGGTATTTTATTCACAAATTTGGTCCACATCTTTAGGTGGGAAACCGTTATACGAACTCAATAGGATTCTTAGACCTGGCGGTTACTTTGCATGGTCTGCAACACCAGTTTATCGTGATGATGATCGAGATCAGAAAGTATGGAAAGGTTTGTTTATCCTTCTCTATGTTTGAAGTTTTTAATCTGTGTCGAAAGTACTTCTAATTTAATACATGGAAATGTTGAATTTTTTTATACATTTAATAAGCATACAAATTATTATAACTTAGGAGATCAATGGTTCTGTCTTCTTATCCATTGGCTTAAGAAAAATAAAATAAAATAAAATATCGTGTAATTTCATTTTTCAAACTGCAGCCATGGTGGCTATAACAAAAGCTATGTGCTGGAAGGTTGTGGCTAAGGCCGACGATTCATCTGGAATTGGGCTTGTTATATACCAGAAGCCAACTTCATCTTCTTGTTACGAGAAACGTAAAGAGAACAATCCACCTTTATGTGAAAATGCCAATGGGAAAAATAGTTCATGGTATTTTATTTCTCTTATTCTTTATTCCATTTCTTGTTGCCTATGACATTTATATTTTAATCATTATACACTTACGTATGTGATTGAAAAATATACTTATACCGTCGCTAATCAAATCGCTATAGCCTAACTATATTGCTGCCTTTAGTTTACTTTGTATTTATTCTGATTTTTGATTCATTATTACTTTTGTAGGTATGCCCGACTCAATAGTTGCCTTACCTCTCTTCCAGTTGATGGTAAGGGTAAACCGCAGAGCTGGCCTATGCCTTGGCCTCATAGGCTTACTAGTAAGCCTCCTAGCTTGCCTAATGATTCAGATGCCACTGATGAGTTCAACAAGGACAGCAACCACTGGTCTCAACTAGTGTCAAATATTTATGCTGACGGTCTTTCGATAAATTGGTCAAGTGTTCGAAATGTAATGGACATGAATGCTGGTTATGCAGGGTAAATTATATACTTTGTAAAGGATTAGTTTTTTTGTTGAATTTTGTGTTGATTTGTTGATGCCAATCTTATCTATAACACTTGTGTCAACTGAAGTTTGTTAGTTTCCATCAAACTTCATTCAAATTGATACTGATTGTCTTATTTTTCAGATTTGCCGCATCTCTCATTGATCGACCAATCTGGGTGATGAATGTAGTACCCATCGATGTCCCTGATACCCTTTCTATTATATTGGACAGAGGATTAATAGGAATGTATCATGATTGGTGCGAGTCCTTTAATACCTATCCACGCACATATGACCTTCTTCATGCTAGCTTTCTTTTCAAACATCTTGAGCAAAGGTATGCTTATTTTAAAAGTGTAAAGGATCACTACTTGAAAATCATTTGAAACTCTAATGTCAATTGAAGACGTCTCTCGAAAGTAGAAGCTCATTGTCCTCCTCATTCCTACAGCTGAGACAATGACCTGATCAGTGACAGTTTGACCAGAACAAGGAAAAACAATACGAGTTGCGTTTGGAGGAACACAAATTTGTTTTCCCTTGTTTTTGTTGAACTGGCACCGATCAAGTCATTGTTTCAGCTGTGAGGATGAGTAGGACCGTGAGTTTCTACTTCTAGAAGACGACGTATGTCGTTTTTGAAGTTTTGAATGATTTTCAAGTACTGGTCTACAGTTGACCACCCGTAAAAACTAATAATTATAAGATCATGTTCTTTCTCCCATCATCACCACCTTCATCATAATGGGACTCTTGTCAGTTTATTTCTACATGTAGCATAGAATGTGTTGAGACACGATTCTGACCAATGTTAATCTTTGACAGATGTGACCTTGTAGATGTGGTTGTGGAGATAGATCGCATATTGAGACCAGATGGGTATCTTGTGATTCATGATTCCATGGAAATGCTTAACAAACTTAGTCCAATCTTGCGTTCACTGCATTGGTCTGTAACATTGCATCAAAATCAGTTTCTTGTCGGCAGGAAAAGTTTTTGGCGTCCCACAAGTTTAGGAAGCTGAATGCACTCAGGTTGATGGACATGATGGTGCATGCTTTCAATTTTCCATATTTCAGTGTATTATAAATCAAAATTACAAGCAAAATATTGGATTTTAAGAAAGGAATGTTAAGTTTGATAGGTAATCTTGTATGAGTGTGAAATCTGTTGGTTAAATATATATTTATAGTAAAGTATAGAAAATCTTGTTCCTTTTTCAAACCACACAATCTGCATGCTCTCCAATAGTTAAAGAAGGAATTCTCAATTTGTTCCTTCACCATGTAGGTCTATCAGACTGTAAATAGTTTTGGTCACCAAATAAATTTCTTTAGTATTACCGTATTAATCCTGTAAGAATGTTTTTAGCCAACTAATTTCTCAAAAGGACAAAACTGTCATTGAATTTGTCCTTTGAATGTCAATTTCATATGATGAATATGGATATCCATCTAATGATTAATTCATGATTAAATCTTAACAAGTACTGTATGAAGTGGAATAGTCTCTTACTGTAGTTTTTTTCTTCCCAAATTGCTTATTGTATTTTTGTCATTTAAAAAAAAAATGAAATGAAATTCACAACTGTACTACAACAGCCAAGAAGAGTCCATTATATGTTTGATTGCTTCTTACACGTATGACACCACCATTTCAATTATATTCTTAATCTGGACAATTATTGACATTTTTACATTTCCATGATTAACTTCTGATAAGTTGAAACAATTGATCTTTCAGAGTCTTTAAGATAAATGTGTTGACATTTTATCTTTAAAGGGTATACTCAAATATTGCCCATTTACTTTTTGAGCATGGAAAAAACCAATATGCAAACCATATACAGGCTTTTGGTACAGACTAGCAAGGATGGCATTAAAGGGTTTGAACAACATAATGCTTGAAGCTGCTGTCTTCACGCTTTGCTCTGCTTAGAACCATAAATTTACAATGCTTGTTTGCACTATGTAGCACCAATTTTTTTATTGAAGGTTAGTTCGGTGTTTGACACATTATGACGTCAGATATGTTTCGTTACATTCTATTGTTTCATTTTCATACAATCATCATTGGTGTCGATATGTCAATATCAATGTTGTGCCCGAGTGTAAAAGTTGTGTAGACAAGACAATATTATTTTAGATCATTAGCTTCCCTTCATTAAGGCAGCTTCTGTTTTCTCTATGTCTAAGACTAGATCAAGGCACAACAGAACGTGCAAGAATCATAATAATAGATACATTCACATTCAAATGGTACTGCACAAAAACCTACATAGGAAGCTGCACAAATAGGTACTAGTTGCAAAAGAAATTACATGGCATTTTCACAAATGAAATTTGACTTGTCAGCAACAATCCTGCCATCAGAAGCTGCAACATTCCGATTATAACAACTTAACTTATCAACATAACTATAATTTTGCATAGTACTTGCATGACCATCTAGAACAGAATGACCCATCACATTAATCCAACCCTTTGATTCCTGTTCGTTACTAACTGAATGTATGAATCCCTTACCTTCATACTTCTCCTCTAAACCATGAGATAAATCAGTAACAAGGTTATATCCATCATCCAAACCATGAGGCTCTGTAACAGTAATAACTCTTAAAGGATACTTGCGTTTAACCTTCAACTTTGAAATCATTTCACCTCTATTATCAAACACCTTAACCTTCTTTTTGGCTTTAAATTTCTGCTTAACCATCTTATAAGTTCCATTGCTTTTAAACTTTATAACATTCCTAAAACTGAATCCCTTCGAAACAACGGTGGTGATGTTACCGGAACTCGTCAAAACCCAACCTTCTATCGTTGTCTCCGTCTCTGCTTCCACGCGAAACTCACCATCAAGTCCTCTAAACTCCTCCGCACGTTGAACATCGGTTTTAGGGTTATGATGAATAACACGATTCGCACGAACTATAGAAGATTCATGATCAACCCAAAGATGCAAATTTGCATTCACAAGCCAAAATGACAATCCTTTAGTCACCCCAATTCCAAAAACATGTCTTTTCCCATCAAGAATCTTCCCTAAAAACGGCGTCAATTCCATATCATACGAAGGAAGATCAAACGCCCCAATTGCAACAATCGGCTCCCAAAACAACGGATTAATTCCACCGGTGAAAACCACCGGAAAAGGAATCTCTGATCCAACAACCTCACCATCAATCGTCACGTAAACTTCCCTAAAAGCACCATTCCCTCTCTCAGTATCTAAACCATTCGTCGTAATATACGAATTCGGTGGATTTGAATACCAAAATTCATCATTTCCATGAAAAGAAACATACAATTCAAGAACAGCTTTATAAGTATTCCGCGGAATTCGAATTCTCTGTTTCTTCAATTGCTTTTCTTCCTCAACCCTAAACCAAAACCCTCGTTTTCCACTATCACAAATTGGAATAATCAAATCAGCTGGTAATTCATTCAAAACCCTAGAATCTGGTACCTTCAATTCACTCCTCAAAGACCTTGATCTTGAAACTGCATTTGAAATTGGATTAAACGGAACCCTAACGGAGTTCTTGTGTTTATCGTAATAATACAAAAGAGTAACTGTGATATGAAATTCACCGGTGAATTCAGCATTAACGATATTTTCAAGCATCATAGTGAGGTCAAGGTTTGATTGAGTAAGAAGGGAGGTGTATTTAGTAATATCTTTACGAACATTCCAGAAGATTCTAGAATTATCAGGTTGAGCGGTGCTTGTTCGGAGAAGCTCGACGCCGGCGAGCCATAAGGCGGCGATACGGTCGTATTGTTCGCCTTTGATTTTAGCGTGGAAGTGAAGGATGACACGTGTCCATGGTGGAGAACAATGAAAGGGTGGGGTGTAGGGTGTGGTAAAAGGGGGGGTGTCGATAGTGTTGGCGAATGTGTGGTGGAGGATTTGGTGGGAACATGATGGGGTTGGTTGGTAGGGTGGTGGGTATGTTACTTCTATGAATTCTTGGTGGGGCCCATTTGGGTGAGGTTTTTGAGAGTGTTCTTGAGAGATTGTGTAATGGTTTGGTTGAGAGTGAGAGTGAGAGTGAAGTGAAGGTGTAAAGAGAAGAATGAGGAAATATGAGAAGGTGTGGTGGAGTTGCATTTTGGGGAAGGGAAGTGAGGAAATTTTAGTTCATATGGAAGAAGATTCAATAGTGTGTATAGTAGTATTTGGTAGTTTTGTGATTGCTTGATTTATAAGTGGAACATAAATGGATTTATGTGTGTAGGTTATTTAGTTGAGTACGAACTATAAGGAAATTTCTTGAACTTTGAAGAGATGTTCAATAATCTTAGTGACATACTTGCACAACCAAAATCAAAATCAAAACGAGTTTAATTTATATTACATGGACAAACAAAATTTTATGGGTAATAATAGTAATTTTGTTCATATGTAACGTATAATTCCTTAAAAAAAACTTATTTAATTTAGAAGTGTCTTAATTATTATTATGTGATGAGTTATTTTACTTGAAAGTAATAGGTTATCGTCGAGTAAAATAGAGTTTTGGTGGTTATTAATATTTTATGTGAATTAAAATAATAGAAGGACGTATGAAATAATAAATATTAGAGGTGGAAGGTGAGAAATGGAAATAATAAAATAAGTTGTGGAGAATGGAGTAATTTATGATAAGTGAGAGAGAAAATAATAATAATAATAATGATAATAATAAACTCATTTGGGTTGGTCTGGTAGTATTGGTTTGAGATATGAAGTGTGTTCCTCCTCAAAGTCAATTTAGGTGGACTACTATATCTTCTTAAAAAAAATAAGTAACCTAATATAACGTGAAAACCTAGGAGATAAGAGCACTAACCAAGGAAATCAAACCAAAAACATGCAATCATCGGAGAATTTAAGGTAAGGGGGAAAAATGTGTTCTCAAAACCCTACCTTCATAGAAAATAGTAGAGAGAATTAGTGATGAATGGTGTTGAGGAGTGTAGATTGAAAGAAAAAGAGTGAAGTAATTAGGGTCTTGACTAATGAATTAAACATATAAGAAATTGTTGTAATTAGGTGAATTGTATGAAAAATTAGTGTTTGGATGTTAGGGTAACTTTAGTGTAACGTTTAGGGGTGAGTTTGAGGTCGAATACAGGGCTTGGGAAGGCTCCCGTGAGTGAAATTGCAAGGAAAAAACTGTGATTTCTAAAACATGGGACATGTGCACGGTCAAGCGCCTAGGCAGCTTGACCCGTGCTAAAGTTTCTTCCAAAACCCACTTTTTTTTACACGAGCATGGTCGTGCTATGGGGACGCATGTTTGCGCCCCCTGTGCAGCATGAGGGAACTTTGTTTTTCTTTGTGTTTTGAGTTTTGAAAGTGGAATTTAAGGTCTCGTAGTAATGTACTTAGGCGAGAGAAGTGCACTTAGGTTTGTTTAGGAGTGATTCTTTTAAAGTAATGGTGAGCATAAGATAGAAATTAAATAGAAGAGTACAAGACAAAAATAAACAAAGAATATGGTGTTGTGGCTTATGATAATTGATGATGTGAAGAGCAATTGTAATGGTGAGATGATTCTTGTTATGATATTAACTTTTTGTGAGATATTTCCTGTTTATGATGTTGAATTTTTGTGAGATTATTCTTGTTAATGATATTGAATTTTGGTGGAATAAACTTTATTATGGTGTTGATATTTGGTGAGATATACTTTTATAATGGCGATGAAATGTTGGTGAGATATATGTTGTGAAAATGGTGTTGAATATTGGTGAGACAAATCTTGTTTATGGTGTTGATTACTGGTGATGAATTGTTGTGTATCTGTATTGGTCAGTTTCCTCATGCATCATATCATTATTAGGAAATTGGTGAGATTGGTGGGTGTATGTTCAGTAACACAACTCTGACATACAAAAATTGGTGAGTAGGATTGGTACCACATGCATGTAGGTGATACGAAGTGCATTTTACATATGAATGTTGACGTGTTAAAATGGTGTGTGATGTGAATGTTGATATTTAAATTCAGGAGTGTTATGAATGATGTACGTAAATGTTGATGACTGAAATACTAACATTATTTAACGTGTTCCTTTTATGTGCATTAACTATATGTTATGAATTGTGTTCTCACCCCTTTGTTGTTGTTGTGTGTTGTGGTGTCTGTACTCGTGGGGTACATATATTCAGTTTAAGGAGCTTTTGTTGCGTGGTAATTGAAAGGTTGTGATGGAAGTTTTCTTCCTTTTTTATGTTATTTGTGAAATAGTATGTAAATGAATTACATGCTTTGATATGTAACACTAGGGTCATGAGTTTTGTCGTTTGATTATGTTTTCTTGGAGTTGAGCTTTGGAACTATGAATTATTTTACTATGGTGTTTTATTCGAACTTGATGAACTATTCCGCTGTTTACTTATGATTTTTGTTTTCCGAAATGTTGAGCATGTGTAGCACCTATTTAATTAAATATATTTGTTATTTAATAATTCAAAGTTGGGGTTTTAGGGTGCTACATAGCGAGTAGCAACAATAGTACTTCAATGTATCGAAATTTTAAAATAGTCATTGATTGTGTACTTCGTTGGTCAAAATAGTCATTAACATTAAAATACTTCATTAATATTGTCATATTTGTTCTTCAATATACTTATTTATTTCATATTAGTCTTTATAAGTACTTATTTATTGTCATTTCAATCTCTATACGAAAAGAGTTATTGTGAGTTTTAATGGATTATTTTGACTAACAAAGTGCACAATCATGAAATATTTTAAAAGTTTGATACATCGAAGGACTATTATGACTACTCTTTCCACATTCATGGTTCAAAATGACTATTACCACAAATTTTCACATATGCATTAAATGAATTAAAAATACATCACAAGTGATGCATCGTTATTTGATTTCCTCAACAAACAAAAAAAATGCATCATTATTTGATGCTGTAACACATCCATGAATTTATATGTAAAACTTTGTTAAATTGTTTGCCGGTGTATATAGATCAAATACAAAAACTTGGGTACATTTTCTTACATGCATTTCATATGGTTTTTCATGTAATATACTCACTTCTTGCCATTATTATAAACTTGGATAAAATTGTAGATGTAAAAAATTATCGATAGTTATGAGAATTCTATTTGAAGAACTATAGTAAAAACACCTGATAAAATATACCTAAGCGTTGTCCTAAATTAAACACAATAAAAATTATTTTGGCACGAGAAAATGAAAAAAATAAAAGAAACAGTGAAGTCACATAATTTTTTTCTTCATGTGTGTGCATAATGAATTTGGTGGAAAATTTTGTCATTTATTAAGAGTAAAGGTATCCGATGCACACCAAACAAAAAGTGCGAGTTTGTTTTCATAGTACTTAAGTGAAAAATGATGTACAGATTAAGAAGGCTCAACGTCGTCGTTTTGGCAAATATGAAAAAAGAAAAGAAGAAAAAAACGTCGCCCACCGTGGGGCTCGAACCCACGACCACAAGGTTAAGAGCCTTGCGCTCTACCAACTGAGCTAGACGGGCTTGTTGCTTTAAATTATCATACCTAGCCTATATACAATTCTTTGATTAATAACACCATCAATTTTTGTTTAGGTTAATTATATTCTTAGGCATATATTGATGAATTTTTTTTATTTGCAAATGCTAGTGGTTTGTTTGTAATATTTACTTTTTTGTCTAAGTTTGAATCTAATACCTTCAACTTTTTATCTCTTAACTCAAATTAGTTGATATAAGTCTAAGTTTAAAGAACAAAAAACATATGAATATGAACTTAATTTACATATATGTATTGACAAGTAACTAAATACGGAAATGCACAGAGAAAAAACAAAAAATATAAATTGCAGTATTATTTAATTTGAGTTACATACATCATTCGAATTATTAGTAAGATTGAAAATTGTGTAAGAGTGGATGTGTGCATCTTAATCACTTTGAGAGAGCAAAATGAACTCTTATAAAATAAAAAACTAAATCATATTATTTATAGAAAGATACACGAACTATCCAACTTGAAAGTAATTTAGCCAACTTCAATCTTCCCTTACATGCTTCTTAAATGTTATCTAAGTGCAGCTTCATCTATTCTTCGAATTCCAACCCGTGTTGACCTTTTTGGACATCTTCAAGTAATCACAATCACTCTGGATTTATATTCATAATTGAAATTGTAGCTTTTACTTAAACAAGACATCTCGAGAACATTTTGAACCATTGTCTTCTTAAAATGAGGAAAGTTTTCTGGTAAAAAGTTCATCCTAAGTTACGTATCTTTTTAGTTATAATTCAAACGATTAATGTAGTTAATGTGGGTCAAGAAGAGTTCCAACTTTTTGGCTCTTAATGTCCCCAATATTTCTCACTTGTTGTTCCTATTTGTGGATGCATGTGAAACCCAGAACATGAACACTTTAGGTGCAGGGCCTCTTTTATAGCATGAAGAACATAAAACACAAAAGTTTCTTAGACCAATTTTCCAAGTTTCTATCTGTCCTTTATAATTTCGTTCGGAAGTAGGTAGGAAAAGACAAATTCGATTCAATTCAAGATAACGAAAGAGAATGCTAGGAATCTATAGTGTAAATAGACCATAATACTGAGACTACTTGATCTACTGGTTGTTTTAATTAGACCATCATGATAAAAAAACATTTACTTGATCATCCTAAGCTCCCCAATGTACAATAGCGCCCCTTCTGTGTCAAGAAGCCATAACAATTCAAAATATTTGAACACAGCAAAATTACTTAAAGGTAGCACAAATAGCATGAATTAACAGATTCAAAATTGTCCTGCTATGCAAAAAAAGTTGCTTGCTTTGTAATATCGTGTGAAAACAATATTATCAAGCATTTGATAATTCATTAGTGTTTGGTAACATGGTGCAGTTGCAGACAGAGAAAGATTTAAGAAGAAAATCGAACTAGACGCGGATCAGCTACTAAATAAACTGAAAAATAGCAATGACCAAAAACAACCCACATAAACTTTATTAAGGCGTGGTTCAGTTCCAACTACTAGTTCTAGTAAATAGACTTAAAAGTCATCTATATGAACACAGATACAAATGACTAAAGTGGGAGAAAAATCAAATCATCAAGCTGCAGCAGCTTCGTTGAGCAACATCTGATCAAAGTGCCAGACACCTGAAATTACACAAGACGGCCAAAAAGTTAACACTGAAAATAGGGGAGGAAAGAAAACTAGATCAAAGTAGAAAAATAAGATGCATGGAGTAGAAATAGAAATTCTCACCATGTCCTTTGCCAACTCTTCTTAGCTGAGCAACATACTCGGATATTTTTTTGATGGCTTCCACCTATGAAAAGAACAACGGTAATTTAAGAGCAGACTTTGGATTTCATGTGGCGCACACAATTGTTGTGTGCAGTCCCTTAAACTAAAAAAAAGGAAAAAGAAATATGGTAAGTTGCAACAGAGATTTCATGCATACCTGTTCACCCAAAAACTCGCTTTCCACGAAGTCTGCCAAATTCACATCACCGGTCTTCGAGGCAACCTGTGGAAAAACATACGTAAAGTTGAGAGAAAGGAATTTCCATTTATTCAATTTCAAGGTCAAAATGAACTAGACAATGATACAATGCACAACCCGTAAACCATAAACCAAAACTCAGCAAACATATCTTACATTGTGCAGGTTAAGGAGTTTCTCATTTGTTAGCTTCTCCAAGGACAATGCAAGTTCCATTGCTGCAATAAAGATAAGAATGTTAAATTCTCTCCAAAAAAAATAAGAATGTTAAATTCTGATATATAGAAAATCCAAAATTCAAGCAGGTAACAACAATTGTACAATGTTGACTTCCACATCTTGTGTTACTCATTTCATTACACAATAACACTTCTTTTTTTAAGCAAATATCCTTCTACAAAACTAGTAATTAGAGGGGGCATAAAAAACATAAATGTATCTGAAATCCGGATTCAATTTACTTTACAACATATTTCAGATGCCAGGGCAAAATGATTACAAGAAACATGGTCACAATTAAGGGCTAGTATCAAATTCCAAACAGGGAATCACGATGTTAAGGAAGTGCCATAAATCCCCTTCCTTTGGGTATATTATAATTGTCATTGGCAAATCATGAACATGATTATCGAACCTATAGGATTCTAGTATGTTTAATTTCATGATAAATTATATCAGAACTGATTCCCAGTTTGGTTTCTGTGTCATAGTTGATTTAACCAGCACACTCAACTTGATGAAAATTTAACCAGCAAGCTCAACTTGATGAAAAGATGATTTTGTATTGTGCTGAAAATTGTCTTTTTCAGATCAATCTTTCTTAGTAAAATCATTCAAAATAAACCACTTTTTGATTCAGTTCAAACTTCGTAAGTGAATAATTTTAAAATTCAACTTTCGAAGTCATGTTTATGAAACTGTAATCCAAGCCCACAAATTCATCAATTATCTTCAAAGCACAACTTCACAAAGTTGCCTAACATCGTAAACAAATAATTTGGTCCATAAATTCCACACATATCACAACTCAGACTCAATTAATGCAGGAATATGCAAAAGAAAGAAACAAATTATCTTACCAATTACAGAACAAAAGATCTAAACCAAAAAAAGAAACTAACCATGCAACGCATCACCCTTATCGGCATGATCAAACTCAGAAAGTGGCATCACTATAGACTGCAACTTCACTTTTCCACCCCTTTTGTTCTAAAAACAAAATAACATACACAATCAGAACCAAACATCACAGGATAACACCAATAAGGCAACGAAAGTAAGTAGTCAAAAATCATATTTGAATTGAAAATCATTTCAAGACAACAAAATTCAACAACTTTCTAATCGGATAACACAGTTTGTACACGTGGTTAACACAATTGACAACACCTTATTTATCTAGTAACCAAATCTAACAGTTGATTAACCATGCTTTTGACCTGCATTAGCCTTTGCAGTGTTAGAACTTAGATAATAGGTTATTGGGCTTATGCTACCAGACCACTTATGCTTCTAAGTTAGTAAAGTCCTTTTATGATTTATTGTATACCGCCGTTATGGTAATCTATTGAAATTGAAACACTAGCCGTTTTTTGTTAGAGTATTATATGATTCTCTACATTCTTAACATGTATCACTTACACTTCTAATCAAATGTGTGTCTTAGTCGACGACGATACATGTGATTACATTTTCTATCTAATTTTCATAAATTACTACCTGTGTCCAAGTGCCGGTGTTCACGAGGTTTTCTAAAATTACTATTGGTGTCAACGTGTCAGTCTCATGTCATGTGTCCGTGAATGTGTCCGTGCTTCATGGGCATTAAATAATCATTTAAAAAATAGTAAAATTTCATTAAATTAGGTACAAAAATAATTTATGACAAATAAAAGTAAAAAACCTGATATTCCATCAATAACTCAGCATGCCCTCTTTCCTCTTCACTAGATTCCTTAAAAAACCTATAAACAAAACAACATAATTAAAACATTCATTAACATAACATAATCATTCCTAACAAAAAGTCAAATTAAACATAATCACTTACTTAGCAAGACCTTTTAGCGCAACGTTATCTCTATCGAAATACGCATACATCGCATGATAAACATACGAAACATTATACTCCACACTGTTCAACAACAATAAAAATCCAAAATTAATTAAATAAATCAAATTAAATGAAATTAAATCATTGAAATTAAGAGAAGAATGAAAACGAACTTGATTTGTTCATTAATGGCGGATTCAGATTCATTGTGAAATTTATGACGAGCTAAAGAATCTTGAGGAACAATAGGAACAAGATCAAGTTCCTTTTTAACCTCTTCAAAAGGTTCAAACAAAACACCGGTTAAAACACGGTTATTGTTCGAACCTTTCGTAGCGGAAACAGAGATTCGGTCCAATTTACTTCCACGTTGAAGTAACGGAACCAAACGCGTGTTTTCGGAATTGAAGAGAGAAGCGTTAGCGTTTACAGCAGCTTTGAGAAGCATGGTGAGGGATTTTGCGCAGAATGGAAATGGAGAGAAAGGAAAATTCAGAGGGAAATGAAACGGAAACGGTTTTGGTTCGGAGTGTGAGTGAATGAGAGTGATGAATGATTGAGATAAGTGTGGGATTTTTATTGGAGGGTTAAGTGTGTGGTGACCGTTGGATTTGGTGGAACGTGGAGGGTTGAGATTGGTGGGCGCGTGGCTGGCTCGTGGTGTAGTGGGTATCACTGTCATTTGGTACATGAAATATCTAGATTCTTTTTTTGGGTCCAATTAACTTGTTTTATGTGGTGATTCTTTATTCATGGTTTTCTTTTTCTATCATGTAATAATGAGACCAAAAGGGAAAGTATATAAATAATCTATGAATCGTGTGTCATTTTTCTTAAAAAATAGTTTAAAGATGCTTTCTTCCAAGGATGAATTCTGATTATATTTTAAAGATTTTTTTTGGTTGTTTTAGTGGTAAGATTTGAGTTTAGAAAACAGATAATATGAAAGGGTATAAATCATAATTTCCGCAAATGGTAGATGGAAAAAATATTTATTATATTGAAATTTGAAGGAAGGTTTTAAAAAAACTAATTCATCCAAATAGATTTGCTCTTTGCTGGGTTTCTTATTTATGATGTTCTTGCACACATTTTGATAGATCAAGCATGGATTCAACATGTTAAATGCATGGTGTAAAAGAATTGATGCAATAACTTCTTTTTTTTGAAAGATGATGTAATAACTTTAGCACCCGTGCTTTTCTCGCTGTTGACTTCATGTATTGAAGCTTAATTGAATTCATTGCTTCATCGTGAAGGGCTGAAAATCTGGTTCATACGGTTACAAAAATAACTTGTAGACTAATGACTAAGGTGAATAGGCAGGCTATTTTATCTTTAAATTTGTACGATTACGTTCTTGAATTTTTAGAAAGAGTTAATATGTGGTTGAATTCTATGAACGTCAATCAAATTGATCACTCCGTCAAGTCTCCTCGTTAATAGTGTTGACATGAAGTTTCAAATCAGCTTCCATGTGTATAGGGGGACTTTGATCGTTTTTTTGTTTTGTTTTGTTTGAGTTTTCTATTTTTTGGACTTTTTTTAAAACGAAAGTCATTACAAATTATTACACTATCAAATCCATCATTGAATTATTCATTAAAAATTAAGTCGGTATCTAAATTATGTAACTCACTATCAAATCGATCCTTAAATCATTTATCGTATGTATCAATATGATATCTGATACTGTCAAATAAATGTTAAAAACTAAAAGAACGTGTTTACGAGAGTAAATAGCTTTCTTCCAACACTTAAATTGCTACTGGTCACAATCAGAATAAGTTACATTTTCCACTTATTATCCTAGTTTATGCACATATGACTCAAACCATGCTCTACCACTATGTGTTAGAATACATATATCATTGTTCCTGTGAGGATAACTCAACTCGTAGAGACAATGTATTATTACATGCATGGGTTCAAACCTCATACTTCTCACTTATTCACATTAAAAACGGCGAATTATAACTACCAGACTACTTAACCAAAAAATAAATACATATATCATTGCATCTTATTAGTTTTTTGCAATTTAGACATTAATTTTTTTTTTTGAACAAGCCAAAATGAGATATATTAACAAACAGTTCTACCTTAAAAATCAAAATAGAAAATAACAACGGTCAACCAATCCCCAAACAAACAAGGGGTTGCTGCCACCACATATGGTAACCAAAAGGAAAGCATACATTTTTAGCTTTCAACCACGAAAGTGTAGTGATTTTTACCTTTTCCATCAGGTGCATTATGGATTTAACATTATTAGAAAACAACCAATGGTTCCTTTCATTCCACACAACCCAAATACAACAAAGCCAAGTCATGTGCAAGAATGAGCGGCGAGAGATGTGCCCTTCTGAAGAAAATATGAATTGATGAAAATGATCCATGACATATTAATGGTCCACTGAATACATACCTAGCCAAGACTTCACAAGTTGCCAAAGAGAGCCAAAAATAGGACAATGTATTATTAGATGTTTTGTTGTTTCACTTTGGCCGCACTCTGAAATACACAGTTGAGCATCAAGGGGAATAACACCGCGACAAAATAAATTATCCTTTGTAGACCACCTGTTACGAAAAAAGCCGCCAAGCGCATATAGAGAACTTTAACAGGACATATTTATGCCACACCGCATCGGAGACGGCATCATGGTAATGCATCTCTTGCTGCATGAGCATTTGATACACACCACATACTGTATAACCATCACCTGTGTTAGGACGCCATAGCCACTTGTCCGGACTAGAAACCAGTAAAGACACATTAGAGAGTAAAAGTTTAACCTCCCCCACTAACTCCTCCTCCCACGCCAACAAACGACGCCTCCACCCCCACGCCTCCCCTTCCTCCCCCCACCCGAAAGCTTGCATCTCTCCCACTGACAAGTCCTGACGAGTGGACAAATCAAACAACCTCCTAAATCTCTCTCTTAAAGAAACTGAACATACCCATCAATCCGTCCAAAAAAATGTGTTAAACCCATTACCTACACACTTCGTAATGTTCATTTCAAACCAACTCCCACCCTTGACACCTACTCCTTCTTGATTTTTCACAATCTCTCGCCATCACGCCGAGCTCCTCCTACCTCCATCTTTAATGCGACCTCTTTCCTCACCATAGCAGGAGGACATGACCTTAAACCACAGACCATCCCTATCCGCTAAACACCTCCAACACCATTTACCTAAAAGAGCAATATTAAATTCTTTCAATCTCCTTACCATCAAACCACCAACCTCCTTACTCGTGCAAATAGACATTAAATTATTGTATACAACATTTATGATATTTACTAATTTAGTGTGTTTTTGAAACTCATATATAAATTCCACGATTTCAGAATGGTGTTTTGGGAAGAAAAAAAAAGATGTGAAGTTAATATACACGAGCCTAAAATATGCAAGGTTCGGGGTTCGAATCCCGGCAAAAAAAACAAAAAATATGAAAGCCCAGGATCATGCAAACCCTAAATTTTGAAGTAAAAAGATTTTGAATTATTCGAGGGATAAGAATTGTAGTGGAACACTAAAAAGAAACCAGATAATCTGATATATCCAGTAGAAGACCAAAAATAATAAGGGATTCCTTTAGCTGGTTTCTCCAGTACCTCATCATTCCTTGTTTTCTATTGTCTTTTCATTGTCACCTCATATTTGAAGTTTTGCTATTGTACTATAATCAATATAACAAGGTTCTTTTGATTCCCCATGACATCCCTTGTTTCTAATCTCATGTAGAATCACTAGTACTTACGTAATTATACTTGATAATATATCAATATAGCATTTGATTTGCTATGAACAAAAACTTGTCCTGCAGAAGATTAATAAGAGGCATATATGTATTCTAACCTGGAGTAGTAGAGCAGGTTGTGAGTTCTAAGTGTATAAACTAGGATAATAAGTGGAAAATGCAACTTATTTTGATTGTGACTAGTTGCAACTAAAGTGTAGAGAGCGGTTATTTACTCTTTTAAACATATTATTTCACTATTAAACATTTATTTGGTAGTATCAGGGATCAAATTGATAGATAAGATAAATAATCCAGGGATCAGTTTGACGGTGGGTGATATAATTTAGGCATCAACTTGACTTTTAATGAATAATTCATGACCGATTTGACAGGGTAACAATTTGTAATAATTTTTGTTTAAAAAAAATCCAAAAAAAGTTCAATTTTTTTTGATCAAATTTATCTTTGGCCATGTGGAAGCTGAATTGAAACTCCACATCAGCATTATTAATGGCGATATTTGACGGAAATATTAAATTGATTGACATTCATAAAATTCAAGGACGTATTGACTTTTCGAAAAATTCAAGAATGAAATTAATCGATGCGTACAAATTTGAAGACGAAATAACCTATTCACTCCCAACGACTACAATAAATTGAAGTTAAACAATAAGCCTGCTTAGTTATATGTAGTTGTTTTAAGTATCATATTATTGCTCAAAGTTCATTGTATTTAACTAAGTTTAACACAATTCTCACACATAAAGAGTACATATGAAATATACCCTCTTACACTCTCAATTTTTCCTATATAAAGAGTACATAAGAAACATCAAGAGTAATGAGAAGATTTGTGATCTAAGAAAATTAACCATTGAGCTTAGTTTGAATTACACGACCCTTAGTTTTTTTTATTGACATAATTTGAATTTAAGGTTTAAAAAACACAGTGGTCATTGGTCCTTTTTTGTGTGTATGTCTTTTAGCTTATTTGTTGATTTGATTTGAACTATCAAGCGAAACTGAGTTATTAACGAGCATAAATCGAGTCAAATTTAAATTGTAAAAAAGTTCATGATAAACTCGAGTCGAATTTTAAACCGGTCTAATTTTAACGAATCGAACAGAACTAAATTCGACTCATTTTCATCCTTATTTTTTTTGTTAAAAGTATAATTTTTGATAGTTTATATTTTTACATTTTAATTTTTTTTTTATCAAAATTCTCCTAGTTTCTTTCTCACAGTCGTTTTAATAATGAAAAAGCTATCCTGAATTTGTTTTGTATTTCGTCTATATTTTTTTTATAAGGCAAGAGCACAATGACATAAAAAAGGAATGGAAGTGAGTCCAACGAAGTTTGAATGTCTTGCAGATTCGTGTTCTTGTCATGTGCTCATATATTATTAAAAAAATGAAAAACAAATAACAAAAACAAAAAACTGGTGGGACATAAACCTAACCTAGTAAATCTACACAAAGTGTAAGTCTACCCAATCAAGTGATATGAAAAAAAATAAAACAACACCAATGGATGTCTAAAATATGGCGTCTGGACCAACCGTCAACACGGAATGAATCCAAGAACCAACAACTCCTTGCAACAGTAACAAACATAACGTCTCTTTCGAGCTAAACTGTCCAACATCAAATAGACCGATGAGGTTTCTCATGGCATATGAATCATCTGCCAACACAAAGGCGATCCAAGATCCATATACTCCCTATAAAAAGCATTAAGCCTTCAATGCCCTTTCGGTCCAAAACCATCCATTTGAACGCAGCGTTGCAACCCCAAACCAAGTCTAACACACATCAGAACTTGGACCTTCGTACCCACAACCATTTAAACAAATTGCAGTCTGTCGGCGAAGCCTGAAACAATCACGACAGATATAACAACACATACCCATGGGCACAGAGGCATTAAATGTGAAAACAAATCACCACCAACCATCCAGAAACAAGATACAACACCACATCACAACCTTTGGCAAACCTTTAAGTTGATGACATCCAAGAGGACAACCGAAGAAGGTTCGGAGGCTATTGAGGCTTGTACCAACGATAGACATGAAAATATAATAGAACAAGAACATACGCACAATGTTGTCACATAAAGCAGCAACACGTCATTATAACAAAAAAAAAGTATCATTTTTATTGAATCACTGACTTCAAACTAACGACGACGTATGACGTCGGCAAAAACGAATCCAAGGATGGATTAAAAGAAACCGTCCCATTCCAAAACCACCGACTGCAAGCTGTCGGAATTCGGGAACTAGGGTGGTGCGGAGGGCCATCACCACTCCTCGCACCACCGATGTTGAACGCTACATCGAAAGAGAGATAAGAGAGAGGTGGATTTGTATTTCATCTATATATATATCCACATATAGTTCAACTATCTTCCAAATTGCAACAGTGTATTTTTCTTAATATATGTCCTGTATTATTTATATGGATGAGCACGATATTTACTTTATTGTTTTTAAGCTTGTCTAGAAGTGTAGATGTTACTATAATTTTATTTAAAATAATAAAGTAGCTTTAAGCTGGTAAAAACACAACAAACATAAAGACAAAAGGAGTCAATTTATCGACTAGGATCATGCTTATCAGGACATGGTGAAGATAACAACTAAAACTATTTTTTTTTCGAATATTAGAATATCTTCGTTGAAAAGAAAATAAGTCCAAACCCAGTAATACACTGCAAAAACATTACCTACCTTCTAAGAGCCGTAGGTAACTCATACCATCTATTTCTAGAGAATTGGACAATACAAACACCATACAATGTCTTGAGTACATCACAACACCAAAGAAAAAACACCCTATGGTCTAGAGCTCAACAATCAAACCTCACAAAGGACTTGAATTAAGCTTTGTAAAATAGTTTCTCTCTATTGCTTTTGTTTTGTGTATCAATATCTACATTTTTTTATACATTTTAGTTGCCCTACGAGTTATCCAAAAAAATAGTTATTCAAATAACATTGCTCTTTTTTTAGAGTATTACTTTTTCCACTCTGTAGAATTCTCGCGCGCCCTATTTTTTTCTTCCAAAAATACCCCTAGTCCGGAAAATATAATCCGAACTCATTTTCGGAAAATGAGATCTGGACAAATTCGTGGATTTGACACTTAAACCACCCTGATGGATGTTGATGCCAATGTGCAATTGATGGATTTAGATTACATAATCCAGACAGTTTTTACACTTTCCGGATTATGTAATCCGAAATGCGTAAATTTCCCCATTGAAAGTCAACAAAAAGGGTGGAAAATTATGTTTCCGTATTACATAATCCGTATAGTGTAAAAATTATCCGAATTATGGAATCCAAACTACATCAACACAGAGACAGAAACCATGTGTTTTGGCCGAGCCTCTGTTTTAGGGCAGGTATAGTCTTTTTTTTTGGCCTTTGACCATATGCAAACAAAAAAAAAAGTTATAATATCAAAATTAACAACACAATATAATTTTCAAACATTCAAACATTAATAAAACAAAATTATCCAAATGTTTACATAACATAATTATCCAAAATATTCAAAAAATAACATTAAACAAAATACATTCAACCCTTTATAACTACGCCACCACCTCTGGCACCCCTGCCATCCTCAGTAGTTCCCCGACATCGGTAAACCTTCCCATCATGCATCTCTTTCAAGACCTCCTCCAAATGTTCCCATTCCTCATACCCTCGCAGCATTAAACCACTGGACATCACAACATACACAAGGCCCATGATGCGGCCCAACCTTCTGCTCAACTCTAAGTATCCATGGTCTCCATCCTCATGAGCAGCAAGCGCATCAATGATCTCACGCTTCGGTGGCCTCGACATTGGTACCGGCATGTCTGGAAGAATCATGTGTGGATGAGACTGGTGATAAAACCACTCGATGTATCCGTCTACTGATGTAGTATTGATTTGTGAGGAAACTTATTGACTTTTCTATTCGCCATGGCGAGTTGAGGTTTCTTCACCAGTGGGTTTGTGCCACGTCACTTCTGAGGAGTTTTGGCCGCCCTAACTCGCCTCACGAGTAAAATCTCGCCATTGCGAGCTTCATCTTGCCTTGTGTTCGTCATGGCGAGTTAGAAGCAATGGATGATGAACTTTCTGCCAAGTGCTCGCCTTGAGCTCGCCGTTGCGAGTGGCTTGATCTTTGCCTCTTGTATTTTTTCTTGGTTTTCTTTCCTTGCTTGGTGTCTTGAGTTCAATTCCTGCACAAAAGGGGTAGAGTAAGAGAAATAAAGCGTAATAGGGCAATAATCACTTATCTCTCGGCTTTTCTCTGAATAACTTGCAAGACAAGTAACAAAAGTGCCTAAATTATATCATTGAATTATTACTTTTTAGAACTTATCATCTACTACCTCCACACCATGAACTACAAAGTTGCCCAACTGTTCATTTGTCAGGGTATGCTGAAAGCGGTTTGTTATCTCTGCCAAATTAATCACAACAGGTGAACTCTCATTGGGATGTCTCAGGATGGTCTGAACCCAATCAAACTAACGAAGCACCCGCTCTGACAGATATCTCACCATGCGGGATCCATATCTGAGCCATCTAGAGTAAATGCTGACCTTCTCAAACAAACATGTCTTACGTTACTCTCCATATGGGGCCATGACAACGCCCGTCAGATCCAGCGCATCTAGATGGTTTCTGTACTCGTCAGGTGTACCAAAACCAGACAGTGGTACAAAAGCATCACGCGTGGATGTAAGTTATCCTGATATCCTCCCCAAGCATCCTTGCTTCCTATACCTCGGAAGTGCTGATACACCCAAGCTTGCAACAATGACAACCACATATAAATATACAAACCATAAACACTTACATTTAAAACAACAAAACATAATTTTTAATTTATACCTGCAACAAAGTCAGGTATCCTGATACCTGACCGCAGTTCCAACGTGCAATATTGTTAAGCTCCATATAGAAGGGAGCTAGTGCCGCGGCTACCCAAGACTAACCAGCAACAACATCAAGGTCTCTAAAGTACCTCAAGTAGACAACATCCGCAACAGTTTGGATCTTGTTAGTGAAGAGTGTGATCCCCACGAAATATAGCAAGTATATGCGGACAAACCTGGTCCTGCAACCTAAGAACCTCCTGAGTCACACCATGCTCATTCTCCAACGCCAACTACTGTTTTAGACGCTCCTTTAAAATCCTCCTCAAATAGCTGAATCGGCAATGTGCCCCTCTAGTATGAGTCACCTTAGCAAGAGCATCACCTGGATCTGACTCCAAGTGTGTCATCATCGAATCCATAACATCGTCCCGTGTCATGAACTCGTGGGACAGAAGCATGCCTTCAATGGGGAGATGCATCAAACAAGACACATCATCAAGTGTCACAGTCATCTCCCCAATTAGAAGGTGGAAACTCGAAGTCTCCTCGTGCCACCTCTCCATAAAAGCACAAATTAGACCGTGGTCAATCAAGCTGTAGCTGGTATCGTGAAGCCAAGAAAGACCGGTGGCCTGCAATATGTCATGCCCTCATCGTGCAGCCATGATAGGAGTCGTCTGTGTACCATGCATCTCGTCTATCTTCTTTCCATTGTTGATGCATTTTAAATTTCCACACCACTGCAAATAATTAAAAACAATACCTAAACATCAGTTTACACTCATGGTTTCACAAACAGGGCAGTTCAACATATTAAAGTAAATTAAAAACAAAGCCACCGTTAATTTCACAAAGATTAACAACATATTAAAGTAAGTTTGACATTAATAAATACCTCGCCCTCAGACGCCTTTTTGGCAACGTGCACATGGTACCTCCACAGCAGGCTAGCGTCGTGTGGGCCACCGGGATAGTCATCAAGAGGCTCGGGGTCCACCACACGCTTCTTCCTACTCCGCCTTCGTTGCGGCTCGCCGTCTTCCATATCCTCCTCCTTTGCCTAAAGCTCCTCTTCCTCCTCTATTTGCTGCTACTGGTGCACGTCCATCTCATCCTGCTGAGGCTCAACATCAACATGGTGTGCCCTGCCACCCTGACGCTCTCCTCCATTCGTTGGAGAAGCTCTCTTCTACGGGAATCATGCCTTGCATCTCTTACGCGCTGAGTAGAGGAGGAACCTTATGTAACATGCACAAAACGAAATAAGCACAAACACATCAGAAAATTCAAAATCATACTGGGTGTTTCCGGATTTTATTTTCCAGATTGCAACAATATGGCCCGGAAAACGAAATCTGAATTGCTTCAGTGTAACAGAAGAAAAAAAAACGGTACAATTAAGTTGCATGCATAGAGAAATCGAACTAACCTTCCATTTGATGTTCATCAAGGGTTGAAATACGGTTCTTTTGAGCAAGAAAGCACCAACTTTGGTTGGATTATTGTAGTTCGAATTTTGGGATAAGAAGGAGAGAGAGAGAGAGAGAGAGAGAGAAAGTGAAAACTGAAACTGTAAAATTGGGGGGTGAAATTCCTTTTATACTTTGAAGCTGTTCGGAATATGGAATCTGGACAAGATTTTGAATTTCCGAATTTTGTATTCCGAAGGGCAATTTTGTAATTTTTGCAGGGCGCGTGAGAATGACGTAGGGTGGGAAAAGTAATACTCCTTTTATTTTTTATTTTTATTAAAAACAATTTTATACACAAATGATTTGTTGGGAATTTTTGTTGGACTTGTTGGGCTTTTTTTTTAATTCTGTTCTTAACCCTGCACAAAATACTCTCACCCTGCAGCCATGTCAATTTTACCCATGCGCATGTTAACTAACGCACATGTAAAACTGTGTGTTAGTTAACTTACGTAGCATGAGTTAACTAGCGCAACGTTAGTTAACTCACGTTACGTCCTATCTTAGACAAGGCAGAACACCTTATTTCCTCATTTCTCATCTAAAATCTCAAAAATTCTCCAAAATCTCTATAAAATCACCAAATTCAAAATTCCTTCAAGTTCACATCTAACAACACTCCAATAACAAGTAAGTTTTCATAATCAAACACCATCAACCTTTTATGTTTATATGTTAGATTTTTTTCTCTTAAATTAGAAATTTTTTAGATTTATGGTTTGTTTAAATTTTGATTTTTTTGGAAAGAAATATTTACATGAAAATGACTTGTGTTTAAATGTTTAGTTGTTTGCATGTTTTTGTTGTAGGTTTTGAGTTTTAGAGAATTATTTTAGATTTAGGGTTTGTTTTAGAGAATTTTCATTGATTATTTTTAATTTTTTATTGTGTAGATTTGAAACAATGGTCGGGTGGATCGACGTTCGTGCACAATTTAACGGCGGAGAACCTCAGAAGTTGAAGGTTCAGTGTCTTGGTATAACGCTAAGAGGTCTCAAGGATCAGCTGGATGAATTCAACAAAGGAGTCAACCCCCGAGACACAAGGAAGGTGGAATACGTTTGGTATAAACGCCCAACGCTCGACAATGGAAGAATATAGTTCACTTGGGTAGAATTGACGAACGACGAAAACGTGACGACCATGTTTTGGGAGCACATCATGTTCCAGTGGATCGATATGCGAGCAACATTGGTGAGATCAAGTGAAGATATCATCAAAAGTCTAATTCCGCCAAAAGATCATGATTAGGTGGCGGTCGTGATTAGGTGGGGAATGCACCTTCAAACTACAACAATTATGTTACTCTGGATGGGGCAATTCAAACTTGTTAAACGACAGGACTCCAACATTCGTCCGGAAGTGCTTTTGTTTCATTCGAAATGTTAAATTCTTGTTGGCTTTGTTTAAATGATGGTATTGAAGTGTCAAGGCATGGACCTCATTCCGTTGGCACTTGGATACTATCATTTAAAACCAAGACCAACGAGAATTTAACATTTTGAATGTAACAGAAGCACTTCTGGACGGACGCTGGAGTCCTGCTGCTTAGCAACTTTGAATTTGCACCACTCAGAGGTAACACAATTGTTGTAGTTGAAAGGTGCAATTCCGAGTGTAATGTCATGTAACGATATACAATATTTAGGAACTTTATGTAATGTAATTTAAATGTAACTTTTATTCGAATTTATTCAATACGCAACTTTATTCGAATTTATTTATTACAATTCTTTATTCGACTTCACGCTGAGTTTAATTAGACTTTTTATTCGAATTTATTTATTCAATATGCAAATAAATACAAAATTAGAAAATAAATTCGATATAAATAAATTCGATACAAATAAATTCGATACCATTAAATACAATATTTTATTATTCAATACACAACATTATTCGATTCCACGCTGAGTTTAATTAGACTTTTTATTCGAATTTTTTCAATACGCAACTTTATTCGATTCCACGCTGAGTTTAATTAGACTTTATTCTAATTTATTTGTTCACTTTATTCATTAAATAATTACAAATATATATAAAAAGAAATGAACTAAATTAATATTTATTCAGATTTATTCATTAAATACAAAATTAGAAAATAAAAGCAAATATAAAAATAAAAGCAAATATATATAACAACATCTCATTTTATTAATCAACTTCATGCAATAATTGATACAACGTTACATTGATACATTTATTCGAATTCACTAAATAATATACTTATTTTCTTTTGAGGTAAAAAGTAACTAGTCTTCATGGGGTAAAATAGTGAGCAGCCTTTTTAGGGGAAATACATCATCAACCCTTGAGATAAATCTAAATATGGTTCTTTTTATACCCGAAAAAGAATCTTTTTACCCATGGTAAAAAGATTTTGGGGTAAAAAGAAGCTTATTTAATTTTATCTTAATGGTCGATCACTTCCCCAAGTCGGCTACTCACTATTTTATCCCTAGAAGACTGATCACTTTTGCCCCCAAAGAGACTATTGAAAGAAGAAAAAAAAAGAGAAATAGAGGGAGAGAGTGAGGAGGGAGAGAAAGTGAGATGGTGTGAAGAAATAAGGAAGTATGGAGAGGTACTTATAGGTGAGAATGGTAGTGTAGGTTGTAAATATCATTAATGTGGTAAAAAAACGTGTAAAACTTGGTAAAAAATGTGTGGATTGAATGTTGAAAAACTGACCACCGTCCACAAAACGTGTGTTCTTCAGTTCTGACCACCGGCTAACGTGCGTGAGTTAACTCGCGCACGTGCCAGTGGTGCGCGACTTAAGTCACGCAAGGCGTATAATGTGCGCATGTTAACATACGCTGCATGACTTAACTTGCGCAGGGTTATTTTCGTCAGTTCAGCTGGGCGTAAGTGTTTTGTGCTGGGTGAAGAGCATGATTCTTTTTTTTTTTTTTGCACTTGTTGGGCCTTTATCAACATCATTATCAAGAAGCTTAATATCATAGAAAATTGCTCTTGTCCCTTTAATTTTTGCTCATTCCCTTAATTCACCGTGAGTTACTCACGCTTGACATTTTTCAGCGTGAGTTAATTCACATTGATGCTTTTAAGATCGGTTGAACGGGCTTAAAAAGAGATTGAACTGGTCTTACAAGTGTCAGCTCGCGCTGAAAAAATACCGATCATAAGTTAATTCACGTTGAATTAAGGGAATGAGCAAAAACGAAAGAAAGAAGAGCAATTTTCAAATCATAATTTATTTTCTCATCATCGCTACTTGCCAACGAGATATGAGGATCGTAATATGCAATTGACACCACCTTTCGAGTCTCATCACTAGCACCTTCTTGCCTCTTATCAAACACAATTAAATTGAAACCATATATACTTCATCAAACTGAAACCTTCCATCATTTAGCTATAGATGCTTACTTGTTTGCTAATTTTCACTCCAAACTACTAACCTCATTATTAAATTGATAACAAAAAATATGCTAATTCGAAACAGTTACGGCCATCATACATTATATTGAATGAAATATTTGTGATTTGCTAGCTTTTTTCGTGCACTGTCATTAATTTTCAGGGAGCGATGGGTTGTTTTCTGCATCGACACATTGTTAAATAGTTAGACATCAGAAGAAAGAACAAAATTTGGTTTCAACAAGTGTGTCACCTTTTGGGTAAATCAGAAAGTGAGGCTTAAGTAAGTTTCAAATTTAAGTTGTAAAATTTTAAAAACTATAAGAAAAAATAACAAGGATGAATTGCTTAACAAAAATTATGGTTGAAGAGTAATGAGTGGATGATGAGTTCAATGATGACAAAATGATGAGAGAATTGAAAATGAGAAAGAAAAAATAGGAAGCTAAAGTTCGTTTTTAAGTTATATTTTGTGACTATGTGAACCACAATTTTTGTTCTACAACTAGAGTTCATCATCATTTGTTGAGTTCGTAAAATTGAGTCATTTCTTCTAAAAGAAGACATTAATGCGAAAAATTATGTACCCTACGTTTAAGGTTTTTATTTTGAAAATTTAGATTAAAGAAGAAAAAGTGAAGAGAGATAAAAAAAAGAAGGCAAATTTGATAAGTTTACGTGGTTTTTTCTCAATGTTAAAAGGGGACTTCTACGGTACACCCGTAAATTAAGGTATACCGGTATTCTCCTTTAAATTTTTTATAAATTAACTATAATTTTTTATGAAGAAAATAGTTGTTTGTTGACATTTATATTTTAGAAAATATCATTTTATAAGAAAAAACATCATTTCGTTTTTTATATAAATCATACTAATTTTTTTTTACATTTTATTGTAAAAAATAATCAAAATTCTCTATTATGAGTAATAAAAATTCAGAAAATTAAATTTTATTACGTTAACTTTTTTAGTAAATAAGATTTAGTTATTATAATTATAGGTGATAGAAAATAATTTTTTTCTACAAAAGATAACTCATTTAAATATTAATTTAAGAATTTAGTGTTCAAGAAAATAAAACTAACAAAATGTCAACCTTAAAAGTTAAAAAACCGCAGTCATAATTTTGCCTTAAACTTAACTAAAACCAATACCAGAGTTGCAATTTTTCAAGATTATCACTAGGCTATAGAATGTCATTTCATTCAAAATCCATTCTTGAGAAAGCTGGTGCAAAGTCTCTTCCAGGCATTTGTATCTGGCTCTAACAAATGAGCCCTCTCCCTCGCTCCTATAGCAAAAGCTTCCTGATATTTTGACATTTAAAACATCCTCTATAAGTAAATCAATTAATTCAATATATAATTCAAGTTCCCATTTATACATAGCCGGGTAACACTTGGGTGACATAAAATTGGTGACATTAGTGACATTGACCAACCACAATGTCACAAGTGGTTTTTTCTCTCTCATTCACAAGGATTGTGACATTGTGATTGACCAATGTCACCCAATTCTATGTCACACAAATGTTGATTTGATAAAAAACTTTTAGTGTTACTCAATGTCACTCAATTCTATGTCACACATATGTGCAGGACTGGCTCAAACATAATCAATTCCAAACCATTCTTTAGTCATCTAATTTATTACTACTACTACTACTATTATTATAATTTTTACATGAAGTGGATACCTCATTATGAAGGCGTGAGACGGTACAATTTTCTTCGATCTAAATCAACAAACAAGATGGTGCGTGAAATAGATAGTGTAATTCAGATCGTTCGATCTCAAATCAACGATCGAGGTCAATTACTACGTAACTTACAACTCTAAGGGATATGTATCCCCCTATTTTAGAATCATTTTCATTCAATTCCTAATTCTTCTTTAAATAAAATTAGAAATTGGACATACCTTGATGAAATTACGTTGTATGAGACGATCAATAAGAAACAAAAGAATATCTTTAGAGTACTCTGGATGACCTTGGATTCCCATGATATGATCTCCATATTTGAACATCTCAATTCCAGTTTTATCTGACCTAGCAATTATCTCTGCCTTTGCAGGTAACTCCTGAATCTAATTTGATAAAAATAGCAAAAGCATAACCATCAATTACTATTATATATTATGATGAAAAATACTTGAGGCTATGATAACTTTTCATATATGTATACATATACACACACCTCATCCCTGTGGCATTCGATTATAGAAAGCTTTGTTGGAAGATCAAGAGAAGGGAAGCTAATATGTGATGGCAATGTTATGCTTCTCACACCAATGTCCCAACCAGTAGGAGAGCGACCCACCTTTCCTCCCAATGCACGGCCAAGTACCTTATCAGACACGATGCTTAGTTATTAACACTTATTGAAGTCTAAAGAAAATAAAATTATGATGATTTTTGTAAAAGGTATTAACAATATTTTTTTGCTAATATATTGTTGTATTTTTAATTAGGTTTAGTTTCATGGACTTTTTGAAATGCCAAATCATTAGTAGCAAAAAGGGAAATGCAAAATCATTAAATTGCCATAATTAAGGATCCATTTGGTTTGAGTGTTTCTTTGTTTGAGGCAGGTAGGGTAGTTCAACTGGTTAAAGTTAAAGAGTTTTAAGAGATACAATTTGAGAGGTTAAAGGATCTGAGTTCAAACTCTATCAAATGAGAAATATTACCATACTAACATGGTCTATAAAAAAACATGAATTCAAACCCTAGCAAATGAGAAATACTAACGTACTAATAATAGTAACAACTAATTACTAACCTTTCTCTGTAATAAATTATAAAATATGCACTAGAAAAGACCTTAAGCAAGTCCTTTAGAATATTGCATTTTAAACATAGATATTTTTTTTTGACAAAAACAAAGATATTTTAGAAAATTCTAAAAAACTTTGATAACTTTATAAATACAAATGAAAATTCATAACTAAATATCCTACTTTATTTTTTGTGAACAACTAACTATCCTACTAGTCATCTACATACAATGATATAAAATAAATATTGAAACGTTTTTTTGGATGAAAAAAGTTTTAAAGCTTAAAACGTAAAACCCTAAGAGACCTGAGGCATGCACCCCACACTGACCTTGTCCAACTAGGCCAAACATTATCCCAAAGGTAGCAAGTCCCATACACATAAAGCAGTCATAAACTAAGTAAGAGTAGTATATCGTATCATAGATTCATCACCCTTGTGATTCACGTGAATGTACACACCACATATTATTGGACCACAACCAAGCTAAGCGAGGGAAATATTTGCAGAAACTGTGATGTTGGGAAGCCAGTAAAACATTCTTTAAAAGGAAAAGATTTTTCTTTTATTTGTGATTAAAAGGAAAAGATCATAATAACAAGGAAAATTCTATGGTGAAGTCATGAGAATGACTTTTTTGGTGAAGTTAACCCTATGACCAATCATTGAGCATATTGTCTTCCTTAATCAAAATTTATCTTTTCCAAACTTTACATTCTCGAACCCTAAAACCGTTTCTCTCCAAAATTCATCTGCTTAATCAAATCCTTTCTCTCCAAAATTCTTCTTCTCCAAAATTCATTATGTTGTAATTATGTATGTCATATGTTCCAAGCTGGTGTTATGTTGTAACGAACAGAAGCTATGTTGAGGCTTTTAGCTATCCGTGCTAGCCAAATAGTACCATAATCGTAGAAAACCCAATCAAGTTTTGATGTTTTGAGAATCTCAATAGTATCATCTTTAAGATCTTGATAAACTAATTCAAGGAATTTGTTCATGTTTAGTGGAATGTCCATAGTGTTTTCTGCACCTGGTGGGAATTGTTCTACGTATGGTAAAGACAACCTTACTAATTTGATAAATGATTCAATGGTTTTGGGTGTTTTGACAAAGGAGAGATAAAGAACAAAATAACTTTTTTTAAAAAGTCAGTTTATTGACTTCACCATAGAAGTGCCCTAATAACAATATTGTAGGAAAAAAATTGAATACTGTCTAAACATATGGCGACGAGTATAGTAACATAAAGTCTCTATTATTGCTATCTACGTTTTTCTTATTTTGGTCAACGCATATTGACGTTTTTATAAAGAAGTTAGGTCAATTTTTAGTAATTTTTGTTCACATATATAATGTCAAGTCAGAAAATTAGATGCTCACAAGAAGACAAAGGCAAAGTAGAGAAATAGCATAAGTCTATATATAGTATACTAATTCATAAAGAAATTATACACAAAGCTAAATCCACACTTTTAATCCCTAAAACAGAAATCTACACTTTCTAACTTGTTTTTTGTGTGCGTATATTTTACACAACTATGAAAACTAATACAGATAGAAAATCTAACTCTAAAGAATTTCAACACATTTTAGAATTCAAATTTAAATTTGAGAATACTGTTTATGGGAAAAAGACGACTCAAAACCTAAATTTCAAACATACTGTTTATGGGAAAAAATTACCATAGAAAATCTAATTGATATGATCAAATGTTAAAATGTCTTGCATGATCGGGTTTTACAAAAAAACATTTATTTTTAAAAGTGGAACACTTATACTCTAATTATCATGTTTTATATTGAGTCTAACTAATCTTTATAAATCCTTAAAAAAAAAAACTAATCTTTATAAAATCATTTTATGAGATGAAGATTGCAACTATTTTATGAGATGAGGATTGCAACTCTCTATAGAGTCACTTTCTATAATCTCTAATAAGACCACTATATTCTAAGGACATGAGTTTTTTTGGACAAAATATCTCCCAAAATATCTCCATGGCTTCAATCATGGAAACATTGCTTCACACATAATATTAGGTTTCAATCTTGATGTAAGCTGACATAAACAATGGCCTAAAGCCTCACATTTCTTCACACATTTAATACATACATCATAGTATAATAGACAAAAAAGTTATGAAATTGAATGCAGCAGACCAAGTCATGAACCATTTGTCAATCTTGATCTAAGCTCGCACAAACATCAAATTAAAGCCTCAAATATAAAATCAACAATTGAGTCCAAAAGAAAAAGGAAATTAAACTATCAAGCACAAATATTGGATACGGATACAGACACGACCACCAGACACAACGCAAACACTAAAATAGAAATTAACAATTAATTACCTAGTGGCTAATAATTTGAGAAAATCACATAATTCAATGTAATTATATGTATCGGTGTCGTGTCAGTGTCAGACACGACACGTGCCCGAGAGCGGAACACACTTAATCCAAGAAGTGTCAGTGTTTAATAGAAATTAACCATTAATTACCTGGTGGCCAAAACAAATGCCAAGGATTTTTGTCTGCATGGAGTTCAATTTCTTAATCAATGTGACAAGGTCACATATCCATTTCTCATTTCCATAAGCATCATTGCAACTACCAGTGATCACAAACCCATCATAAAGACTCAACTCATCATCCTTAGGAAACTCTCCACATGAAACTTTGTACATGTCCCATGTCTCATTTTCTTCCTCCAACATTTTCAAGAATACACCAGAATACCCTCCATGCATCTTTATCACATACTCTGAATCCTCTGCACATAACAACACACCAAATCTCTTCCAACCCATTTTCTCCATAATCACGTAGTTTTCTTTTTACTCCCTTGCTACTCTCTCTCTCTCTCTCTGAAATTCTAGAGAGAGAAAGTGAAGATGAGAGAACTCTTTCTGCTTGTAGTTTGCACTAAAGTGACAACATTGGTGATTTTATAGGTGTGATTTTAGGCCAGATGTAATGTTTTGTCCTTGCTACATTTTTATTTGAAACCATTCATGTATCGACTAAAAAGGTGTCTTCATTAGCAAAAAATTAAGGTTTCTTTGCAAACAGCATTATTTTATTTTAATTTTAAAAGTTAATCCGATGTTACTATTTCTGTTGACAATTTTTTTGATGTTATTAAAAATCGAGATTTCTTTTTTTGATTGCGTAGTTATATGAATGTTGACCAGCATTATAGGTTAAAAGGTAAAATAAAATCTTAATTTAATGAGTCTTATTTAAAAACGATATGAATTAATTAGATGGTGTCTAATTTCATGATGATACCCATTTGATTCAATATCAACAATAATTACTAATGTTTCGGTTTTATGTTTATGCAAAATTTAAGGTCACATGGTTCAGGGGTATTATCTTTATTTAATGCAGAATGATATGAGGTATCTATATCATAGAATTAAACCCTTCGGAGCGATGGTTAAGAAATTCAAATAGATAAATTATCTTAAAATATAAGTTTTGACTTTTGATTAAGTTATAATTACATTACTTTTAATAAAAAGTTACTTGTTTTTTTTTAAAGAAGTTTTAGTTGCTTAACCAATATCATGATGACACTGTTTATCATTCTTGAAATTTAATTTGATATAGTAGTACTACTGGTATTTAGTATTTTCCTTTTCTTATTCAGAGTAACAAAATAAGGATCTGTTTTATGTATATGCAATTAATGACTAGATCTGTTTTGTACTCATGCTATAGAATGAAAAAATTCTTATGTTGAAAAATTAAAATGAAAGAATCCCATATTGTTGACAATCAATATAGTTTTATTGTTTCCCTTAAGGATGACAAAACAAGTAGTCCATGACTACCACTAAAAAAAATGGCAACAAGTGTTCCTGAGGTATTGAGCAATCAATAGCAAGCAATCAATGGTACTAACTTTGATCTAGAAACATGTGTGGTTATTTTTTTCTTTATATGCTTGAATTATATTTTCAAAAGAATATTTTTATTTTTATGATTTCCTTAAACAATATTCTTACGACACTTGTTATCAAAACTTAAAAAAAAA
The DNA here is from genome assembly GCA_946800305.1 of Medicago arabica. Lineage (NCBI taxonomy): Eukaryota > Viridiplantae > Streptophyta > Magnoliopsida > Fabales > Fabaceae > Medicago > Medicago arabica. The sequence continues at coordinate 9,237,091 of OX326970.1, read as the reverse complement.
AAAAAGAGTCTATGACTAAATATATTGATAGTGAGATTGTATTTCATCTTTATTCGAATTTGAAGAACTTGGAACATCAAGAGGGGTGGTTGCTAGTAGCATGGGGTAGCTTTGGCAACCCCAATATTTTTTTTGTTTTTGTTTTAATAAGTGTGTATGTTTTATATTTTGTCACCCTAATAATATATATTTAGCTACTCTAAATAAATTTATTTTTCAAAAATTGGTAAAAACATGAAAGTCAAAAGAATATCACATAACTATTTAATTTATTTCGTCTTACTTTGATACTTTTAGACTCTTCAATAACTATAAAAAAGAGTTTTATTAACAATGAATTTCTTGCAAATAAAACTTTTAGATAATTTTGACTCTTTGATAAACCGTTGAACTCATCATTTTTACATAGTTATTGTTATTTTTTGTTATTTTTGTGTTGTTTTAATTTATATTTATATAATTAAAATTATCATTTTTTTCCTATCATAACTTAATTTAATATATATTAATTTTCAAAAGGAACTTCTTTTTTTCTATATATTTAACCTCCTCATAGATTTATTCCTAACTTTGCCATTGAACGTCATAATCGTTTGTATGAATGTCATTGTCAATTGTATTTTTCGCTTCCTCTACGTACAAAACAAAATTCACACTGATATGATTATATGAAATTTTCCTAATTTCCTCAAAAACAAAAAAGTGAAATTTTCCTAATTAAAATGAAAGAGTCCCATTTACTTCCAAAGTGTTTAATTGTTTTGTTAATTTATGGTTATCAAATAAAATAAAATTTTATCATAATAAAATTAGACGCCGCCCCTACTAAGTTAGTGATCTTTTAAAAATGTTAGTAGTAAAAATGTATTATATCTCCAATGGTATACACTTACTTTCGAAATAAGCTTTACATTAAAATATTGATTTACACACACACAAAAATTCCGACTAAAGAAATATTATGAACTAATTTATAATTTATTTGTCACTCGTTTTGAAACATCAAAATTTAATGGTGAAGGTTCTTATGATGTTTTAATTATATCTAAAAATTAGATAATAAAATTTAACCCGTAAGTATACATGCTTACTCTCAACAAAATTGTAATTTTCTACGTTTTTCGTTGAAAAATAAAAATAAATCAAAACATATTGAAAATGCTTTGAAGCATTAATTTTTTTTGTGTGTCATCATGAGCTTAATTAATTCAGTTGGTAGGAACAATGCATATAATATGTAAGGTCTGAGATTCGAACACCGACCACCATAAAAAAGATCTTTTTTATGTATTTGTATAAATGTCTCTGCAAACAATTAGTTCAAAATTTTATTTCTTAGGTCATTATTTATGTTGTATTGCTTATTGAGTTTTTATCATTTTAAAAAATCAAAAGTAATTCATCCTAGGTCTAAAAATTATAATTTATTTATGTGTAAAGCTATATTTTAACATCCTGAACATTGGTTGGGAAAAATCTTGAAAAAATTTAACATTTTAGTCGCTTTTAAAGACTTCACATATATTAGAAGGTTAAAAATAATAAGAATATCAAATTACAGATCATTTTAGATTTCATGTGTTATACAGAGTCAATTACAATTAACCCAAAAAATTATGGGGTAATAGTCACTTTGGTCCTTGAATGTGTAGCAAGTAGTAATAATAGTCCTTTAATGTATCAAAATTTCAAAATAGTCCCTGATTATCCACTTTGTTAGTCAAAATAGTCCTTAAAGCTTAAATAATCTCTTAATTTTCACAATAACTCTTTTGATAAAGACTCAAATGATAATAATTAAGTGTGTATAAGGATTAATATGACAATAAGTAAGTCTATTGAAGGACTAATATGACAATATTAACGAAATATTTTAATATCAAGGACAATTTTGACTAACAAAGTGCACAATAAAGACTATTTTGAAATTTCGATACATTGAAGGACTATCACGACTACTCGTTACCCACTCAGGACTAAATTGACTATTTTCCCAAAAAATTATACAAGGTTCAAGAAGCTAGTAGCTAATTATGGCAGTATAGTTAATAGCCAAGATTCTATAATTAATGAGATAAGCCATTATAAATTTACAACTACTCTATAATTAATGAGATAAGCCAAACAAATCATTTTATCCACTCACACTATCTCATATGCAGGTTTAATTGAAGACTAACTATAAATTTATTTTAGTGATAAGTGTTTTTCAATCAATTTTAAATCGGTTTAATCTATTTTAAAATGTTCAACGACACTTAATTATCGATATAAAGTCGACAACAGTCAATTGTCGTTTGATTTTAAAAAAAGATTGGATTTATTTTATTTTATTTTATAAAGATGATGAAGGATGAAGGTGATAGAGTGGGAAAAGTAAAATCCGTCTTTTAATCCCTTTTATGTGGGGTAAACAATTTTGTTCTAACCCCTTTCAACAAAGAAAAACAAAAAACTTACTCCTATAAAATATTTCAATTGCTGGAAAATCGAGTAGATTTGCAAAAATAGAGAAACAATGAGTGACAAAGAAGAAGAAAAAGTGGAATCACACCATTTTTTTTGGAATTACAAACTCCAAGGAGTGAAAGGCAAAGTGACAAATATTGTGCAAAGTGGAGTGCTATGAATGTTTTCTTTTCTTCAACGTTATGTCAAACACTCACTTTTTTATTGGATAAAATCAATATTGATTATACACTTTCAAAATGAGTGAGCCATATGACCAGCATTGATTTCTATTAGAGGATAATATTAATTCTCACCTACACAGCTTCCACCGGCTATAACAAGTCATAATGACAACTCATCCAGTTCATAGAGCACAATTTACTCTTAATTTAGTTAGCTTTGCTTATTATCCAAGTAAACTCGTTAGTTAGCCACTTTTATAAATAGCTACCTTGTAACAAACTTCTTTTTTAGATCATCAATTCAATACATGAGATTTCTCTCTCATTTTCCTTTGATCTTGATATCATAGTATGGTATCATGAGCCTTTCGAGACTCATGCTTCCGCATGCTTGAAGGTTCTTGAAGAACCTTGAGTTTTTCTTTACATAGTCATTGAAATTTTTCATAATTTCTTGTTATTCACAGCAATTTCTTGTTGATTCTTGAGCTTTATTTCGAGTTTTCATAGCACATAATATCAATGCTTCCATCGGTCATGCTTAGAGCAATGTTATCAACGATCCTTCACAAAATCAAGATTTAGAATACTATGTGCATCCTAGCAAAGGTCCCAATTATGTGGCGGTTACTCCCAACCTATAATGTGTGAATTATTTGGAGAATCAAATGGACCCAGTTTCTTACATGACTTAATGACCAAATTTGTATGGTACAAACTCAACTTATGCTAATGCAACCTTTGCCTATTCTTAATTGTGCGTATTCATTAGTTTTACAATATGGGAGAAAAATTGTGATGGAATCTGTTACTTCTTATGATTTAAGATACTTCTCATTGCCACTTGTAAATAAATTCTATGGTAAAGTAAAATGACCACTCACTTCAAGTTACAAAGGAAAATTGTGCACACATTGTAGAAGGTAACGCCATATTGTTGATACATGCTATAAAAAGCATGAGTTTTGTTCAAGTTTCTGCAATAATTTTGATGTCAATAGTGTAGATAAATCTTATCTAAACGACAGTGTGACTGGTTAGGGAAAAAAGTTACAAATATCTGAATCTCATTCAGGACCAATGTTTGACAGTCTTATAGCCTTGGTCTCTAAATATCCTGATATGGTACCTCAACATCAAAGCAACCAAGTCAGCTCCAAAGCTCATTTTGGTCATAAAACAAATGAAGCTTTTACATTAGACAATCATCCATTTGTTTTGTCACAAAGTAATTATAAGTTTTCCAACTATGCAATCACTCTTATTGCAATCTTGAATTTTCCGATTCACAATGTATCATACAAGATTGAAGATTCCAAATCCAAGATGATGATTGGTTTGGCTGAGGTCGGATTGTACAAGATTCCAGTGGATGCCAAATAATCGAAAGTTCACGGTGTTTACATTGATAACACTTTACTATTTCTTAGTCAGCCATATGGGAGAATGTTGTCAATGAACAGATATTTCCCTTCTTTTTTTTCTTTCTAATCTAGATCACAAGCTTGTTTGTGATACTTGTCCTTTTGCCAAACATTTCCTTAAACTGTAAACAATAGCAAAGCTAGTTCTAAATTCAGAGATGCTTCATTTTGATATATAGGGCCCATTGTCAACTTCTTATATTCATGGTCAGAGGTATTTTCTAAAAGTCTTAGATGATCCATCTAAGACTTTATGGTCAGAGGTATTTTCAAATTTGTATGGATCATCTTATTGAAAAATAAATAAGTTTCATCTCATGTACAAAATTTTGTCACTACGATAGAAAATGATTTTGACACCTAAGTTAAAATGACCCTGAATTATTGCTTATCTAATTTTATCAATCTAAAGGCATCATTCACAACAAATCTTGTGTTAAATCCTCACAACATAATGGTAGGTTGACTGAAAACATCGACATCTACTTAATGTTGGAATGGCATATTTTTACCAATCTAAACTTCCTAATTCTTTTTGTTCTTATGCTTTGACTCATGCAACTTATATAATTAACAGGATTTCAACAACTTTAGTTCAAAATAAACCTGCAGCCTATCATCTTCTATATGATAATGTTCCTGATATACATAATTTGAAAGTGTTTGGTTCTTTGTGCTATGCTTCAACCATCACATAGAACTAAGTTTCAACCTAGAGCAAGGAAATGTTTGTTTCTTTATTATAGGTCAGGCGTCAAAGGCTATGTCCTTTTTTATATTCATTCTAGAGAAACCTTTAAGTTTAGAAATGTAACCTTTCATGATCATATCTTACCATATAGAGTTCATATCACCTCATATCAACTCACCACATCAACCTACATATTGAACTTGAGAAGTTCAACATGATCTAAGCATCCACCGGTGCAACTTAACGATTATGCTTGCAATTCCATAACTCATCAGTCAAAGCTTTGATCCTCGGGTAATCTTTATCCTATTGATGAGTGCCAAAAATTTGTTAGTTCACATATATACTTAAGGCACTTATTAACTTATTTTGCAAGTTATTTCATAGTAAAACTCCAAATAAAGTGTAACTATTAGTTTTATTAGTAAAATAGCTAATCTTTGCTTCTTATACCTATTCCCAACCATTTTCGTATATATTTATACTTGCCATGAATTTGAGGACCAAAATTGAAGAATTTTTATGTCAAGTGGCTCGCTAAGTGAGCTCAAAGCGAGGTAAGTCAGAGAGCTAAGGAAATTTGGTTCTGAAAGCGTGGCTAAGCGAGATAAGGCGGCTTTGAGACCTTCAGTGTTGATGTGGCATAAACCTAATGGTGAAGAAAGGTTGGTTTGCTAAGCGAGCCATACGTCGCAAAACAAGCTTATATTTTCAGAAATAGTATAAATAGAGGACATAACTCAGAAAAAAGGTTTATTACACTTCCATACATAGAAGACGTAGAGTAAGTCTACAACAAGGAGATTGACGGTGGATTCACAACAATTGTCGAGAAATCAACCATTGATGTTTTTTCATATATTTTCTTCTCATCTTTGGAAAGCTACAATGACAATGAGTAGCTAAATCTCCTTTGTTGGGATTAGATGTAATTAACCATACTAGTAAGTATGTCTTTCTTTTGATCATGACAATATATGATTCTAGTTATTCATGAATATTGATGTTATCCTTGTTTTTCTATGTTCCATTTATAGATTCGAATTGTTATTGAGAAATACCTTTTGAATCTAGATTTAGGATAATCATCTCTTAAACACTAAACTCTAGAGATAGATTTGAATTTAACATTCACTAAAGGTACTGAATTTTAATGCTATTATATTGGTTAATAGAGTGAGAGACCATCGATTAAGCAATACAATTAAACCCACATCATTGTTTAGGCATAAATCATGTTTGTCGAACGATACATGATAATATTGATTAATAACTAGAATCTGTATACTTGATCATAAGGATATATGCAAAATAGGTTAATGAAGTCTAATCCCAGGAAACTTATCTGTCTGTTAATTTTCCCATCATTTACCGCTGTTATGTTTCTTTAATTTTAGCAAGCAAATATCTTATAAATATTACCTAACCTAAAATTATATTAATTGTTGAACTAGTCCATACGAAGACGATACAAAAATATTTACTTTTGATACAACATCACCTATTTCCAAACTTATGTCTTATCCATACCTATCAGCTTCACATTGTTGTTTTTCAATGTCCATGTCAACCTATAATAAAACAAAACCTTAGATAGGTTAAATGGATTCCCCCTTTGGATAATATCATCAAAATTAATGTTGAAGATAGTTCTCTTTCTAACCCTGGAAGATCAAGTTTTAGAGGTCTTATTATAGAAACAATAATGGTGATTGGTTATTGGATTTTTCCGGTTCTTGTGGTATTACTTCTTGCTTGGCGGCTGAATTGTATGCCATTTTTCATGGCCTTCGTATTACGTATGATGCAGGCCACATGAACATTATTCGTGAATCAGATTCTCGGGTGGCTCTTGATCTAATCATATCGGATGTCCAACCTCATCATCCTCGTGCTCCTCTGATTAGTCAGATTATCCAACTACAACATCAAGATTTGATTGTTAATTTTCATCATACCCTCCGTCAAGGTAACGAGTGTACGGATTAGCTTGCTAAGCATGATGCTTCTTCTTCGGGTGCTCTAAAGTCTTGTATTTTTTACCCTCCTCAACTGCATCATTCCTTTCTAGATGATACTCTTGGAGATGCTCGCTTGAGATTGTAGTTTTGCTTTTGGTTTGTCATTTCTTCTTGATAAAAAAAAAATCAAAAATTTAACTTTTAAGAGTATATAATTTGCTCCATGCCACAATAAAAGTTTCTGGTAATACCGGACGTCATGAGACGCCAAAATTCCAATTTACTGCACTTCTTCGGTTTTCTTATGTATTTGTTCTAGAACTAACTAGGTCACAATTTTATTTTCTTTCATCGAAGATGAACTTTTTTCCTACCTGATTCCAATTTTAATACAATACGTAATACTACTATGAAAAAAAAATAACTCGTGCCCCTCAATATATGGAACCCGTGTTGGAAAAAATCAGGCTTCACGTGAGATAAATATGACTTTTAATAAGAGTTTGTAAAAAAAAATACTCTTGATCTTACAAGCCGATTTTGTGAAGGTTAGTTTGACCTAATTTCAACATAATATTAGAGCATATCGATCATGCATCATGGTAAAGACATGTCTCTATTATTGACAATTTTACTGTGAGAAAGGATTCTTTTGATAATAATGCATCTTCAGTCTGACTCCGATGAAGATTTGATCAGATTGTCTAAAGTTAAAACCCTAAAAATTAATGTAACCATAACTTAATAGCATTTCCCTATTAGTACCTTAAAAAAAAAAATGTCCCTGTTAAAATAAACAAAACTAAGTTAGAAAATATATTCAGCATTGGAAGAAAATTAAACAACATGCATCTCGAAAATGAATCTTCATCACATCGATGCTCATTTAATTTTCACGTTGAAGGGCTCATGTTTTTTCTTCCAACATAGTGAGATGTCTGTTCTTCACCCATATTTTATTGCCTTCAAAATTTGGGACTTTGGAGAAACCAAACGACAAATTTATCAGTCTCAGCTTCCATAGTCGCTCCATCCGAGGGGTTGAAATCATATTTGGGCCCTATCTATCTCTTGCATACAACAAGCTTAAAATCAACTAAGTCCCATTTGGGTTATCTCATAAGCTACTTGTATATACCCTCCGGTCATAAATTTAAGCAAAAATCCACTTTTTAGATATATTCAATTAATGATGTATTTGACATATAATAAAGACCACATACATCATTAATAAATGTATTTAAAACGTGAATTTTTGCTTATATTTATAACCGCAGGGTGTAGTATATTTATACGAGAAATGTTAACTAGTGCCTCCGGAGCACCGGTTATATTTATAGGGTCTTGTTAACCGGTGCCCCGGGGGCACTGGTTCAAAAACTAAAAGTAGAAAAAAAAAAGATAAAATTTGTATTGAAAAAAGTGCAATTTTTTGACTTTTAAAACATAGAATACACAATTTTCAAAGAATCATTCCCTTTTATAATTCCTTAACCAGTGCCTCGAGGGCAGCAATTAACATTTCTCATATTTATACTTAAAAAAAGAAAGTTGGTGTTCCCACTTCTTTTACTCTCGTCGACAGTTAACTGCCGTTGAATCTATGCTTAAAAAAAATCACATCAGCAGTAAACTGCCGTGGAACAAGACATATTGACAGTTAACTGTCGCCGGATAAATTTTTTAACAATTTCAAAAGTGTAAACATCAAAGCTAAAGAGTAATAAGTGTGTTAGGACATTTGTTAGTGAAAATGAAATGAAATAGTATCTTGAAAAATGATGTGAAAGTGTATTTTCAACTTTTTAATACAAAGTTTTTACTTTTTATTTTTTCAAACAAGTGTTCTCATGACACATGCAGAAGCTTATACTTATACACAATTACATAGCATTGTTTGCTATATATCACTCTTATATTTAAAGTGATTTTAAGTACTACAAAATAGGTGGTTAGTGTTATTTGAGTTTATCCCTGTACAAGTCGATCAATACCATATAAAATTTTAGGTAAAATTGATTACAAGAAATAAAAAATGTAAAGTATTTTATATGCATATTTGTTAACGTATCTTAACCGTATCGTATCGTACCTGCATTCGTGTTACGTATCCGGGCTTCATAATCCTATGTTTAATCATTCAACAACAAAATAAAACACTAAACTTATTCATTTGTCGATAAAATTCATCATTCGTTTATTCAATGTCATTTTTTTTAATGGATTAACGGTTACAATTTATTCTAAAATAAATTTAAATTTTGAATATATTTATCTATGAATTAATCAATATCCAAACCAACTCTAGTACTACTATCTAAGAATATAGCAAAAATTTAGTATGACTAACCAATCACGTCCATATAATATATCAATTAGAAAAGCAAAGAAAAACAGAACTTACCACTAAGTCATTAATGAGATTCCTGACATGCATTTAAGTTGTAGGGATTATTATAAATGAAGCTCATTTCCATATTGAAACACTAGGCTATCCTCGCATTAATTGCCTCACATGATTCAAAGCTTCCTTTTCATCTCTTTCAAAATAAAACACCTCTTCTTTCATGCTTTGACTGTATCTTTGTTTTCTAAAAACCTAATATGTTTCCGGAAACGCTAATTTGTGCCTTAAAGCATAAGATAAAGATATTAAAATAAAAATAAATAATAAATATTGTATTGAAAAGATAAATTTTTAAGCTTTTAAGATCATAAATGTATAATTTTTAAGGTTAAATTTCTTATCTTGTGCCTTTAAGGGATTAAGATACAAATTAACAAGAAAAAAAAGGTAATATGTTATCTTCAACAATAAAATAATTAAGCCTGTGTTTAACCTTGATAAGATAAAATGACATGAGAAATCATTATAGTAGCTTTCTTTGTTTTTGGTTAATTGTTTAGTTGTCATATCTAAACTTTACACCACTCTTATATGTTTTTGTTTAGTTGTCATATCTTATTTACACCACTCTTATATAAAACTTTACGTGCTTGATCATTACTATATTATGACAATAATCAACCGTTGAATTAGTGAAATTCATTACTTGTAATAAGTTATTAAGCAAAGTAATTCATTATATATAGAGATCAACTTACTCGTGGAATAGTATTTCAGAGTTAATCCATGTAAAATTTAAATGCATTTTTAACCGTCGTATTTTAGCGTAATTTGGATTTACCTCATAATTTAAAACTTAGAATTTTACTTCTCCTATTTTTATACATTTTTTAGGATTTTACCACCCTTATATTTGAGCGTATTTTCACTTATATGGAATATATATATTATATACCTAAAAATAAGTTAAAATATATTCTAGTCGAGTTACTCGTTCTAGGTACATCCATCCATTTTCTACGAGAAATAAAGAGATGCATTAAGAGCCTCACATATGAAGTTATATTATAATATTATCTTAACAATATGAGTCATGCTAACAAATCCCCTAAGAACATTTTTTAAACAATTCATAAAAAAATCGTGTCTCAAAAATATAAGTCAAATACTTGTCATAATCATAAATACACAATTTTACTATGCAAATTTTTCTTATTTTGATTCCTTAAACAATACTTGAAAAGTACCGGTTATTTAACATTTTTCTAAAAAATATTTATAAAAAATGATCAACCACAAGACTAGATCCCCTCCATTAAAAGGAGAGTTCCAATGAAATCTTAACCGTTTAAATTACAAGATTTAATATTGAAAAGAAGGGAGATCAAGCATTTAATGGTGTTGTTGTTAACATCAGAAAACTTGAGAAAATTTGAGTGAATCCGCTCCCCAACAACCACCTTACAAACGAACTATGTGGTGCTAATCAATGAAATAGTTGTGTAGTGATACTAATCATGAGTGCATTCACATGCATGGTTTTCTGATTCTATGTTGTAGCAATATAAACAAACAATTCAAATATTGGTCATACTAACCGGTGTCTCTGACACACCGGTTAAATTGGTAGAAAAAAGCAAGTTTTAAATTAAGAATAACATCTCTTACGTTTTTAATAAATTGATTACACAAATTTCAATGTAATATTATTATATTTACTTGAGTGCATGGCTAGCATTTCTCTTTGTATCGACCGGGTACTTTCGACCGTCCCCATTGCCTTGACTTAGAGAGCATGCAACTAATTTATTAACGTTAATCATACTTATATATTAATCAAACAACGTGTAAGCCATACTTGACAACTTGCCTGTCGCAATCTACTACTTGTCAAAACTCTATGATCACATGTTAGTGACTATTCTGTTTTAATATAAAAGGAATATAAGATGCATGTTTTGTTCTATGTTTAATGGTATGGTATATGAAAATGATATTATCACTGAATTAACGAGAAAGAAAGTAGAATACTTTTTCATTTTGTTTTTTATTGACAAGTCAAACGCTATCCATTTTGCGGTATATGTTGAAGAGAAACGTAGTGCTCGTTTGGTTGCACGGTGAAATGCACCAAACGTGAGTCTATGCCTGGCTAAAGCACTTTTAGCTTAAAAACATATGTTTGGCTTATTATTTATTGACGTGAGTTTAGTACTTAAAAGTGATTTAACATGAAGCTAGAATGTGGAGCTTCTACGTTCATTGGAATTGATTCTACCCATTTATTGTGGTTTATTATATTAATGTCCTTTAACAACTTTTTCAATTAACTCTTTAATAACAATTTTAAATACAATATTAATACCCATATTGGTAATTATACATTCAAAAGTAATTTTACTTTAAACTCTCCAAACAACATAAATCGGTAAGAATCAATTTTATTTGATTGCATCCAAACATAAATCAATTTATTTTAATTCACTTTTAATCAAAAACAATTTTTTCAAAATCAATTCTATCAAACTCAATTATTGCCACCGCAGAACCAAACACACACGTAATCAAATATTACATTTTGATTATAACAGATTAAGATTAACTTTAAGGAATCCAATATCATCTCTAAATGATACCTATTTCTAATTGGTTAAACTGAAATTTCTTAAGTGTGAATTCTATATTGCTCAAATGATGCATAAATAGTTATAACAATAATAATTTATGTTTACATGTAAAAATAATTATCACGTTAACCGAACTCAAAATGATTAGATGAGAAAGTTTTTTAGTTGAGTAAAGAATAGGTGACGTTATATGATATCAACCAAGCAAGGGAGCTGATTCTTTCTCAAAGCCACTAACTTAGAACTAAGTCAAAACTTAGTGGGATTAGACAATGACACGACAAACCCTCAATCTCTACTCGAAACACCACTAACTAACTTTGGAGTTGCGCACCAAGGATAACATCAACAAATCATGTCGAGGAAAGGAAATGGAAGTCGGGCATGGAGCGCCATGATCCCACTAACACGGGAGTTATCACACGATACACACTATAAATATTTTGATTATACATTGTAATTAACACATTCAACTAGTCAAACAAGATTATTTCACACTTTTTATCTCTTTACATTTATGCTTTTATTTATGCATTTTTTAGTGTAGCTTAAACCAAAATCCAACTATACCTAACCCTCTACTAGAAAATTTAGGGAACCCATAAGTAAGGGATAAAGTTCCCCTACAACATCAACCACTTTAAGATAAAAGAATCAAAATTGAATAAACCTATCCGATATCCGCTAATTTCAGCTTTCATCAATAACTTCGTAAACTTTATTTCTATCGAAAATAATAGTAAAAATATTTGTATCTATACCAAAATGATAGAACCTAATTAAAGTGAGTCTCCGAGTAATATATGGCATCCTTGTCAACAACAATGGTATAAATTAGACCTTAGATGACAAGTCTTTGACTAGCAAGGCAACTAACAAAAATGCTATCTTTGAATATAATTTACAAAGGATTTTAATTTTATGTTTGATCCCTTATATTTATTTTAGATTTAAGTTGATCATTTATGTTTTAAAATATTTTGAATTCAATATCATGTCGTGGAACGGACTAATTTATTCCAATAGAAGTAACGTCTTAAAACAACTTAAAAATTTAAAAACACAAGGGACCAACTTAAAACTTTTAAAATATAAGAGACTTATTTAAAACCTAAAACAAACATAAGGAGCAAACATGCAATTAAACTTTTACAAAAGATTGTTATTCAAGCACTATATGATTGACTATGTCACAATGTAGTTTGAGTGGGTTATCAATATATTTTAGGGTTAATTAAGTAAATGGTCCCTATAAATATTCAGAATTTTGTTTTTCGTCCCTATAAAATAAAATCACACTTTTCATTCCGTGTGACATTTTCCTTAAACATTTTAGAGACAAAAAATGTTGATACAATTAAGCTTTCAATTTTTGAAGCATATGTCAAACAAGCCAATTACTACACAATTTTCAGCTGCGCATAAATAAGATTACACGTAAGACTCCTACAACCGAACTATTGGAAAATACCTAATGTCATGAATTTTAATATTTTTTATTGGGCATTAATTGAGACTAATCAATCTCCTAAGCCGTTGAGGTCACACATAATTTATTATCTTTCATCTCAAATATGTTTACAATTTTATTAAAATAGCTCTTTTGTGATTGGTAACTAGGGGATATCTTCAGAGTAATCTATATGTAACAAAGTGCTTGATACAAAAGAAGCGTTTCTAAGATCATTCATTGTCACACTTTTGTTAAAGATTTTTGGGTTCTCCACAATAAGTCTATATCATTGTTTATCGAATACAATAGAGTTAAATGTTGTTTACCTCCTGTCAAGCGGACGAGTTTTGATTTACCTTCTGTAAAATAAATTTTGATTTTCAACCTTATAATTTGAGGATTATTTGGTTTTGAACCTTCGTAATTTTTAACTATAGAAAATAGATGATATAACGGGCGGGGTTGGGGTGGAAAAGTATCCTAAATTTTGAAATTTAATGTCATTGGTTTAAAACCAAAGAATCTTTAAATTATAAAGTTGCAATCCCAAGTTTTTTTTACCGGAGATAAACCAAAACTCGTTCAAATAATAGGAGGGACAAACACATTTAACCCTAAAATAAAATCAACACATTAAACTTTTTTTTTTTACTTCTACTGACCTTATGAAACTCACTACTCTCTATAATATTCATTTGAAAACCAAATGAGACAATCGCCTCATAAAACTTTATAGTATAACTAATGAGACAAATTCCTTAACTAAAAACTAGATTACATGACTTTATGTTGCAACACTTACCCTTATTTCTGGGTCCATCAAATGACCGCTTATTTGAATTTGAATCAATAAATTATAAGTTACTAGCAGAAGAAATAGGGAAGAAAGAGATATTAAAATAACCAAATCATTAATTACATTTTTAAATAAAAAAATTAATAAATATATTTAGTATAGTTGAATGTGATGCCGTTGATACTTTGATTTAGACCTTATAAATACACATTACACTCCCACTCTTAGTCTCATTATATGCTCTGTTCCTTTCTTTTGTCTTCTATTAACTTTCTCTGTTTCCTTTGTTTTGTAATTTTCTTTTGAAGAAAAAATGGGTGGAAATTCACCATGTGCTTCATGCAAGCTTTTGAGACGAAGATGCACAAAAGATTGCACCTTTGCTCCTTATTTTCCTTCTCATGAACCCCAAAAGTTTGCCATAGTTCACAAGGTTTTTGGTGCTAGCAATGTTAGCAAAATGTTGCAGGTACCTCTTACCTTTTTTTTAGTGTTTTATTTACTTTCTTTGATGATTAAAGGGATAATATAAACAACTTTTTGCATTAGTTAATCAATCATTTGCATCAAACAACTTTTTGCATTTGTTATTATCTTTTGTACTCATGTTTTTATTCAAGGTTCACCTTGTAGGTTGAATAGTTTGTGAATAAAATATTTGGGCTTTTTTGTTGTAGAGATTTTTTTGTAGATATATCTTAGATTCTAATACTAAAACATCCTAAACTAAAGTAAGAAACATAAGAAAGGGAAATTTTACGAATTGTTATTTAGTACTCTTTACTTTTTTTTTAGTTGTTTACTATTATAATAATAATAATTATTACTATTATTTTTATTAGAGTTTTCAAAATAGTAAAATAAAAAGTTACAAGGAGTTGAGGACTTTGTGATGCTACAGAATCACAATTGAGGCTGCATCATTCACGTTTGACTGTGATTTTTGTTTTTGCGATGTTAAGGATTGCAATACGAGAGGACTATGATTTTAAACCTTTCATATTTGCTTATAAGTGTTTATTATTGTTCAAGGATAATTTGAACGAAGTTTTGTACTCTCTAACCCTAATTTTCCGAATAAAAAAACACAACAATCACGTTGAATATATATTGGCCTAACTCTGTGATCAGTTATGTACTCTCTAAATGATTTTTTTTTTTTTGGTTTAAATCAGGAGCTTCCAGTTCACCAAAGAGCAGATGCAGTGAACAGTTTAGTCTATGAAGCAAATGCAAGAGTGAGGGATCCAGTTTATGGGTGTGTTGGAGCAATATCTTACTTGCAAAATCAAGTTTCTGAGCTTCAAATGCAACTTGCAGTTGCTCAAGCAGAGATATTATGCATCCAGATGCAAAATGAGCAAGTGATTCCAACACCACAAATCAACCAAGACCAGAAATCTTACTATATCCAAGATGAACTCACTCAGTACCTTAATTATGGTTCTTCTTCTAGTAATAATGTAATTCATGATTCTCTTAAGAGAGATAATATGTATGGACATGATATGGTTTCTTGAATTAAATTTGGTCACGTGCTTAGGGTTTTTTTTAATTAGACTATGGTCTTCCTTTATTTTATTTAATATTCGCACAAATTCTCTTCCTATTAAGTATGAAAAGTTTCTTGGCAGTTCTTCATGTATGTTAAGTTTTAAGATATTGGAAGGTATTTCTAGGGTCAACTCTAGCATGTGATC
Source organism: Medicago arabica (assembly GCA_946800305.1). NCBI lineage: Eukaryota > Viridiplantae > Streptophyta > Magnoliopsida > Fabales > Fabaceae > Medicago > Medicago arabica. The sequence continues at coordinate 9,221,459 of OX326970.1, read as the reverse complement.
GAGTACCACCGAAGCAATATGCATCTTCTTAACTTATGATTATAAATAAATAATAGGTCTTGTTAACTATGCTCCTGGGATACTTTTTAAGGACTTTAAGTAGTAAGTATTTATGAAAATGCATATAATTAGTCATTTGATAAAATTGATTGATCCTTCACGCTTGTAATATATTTTTGACAAAACATATGCGACCCCTAAAGCAAGGGTCGGTGGTCCAAGTTTTAAAAAATGGCAAACATTCTGACAATTATATACTAGAACTAAAATCACAATCTCACGATCTAGGAAGACAAATTTCAAGGAACTATTGAATTGTTAATTACATGTGTCCTAAGTTACCAGAAGTATCTGTAATTGTATTTACAAGTAAAAGAAGTTGTTAACAGGGGATGTGAATTTTCTTTTCCTTCAACTCCACCTTATTGAGTCCCTTCTCTACTACAAAGTCATATCTCGTAAGACTAAATCAACCAACAATTGAGTCAAATGTGAGGAGTATGCAAGGTTGTACAATGATTAAGGTGCAGTGATTACAGCAAATAATTTTGGTTGAGAGAGTTTAAGCCTCAATAAGTTAAAAACAATTTGTTTTTCACAAGATGTCTCTTACATGACACCACAAATTATTTACCTCTTTAATTCTATGGTGATGAAAATTGATTTTGTTTAAGTTAATTTAGTAAAATAGATTTAATTAAATGTTGCTTGAATTTAAAGTAATATTCGTTTATACACATTCGCATAAAAACTAATTCTGGAGACAAATGTTCCAAATGATGGGGTCAAGTTAGGTATTTGTATTATATTATCCTAACATTGTTATGAAAATTGGTTGAATTATGTTTTTCTACAAATGGAAATGAAATCATTTGATGGCACCCAAAAACCTGAGCTCAAGTAGTGTGACACATAGTAGGGGAATTATATGACAATAGATAAATATACCAACAGCATCAAATTATTAGTAAAAATGTATCATATATCACATGACAAATAACAGTTAATCAGAAATTCTGCATTTTGAGGGCTCGAGGACAATACTTCCAAAAAAATGTTCTGTTTTGGAATTTATATGCCACATACCAACCCACACTCTTCAGTTTCTTTCTCTGACTTATATTGTTTTTTCTTTCACCTATTTTAAGTCAAAGTAATGCTTTCAAGCACTTTACTTCAACAACAAACAAAAAGGCTAAACTATAGTGAACTTGAAGCTATATATATACGAACAAAGTCATTTTGCTGCATATTCAAATTTTTATTAACACTGCACAGGTTTTGAGCATTGAACCTTTATATTAACGGCTTTCTGGTCTGATAGTAGTATATGCAAAACCATTGTTAATTCAGTCCCGTAATTTTAGAGGTGGGGGCTATATAAGACAAAGTTTAAAGTTGAGGGATAGTAGTATTTTAATTTTCATTTCAAAAGTGCAAACAAGCTTCATTGGACTTTTAGCTCCCAAGTATCGTGTTTGTGTGATTAATTTTTATTTCATAAATTTGAGAGATTAAATTGACCGATGTTTATTATTTGAAGAATTAAAATATTGATATACTCGCAAGCTCTAAAACTCTTTTTGGTGGTGAACGAAGTTTAAACTCCGGACTTTATATATATTTTGCATTGTTTCTATCAACTGAGCTAGCTCACGAGGATAACTTTAAAACTATTTAAACAAATAAATTAAATAAAAAGGCCAATTTGAAGATTATGTGGATTTGAATGATCTCACTTCTCAAGCTACTTACTTATTGAACCTTATTATTTATGAGAAGTATGGTCTTAAGAAGTAGAAAGTTATGTTTGTAAATCTTAATACCACGTTGGAACTGAACTCAACTCTGGTCATTTAAGTAAGGGACTTGCTACAATAGATCCACTCATTTTTATGAAGGTCTATTTTAGCAACCAACATCTTTTCACTTGGACAAGAATACCCATGTTTTTGTTTTTTGGACCAATCAAAACAAAAGGACAAAAATGTAATTAGCTTTTCTTTTTTATTTTCTCTCTTTTTTGTTCTCTCACTATCCTTTCATATCTCCATCTTCTCTTTCTTACTTCTCATTCCCTCGCTCTGTCTTTTGTTGTTGCTTAACTCCTTCCATTCACGGGAATTCATATGCCACAAATGTTTTATTGCAGAGGCAAAAGTGAATTAACATGTTGCACAATTGTTTTATCGAAATCAACCTTGCTTCCATGTCTCTTCGTGAAATCTAAAAGTGCCTTTGGCTTTAAATGTGCAACATGTTAATTCTCCAAAATTCACCCAGGACACTTTTGTGGACACTAGTTATTTAAATGTGCAGCATGTTAATTAACTAGAATACACTTGTCATTCATGACAGTAATAATAACCCAAATATAACTCTTCTATGCAATTCTCTTATTGATATGCAACACCGAAACTGATTCTAAATTCAATCAAAATAATATTGTACGCAAAATCAATGGATTTCAATGGAACTCAACCTCCTTCCAAGAACAAGAGTTAGGGTTCAGTGGAAATTCGAATTGAAACCGAAGTCTGAAATTGAAATCGTTAACATGATTCCTCTGTGCTTTTAAGATTTAGGGTTTTAGCGGTTCCTTTGTCAAACAGAAATCGAAAACATGATTCAAGATGAGGGATTGATGATTATAGGTAGAGAAAGTGGTGAGAGAAGGGGCTTACAACAAGAACTCATAAGAAGAAGAAGAAGAAGGAGAGAGAGAGAGAGAGAGAGAGAGAGAGAGAGAGAGAGAGAGAGAGAGAGAGAGAGAGAGAGAGAGAGAGAGATACGAATGGAGTGAAGAAAAAAAAAGAGAAAATTAAAAAGAAAAGCTAATTACATTTTTGTCCTTTAGTTTTGATTGGTCCAAAAAACAAAAACATGAGTATTCTTGTCCAAGTGAAAAGATGTTGGTTGCTAAAATAGACCTTCATAAAAATAAGTGGATCTATTATACCAAACCCCTTAATAAAATGTAGATGAAAAGTGCGACCAAGCAAAAGATGAATATTTGATACCTATAACGTAGTTAAAAAGAAGATAGTGTGTAGAATTTCCAAACTCCAATCAACAATTGCTCTCGCTGGCATTTTTCACAAAGTCGTGTTTGAACTACATTAAGAGGATTCTTTTGGCTTATTATTCTAGCAAGAATATAAAGTTCTATATACTGGACTTTGAAGAAGTGGTCTGAATATACATATTTCAATTAAGTCAATGAAATGTACACGATATCTCTTCCCTCAACCAAGTAACTAAATCCAGTTAGCTAAGAACTTGTCTGAATATTCTTTAAATTTCCGGTTAGACTTGTGTATTGTATTTGTGTTTACAGACATTTTAGAAGAGTATGATAATCACACATTTTAAAAATATGTCTTCCTTGGAGGAAGGAAACAAACCAAATAACATTGAAATATTTTGTAGATTTTCGTCTTCGGGTATACAATAAGAGATGGGCCTGCATTTTACAAACTCTACTGCTTGTATTGGACCTACACTGTTCCATTTCATAGGATTGTTAGAAAATTGCTCCCTAAGCCCCTCAAAATTTCCAAAATATCCCCCTCAAGTCTTAACTTCTGAACATATCGGATCATAATTCTCAACTGCTGCAATTTCAGAGTTATAATCTGATCTGCATCAGTAACATGCTACATTCAAGTTCGTAGACAGTTCAAGAGTTAAATCCTAATTCTTAAGTCTTTCACTAATAAAGATTGTTCTTTGAGTCCCAGGTTGCTCAACCTTTAAAAAAGGTCGATTGATATATAGTTTTTGGAGATTTGAGCAATAAAAAGCCAATCATAACGTATATTATGATTGGTTTGTACCATGAAAAAATATATTTAGAAGATTTCTCATTCATGAAAAAATAGTCCCTTTAAATATACCAACATTTGATTTTAGTCCTTCTAAAATATTCTTTAGGCCTTTGGTCCTTCTAAAAATTATCATTCATGAAATTGGTCCCTGCTCTAGTGTAGAGTAGGGACTAATTTCATAAATGAAAAATTTTAGAGGGACAAAAATCCTAAGGAATATTTTAGGGTGACTAAAATCAAATATTGGTATATTTAAGATGATCATTTACTTATTTAACCCTATTTTAAATTTTTAAAAAAGGATTCCACCAAAAAATAAATAAAGGGAGAAGGATTGTATTTTTTTTTGGTGTACTCTTTTCTTGGGGGGCATTCCGAGAAATGAACTCGGGACATCTCGCGTCTTAGACGAGAATCATAGACGTTGTAGGCCATTCATGTCGTGGTTGAGGACTTACCCCGCTAGAACAAGATCCTACAAACACAAGTACATGGAATACAATAAGAATGAGAAAATGATGACACTTATGATAAAGGAGAGGTCAAGAACAATCAACTTTTAAGTATACAATCAAGCTAGTGCAACTCCCTTAATAGGACGAGCTTGTTTCTTTTGTACCAAACATAGGGAAAAAAATATTCAAAGCAACATGCCTCCCTGAATAGGAGGAGCACCACTGTAATCCTCCCTCAATAGGTTATCATGGTAAGTCTCCCTCAATAGGTCAGCACAATAAGCCTCTCTCAACATGTTGATCACATCACATTAAGCCTCCCTTTTTGTTTAGATGTCTTAATTATAAAGTAACTTAGAAATTAAAAAGAACAATTATTTTTTCATCAACCACTACACATTAATAGGAAAAAAAAGGATCACACGAGTTGCATAAATTGTATGACTAGAGCAAAAAAATGTGATGGATATCATAAATGTGTGGTTTTTGAAATCAAAAGTGAACTTCTAAATTTTTTTTGATAAAAAGATGCTCTAGTAATATTTCCTAATGATCACCTATACTTTGTAGACATTACAATAATTGGGGTGTGTGTGAGAGAGAGTCAAGATCTATTGAATTATTGTGAATCATTTTGAATGACCATCCTCACTTACATTCAATACCACTTTACATAGTAAATAAATATGAATCATTGAATTATTGTGAATGAGAGAAAAGGTGCAATAAATTATACAATGACAATTTTTAAATACTAATAATTTAATCAAAACACATAATAGTCCTACAATTTTTTCTAATTGTGAATAAATATGTTCTCACCCAAGTGGTGCATAATATTCGTAGATGACTTTATCATGGTCCAAGAAAAAAAATCCTTTTACTATCATGAAAGGTAGAAAAAATTGATGATTTTCTTTTTGAAGAAAAAAATGATTAAAATTTAGTTAAAAAATACTCTATCTGATCCTTATTATAATTTTTTTATAAATATTGGTCCCATTTACAAGAAAATTTCACAACTTTTAAGGTGTAGTTATTGCTTAAATGACTTTTCCATCCTTTATTCAATAATTCTTTTTAATATTAATGGGTGTATTAAATCTTTCATAATTTTTTATAAGCATGCTATATTTGTAAACATATTCAAAAAGCTACAACAATTATTATGATTATCAAGTTTATTATATGACCCCTTTTTTAAGTATACTAAAGGGACAAACACAACAAACTGATATATTCAAGACGCATTTAGCAATGGTTATAATTCTATGAAGGTTTTTAAAATTTCATAAATGCTTAAACGAATTAATTAATTTTATTAGAGCAAGAACTCTATACGCTATAAAGATATTAAATTACATCTTATTTTTTAGATACAAAGAGGGAAAAATATGGCTGAAACTCTAAAATTTGTTTACGTTATGATTCTAGTTATATCCATATTTATTGTTATGACAATATCTAATTCTAATCCTTACATGTTTAATCTTCCTTGTAAAAGGGATAAAGATTGTCCAAAAGTTTGAGGGTTTAATATTAGGTGTCGTAATGACCAATGTGTACAAGTATGAATATGAGATGAATGAGTTATTTTGTTAGCAAAAGTATAGTAAAATATCCTATATGCTAAAATTTTCCACATGTTGTCATTTAGTTTTTCAGTTTACACTAGAAAATTGTATTTTTTTTTTCTTCCCCTAGCAAAATAAGGAGGAGGCCTACGCTGGGGAGTACACCACCATAGTCGCAGTAGTAAGAGGGCAGAGTTGAAGGACAAAGAGAAAGAAAAGGGAGACCTCACAACCAAGCAGTGGTGGAGCCAGGAATTTTATAGAGTCTGGGCAAAAATTATAGAGGCTAGAATTCTTGTGCACGCACGTGTGAAAATATTGAGTTTGCCCAAAAAAATAATTTTTTAAGTGGGTTAATGGGCTATTGGGTTTGACGAAATATAAAGAAAGTATCAATTGAGCCCGGACGAGTGCCCGGGGTCGCCGGGTGGTGGCTCCGCCACTGCAACCAAGGGACTCCTAGGAAGGTTAGGAAGAAGGTCATAGGTGAGCATGGAAGACAACTATTTTCCACTTTTATTTCAGTTAAATTATTCTCTATTGTTTATTAATAATTTCGGCACTCTTTTCTCCTAAATAGGAGTTTTTAACAAGTCCTACACCATTTATTTTATCTGTTGAGTAATGTTATTGGAATGTATAATATGGTATTCATTTAATTTCCACAAGCTTGTAATTTTGGTAGCAAGTGGAGGGGAACAACATTAAAAGCAGTAAGCCTGCCTAAATAGGTTGAGCACAATACCCTCAATAGGACGAGCACCACAAGAAGTCTCCCTTAATATGTTGAGCATAGTAATCTTCCCTCAATATTTTGAGCATAGTAAGCCTCGAGGATCTCTTAGACTTAAGAAGCATTAATAGAAGGCTTTTATAAAAATTCTCGTAGACTCGAGAATGAGATTTTCATTCTGTACATATCAAATCATGACTTAGTAATTGCATAGAATCTCAAAAACAATTTGTGTCTTAACTAATTTAATCTAGTAGTAAACTAGTAATATAATTCTATTTTAATATTTTTTTATAATTGAAAAGTACTTTTAAAAGTTTAAAAACAACATTTCCCATAAACATAACACAATTGGTATGAATATTGTGGTATGCAGAGGTCGAATTCGACCTCTAAATTCTCCATTAATTCACCTTAAAATATGATTTTTTTTAGCCATCAAAAGTAATTTACACAGCCTAGCTATACCATTAAGGAAAAAGCTATGCAAACCAACCAACTTTGTGACATACACAGCCATAGGTAACAATTTACGTTACTCATCCTTTACCAAAATAAAAATAAAAAATACGTTACTCGTCAAAGTCGATTACTTAATTTCCAAACCAACACAACCAATATAGTGGATGGAAACGTAACCACTACTCATACAAAAAATCTATATATATATATATATATATATAGAGAGAGACACACACACAAAATGGTAAAGGATAATTTTTTAAGCAAAAACAGTGAGGTATTATGAATCATGGGGCCGGTGGTCCTGTGCAAGTGCATTAAGACCCTTGGCACAGGACCTCAAAATTTGTAAAAAAAAATTATTATTTTTTACTTAAGGACAAAATCCGTCACTAAATATTGTTTGTGTAGGTAAAAGTCCAAAATTCAACTATTTTACATTCAATTGTACATTATCCATAGATAAATGTCTATTTGTCTGTGGATAAAAGTTAGAACGTAGATGTTTGTCACTCTAAGTGGTGTTGATTTTTTTTTAATATTTTTTATATTAAAATTGTCAAAATTACAACCGGGCTTCGAATTGTCGGAGACGGCCCTGGATAATTATAACAACAATGAATTTTTTTTAAGAACAACAATGATTCTTAAGACTTAATTTATGTGGCATTTATTTAACACATTTTTTTTTCGATCATCTTTTCTATCAGATCACTCTCTTTTATCTCTATCTCTTTCAAGTGTATATATTGGATATCTACCAAACATTTTCGTTAGAACAATATCTTATTTGTTTATAAGTTTTCAGTTGATATGTCGTTCTTAAAATTTTATATGTCCAACTAGTGTGTGCGTGTGTCAGAAACTTCTTTTAGGTGAGAATGAAAGTAACGACACAGTTAAGTTTCAAATGATAGCTAAATATTACCTAATCACCATCTCCACCTAATTTCCAAAACCAAATTCATTAAAAAAAGCTCAAATACATAACCGTACCTATTTTCTTATTCAGTACAATCATTCAAATGAAAAGGCCAAGTAAAGTGATTATGATTCGCAATCTTCCACACACCCTTGGCTTTGAGGCGAAGCAACATCTATAAACCCTAGATGGTATATCAACTTCTGAATCACGCACCACCCACCATATATATTTCTGTATCTAATATTTCTAACCAAAGTATATGATAATTTATATTTCCATGTTGTTGTTGGTATAAAAACACAATTATATGTTGAGGCACAATATGTCTTAACTTGCTTACAACATGTAAGAATGATAGATTTTCTCCAATTATCATTTCCTGGAAAAATATTAATGTAAATTAGAAGATGTAAAAGATAAAACTATATACTCAATTCACTTTAATGGTGAGGATGCAGCGTCGTTCTCATTATGTCTTCAAAGTAATTTGGTTTGCTTGTGTCAGGTGATTTGAAAGAATCGTAATGACCGAATCTTCAAAACTAAGGGGTCAAATTCTTCCGTTATTATAAAGAAAATCAAATTAAATTCTTATTTATGGCCGAAAGCTAATAAGCCATCCTTCAATTTATGTTATCATGATTGGTGGCACCACCCGTTACATTATTAGGGTGTCTGTTTGTAGATAATTCTTGGTGTTAGAAGTGCTTCAAATTTACAGGTATCTCTGGATGTTTCCTTTTTGCGGTGTTCTCCCTTTGTACACCTTTTACGTGGGACTATACCGTTGTTATTATATATAAATATCATTTTGGCTAATATGTTCAGTTATATGTTGAGGCACCCTTGGTTTTAGATTGGTTTGAGTCGAGTGAATTTGAATCTGTATACGGAACATTTATCTCTATATATAATTTTTTTTGTTGACAAATATAATTTTGTTATAAATAATTTTTTTATAATCTGCATACTAATCAAAATTGATTATAAATAAATAATTGATCCACGCCGAATGAAAATATTTAATATAAAAGTTATATATTTAATATAAAATACACAAGTTCCAATATACACTTACTACTTTAAACTTCTTAATACGTGCAAATTTGCAAATGTTAAAAAAACCCTTTATTAAAAGAGAAAAGGCAGCTCAAATTTTACGCACATAAGCCAGCCTGAAAAGGCCCCTGGGGTTATTGGAGCCAACAAAGTAAAAAAGAATGGTTCCATGGTAAATGTGAATCATTTTGAAAAATCATCCTGGTTCACATTCAAAATACCACTTTACTTGGTAAATAATTTTTTTCTTTTTAACAAACAAAAATAGAATTATATTAGAAACACAAAAGATCTCAAGCACAAGATATGCTAAAGAAATCTCAAAAGTATATAGTTACAAAGTTGGAATAAAGAGAACAAAAAACAGACTAGCAATGCTCAAACAAACAAAAGGGCTCGACCACCACATATGAAAATTAGGCCGGATTGTAATTAGTAGCCTTCATCCACCAGAAAGAATGTAATTTGACTCTCTCTACCAGCTGGTGGATGGTACCCTCCTTATTCTTGAAAACTCACTGTTGCTTTCATTCCAAATTACCCACACACAACACATCCAAATAAGCTGCATCAAAATTGACGTGCACGCAGACCATCAAATGAGTAAACAAACTGATAAAAATGATCTGACACACCAAAAGGCTCGGCTGTAACTATGCCTAACCATGACCGAATATTGCCCCACAAAGCTGCAAAAAACGGACAAGAAATGAACAAGTGTTGTGCAATCTCAATATCGGAACACCCCGTCACGCATTGCTGAATAGAATGGGGGAGCACTCCGCGCATGAACACATTATCCTTTGTTGGCAGTCTGTTACGAAGAAGCCGGCACACTAGAATAGACACCTTCAAGGAAACCTGTTTGTGTCAAAGTAAATCAGATAGGTTGTTCGGTGTCTGAACCGCCTGACTAGTAAGCATTTGGTAAGCACTATGGACTGAATAACCATTTGATGGATCAAGCCTCCACAACCACGTATCTGTAAAATCTTGCTGCAAAGAAATGTCAGATAGTAAAATCCTACACTCCCCTAACAACTCCTCCTCCCAATCCCACAACCGGCGACGCCATTGCCAAGCCACCCCACTTTCCTCCCATCCTAACAAAAACATCTCCGCAACTGAAATAGACTTATTCACAGCTAAATTGAATAGGCGACTGAATTGTGCACGCAAAGACACCGATCCCACCCAATGATCCGACCAAAATAATGTGTGCACCCCGTCCCCAACCTTGCGCAAAATGTTATCCGTAAACCACATACCTCCTACTACACCTAACCCATCTTGAATACTCGCCACCTCATCCTTCTCACCCATAAACCATCATAATCTTTTTGTAAACACATTTTATTCCAACAAACCCAAGAGATTTTCCTATGTTCCTCACTCCCACCCAAAAAAAAATTATAAATAAAGATTCAAAGGCAAAGATTATAAATATGAATCATAGAATTATTGTGAATGAGAAGGTTGAATAAATTATGCAAGCACAATCTTTATGATCGGCAGGTATAATCTCTTCCATTGAATCTTTGTTTAATAAATTTTTTTTGGGGGGGGGGGGGGGGGGGGGGGAGGGGGGAGTGAGGATAAAAAAAAGGTTACTTGGATTGGGTGGAATACTTTGTGTTTGAGGAAGGAGGATGGAGGGTTGGGAGTTAGGAGATTGAGAGAGTTTAACACTGCTATGTTGGGTAAGTGGTGTTGGCGGTTGTTAGTAGAGAGGGATGCTTTATGGTGTAGGGTGTTGGTGGCGAGGTATGGTGGGGTGGATGGTGGTTTGGAGGATGGGGGCAGGAGTTGTTCTTCTTGGTGGAGGGAGATTGTGACGATTAAAGTTGGGATAGGTGAGGGAGGAGAGGGTTGGTTTAGGACATGTGTCAGGAGGAGGGTGGGTGATGGTGTTGCGACTGATTTCTGGCGTGATTGTTGGTGTGGTGATATTCCGTTGGGTGACCGTTTTAGTCGCCTATATGGCTTGTCTGTTAATAAATCTATCACAGTTAGGAACATGTTTTTGTTGGGGGTGGATGTGGGAGGGGGAGCATGGCAGTGGCGTCATAGGCTGTGGGCGTGGGAGGAGGAGTTGGTAGAGGAGTGTAGGATTTTATTACTTACAGTTTCTTTGTAGGATTCAGTGACAGACAAATGGGAGTGGTTACCGGATCAGGTTGGTGGATATTCTGTACGCGGTGCCTATGATATATTGACATCGCAAGTGAAGCCCCAGGTTCAATCAAATCTGGAACTCATATGGCATAAACATGTACCTCTTAAAGTATCTATTCTTGCTTGGAGGCTTTTACGGGATCGCTTACCTACAAAATATAATTTGGCAAACCGTGGCATTATTCCCTTGGAATTGCGGTTGTGTGTTGCTGGTTGTGGGCACGTTGAAGATGTTAATCATTTGTTCTTGTCTTGTCCACATTTTGGTGAGCTTTGACCATTAGTGCGAGCGTGGCTAGGTGTGAGTGAGGTCAAATCTCAGACAGCTACGGATCATATTTTGCAATTTATTAATTATGCTGGTTGTGCGAGACCGAGACGGTCATTCTTTCACTTGATTTGGTTGCTTTGCATTTCAGTGTTGTGGAATGAGAGGAATGCTAGGATTTTTAGAAATAGACAAAGGTCCTTGATACAACTGTTAGATAAAGTTAAATCATCTTCATTGTTGTGGCTAAAAGCTAAAAATGTAGTATTTAGCTTTGGTACTCAGAGTTGGTGGTCGAGCCCTCTCTTATGTTTGAGCATCGATTGATTTGGTTGTAATATTGGTTGTATTTTGTTCACTTCGTGACTGTTATGGCACACCTTATGCTATAATAATTACGGTGTTAGTGTTAATAAAATTCATTTTTGCCTGTTAAAAAATAAAATTATCTAATCAAAATATATAATAGTCCTACAATATGTTCTACTTATGCATAAATATATTCTCCCAAATGATGCATATTATTCGTAGATGACTTTATCATGGTCCAATTTTTTTTTCCTTTACTCTCACTAAAAGTCAAAAAAATAATGAATTCTTTCGAAGATAAAATAAAATGAAACGTTGGTGAAATAATACTCCCTCCGATCTGTTGTGAATTCGATGAAAAATCACATCAATAAATACTTGATGTGTGAAGCAAGGAATAATCAAGCAACCAATACAAGTGGGTAACAGTTATAATCACAAGAAAAGGTAGAAAACAGCAAGAGAAAAGAAGAGAGAACACAAAAGAATTTGTTTACCCAGTTCAGTCCAAATTGACCTAATCTGGGGGAGAGAGCAGCCCTCCGTTTCACTATATGATGAGTAACGTTACAAAAAGAGATGTCAATGAGTTACAAGAATAAGTCTCCCGCCTAATTCTACCCAAAGTCCCAATCTCTTCCCATAACCAAGAGACTCAATCCTAATAGTGTTTCCCAAGGTGAATCAACCCTCAAACCCTAGTGTTTGTTCCAAAGAGACAAACTCTACACAAACCCTAGTTTTGATGTTGCCTTTCTAAACCTTGTTTCAGCCCCCTCTATCTCAAGGTTTGCTCTGACACAAAGCCTATATTTATAGTAAAAGTAACTCCCATAAAATTGTAACAAATCGTAACAAATCTGGCCCAAAAATAAATAACAAATTTATGTTTGTTACGACCATTCGGGCATCGAGCTTGCTCCCTCGGGCGCCGAAAAAACACGAGCCAAAAGGCTCCAAAAGCCAGGCAGGATTCGGCCGCCGAGCCGGACCATTCGGGCCCCGAATTTGTACTTCCAGAAATCCAATTTCTCCAATTTTGAGTCACTTTCACAACACGATCTTTGTTATAAGAAAATTTTATAAAGGCAAAATTACTCTTTTAGTCCTTTGACTTAATTTTAGGCAACAATTTGGTCTTTTATCCGTTTTTTTTTTCATTTCAATTTTGTCATTTTGGTCCATTTGCATATGAATTTTCAAACTTCAAATTCATGGTTTTAATTTCTTATGGTCTTTCAATCTTCAAATCTATGGTCTTCATCTATGTTTGCATAAGAATATTATATTTGAAGCTTGAAAATTCATATAAAATTGTACCAAAAGGACAAAATTAAATGAAACAAAGATAAAAGACCAAAATGTTACCTAAAATTAGGTTAAGTGACTAAAATGTAATTTTTCCTTTTAAAAATTTGGTCATATTTATAAGAAAATTTCACAACTTTTAAGGTGTAGTTACTACTTAAATGGTTTTTCTACCCTTCATTTGATGATTGTCTTTTTAATATTAGCGGATGAATTAAATATTTCACAATTTTCTATTAATGTATATTTGTAAACATATTGAAAAAGTAACAACAATCATTATGATTATGAAGTTTATATATTATTTGACCTCCTTTCGATGTATGCTAAAGGACAAACACAACACATTGATATATTCTAGAGCCATTTAGTATTGATTATAATTTTATGAAGGTTTTTAAAATTTCATAAATGCTAAAACTATTTAATTAATTTTATAAGAGCATGAACTTTATACAATATAAAGATACCAAATTACATCTTATTTTTTATAGATACAACGAGGAAAAAATATGGTTGAAACTCTAAATTTTGTTTATGTTATGATTCTATTTCTTTTCATAATAGTATCTAATTCTTATCATTTCAAGAGCGTTCCTTGTAAAAAGAATAACGATTGATCAAAAATTCCAGGGTATGATATTAGATGTCGTAAAGGTGAATGTGTAGTAGTCTGAATCTGAGATGAACGAGTTCTTTCGCTAGCAATAGAATTGTACAATATATATTATGCTAGAATATTCCACGGGTTCTCATTTAGTTTTTCTGTATGCAACGGAAAATTGTATTTTTATTCTCATACTTCTATTGAAGGACATTTTTTTTTTATGTAACAAAAAAAAAGGACACTTTTTTACAATAATTTACAATTTCTCTTTTCCATTCAAAATTAACTATTTTTTAATTCGTGTGGCATGGCTCAATTGCAAATCCAATTAACTAACTTGAAGAGAGACCCAAAATATCAAATGTATTAGACAACATTTTGGTTGTACTTGCGAGACATCGTTACTCCCTCTGTCCTATTTTAAATGACCTAATTTAAAATAATGTACTATTCATATAACATATTTTGACCCCATTGTTCTACTAATATATACACCCTCCGGTCACTATTATAAGCAAAACTTTACATTTTAGATTCATTCATTAAATGATGTATGTGGTCTATAATAAAGACTACATACATCATTTAAGGAATGAATCTAAAATACAAAATTTTGCTTATAATAGTGACCGGAGGGTGTAGCATATAAGATCTAGTTGAATTTGTCGCGATCGCGATGAATATTTTCAAAATATCAAATTTTCATAATTTTTTCTAATATATTATTAAATATATTTAAGTACAAAAGTGTGCATTGACATACGTGATAGAGTCAACTAGGTCATATAATATGGGACGAAGTGAGGATTTGTTTTCAAACTTCAGTTTTAATTAATTAGGAAAATGTTAACTTGTACCCTAAAGGCACAAGATAAGAAACCCAGCATTGTAACTTTTTGTTGGAATGTGCGCATTCAATTTAATTTTTTAATTTATAATAAATAGAATGCACTAAATTTGATGAAATATTTCTACTTTTGAATTCTTTATCTTGTGCCCTTATGTTACAAGTTAACATGACCCAATTGATTAAGTATGTTTTACGAAAGTTAGCACTGGTTTACTTTCTTAAAACATTTTGTATTTGAATTTTCTCAATTTGTGTTAAAGTTTGATAACAAAGAGATAAGAGACGTCTCAAGTAAAGAATTGCTAACATTTTTGTAGGAACAGTAAAAATGTCAAAAATTTATTTCTATAATTTCTAGAAATCCATCATTGTTCCTAGTTAGCATTTCATCTTGCATCTATCACAATGATTCACTTCGAGAATTTCATCTTGCTTAATATCTTCACAATAAAAAGCACAATGATCCATTATTCCTAGATATTGAGTATTGTTGAAGCCAATTTAATAAAAATTCTAGAGGTGTTAATTTGAAGATATTAAGTGCTTATTAGTTATAACTTTTAAAAAATTATAAAATTAGTTATATGTATATGCTGGGCCACTTAAGTGCCCAAAAGAGGGAACTCCATTGTGATGTCTTATTGTATAAGGAATTTGATTTAATAATTTCATTTCCATAAAAAAATATTTTTTTTCATTTCCATCAACAAAGACATAAGTTCAATCGTTTCTTGACCTCCCACTTTCTCCTAATATACTAGTACATTCTATGATTTTATTTTATTTTTTCTTCCGAGTCTTTTAGAGTAAAGTACTAGTTAGTTTGCTATATTAACGTAAATAATAGTGAGTTGAGTTGGATTTGGTGAATGCATGCAAATAATGAAGCCACCATTCTCACCTTCTTCCATTCTAAGAAGCAAAAGTCGTTTCTCCCCTTACCTTTTGACCCTTCTAGCTTTCATTCTTTTTGTTACTATTCTCTATGGTGAAGATTTCATGTGCATCTTTGGTGAACAACTCCATAACTACTCTAACCAAGACAAATTCTTCTCCACACCTGGTGAGTTCATTATTTCAAAAAATGCTACAATTTTTTATTTTAATTTTTTTGCATCCAAAAGTATAGAGGATATATTCATACATACCCATAAGAAAGTTCGAACTTGCGCCCCGACATATTCATAAGATTTCAATATATTATGTCTTTTTATGGTTTATTTGATGTTTATGTATTTTGACTTGAATTGGATTATGTTGTGTTGTGTTTTGGGGGGTGAATTATGAAAAAGAGAGGGTGAAGAAGCAGATCGAGGTGCCATTTGCAGTGGGGAAGACAGAGGAAGGGTGTGATATATTCAGTGGAAGGTGGGTTTGGGACGAGGATACACGACCATTGTACGAGGAATCGGAGTGTCCGTACATACAACCTCAATTGACTTGCCAAGAACATGGGAGACCCGACAAAGATTACCAACATTGGAGGTGGCAACCACACGGTTGCGATCTTCCTAAGTAAGTGTTTATTTATTTTGTTTGCTTCTTATTCAAGTTTGTAGCTAAAAAAAGATGTAAGATCTAAGTTATAAAAGAAAAAGTGACAATATGAAAAAGAACTAGGTTTAATTACATTTTTGGCCCCCTAAGTTTTTTAAAGTTGTGATTTTGGCCTCCTAAAAATAACAACTCTTTTTAGGCTCCTTAAGTTTACTTTCTGTTGCAATTTTGTCCTCCACATCAATTTTGACCCGGTCGATGGACACTTGAACGCCACGTGTGTAATTTTTAATTTAAAAATAAATAAAAATGCCACGTTTGTAATGCTTACTTTTTTCGTATTTTTATTTTATTTTGTAATTAAAAAATAAATAATAAATAATTTTTTTATTTTTGTAATTAAAAAAAAAAATACTTTTTTTATTTTTTTAATTACAAAAATAAAATGCATATTTATTTTTTTAATTAATTTTTTTTTTAATAACACGTGGCATTTTTTATTTATTTTTAAAAAAAAATTACACACGTGGCGTTCATGTGTGTGCGGCCACATATGCATTAACTGAGTCAAAATTGGTGTGGGGGGCAAAAATTGCAACAGAAAATAAACTTAGGAGGCCTGAAAAGAGTTATTTTTTTTGGGGCCAAAATCATAACTTTATGAAACTTAAAGGGTCAAAAGTGTAATTAAGAAAAAAAACTATCATGGATGATCAACTTGTCTTGCACTTTGCAGTGAAAAATAAGGTGTATTGAATTAGAGATTCAATATGACATAAATTTTGTGTGACAAAAATGCAGATTCAATGCTAGCTTGATGCTTGAAACACTACGTGGAAAGAGGATGATGTTTGTTGGAGACTCTCTTAATCGTGGTCAATATGTTTCTTTTGTATGCCTTCTCCATCAACTCATTCCTGAGGATGCCAAATCCATGGAAACCTTTGATTCACTCACTGTTTTCACAGCAAAGGTAAATCACATGTTATCTCTGATCTTGATTATTGTTATGAATGATGGAATTATAAGAAAAAAGATCTTAGTTATCAGCAAGAAAATAGACATAAGATTATTCATGTGGAAGATACTCAAAGATTCATAGTAGAATGAATAAATTGATAAAAGAACGAGATAACGGTACAATAGATAAGAGTGAGTTGGTCTAACTAACTCCTCACCACTTAACAACTCTAGTTGAGTCACTTTACGGTAATAATTAAAAGCAAAAAAAAAAAAAAAAACTTCACACTTATTAAAAAATCATTTAAGTGTAAATAGTTACTCTGATCACATAAAAGAGAACTAGTTCTAGTTAAACAGGAGTCGCTGAAGAATAAATGTATATTAAATGTGTGTGTGTGTGTGTGTTGGCGTAAATTAACCTTGTGGGATCTGAATGGGTGACAAATTCTTCCTAAATAGAGTAAAAGTAGTTAATATGTTAATATTTGAGACCACTAAATATAATTATTTTTGTGTCTATATTTGAGACTAGAAGAATTAACTTATATATAGTTATAACTACATAAATATATGTACCATTTTTTATTGTGAATTTTCATGTTTTTAATCAGGAATACAATGCAACAATTGAGTTCTATTGGGCACCTTTTCTTCTAGAATCAAACTCGGACAATGCTGTTGTTCATAGGATATCTGATAGAATTGTAAGAAAAGGTTCAATAAATAAACATGGTAGAAATTGGAAAGGTGTTGACATTTTGGTATTCAACACTTATCTTTGGTGGATGACTGGCTTGGAGATGAAAATCTTGTAAGTTCCCTCTTTTCTATTCAAACTAGTTTGTTTATTTATTTTACTTAGCCCTTTTCCATTTTTATTATTTGAAAATTAATATAAAGTAATAATCCCTTTTCAAATTTTTTAGACTTGGATCTTTTGATGATGAAGTAAAAGAGATTGTTACAATTTCTACTGAGGATGCTTATCGTATGGCTATGAAAAGTATGCTTAGATGGGTGAGGTTGAACATGAATCCAAAGAAAACTAGAGTCTTCTTCACTAGCATGTCACCTTCTCATGGAAAGTGAGTATACTTCTTCTCATCTAACTAGTTCTTATTTTCACAGACAGTGAAGTTTTAAATTGCACTTTTTCACAACATAAAAGTCACTATTTTAGTCTCAAAAACATATAATCGCAATATTCAAATTAGAATTAATGAAATTTTAGTAGACAAGCAGGTACACATTCAATGTAAATTAGTTTTACACGGAATTATTCATTTTGTCACTTCATAGAAGTTATTTTAAGTTTAAGTTACACGAGTGGAATAATATATGTAAAACGCAAAGTTATTCAAATTGAAAATCATCCATCACGTAAGTCTTCTTTTAATCAATTAATAATATGATTGAAAATTTTCAATTTCAAAACTCATTTTAAATTTTATTAATTTTCAAAACTATACAATCTCTACAAGTTTGGGGATTGTAAGAGTAATTAAATATTACTATATCATAAATTTCTATGCTAGAAAACCACTTATTGATGATGAAAAAGTATCATTCCAATGTTTATTGCATATGCAAGTTTAACCAGTTTCATTCAATGAATCACTTCTAATATTTCAACAAAATATATGGCAGGAGTATTGATTGGGGAGGTGAACCAGGAGGAAGTTGTTACAATGAAACAACTTTGATTAATAATTCCACATATTGGGGTTCTGATTGTAGAAAGAGCATAATGCAAGTGATTGGTGAAGTTTTGAGCAAAACAAAGGTTCCAATTACATTTCTTAACATCACTCAACTTTCAAGTTATCGTAAAGATGCACACACTTCAATCTATAAGAAGCAATGGAGCCCTTTAACTAAAGAGCAATTAGCTAACCCAGTAAGCTATGCTGATTGTGTACATTGGTGTTTACCTGGTCTTCAAGATAATTGGAATGAACTTTTGTTTGCTAAGTTGTTTTATCCTTGAAAATTGTTACACAATTATACAAATATATTGTTGTTTTCTTGGATTATGGACTCTCTTGGGTGTGACACTTTCATTTGTACACAGAAAAATGTATAGCTACGCTGATTAATCTTTGTTTGCAAATTCCAAAAATTTTGTAGTTTTTGGTTCTAAAGCTTGGTGCTCACATAATTTTTTTTATAACATTGAATTATCTATATATTGTTAGGAAAATGTTAACTAGTGCCTCAAAAACATTAATAGTTACCCAAAAGCGCTTAGATGAGATGAAACGAGTCTCTTTTAGCTTAACCAAAGTCCTGGATTCGAATCCAACCTATGCTCGAAGGATTAGTCTCCGCAGTTGCGCGAGGAAGATACCCAATTTATACCCAAAAAACACACTAATACTAAAGAATCAGTAGTGTGCATATCCCAAGAACACCTGTTAGCATGACTCTCATTGTTATCTTAAACATTATAATTTTTACTAAATGAAGTAAAAAAAACTCAAAATTTAAGACCTCAATTAATTTTGAGAGCCTGTGAGTGCTATTGGCCCCCCTTCCACCCCTTAATAACCGATCTGTTGTTATCGAATGCTTTCCCATGCTTGCATGACCATTTCAATTTGTTGGGCTGCACTCACTTTGTCCCATCTACTAAATGGGCCAACACTTATACCTAGTGTGAGTAGATAGAAAATTGCTATTCTCACTTTTATTTTTGCTCATTCACATAATTCAGCGTGAGTTGACTCACGCTCGGCATTTTTCAGCGTGAGTCAACTAACGTTGAAAAATATCGAACATGAATTAACTCACGATGAATTAAGAGAATGGACAATTTTAAAAGGGAGAAGTGCAATTTTCGAGTAGATATGTTATGGTTGGTTAGATATAGCTTGTAACTAACTTTTTTGTCTTCTGGCTTAGTTTGTTAGATATGAGACATTACTTGCAATACAAGTAACTGCACTCTAGGTGTATAAATCTTACTATGATTACTTCACCAAAAGAGTTAGAGATGAGTTGAAATAGGTCCACCATGGTTCGATAAAAGTTAATTCAACATAAAAAATTGGACTCTATAAACTTGAACTTGACTTAATTCAAACTAAAATCAATTCAGGTCAATAACTCGTCTCAATTTAAAACTCATGACCAACTCGGCTTAACTCAATAACACAAACCAAATTAACCAAAAGACAAAAAACAAAAACAAAAATCATATTTCCATCAACTATAAATGCATCAAGTTATCGACAATTATATGTTGATAACCAAGCTAGTTCATTTTTTACTAAGGTCGTTTTTTCCTGGAAGTAATATAATTAGGTCATGATGTCCACATGAGAACCGTAGGGTGTAGTCATGAATGTTATATTTTAAATGACATTTATTTGGATTTCAAAATAATATTTGCAACTCAATACATGATATGTTCATTGTGTTCAATCCGTCAAAAAAAACATGTTCATTGTGTTCAAAATCATCTTCGAGCATCTTTATTGTTACCTCCAAGTCAATTTTATTTCAAAGAAAATAAAATAATTATATGAAATTAATTAATAATTATGTGTGCTTGAGGTCAACGAATTAATTTGACTCATTACTCAACATTGATTCATATAGTTCAATGAACAAATTATCCAATCGAGTCTCAAATTATTTTTGAATTGATTATTTTCATCTTTTTGAAAAACACTAAATTTCACTTTATTAAACTTATGTGAATATTATCACTTTATTGAAAATCTATTTTCAAAATTGTTGCGAATTCGATGAAAAATCACACCAATAAATACTTGATGTGCGGAGCAAGGAATAATCAAGCAACCAATACAAGTGAGTAACAGTTATAATCACAAACAAAAGTAGAAAACAGCGAGAGAAAAGAAGAGAGAACACAAAAGAATTTGTTTACCCAGTTCAGTCCAAATTGACCTAATCTGGGGGAGAGAGCAGTCCTCCGTTTCACTATATGATGAGTAACGTTACAAAAGAGATGTCAATGAGTTACAAGAATAAGTCTCCCGCCTAATTCTACCCAAAGTCCCAATCTCTTCCCGTAACCAAGAGACTCAATCCTAATAGTGTTTCCCAAGGTGAATCAACCCTCAAACCCTAGTGTTTGTTCCAAAGAGACAAACTCTATGCAAACCCTAGTTTTGTTGTTGCCTTTCTAAACCTTGTTTCAGCCCCCTCTATTTTTCTCTCTTAGTTTGCTATGATACAAAGCCTATATTTATAGTAAAAGTAACTCCCATATTGTAACAAATTGTAACAAATCTGGCCCATAAAATACGTAACAAATTGTAACAAATCTGACCCACAAAATACGTAACAAATTGTAACAAATCTGGCCCCAAATTTGCTCTTCCAGAAATCCAATTTCTCCAATTTTGAGTCACTTTCACAACAATCTCCACCTTGACTCCAAATTAGTGATGATGTCAATTTAACATCAACCACCATGCTGCTCTTCCCTTGCTTCCCACTACACCAAGTAGCTCCACAAGTTTACACCCTAACCCCTTCAGCCATCGGAATGTCTTCCGTCTTCTCGAAGGTCCTTGCAGTCCAACTACACTAGGAATTTTAGGTAGTTCCACAAGCATTTACCTCAACCTCTTCAGCCATCAGAACGTCTTCCGTCTTCTCGAAGAGTCCTTGCAGTCCAACTACACTAGGAGTTTTAGGTAGTTCCACAAGCATTCACCATGACATCTTCAACACAGGACATCTCCCGTTTCCTTGAAGGTCTCCTTGCATCCAATCACCCTTGGCCTTTTTTAGGAGTAATCCCGCAAGCTGTGCTATACATTCTTCAACCTTCATGAAGAAATCCCTTGCTCACCATAGAGCATAGCACCCAAGGTCCTCCATAGTCGTACCATTACCGGTGTGTTCAACTCCACCTCAAGCTGAGCGTACGCTACCTCAACTAGCAAATGCGTACATCCCACTATGTCTTCAACCTTGAAACTCCACCTCAACAGGTAGATCATGAGTATTGTTGCCTCCGCCTCTCCAGACTGATCATGAGTATTCTTACCATCGCCTCTCCAGGCTGATGTTGAGTGTTTAACGTCTCTCCAGACGATCACCGCTCCACTAGGCATCAATCCCAAGGTGACCAACATCACCTTCGTCATCCTCCAAACAACACCATACCATCAGAGCACCTGCATCCTCATAACCCTCAGAGACAATTTGTGCGGAGTTACCATTAATCTCCGGACAATCCTTCATGAAGTGACCCATCTTGTGACAGTTAAAGCATTCAGACTTTGTCTTTTTACCACTCTTTCTCCGGTTACCTCTACCTCCACCATTCCCTCTTGAGACACTTAGGCCTTCACCGCTTTCATGGATTCTCAAGTCCTTGGACTTGGTTAACTCCTTGGTTCTCAAAGCTGCTTGAACTTCTTCCAAGGTAACAGTGCCTTCTTTGCCATAGAGCATGGTATCTTTGAACGATTCAAAAGATTTCGGTAGAGCACACAACAAGAGTATAGCTTTATCTTCATCCTCAAGTTGCACCTCAATATTCTCCAAGTCATCAAGGATTTTGTTGAACTTCGTAAGTTGATCCATGATGGCCTTTGACTCTACCATCCTGAATGAGTAGAGTTGTTGCTTTAGGAATTGCCGATGAGCCAAAGACTTTGTCATATACAAAGATTCCAACTTTGCCCACATTGATGCCGCGGTTGATTCCTTTGCTACTTCTCTCAAGACTTTATCCCCGAGGCACAAGACAATGGCACTCCTGGCCTTGTCCACCATCTCGGTCTTCTCTGCTCGTGACATGGTGACCGGTAACGCACCTTCACCCTTCAAAGCTTTCTCACACTTTTGTTGTATTAACACCGCTTCCATCTTGACCTTCCATAACCCAAAATCGTTATCTCCGGTAAACTTCTCAATATCCCACTTCGAACCCATGGTACTTAATTATCCTTTGACCCTTGCCCCACGGTGGGCGCCAATTGTTGCGAATTCGATGAAAAATCACACCAATAAATACTTGATGTGTGGAGCAAGGAATAATCAAGCAACCAATACAAGTGAGTAACAGTTATAATCACAAACAAAAGTAGAAAACAGCGAGAGAAAAGAAGAGAGAACACAAAAGAATTTGTTTACCCAGTTCAGTCCAAATTGACCTAATCTGGGGGAGAGAGCAGCCCTCCGTTTCACTATATGATGAGTAAAGTTACAAAAGAGATGTCAATGAGTTACAAGAATAAGTCTCCCGCCTAATTCTACCCAAAGTCCCAATCTCTTCCCGTAACCAAGAGACTCAATCCTAATAGTGTTTCCCAAGGTGAATCAACCCTCAAACCCTAGTGTTTGTTCCAAAGAGACAAACTCTATGCAAACCCTAGTTTTGTTGTTGCCTTTCTAAACCTTGTTTCAGCCCCCTCTATTTTTCTCTCTTAGTTTGCTATGATACAAAGCCTATATTTATAGTAAAAGTAACTCCCATATTGTAACAAATTGTAACAAATCTAGCCCATAAAATTCGTAACAAATTGTAACAAATCTGACCCACAAAAATTGTAACAAATCTGGCCCCGAATTTGCTCTTCCAGAAATCCAATTTCTTCAATTTTGAGTCACTTTCACAACAAAAATATATGGCTTAGATAAATTTCATCCAATAAAATAGTGATTGCTATAGAATATTAAAAAGAAAGTGTACAAAACACTCCTATTTTAAAAATAAGAAGTATTGATTCCAAGAGGATGGCATTCTATCACGAGTTTATCCTTCAAAATTGCTTTATCTTTATCAATTTGTCGGTTTAGTAGAAAATTCTTGGCTTCCTTTTCCCTCAATCAATGGAAGTAGGATATGGCATGATTTATGTCGTCTATCCAACCTCATCTATGTGCACAACAACAGGTCAATCATTTTATAGCTTTGTGTGCTGGCTGAGAGATTTATGAGTCCATACATCGTAGTAATAGTTTTATTTTTTAATGGCAAAATATATACTATATGTATCGTAGTAATTGTGAATCATTTTATAATCATTTTTGAGAGGTGTATTGGAGATATGTAATTAGATAATAGTTAATTAACATATATCCTTCAAAAAATTAAATTTCAAAGCTTGATGTAACCACTTTGCAATGACTTTTATTCATTCAACCAAATATCAAATTAAATTTTCTCTCCGTTCTCTATTTTGTTTAGTCATTCAATTTTGTGATTTGTCTAATATTTATGACTTGTAACAAAATATTAGATTTGACATTGCAATTGTTACTTTGATTTGGCATGTGATCTTATAATTATACATTATAAAAATTTTATCTACTATATGACTCGTAAGTTGCACGCGGGTCTAAAACTAGTTTTTGCAATATAATACAAACTTTAGAATAAACAGAATAAATAAAACTAGTTTTGGTAATATAATACAAACTTTAGAATAAACAGAATAAATAAAACTAGTTTTGGTAATATAATACAAACTTTAGAATAAACAAAATAAAAAAGGCCCTGTTCATGCCTACTAGGAAATCAACTTGATCTCTCAAAGAAAAAGGAAATCAACTTGAAATTTCATCGACCACTTCCAACCTGTCTGCAGGGTGAAGCTAACATTTGTACTATTGTATAATGATGATGATGAATAAATATATTAAACACGACAAAAATTAGGGAGAATATATATGTTAGTTAAGATTGAAGAGGCAAAGATTAAAGGCAACTTGATTTATTTTACGTCTCAAGTTGAGATCATTCAACACAAGTTGCAAATTCGGTGGTTGTTTTGGTTCATATCAACCATAGAAAAATTTAACGTGACGTCGTAATTCATATTTAAATAATAGTATGGTTTCAATTCCTATATCTTTCTTGACTAATACGGATTCCTGTATGCCTTTTTTCCAGTAAAAGTTAACAGAAGCTTCATAGAAATTTGCAATTATCAATGACCAATGTCTCCAACTCTCACGTTAAGGACTGACAATTAAAACCAAGAAGCAAAAAAATTCACTCTTGCCTTCTTAGTCAATGGAAGACTAACATAAAAGGTGGACTGGCTAGATTGTTAGAGTCCCGTATCATTAGTCTTGTGAGCATAGATATAGATAAAAATGTTTGATGTGGTATTTAAGGTACGAAACTTTTGTGTCTAATTAATTTGTTGAGAGTTAGGCGCAATTGTATTAAGGTGCTCCACCAAATATTGATAGGTGAGTGAAGCTGCAAAAAGGAAAGAGTTATCATCGAGTCAGTGTCTATAGAGTGAAAGTCGTTGTGGACATCGGCTCTTAAAGGGTGTGCCAATGTTAGGAGTTCCACATCAAGTAGATTATGAGTCTCATATCGGGTAGATAAAAGTGTTTGATGTAGTATTTAAGGCATGAGGCTCTCCCACCTTATAGATTAATCTTTTGAGTTTGACTTTCCTTGTCGACTTAAATTCTACAAGAGATGGATTGAGATCATCCTAACTTCTCAATAATATATTTTTTTATCAAGAGGAAATGACAAAATAAAACAAAAACTTCAATCTTAGGCGAGCAACCCCAAGATCATCATCTAAAAGGGAGGATAAATAATAATCTAATCTCGGTGATGCAGTTTGACAATCTAATTAATGAAATGAGCATAAGGTTGATGCGGTTGGACATCTAATATGATTGGATCAAGATCTATCTTAGAATCTGATTCAAGAATGTTCATGTGCCCCACATCATACGCAATACAAAAGCCATGAAAAATAGCGTACAATTTGGCCACCAAACAATAAGTAATATACCACAAAACCAGTGAAACCCAACAACCAATCACCATTATTTTTTCTTGGAATTATTATTAAGAGATCCTAACTTAATAATATTATACTTATTGTGTTGGATTTCTCAAATAAAGATGTTCATTAGGTTTTTTAAATTATTATTTTTTTAAAATTTAATTTAAATATTTTATCATTTTGCTATAACTTTATTTGAATAATACAATTTTTTAAAATGAGAAACTATTTTGAATAGTTTCTCATAACTTTTATCATGTTAAATCTACAAGAATGAAAATTTAAGTTGTAATCTACAAGAATGAAAATTTAAGTTGTTATATATCAAAATTACTCAAATCATGCACACCAATTTTATTGATCATCCCAGTCATATCAACATCTTCATCAATCTCGCTATTTGCTCCATCATCACCATTCATATCGCTTCCATTTTCACCTTCACTGTCTTTTTTTTTTTACCGAAACGAAATAAGAGCTTGACGAAGACGTTGATAGATGATGGTAACGAAATGGAAACGATTGAAACACAAAACTAAAATTATAAAAAAAAAAAAAAAAAGAAGCCTAAAATCCTTCAAAATCGTGTAAAACCTATGAATTTACATTGATTTTATGCAATTTCTCTACGATCTTACCACAATTTTGAATGTTTTTCGATTCTACTATTGATTTGGATGAAAGAGGGTGAGCAAAATGAAGATTTTGACAACAATGCATCTAACCATTTAGAGTATGAATGTGGAATTATGAGACTGTTGAATTGGTAAATTGTGATTATATTAGATAGGTACTTAAATTTTTTAAAAATAATATTGAATTTAAATCAGTTTCATTCTTGAGCAATCAAACATATCAAAATTAATTATACATTTTTAGAATGAATTTTAACTTGTTGAAAAGTATAAAAAACATACACCAAATTTTGCAAGTAATGCAAGTATATATGCGAATAAGCTCTCACTTAATTTCAATACTAACCAAGGTTACAAGAAAAGGAGGAATAACATGAATACATGATTGTCAAGGGAGTCAAGAAGTGATACTACTATGCTGTTAATTAAAATAATCAACCTACTTCCTACAAATCAAAAAATAAAAGAACACTAATGACCATTCGTCTGTGCAAATGAAAACACCAGCTTTCATCATTCCTAATGAATGGTAAAATGTAAATATAAAAGAAGATAGAAAGAAGAAGAAAAACTACATAATAGAACTACATATATACCAACATTATATCAAGTATCAACACATGATATAACATCATATATACTACATTAATTCCACCATTGCAGTTTTCTCTAATCTTCCCAAAATAACCTACTGATTTATCTACCCAACCCACCCCCAATTTCCAATACAGGCTTACATTATCAACATAATTACATATGGATCCTGATCTGAAACCTGTATTTGAAACAAAAAAAACCCCAAAATAAAAAAATAAAAAAAACTCTCTTTTCCCACCTTTGACTTTCCATGCATCCTATTCGGTTTATAAAATCCGTAAAAAAATGGAGTTTTGAAGGGTGTTTTACCCTTTTCAGATTATATTATCCGAAATCTGAAGGACACTCGAAAAAATCAATAAGGTGGAAAAAGAAACACTCCAAAGTCCAAAACACATAGAAGAGAGCTTCTTTCATTTCTTCACAGTTTCTCTGCGATCTGAGCCAGTGACTGCAAATTACACCGAACAATGGTATCAGCAAAACTACATGTTTCTTCCTTGGTGTTACCCTGTGGTACATCAACAACGTATGATTCAATGACAACTGTTCCTCCGTTCCCGTCACCGTGCAACGTCGTCACTGACCGGTAATTCCTACACCTATGAACACCACCAACAACACTGAAACTAATAACATGGCGTTCTTCATCAAGAATATCCAACCTCTCCGTGCTTGAAACAGCAGGTAGACCGGAAACAAGTCGAACTTCACGAAGAGCACCAACACGAATGCCGTCACCGGAGGCAACTACGTTGCAGCTTTTAACAAAGTGTTTGTAGCCTTGTGGATTGTCGAAGCGGCGGACAACAGACCAGACAGTTGAAACGGAGGCTTTGATGGTTTGGATCACGACGGAGTAGCATTGGTTTTGTCCCACCACATGCATGTGGTGGTCTGCAACCGTTTCTGGAACAGAAACGGTTGGTTTTAAAGAAGAAAGCGCGTAACGACACGCTTGAATTTGTTTCGGACAGTTAACACCATTAGTCGCGGTGGTGTTAGAGTCGAACCGTTGGAATTGAACCGGTGAAGGCATTTCTATTTTGCTATACGAATGCTTGTTCTATCTTTCTTTCTCTCTTGCTCAGAAAAAAGAAAAAAGAAAACCAAAAGAAGAAGATTAGTTATGTGAAGTTAAAGTGTTACATTAATATATATGTGGAGGGTAAGAGAGGGTTTGAGAGGCTATTATTTTTGTAACACAAGTTGATGGTATTTAAGACCATATAAGAGTTCTCATTCTTTTTCTCTTCTTTTGTTGTTCAAAGAGACAAAGAAAATAAAAGTGAATCATAGTTGCTATTGAATTAATTGAAGTAATGACATTACGCGGTGGTTGCATGCAAGTGGATCAACTTGTTGTTTGTAAGAATGCAACTTGCATAACATCTTTAGACTTGGTTTTATCAATTTCATTTATTTTATTTTTTTTATCTCAAAGTGCAACTTTGCCGTATTTTATGTGTTAATATTAATATTTTAAGGTTCACTTGCTTGCTATTGTCACGAAAAAAAGGTTCATTTGCTAATGAATATTCTCTATTTTATTCCACCAACTTCACCTTCTAATATCACCAGTCGTTGCAATGTTTCATGTTGTTGATTATTTTATTTTTGATAAATTCTTTTTTATTTTTGGTGGTGTTGTAAAATAATGAAAGTCATGGACGAATCCCTAAGGTATCTTAGGAAACGGATAATGTTTGAAGGAACAGTCTAGAAACTCCGGCGGATAGGCAAGTTGCTTGCTATATTGTATTCATCAAGTGGTAGAAGTTTATCAAAAGAAATCAAGTGGTAGAAGCGGCACACATATTTTGAAATTTATATATGAATTAAAAATGCTTGGCATACTCTTAATTGTGTCTAATTTTGAGAAAAATAAAACTACTAGTTGGTGTGATCACACAATATATTGTAAGGATCTATTAAAAAAATTAGAAAAGATTATGAACATCCACAATAAGGCTCTATTGTCCTCACTCACTTGTACGTTTATTAGAGTTTGATTTTCGGTAGGTCATTCATCCAAAGACTATTTCAAGTCAAGCACACTTAACTGTGGAGTTATTATGGAATGAGCTACCAAAAAGAAGATGCATCTTGTTGATATAGATAATATCAAACAATTCTTATAAGTCTTCCTTCAACCATGTAGTCTCATACCTACACGGCCTCAGGATCCCTCTCATTCTGATGTGATTCGGTCCATTTAGAAGCTGTCGGGAGCCGCTCATTGTCGTGCCTTATGCACCGATGACCACTCTCCGCCCTCGTCAGCCGTGGATGTTACAAATGGTCTATTTATTTAAGTATTGGATTGGGACTTCTAAATGACCTAAACTTATTGTGGTATAGATTATCACTTTAAATTAAGAACAACTTTAAAAGAATTAAAATGTTGATCATCTAAATTACACTTCTAACACATTAACTATTCTCTCAACTACGAGACTTTCTATTTTCTTGAGCTAACATATTAGTAACCATTTCTGCTCTCCACAAAGTTTTGAGGGGACTCCCCATATCCTTGATCATCAAACATTAGGAGTTGCTCTCAGACATAACGTTGAATCAAACTCTAATATAGTTTACAACACGGAGGAAAACTACCACATGACCTAACAGCAACCATACATGTGAGTTTAGACATCACATCTCCATCAAAAATCTTGAAACATTCGATAAATAATCATCTCATTTATATATTGTTTAATATCTACTCGTCTATTCAACGTGAAACATCTAACTCATACTTGACATATCAATAATATTTTGAGTCACTGTTTATCTTACTGGATTTTCATGAAACATCTCAACACTTCTTTGTTACTGAACATTAGATTCGGTTGTCATACCAAATAATGTTATAAAACATGTTCAATTATTTTGTGGTCCAAGTTTAAATAGTAAAGTGTGCCGTTAAAATATTACATGTGGTTTGAGTGACTTGTGTTTGAACTATTTAGAAAACTCAAAATACTAAGATGTTTACACAAAAGGAACTATTGTTAAGGATAATATTATTGTGTCCATTAAAGGGTTGATTTACATTAATGGTGGACAAATTATATTTCTCCTTCCGTTTTAAAATACATGCCGCAATTTTGCAATGTGCGTTATTCATATGACTTACTTTATACATACTTTTTAACTAACATAAATACAATGTTTTTTTTAAGGATATAAATACAATGTTAGCATGTAAGATGTTCGATTTGATTCGATAAATATTTACAAAATATTAAATTTTTATAATTTTTTTACTTTTGATAATTAAATATATTAACGGTCAAAATTGTGCATTGACATGTGTGAAGTGGTTGACTACGATATATATTTTGAAACGGAGGGAGTATAGGTTTGGGTGAGAGTCGTGCTTTATTCATATTGGTCGTAGGTTTTATTTGGATGTGGAGTTTGTTGGTTTGATGTTGGTTTACTTGATCGTATATTTTGACATTTCATTGTATTTTAAAAATTGGTCCTTTTGTTTTTTTTACAAATTAGTTATTTAATTCAATCATATAATATTTACATTGTTACCTAATTTTTTCCAACCAACTTAGTAATAAATTAATTTTAGATCATTTAACTTTGAGATGGTAGGTTCAAAAATGTTTGACATTAAACATGATTACTTACATACATATTCTTCTTCTTATTTTTTATTCAAGCCTAATTTTATAATAAATATTTCATCAATAGTATTAAAAATCAAGTGATCGATCAATTTATTTCAAATCTAGATCGAATAATACACATATGAGCCTAGTTCTAAGAGCGGTGAATTTGGACATGCCAATTTAACATTAAACCTACATGTAAATACTTTTTAACCGAGTTTGATGAAAATATGACCATGGTGCATATATTTTACAACTTAAACAACTGATTTATGACCCCAAAAAAAGTTTAAAGAAATAATTTGTTGTAAACATTTAACTTAAAGGACCACAAATGATATTTAACCGATATAAAAATGGTTTGATTATTAAATAATTGAATCTTTGGTATTATATTATATATTATATATAATAAAACTCTAGAATGTCATGGTGTTCACTATAAAATAATTAAAAGAGGTTATTATTCAATGCCCATTTTCTTTTCTGTCCTTCATTATTCAATGGTCCAGTCTTTGGGGGGAAAACAATCAATACAATTTTCTGAAGAATGCAATTTTAAATTAGCCACTTGATTAGTATGGACCAAATTGAAAATTAAATACGGAAGCCAAGTCATATGTTCTTATATAAGAAAAATGTTTTAATAATCAAAGAGTAATGTTAACTAGTATCCCGGGACATTAATTAGTTAAGGTGACTAATGAAGAAATTTTGTATTGAAAATTGTTAAAAAGTGATATATTTAACTTTTTAAAAGTTAAAACTTTGTTGTTTTCAAGTAAAAGTTTC
Organism: Medicago arabica; assembly: GCA_946800305.1. Classification (NCBI taxonomy): domain Eukaryota; kingdom Viridiplantae; phylum Streptophyta; class Magnoliopsida; order Fabales; family Fabaceae; genus Medicago; species Medicago arabica. The sequence goes on along the minus strand of OX326970.1, from coordinate 9,190,047 downwards.
TATTTTTTACGTTTTTAACTAATGTCCCTAAAGCACTAGTTAACATGACCCATAATTAAAACACAATGGATGGTCAAAATTCATTACACCAAGTCAAATCTAATACATGGAAAACATATGAGTGGATTAATCTGCAAATTTGAAGAAGAACAACAAAAATATTGATTTTACCTTCCCTGCAAAATGCAAATAACTCAAAACCAAGACAATTGTATAGCCTTGTCTAACATCTCTGCAATGTTAGCTACTTTTCCATTGAATAAAATATCATTAAGCTCCAGCAAAATGCACAACAATGAAGTTAATCAAATTATATGGGTCACATTCTTATCGTTCTTCCATTTGCAAAAATTTCAGCCATTTTAACTCCGCAATTTTTTACATTCCATCTCATTCATTTGAAAATCAAATCACAAGCAGTGAGTACGATATTAGAAACTAGGGTTTAGTCTGTTTAAATGGATGTCTTGAGAATGATCTCAAGAGGAGTATTTATAGCTCTTTGTGGGCTTATTTTCGTGTGACTTAACCCCCAAGCAACATGGGTCTTAAGTCATTTTACAACGCTCGAGAAGCTTCTAAAAGCCTGTTGAGGTGGCGCCCCTTGGGGGACGCGTCTAGGCTTCAGGAGCCTTTCTAGAGGACGGCTGAACCTCTCTGAAGAGCATTTGTACCCTTAGAAATAGATTGACGGTTCACCTTCTCTTTAGACAACTTGCAAATAAAATGGCTAGTAGTTTCAATTTTATTAAAACATAGCACCTAACATTGTTGATGCAATCACGAAAAACTGCCTATTCTCCATAATTATACTAGGGTTGGTAATTTGTCTTGGGATAATCTCCAACCAAATACAACTATTTTTTTATGCTATTAAAGTGTTCTACAACCACTCAAGAACTCCATCATCAAATTCATCACGAATCTGCATAATTTTCAACGTCTGATATTGTGACTATATCAGACGGTAGTAAAAATGACACACCACTCGATATTGTGACTGCACTCTAGACAATTTATCTGCCAATTCTTCAGCAATAATAACCTCTTCATGGCTTAAAAATCTCAACCAGACATAATTCCAATCTCGATGTTTTTAACAAGTTTCCTTTGAACTATTATGCGTGAATTGAAAATAAAAACTCAAATTTTACATTTGATATTAGAGTATATTAGTGAGTGTGATTTGAAAAACACTAAAGTCTTATACTGCAGTTTATTACACACATTGATTAATTTTCAACATTATATAAGGAGTTCTCGTCTTCTTTCCAAAACATTTATGAGCCACTTTCCCTTTTCTTTTTTGTCTCTTCGATAATTTTGTCCTTTTGGAAATTTTTTGTCCCTTTATCTATTTTAAAAGTGATCCTAATACCATATTATTAGAGTGACCATAGTCAGGGACAGATGCATGGGAGGGCAAGGGTGAGCTCTAGCCCCTACCTCCCCCAAAGAGAAATTAATACTAAAACATTGAATTAAATTTGGATACATCAAACTTTTTAACTTCAATATTTTTTGCTTTCGATAAGTTGAAATCGATACAAAATACGACCATGTCTTTTAGTTGAAATTTGAAGAACTTTGGTCCGTCATGTTTATTTTTTTAGGGAAACTTTAGTTTGTCATGTTGTAGAAGCCGAATGTTCGTTCAATCTTTTATCTTTGAAGTAACAAACATTGGACACTTTTATTCTATTATGTCAAAAAAATTCGTGTTTGCAAAAATATATTATAAATTAAAATATTTTTAGCCCCCAATCTCAAACGTTTTTGGATCTGTCTCTGATCATAGTACCATATTAGATTGAACTTATAATTATATTTAAGTTTTAGAATATATCCTCCATTGCAATAGGACTTCAAAACTATTATAATCAGACTGGTTTGTCCTGGGGACGTCATGGTTGATAGTCTACTAGCAAAATTTTGGACAATGTCAAGAAACATCTTATAAAAGCGATCTACTCTGTGACTTATCAATAATCTCATTGGTGACCGAAAAGTTAAATTTAATTTTTTTTTAACTATTGTTCCAATAATTTTAAGACATTTCGTTTCTACCATGTCTATCAAAGATTACTAGTTTGGGTTCCATAGTTCATGACTCCAATAAACAATTTTGGTTTGAAGAGAGTCACTTCATAATATGGCAACAAAAGATGTTGTTCTTCCTAACAACAAAAAGAGTTGGTAATGTTTCTAAGGATTGGATCTCAATAGTATTTTAAAGGCTTATTCAATCATCCGGTCCCTTAACTTAATTGATTGTCTCAATTTGGTCCCCTAACTATAATTTGTATCAATTTGGTCCCCTATGTTTTGCTTCGTTATTAGTTTTAGTCTTTTTTGTTAGTTTCTCTCAAAAAAAAAACGTTAACTTATGTACCAATGTGGTCCCCTATGTTTTGCTTTGTTACTAGTTTTAGTCCTTTCTGTTAACGTTTTTTTGAGAGAAACTAACGGAAATGACTAAAACTAGTAACGGAGCAAAATATAGGGGACCAAATTGATACAAATTATAGTTAAGGGACCAAATTAAGACAATCAATTAACTTAAGGGATCGGATGATTGAATAAGCCTATTTTAAACGGTTGAACAAGAAGAAAAGGATAAAAAAAAGTCTAGATAAATACTCATTTGAAATGAATACAGTGATGTCTCAAACAAAAACACTAGAGAGAAATTCACATGTTTTGTAGTGAGGTCGTCATGCAAACCTTTCAATAATCAAGACTACGCCGTGAATAAGAAATCCAACCACAACAAGAATGGAAACCGTCAAATAACCTAAAATGTGAATTAGCTACCACCACCAAGAAATGTTATTGGATCACAATTCCTCTGCTATAATTGTAGGAAACCATGTCATATGACATGTAAGTGTAAGAACATGCCAAGCACTGCTCTACAGGTTAACCAAAATGAAGAGTAATTCATTGCCATGATTATTGAGATCAACATTTTTGGTGAATCAAATGGGTGGTGGATTGACATTGGCACCTTCCTCCATATCTGATAAGATCGTGCTTTGTTCAAAACATACAAAATCGTTAAAAATAAGAAAGTGTTGTTGGGAGATTCAACTTTGTTTAACTTATGATAAATAAAATTAATCCGCTTGACATGTTAAGTTTTTTGTAATAGAAATTGAAAATCAATTCAATAAAAAGGTCAAGCGACTTCATAGTGATAGAGACACAAAGTACTATTTCCACATATTCTCCTCAAATGAAGGGTAAAACTAAAAGAAAGAATAGAACCTTTATTGAATTAGTTGTTGCTATCATGTTTAATTATCGTGCTACATCTCTTTGGTGGGGGAAAACTTTATTGGTTGTTTCCTTCATGCTAAATAGAGTTCAAGAAAAAAAATCCTCCTTATCAAATTTTGAAGAAAATACAACCTAACTTGATATTATTTTTGAACTTGGGGGTTATCTAGTAGAGCATGTATGTGTGTAATCATTAAGAATGCAGTTAATATCAAACAATACTATAAATGCTAAAGTGATCATATAAATCAAATGATGTTGATAAGGAGAATTATTGTTTCAGCAATGGAAACACAGCAACCGATTAGCCTGACCCATAAATAAATTTATATGTGAAGTTTGATTCAATTTAGTTTGGTTTCGAGAACAAAAATAAAATCCAATGAGCTGATTCACTGAAAGGAATCCAAAATCAATTTTGTGCTTCTTTTTCTTTTCCTTTTAATTGGTTTGGATTAATTTAGATGTAACACATTTAGGAATTTTTTTAAAGGAACACATATTGATATGGATGATAACAACCTAGCTAAAATTACTATTTCTAGGCCTTAAAATGAATAGAGGACGTCCAAACTGAATCGACTGTCTGTTTCTTCTGACTTGTTCCCTTTTTGTGCTACTGAATGAAAAAATATATTTTTTAAATAAGTTTAATTTGTATACATTATTCAGTGCAAAAAGTTCACAATTAATCAAGTCAAACATAATTATGAATTAATTCAAATATTTCTAATGATATGACATAGTATATAATTGATTGATAATGTAAAACAACTTCACACTAACAAAATATACAAATTAAATCCCAAAAGAACAAACAAAATATACAAATTAAATCCAAAAAGAACAGATGAAGGATGAGTTAAAAAAAATACAGTTTAGCAGCATCTTTATTGTTAAATTGGCATGGCATCGGTCCTAATTTTATTCTTTAGCTAGAACAAGGAGTGATCATGTTGGAGTATCAATCCTGCCATTTAACTATGTTTGGTTGTGTGTTACAAAAATTGATTTTGAGTGAATTCATTTAAAGTTAATTTTGGCTAAAAATGATTAAAGATAAAGTGATTTATGTTCGGTAGGATATATGTGTAAAAGTGAGTTGAAAAATAGATTTAAATATTAAAATCAAAGCTTCAATTTCTAACTTCAAGTAAAATCAATTCTAAAGGCAAAATTCATTCTACTCTTAGCAACCAAACATGTCAGAATCAATTTTACACCTCTAAAATTAATTATAGTCCCTCTAAAAGCGAAACCAAACATACACTTAGGACTCCAAAGTACTAAAATTGAAAAGAAAAAAAAAATATCACTAGTACATAACTAGAATTTTGCCTGAACCAAATCCACCGGTTTGTTATGTTAAATAAAAGAGAAATGATATTTGAACATCTATTTTTTGACAACTTTTGTGACAACTTTCTCTCTCATATTTATATTGTTTTTTTCCTTTCTCTCTCTATTGTTTTGGTTTTTGTGTCAATACCTCATTCTCTTTGTAAAATTTTGGTTGTCTCAAAAGTTGTCATACAAATGGATGTTCAAATATGACAACTCTAAATAAAAATAAAACATACTGGACTCTCTATAATAAAGCTTCTTGAGAAGTGGACTTGGATACTTTATTGATGCTCCATAATAGTCCTGTGTTATGTAAGGAAAATGTTAAGAGAATTTCAACCAATGACATAAGTAACCATATTTTTATTAATATCAAAGAAAAATATCTCAATCTCACAACATGAATTCAAATGTACACATCTGGAGAAAAAACAAAAAACAATTTTTGTGTCATCCGAAAATACACTTCCTGATAATATAATTTGTGTTTTGTTTGAAGTACACTTCAAGAAACATGTGAGGTTCTTTTTATTGTCTTTTATGTAAAAATTGTGGCCTTAAGTTCACAATTAAACTGGCCAACGTAGGCACACACAAAATGTTCTCCTAGCAAGACACAAATTTATAGATGCAGAAATTATTTTAAAGACTAGCTCGAAAATTTCTATATTTTTTAAGTCAATACCAAAAAATTGAGAGCAATATGAGTGGAAATCCTCTTCATCTCTTGAAAGAAATAGACATTTTCATCACTATAGTTTTGGAGTATAATATTTAATTAATGTCACCGATTTCGGAAATGTCTGCATTTATGTCATTGATTCACTCCAAAACTATCGACCTCCGTTTCTTTTGAGAATGAAGAGGATCCTTACCCAAGCAATCAAATTTCAAAGTGACAAGGGAAAGGACTTGGTAACCTTTTTTTTTCTTTTTCTGGAATCACTTTGTTCCAAAATCTGGTGTGCCTTTGTTACATGTGAGACTTGGAAACAAATTATATTTGAAATCTTTTATGGCATGATCATTTTACACCGACACACGCACGCACACACAAGAAAAGGACATAGCAGATAACAAAACATGGGACAAGTATGAAAGAATCTATATGTAACACAGATTTATGTTCCATATAACTATGAGTATTTACCTTTTATCTGTTGTTTGTTGAAGCTTTTTCATTCTTCATGATCATATGGAATGATTTTGACTTATCCTCCTCGACCATTTCCCTTAAAATATCATCTTCAATCTTCTCAGCTTGCCAACGAGAAGGATCCTCGACAAACGCCTCGCTGAAAATCATGCTTGAAACCCACTCTTTCCAAGTGGTTCTTCGGTACTTGTCTTCCTCCAACGAACCTGTCACCAAGAGCTGATAAACATAAACCATTTTCTGCTGACCGGGGCGAAATGCACGTGCAATAGCTTGCTTTGTTTTCGAAGGGTTCCACTCGGAATCCAACATGATCACACGAGATGCAGCTGTCAAACTAATCCCTTCGGCACAAGCTGTGATTGAAGCAAGTAGTATCTTTGACACTCCACCAGGCTCCTCAAATTTATCCATTATTTTCCCACGTTCAAAGAGCTCGAGTTCCCCAGTTAGTACTAAAACTTCACGGCCTTTTTGCCATCCAAAGTACTTCTCGAAATATTCTTGAAATAAGCGAACAGGCGCAATGTTGTGGCAAAAGATAAGAACCTTTTCGTTCTTGACAACACGATAGATAAGGCTCAAAACAAATCTTACTTTTGAACCTATTTTCAAATCAAACTTGTACTTATCTAGATCACTCAATTGCTCCTTTGTTAAAAATTTCTGAGAACACACCGCGGTTTTGACCAGCCAAGGATGTATTGATCCAAGTGTTATCAAAAGCTCTAACTCGAGAGGGTATCCACTGCACTTAAACATGTCGCTGTGAAGTTTCTGCAGAATCTCATGCTGTATATCGGTTGTATTCATTAGCAGTGTATAAATTTGTAAACCTGGTAAACCATCAGAACTTCCAGCTTCGTAAACATCGATAAAACCATTTGTCACATTTCTCAACATGTTTAAGCCTTGAATTCTTTCATCTCCAACATTAGAGTCAATTTTCTTAGCGATTGTATCTAAGAAGAATTTTCTTGCCCGTGACTCGATCAAATATTGTGCCTTTTCTGCTCCTTTTTGTTCTACTCCTTTCTTTTTCCTCTTGTATTTAGGGTCTAATGCTTTCAACACTTCGTGAGGGAATTTCGGTCTTGCCAAGCATAGAGTGTTGAAGTATTCACAGAAATTATTTTGAAACAAAGTACCGGAAAGCAATATTCTCAATTCGGTTTGCACTTTCATCAAACATTTTCGCAACCTTGATTTGGTACTTCTAGGGTTGTGACCTTCATCAAGTACCAAGAGTCCAGGACTTTCCCTCAACACTTGAGCCATAAACTTTCGGTGTGCAAACTTTGAATCCTCTCGCATCAATGTTAAAAACGAAGTGTAGCCCATGATTAGAACACTCGGATGCGAATGCCATTTTTGGATCTTCTCAAGGCAATCCAAAACATGCTTGACATCATCGGTAGGCTTGGGAACTCCAGGAAGAGTAGCAACTGTGTTCTGCTTGAACACCCTATAGGTTCTACGACCATGAATCAAGTACACCGGTATAGGAATCTCCCACTTGATAAATTCTTTATACCAAGTATAGAGCGTAGTTTTTGGAGCAAGAACTAGAGGTCTCTTCCCCGGGAATAACTTCAGGTAGCTAACAAGAAAAGCGATGATGAGAAATGTTTTTCCGGCTCCAGGAGTATGAGATATCACACAGCCACCTCTTTTTTTGGATTCGGCTTCAATTAGCCCTGGATTTGTAGACCCTGCAATGTTTCGCCAAAGAAACTCAAAAGCTTTCTTTTGGTGCACATGCAACTTTTCTCTGAGTTCAGGAATTAATGACCAAACGCTTTGGTTTTCTTCCGATATCGGTTCGTCACGAGAAACGTCGGTCGGGAAAAAATGGAAGTCATCATCTTCATTATCCTTGGTGGGCTCTTCTTTATCTTCTCCTCCATAACACTGCTTCTCCTCTTGGCGCCACACTGAATTTTCAACCTGCCAATACCAACCAGATTATCATATAAGTTTTTATGCATAACCTATTTCTATAATAAAAGATAAAATAAAGTCAAACTATTTCATATAAACTATAAGTTGATTTCATAAGTTATCCTGGAAAGCGTATAGATATAAGCTAAAAAAGTCTCATGGACATGCCATAAGTTGCTTCCATAAGCTCTCTCTCTAATAGTCTGTCATTGCTTATGCCAATTGATAAGCTCAAATAAATTAACCCAAACAAGCCCTCAGTGGTCATAGCAGCTTCTACCCTAATGGGGATAAGGCCGCGTACATCCAACCCGCACTGTACCCCACACACAGTAATGGGAGCCTCGTTCATCTAGATGCAATGTATAGAAACCAGAATACAAGAATGAGAGAAAAATGCATAAAAATTCACATAAAAGCGCACGCGTGCGCACACACATCTTTATAAGTTTTAAACTTGACTTACAAAAATTGGATTAACATCTCTGATATGGGTGGTCACAAAGCCACATCTACGGCAGTATATTCCAATTTCTTCATCCAATATATTATCATGTTCACAAACTTCTTCTAAGTTTTCCTCAGGCTCGGCCAAAACAATTGCATTTGAAACCTGATAAAATAATGAAACTGATTAGCCTTAGAGAAAACAGAGCAAAAAAATAAGGAACTAAGGAAAAACAATGGCTAAACGATTACACCTCTGAGTCATCAAAATAACTCGATGCTAGTGACACTTCAAGTTCTTTCCACAACATATCCATTTCAGCTTTTTCTACATCATCCTCTCCATGAGAAATCTCCGTTTCCACATTTTGTCCAACACCGTTTGTTGTGTTACATTTCTTCCACTGGTCAGTGATAGGAGGTTCTTCTATGACCGGTATTGTATTAATATTCTGTAAATACGAATGGATCAAACTCTTGTATGCAGCCGCATTTAAAGTTCTGTCTTTATAATTGTGACTTCTTCCTTCGCCGTTATTTCTTAAATGAGTTGAGCGATATTTTCCCTCGTGAAATCCTGTCTTGGATTTTCTTTTTATCCCTTCCCATCTATTTCCAAGATCCATATCATCCAAATCACCTGTACTCTTCCTTTGTAACTTAGTAGAGCCAAAAAATTGGCATCGTGAAGAAACATGGTCGTTCTTCTCAGCATCATCTGCTTTTGCAGGACCATCTAACAAATTGATGTTTTTCCTTGGTTTAGGATTATTAACCAAATGACTATACTGCGAAGTAATTTCACATGATTGATGACTTCTAGCAAAGTTGCCGTTTAAATCGCAATGCTCAACGGCTATTGGATCAGCATCTTGATCAGGAAGAGGAATAATAGCAAGGGAATTTTTATGTTCCTTTTGATCAACATTGCCACAAGTCTTCTTCCCCTCTTGGGTTTTAGCCCTCCTATTGTACACCAGAAGCTCCCGACAAGCATTCGGTTTGTTGGCCTTCTGACATTTGTCGGCACCCTTTTCTGGACTGCTCTGCGGCAAACGGAACAAGAATGATAACGGCAATGACATTTCATCTACTACTACTTTGGATGTTTCTATCCTGACAGGTGGCATGTTTCTAAAAGTACCAACATCCAACTCTTTAACTTCGCAGCCAACGTAACGCTCTGGTTGTACATGCCTGCGTTTGGAACGTCGTAAGCCGTCAACATTATAAGATGATGACGCTTCATCTGCACGCGATTCACATGCATGATCAGCTCTCTTGGTGTTAGTTATAGCAACTTGAGAAACAATCGGTACTAACATGCCATCGTCGGTTTTGAATCCGATGACATCAATATGAGACTCGGTGTTCGACGATGAGCTATTACTACTATCACCTCCCAAAATTTGATACACCATCTTGTTTTCTACCGATCTTGCACAGAATGAAACATTCTTGAGAACCGATGTAACAACTAACCATGAAAGATCGATTAAGAACTTTCCCAAAAGCAATTTGGTGTTTGGTAATGAAGAGCAATCCTCGGATGAAGACCACCGGTGGGGCTGATTTTCACATGGACTGTGTTCGAGTTTTTGGAGGATGGAGATCTGATTGAGTCCGAATACTTTGACATCCTTACAAAGAGTTCTCATTTCTAAACCAAGTGAACCTTGTTCAACATAAAAGTTGACAAAAAATTGACACGAGCACTCTGAGCCATGGGGCTTTCTCTGTATAGAACTTATTCTAGCATCAGCCCAAACCTATAATTAAAAAGAAAAAATATAAATTTAAGATATACCTTAAATTTTCCAACTACAGTTCATAAATTAAAAAATGCTGCAAGTCATATGATTTTGTAATTCTGTTACAATTGTTACTATAAGGAAAGTTTCAATGAAGCACTGAAACAGACACCAAACACGACACTTTCAGGGGAAAAAAATACAAGCTGAAAAATTCATCTTAAAATGAACACTTACAGGCTCGAGATTTAAACCAACTGAATCACCGGTTCGTTGAGGGGGTGATAGCACGCATATGTCGATTCCAGGACGTAAGAAACAGGAGCAATCTGACGCAGTAGCTTTCCTTGACCTTATACGAATGTCTGATAAAGTACCTTTGTCCATAACCATATGGTGATTATCTGTGAAATGTATGGTCATAGATCCTGATTTAACTTTTATGAACTCCACAGGATGCCATGAGCCAAAGATAACTGCTTCAAATGCTGTTCAGATGGAAAATTTTAAGGAATGTGAATGTATGATCAGGGAAAACTGAAGGCAATCAAGCTTATCCTATAGATTAATAAATCTGTGCTTAGATAAACTACTTAATTAAGCACTTTTAGCATAAGCAATTATCAAATAAATGCTTGTGTATCAGTTATTTCCATAAGAAAAGATCAAATACAGTTAAACTGTTTTCATATATAAGCTTTTCATAAGCTTTCCAGGATAGCTTATGGAAATAAGCTGACAACAACTTATGGACATGCCATAAGCTATTTCCATAAGTTCTCCCAAACAGTCTCACAAGTGCTTACGCACATATAAGTCAATCCAAACAAGCACTTAGTCATTTTACTTTGATCTTCCTTTTAGTATTGTAGAATTAGAATCAGTTATACTCCATTGATATTTATTCTGTTCAATGAATTTGCAGAGTAATCATTTGATCAAAAAGAAAGAGGAAAAGGCTTACGGTCAGAATTGAATGGATTCTTTGATTCATTTAGACGCCTCTTTCTGTTCATGATTGTTTGTGATTGCCAATGTTGTATATTAGCAACTTCAGCAGCTAATTTGGCACAGAAATTTCCACTTACAGTTGAGGCTTCATCAGCACACAAAATGCTTATCAATCATTGATATACAAATGCAATGGATATCTATAGATCAGTTAGAACAGCAAAATGAAGACACGAAACAACGCAAATGGAGAGCACAAGATATATTTGATCACAGAATTCCGCCAATTTTGCCTACTTCTTCGGCGGCAGTGCAGCTGCACTACCTTTTCAATATTAATGAAAGCTTAGGGTTTACAGGTTGCAAGTTGTGTTTAAATACTCCCAGCTCTAGGGACCTGTTCCGGCCCAATAATTTTCAAAAGAGAGGTCTAAAGCAATTTTTTATATGAGACTTTTTTGTTGGTACGCCCTAAAGCGAGGGCTTTAGTGGCCTTACCCTTGGACCAGCCGATCACTTATTGATAAACTATGACTCATATCATACCCACCAAAATCATGTCATAACAAATGTCTTTTAATTTTAAAAAACTCCAAATTGCTTCATTTCATATCTGTTGTGTTCTGCCTCCAAAAGATGAAAGCAAAATTATGAATAAAAAAAAATTCCTTAAAAAAAAAAAACTATGTTCATCTATTTAATTTCCTCCAAACATTAAAGTTATGATTCATAGATCAAATTCTATTGTCGATTTGAGGAACTCGTTAATAGGTAATATATAATTACCTTGATTGACACTCTTTTAAGCCTTAAGGCCGTCTTTTGCCGTCATTGTAAATTTGTAATCTAATTCACCTAAACATTATATAATCAAATTAAATTAAAAAAAAATTACCATAAAAGGTACTGCCAATTGAGCCTAGATTCTCAAAGGCAGTGTTGTGTTGTGTTGGTTAGCAGAAAACAAACACATTCACACATGTGAAGATTCCAGTTCAGAATTATATGCTAAAAAAGAACAAGAAAAAAAATAAACATTTAAGATTATGACACCAATTTATGCACACAATTAGCAACATTTTAGTTACAAAACCCTCAGAAAAAAACATGCTAAAAGTCATTCTTAAAATAGGCAAAAAGCAATCTTTTTCATCTCTTTTAGAAAGAAAAAAAAGAATCACCACATAATTAGTCCAATTTTTCCTTCATTACAACAATCTAAGTCAAAGTGAAGAAAAAAAACATATAAAAACGTTCATATTATTAACTAAGTCAATCAAAAACATGATCAGAGTTTAGAATCAGATTGTTGACTTAGTATAATGAATGAAAGATATTTTTAGATTATTTTGATGAAAACAATAAAAAAAAGTGATGAAAATCTTACCAAAATAGAGATAACAGGTAATTACTACGACTGATGAGAGAATCTAACAGAAGAAGATGTTACAGCATGATGATTTTGTGATGAAAAAGAGAAGAGAGAAGAAGATGAGGTAATAATAATGTTGCTGGAAATGAGGTAGTTGAGTTGAAAGAGTGAAGTGAGTACAGTGATGAGAGAGAGAGAGAAGTAAAGTGTGAAGTGAAAGCTGACATAAAAAGAGGAGCAGAGAAAAAGGCCTTGAAGTTCGTGCAGTTGCATGAGAGAGAGAGAGAGAGTGTGGTGAATATTCGCGGTTAATAGGGGAGGACCAAATACTGTATTTAACAACTTGGACTGTTTAGGAGTCTGTGGAACTAAACAATTTACGTAGATGTCTAGATTATGTGTCAGAAAAACACAAACATTTAGGTTAGCTCAAAATACACAAACACTTTTGGTTGGGTGGTTGTTTGTTGTTGAGTCCAGCTGGAAGAGTAAATGTATGTTTGGTTTCACTTTTTGTTAGGACAATTGATTTTGTATTTAGAATTGATTTCAAACACCTAACTTGAGAGTGGTGGGTCATCGCCGTCCTACTTTCAAATGAGATTTCAACGATATAAATTATAGCTATGTTCTCGTCAAACGTTTGATCACCATAGTAAAAATTTGAAGCTAGACCAAACACTTGATAAAAATTTGAAGATAAGATTGATAATATATTTCTTTGAATGTATTTTGATTTTTTTGGGTTTTAAATAGTCTAAAAGTGTGTTTGAAAACTTTGCAAACCACGGTGAAAATGCACGTTCATTAGATTCTACAAATCCTAGCTTCTATTAAACCACGACCCACGTCCACCTTGCTTTGGAACGCGAGAATGGCTTCCCAACCAAACTCATATCCAAACATGCTATAACAAATGGTTGTCAAGATCGAGTTTTTTACCCGCGTTAGGATAGGTGAAGCAAGATCGCAACACACAAGATCAGAAGTAGGATCAGAAGATTCTACTTAAGTAGTACTCCCTCCGTCTCACAATAATAGTCGTTTAAGGTTTGTGCGCGGTAATTAAGAAAATGATTAATTGTGTTGATTTCAATGGTAAAATAAATATTATTTACTAATATACCCTTATTAATTGTAGTTAGTAGAGTAATTAAGTTAAATAAAATTCAATAAATAAGGGTATGGTAGTGGAAAAAAGTAATAAATGTTGCATTGGTATTCTAAAGTGACTATTATTTTAAGATAAAAAAAATGTTAAAGTGACAATTATTGTGAGACGGAGGGAGTAATTATATAAGATCTTATAACAAGGGACGAGCTGACTACACTACACTTTTGAACTATGTACTTTAGGTATAGCTATTGAAGTAAATAGTACTGGTACATGTTTGGATTCCCTTTTGTTAAATATAAAACTTGATTTTGTATTTAAAATTGATTATATGCACCTACTTTGGGAGAGTGGTAGATCATCACCACTTTTATTAGAGATCGTTTCAATTTTATTTAAATGTGTTTAAACATAATCATTTTACATTCAAACATACTTTTAATCACAATTAGTTTTATAAAACGAATGCAATCAAAATTAATTTTTGTCCCAACATAATAAGATACTCACTTAATAGAGTAAATCAAACCGAAAATACTCACTTAATAGAGTAAATCAAACTGAAAAATATTGCCTCATATCAGACCTAAATATATTAGTCTAACGAACAACATAAGTAGTTATATTCCTTAAAAAAAACATAATTAGTTATATAAAACAAGTAATGTATGCCTTGTTTGTAAAGGTATTGTATCATTGAGATACCTTTACCTTATTATACAACAAAACAAAGCTCAAATTAATAACCTAAGGGTAAAGGTCAAATGACTCCTCAAATAGCAATCTTTCCGATATAAGAAGACTTGTTTACCAAACAAGACCAAACAAAATGAAACTCGCAAAACAACAGTTCCAAAACTATTCCATAATAATAACCCTGTCCATTTCGATTTTTACATTTACTATTTTGTCCTAATGGTAAATATTATTTTTAATTTGTTTTACTACTTTATTTATAATCATGTTATAGTTATAAAGTAACTAATAAGTTTAGATATCCTAATCTCTATCTCAAGATAAGAGAAAATAAGGAAAGAGAAAACACTTAAGATAAGAGAAAATTACTGCTAAAAGTAAAGAGCGTAGGGGTTGATGTAGGATTTTGTCTAAGAAACAAACATCTTTCACTAATAAATTAATGATAAATACAATTACAATTTACAAAACAATTTAAGCTCCTCCCTCCGTCTCTGTATGTAACTTCTTTTGCATTTTTCACGTTTCTTACCAAATTGTTCTTTGTTTGTATGTGTATTAAATTTGACTTTTCATATTTCAGGACAAGTAAGTAGTATTAATTAAGGGTATGTATAGGAAAAAAATAATAAATGTATCTAGTAATTTGAAAAGAAGTTTAGATTTAAGGATAAAAATAAAATCAAACGAGTGCTTAATATAGAGACGGAGCGAGTAATACGTAAGTTTTTGTTTATCATTAAAGATAAATTAAATTACATTCCTTGCAAGTACTATTATTCAATAATTATGTCTATCATTAATAAAAACAATCTGGTCAAGATCATTACAAAATTGAATGATATTAAATTGGGACAAATATTTTATGGGTAACGTAAAACATGATTTGAGAGTTGACGCAGAATATAATCAGTGAATATTTAAAAAAAGAGTAGTAATGATATGATTTGATAGTGTAAAAAATTATTTTTCAAACGGCGTGGGTATCAAATTCTGGACTCAGATTCTTGTGGCCATTCAGACAAATTAAAGGCTTCACTTTTGCGCAGCTTGAATTGCTTTCTACGGAGGATTTTTCTATTTAAAATATCCTTCTTTTTTTTACGAGAATAAAATGATATTAATTTATTCAAATCGAAAGATTACATCATTCAACATCGCTAAAAACACGTAAAGGATGAATCTGTGAACAAACTCACATCATCCAAGTTAATAGTATATAACAGCGTAATGCCTACAAAAATATAGATGAAATTAAAGTAATCGGAATATTCATGGCCTCCGGATCTGCAACGTTGACGCTCAAATTTTTGATATTTAATCGATCTTTCAATATGAATAAAATGAACACCGCAAAAAGACAGTAAAACAAACAACGCCGCACAAGACGACGAACAACAAACCACCACACTTAGATGATGAAATCACAAATAAAATTCAGATGATGAAATCACAAAGAAAAAACCTAGATCCATGTGAAAATCACTAATTTAGATTGAAAAAGAGAGAAAAAGATTCAGAGAGATGATTTCAGGTCAAAAATTGACCCAAAATCACCCCTCAATGAAGAAACTGAAATAGAAAACCCAGAGAGAGAAAACTAAGGTCGGCTTGTTAGAGAGGGAGGGGAAGACTTGCAATATGACAAACAAAATATCCCTTTTTTTAAAGTATAAAATGATAATAATAAAATAAACTTTTTTTTGAACAAATCAAAATGAAATATATTGCTCAAAGTAATAGTGATTCACTACGTACAATGTGTGTTAAAAGTGATGAAACACTAAAAGTCTGTTACAAAGAAAATGACACCTATCAAGAGGCCGTCATCAGCCAATAAAGAAAAAACTTACAAAACACTCATACAAAGAAGCGAGTTTTTCCACCACATGATAACGAAAGTTAAG
Source organism: Medicago arabica (assembly GCA_946800305.1). NCBI lineage: Eukaryota > Viridiplantae > Streptophyta > Magnoliopsida > Fabales > Fabaceae > Medicago > Medicago arabica. The sequence continues at coordinate 9,174,089 of OX326970.1, read as the reverse complement.
CGGAATTTTACTTGAATACAACCATAAAAAAGGAATTCAGCTTAACTTTTTCAAGAATATTAAATGGATTGGTGACCGCATTTCTGAAGACAAGATGGTTCATATCCTTCCATATTGCCCATGTACAAGCTAGCCAAAAACCTTAAAAGTCGAATGAGAGGCTCTCGACATACCCGCCAAATTAGTAAACTGAACATAGTGCTTCGAAATTGAACCTGAAGAAACAAAGGATATGCCAAGCCCACTGACAGATTAAATATCAGACAAAGCCAAAAATATCGCAATCCAAGAATAGATGGTTCATCGTCTCCATGCTCCCACACCCATCAGCGGAAAAATTGTCGTTTTGTTGAAGTGCACGTCGTCTCACCAAATTAACTTTTGTTGGTAGTCGATCTCGTAATAAACGCCAAGCAAACATAGAGACTTTTGAAGGAACCTGCTCGTAATAAATGCCAAGCAAACATAGAGACTTTTAAAGGAACCTTCTTGTGGAAAACATTAAGAACAACACCCCTATCCTTTGGTTCTTCAGATGATGTCAGAAACTGATAAGTTCCACGAATCGTATAACCTTGAATAGGGTCTAACAACCACCTTCAAGAGTCCTGGATATGATCCTACAAAACAACATTACTCAACAAAACAAAGCATTCTGCCACACATTCCTCCTCCCACGCCAAAAGACGCCTATTCCACACCCACGCATTCCCTCCTTCCTCCCACCCCAATGCCGCCATCTCTTGATTCATGGAGCTCTCTTGATTCATGACCAAATCAATAAGGCGGCGGAATTTGATTCGAAGCAGAACTCCGCCTACCTAATTGTCAGTCCAAAAATAAGTACAACTACCATTACCTACCATCCGCCTAGTGTTATCATCTAACTAAGTTATTTATCAAATGAACTTAGTTCAGTTGAAAAAGACAATGCATAATATATGTAAGGTCTTGGATTGGAACCCCGAACACCAAAAAAAAAATTATCCACTTTTTATATAATTTACATTTGACACTTTTGACTTTCTAACATAACTTTCTATATAAAGTCTAAAGAGTCATGTATTAAAACGTCTCCAAAATCTATAAAGGTTGTATTTACGTGGATCGACTTTGTCATCTACGAAAATCTAACTGATTGAATATTAAATTAACACGCTGTCTATATTGATGACATGTTATATGGAGTAAATTGTGCCTACGAGTCACAAATTTAATGGAGCATTTAAGTTATCTAAATTGGATTTAAAGGAAATAATAGTTTGCAAGCCTTTGAAGTGAACCATAGCGTCATACAAAATGTGTCACTTTGGTCAAGAGAGATGAGGTGTCACGTTAAATAACACAGTTGTCTATATTGATGACACATTATATGGAGTAAATTGTGCCTACGAGTCGCAAATTTAATGGAACATTTGAGTCATCTAAATTGGATTTAAAGGAAATAATAGTTTACAAGCCTTTGAAGTGGACCTTTACTCTTAAAGTAGGGTCCATAATAAATTAGGAGGTCGAAATCCTGAATTCGTGCCTGATTTAACGCGAGTAAAAGAGGATCTTAGGCATGGAGAAGAGTAATTATATTTTTATTAACCTGGTTAGATTTTGTCTCGAACAGGTTTTAGTACATGTACATGGTATAGATTTGGCGAAAAATCGAGCCAAGAAATAAGTAGATCAACAGGGTAATACATTTCCTAATAATATGTGTATATCATTGACACTTGGAATGATGCAGCAGTGACAGAGAATGACTATATTCGAGAATATAAGATTGGCATTCTAAATGTGAGGATCTTTTTTAGTTTTATTTTTATTTCGCTTTCCTTTTTATTTTACTAGGTTAGGTTTATATCTCTTCAGTTTTTTACTTTTAAGTCAACTCATGTGTAGTCATTATATTTTTGAATGAAATTTTGCAAGAATGTGTAAAATATTTTTTAAAATCAACTCATGTGTAACCTTCAAAAAAAATTAATGAAATTTGGCTAGAATGTGTAAAATATTTTAAGAATTTAAACTAGTCCATCCAAAAAAAAGCGTAAAATATTATAATAATCTCTCCAAAAACATTTTAATTTTTTAGCAAAACATAAATTAAATATAAATTTTTAATCGCCAAAAACATAAAAAAAATGATATTAACTCATGTTTTGTGAAAGAAATTCTATTTTTTTTTAAAGATTCTTATAATATTCCACTTAGGCAAAATTATGTTACATACAAGTTGAATTTTAAAATAAGAACCAGTAGTAATCACATAAACAACAGGGAACATGTTAAAAGGATTGCCACTTACCGTTAATGAATCATAATCCTCAGACCATAAAGATTGTTTGGTTGTAATATCATAGTTATTTCTAAAGCTACACATGAATTGTAGTAATTTGTTGACAACATATATATCAACAATTAAACTTACTCAATTCGATTTGAAAATGTTATTCTTGTAAAAAAAAAAAAGTTTTTTCTCCTTCATCAAAATTTGAATTCGAAATCTCCAACTATTTTAACTCTTAATTCTAATCAATTGAACTACCATACTTCCGTCAAACACCACGATTACAATAAATTTACCAAAAAAATTAAAAGTAGATTAAAAAGTACCAAATCACGATGAGAAAAGAGTGTTAAAAATTAATGGAGATATAGAATTTTTATTCACAAAAAAAAATGTAAAATAAAATAAACAAAAATTAAATATAAAAAAGGGTTAAGGATTTGTATGTTAATCTAAATTGGTACTGGTACAACCTTTTAACTCGGATTCCAATTATAACTCTCCTAACCTAGGATTTCCCTTGTGTGACAGTTTCTTTTTTTTATACCAGTAACATTAATGTATTTTAGATGACGACAATGATTAATGAACAATTAAAATAAGGAGAATACTAACGAGTGTCCTCGTAGCATTGATTAAATATCAAAAAAAGTAACTTTGTAACAAAAAATTATGTAATTATTGTCAAGGCAAAAGTATAAACTTGTATTTTTAAGATAAAATTTCTGCTAATGGATTCCTTAACCAATGTCCTTTGGACACTAGTTAGAAGAACCCTTAAAATAAAGAGAAATGCTAAAGAATGACATTGTTAAGAGGACAAATTTAGAAATGTTTTATTGGGAAATTGTGAAAAGTGATATATTTAACTTTTGAAAAGTTAAAAAATTGTTGAATTCGATACAAATTTACCATTTTTGGTTTCTTTAACTAGTGTCCTAAGTGCACTGGTTAGCATAACCATATCCCCTAAACTATCGGTCCCTTTCTAATGCACGTGTAAAAATATTTGTCGGAAAAGGTTAACCCTTTAAATGGGCCTCAGATATTTCGAGAGATTAGTCTCTACAATTACGCATGAATAACATCTTTGCCTTATACAAACAAACAAAATTACTCACAAGTACTCGATCGTTTGTTTCGACTTACCAAACAATGATGTGTAAGAATCAAAACCATGACCAGTTAAATTGGTTTGTTTTTCTTCACCATCTTTTAATTCAAACCAAACCAAATCAATCAAACTCGATCGCTATTAGGTTTGGTTATCGGTTTTATGTAATTAAAAAACAATCACCTAAAATCCAAACCAACCCATTATATAGTATTTCTTTTATTCCACATTATATCGATAGTGTTGTCGTAAAAGAATAAAAGATATATACATAAAAATAAAACAAAAAATATGTTGTATTCATTTTTTTAATCACTTTGAATTATTATTTTCATACAACTTGGTATTTGAAGAAAAAATATAGGTATTTTTAAATAAATTTTTAAAATGTCATCCCGATAAAACCAAACAACCAACCCGTTCTTCATTGGTTCAAATTTTAATAAAAATTGCAAAAATCAAACCAACTATTTTTGGAGAATGCAAACTAATGTCTTCAGGTATTGGTTAAACAACTATAATAAGTAGGTGACATTTAGTTTGCACCACTAAGTAAAATATCTCAACTTACACTAATAAAATAACCTCTTGTAGCAACTTTTTTATCATAAGATCCGACCCATTAGAATAAATTTAAACTATATCAATGACTTATATTGAAGTGGTGTAAGTTGGAGTAATGTACTTAATGGTCCAAATTATCATTTGCCTATATAAAGAGTTATGTAATTATTACTTAATCAAAAAATAAAAATTTACATATGTTTTCAAGATAAAACTTTTTTTTATCAATTCAGACTTTTCTCTACGATAAACCAAATCCCCCTAATAATGTACCTATACCACTCTTTCTAATTAGAACTGGCTGTTAAGACATTGAGTAGGTGATAGATGTAGTATTCATTCATGGTCTTGGATATGGCAAGCTTTGTCACATGGCAATCCTCAAACTTTTCCCCCTATTAAATCACTATGGCACTGTATGATTACAACTTCCGAGGAGTGTATATTCTCCCAGCAAGACTCTACCCTTTGGGTTGGGACTAACACAGGCAATTAGCAGATAATACTAGTCAAGCATGTTTCCTTGTAAAAAACCAAAATATTAATGAAGATAGATGGTTTAAACTTTAAATAGCATGCTTCAAGACATGAAACAATGGTCCTAGATGACAATGTTAGCAATTTGGGTAACCAAAAATCACGTAGCTTTTGCAAAATCAGGGTCATTAACCATACACCTCCGATCACTATTATAAGCAAAAATTCACTTTGTAGGTTCATTCAATAAATGATGTATGTAGTCTATTTAATGGACCACATACATCATTTATTGAATGAACTTAAAAATGAGAGTTTTGCTTATAATAGTGACTGAAAAATGTATTTTGCAAACATGCATTGAGATTTTCCATTTCTTACATCAATAAGGTTATGACAGAACAATTTTTAAGAAGAGAGGCGAAAAGTATAGCTCACTTTGAAGGGCCACAGAGAACTTTTAGAATGTAAATTCAGAGCATATAACATCAAAAGATTGCTCATAGGACACTGGTTAGCATTTCCCAACATTAAGATATATACCAATAATTCTCAATTGTGAGGGTCATCTTTATATATAAATTTCTAACTCTTATCTAATTTACATTCTAACTCTTATATACATAAATTGTGGATGGTCCAATTGGATCTATCATCTTAAAAATTGTGGTCGAGTCTTACTCAACTTTACAAAATCAATTTGTAAGATGAAAATTGTTTTCACTTATAAACATATTATTAGGTCATCTCTTATTCAATGTGGGACTACTTAACACTAACATTAAATGATTTATGGATTAAATTGGTGAGGGGGTACTATACAGAGACTAACTTGACTATTTATTTTTTGTATTATTTGAAATAGTAAATAAACTCAATATTGTTTAAAATATTATACAAGTATCGTTAAAAAAAAAACAAGAAGCTAAACACAAGAAAAAGGATATACATTCTCAGCTTAAATAAAGATAGAATCTTTAAAAACACTATTATTATTTATGGTGTGCTTCATCTAACAGTAAAATAAAACAAAAACAAAAAAAACATGACCGAAATGCCTGATGTATATTTATTACTTTTATAGTAATGTTCAGAAGTAGCTATCATATAATATTATTACCAAGAAACTCAAGAAGTGAGAGCCAAGACCCACACTCTTGTTAACGTGGGTCCGTCTCTGATGGACACGCTATACGATATATACACGTTGATACTAGTAATAATTTAAGAAAATGACATAATTGAATGTAATCACATGTGTCAGTGTTGTACATGGATACATGTCGCACATCAGACACACTTTCGATCAGAAGTGTACGTGCCATAGAGATTAAACCTATAAAGTACTGTACATGAGTTATATTAAAAAAAACAAAAAATAAATAAACTAAAAAATGAACAAATTTCGTTAGCTAAATTCCCTAGATTAAAAAACACCTATGGAGAATTAGTATACCTAAAAAAAGAAGAAAAAACCAAAATGAAGAAGACACATACTTTGTACTTGTTTATGCACCTACAAAGCTAAAAGGAGAACAAATCCAAAACAATAAGCAGATGCTCAAGCCAGTTGGTCTAGTCATACAAACTTGTGCACAAAGTCTTCTCTAATCATTCTTATTTACTTGCATTCCTCTTGAATCAAGATGCACATCATTATCCAAATCAAGGAATGTTGGTTCTTTTATTTTTAAGAAATCTAATCCAAAATCCAAACTTTATATCCCTCTAGTCTAGATACATCAATTGGATTTATCTATAAGGCCCAAAAGTTCATCCACTTGAAAAACATCAACAGTATTGTTCATATTGACAGGTATCTTTGGTATCTCAGATGTTGTAAGAGTTGTTGCCACTGAAGAACAACTGCTAGCAGCAGCCAAAGAAGAATCCTTAAAAAATGCCTTAATAGAGCTATAATCTGATATATGAGGGAAGTTGAGGCAAGCAAAAGGACCAGACATGGCACTAGCAGCATAATCATAAGCAAGAGCAGTTTCTTGAGCAGTAAGAATTGTACCTAACCAAAGTTTACTACCTTTTGATTTCCTAATCTCACCAACCCAATTCCCCCAAGTCCTTTGTCTAACACCTCTATATTTATTCTGAGTTTTGAGGTCCTCCTTTCCCTTTCATACACCCTTTCTTTGAACCTTTTGCCGGTGCTTTCCGCTTCGGCTTACCATCATCTTTATATAGTTTCTCATTATACTCCTTCCACTTTGCTAGAATCTCAGACACAATTTTTTTCTACTCCAAGTTTTATTTTGATGCAGATTTCACACATTTTGCATAGTTTCTTGATCTTTGGTGCCACTGGTTGAACCACCATCATGAAAATCTCGAATTTGATGGCACTAGAAACATTAGTGATATTACTCAAGAAAGTTTTGAGAGATAACAATTTATTTTCCTATTTGTTCTCTCATTCCTTCAAGGAATGTCATCTACTTTTACAATAAGACATCACGTCCAATCTTTCAGTATAGGATATTTAGTCCACTTCTAACATCTCAGAACCCTGGATCCTATTGAAGTTTTTATTGAGTTATTCCTGTTATAAAAACACCTTACAGCTGATGAAGCAGTGATACACACATGGACACCGGACACGACAATGGAGAAAATTACATAATTGAATGCATGTTTCGGTATTGGACACAAACATGTGTCAGATACCGAACACGGCTTCGATCAGTAGTGTCAATGATCCAGAGCTTACAACAGCTCAACTATTCTACTCAGCATTTCTTACTACTAAGTGTATAACTTAGATACCCCATTTGCCAGCAAGTTAGGCATCGCCATAGACTGCTTTGAGTTCACCTTTCAAATGTTCATCTTACATTGTTCATTTTACTAAGTGGGATCGGCTGTATGGACGTAAAGCATGTGCTAAGAGTCCCACATCGGATAGGTGATGGCCTGACAATGTGTTTATAAGTGGGGGCAATCCTCACCTCACAAGCCGGTTTTGTAGGGTTGTGTTAGGCTCAACCACCATTTCTAAGATGGTATCAAAGCCTCTACAAGATCCATTGGGCTATCATACACAAATTTCAGAATATACAAGTCTTTGTAACTTGTGCTATCTCTAAACATAAATAACAGCGGTAGTCCAAATTAAACCTAATCTAAGAGACAAGCCACAAGCAAGATGTTCAAGACAGTTGATACTAGTGAGGGAATCTTTTGCACAAGTCTTGTCTAATTATTCTTCTTTCCTCGCATTCCTCGAGTCATGATTTAGATCATAATCCAAAAGATTATGATAATCCATAATCAACACCTGATGCTGTGTTTTCAGTATGAGGCAAACTCCCCGACAGCATAGCATCTCGATTTTCCAATTCATAAAAAAAGCTTCAAGTAGTCCCAACATGAGGATTATTACTCTCTTTAGGGTAACCAATTTGTCCAAAATCCAAACTTTGCATCAAAACTTTTCAAAAGTTCGTCCATTGAAAAACTTTTCAAGTAATCATCAGTGATGGCAAATTTATCCATCCATGAAAAATCCATCTGGTCATTACACACACCCTCTACAACCTGCACAACATCATCTGTCTGTGTTAGTGTTCCTTCTAAATTTGCATCTTGGATTTCACCACCACCAAGGTCTATGATATCAACAGTATTTTTAATATCGACAAGTAGCTTAGGTATCTTTTTCTTAACATCTTCAGCAGCACAAACCTCTGAATGACTAGACACAGTTGCTGTCTCGGATGTTCCAGGTGTCGTTGCCAGCGAAGAACCACAGCGAGCAGAAGCCAATGAAGGATCCTTCAAATATTCCTGAATAGAACTATAATCCGAGATATCAGGAAAATTAAGTCGCGCAGAAGGATACATGGCTCTAGCAGCATAATCATAAGCAAGAGCGGCTTCTTGAGCTGTAGGAAAAGTACCTAACCAAAGTCTACTACCACTATTAGGCTCCCTAATCTCAGCCACCCATTTCCCCCAAGTCCTTTGTCTGACACCTCTTATTTATTCTCTGAGTTTTGAGGTCCTCCTTTCCCTTTCATACACCCTTTCTTTGAACCTTTTGTGGGTGCCTTACGCTTCGGTATACCATCATCTTTACCAGCATATAGTTGCACATTGTATTTCTTCCACTTTGCTAGACTCTCAGCCACACATTTAGTCCTTTTTATTCTACTCCAAGTTTTATTTTGATGCAGATTTTGGGTAGTTTCTTGATCTTTGGTGCCACTTGTTGAACCATCGTCATTGAAATCTCGAATTTGACAGTAATTTTTTCCCTTTGTATCATTGTTACAGGTATCCATAGCAGAGAAAGAAAGGATATAGACCAAGCAGAGAAAATATAACAGGAAGAGGAAAGTGTCTACAAACAGAGAAATCACTTACGTGTAATCTGAGGAAAACGCTCAAGAAACTAAGGAGAAAGAGGAAAAGAAAAGAAAGCAAGGAGAGAAAGAGGAAAAGAGTTCTTGGACTGAATCTTGATGAAATGTATCACAGTTACAGGATCTGAGTTTTTTTTTTGCTTAATATAGGTGTTTGGATAGTTTTGCATGCCTGTGAACTTTTTCTTACTACAAACAACTAAGAATTTGAAAATATAGTCAGATCAAACTTAACGAACTAGAGACATTGGTGAAAGTACTTAAGAAAGTGTTGAGAGACATGCATATATCAATGCTACTTTTCTACTACAGAATTTTTAGTCCACTTCTAACATCTCAGAACCCTAACAACATGGAACCTATATCCTATTTACAGTTTTTCTTTTTTTAGTTTTTCCTTTAATAAAAACAGCTTACAACAACTCGACTTTCGTCAAAAAAAACTCACATACTCCACGGAGCAATTCATACTAAGTGAATATTTGTTTCCGTGTCAAAACATCTATTGATGTGCGTCTGTAAGAAACAAGGATGGGATGTAAGTTCGAAATTTTACCTACACATATTCTCATTCATGATTTGGACCTTTATGAGGTGCAGTCTCTACAGTGTCCTCTTCAACTAAGCGCTTAAAGTGGTTTTAGAAGAAGAAGAAAAAAAACAGCGTATTAACAATTTATCAAACCCATCTAGAAGTAACCATCTTGCAAAATAAGAAGAGTCTTGAAGTAACAAGTTAGCGTGATCTAAATTTTAGAAAGGGTTCAATAAAATGCCCAATAGAGCAAGTCAACAACTGTGACCCCTTTACTGCTGTAAATCATAATTCATTCCTTGGACTTGACACCTCCGAAGGATTGACATGGCCAACCAAATATGACACTGACACAAACACGTCCACACCGGACACAAGCCTTTTGATCAAAAGTGTTGATGTCATAGAGCTTAACACATCCATTTTGAAGAGAGTAAATTTCCCTACCCTTCAAGAAAATTTCTAATATACACATCTTAAAAAAACTGTTATTTATCTTGTTCAGCAATTTGTCTTTTGAGTACATTTCTAAACTACAAGCTTTGTTTTGGAGTTAACTTTTAAGCTGACCCAACTTAAATAGCAGCAGTTACACATATAGACTATATAATTACGCCACCTTTCACTCGCCTAAATCATATTAACTTGAGCGTAAGAGTACATGCAGATACATCGACACTATTCGACACCCTCACGTCATGAATTTAAGGCCTACACAACCAGGTATGGATTGTTCTTCCATATCACTGATACTCTCTTGCTTGCATCACTATCAGTTCAGACAGAACAGTTATCAACCGGAGGAAAGTAGTTCCCTTTAAAGGGCCATATAAAAGGACAGCCAATATAGCCCCAAGCAGAGCAGAGCACCAATCAAAAACCAGTAACAGAATTCCAGACTGTTTTCTTTTCATACACAAACTCTGAATATGTATATAAGCTTAAGCTGTTTCTAAACACAAATAACAGCAATTATAAAGTATTGTACAAGATTGCAACATGAAAAAACTACTTGTCCATTTACATATAACATAAAAAAACTAATGTCAAAATCAGTGCCCAAGATGCTGTATTAGACCTAAAAAGTACTGTACATGAGTTATTAGGTAGTCCAAGTTAACCCCAGAAAACAAACTAAACAAAAAAAATAAACGAATATTGTCAGCTCAATTCCCCATTTTAAAAACCCTATAGGGAATTAGCATATCAAAAAAAAGAAAGTAGCTTATTTCCTATTTATTTTTTTATGCATCTATTAGCTAAAAGGAAAACAAATCCAAGGGACAAGCATGAGCAGGATGTCCAAGCCAGTTGATACTTGTGAAGCAAACTTGTGCACAAAGTCTTCTCTAATCATTCTTCCTTCCCTGCATTCCTCTTGAATCATGATTTAGATCATAACCCAATTCCAGAAACGGTGTATCTTCTCCTCCGCCATTAAAGTTTAGAGGTAATCCATAATCGACACCTGATGCTATGTGTTCCATATGAGGCAAACTCCCCAACAGCTTAGCATCTGGATTTTCCAATTCATAAATGAAGCTTGAAGTTGTCCCAACATGAGGATTACTTTCTTCAGGTAAACCCACTTGTCCAAAATCCAAACTTTGCATCACGCCAGTATCATCAATCGGATTATTATCTAGTTGCCCCAAAAGCTCATCCACCTGAAAGAATTCATCCACGTGAAAGAACTCGTCCACTGAAAAACTCTTTAAGTAATCATCATTGAAGTCAAAGTTATCCATCCATGAAAAATCCATTTGGTCATTACACACACCCTCTCCAACCAGCACATCATCATGTGTTTGTGGTTGTGTTAGAGTTTGTGTTCCTTCTGAATTTGCATCTTGGATTTCACCACCACCAAGGTCTATGATATCATCAGGCTCATCCATTGGCTCTTGCTTCATTCTACTAGTTGGAGATGTAGCTTCATAAACTTTATAACAAACATCAACATTGTTCATATGAACAGGTATCCTAGGTATCTCCTTAACATCCTCAACAGCACAAACCTCAGAATGACTAGACACAGTTGTTGTCTCAGATGTCGCAGGCGTTGTAGAAGAACAACAGCTAGCAGCTCCTGCTGAAGAATCCTTCAAATATTCCTGAATAGAACTATAATCTGAGATATCAGGAAAGTTAAGTCGCGCAGAAGAACCATACATGGCTCTAGCAGCATAATCATAAGCAAGAGCAGCTTCTTGAGCTGTCGGAAAAGTACCTAACCAAAGTCTACTCCCTCTATTTGGTTCCCTAATCTCAGCAACCCATTTCCCCCAAGTCCTCTGTCTAACACCACGATACTTATTCTCCGAGTTTTGAGGTCCTCCTTTACCTTTCATGCACCCTTTCTTCGAACCTTTAGCTGGTGCTTTACGCTTCGGTTTACCATCATCTTTACCGGCATAAAGCTTCTCATTGTATTCCTTCCATTTCGCTAGAGTCTCAGCCACAGATTTAGTTCCTTTTCCTCTACTCCTAGTTTTCCTCTTTTTCGATAATTCCAATGGCGCAAGAGAAACATTAAAACTTTGATCATAAGCAGAAGCACCCATATTTAAACTTCCAAGTAAATCAACAGTAACACTCAACAATCTGCTAAAACAACAACAGAAGAACCAAGTCAAGAACAATCTTGAAAAATTCCTTGTAAATCAGACCCAAAACTTGAAAAAGTACAAAAACTCCAAGCAAATCAAAACCCAAATAGTGGAAAAGTTCAAATTGGATTTCACAATATAAACCTTATTATAATAATTAATAAAACTAAATAGTAAATAAATCAAACCAAAAATTCCATTTCCTTAGCCAACAAGTAATAGACACTGATTGAAATAAAAAATCAAACACTTGGTGTGCAAGTTTTAATTAATTAATTTTCTAGTAAAAACAAAACATTTATTCATTTTTTGTTTTCATCACTACAAAATCAAGCAAAACCCAAAACAAAAACAAAATCAAAACTTCCCTAACAAGTAGTAATCACACACAGAAATTTTAACCTAGAAAAACAAAACAGACAAATTTTATAAAAAAAAAATGAGAAAAATTAGTGAGTAAGAAGAAAAAGCTAACAAATCAGAGAGAGAAAATCGGTGAGAAATGTAACTAACCTTAATAGCTGAATTTGTGAAGAACGATTTTAGGGTTTTGTTTATCCTTGTTTTTCTGTGAGAGTGTTTGGTTTTTGAAGCGAACGAGGTATTTTTGTTTTGGTTTTGTGAAGAAACAACGTTATAGCGAATATGAGAGAGATAAAAAATCTTCGATTTGGCACACAGAAATATCTATTTATAGCCTTCTCTAGATATTTCTGATATTTTTTATTACCAAATCGGTACCGACTGACGTGGCGTTTTCTTAGTCGTGTTGTTTTGCTTCGGTTTCCCGAACCGTGTGGCTCGAACCTTCCCGAGCCGCTAAAACGTTCTCGTTTCGCTTTCCCTTCTTTTTTATTGTGAAGTGAATCTCTCCGATAGGTCCATTTTTTTTGCAATATTTTCGATTATGACATTGCTTTGAGCTACCGAGTAAATATCTTTTTTTTTTTTTTTGAAAGAAGCTACCAAGTAAATATCTATTAGTTAGTGATTTATTTCTTAACTTTGTTTATATAAAAGTGGGATTTATACCAAAGAAATTAGGCTAGTAGTCTAAAAATGCAAATAATTCCGACAAAATCAATGAAATCAAAAAATTAACAAAGTAAACAATCATTTGACTAATTTAGGTCAAAAATTGAACTGGATCGAAAAATACTAAAATCGCATTGATTCGATTCTCACTTTTCCATTTTAAAATTCAATGTTTTGATGAACCGAATTGATAGACTTCTTAATTTGTTATTTTTGACAATTATTTAGCTACTTTCATATCTCATTACATGAGTTACAACAACAAACCCTTAACTTTCTCATTTTTTCGATGTTACTTAAAATCGTCGTTGTTGGTGCTTCAAACCTTCGTCACCACTTTATGTTTCTCCTACCATTGTTGTTATATTTGATTTGAGATTTTTGTTTTATTGTTTATAACGACTACTGCTGAATCATTTTGTATTGTGAGTGTATGATTGATTTGGGGATTTTAGTTTACCATTGTGATTTTTCGTTTTGTGACAGATAAGTTAGAGGTTGTGAGATATGTCACTGAAAATGAAATGTCATATTCATTTTATCAAATTTTATTTCATTTCAAAAAAAAATCCAAGTCATGATAAAAATTAGTACAATAAAATGTCATTCATTTTTAGTAAAGCCAACACATAACATGAACTAGTGCTCTAGTTTGCACCTTAAATGGTGTTTGTCTTCTTTTTGTTTTTAAGAGTAAATGGTGTTTGTCTTTGTTTGTTTTGTTTGATTGTGCTGATTGTTTTGTTGGTACAATGATTGTGCTGATTTTTTTTTTGGTTACAATGATTGTGCTGATTTGATTACGTAGTTTATATATTTTAATCCCATGCATTAGTGCTTGAAAATCGTTAATTGAAATTCTTCGGCTTAATTAAAATGTTGTTTTTTTACAAAAAAAAAAAGAAGAAGTTGGTTTTACCCTTCATGACCACTTTATGCTTGAAAACCATTTAGAGGGTATGCTTAAAAATATTGCACTTTCAGGCAATTAAAATGTCGTCAACTTCTTTTTTACCATTTCATTTGATCCGATCATCCAAATCAAATCGTATATCATCACTTTTGAGAAATGTTAAAAATCAAATCAAGTTAGATTTAGTCGGTTTGGACTTTTTGCAACTACGAACCAAATTGAATAGTTACACCCCTAACGTAGCCACACGATCGAATTTGCTTAATGCCCTTTTCAAATTTAAATGAACATTTATGGAATTTGAATGCATTGATTTTGTCAAATTCATTTTAGTTAAGCTGAAATGAATGTGAAGTGGTTGATGTTGGAGTACTACTATAGTTTAAGCCTACGAGGAAAGTACTACTTAAAAAATAATCTATTATAGGTGATAGTTTCATGACTTGCATATCACATTGAACACTTTTATCTACTCAATATGAGAAGATGTGTGTTATGGAGACACTATTTCTAACACTCTCTTAGATACGAATAGCACTTGTATAACATTGAAATATCAATGTTATATAACATTGGTTAATATATAACATTGGTCAATTAAGATGTGTCACGTAACACTTCACATGCATATCTTTCTCTTTCATCTTTAGTCATTTCTTACATTGGCCATGTGACACACCTTAAATGACAAATATTATATATCATTGATATCCCAATACTACATAAGTATTATCCCTCAAACACTCACTCTTTTATATATTGGAAGAGGGTTTTTGGATTTTGGTTTGCCCCTGCAAACAAGGTTTTAGTGTTTGAATAGTCAATGGATTTGTCCCTGTTAACAAGGTTTTAGTGTTTTAATAGTAAATTAATATTACTAATGCTCCAATTTTTAATTTTTTTGGTTACATTACTTATGCTCCAATTTGATATAACACTAATAGACTCAAAAGTACACTAATTTAATTTGTGACTTTATTTTAGCATCATTCTAGTTCTAGAATTCAAATGAATGAAACGCCGTTGTATTGCAAAAGCCAAAAGTTACTGATAGAATCAACAATAAGCAGAAATCAGCTTCCAAAGCAGTACTCATTATCGAATCGATTATTGGGATCTGAAGTGATAAATATTGGCTTCAAAGTTGAGAAAAAAATATAGAATTAAAGAAGCAAAGAAAAGGAAATATACACTTCAAAAATACAACAACTACAACTCCCAATTATGGTTCAAATGGATAAGAGGCACGTAACAAATGAATGTGTAAGGTAGGGAATGGATTCCTTTGTATAAGGAATAGGAATCAAAGTAGATCAGACAACATCCCTATGTAGGGTTGACATGTCACATTGCATGCACATGGGACACGTGCCATGTCAGCTAGTGTGACACTTTTATGCATGGTAATGGTAACACGTCATTTTTAACGGCTTGCGGTTTAACAATATCCACGTGTCTCTAAAACCTTAGACCTAAACCACTTGATAAATCATGTTCTTCCTTCTAGTTATAGCTGAGTGACGACGAGCACCTAAAATAACTGAAAAAATATAGCTTATGGGTCTCAAATTTGAAGAGCTTGATACCTATTAGCTTCTTTCTTTCATTAAGGAGAATTTATTTGGTACTTATAAGACCATAAGACCAAGATCTCACTTAGAATTAATCATAAATGGCTCTCGTTAAAAAATTGAAATGAAATATAACCATATAGAGTTATTAATAGTTGATTAATGAGTTTTATTTAAGACATTTATGAGATGTTAAGTTGGAGAAATTAAGTATTTGTTAGGTACTAATATTAAATGAGTTTAAGTATAAAAAAATGTGTATGTCCGTCCTGGATACTTTTAGTAGTGTTTAACTTTAAGTGACAATTTGACATTAATCAAAATTATTTATTTGTCTTCCACTATGAATCTTAGAAGCACATATCAGCGTCTACCTTATCAAGGTGAAACAAGAGTGGAGAGTTGATGGGCTGATTTAAGTCGTGAAGTCACTTGTTTCTTACTAATTCCAACAATTACATATAGGTGATTTGAAGAATTCTAACCGCCGCTAATATTTTGCAATCAAACGGGTAAACTTTGATCTGTTTCAAACATATTAACTTTGCAAAACTCTAAACCATTATCTCTTATTTATTTTAATTGTTAGCGTGAATTGTTTGGTTGAAACGGTAATTTCTGTGGATACATATTTACTTATCACTTTATTACTTATTAAATTATTTAGTACAACTGCCTAATCCGACCATCAATATACCATATTTATTATACATCATAATTTTTCCTTCTCTTGTTAAAAAAACATTGTTTTTCCTTCTTTTTATCTCTCATTTACACAATTGTCTTTCCACTTACCTTTAAATTATTACATGTTTATGGATTCTCAAGGTAAATGGTAAGAAAATGAGTGACGAATAGAAGGAAAAACAAATGTAAAGACATTAAAAAATCCTAGAGAGACAAAAATGAAATGATAGAGGTATACAATATTTTTATTTTTTTTGAAGAAAGACACTACAAGAAAATATGTGACTTGCTACGCCCATTTACGTTGCTAATTCGCAACTAATTCCTAGTAAACGAGTTTAGCTATAGATATGCTATGGAATACCTATTGATTAGGCCGTAGCATGGACTGAGAGACAAATTTGCTAGGGAATTCATTCTTAGTAAATCCATAGCGAGAAAAACAAAAATCCTAGCAAATATTTAGTTAATCTGCAGCAAAAAAGCATTAAAAATGAATTTTCCGCAGCAAAATAACCATCACTTATCATAGCAATTTCGCAACAAACCGACAGCAACATTACTAAGACTTGTCATAGCAATTCCATAGCAAATCTACAGCAGAAATTTAACAGAATTTTCTTCATTGGATCCGAGCAATTAGGACCTTTTAACCTTTTAAATAAAACATTTAAATCACTACCAATCAATTAAAAAAAAACTTTAGTTGAACAACACAAGAAATGCAAAATAGTATTGATAAGAAATTAGGTCTCATACAAGTAATTCAACATCAAGAGAGGCTAAACACAATTCCAAGGTTATTGAAATTCTACAGTACGTAGCATGGGTTCAAAGCCATATTCACTTGTTTCTAAGGCCTTTAAAACAAAATTACCAGCCTTGATCTCATACGATAACCAACACACATGACATTCTGAAAATATTGAGCTTCACATATAGAGACAAAAAAATGTCAAATAATCATTTTGTCAAATATAGAGACAAAAAAATCACCTTACAAACAATTCCAACCAAACTCATTGTTAAGCCACCTAAACTGACCTGAATACTTAGGATCTTCTGCTCGTTGCATAATAAGAGTCTTCAGACATATCATTTTTGGATTTCTCTACTTACGAGAAAAGGTCATGTTTCAGCTGGCCATGAAAATAATTTAAAATAATGAGTGAAGCATGGGTAAAATTTACACATTGGCTCGATAAACGTATATCATTGCATCCAACAATGCAAGTAAATTTGATTTTAAAGACTATCTTACAGTGAGGAACTTCATATGGCCTAAATCAATTGAGGGATGAACACATCTCTTTTTGGCAAAATCCCTAGACACAATGAAAGAAAGAAAGAAAGAAAACATGGCACATCAGTTACTAAAATACATCATGACAAGGCATATCAGTTATTAAAAACAAGACCTTAAAGAACAAAACTCATTAGTTACTAAAAAAACAGCATGATATGGAATATAATTATTAAAATTTTAATGTGACATGTGAGTGCTTACCGATGAGATGCATTAAAGGGGCTTCATATTCTCAGATAAAATAGAACCTACTCTCTTGGAGGTGCATCAGCAGTAGAAAACATACTCATAGTGCTCTCAATTACACCAGGAACAATTGCAACTCATCCATAACTTGAAACATAAACAAACGCTACAACTATTTTTGGAAGGTATCAACTGTTTGGCTCAACAGTTCTCCTGTAGGAACTGCACATAAATCAAAATTATGCACACATAATCATATACAACATAGAAACAAATTTAAATTTCTCTGTTTTTGGAAATTATAGTCAATCAAAATAAAACAATGCTCACAAGTTTTGAGCGTGGGGGGTTCAGCACCAACGCAACCTGAGTGTCACAATTTTTTAAAATTCTTGTAATGAATGTTTTCAGCATGTTGTACAATATATGTTTATGCTTATATGATGACATATAAACATTCCAATTGAAGCAAAAAATTCCATTGCATCCATTCTACTAGCTAGCTTCCTCAACAATCCTAATCTCAAATCTTCAAAGCATACACAACTCTATAAATTGAAAACAGGGTCACCAATGTGAATAGAAAATACAAATTTTGGTTCATCATCCCTAATTAATTAATTTAAACTCTTTCCACCCACACTTATAATGGCAAATAACATCATACATAAAGAACAAATTACAACTTTTAAAATATACCTCGGATTGCAGTGAACCTTAAAACGCATGCCACAAACCTCCAAATCCCCTGGAATCTTCGAATCCCTCTGTAGTGAAGCCCCTTCAACGTCCCAAGTGCAAGGAATCTTCAACGTCACAAGTGCAAGGAATCTGCAGAGATCACAAAAAAGTTGCTCGTATCGGAACAAAGCCACCAAAATCAAAACAATGCCATTGAAATTGGAACAGCACCTCCAGAATCAGAACATGTGCCGTTGCAAGAAATCCACATACCAGAATCGTGAAAACAATTAATTACTGGGGTGAAGAATTAAAATGGAAAAGCTTAATTAAAAAGTGTAGCATTTAGTGTTACTAATGCATTGATTGTTGCACTTGTCAATAATATATTGTTTAATTGCTTAACCAATTCCCTAAGGGGACTCCTTGAAAGGACAATAATTTTAACAACAATCCTATGATTTTGAAAATCAGATGTATGATGAAAGAAATTCAGATAATCTTCGTGGAATCAAAAAATCAAAGGAATAAGCTTTGAATTCGAACAGGGTAACATAACACATCGTCACTGCTTTGAATTATAACAATAGCCTCCTTGATAAATTGCAAACAAATATCAAAATCTTAAACTGCAAATAATACTCAAACAGGTTTAGTGTCCTATGACATTTTATCACTTGCTTCAAAACAGAAGACGAATGCATTTTTGTAAAATCGAAACACCAGATAAGATTATGAGCACATGAATATCATCAGAACCATGTTAAAGACTACCATCTCCAAAATAATAAATACTTTTCTAAATAATGTAACGTCATCAACTTAATTTAAAGTACCTGGCACAACTCCAACAGCGCAAAAAACTCCAGATTTTCCATCCATTATACTAGCATCACACTCTACACTACCATTTCTATCAAATTAAACCCCCTGCCAGCATTTGTGCTCGAATCCCTTCAACAAAAGGAGCTCATATTAAACTATTATTACAGAAGGAGTTCTTACTTTATTTAAAAGCAAAACTTTATTGTTATGAAATTTGGTAAAAGTTACAGGAATGAACATGATCAAATGGGTGTTTGCACGAATGACCATGATCATAAGCTGTTTTGAACTGATGCAGAACCTACTTCCATTTCCTATTTGAATATATAAACACTTGTACAAAGTTTTCGTACAAAAATGGCTCAATGAAGTTATAGATCCAACCTCATTTCTGATTTGGTTACAATATTGGAAACAACTTATGCAATTTTCACATGATAGAGTGCTCAATTAAGCTACATATCCAAACATATCACTTGGTGAAGAGTTACTTTAACGGTGCAATTCACCATATTATTAATAATTATCTCCTAATATCCTAGTGGTGTGACAACATTTTTATACCAAGTAAATAAACAACATTTCTATATTCAAAATAACCATAGTCCAAAACATAGCATTCACCTAATGAACAAGGCATAATGCAAGTTACTGTATCTAAACTCAAAAAACTAACATGACACCCACAATCAACAAAATCACTAAGTATGTGACCTTAATTGAGATATAGCAGTAGTTAGCACAATTATCAACAAAACAAACATCGAGTTCCAAAACTAAACAACCATCAACAGAAACGGATTTGGATCCTCGGTAGCAAGTTCTCTATTGCTGAGAGATAAGTGGCTGGGATTTGTGAAACTCGTTGTGACTCTGACATGTTTTAAAGTCCAACTAACGTATCCTCTAACCAATGTGAATCAGTTCCATAAATTGCATATTAACTACTAACATAAAAAACATACAAGTAGTAAATCCAAAGATTTTCTCTAACTTCTTGATCAGGTCATGGTTTTATCATCATTTTTTAATATCTATGCTTGATTAGGTGGTTATCTGAGAATAGGAAACAAAGGATTAAGCCAAATTTCCACAATTTTCAATCACTACAAGTTTTACAACTAGTAACAAAGCCACAATTTTGCATTACTAAGTTTTGAAAACATATTATTCTATATAAAACTAACTCACACATTGAATTTCAACATTGAATAACACAAACAAGTTTCTAGGTTGCAGAGTAATGAATTGAACTAGAAAAGAAAGTGATAATTCATGGACTTCAGTGAATATTTTATTTACACAAATATATTTTCACTCCAATTGAAAGAAATTGATCCTAATTTAAATCAATTTGACTACAAGCACGTATAAGATCAAATTGAAGTAATAGTGAGTAAAATTACAAAAACTAGGGTTCTTACCAAAAACACGTGATGGAAAATCGATTGTATTGAAGAGATAAGAAAACATGTGAATCCACGATTCGGATGAAGATCGGAAATTCAAGGTTCAATTGATGGAGAACGAAGTATAATATGCTGACAAACTCGTCGGACTGAGTATCAGCAAGCATTTTGAGGTTCTCGATGAAGGAGGTGGAAGATCGGTGCGAGCGACGATGTAGATCGACGGGACGGTGGCTATCGGAGCAATCGACGGCAGCGACGTTGAGTGCAGGACCGAGATCGGAAGTAAGAGATGGAGCATAGTAGCTCGTAGAGACGGTGGAAATTGGTGCGAGCGACGGTGTTGATCGGTGCTACGGCGGAGATCGTGCAAGCAACAGCGACGGTGGTGGTCGGTGCCACGGTGGAGATGGATAACGACTTTTGCGATCGTGCGTTTCTGAGAGAAGGGTTTGTTTTTGTTTCTAAACAAAAAAAAAATGACCCCTTAAAAAAAGGATTTTTTATCCTAATTTATTTAAACATAAAAAAATTAAAAAAAAGCTAATATCTGTCAAATGGTAGCAAATTAATTTTAAATTTACTACCATTGCATTTCCTAGCATAGCTATGATAGCATATTAGGGATTTTCTTGTAGTGAGAGGAATACAATATAAATGAAAGTAGATTTGAAAATCATTATGAATTTGATGTGTTAAGGCAAGATTTTTAATCACCATTAACTCACTTAAAAGTCTAACGAAATTCCATGAAATCTTATTTAGATAACAATCCATTATAATTTTAAATTTCGAATGTCATACTTTTTTTAAATGGTAAAAGGTCTTAGTTAAATAACACTAAATTTATGAATCATATTTCAGAAACTATGATTATCTTAATTGAATACAACTAAATTTATTTATATTAAATATAAGTCTTAAGTAAAAGAATCTTGATTTAATACCAAAAATACTTTTCAACGTAAAAAAAGCAATTATGAAACAAAATGAGTATGAAACATACAAAGGGTAAGATTTTACAAATAATATTTGATGGATTTGAATCTAGATATAAACACAGCAACACAAATTTAGTACAATATAAATAATTGGTCTACTAAAAAACATTGCATTTTTTATTACCACACACACATTTAACTAACAACTAAGGGGGTGTATTGAAATGAGATTTCAAAGAATTTTAATAAACTAAGAAAATCTTGTGGTATTGAATCAAGACAATTAAGATTTTTTTTCAAGGCATCGAAATCCATTGGTATTCAATTGAGATTTCTAAGAACTTATAAAATGTTTCTTGGTATTGAAAATTAGACAGATTTTAATAAATTCATTTGTGGAATGGATTGTGTGAGACTTTTTAATTAAAATACACTCATCCAACAATCTCACACAAACTCTTGAGATTTTGTGATATTCTTTCAAATATATTTTTCTGATATTCTTCCAAATATATTTTTTCTTGTTTACGTTTCTTCCAAATTCTTTTCTGTTCTATTGTACAATGGCAGGTAATATATTTTGTTTGACAAACTTGATTGTCGAAATCATCATGCCTCTAACGTGCACTTTTCTTAACATAACTTATTTTACGATCTACCTATATATCAAATTATTATAAACAATCACAACTTTACCTTTATTGATATTATAATAATTTCTCTACTTGCATTTTTCTACCTATAACATGCATTTTTCAATCAAATTATTATAATCAATAAACTTAACATAACTTATTTTAATATAAATCTATTTATTTTGATATCATATGTCCAGAATTTTTTAAGATCAGTCAACTTGCGAGTAGCATATCATCTCGTAATATTGTTATTTGTTGTGGTGGTTTTATCCTACTAGATGATATTCTTAAAAAAAGTTATAAAAGTTATGCTTTTACCGAGTACTCGATTATCTCCATCACCTTACCGTAATCTATAAACCTCTCATAATATCAATGACGAAGCAAAATTAAACTGTCATGTTTACGATGAAGTCACACCTTTTCTGATCAAGACAAAAACTTGTATTTCGAACTCTTATAATATTGGCAATGTCACAACTCGTTATGTAGACAAGATAATCTATCATTTTATTATTTATTTGTGTTGTTTTATTATAATTTGCTTTTATGTGTATCATGTGTGGTTTACTTTATTTGTTTTTTTTTTCTTTTGTCATAGAAAGTTGCAAATACAAAACTAGATTTTATTTATTCCACAAATTAAAAACAATTGAAATGATTGATATGGACGAAATAAAACATATCATTTTCAAAACATTGTTTCTATGTACTTGTATATTTATCCTGTTTTTTTATTTATTTATAAATATCAGTTTATGTATTCAACACACATAAGATGATTTTGACAATTCTAAAGTGTGACCTTCTTTGTTCCTTGGGTTATGATATTCATTCTCTCATGTTAATGAATGACGATAAAAGGTATAAACACAATCCCCTCTCTTCTATTTCATATAATAATAATAATAATAATATTTAAGTGGTAATTTGTTATAACAGATCTGGTTAGAATAAATGAGTTGATACACAACGTGGATAGTTTTCTTTAAGAAGGGTAAAAGAGAGAAACAGAGTGACCCTAAGAAAATGGTAACGGGATGAGAGAAGTGACATACTAGATTTATTTGTCCATAGTACAAGAAATGAAGAATCATACAGGTTTATTGAAGAGCTTTCTCTTGGCTTCTTTTTTACTTATTATTAAAGCTAAAATATTTAATATAAAAAAAACAGGGATTGTTACATACACCCCTTTGTTTACTTTTTATCCACCTAGAAGTAATAAAAAAAAGCGCAATGAGCATTGTTTGCGCACAATATTTAAGCTACACATGAAACGAAGCGTTTAAAAGAAAAGAAGTTGAGTTTAAACCCTTAGTCTCTTCACCGAACCCTAGTCCCGACTTACATAAACTTTCTCTGCAAGCTTCGTTGTTGAAGTACTTTTGATTTCTTCTAACATTTCTCCAAGTTCATCTCTCTCTCTCTCTCTCATCTCTCTCTCTCTCTCTCTCTCTCTCTCTCTCTCTCTCTCTCTCTCTCTTTGAGTTCCCGCATTTTTCCTTTCATTTAAAGGTTGAAAAAGATGAAAAGAGATTTTGAGGTAAATGTAGAATGGAACTGTATTTGAATTTGTTTTTCTGCATTTAAAAAAAAAAACTATTACTATCTCAGGATCTAAATGAGAACGATGAAGAAGTTGTTGGTAATATGGTATGAATATGTGATAAGTTTGGAACCCATACCAATATTGAATTGTCCGGTCACCAATCCAAGTAATATTCAAGCAAATTTAGAAGATAATGTTCATAACATTTTTATAATCAAATTTGTTTAAGTGTATAATATATGTAGGCTTATTTAATCGGCCATAGAGGACCAAATTGAGATAAACTAACAGAAATGACTAAAACTAGTAACGGAGCAAAACAAAGAGGACCAAATTTATACAAATTATAGTTAAGAGACCAAATTGAGACAATCAATTAAGTTACGGAACCGGGTGATTGAATAAGCCATATATGTATTATACCCTTGATTGTTTTAATACGTGTATTATAATTTATGTCAAATTATTAGAAGATTTTTAATGCATGTATTAAAATATTCTTGGCCAGTTAATTTCTAATAAAAAAAATATGTTTTTGGCTAGTTATATATAAAATAGTTTGACAATTCTATTACATGTATTAAAATAGTTTGACATGTATTATACCCTTAAGTACATTGGTTTTCAAAATTGGTTTTAATACATGTATGTCAAACTATTTTTTGTTTTCATTTTAAGCGTTTATTTATGTTTTTGTTAAATTGATAAATGTAATGTAATTTTATTATATTCAAATTTATGTCAGTATGATTTCTTTAGAGAAACTCTTAATAATTTTTTTTTCTTCATTTTAACTTATTTTCAAGAATTTATGTAACAATCCTAAAAAAATGAATTTATGTGACAAATTATGTAATAAAAAAACATAAATGCTCAATTTAACAAAATTATAATATATTATTAGTGCACTATTTAGTTTTATGTTAATCCTTTGCTGCATTAAATTTGTTTAATGTAAAATAACATCTAATTTAAACTCGAGAAACTTGATTACCACTGAAAAAATATTATTATATCATAATTTTCTAGTACAATTTACTTTTGTACCTAAAACTTAAATTTTATTCTATTGAAAGTTTTTTTTATATAACAAATAAAAAGAGAAGCATTCACGTGTTCGTCTTTTCGCTCTTTTATCATGCTAACATTTGTAAATTACACACGGTATTTTTTTATAAAATTTTGATTTTGATTCTTTAAAAAAATATATTTTGATTTTGAAAAAAAATATATAGATGTTTGTGGCTTTCAAATTATAACAAATCTAACAAACCATGTTTGTCTTTTTCAATAACACAAACAATATAGAAAATATGATATAAATGCTTAATTTTTAATGACACCAACAATATTTTATAAGGATGGTACTATGGTAGGAATAGTTGTAGGTTTTTATAGTGTCATTTGAAGTTTTACTTCCGCTTGAAAATTGTCGGTCTTACTCTTGAAAAATAGGCATAGGTGTAATGTGATTTCATAAACTTTTGTCAGGAAATTCTCTAGAAAAGTCGATTCAATGAAAAAGTTGAGATTCAAACCAATTTGACACAGCCTGTCAATGACATGGACTTTGTTGTTACAATTAGTGGTGATGCAACTCTTATGCAGGCCATCCATTTAATAGCTGACAATTCCCGTTCTTGAAGTGCAATTGAATCCTACACATATATGAGTTTTATATGCATGTAGTCTTGGTTTTAATATTGATGTCTTGACTTCACAATTTATACAATTTATGTGATATTTTCGAAGGCCTGGTAATTCATTTAGGTTGACAATTTCGGGGGAGAGTTTGATGACAGCGGCAACACTGGTCATCTTTCTGTGGTAATTGTTGGAAACTTTGAACAAGGTTAGTTATATTCTTACTTCAAAGAAAATTATAGATATTGAGTATGCAACAGCTATCATGTTTTGTATTAGAATAAAAGCATGGTGTTTTCAAACTTGGTGATGTTGTAGTCATATTTTTCAAACTGATGGTGTTTTGGACAACAAGGCAGTATTTTTTGTCTAATGTGTGTTGGTTTTGTGTCTGCTGTAAGAGAGTTATAAATTGATTGGTGTTTCGATTTTGTGTCTTCGTGTTTTGCTAATGTCTTTTCTCTTACTTTGCCACCATGTCCTGCTGTTTTTCCTAGATCAAAGCCGTATGTATAGTCTCAATGTGTCACAACGACCATGGCTGCCATGCGACCTCCTTTTCCTCACCATCGCTTCCATGGTTGCACCTTTCTCTCTCCCATCAACCATGGATTTTGGTCCCTAATTGTCTAACAATTGTTGTTGTTTTTACATCTCTCAAAGTAAGTGTTGTACCTTATTAGAATTTTTCATTCTTTTTATTTTGCAGATCCATTGTTTGTTATTAGAATTCTTTGACATTGGAAATTTGTCGAATGTCAATTTTGATTTCATAGTTTGATTGTTTGTTATGGTGTTGTTTGATTGCAGTAAAAGAGAGTATCAGCGAGGACATGAGATTGTGTTGTATGTTTATATTACACTTTTAAACCAGCCTGCCATTCTTTCCACCCCCTACGCCTCCACTTCAATCCACTAGCCTCTGAAGATCGCTGCCATACGCGAATGAGAGGAGACCGGATCTGTCAACATCTTGACCCAAAACGCTAAAAAACTGTTATGGGTGAAGAAGGTTCATCCAAGTTTGTTAATGTTATTTCAGTCATTGACCTCAACTCCAACCCAGTATGTTTCCCATTTGGCAAAATGGTACAAATCAAATTTCGTTTTTACTATATATGGATTTTGAGTTTTTTGAAAAAATCAATATAACATGAATATTTGATTGTTTAGAATTTAAATATGACAATTAGTTTTCAATGGTTGCTGAAATTTGATTTTGGTTATTTTAAAAAATCAGTTGAATTTTATTGACATATCTTATATTATGAAAATGTGATTGGAATTCTAATTGTTGCTTTATTTCATTGTTCTTGAGAAATGTAATTTTCCTACTTCGTATTGGTTGTTGATTTGCAGCTTTGATAGGAGGTTATTCCTCAAGTTGCTCATTCTGTGACTAATTCCGTTCTCATGCTACTCATCGGTGTCAGTAAGGCTCTTGCAGCAGAGTCAGGGAGATTTTTCCATTTAATATGTTGTAGGAGAAGTGAAATAGGAATCAGTCACAAAATGAGCAGCATGAGTCTGAGAGGTTTTTCTATTTAACATGGTTCTTCTACGTCTTTTCAAATCCTTTCTTCAGCGTCTTTAACCGATGCAGAGATTTTTATAGTACCTATAAGAATCGGTGTCAGTAAGGCTCTTGCAACAGAGTATGAGAGGTTAACCTTAAAAATCCACGTTAGTTGAAAATGTTAAATATCATGCTTAGGACTGCTGATGTAGATACTTTTATTTAATTAATTGTGTTGTATTGTGGTAGTTATTGGAAGTTTAGTATTGTCAAACTATGTAAAACATGCTGTCTGTTCAGTTTGTTTTTTTTTATCAGACCAATTACATGAATGAAAGTAGTTATTTCTCTTCTGTCTTGTTCATTTCCTGCAACTATTTTCTTGTTCAATTAACAACAATTGGTATCTAGAGCCCTATTCTAAGGGATCTTTGTAAGTTTAACGTCATGCAAACCGAAGCAAGTCTCTTCAGCATCGCTCCGACAGTGTTCGACGGAAGCAACTACCAACTTTGGGCAGTGCGTATGGAGGCATATTTGGAAGCTTTGGATTTGTGGGAAGCAGTGGAAGAAGACTGTGAAATTCCTGTACTTCCAAACAATCCCACCATGACACAAATAAAAATGCAAAAAGAAAAAAAAAACAAAGAAGGCAAAGGCAAAGGTCTGCTTGTTTGCTGCTGTCTCAACCACTATTTTCACAAGAATCATGTCCTTGAAATCAACAAAGGAGATATGGGATTATCTCAAGAAAAAATATGAAGGTGATGAAAGAATTAAAGGCATGCAAGTTCTGAACCTGATTCGAGAATTCGAACTTCAAAGAATGAAGGATTCCGAGACGATTCAAGATTACTCTGACAAACTTCTCAATATTGCAAACAATGTGAGACTTTTGGGATCGGATTTCTCTGACTCAAGAATTGTTGAAAAAATTCTTGTAACGGTACCCGAAAGATATGAAGCAACCATCACTACTTTGGAGAATACCAAAGATTTCTCAAAAATTTCTTTGGCAGAATTGCTTAATGCATTGAAGGCACAAGAACAGAGAAGATTGATGAGAGAGGAAACAACACTTGAAGGAGCATTAGCAGCCAAGCAGCAGAATGTGGGCTCAACATCAGCCAATGCAACAAAAAAGAATGTAATTCGAAGAAAATCTTATCCTCCATGTCAACATTGTGGAAAGAAAGGTCGTCCACCCTTTAGATGTTGGAGAAGACCCGATGCTAAGTGTACAAAGTGTAATCAAATGGGGCATGATGCTGTTATTTGTAAAAATAGGAATCAACAACATAATGATGAGGCAAAGGTTGTTGATCAAGAGGAAGAGGAGGATCACTTATTCGTTGCAACATGTTTCTCTAGCATCGAATCAAGTGAGAATTGGCTGATTGATAGTGGTTGTACTAACCACATGACACATAACAAGGATTTATTCAAGGAACTAAGCAATGCAAACTCAACAAAAGTTCGGGTTGGAAATGGCAATTACATTGCTGTGAAAGGAAAATGAACAATAACAATCTCAACCTATTCAGGTACAAAGTTAATTTCTGATGTGTTGTACGTCCCTGAAATTTATCAGAATTTGTTAAGTGTTGGGCAATTAATTGAAAGAGGTTATAAAGTGTTGTTCGAAAACGAATGCTGCTTGATTAAAGATAGTGATGGCAAAGACATTTTCAAAGTAAAAATGAGAGGAAAAAGTTTTGCTCTGAATCCATTGGAGGAGGAGCAAATTGCTTTTCAAATGAAAGAAAATGTCACAGACTTATGGCACAAAAGGCTCGGGCATTATCATCATCAAGGTCTGCTGTAGTTGAAATCCAAGGAGATGGAAAATGACATTCCAGAACTTGATGACCATATTTCAAATTGCAAGGCTTGTCAGTTTGGAAAGCAAAGCAGGAAGCCATTTCCAAAGACAACTTGGAGAGCAACAAAGAAGTTGCAATTAATTTATATTGATATTGGAGGCCCACAAAGAACATCTTGTTTGAATGGTAGTCTTTATTATGCTATTTCATTGATGATTTTACTCGTATGTGTTGGATCTTCTTTCTGAAGCACAAGTCAGAGGTAGCACAAGTATTTTGGAAATTCAAAGCAAAAGTGGACAATGAAAGTGGCTGTAAAATTCAAGCCCTCAGATCAGACAATGGCAAAGAGTATACTTCTGAAGCATTTGATCGATTCTGTGATGACACTGGCATTCATCATCAGTTGACTGTTCCATACACTCCACACCAAAATGGAGTTAGTGAAAGAAGAAATAGATTTATATTGGAGATTACCTGGTGTATGCTGCATGAGAAGAACTTGCCAAAGCAATTTTGGGCGGAATCGGCAAACACTGCTGTTTATTTGCAAAATAGGCTTCCTACAAGAGCAGTAAAGGATAAGACGCCATTTGAGGCTTGGTATGGTTATAAACCCTCTCTAAATTTCCTTAAAATATTTGGATGTTTGTGCTTTACTCATGTTCCACAAATCAAGAGAGGTAAACTAGACAAAAGAGCTCTTCCAGGCATTTTTATTGGCTACAGCTCCGTTGCAAAAGCTTATAAAAATTTCCAGCCACAAAATGGTAAAATTATTGTAAGTAGAGATGTGCATTTTATGGAAGATGAAGAGTGGAACTGGGATGACACAAAGGAGATGGAAATAATTTCCAAAAATCCAAATCTTCAAGTTTCTACCTTAGAAAAAATTGACGAGAGCCTTGAAGATTGGGAGAATGAAATGGTAGATGACGTTCCTATTAGGGGCAGAAGATTACTTTCTGATGTTTATCAAAGATGCAACATTGCTGTTTGTGAGTCAGCTGGTTTTGAAGAAGCAAAACCTGATAAAAATTGGATGGTTGCAATGAAGGAGAAGTTGCACATGATTGAGAAAAATAATACATGGCAGCTTGTTGACAGACCTCAAGATAAGAAAGTCATTGGAGTCAAGTGGGTTTTCAAAACTAAGCTCAATGTCGATGGCTCTATCAACAAGTTCAAGGCAAGGCTAGTTGTTAAAGGTTATGCTCAGATTTTTGGAGTGGACTACTCTGATACATTGGCGCCAGTGGCCAGGCTAGACACCATCAGGATGCTACTTGCTGTTGCAGCCCAAAAGGGTTGGAAAGTATACCAGTTGGATGTTAAATCAGCTTTTTTAAATGGTTTCTTGCAAGAAAAAATTTATGTTGAACAACCTGAAGGCTTTATGAAGAAAGGGGAAGAAGACAAGGTTTATCTTCTTAGGAAGGCTCTTTATGGATTGAAGCAGGCACCTAGAGCTTGGTACAGCAGAATTGATAATCATTTGTTGACTTTGGGCTTTGTGAAAAGCTTGTCTGAGTCTACCCTTTACATCAAACACAATGAGGTTGATATTCTTGTTGTTTCACTCTATGTTGATGATATTTTGGTGACAGGAAATATTGCAGCATTGATTGATGAATTTAAATTGGAAATGATGAAGGAATTTGAGATGACAAATTTTGGATTAATGACTTATTTTCTTGAAATGGAAATCAAGCAAAACAAGGATGCAATTTTCATTTGTCAAAAGAAATACGCAAAAGAAATTTTGAAAAAGTTTAAACTTGAAGAATGCAGAGAAATGAGCACTCTAATGAATTCAAAGGAGAAGCTTTGCAAAGAAGATGGAACTAAAAGATTGATCAAACATATTTTAGAAATGTATATTATTAAAAAAATAACTAAAGTCATTATTATAGAATATGTATTATTAACCATGGAGATAACACAACAAAAAAATATATTGGTACGCACCATATAAATAAAATTAAAAACAACGGAGATTTATTACGTAACTATATTTTGTATTTAAATTATTTGATATTATAAAGGATAAAAATGAATTTTAAATAAAGTAATGAGGATACAGGTGGAAGAAAAAATGATAAAATATAAGTTATCAGTTTAAACGCTATTTAAATAACATTTGAAAATAAACTATAAACTAATGAAATACAATATAGGGTGTGTTTGTTTTGAGATTTAAAAAAAAATCTAAAGTTATTTCTGTCTGTTTACTATCATAGAAATATTTTAAGATTTGAAACTCATACACTTGAGTTACTTGCATATAGAAAAAAAATAGATTTTGGAAAAACTACTTGAAATAGATTTTCATTTCTAAGCTAAAAATGATTTTTTAAGCGAAATAGATTTTTTCAAAATCTAAAACAAACACAACAAAAATAAAAAAAAAAAGTTATTTTTTAGTTAGAAAAATAGATTTTTTCTTCAAAAAAATTCAAAACAAACATGCCCATAAGCTCGTGTTAAAATGACTTTAGTGACGCGGGCTTATAAATTATACACACTATAAGCCTACATTACCAGTGAGGTACTCTTCTTTGTACACTTGTGCTCAGAATCTTTTCTTGCCCAGCTATTTCAGAATGCATGTCCGATACAATGTTTTGTCGGTGCTTTGTCGTATTTTTTGTTGTCAATATGATAAGTGTAACATGAAGAACTACTCGGACCCAATGATATGCTTCTTCCTTGAGATGGTACAAACGGACATGATGAATTCTCATTTTCCAGAAAAATCATTAGGACATTTCTTAATAACAATGGTGCGATTCCTCCGCACAAAACGTAAAAGGAGAATTCTGTTTACTTTTAGTTACCTGATATATTCAGAGCGCTCTTCGATCGAGGTATGTGGTTTTCTTGGTAAGCAAGCTTCATATTTTTTATTTAACAATGTATTTCCACCCAACATCTCTAATGCATCAACTTGTTCATCTGACCATTGATCTAGCTTCAATGATGCAATCTGTAATAGTCAAACATGTGGTGCTCATGTAGCAGTATTTAAGTAATGATTTTGATCAAGGCACTGTTTGGATTAACAACTTGATTGAGCATCAACTTGTTCATCTGACCATTGATCTAGCTTCAATGATGCAATCTGTAATAGTCAAACATGTGGTGCTCATGTAGCAGTATTTAAGTAATGATTTTGATCAAGGCACTGTTTGGATTAACAACTTGATTGAGCGTTTACGCTATAAACTATAAACGCCTATCATATAAGTGCTTATGTATAAACCTTTTTTTATAACAAAAGATAAAATAAAGTCGAACTATTTTCAATTTTACTTTTAGAAAATTCAAACTTTTGAAAGGGAACAAAAACAATTGAAAATTGAAACAGTCATTAAAATTGAAACAATTTAAGTAACAGAACCCACTTACTTCACACTTATAGAAAAGAGAACAAATCACATACCTTCATGGCTGCTTGAATCTGATAGCTCATATACCTGAGCTTACACCAATGAGAAACAAAACAATATATCAATTAATAAAAATATGAGCATACAAAGGGAATAAAGATAACCAACAACCAATAGAAAGAGTATAATCAATACCAATCCTTCCAGCTGAACAACTCTAAGAGGAGTTGAAACCTCTTCCGTTGCAAAGACCTAATTGCAGCTGCGAAAAACGAATCAACAATGGAAAGGTTTAGAAGGAAAACGATTGACACGTTGTATATTTTTGTTCTTAATTTAAAAAGGAACAATATGTGATTATAATGTAGTGGTATATTTCCAATTCAAACTGCCATCAAAGATTAGCAAATTACCTCTTTTTTATTCTAAGAACAACAATAATAATTTCACTCTAACCACAAACCCATTATTCCCCTTCTCTAAAAAAAATGTTGATAACTTATGGTCAAGTAAACAATGTATCAATCCAGCAAAGCAATAATCAATCTAACAAATTGATCACATCCTGCATACTACAATGTTCAACAACAAATCTGAGTATAAAATTAGAATATAATTAGTACCAAAATAAAGGCATCCAATAATAAGAATAAAAATAAGGGTAATGGTTAATGAATTAAAAAAGGAAATAATTGTGAAATTTTATGTAGAAAAAGTTGATTTTTACTATTTCAAAGTTACTATATTTTAAGTTTTTTATCAAATGCCCTTAGGATAATGGTTAGCATTTCCCTAAAAATAAAGAGTTTTTAACGGGGATCAAAAGAGTTTACTCTTGGACTATTATCTAAAAGGTTCGTATTACACGTACCTAAAATGGTGTAAAATGGTGAAATTTTTTATTCAAAAATATGAATTCTACATATGAGTTTACTTTAAAAGAGAGATCAAAAGTGAAGATGGAGAATTTTTGAGAGACTAAAAGTCGAAGGAAAATTTTAGATAGACAAAAATGAAAAATTGATATATTTATAGGGACCAAAAACATATTTAACCCTTAAATAAATGGAAATTAATTCTCTTGTTTTTGAATCTCAATTTGAATGAAAGTCAATTAATAGAAATTAAATCATGATTTTTTTTTTCTTTCTGAAGGGTTAAATGACGATTACTAATAGCATAAATTATGTTGCAAGTGCTATTAATTTCATATATAATAAGTACTGCTCCTTAAGAAAAATCAGCACTAAGTGTAATTAAAAAGATAAAAACAATCAGTATTATTATATATGATTTTTTTTTCCTTAAGAGATCAAAATGAAATTATACACCACATCAAAGAGCAGTTCACAAGCACAAGCACAAGACATGTTTAGGAAATCACTAAAAGATACAACAAGCACAAGGCATGTTTAGGAAATCACTAAAAGATACAACTGAACTGCTGAACACAGTTCAGTTACAACAAAAGTTAATCAATGCCCAGACAGCCCCTTAGAGTGTCTGAACATTGGTTAACTTTTGTTATTTTTTCTCTGTTTTGTTGTAACGTATGTTTTAGTGGTTTTCTAGGCATACCTTGTGCTTAGAAACTGCTGTTTGATATGGTATATAATTTTATTTTGATCTCTTCAAAAAAAAATTCATATATAATAGTACCGATTGTTTTTATCTTTTTAATTACAGTTAATGGTGCTGATTTTTCTCATGGAGCAGTACTTATTATTGTATGCTGAGAAAATTAAAAGTATCGAATCATTTGAAATTTTTGTTTATAGGGTCGAAATATGATTACCATTCATTATTTCTGATTTTATTAGATTTTTTGTATTTGTTTTGTTCACAATGATCTTTTTAATTTTATTTAGATGGTAATTCACCAATGTAATTGATTATATTGAATGTTCTAGGTAAAGTAAAGAGATGATGCGGTTACGGAACAGGTCATTAAAATGTTTAAAAAGAGTTGAATTTCTTAACAATGCCCAAATGAATGCCTTACTATAATAGTAGATGTTTATGATGTCATGTATTGAATGTCTTCATGATCTCCTAAAATGCCTTGTGTTGACCTGGGAATTTTTTTGAATGAGATAAATGTCATAACAAAGTCACGTGTCCTTTAAAATAGAGGATGATTGATGTTTATTTTTTAGGATATGTGTTTGGAAGGAGGATTTAAAAGGGGAAGGAAGGGGAGTGCTTAATTTTTTTATTTTTTTTGAGGGAACCGCATCTCCTGAGTTATTGCTAATTGCTAGTATTATTATAATGAAATGAACCTCGACCCCATGATTTTGGGTGTATCTTGTATCAGTTTCTATACGACGATAGACACATTCACGGTATGAATCAAAACATCAATTATCAAGATAATTTTTTTTGACCAAATTAATTATCAAGATAAATAAATGTTTGACCAAATAATTGTCAAGATAACTTAAAATAGGAAATCAAGAAAATGTATGACCAAATAATTATCAAGATAACTGAAAATAGGAAATCAAGATATGAAATTATTTCACAATCATGAACTTAACTTAAGCATATTACCACAATTCATTGCGAATATCATTGTTATTTCTCGTTGATTCATAACTATAAAAAGAGAGAACATTAACCCATATGATCATCATTTAGTCACTTTGTTTTACAAGACTATTGAGGGGAAAATGATCAATATGCTATTCTTTTTCATGTTTTTGGTGGCTAACATTACTGCCCATCAAGTCGATAGTACTCAAATCACGGTGAAAGAGAAGTTGGACATAGAGAAGGAGCTACAACTTATTAATAAGGCTCCTGTCAAGAGCATTCATGTATTACATACTCTCTTGTATCTCACTCTATTAATACTTTTCTTTTATTTGATTATGGTTTCTATAGACAAAATTTGGATACATTGTTGATTGCATTGATATTAATAAGCAACCGGCCTTTGATCATCCTTTACTTATGAATCATAAGTTTCAGGTATGCAATCAATTTTAAATCTAACGAAAACAATATGAATACTTTTTATTTTATTTATTCTAATGTTTATTTATTTTTGCTTTATTAACTATAGTAAAAACTCAGCTTTCAAACTAAAATCAGAAATACTGGTTTGAAGAATTCATCAATTAAAGCTATGTTTGGGCTTGAGAAGGACCAATGTCCAACCGGAACTATTCCGATTAGGAGGACAACCAAAGATGACCTCATCCGAGGCAAATCATTTTTTAATCGAACTCTGTCTGAAAATGCTCTTGTAATCATGTAAGTTTTCTCATGTACCTAAATGCTAGTTTGTAATTTTTGAACTATAAAATAGTTATAAGAATATGTTATATATATAGTTTGCAGCTGTAACTCTCGTAAAAGAGCCTACATATTCTTATTATGGAGTTGGTGGAACAACAAATGTTTACGGGATAAAAGTTGAGAAGTATCAATCGAGCACAACTATGATTTTTGTTCTAAATGGAATTTCAGACACGCTTAATTCAATCGCCTTTGGATGGCATGTGAGTTTCATTTTATTGATTTATACTTTGTTTGATAAAAAAAATATATAGTTTTCACACCGGAAATTTATTTGTGTTTGATTTTCTAATTTGATATTAGGTGGCTCCAGAATTATACAAACGATGATTCAACTCATTTGTTTGCAATATGGACGGTAGGGATATTTTATGGGAATATTTTAATGTTCTTTCAATATATTTTTTCAACGAGGTTAAGTATATTTTCATGTATATAATATGAGATATGAAACTAGTGTTTTTATAATTAATATGATGTTTAAAAATGGCAGGCAGATAATTTCGAGAAGACGGGATGCTTTAATTTACAATGTCCAGGTTTTGTTCAAGCTAGCAAACATAATTACCTTGGTGGACGATTTGACAAAACATCTACCTATGGTGGAGAGATGGTTGAAATCGGATTATCTATTATTCAGGTCATTTTTATATCGTAAAATTTCTACAATAATAAATAATATATGATGACATATTCACTAATATAGTTGGTTGATGTATCCAGGATCCTAAGACAAAAGATTGGGTGCTAACTTCCGAGAATGAGATTATTGGATATTTTCCATCTTCTTTATTCCACAACTTGACCTCCGCGGATCAAATAGGATGGGGTGGTAGAGCAACAACAACTGCGGGTTCCCCTAGTCCACCATTGGGTTCTGGACATTTCCCTGACGATGTATTTGGTCATGCAGGTTATTTTGATTTTGTTACATATCAGAATGCCTCTAGAAAAAACTATGGACCTGATAAATTGTTGACACAAATTATCGCCGATAAACCTAATTGCTTTTCTGCTAAGTACGATGAAGATGGAGGATGGGGTGTTGGATGTTCTCTTCAATTTGGAGGACCAGGAGGAAATTGTGATCATTAATTCTTATTATTTATGTACTTCTGCTAAAAGAAATGTAAGGAGTGGGTAGAGTTGCTTCCTTCATAGCTATGGCAGTTGAATTTTTAAACAAAAAAAATTAACTTCAAATGCTTTTGAACCTAAAAAAGAATAATCTACAACAACAAATGAACACAGCTTTTTCATGTATAAGATTCACAAAAATATACACCTTTGTATCCACCATGTCATCTCATTACTCATTACACAAACCCTACCACACTCCCCTCACAAAGAATGATGAGGTTGAGAACAACACCTATTAAGCAACCTAAGCAATGCATCAGCCTTTTTCCTAGCTCTCAAAGAACCATCAGCAGCCAAACTTTGAAGAGAAGGAATACTCCTTGGATTTGCCAAAAGTCTCATTGCAACCAATTCTCCTTCTTCTTTACACAATCCAAGTAAAAGTGTTATTGAATTTTCCTTCCCTTTAACTGAACCAAATCTCAAAAGATCAATAAGAAGAGGCACCAAACTTTTACTATTCTTTATCTCTTCCAACCCCTCAGAACAACCTAAAAGAACGGCAAGTACCGCCAATGAATCATCGGTTATACCGGCTTTATCATCCATCAACAACTCAACAAGCAAAGTAACTGCTCCACTTTTAACAATACTCAACTTATTAGGATTATAAACTGCAAGATTAAACAATGCAGTTGCAGCATCTCTTTTACCTATAATTGTACCTTCTTTTAATAGTCTTACTAATGCAGGTATTGCCCTAGAACTTGCTCCAATTTGCACTTTACAATCATTAATCATAGATAAACTATATATTGCTGCTGCTGCATTTTCTCTTGCTTCCATTGTTTTTCCGAATTGTATCACACCCACACTTGTAGTTCGTATCCCGGCTTCATGGCCCTGGGTTTAATCATTCAACAACAAAATAAAACACTAAAAATATTCACTTATCAATGAAATTCATCATTCATTCAATGTCATGTTATATTTTAATGGAGTATTAACAATTTAATCTAAAGTAAATTTAAATTTTGAATATTTATCTATGAATTAATCAATATCCAAACCAACTCTAGTATCTAAGAATCTAGCAAAAATTTAGTATGACTAACCAAACACGTCCATATAATATATCAATTAGAAAAGCAAAGAAAAACAGAACTTACCACTAAGTCATTAATGAGATTCCTGACATGCATTTAAGTTGTAGGGATTATTATAAATGAAGCTCATTTCCATATTGAAACACTAGGCTATCCTCGCATTAATTGCCTCACATGATTCAAAGCTTCCTTTTCATCTCTTTCAAAATAAAACAACCTCTCCTTTCATGCTTTGACTGTATCATTGTTTTCTAAAAGCCTAGTAATATGTTTCCCCCTAAAAAAAAAGAAGAGGTAATATGTTATCTTTAACAATAAAATAATTAAGCCTATGCTTAACCATGCTTCAAAAAAAAAGAAGCCTATGTTTAACCTTAATATGATAAAATGACATGAAAAATCGTTATAGTAGCTTTCTTTGTTTTTGGTTAATTGTTTAGTTGTCATATCTAAACTTTACACCACTCTTATATGTTTTTGTTTAGCCATCATATCTAATTTACACCACTCTTATATAAAACTTTACGTGCTTGATCATTACTATATTATGACAATAATCATCGGTTAAATTAGTGAAATTGATTATTTGTAATAAGTTTCTCCCATCGTAAAAAATCTGAAAAATACAAAAGATACTTACATACATAGACAAATAAAGTATTAAGAAAAGTAATTAATTCATTATATATAGGGAGACCAACTTACTCATGGAATAGTTTTTCAGAGTTAATTCTTGTAAAGTTTAAATGAACTTTTAACCCTCCTATTTTAGCTTAATTTGGATTTATCTTCTATTTTAAAACTTAGAATTTTACCTCACCTATTTTTATATTTTTTTTAGGATTTTACCACCCACTACATTTGAGCGCATTTTTGCTGATATGGAATATATTATATTATTATCCACCTAAAAACAAGTTAAAATATATTCCAGCCAAGTGACTCATATCACGTTCTAGATACCCCCGTCCATTCTTTGCTAGAGAGAAAGAGTTGCGTTAAGTTATAATATTATCTTAACAATATGAGTCATGTTAACAAATACCCTAAAAATATTGTTTAAACAATTTATAAAAAAATATTGTGTCATGAAAATAAAAGTCAAAAATTTGTCATGTACACAATTTGTTATGCAAAGTTTTCTTATTTTGATTTTTTAAACAATGTCTTAAAAACACCAGTTATTTAACATTTTCCTAAAAAAATATTTATAAAAAGTGAGAGACATCAACCACACGACTAGATTCTCTCCATTAAAAGATTTAATATTAAAAAGAAGGGAGATCAAGCATTAATATATGTGCATGTTAACATCCGAAAACTTTGAGACATCAACCACCTTACAATTTACAAACGAACTATCTCGTGCTAATGAATGAAATAATTGTGTAGTGATACTAATCACTTGTGCATTCACATGCATGTTTTTCTGTTTGTGTTTGTAACAATATAAACAAACAATTCAAATATTGAGCCTGCTTCTTTGCAACGACCGGGTGCTTCCGACCGTCCCCGTTGCCTTGACTTAGAGAGCATGCAACTAATTAAACAACGTCAATCATACTTTTAAATATATATATATATATATATATATATATATGTATGTATGTATGTATAAATCAAACAACGTGTAAGCCATACTTGACAACTTGCTTGTCACAATCTACTACTTCTCAAAACTCTATCACATGTTAGTGACGATTCTGTTTTAATATAAAGGGAATATAAGATGCATGTTTTGTTCTATGTTTAATGGTATATGAAAGTGATATTATTACTGAATTAACGAGAAAGAAAGCAGAATGCTCTTTCATTTTGTTTTTTATTGACAAGTCAAACGCTATCCAATTTGGAGTACTGTACTATTTATTTATTTTTACGTTTATATGCTACTATACTATATAATGATGAAGAGAAACGTAATCAAATATTACATTTTGATTATAACAGATTAAGATTACTTCAAAAATAAAAGATTATAACAGATTAAGATTAAATTCCTATAAAAAACAGATTAAGAAAAAACCAGATTAAGATTAAATAAAAAAAAAATCCGAGAAAAAGAAGTTTAAAGTTTGAGTTTTTGGTCAAGAATATTTTCCTTACATGTCTTAAACTTTTGAAATTTAATTCATTCATATTAAAAAAATTCTAAATTTGAGAGCATTTTTTTAAGGAAAATTTTGTAGATTTTTTATATTGCTCTAAAAAATTATTCAAAAATTTAAATGTCCAAGGATCACTAAACAATTTTGAAAAAACAAGGACTAAATTGCTAGCTTGCAGGAAAATTTGTGAGGACGAAAATATGTCACTTATTTTTATGAGGATGAATACAAACTTTGGTAATTTTTTAAGGACTCAAAACTTACTTAACCATAAAATATTCTAACAATCTCTCACTTGAGCAATATATCTTAAAAATTATAGTGGAATTGTTTAAGCATGCATTGAATTCTATTTATGATTAGATTTTCCCTTTACAATCTAGTTCATCTAATTCATCAGCAATGAAACCACTGCAGCTATCATAAAACATAACTAAACCCCGAGAACCACCACATGAATGCACTTTATGACATAAATCGATAATTATGAGTGATATGAAAATTTAAAACAATATATCATCTTTAAATCATGATTATTTCTAACTACTCCAAACTGAAAACTTTGAAATCTTTAGTGAGATTAGGCAAAAGTTTCTTAAGTGCAAGTTAAATATTTGCTCAAGTGATAAGTGATACATATACCG
This sequence comes from Medicago arabica, assembly GCA_946800305.1. Classification (NCBI taxonomy): domain Eukaryota; kingdom Viridiplantae; phylum Streptophyta; class Magnoliopsida; order Fabales; family Fabaceae; genus Medicago; species Medicago arabica. Next base: position 9,133,776 of record OX326970.1, on the reverse strand, counting down.
TTATAACAATAATAACTTCTATTTACACCTAACCGAACTAAAAAAAATGATTAAATGATTATGTGAGGAAAACTCTCAGCCAAGTGGTGAATAGACGATGCTAGATCAGTCGATCGAGTGAAATGATTCTTTCTCAAGGCCATTAACTCAGTACTTGGGTCAACAAAGGCTCATAGCTGAGTCGAAACTTAGTGGAACTAGACAATGACGCGACAAACCCACAATCTCTACTCTAAGCACCACTAGCCACTTTGAGGAATGAGGGAAAATACACAATCTCTAGTGGAGTTGCGCACCAAGAACACTATCAACAGATCCTGTCGACGAGAGGAAATGAAAGTCTAACCTGGGGTGCCACGATCCTACTAACAAGGGAGTTATCACATAGTATTTGTAAAATTAGGCCACATTGTTTAGCTAATAGGCAATAATTACACTATAAGTACTATGTTTATACATTGTAGTTAACCTGATGACAGTACGTCAACACTAGTTTTTTAGTCATATTTGTGTTCTTTTTGTAATGTTTTGAGAGTCAAATGTTTGTATACATGGTTAAGCAAGATCAAGATTCATAAAAGATAAGTTTTGCACAAATTGGAGAAGAATGCAAGAAATTGGAGAAGAAATCGTGCCACGATGGACCTGAATCGTGGCACGTTTGAAGCGTGGAATTTACCTGAAGATGCTGGAAAAATCATGGCACGATGGATGTCTAACGTGCCACGATGGATGAGTAAATTTGCTGCCACGTAGGATTAATGAGAAAATCGTGCCACGATGGTTTCGAAACGTGGCACGATGGTGGACTTTTCTGAAACCCTAATTCTTTGTCTATAAAAGCCAGATGCGATTAGAAGTTAAAGAGCGATTTTGGAGACCTAAATAGAGCATAGACGGTACCAGGAAACCGCAGAACACGCAGTGGATCCACCTAACTCATAGTTGGTTATGATTTATGTATGTTCACTATTTTCTATGTATTTGATTGTTTAGTTATGAGTAGCTAAACTCTTAAATTGATTAAGTCATGAGATGAATCTTTGTGATCTGTGATGGTGTAATTTGTTAAGAACTCTCTTTAACATCAATGAAAACCTAGTCTTTATTCAGAATTATTTGTGTTTAATGCTTTTCTTATGATTGTTTGTATGACTACTAACCCTAGCTCCTTTCAACCATATAAATTGATCTTAGGAACTGAATGATTACTAACCCTAGCTTTTAATCTTGAAATAGTAATTCTGTTTAATTCAACATAGGAACCTAGAGATAGGAAATTGAGAGTTATGACTTATGGATTAACGTTCACTCCATGCTTCCGCAGTTATTCAATCAGTTTAAGAGATTAAAAGGTTATAACTTAGGAAAGAGTTTTGAGTCAAGAGATTGATCGAAACCACTTAGTTAATCCGTCGTAAAGCTAGGTTAATTTCTTTGAGAGTGAAGAGAGCCAAATTACTCACAGTGAGCAATAGAAGATTCGAAAGGCTTGAGAGTGAAGAGAGCCAAATTATTTCACACTTTTTATACCTTTACCTTTTTGCTTTTATTTATGAATTTTTTAGTGTAGTTTAAACCCAAAAACAACCGACCTTACAATCAATTGGAAAGGTTAGGGAACTCACAACTAAGGGATAAATTTCCTCCTTGATAAAAGTCAAATCTAGGTTATTTTCATTAGCACTTGTTGACTTATTTTACAAGTAATCTATTAGAAAACCCCCCATTTTATTGTAAATATATGCTAGAATGCTACTATTATATATTTCCCATGCTTTTTGTAGGTTTTTGACATGATTACAACAAATTAAATAGTTATGTGCAAGGATAGTCGTTGGGCGAGTCAAGGCGAAGTGAAGGCGAGCAACTCTAGAGAGTTTCGGGGAGAAAGGCCAAAGCACATTCACTTGGCGAGGGACACTTCACCCAACAAACTTAGACGATTTAATGATTGTTTGGAGATCATATGGATTTTTCCTCCAACTAAAGAAACATTGATTTGTTCGGCGAGCATGAGCTCTCCTAGTGAATACACTTTTTTGAGATATTCTTTAGTGACCAAGTACGAAATACAGAGAGAAAGAGATTGAGAAACAATTTTTTTTATCATTGGAGGCCTTGGGAGCTTAGATTCAAGCTTTTGGATGTTCCTCCATCATTATTCTTCTCTACCTTGGTTTGATACAATTATTTTTATATCTAACGTAATATTTATTGTTGTGACAGATGATACTGAAATCCTCCTCTTATCACTCCATCAACATCAATCGTTTGAAGAAAATGGAATTACAATTGAAAAAAATCAACTGATCTCGGTTAATTTCATCTTCCATCAACAACTTAATAAATTTTATTTCTAACTAAAATAATAATAAAAAGATTTTTATCTATACCAAAATCATAAAACATAATGGAAGTGAGACTCCCAGTAATCTATGGCATCCTTATTGACAACAATAATATAAATTAGACCTTGGGTGTCAAGTCTTTGAATAGCAAAAAGACTATCTCTATTTATTCCATCGTTCAACAATAATAACATGTTAATAAATATAATTTACAAAATATTGTTGTTGAAGCACTATACAATTGACTTATATCACAATGTAGTTTGAGTGAGTTATCAATATAATTTACTATATTCAACTAGGTGACATAAATATGTTTACAATCATTTTCTAATTTAGGATGCCTATTATATAAAGACAATTAAAAGTTCACAATCTAACATACAAATGCTCTCCAAATTTAGTTAGATCTCTGATATGTGAGTATAAATTAATTTGTTCTCTTAAACAATTCTATATGGCTACCTTATCCAACAATTATGCTTTGAATTGTTGAAGTATTTGTTAAACAATCTGATTATATATATACACAATTTTCATAAACATATAAGTAAAATTATACATAAGACTCCTACAACCGAAGCATAGGAAAATACATAATTAAGTGAATTTTCATATTTCCTGTTGGGCAATAAATGAGACTAAACAATCTCCTTGTGATTGAAGTCACACATAATTTATTATCTTCCATGTTAAACTTGTTTACAACTTTATATACAGTCTTGAGAATAATCGGGGATATCATGAGAATAATTTATATGTATTAAAATGATTAATACAAAAGAGGCGTCTTTAAGATCCTTCATTGTTAAACTTTTGTTAGAGATTTCTTAATTTTCGACAATAAGTATGTATCATTTTTTTGAAGGAAATAAGTTTATATCATTGTTGACTGAAAAAAAAATCAACACATTAAACCAGAAATATGAGCTTACTCGTATTGACCTCGTAAAAACTCACGACTCTTTATTCATCTAAGAACCAAATGAGACAATCACTTTATGAAACTTTGTGGTATCACTAACAAGACAAATTCCTTAACTCCAATATGGATTCCATAACTTTACAAACCATCTGCATCTATTGACATAAAAAGCTTCTCCGTTTACATCATAGTATTTCATTAATGTCGCCACTAAAAAACATTGTCTTGACATACATCCATCTTATGTAACTTCAAAATTATAATAAGTAACAAGTGTCATCCTTTTCCTAACAGAGTCTTTTAATCATAATCTAATATAATTTATCATTTTAGTCATTAATCCTTTATGATGCTTGATTCTCTTTAGTTAATTTCTTAACTTGATTGAGCAGAAGAACAAGAATCTCCTCGTAAAGATCCAAATTTACTATGTTAGTAGCAACTATGAACACGTATCTAAGTTGGGCGGAAGAACAAAAAAATCTCCCATACTCAATTTTGTTCTTTCACCATATCTCTCTCCCAACTCAATATCTTCAAAAGAATTTGTAATATTGTCTTAAAAAATGTTCTTTAATTTGGAACCAAAATTTATATTTCTCAACCCTTTCAATAATTATAGATTATCCCAAGTCAGATACGAGTATATTTATCACATAGCAGGTATGAACTGATAAAAGATACAGAAGTTCACATGTACTCAAATAGAGTTCTCAATTGATTTGTATTGAGTGTCCCAACTTCTCCATTTTTATAAACTAAATTATAAAATGACCACTTATTTGAATTTGAATCATTAAATTACTAGCACAAGACCTTAATAGGGCAAAGTGATTTATATTTCTATTTCTTGTTGTGACAAATTTTTTATTTCCATTATAACAATCAAATAAAATAATATATAGCCTAAAGAAATAGACATTAAAATAACCAAATCATTAATTACATTTAAAAAATGTCTTTAGTATAGTTGAACGTGATGTCGTTGATACTTTGCATTAGACCATTATAAATACACATTTTGAAGAAAAAAATGGGTGGAAATTCACCATGTGCTTCATGCAAGCTTCTGAGACGAAGATGCACAAAGGATTGCACTTTTGCTCCTTATTTCCCTTCTCATGAACCCCAAAAATTTGCCATAGTTCACAAGGTTTTTGGTGCTAGCAATGTTAGCAAAATGTTGCAGGTACCTCTTACTTTTTTTTAGTGTTTTATTTACTTTCTTTGATGACTAAAAGGATTATAAAAACAACTTTTTACATTAGTTGATCAATGATTTGCATCAAACAACTTTTTGCATTTGTTATTATCTTTTGTTCTCATGTGTTTATTCAAGGTTCACTTTGTAGGTTGAATAGTTTGTGAATAAAATATTTGGGCTTTTTCAAAAAGTATAAAGCCAAGAATGTAGAGATTCATTTTAGGTTCTAATTCTAAAACATTCTGTAGTAATAAGAAACATAAAAAAGAGAGACTTTATGAGTTGTTATTTATTATTTACCTTTTTTAGTTGTTTGCTATTATAGTTATTATTATTAGAGTTAAAAATATATTTAAAAATAAAAGTTATGAGGACTTTGTGATGCACACAATCACGACTGAGGTTGCATCATCCACATTTGACCGTGATTTTTGTTTTGGCGATGTTAAGGATTGCAATACGAGAGGACTAAAATTTTAAATCTTTCTAATAATTTTTTTTTAGTATAACTCATATTTGCTTATAAGTGCTTATTATTGTTCAAAGATAACTTTCTAAATTGCACTGGTAATATTTCAACAAAGTTTTGTTCACTCTAACCCTAATTTTCCGCATAAAAAAAACACAACAATCACTCTATTGTTGAAGACATATTGCCTAACTTCGCGTTTATCTTTTTCTTTATAATCGAACTTGTTTTTCGGACAAATTATTATTAGTAGTATTTTGACTCTAAATGATAATTTTTTTGGTATGAATCAGGAGCTTCCAGTTCACCAAAGAGCAGATGCAGTGAACAATTTAGTCTATGAAGCAAATGCAAGAGTGAGGGATCCAGTTTATGGGTGTGTTGGAGCAATATCTTACTTGCAAAATCAAGTTTCTGAGCTTCAAATGCAACTTGCAGTTGCTCAAGCAGAGATACTATGCATCCAGATGCAAAATGAGCAAGTGATTCCAACACCACAAATCAATCAAGATCAGAAATCTTACTATATCCAAGATGAACTCACTCAGTACCTTAATTATGGTACTTCTTCTAGTAATAATGTAATTCATGATTCTCTTAAGAGAGATAATATGCATGGACATGATATGGTTTCTTGAATTAAATTTGGTCACATGCTTAGGGTTTTTTAATTAGACTATGGTCTTCCTTTATTTTTTTTAATATTCGCACAAATTCTCTTCCTATTAAGTATAAAATGTTTCTTGGCAGTTTTTCATATTTGTTAAGTTTTTATTTAAGATATTTGAAGGTATTTCTAGGGTCAACTCTAGCATGTGATCGAGTACCACTATTTGTCAAACAAAAAGAACACTGCTACTATGGTGTCACATGAGTTTTTTGGGTTTCTAATTTTTATTATGAAACTGTGGTAGGTTAGATTTTATGTTGAGGGTGAGAAACTGGAAATCTAACCATTGATCCTATCATTTCATTCATTAATTCATCGATTCTAACAATCAAGAAACGAGTTAAGAGTGTATTTAAATCATAAACATATGAAATAAGAGTGTATTCAAATCATAGGTGTTTAATCAAGAAAGAGTGTGTCTCACGAGGAATGATTTAGCTTTTGCATAAAGCCATATTTGAATTTCTTAAACAAAACAATGTTAGATGGAGAGATTCCACTTAGTATGATCAATTAAATTTTCTGTCAAAATTAGTCATTGATAAAATTGGAGGATACTTCGGTTCACACCTATAATTAGTCATTCTGACAATTATATATATTCTACTATAAGTAGAATCACAATCTCACGATCTTATACTCATTCACAACTTATACTCCATCAACAATTTGGTTCGACATGAGGAAATTACCTTTCAAAGAACCTTCTTCAAAAAGTTCATCTTATCGTACAACCACCCAATTAAAGATATTGGTCTATACTTTGACGGTTTTTGGGGATTATCCCTCTTAGGAATCATATCTATTAAGTGCAAAACCATTGTTAATTCAGTCCCCTAATTTTAGAGGTGGGGGCTATATAAGACAAAGTTTAAAGTTGAGGGATAGTAGTATATTAATTTTCATTTCAAAAGTGCAAACAAGCTTAATTGGACTTTTAGCTCGCAAGTATCGTGTTTTTATGATTAATTTTTATTTCATAAATTTGAGAGATTAAATTGACCGAATGTTTACGGTTTGAAGGATTAAAATGTTTATTTACTCGCAAGCTCTACAACTATTTACTCAAACGCCTTAGGATTTACAAATGAATTAAACAAAAAGGCCTGTTTGAAGATTACGTGGATTTGAATGATCTCACTTCTCAAGCTACTTATTGAACTTTATTATTTATGAAAAGTATCGTCTTAAGAAGTAGAAAGTTATGTTTGTAAATCTTAATACCGCAATGAATAAAATGTCTCATAAAAAGTGCGACCTCACAAAAGATGAATATTTCGTACCTATAACGTGATAAAAGTTTTAGTATTTAACCATAGATCATTGGATATAAATTATAACATATCATCATGTAAAGAAAGAAGAAGAAATTGTGTACATTTGAATTAGGTTGATGAAGGATAATTGTCGACTATAATGAGAGGGATGACTACATCATTCTATCTAGCTTTAGGTTTCCACAATGCTGTTCAGAATGATTAATCCTCTGATGGGATGACGTTTAAATAGCTAAGCGGTTGAGGGCAGGGACCTCGAATTGGGCTTAGCTAAATGGTTCAACCCATCACGGTCCATTTAGTAACAATAGCTCAATCACTCGTATTTATCAACTAATTAGTGCTTAACCCAATAGATCATAATTTTTATTATAAAATTAACTTATAATAATTGATTATTGTCAATCCATAATTGATTAATTAAATAATTAATCCAACAATCTCTCACTTGGATGACAATACTCAATTACTAAAAGAATATAATATTTCATTTATCATAAAGAATTTAAATTTTAAAATTATATGTATGGTCAAAACACTAATCATTCAAAAGTGAAGTGAGCTTTAACGTTGCAGAAATTGAATCCGATAAGGAAAACAAATCATACAGATCAAAGACTCACTTTTCTTACAAATGATGAATTTGTAGTGACACATTTGAATTAAAAAGAATGTGTCATTAAAGAATGACCCAAGCATTTTAAAAATTCTATAACAAACTCCCACTAAACCAAAATATCATAGACTTAATCAAATCATCATGAGTTACAATACTCATATATACAAGTCTGTGGTTAGTGGTTCTGCCATTGAGTTTTCAATTATAAAAATCATATATCCACATAGGTAGAAGAATGGTAATTACTTATAGGGATAGCCTATTAAGAGTGTAGTTACATTTATTCAAAATCAATAAATGTTCTATGCCACATAAGCATGAACTAATTTGGCCGAAAGTGACAATATTTCCAAGGACCAAATTGATTGATTTGCATAAAATTGAAACTCTGATTTGCAGAAAATGGTCGTTATACAACGGATCTTTCTTCCCCAAATCTATAAAATTGGAACACTGGTTTTACAATTTGTTATCTATAGTCCAAAATTCCCAAAACTTCTTCCATTAATTGATGACAACGTTCTTCCCCGATTCTAAAAACTTCAAAGTAAAAATATCATCAAATAAGTCCATGAATGTGTTAAACATATGTCAATGTGATTCTTGTTGCATATATGTGCAGAACAAAGTAAAAAAAAAGTAAAGAAACACAATTTGATTCTTAAATATACCATGAAATAAGCCATAATAAGTCATTGCACTACTAGTGCAGGAATGTTACATATCCAGAAATCAACCCAACTATGGGGCATTAACAAGTCATAAGTCATAATTCCATGTTCTTAAATATTACATAGTCAAAAAGAAATGACCTCAATATTGTGCACATATGAATTAAAAAAGAGAAATGAATTAAAAAATATATATTTTTAAAATAATTAAATGATAGATATTTTATTGAGTGTGGCTAAGTAATTTTAATTTGGTATTGTGTTCATACAAGTATTTCTTTTAACTTGATTGTTTCAAGGTGATGGATACGACAAATTAAAAACATGTGAAAAATAACACAAAATATTTTGATTTTTTATTGTAAAAGGCATAACAAGAAGCAAAAGAGAACTCAATACATACCTTCATAAGACAATGTAAAAGGCATAGGATGGTGATGGTCAATGATTGTCTCCACTTAGTATTCCCCTTATGAATAGGACTTCTTAATAATATTTTTTTGATTTTAAATTCTAAAAACTCTGACTAATGTTTGTTATATTTCTTTCAGTTATGTGCAAGCACAATTATCATAATCATAATCATAATATTATTAATGGAATAGCAAAGCTGCAGGTTTGCCCTAATCCATTCTTTTGCTAACTCTACCATTTTCAACTGTGAGACCCAAGGCGGGAAAACCTTAGGTTTTTCATTTTGGTCCATCAATTATCGTTTTACCCTTCTGATCTAAAGTTGTCAACTACCATAAATCTAGAGGCATGTTGGCTAATTCAAATAATAAACCTCTATGTGAACTTGGTGCACACTGGTCAAGTACTACAGATAAAGGTGGACGGTGCAGAGTACTCAAGTACACCACATGCATAGATAAAAGTCGACGGTGGAGAGTGACCAATTGCAGCATGTTACTCATCTTCCAATATTCACTTTTCCATCTCTCTCACATATTTCCTCTGTAACTTGCTTTGTTCCTTGCTCTCTCTACAAAATCATCTACCACCACATCATCGCCTCCTCCAAATCCTCTGGTTCAACCTCCACCACTTTACCTCTCTCTTACAAACCATCGGTCGCACCACCAACAACTTCGGCGGATCTCTAATCTGAATCTGAGCAACCTTCCCAAACCTTCCTTCACCATTAACGAGTCCCGACACTTTCCGATTCAGAACGCTAATTAACATGTTTCGATTTCTGATTCGAAAAAGGTTTGATTTCATTTCCATCTAAATCTCATAGTTTTCATCTAAATTTAACATGTTCTCTACATGGTTTAATCAAATAAGCTTTATGATTAATGAATATGAGCTTTTATGTGCATTTGTACAGAATGCAAGTTTTAAATTTTTGTTTCAGCCAATTGTTTGTGTGTGTCATGTTGGATTTTCAGTTTACGATAATAATATGTGAAACTCATAATTGTTGATAGGTTTTCGTTGATTAAATTTGTTCATTTGGTATTTAGGTTGAAGCACTAAGTGGTTTTGTTTTGAGATTGATTGTACAACATTTGGTAATTTGGAGCTTTGCGTATTGATAGATTTTTGGCAAGTGTACCAAATACTATCGAAGTAGTAAAAATATCGTTCCCACAAGGGCTGGTTTTAATCTCAAAAAGTCAAGTACGTTATTGAATTAGGATGTAGTAAAAATTGTTTAGTTTTTGCCACTAGGCAATAATTTGGTTTAATAGCAATAAACTTAGTAACAGAAAGTAAATTGATTGTTAAAGATAAGAAAGAGATGAGTTTAGGTCTTTCGAATCATCTGAGTTCCCCTAATTGGTCCACTGTACCTATTCTTATGAATGATTTTCTAGTTTTACGATAGTTAACAAAATAGTCCTAATCAATCCCTTGAGTTAGGACCCTCTTCTAAGATTACAGCCCATAATCTCTTAGGTGGTCTAATAATCTTCGAAGGTTTCAAGCACGTTAAACTAATATCATTAATAAAGAATTATCCATTCCTAGACTAATTATAATTATTAGAACAATTCAATTAGGTCAAAGTCGAAAGCTATGGTCAGTAGTCATTCGTTCTCACCAAATCATATATATATATGTCATCAGAATATATAAAGCATTAAGAACAATTGAATTAAATAAAAACTAGATTGTCATTCACAATAAATAATGTTTCACAGCAACATATATCAATTAGGGTTACAAAGAATCATCTCAGACCTAACCTCTAATGGATTTAGCTACTCATAATCGAGTTTACAAATAACATAATCATTAGAGGTAACAATACATACATGAACTGGTTACAAGGTGAAGAAATCGTCCCTGCAACCGTCTTCAAGTCTCAAAATCGCACTTTGCTCTTCTCAAATTGTAACCCTTGTTTTCAGAATAGCCTTCAGCTTAAATAGGCACAAAAATTCGCCTAAAATCGTGTCACGTTTTTGTAGAATCGTGACACGATTTGCCTTGTATAACAAACTTCTAAATTAGGGTTTCTTCAAATCGTGTCACGTTTTGGCCAACGTGACACGTTTTTGCCTTGGCAGAGAGCATGTTTTAGTCTTCTCCAATCGTGCCACCTTTTGTACCAATCGTGACACGTTTTTGGTCCTTTGTAATTTCTTCAGTTTTTCTGCTTTTCTTGCTGCTTAAGTTACCTTGTGAACTCTAAATTGTGATCAAAATACATAGAAAATTACATAATGACAAGGTGTCATCAACACCCCAAACTTGAACTATTCCTTGTCCTCAAGGAATTTACTTATGAAATTGAAAATTGACAGTAAAATAACAAGTACCTGATCAAGCAATAGTACCCAAAAGATCAACACCTTACTAGCTAAAGATGAGCTAGTTTGTCTTGTTAGCATCCACCAACTCACAACTCCACGCAACAATTTGAATAGGGTTCACACATAGTCGACATGCAATCTACATATTACCATAAGCTTGAAAAGTTTCTAAACGTCAATCAAAATTACTATCAATGCATACTTTGAGGTCTTCAAGGGTTATAACGGGCATAAGGTGAAGGTGGGATAATATTTGGATAAGTAGGCTACACAAAATCATGAGTTAGACATTCCTACATAAATTAAAGCACAGATTCACCCTATAAATCACCTTTGAAACAACAATTTGTACAGGTACTAGAGAACATTTGTAACTTTTTGGGACGATCGAGTTTAAAGTTACTCGGATTTTCAATAATATGTCCCCTTTTCATTCTTTTTTCTTATACACCATTTTTCTGTGTATTTTTCATTCATCATTTTTTCATTTTTTTTCCACAGTTGTTCTATTCTTTGTTCTCTAGTACTCCCACCCAAAACTTAATTGGTTGCAAATTCCAATAGCAACCCCAAACTTATTATTTAGCAACATTCTACAATGCCTAACTAAGGTAAAACAATGGGGATAAATCCTAAAAGTCTCTAAGCTTGTAATGTAGTTTGTCACCGACCAAAAAGTTCTAAACCTACCGGCTCAATTTGGCTGAAAAGAGGATATAAATTCAATATAAACAGGGTAGGCTTCAAAAAGGCTCACATGACCAAGCACTTTTGCCTCAGTATGCAATAACAAAAACCAATCGCAGTAGAGAAACAATGCAAGTTCTAGAAATGTAAAAGTATGGAACACTCTTATATAAGTAAATTGAAAAATAAAATTTGGCAATGAACCTTACAGAGTTTAGATTTCTGGGAGTTGTGACTACCTATCATTCACTGCCGTACACTTCGCCTTTGAAACACAAGTCACTCCTCCTTTTGAACTTTTGGAATACCACTTGAACAAACATTTGTTAACAAACTGTAAAATTTCAATTCAACAAGCAAATTCATCAATAATAAACAAGTTCAAGATCAATCACATAATAGGGGAATTACAACCGAAATATAATAGGAAAGCAGTAAAATTGTTCAACTTAAATTAAAAGCACATCAAGAAAAAGTGCTGAAACAAAAGAAAGAAAGAAAAACATCAAAAGAGCTGAACCATCAGTAGTCCACTCAATCCTCCATCTGATCCTGATCAATTCAAGTGTCAGGGTTCCCCTCCGCCTAAGAATCCTCTCCAAAATGATATCTAGAACTAGCACCTCCAGCAGCAAAGTCAGCCCTAATCTCCTGTTCTCGATCTTGAGCTTGTCCTTTGGTCACATCAAAATAATGGTCCATAGCTTCCTCGGACCCATCAAAGCGCTCAAAAGACCCAGTCATAGGCCTCCTGTTAAGGGCTACCATCTTAGAAAATTCCTGCCCAAACCTCGGACGGTTCCAGTACTCTTGATCAGAAACTTCATTCATCCAGTTAGAGTGGCCAAACATATAGTCTAGCACCAAGGGATGGATAGGTGCATGAGTAAACTGCTGACTGCTCCCATCTCCATGCACAGACTGCTGCTGAGGTGGAGGTGGTTGTACCAGAGGTTGTTCCTGTTGTTGTGCTGCTGCCTCCTCTTCTCTTCCCATCTGCAGCAGACGCTCTTGATAGTCTTTCACAAACCCAGCTATGTAGGTGTCTGTAAGAGGCTTCATCATAGGAGCATCCAGATCATTAGCATATAGTTGGCAGTCTGCCTCTTCACATAGCCAGTTAATGAGGCTCATATGTGGTACCGCCTTCTTTGCACCTGTAGCAAAAAGAGCAATGTTGTCGGCAATTAATTCACCAACATTAATAGGGGCACCATCCAGGATTGCTGCCACAACATGAACACGTGCCAATGGGATTTCAGAAGTGCAAGAAGTTCCCTCCAATGTCTGCACCACAAAAGATGCCCAAGCCTTGGGAACCGGCTTGAAGTCAGACTTCAACAGCACCCATTTTCCTCCTTGCCATTTAGCTCCCTCCACACACAGTTGCAAAAGAAGCTCTTCCCATGCTTCATCGTTCCAGCTACCACAAGTATCTCTCCTTCTCTTAACATCACATTGTTCCGGAGGAACAAGTTTTAACAGGTTATTAATAGCAGCAGGAGAGAAATCAATTTCCTTACCACGAACATACATACCATACCTCCTCCCAGAGAATCGAGCGTTGGCATAGAATTCCAAAGTCAAAGTCTTGTTGGCTTGCTCAAAGATCATCCCGTTCAACCCATGTCAATCCCTCGCCGTTAGTGTCTGTTCAAATTCTGGGTTACCAAAAAGCTTAGGGAGCAAAAAAGCTCGCTCTTGAATCACCCTAAAGTGCTTTATGTCTTTGAAGTGGTCACGAGCCTCTTGGGTGAGGAATCTGTCTGTGGAAGGGGGTGGTGCTTGGTTTGACGGTTTAGGTTTAACCGGTTGTTTTCTTTTTGCGGTGGTTTTGGCTTTTTTGGTTGATTGAGATTTTTTTCTAGTATCCACCATGGTTAGGGTTAGGGTTAGTGAAAGATAGGGTTTGATGAATTTGTGGTTGTGATGAATTTGATCGAATGAATGACGATGGTGACGGTTTAGGTTGATGAAAGGGTGATTAGATGATGAAAAGATGAAGATATTTGGTGAAAAAGGTTAAGAAAATCGTAGGTTAGGGTTCTGGGGAAAATTTGGCAGAGTTTGGCTACTTTTGGAAGTGGATGGAATGAAAATCGTGTTGGGTGTATATATAGGCTGAGAAAATCGTGTCACGTTTGGCCAAAAACGTGTCACGATTTCCTTTTGTAACGGTCGAATTTTGAAAACCACCATAATCGTGTCACGTTTGGGTAAAAACGTGTCACGATATTCAATTTTTGAAAACTTTTTTTTCCAGAAATCGTGTCACGATTTGGCCAACGTGACACGATTTAGCTTGGCAGTAAGGAACGCTTTTTAACTTAGAATTTTTTTTGAGAAGTTCAGAGGGAGGCAAAATCGTGTCACGTTTTACCCAAAACGTGTCACGATTTTGCCCAGTATTGGACTTGAAAATTTTTCTTCCTCTGTTGTTTCAACTGAAATATTTTTGTATTTTTGATTTTTTTTAAAGCAATAAAAATAAAAACTATTACCTGAGCCTAAAAATGTGGGTTGCCTCCCACCAAGCGCTTCTTTACCGTCACTAACTTAACTGTCAAGGATCCTTAAAGGTCAGTCAGAACAAGTCCTACCCTCTCTTTTGATTTCATCATTTCATTCATTAATTCATCGATTCTAACAATCAAGAAACGAGTTAAGAGTGTATTTAAATCATAAACATATGAAATAAGAGTGTATTCAAATCATAGGTGTTTAATCAAGAAAGAGTGTGTCTCACGAGGAATGATTTAGCTTTTGCATAAAGCCATATTTGAATTTCTTAAACAAAACAATGTTAGATGGAGAGATTCCACTTAGTATGATCAATTAAATTTTCTGTCAAAATTAGTCATTGATAAAATTGGAGGATACTTCGGTTCACACCTATAATTAGTCATTCTGACAATTATATATATTCTACTATAAGTAGAATCACAATCTCACGATCTTATACTCATTCACAACTTATACTCCATCAACAATTTGGTTCGACATGAGGAAATTACCTTTCAAAGAACCTTCTTCAAAAAGTTCATCTTATCGTACAACCACCCAATTAAAGATATTGGTCTATACTTTGACGGTTTTTGGGGATTATCCCTCTTAGGAATCATATCTATTAAGTGCAAAACCATTGTTAATTCAGTCCCCTAATTTTAGAGGTGGGGGCTATATAAGACAAAGTTTAAAGTTGAGGGATAGTAGTATATTAATTTCCATTTCAGAAGTGCAAACAAGCTTAATTGGACTTTTAGCTCGCAAGTATCGTGTTTTTGTGATTAATTTTTATTTCATAAATTTGAGAGATTAAATTGACCGAATGTTTACGGTTTGAAGGATTAAAATGTTTAGTTACTCGCAAGCTCTACAACTATTTACTCAAACGCCTTAGGATTTACAAATGAATTAAACAAAAAGGCCAGTTTGAAGATTATGTGGATTTGAATGATCTCACTTCTCAAGCTACGTATTGAACCTTATTATTTATGAAAAGTATCGTCTTAAGAAGTAGAAAGTTATGTTTGTAAATCTTAATACCACAATGAATAAAATGTAGATGAAAAGTGCGACCTCACAAAAAATGAATATTTTGTACCTATAACGTGATAAAAGTTTTAGTATTTAGCCATAGATCACTGGATATAAATTATAACATATCATCATGTAAAGAAAGGAGAAGAAATTGTGTACAATTGAATTAGGTTGATAAATGATAATTGCCGACTATAATGAGAGGGGTGACTACCTCATTCTATCTAGCTTTAGGTTTCCACAATGTTGTTCAGAATGATTAACCCTCTGATGGGATGGCGTTTAAATAGCTAAGCGGCTGAGGGCAGGGACCTCTAATTGAGCTTAGCTAAATGGTCCAACTCATCACGGTCCATTAAGAACAATAGCTCAATCACTCATATTTATCAACTAATCAGTGCTTAACACAATAGACCATAATTTTTATTATAAAATTAACTGATAATAATTGATTATTGTCAATCCATAATTGATTAATTAAATAATTAATCCAACAATCTCCCACTTGGATGACAATACTCAATTACTAAAAGAATATAATATTTCACTTATCATAAAGAGTTTAAATTTTAAAATTATATGTATGGTCAAAACACTAATCATGCAAAAGTGAAGTGAGCTTTAACGCTGCAGAAATTGAACCTGATAGGGAAAACAAATCATACAGATCAAAGACTCACTTTTCTTACAAATGATGAATTTGTAGTGACACATTTGAATTAAAAAGAATGTGTCATTAAAGAATGGCCCAAACATTTTAAAAATTCAATAACAAACTCCCACTAGATCAAAATATCATAGACTTAATCAAATCATCATGAGTTACAATACTAATATATACAAGTCTGTGGTTAGTGGTTCTGCCATTGAGCTTTCAATTATAAAAATCATATATCCACATAGGTAGAAGAATGGTAATTACTTATAGGGATAGCCTATTAAGAGTGTAATTACATTTAGTCAAAATCAATAAATGTTCTGTGCCACATAAGCATGAACTAATTTGGCCGAAAGTGACAGTATTTTCAAGGACCAAATTGATTGATTTGCAGAAAATGGTCGTTATACAACAGATCTTTCTTCTCCAAATCTATAAAATTGGAACACTGATTTTACAGTTTGTTATCTATAGTCCAAAATTCCCAAAATTTCTTCCATTAATTGATGACAACATTCTTCCCTGATTCTAAAAACTTCATAGTAAAAATATCATCAAATAAGTCCTTGAATGTGTTAAACATATGCCAATGTGATCCTTGTTACATAAGTCATACATTCCATGTTCTTAAATATTACATAGCCAAAAAGAAACTCAACTAGGGGCATAATTTAAACAAGTATGCGTGATCATATTCATAACCATCTTCATAACATTCATACAAAAAAAATACAAAAAAAAAACCCATAAATCATCTTCATAATCATCTCTCTCAGAACCATTTCCATATGTCTATCTCTCCAACCCGATCATTTTTTCTCTCTCTGAAACTCATTCGTTCCTTCTAACTTATCTCGTTTCCATTTTCTCTCAATCGAACCCACTCAAAGCAAGTTCAATAAAAACTCTAAAATCCAATCACAACTCAAAATCAACTTTTAATTCAATAACAACTCTCGAAAATTGATTTTGAAGATGAATTCAACGAAAAATACATCTTTTAGTTGCTGAGTGTGATTTGAAGTTGGAAAATTTCTATTGATCTTTTGAAACAATATAATTCTTCTTTTGTTTCATTTGAATTGAAAAATGCATCTTCTTCCAATTGTTGGTGATTTTTGTAGGTGATTTTTTTTAGATTTGAATATTTTTAATGGGTTTGAAGAAGATGAAGGAATGAGCTTGAGAGAGGGACGTGTTCGATATGTCTGAGTGAAATGCGAGGATGGAATGAATGGGTAAAAGAGGGGTAAAATTGGAAAAACAGAAAAAATTGAAAAGTGAAAACTGAAATTTGTTGTGTTTCCATCAAATTGGTCCTTGTACATGTGGCTACCTAGATGACACGTGTACAACACAACATGCAAGACGACACCTCAACATCACTAACGAAGATTTTGGACGGAGGGATGAATTTGATGGACATCTGTTAAATTTAGGGACAAATTAGATATTTCGACAAATTAAAGGATAAATTTGGATAATCCTTGCAAATTTAAGGACGAATTTGGATATTTACTCTTAATTATTTTGTCAAAAAATAATAATCAACGTATAAACTTGTTGTACTAAAGCCCCACGCAAAAAACAAGTTTTACTTTTTTTTGTCAAAAAAAATAGGTTTTACTTTTAGCACACTTCCCATTCGAAACCAAACAAGTGACATAGCAAAATCATCATCGAGTCACTCAAGTTAGCCATGGACCGCGGTCAACTTCTCTTAGTAGGTTTACCTCTCTTACAAGTATTACTTACTTTCTTTTTTAATTCATCATCATTATTGTTCTTGTTACCCTAAATTTATATATGACATTACTTTTATTTTACTCGATAATCCCTCAATTTACTATCATGTCAATATACACTCTTATTACACGTCATACTTTCCTACATTTTAATGTCAATATTTTTTCGTCATGGCGTCTCGTACTCAACACAAACAATCTTTGCAAATTATTTTTAATAATTTATTTCATATTTCTTGTAAAAAAACTTTTTTAACCAAAATTTCATACTATTATCCTCTAAGAAAATCTGATCTCACTATCATATCATCCATAAAACTTGACCCATGGTTTCAATCTAACAAACCCTACCCGGTTCCTCTCAACGAAATTGGAGTTTAAACATACAATTGAATCAGAGCACTTTGAGATATCAGTTGGAATCAGAGCATTTTGTGATACTTGACCAGTGTGCACCAAGTTCACATAGAGGTTTATTATTTGAATTAGCCAACATGCATCTAGATTTATGGTAGTTGACAGCTTTAGATCAGAAGGGTAAAACGATAATTGATGGACCAAAATGAAAAACCTAGGGTTTTCCAGCCTTGGGTCTCACAGTTGAAAATGGTAGAGTTAGCAAAAGAATGGATTAGGGCAAACCTGCAGCTTTGCTATTCCATTAATAATATTATGATTATGATAATTGTGTTTGCACATAACTGAAAGAAATATAACAAACATTAGTCATAGTTTTTAGTATTTTTAGTATTCAAAATCAAAAAAATATTATTAAGAAGTCCTATTCAAAAGGGGTGAATACTGAGTGGAGACAATCATTGACCATCACCATCCTATGCCTTTTACATTGTCTTATGAAGGTATGTATAATGTATTGAGTTCTCTTTTGCTTCTTGTTATGCCTTTTACAATAAAAAATCAAAATATTTTGTGTTATTTTTCACATGTTTTTAATTTGTCGTATCCATCACCTTGAAACAATCAAAGAGAAATACTTGTATGAACACAACACCAAATCAAAATTACTTAGCCACACTCAATAAAATATCTATCATTTAATTATTTTAAAAATATATATATTTTAATTCATTTCTCTTTCATACTTTTCCCTTTTATGTGTGTGTGTCTAAATGACATATATTTATGTTTGTGACCAAACAAGTATTTCTCTCAAATTAAAATAGATATGAATAGGTACATGTAGCCATGTGTACCCGATACTACAACGTTTTAGGAGTACACATACTTCATTGGTTGTCATGGTGATAGTGCCTTAAAAGTGACACTAATGAACCGTAAATTACTATTATGAATCAAAGTAAAGACGTAACTCTCCAATTCCACTCTCTACAATAAAATGTACTCGATGTTTTTAATCAATAAGTTTAATTAATTCACTTTAAGTCTTCATTTTATAACTTTTTTTTTTGGAGATAAAGTTGATTTTGTTCTAATGGTATGCAATAGGTGTTCTCAAGGAAAGAACGGTGGCAATATTGTGCACATAAAGACCTCAATCACTAATTAACAAAGGACTTTGAGTTCACCATCAATAAGGGAAACTTTCCTATAATGATCAGTATTTCTCACAACCATTTAAAAATATTCTATGGGTGTGTTTAGATGGAGAGTTTAGGAGAGGAGAGTTTAGTTTACGGACACTATGAAATATTTTTTAAAAAGTTAACTTATTAACATAATAAACGATCATATAATACTTCAATCAAACTTGATTTATTTAAAAAAAAAACATTTTATATAGTCTATAATTTAAAAAATTACATCTTTTGAGGTTAGCCATGATTTATTTAATTTAAATTCTTTTTATTGAATTTGATTACCTTGTTTCCTTATTATATAAGGGATGGACATATCTTATTGGTGTAATATTAATTAATTGACATGACCATTGTGTGATAGAGAATATAGTTGAATATTTGTTTAAATATTTTCAAAAGTCTTGGATTGATAGCTTAATTATCCTTCTCTATCAAGTGGGAGAATCTTACATGTCAATTATCTAAAAATAAGAAACAAAAATCATTTGTTGGTGATACTCTTTTGTTTATCATACAGATTACATTGAGGATATTATGGTTTTTATTCTTAAATATTTTCTACTCTTAATGAAATCTATACTCCTTATGGAGTGGAGTACATAGCTACAGGAGTACTTCTGATAGACTCACCTATACGTATGTAGAATTGAGGCCGGTTCTTATGGAATTTCGAGGCAGAATTCCTAGACCATTCGTTAAAACTGGGATAGACGTGCAAGGCCTTAAACGCACGGGCTTTTAGAAAACACCTAAGAAAAGGTTGTGTGTGAGTTCTATGTCTGAGATAGAGTTTAATGCTGTAAGCAACTCTTGTTAATCGGAATACTACTCACTATGCAAAGGCTCAAGTGTTAAACACACCTTTGTTTACTAGCAATCTTTAGGAAACGTTTAAAACGTAATCTGTAAAACCAATTTTGATATCAAGTGGGGGATTGTTGGAACACTAGTGAGTTTACTAGTGAGTTTGTGAAGCTTTTGAAATGTAAACACAAGTGGAGAAACTAGTGTTAAGTGTGAATTGAAAATTCTATGTCCCACATTGGGTAGATCACACACTATAGTAGTGTTTATATATGTGGGATATCACCTCCAAGGGTGTGCCCTTGGGGTACACACTTTTGTGAACGGAGTGAGCTAATGCCAAAAAAATTATAACACACGCGCGCACGACGCCGATCGACCGGGCTTGGGCTTGGGCTTGGGTTTGGGCCTGGGCCGTACGTCTCAGCACGTTTTCCACACGCGCATCTTCGGCTCCACGTTTCCGCATGTTTCCGCGTCGTGGGTTACCGTTACTGGAGCGTGGGCTTGCGCTAGCGGGTCGTGAACCGGGTCGGCGAGGTGGAATCCCCTCTATAAATAGAGAGCTCGGGATTCTCATTCTTCACTCCAAAACCGAGAATCGAACGCTCTTCTCTGGTTTTCTCCCCTTCTCATCTCCCGCGATTTGTGTTGATGAATCGTTCTTTTCTCCTCCTTTGGTTTTTTCTCGAGTGGTTTCTAAACCATATTCTCAGAGGTGTTATTCTCGACCGATTCTAGGCAGTGCAACCTTTAATCGTACAGAAAAAGAATCTGGGCTGTCTTATCCTGGAGACGCACGGTTGATAGTCTACCTTGCACATTTCAGGTAGCGCCGTGAAACGTCTTAAAGAAAGCGACCTGGTCGTGACTCGCCCCAGTAATCGTTTCAAAGCTCTGTCGTAATTTTTAAAACAACAGAAGTTCCCCATTTGTGGATTCATTTGGTAATAATTGCGCATAATGATATTGTTATAATGAATTAGTGTAAGGTAAGTTCTTCTATAATGAACTTATGCAAAACAATTTAGTTCAATGCACTTACTTTTCTATACTGAATTTGTTAAATTTCTTTTAGTTTGATAAGCTATAGACTGTTTTTCATCATTGAATTGAACCTTATATTTGGTTTTGATCTTCTTAACTTTTATGCAAAGATATTTTCTTAGAACAATTTATATGATGCTACTTTAATTCATTGTTATAACCAAGGTTGTCAAAATCTGCAGCAAAAGTCTGTGTTTGGTTTGCATAATTGGCTTTTTTCATGCTCAAAAAGTAACACATTTCTCTTAAAGACGACTCTAAAATATCACTTAAAGACTTGTATGTTTATGAGAAAGAAAGATTTATATATTTTGTTTTGGATTTTATGAGAATTATATGTGAATATACCTTGTGATACTGGTGATCACTACCCAGTTTCAGGAAATATATAAGTCATTACGTCGATGGATTTATATACCTTGTGAATTTAAATCAATTCACTACTATTGAGGATAAAAGACAAAAGAGTAGAAAATATTTAAGAAAAAAAACTATAATATCCTCAATGTAATTGCTACAAGAAACATTGTAGTTAGCTAGGAAATATTTCCTAGGAATAGAAGCAAATTTCCTAGGTATGCAGGCTTTCCTAGGAAATTTCCGAGGAACCACTTCCTAGGTATATTTATAGATGTTCCTAGGATTTTTCCGAGGACACACCGAGGAAATTTGTTAGCTAGGACTCACCTAGGAAAATTTCCTAGGAAACATTCCTGCAAAAACTGCAAGAATCTGTCATCACCGACACAATTCAGTTTGATGTGACAATTAAAAATAAAAAACAAAATTTAAAATTCAATTTAAAATAATCTGAAACAATTAAAAATAAAATATGAAATTCAATTTAAAATATTTTGAAATTCAAAATATTGCGCCAAAAATTTTAAAATTTTAAAAATTGCGCCAATTTATTTTTGAATTGAGCCAACAAAATTGAAAATTTCAGGATATTTAATTATTTGTTTCCTAGGAAATATTCCTCGGAAAGAAATTTTTAAAAAAAAAATACTAATTTTTCCCTAAAATTATGTTAATTAAATAATAAATTTAAATAATATTTACGTTTCCAATACCCAAATAAACGGCAAATATATTCATCGACGAGAGGGTGTAAGACACACCCGCAACTCGCGGAAAAAGCAACAAAAAGTACAAAAGGGCCGTATATAAGCGGCACACCTAAACCCAAAAGACAAAACCCAAATATGATGCAATAGCAACAACACCTAAATGCAGCATCAGCACCTGCCAAAATAGAACCTAAACCTAAATATAATGCAATAGCAACAGCACCTAAATGCAGCATCAGCACCAACCAAAACAGAACCTAAAATCTGTCACTACAGCATCAACAACAGCCAAAACATAACCTTAAATCTGTCACTATAGCATCAACAACAGCCAAAGCAGAAGAACATAAATGCTGCAATATCAACTGAAAAAAGCTTTCCAGAAAGACATTAACTGACCCAAAAATTGCAGCATTCACATAGTCCAAAAAACCAGCCTAAAAACATCTAAAGCATCATATTTAAATAAAGTAGTCAAAATATTCAGTCATCACTTTCATCCTCCTCAATGTTAGTATTGTCAGAATCATCTGAACCATTTTCTACAACACCTGGTCTCCTTGATGTGCTTGCGATCAATTCCTCAAACCGTCGATCAACGCTTTCTTGAAATGCTCTATATTGCTCAGCGTCCCGTTCCATCCTGTCCCTCAACTCTTGCTCCATTAGCTTACGAGCCTGTAACTCCTGTGCCAATTGTTCTATCTGTGCAATCACATGAGGAGGCAACATTTCATGGTTACTTGAGGACCCTTCTCCAAATGAAGGCTCAGTGAATAGAGATCCATGCTCCATGAGGGGGGCGTACCGACCAAGACCATACCACTTATTCGTTGTCCCGGGTCCTTATACCTTCCTCCAAAGTTCCAGCTTAATCGCATCAGGCAATTCTTCATAGGTCGAATATTCTTGTGACTCTTCCAAGAATTGACGTACCTCCTCCCGAAAAGATGCTCGTATACATAAATAATAAATGGAAATTGCTTAATAACTCTTAAATGTAAAACCAAACAGCACAAATAGTCCAAACTAAAACAGCCACACTACACAACAGTACTAGAATTCTAAATCAGAAAATAACGCCATTTTATTGACAGACGCAGTGAACGGAAAAAACTGATTCCTATTTAGATTATCTCGTTTGTTTTTTTTTTTGTCAAGAGATTATATCTTTTTTAATCAAAAGAAATGAGACTAAATTAAATAAAAAATTCAACACAGTGATAACTTGATGCCGGTATACATAAATAATAAATGGAAATTGCTTAATAACTCTTAAATGTAAAACCAAACAGCACAAACAGTCCAAACCAAAACAGACACACTACACAACAGTACTAGAATTCTAAATCAGAAAATAACGCCATATTATTGACAGATGCAGAGAACGGAAAAAACTGATTCCTATTTAGATTATCTCGTTTGTTTGTTTTTTTTGTCAAGAGATTATATCTTTTTTAATCAAAAGAAATGAGACTAAATTAAATAAAAAATTCAACACAGTGACAACTTGATGCTCTTAAAAATATCAAAGTAGAAATTCACCTGTGTATTATAGGAGCGATCATCGACGTAGACATCTGTACCATGTATAATATGGTTTTCTCGATGTAGTGACAGATTTAAGGTTATGTTTTGGCTGTTGTTGATGCTGTAGTGACAGATTTTAGGTTCTGTTTTGGTTGGTGCTGATGCTGCATTTAGGTGCTGTTGCTATTGCATTATATTTAGGTTTAGGTTCTATTTTGGCAGGTGCTGATGCTGCATTTAGGTGTTGTTGCTATTGCATCATATTTGGGTTTTGTCTTTTGGGTTTAGGTGTGCCGCTTATATACGGCCCTTTTGTACTTTTTGTTGCTTTTTCCGCGAGTTGCGGGTGTGTCTTACACCCTCTCGTCGATGAATATATTTGCCGTTTATTTGGGTATTGGAAACGTAAATATTATTTAAATTTATTATTTAATTAACATAATTTTAGGGAAAAATTAGTATTTTTTTTTTAAAAATTTCTTTCCGAGGAATATTTCCTAGGAAACAAATAATTAAATATCCTGAAATTTTCAATTTTGTTGGCTCAATTCAAAAATAAATTGGCGCAATTTTTAAAATTTTAAAATTTTTGGCGCAATATTTTGAATTTCAAAATATTTTAAATTGAATTTCATATTTTATTTTTAATTGTTTCAGATTATTTTAAATTGAATTTTAAATTTTGTTTTTTATTTTTAATTGTCACATCAAACTGAATTGTGTCGGTGATGACAGATTCTTGCAGTTTTTGCAGGAATGTTTCCTAGGAAATTTTCCTAGGTGAGTCCTAGCTAACAAATTTCCTCGGTGTGTCCTCGGAAAAATCCTAGGAACATCTATAAATATACCTAGGAAGTGGTTCCTCGGAAATTTCCTAGGAAAGCCTGCATACCTAGGAAATTTGCTTCTATTCCTAGGAAATATTTCCTAGCTAACTACAATGTTTCTTGTAGCAATTACATTGAGGATATTATAGTTTTTTTTCTTAAATATTTTCTACTCTTTTGTCTTTTATCCTCAATAGTAGTGAATTGATTTAAATTCACAAGGTATATAAATCCATCGACGTAATGACTTATATATTTCCTGAAACTGGGTAGTGATCACCAGTATCACAAGGTATATTCACATATAATTCTCATAAAATCCAAAACAAAATATATAAATCTTTCTTTCTCATAAACATACAAGTCTTTAAGTGATATTTTAGAGTCGTCTTTAAGAGAAATGTGTTACTTTTTGAGCATGAAAAAAGCCAATTATGCAAACCAAACACAGACTTTTGCTGCAGATTTTGACAACCTTGGTTATAACAATGAATTAAAGTAGCATCATATAAATTGTTCTAAGAAAATATCTTTGCATAAAAGTTAAGAAGATCAAAACCAAATATAAGGTTCAATTCAATGATGAAAAACAGTCTATAGCTTATCAAACTAAAAGAAATTTAACAAATTCAGTATAGAAAAGTAAGTGCATTGAACTAAATTGTTTTGCATAAGTTCATTATAGAAGAACTTACCTTACACTAATTCATTATAACAATATCATTATGCGCAATTATTACCAAATGAATCCACAAATGGGGAACTTCTGTTGTTTTAAAAATTACGACAGAGCTTTGAAACGATTACTGGGGCGAGTCACGACCAGGTCGCTTTCTTTAAGACGTTTCACGGCGCTACCTGAAATGTGCAAGGTAGACTATCAACCGTGCGTCTCCAGGATAAGACAGCCCAGATTCTTTTTCTGTACGATTAAAGGTTGCACTGCCTAGAATCGGTCGAGAATAACACCTCTGAGAATATGGTTTAGAAACCACTCGAGAAAAAACCAAAGGAGGAGAAAAGAACGATTCATCAACACAAATCGCGGGAGATGAGAAGGGGAGAAAACCAGAGAAGAGCGTTCGATTCTCGGTTTTGGAGTGAAGAATGAGAATCCCGAGCTCTCTATTTATAGAGGGGATTCCACCTCGCCGACCCGGTTCACGACCCGCTAGCGCAAGCCCACGCTCCAGTAACGGTAACCCACGACGCGGAAACATGCGGACGCGTGCGGAAACGTGGAGCCGAAGATGCGCGTGTGGAAAACGTGCTGAGACGTACGGCCCAGGCCCAAACCCAAGCCCAAGCCCAAGCCCGGTCGATCGGCGTCGTGCGCGCGTGTGTTATAATTTTTTTGGCATTAGCTCACTCCGTTCACAAAAGTGTGTACCCCAAGGGCACACCCTTGGAGGTGATATCCCACATATATAAACACTACTATAGTGTGTGATCTACCCAATGTGGGACATAGAATTTTCAATTCACACTTAACACTAGTTTCTCCACTTGTGTTTACATTTCAAAAGCTTCACAAACTCACTAGTAAACTCACTAGTGTTCCAACAATCCCCCACTTGATATCAAAATTGGTTTTACAGATTACGTTTTAAACGTTTCCTAAAGATTGCTAGTAAACAAAGGTGTGTTTAACACTTGAGCCTTTGCATAGTGAGTAGTATTCCGATTAACAAGAGTTGCTTACAGCATTAAACTCTATCTCAGACATAGAACTCACACACAACCTTTTCTTAGGTGTTTTCTAAAAGCCCGTGCGTTTAAGGCCTTGCACGTCTATCCCAGTTTTAACGAATGGTCTAGGAATTCTGCCTCGAAATTCCATAAGAACCGGCCTCAATTCTACATACGTATAGGTGAGTCTATCAGAAGTACTCCTGTAGCTATGTACTCCACTCCATAAGGAGTATAGATTTCATTAAGAGTTTCTATTATCTCAACCTTCTGTCACTGCAGGATCATGCATTCTCATAGCATGTTCTATCACTTGTGACTTGTTGTTACCCATTGAACCTAGTTCTTGGGATCTCCAGTCATTTAGGTCGGGTTACCATCACTTATGATCAATAGGCATTAGTTAGTCCCATCCTGATGGATGTATTTGCGACTTTCTCTCTGTTTAGTCCTTTTGTCAAAGGATCAACTAAGTTTTCATTTGTTCGTACGAAATATACTCTTACCGTTCCATTCGAAAGATATTTTCTTATCGTGTTGTGTTTTCGTCTTATCTGTCGTCTCTTACCATTGTAGTAACGATTCTCAATCTTTGCGATAGCCGCGGTACTATCACAATGAATCAACACAGCAGGTAACGGTCTCTCCCATAAAGGGATTTCAGATAGCAAGCATCTTAGCCAACTTGCTTCTTCACTAGCAGCAGCTAGTGCTATCATCTCAGATTCCATTGTGGATTGAGCCAGAATGGTCTGTTTCTTGGATTTCCAAGAAACAGCTCCTCCAGCAATGGTAAATATATACCCACTGGTCGCTTTGGAATCATCTGATAAGGTGTTCCAATCTGCGTCACTATATCCTTCAAGCACTGCAGGATATCTCTGATAATGCAGTCCTAGGGTCATGGTCTTCTTCAAGTATCTCATGACTCTTTCGATAGCTTGCCAATGCTCCATCCTTGGCCTGCTAGTAAACTTGCATAGTAATCCCACGGCGTAGCCGATGTCGGGTCTAGTACAATCAGTGGCATATCTGAGACTGCCAATGATGCTCGCATATTCAGATTGTCTTACACTGTCTCCAGTGTTCTTAAATAGCTTCACACTTGGGTCACAAGGTGTGCTCGCAGGTTTACAATCGAAGTAATTATATTTCCTTAAGATCTTCTCAACGTAGTGAGATTGATTCAAGGAGATTCCATTATCAGTTCTAGTAATCTTGATTCCAAGAATTACATCTGCTTCACCTAGATCTTTCATATCAAAGTGGTTGCACAACAAAGTTTTCACTTCTTTAATGACGTTGAGGTTCGAACCAAATATGAGTAAGTCATCTACGTATAGACATATGATCGAGCAAGTGTTATTTCCGTATTTGTAATAAATACACTTGTCGCTTTCATTCACCTTATACTCATTCTCAATCATTAGGTTGTCGAATTTCTCATGCCATTGTTTCGGTGCTTGTTTTAAACCATACAGAGATTTGTCTAACTTACAAACTTTGTTTTCCTGTCCATGGACTACAAAACCTTCAGGTTGATCCATGTAGATTTCTTCTTCTAATTCACCGTTTAAAAAAGCAGTTTTTACGTCCATTTGGTGTACTATCAAATTGTGGATGGCCGCCAAAGATATTAGTACCCTAATGGACGTGATTCTAGTAACAGGTGAATAAGTATCAAAGAAATCTACATTTTCTCTTTGTCTAAAACCTTTGGCTACAAGGCGTGCCTTGTATTTGTCGATTGACCCGTCAGGTTTTAGTTTCTTTTTCAGAATCCACTTACACCCTATTGTCTTGCTTCCAGGAGGCAAGTCAGTTAGGTGCCAGGTTTCGTTGGACATTAGAGAATCCATTTCATCATTTATAGCTTCTTGCCATAAGTCAGCGTCAATTGAAGACAAAGCTTCCTTGATGCTTGATGAATCCTCCTCTATTGTATATGCCACATAGTCGGGGCCATAATCTTTAGCTATTCTTGCTCTCTTACCTCTACGAGGTTCTATAACATCTCTTTCGATGTTTTCATTGCTTGTTCTGATTTCAGAAGGTTGATCAAGAGTTGAGTTAATGGTACCCCCACTATTACCCCCACTGTCTCCTGACTTAAAGGGAAATTTATTTTCAAAGAAGTCAGCATCATTTGATTCTATGATCATTTTAGATTTCAGGTCGTAAAACCTATAGGCTTTACTGTTTAAGGCATACCCAATGAATACACATTCATAGGCTCTACTTGCTAGTTTGACTCTTTTGGGGTCTGATTTTCTTACATAGGCAAGGCTGCCCCATGTTCTAAAATAAGACAAGTTTGGTTGTCTTTTCTTCAAAATTTCATATGGAGAAGTTTTGTTCTTAGTTTTGGGTACTCTGTTTAGCACATAGCAAACAGTCAATAAAATTTCTCCCCACCAGTGAGGTGCTGCTCCGGAATTAAGCATTGTTGCAACTACTAATTCGGTAAGCGTTCTATTTTTTCTTTCCGCTTTACCGTTCATTTCTGGAGAATAAGGAGCAGTTGTTTCATGAATAATTCCGAGTTCTTTATAATACTCATTGAATGTATGTGATCCGTATTCAGTACCTCTGTCACTTCTAAAACGCTTGATTCTAATATTGAATTGATTTTCAATTTCTTTTACATACTGTTTAAACATTTCAAGCGCTTCATTTTTATTTCGCATTAAGTACACATGTGTGTAATCAGAGCAGTCATCTATAAAAGTGATGAAATATCTTTTTCCATTTCTTGTCAAGTTACCATCTAATTCGCATAAATCAGAATGAATTAATTCAAAAGGTTCAGTTATTCTGGTTACTGATTTATGATAACTTTTAGTTATTTTCGCTTGACTGCAATATTGACATTTTTCAAAATCGTTTAAAGATACTTTAGGTATTAAACCTAAACCGCTCATATTTGAAATAATTCTTTTATTAACGTGACAGAGTCTAGAATGCCAAATATTAAAATCACACAACATATAAGCAGAAGAAGAAATTTTATTAATATCAATGTTCAACTTAAACATGCCATCAGTGGCGTACCCTTTCCCAACAAAAATACCATTCTTAGTGATGATGTACAAATCAGCCCCAATGCTTTGAACAAACCCAGCCTTATTCAAAAGAAAACCTGAAACTAAGTTCTTTCTAATCTTAGAAGTGTGTAACACATCCTTCAGTATCAGACTCTTTCCAGAGGTGAATTTCAGCTCTATATCTCCGATTCCAGCAACATCAGTGGAGTGAGAGTCTCCCAGCAATACCTTCTGATCATCACAGGCAATATATGTTTTAAACATATCTCTATCATAGCAGACATGGCGAGAAGCACTGGTGTCCACCCACCAGCCATCAGAACCTGCAATCATGTTAATCTCAGTAATCATAGCCACGTAGGGCTCATCAGGTGCAGCAGCAATAGCCAAGTTAGCCTGTGCAGGTCGGTTGTTTTTGTTTCTGCACTTGCGTGCCATATGACTTGCCATCCCACAATTGTAACAGTTGAAAGGAGGGGCACCGTCATTCTTGGGTGGCTGATGAATCTAGGGTCTTGGATTGTTCCCAGTCTTATTCCTGTTGGAATTCTTATTCATAGGGTGGTTCTGATTCTTAAATTGTTTGCCAGTAGGCTTCAGAACAGCACCTACAAATTTCTTTTTAGTGTTGTTGTTAGAAACAACATACACTTCTTCATTCTGGTCCTGCTTTCTCGCTTCTTCTTCAATACGAAGGCGAGTAATCAGACTTTCAAGAGAGAACTCCTTAGTTTTGTGTCTAAGTTGACTCTTGAAGTCCTTCCAAGCAGGAGACAGCTTATCAATAATCACAGCAATTTGAAATTGTTCGGGGAGTTGCATCCCTTCAGCTATGATCTCGTGAGCAATTTGTTGCAGCTCATGTGATTGTGCCTCGACGGGCTTATCATCACTCATTTTGAAATTCAGATAGCGGCTCACCGCGTATTTCTTAACACCAGCCTCTTCGGTGTCATATTTTTTCTGTAGTGCCTCCCATAATTGTTTGGCAGTATCACAGAGTCTATAGTAATCATACAGAGGGTCTGTGAGTCGATTAAGAATGTAATTCTTACAGAGGTAGTCAGTTTCTTTCCACAGAGCAATGTCTATGGACAACTGTTTATCAGTTTCAGCTTTCTCAGCAGAAGAAGCAGGGTCAACTGTTTTATCCTTGTCATTTGCTCCAGCAGGAGTCGAACTCGTAGGTGCCACAGGCAGGGGTTCGTTCAAAACGTAGGCAACCTTTTTAGTGGTTAAGAAAAACATCATCTTTTGCTGCCAACGTTTGAAGTGGCTGCCTGAGAACAGAAACGGTTTATTAAAATCATCAGCAACAGTAATCTTTTCAGAACTCATCGTATCGTATTTGAAACGTCTTAAAATTGTTGTTTTAAAAATTACGACAGAGCTTTGAAACGATTACTGGGGCGAGTCACGACCAGGTCGCTTTCTTTAAGACGTTTCACGGCGCTACCTGAAATGTGCAAGGTAGACTATCAACCGTGCGTCTCCAGGATAAGACAGCCCAAATTCTTTTTTTGTACGATTAAAGGCTGCACTGCCTAGAATCGGTCGAGAATAACACCTCTGAGAATATGGTTTAGAAACCACTCGAGAAAAAACCAAAGGAGGAGAAAAGATCGATTCGTCAACACAAATCGCGGGAGATGAGAAGGGGAGAAAACCAGAGAAGAGCGTTCGATTCTCGGTTTTGGAGTGAAGAATGAGAATCCCGAGCTCTCTATTTATAGAGGGGATTCAACCTCGCCGACCTGGTTCACGACCCGCTAGCGCAAGCCCAAGCTCCAGTAACGGTAACCCACGACGCGGAAACGTGCGGACGCGTGGAGCTGAAGATGCGCGTGTGGAAAACGTGCTGAGACTTGGTCTTTGCTTGCAGGAATCTCGGAGCAAAAGAAAAAAGAAATATTTATTTTCTGAGCACCAAAAAATTATTCTTTTTTGGCCCATGCCCGGTCGGTCGGCGGCGGCGCGTGTTATAATTTTTTTGGCATTAGCTCACTCCGTTCACAAAAGTGTGTACCCCAAGGGCACACCCTTGGAGGTGATATCCCACATATATAAACACTACTAGAGTGTGTGATCTACCCAATGTGGGACATAGAATTTTCAATTCACACTTAACACTAGTTTCTCCACTTGTGTTTACATTTCAAAAGCTTCACAAACTCACTAGTAAACTCACAAGTGTTCCAACAACTTCCTTAAAATTGCAAAGATAACAACTAAAAGTTATAATATGCCATATCTTCTTCTTCATTTTCTTCATTTCCCTCTTCTTCTTTTTCTTCTTCACGGGCTCCTCCTTCTTCATTTCCTCCTTCAAGTTTGACGGACAACTTACCGGGTAGTTTAATCTCCGTACAACTTTTCTTCTGGTTGAATAACTTCTTGAATTTGATGTACAACAAGCATAACCGGACTATGGACTCGCCTATGCTGAGCAAGGTGACCAGGGTAGCCCCTATGTCACGCTTGCTCAGCAACTTAAATAGGGTTTGATGCTCACACTTGCAATTGCATGTTAATGGATGGATATCTTGAGAAAAGGCGAATGTTTTCTTGGATATGCATTGCTCAAACATGGGAAATAGGAGGAGGACGATAAGAAAACTCACTTTCATTTTGAATGGTTACTCTGTTCTGTTGGTGATGAATATTTAACAAGAAAAATTAAGATAGAAAGAGAAATTTTGAAGTTAGAAGAAAAGACCTATAATGGCAACCGATCACGTTCAACTAGAACAACAGAGTGTTAATAAATACACTATTCTATGAAAATTCTTTAAGAAGTGCCAATTCGGTGGAATGGTTGGAATGGTTGTGCAATTTGAATACTTGGCCAATGTCACGAGTTCGATACTCGTGTCAACCATTTTCAATTCTTTTTTATATTTACTAACTACATTAATGTATATTCAAACTTGTCAAAAAGTGGTTGATATAACATTAAATAGTTTTTTTTATTATCACTAATCATTAAATTTAATTTTTTATATAATATGTGACTACCAATTGGTAATTATATATTTAATTTTTTGAGGGATGGTAATTATATTTTTTTTTATCATTGCTATAATAAAACTATATTTAAATATTAAAATAAATTTAAAAGAGATAAAGTGCTTAATTGAATAAAATATAGGTGACTATCTTCAATCTTTAAAAGAAGGGTTTGTTTTACATGGGCAACATTACACATGTTAAAGCAACTAAAATTAGCAAGTTTTTAGTGAAAACCAACCATTATTTATTAAAAAGTTTTATCTTTAATATAAAATATACAAGTTCCAATGCATAATTACTATTTTAAACTTCTTATAATATACAAAAATGCACATGATAGAAAAACCCTTAAAAGAAAAGGTCGACTATCCTCAAGTTTTGTTTGATATGTACAGATTATCCGATCTTTTAATTAACGTATTATATTTTTAAGTGAGTTTAGGTTTTGAATTAGTTTTATCGTCTCGGGTCTTTTATATTTCAATTCGTTCAGGTTCAAAAAATCGTTAATATTTGTTGTCGTTGTTGCATTGAGTTGATTGTATGTGATTCATTCTCACACTGATGCTCGGTTCATTCGTCAAATTATATATCATTGTGCTTGCAAACGCCGACACTTTGTAATTAAGTTTTGTTTGTTAGAATTGATTCGAGTTGAATCCTTTGTATTGTTATTGTTTTGTTTTATTACTCGTTAGGGTTGACCACGTGAATTGGTTGGCTCGTGTTTTATATCCCTCAATTTTTGTGTTTTTTTCTCTTTTTTTAATATTGTATACGAACACTCGCCAAAGGACTAGAGTGACGTGCCAATCTATTTGAAAATTTTACTCTTTAATGTCATTATGTTCTTAATTTAATCTTTTTTAACATAAAATATTCTCTACAAAATTACTAAAACATAGTTTTTATTTTGTTAACAAAACTAAATCAGAGTTTGAGAGTGGTGAGAATTTACTGGGTCCCCATTCTGAAAATAAGCTGTCAACATCTATATATTTTGTTTTGGATTTTATGAGAATAATATGTGAATATACCTTGTGATACTGGTGATCACTACCCAGTTTCAGGAAATATATAAGTCATTACGTCTGTGCTTGCTATAGTAAATTTAAGAAAAAAGGCAAAATAGTCATTACGTCGATGGATTTATATACCTTGTGAATTTAAATCAATTCACTACTATTGAGGATAAAAGACAAAAGAGTAGAAAATATTTAAGAAAAAAAACTATAATATCCTCAATGTAATCTGTATGATAAACAAAAGAGTATCACCAACAAATGATTTTTGTTTCTTATTTTTAGATAATTGACATGTAAGATTCTCCCACTTGATAGAGAAGGATAATTAAGCTATCAATCCAAGACTTTTGAAAATATTTAAACAAATATTCAACTATATTCTCTATCACACAATGGTCATGTCAATTAATTAATATTACACCAATAAGATATGTCCATCCCTTATATAATAAGGAAACAAGGTAATCAAATTCAATAAAAAGAATTTAAATTAAATAAATCATGGCTAACCTCAAAAGATGTAATTTTTTAAATTATGGACTATATAAAATGTTTTTTTTAAAATAAATCAAGTTTGATTGAAGTATTATATGATTGTTTATTATGTTAATAAGTTAACTTTTTAAAAAATATTTCATAGTGTCCATAAACTAAACTCTCCTCTCCTAAACTCTCCATCTAAACACACCTGTCATACCCCAAATTTTGACCAACTTATTTTTTATTTATTCGTACGTTGATCGTTTTCAGTCGTTCGTTCGCGCGCTAATTCCCGTAATATCTGTTTTATTCGTATTGTGATCGCATTTACTTTTCTTTCGTCGTGTATATTTTAATGTCGCTCGCGTATTTAACTTCTTAATTTTTACTCGCGTTTTATGCGTATTTTAGTTTAGCGTAAAGTTTGCGTTCTTAAAGTTTATTTTATTCACGTCGTTGATTTATTATTTTATTAGCGTTAAAAAAGCCGCGTATCTCAGTCGTATCAGACGAAATTTCGGCAGAGAGGTATTTTAAAATACCTCATTTTTTGGTTCCGACGGGGCATTTTTTTATTTCTTTTATTAATTTTCGTTTTATTTATTTAATTATTTATTTAGTTATTTCTTTTTTCATTTATTTATTTATTGTTATTTATTTATCAGATTTTATATTTATTTTAAGTCATTTAGTACACTTGTCAATTTGTCATTGGTCCTGTCCAACTTTTTCTCCAAGAAACAGCAGGGGTATTTTCGTCCATTCCATGTATCAGGTACTTAAGGTGTGTCAGAATCAGTCAGAAAGTAGGCACAAATTTCAGTACAAACAGATTCCAAAAATCAACAATCACAAAAAAGGATCAAAACCATTTTTTCATCAAGAACCATATGAACTTGAAATTTCCAGCAAGCTAGATTCTTCACTCAAACAAGTTTTCAACCAACACAAATCCGAAAATCACCAACACAAATCCGAATCCAAACTTTCACAGACAACCATAAGTTTTCGAAATCAACATCAAACTTTCACAAACAACAACTACAACTTCAAATCGAAATCAACATCAACCATAAACAACAACCAAATCCCAAAAACGAAAAAGAAGAAGAAACAAAACGAAAACGCAAGCAAGGCCGAAACAAGAGGAAAAGCGCAAGGAAAGGTCAAAGCAAGGACCATTTCGAACCAAGGTACAAGGACGAAAACGCAAGGAACAAAACCGAACGTAAACGGAGCCGAAACAGAAAAAGAAAGGCCGAACAAGAAGAGGCCGAAATACAAAGGTAATTTTCATGGCCTTTTTGTGTGTTTTTGGTTGATTTCTTTTGTAGATCTAGGTTTGGTTGCATCTTTTCTGTGAAAACTATGTGCGGATCTGTGTTGAGAAGAAGAAAAGGAAGGGATTGAAGTAAAAAAAAATTTAAAAAAAGGTGTTTGACCGCTCCGGCGCGGCGGCCCTCCGGCCGACCACCGCACCGGAGCTCCTCCTCCGCCTCCCACTTCTTCTTCTCCGGCGAGTCCCTTCTAGAGAGAAGGGAGAGCATTTATTTTTTTGTGTTTTGTAGAGAGAGAAGGAGTTGAAAAAAATGAAAGGAAAAGGGTTAAAAGTGTATTTATATTAGTGGGTAACCGGGCGGGTCACCCATGGACCGAACCGGTTACCCATTTTCGACCCAACCCCTTTGTTTTTTTCCTTCTCTCTTCTGTTTCGCTATTTTCACCCCCATATTGCTGCCTGCACCCCCTTTTTTTTGTAGCAATTTTTTTTAATCTCATGTATTTTTTTTTTTTTTTTAGTTCATGTGGTATTTGAATTATGTTCCATGCATTATTAATTAGTGTTTTAGCTTTTATATCATGCATTTTTAGTTCATTTAATAGTTAAATTTCTATCTTATATAGTGTTAGTTAGACATTTTAAAACCTTTTTCTTCTTTATTTTTTTAAAAACTACTTCTATATTTGTTTATTTTATTTGATTATGGTTTTTATTATTATTTGTTTTTGTGTTTGCATTTTATTATCCACCCTCTCATGCATTTTTTCTTATCATTTATTTTGCCATTATTTGTTGTAGTAAGCATAATAGAATCTGTTGTAATTATCGCATGCTTATTTAATTTTCCGTCATTTATTTTATTTTTGTTTTAGTTTGTAATTAGGGAATTGATGTAATTTATTTTCGCGCATTTTTTTCTTTTAAGACCATAGAATGTATTTAGGGTATGTAATATGTAACCGGCACACGCACTGACACGCGCACCGACACTCCACTTTATTTATCGCTTTATGCTTATTTATTTTTCCGCCGTTACGCGAATTTATCGTTAGCTCAGAAAATATTTTCATCCAAAAAATCAAAAAAATCAAATTCAAATTTCTTTTAAGTAAACCTTGGTTTGTAATCCAAGTGTCTTTCTTTTTATTTTCTTTAATCAAATGTTAATCAATTTAATATCCACATTAGACATGGATTTCGTGCAATTAAAATTAACCAACTTCATCATATTTTTTTTCTCATGCCTTGAGGCCTCTCATCTCTTCTTAAAATCTTTTTTTTCAAAAAATGTTAAAATCAATTCAACTCATCAAATAAGTTCTTTAGACGAACTACTTGATTTTGATCCCGATTTATTTGGGTAAGTAGGCAAAGGGTTTCAACGCTTCCAAATCAATAAAAATAAACAAAAACATGCTTCATCTTTCTCCTTTCTTTCACTTAAACTCTTAAACTTTTTTAATAAGTAAAATTAATTTAGCGCAAGATTAGAGAATAGGTAGAAGGTTCCTATGGGATACCATAGTCGGTTCGGGTGCCTAACACCTTCCCCAATCGAAACCAACCTCCGAATCCAAGGTCTTATAAGGGTTTTTACTCACTTTTTCCCTTCCCGCGAATAAAAGTTGAGAGTTCAATGATTAAAGGTTCAAATCCGATTAATGATTTTGATACCCGAAAAACGAGAGCACAGAAATGGCGACTTCACTGGGGACCTTTTAGAGGGTTAAGCCTATTTTATCTTTCTTTACTTTTGCGCTTTATTTGCTTACACTTTGTAAATACGTGTTTATTTGTTTACTTTCTTAAATATATCATGGCTAACCTCAAAAGATGTAATTTTTTAAATTATGGACTATATAAAATGTTTTTTTTTAAAATAAATCAAGTTTGATTGAAGTATTATATGATTGTTTATTATGTTAATAAGTTAACTTTTTAAAAAATATTTCATAGTGTCCGTAAACTAAACTCTCCTCTCCTAAACTCTCCATCTAAACACACCCATAGAATATTTTTAAATGGTTGTGAGAAATACTGATCATTATAGGAAAGTTTCCCTTATTGATGGTGAACTCAAAGTCCTTTGTTAATTAGTGATTGAGGTCTTTATGTGCACAATATTGTCACCGTTCTTTCCTTGAGAACACCTATTGCATACCATTAGAACCAAATCAACTTTATCTCCAAAAAAAAAAGTTATAAAATGAAGACTTAAAGTGAATTAATTAAACTTATTGATTAAAAACATCGAGTACATTTTATTTTAGAGAGTGGAATTGGAGAGTTACGTCTTTACTTTGATTCATAATAGTAATTTACGGTTCATTAGTGTCACTTTTAAGGCACTATCACCATGACAACCAATGAAGTATGTGTACTCCTAAAACGTTGTAGTATCGGGTACACATGACTACATGTACCTATTCATATCTATTTTAATTTGAGAGAAATACTTGTTTGGTCACAAACATAAATATATGTCATTTAGACACACACACATAAAAGGGAAAAGTATGAAAGAGAAATGAATTAAAATATATATATTTTTAAAATAATTAAATGATAGATATTTTATTGAGTGTGGCTAAGTAATTTTGATTTGGTGTTGTGTTCATACAAGTATTTCTCTTTGATTGTTTCAAGGTGATGGATACGACAAATTAAAAACATGTGAAAAATAACACAAAATATTTTGATTTTTTATTGTAAAAGGCATAACAAGAAGCAAAAGAGAACTCAATACATTATACATACCTTCATAAGACAATGTAAAAGGCATAGGATGGTGATGGTCAATGATTGTCTCCACTCAGTATTCACCCCTTTTGAATAGGACTTCTTAATAATATTTTTTTGATTTTGAATACTAAAAATACTAAAAACTATGACTAATGTTTGTTATATTTCTTTCAGTTATGTGCAAACACAATTATCATAATCATAATATTATTAATGGAATAGCAAAGCTGCAGGTTTGCCCTAATCCATTCTTTTGCTAACTCTACCATTTTCAACTGTGAGACCCAAGGCGGGAAAACCCTAGGTTTTTCATTTTGGTCCATCAATTATCGTTTTACCCTTCTGATCTAAAGCTGTCAACTACCATAAATCTAGAGGCATGTTGGCTAATTCAAATAATAAACCTCTATGTGAACTTGGTGCACACTGGTCAAGTACTACAGATAAAGGTGGACGGTGCAGAGTACTCAAGTACACCACATGCATAGATAAAGGTCGACGGTGGAGAGTGACCAATTGCAACATGTTGCTCATCTTCCAATATTCACTTTTCCATCTCTCGCACATATTTCCTCTGTAACTAGGGGTGACAATTCGACCCAAGCCCATCGGGCACCCGCAAAAAATACCCGCAATGGACGGGCAAATACCCGCACTTACGGGTATGGGGACGGGCTCGGGTAATTACCCGCAAATTTGAATGGGCATGGGCGCGGGTACGGGCACTCTAATGCCCAGCCCGCCCCGCAGCCCGCATATATATATATATATATATATATATATATATATATATATATTTAAATTTATATACCACTAAAATTAATTCATACAAACTTTTAATGCTTTTGATTTGGCAAAATACTATTATTTGCCAAATTTTATGTATTGATTTAAATTCAGTTGTGTTTCTATTCTTCTTTTTTTCAATTAAAGTGCGAGTAATGGGCGCGGGTACGGGCATTTAGATTCTCATAAGGCATGGGGACGGGCATTAAAATTGTTGCCCACGAGGGTATCGGTACGGGGACGGGCATCTTTTATAAACACGGGTACGGGGACGGACATTATAGTACCCTGCCCATTGGGGCCCATTGCCATCCCTATCTGTAACTTGCTTTGTTCCTTGCTCTCTCTACAAAATCATCTACCACCACATCATCGTCTCCTCCAAATCCTCTGGTTCAACCTCCACCACTTTACCTCTCTCTTACAAACCATCGGTCGCACCACCAACAACTTCGGCGGATCTCTAATCTGAATCTGAGCAACCTTCCCAAACCTTCCTTCACCATTAACGAGTCCCGGCGCTTTCCGATTCAGAACGCTAATTAACATGTTTCGACTTCTTATTCGAAAAAGGTTTGATTTCATTTCCATCTCAATCTCATAGTTTTCATCTAAATTTAACATGTTCTCTACATGGTTTAATCAAATAAGCTTTATGATTAATGAATATAAGCTTTTATGTGCATTTGTACAGAATGCAAGTTTTAAATTTTTGTTTCAGCCAAGTGTTTGTATGTGTCATGTTGGATTTTCAGTTTACGATAATAATATGTGAAACTCATATTTGTTGATAGGTTTTCGTTGTTTAAATTTGTTCATTTAAATTTGTTCATTTGGTATTTAGGTTGAAGCATTAAGTGGTTTTGTTTTGAGATTGATTGTACAACATTTGGTAATTTGGAGCTTTGCGTATTGTTGAATACTTGAATTACATTTTTACTTCAGTTGATTGTTGGATATATAGGGTGCGTTTGTTTTGGATTTTTTCCAAAAAAAATCCATTTTTTCCCTTAAAAAAATCACTTTTTTTTTTTTTTCATTTTTAAGTGTTTGTTTAGGATTTTTAGAAAAATCATTTTATCAAAAAAAATCTATTTTGATCCTAAAATGAAAAGCTATTAGGATTAGCTTTTTTCAAAAAAATTTTTTTTAAAGAACAAGGAGGTAACACATGCACATGTTAAAACTCATTTTCTTTTAAAAAAATGGATTTTTATGGGTAGTAGACAAACAAAAATAACTTCAGTTTTTTTTTTAAAATATCTAAAAATTAATCTCTAGATTCTTTTAAAACAAAGAGCCCGTTTGTTATAGTTTTTTTAAGAAAATAATCACTTTTAAGAGTTTTGCATCCGTTTGTTACAGATATTTTTTAAAATCAGAATCTAAATAAAATCTTAAAACAGTTTCAAATGAGAAAATAAGATTTATAAGGATGGTACTATGGAGAGAGAAAATATGATTTAAAAAATTGAACTAATTTTGCAACAAAAAATCTCTTGTATATAGTTGTATCCAAACAAACTAGATTATTTGTTTTAAAAAAGTGATTTTTATTACGGTGAACAAACGCAAAATAGATTCTGATTTTTCACAAAATCTCTAAACTATTTTATGTTAAAATCACTTTTATTTTAATTCGTAATAAACGGGCCCAAAATCTATTTTTTTTCAAAGCTAAAACAAACGCACCCATATTTTCAGAGATTTTCTAGATTACATCAATATAAGTGTTATTGTGATTTTTGGCTTATGTTAACATTAATATAGAAAAATTTATTTAAGGGTGTTGAGGCAAAATCCCTAAAATGTTTTAAAGATAAACAAACCTTGATGATTAGATGATTAATGAACTTTGATAAGTTTTTTGGGTTTTTATCATGTGTTCTCGAATGATTAATTAAGGGTGTGTTTGATTTGTTAAAAAAATAGGGACTGGACAGGACAAAAATATTTGCACCGCGTT
Organism: Medicago arabica; assembly: GCA_946800305.1. Lineage (NCBI taxonomy): Eukaryota > Viridiplantae > Streptophyta > Magnoliopsida > Fabales > Fabaceae > Medicago > Medicago arabica. The sequence continues at coordinate 9,093,335 of OX326970.1, read as the reverse complement.
TGATTTGTTAAAACAAAAAAGGACAGCACAAAATAAATAACCAAGGACAGGACAAGTAGCCGCTTTTTTGTCCACCATTTTAGTTGTGGACAACTTTTTGTCCAGCGGATTACTGAACCAAAAATACATTTTTATCCTTTGAATATTACTAGGTTTTCTCGCTTCCTCAACTGTTCACGTCGGACTACCTGCTGAATTGCCTGCGGCTGCATCTGCCTTTGTCATGTAACAATTTTGGGTGCTTTTTCTATATTTCTTTGGTTAATTTCTTCATCTCACGTCATCATACCTGCTTATTCTCATTTACACATGCTACTACCTTTCTTTGTTTAATAATTTATTTATTTTCCCGTGTTTGTTATTATGCTTTTGTACTTTTTCTTTTTCATTCATATTTTGTCTCCATTAATGTGTATTGTGTGTTCCTTCAATAGACAATCACTTGTTTGGCAAAGATCAAAAGCCACTTTTTTCATTTATTTTTTATTTTTACTCACACTAGACATGTTCATCTTTGATACAATTTTTTCTTTGATTTTTGTTTTATTCCTATTTTATGCATGTATAAAAAAAATGTATTCATTGATTCATTTATTTTATATAGTATTTTTTTCTTATATTTAATTTTTTAATTGTCTTTCTTTATGTAATTGTCTTTCTTTAATTGTCTTTCTTTCATTATGTCATTGCATAAATGATGTCAAGCGAAGAGGGCTGTAGCCTGTCACGTTGTAGCGAAGGGGGCTTGATGCATGTCAAGTCGAATTACGACATTAACGAAGGAAGCTTGATGCTCTGTTGGTACCACATGCATATTTACGCTATGTTGTTGAGTCGATGTTGATACGTTGTTTATACGAAGTTGTTAATAATGATTGTTGTTGTTACGTGATAATTAATTCTTTCATAAGAATGCTTGTTATTACATGTCAATTGATGTTTGATAATTATTGTTTATTATTAATGAATGTGAAATCTCACCCCTTCTGCTTGAAAATGTTGCTCTTCGTATGAGTAACTTGCAGGTGATCAAGAATAGTGCAGACGTGAGTTGATTCTCGTGTCGTCATAGGAGTCTTGCTCTGATATGTAACGGGATGGGGATATCTTCTATGTTTTTGTTGTTTTTTTTTCTTATTACGTAACTTTTTAAGATGCTGTTGGACCATTTTAATTGGTATTCTATTATGATAATGTTGAGGCCTAGTGCCAAGTTTTGGATTAAAAGTTGAATAATTTTCCGCTGCGACTTTATTTTAAATACTATAAGCAGGTGTTTTATTTGAAATAGTGAGTTTTAACTCCACTTACGTTGAAATGATTTTGGAATAAAAGTAGCGTGACATCCTGTTTTATGTCGAACTCTGATAAATTTAAGTATTATTTATATGTTGGGAAGACGGGGTGTTACATCAACTGATTTTGCTAAAGCTATAGGCAAATTTCCAGATCCTTCGAAGCTGGATCCTTCAAAATCCGACTTGGTTGATGAGATTAAGAAATTGGGATTAACTGCTGAAGAGGAAATTGACTTGGCAATCAAATTTTCTCACAACCAACCGTATGAAAAATTCTTTTGGGAGTTTGAAGGTTCCCAAAGAATGTCTTTCGTGAGGAAGATTATGGGAATGTGACAAGGTGTTCGAATTTGATGATGATATATGAATACATGTAAGACAAGTCGCATTTATAATTTATGTTTTAGTTAAGACTTATTTTGAATCTTATCAACATTAGACTTGGAACTTGGTTAACATGTTTATTTAGCCAATATTTTGGATATTAAATTTATGCATTTTTTATGATTTGGTTTTAATTATTTCAAATTTTAGGAATATACGAAGTAGTTTTTCTTGGTATATTATAATTAATTTATATTACGTAAATAATTTTCAAGTGTGTTAATAATATTATTATAATATACTAATAAATAAAATAGTTGAAAAGTTTCAAAATTTTTGTTTAATAAGCTTTACATAGGGCAAATCAAACATTTCACATCATAAAGGGTATTATAGTCATTTTTGTATTATTTTGTCCAGTACGTTAACATATCAAACAAGGTACAGTACACAACTGCTTGTTCTGTGCATCATTTATCAAATACAGTAGAGTACAACAAGTTGTCCTGTAACTTAGACATTTGTCCTGTATTGTTCTGTCCAGTATCCATCCTTTTGCAAATCAAACGCACCCTAAGACAAAAACAATGTATAAGTCAAATCAAGAATCAAATGATCAAATAACATTAAAGATTATAAATCCAGTCAGAGTTCAGAAGGTTAGTCAAAAGGTTGTTCATATGGTTTATCAAGAACAAGCCCATAAATTGATAATCATACAAAGAACATTCATGTGGCATAAACAAAAGTATAGAAAAGGACTATGACCTTGGATCAAACAAGCAATAAAGTCATTTATATGAATAAAGGTCAAACACACATTCATTGTTCATTAAAGACTTATGAACAAATGAAGTACAAGCACTAAAAATATTCTTTTAGCAATATCATCCTACATGTTATACATGTTGCACTTCAATCAATTTAGGATTTGATTCCATCAAATGAAAGTATTACAAATCATCCTTAGCGAGACAAGAAAAAATTCTAATGAACAAAGTACATGCTTTCTATGACAAATATCAAAAGTACAACAAAGTACAAAAGCAAAAGCAAAAGCAAAAATGCAATATAAGTTAGAACCAATAAGGATTCGTCACACGAGTGAGATGATACTGCTTATAGTCAGGAAATTCCCTAAAACATGAGCATGAAGTGACAACTCCATTTTTCTCTCTCTTTCACAAGTTTCAAGACAACCGGCTAGACCATGAACCCAAAAACTTTCTGAAGTTCATACGAAGAACCTAAAAGTTCATATGAAGTTTATACAAAGAACCCAAAAACTCACATGAAGTTCATATGAAGAACTCAAAAACATTATGAAGTTCATACTAAAGAATCTATGAACATTTTGAAGTTCATGCGAACAACCCAGAAACTAACTCAATCTTATTTAACTAACCTCTAGCTCAAATAACTAACCTCTAACAAACTTGTGCTGATATATGATATACACATCAAAACAACCATGAACCATGTACTAGAATAATGAACCAACACATCCTCTGTGAAACACCTTTTGCGATGCATCATCTGCGGTTCATCTTCTCATGTGCATCATATGTACATATAGTTTGAATTATCAACCAATACAAATATTTATCATTGATACATACAAAAGAAAAGCTAGATAGATTTTTATGTTGTTTAAATTCAATTGCATTAGTTAAAGCTTATTAGTCCTATTCTTGGCTATGAAATTACTTTTTGTATTAGTCCTTTGATTTATTGTAAGATTGAATTTTATATAACATGTAACGTGCACACTATTTTTGTTGTACCTAATTGACATTCACTTAAAAGTAATTTCAATTTAGAATTTAAGAATATGTTTTGCATCAATGTTTTAAAACTCGGACCGGTGATCAACCCGGTCAAGGTACTGGGTCACTGGTCGAACCAGTGGGTCATTGGTCGGACTGTATGACGATTGATCCGGTCTATATAAAAATATTTATGACCAAATATTACAGTATGAATGAAATTTTGATAAAAAAATCCTGTCATTTTTTATTTATTTAAAATCCGTACATTAAAAAATTTATATTCATAGTTGTAAGATTGCAAGTTAATTTCTTGACTACATCACAATTCAATTTCAAGCTAATTCCAATCCAAATTCAATTTTAAAAGAACTCATACATTAAACAATATTACTGCATAAAAAACCTCACAAATAAGTTCTAATTCAGATTCCATCTTTAAAAGTTAAAATATAGTATGTTCTAAACATCGTTGGAAATCAAAATATAATAGACTTACAAACCCAAATAAGTTCTGAACATAGTCAACAAAAAATATTTTTGTCTTTACGTATGCCTTACCTTTTCATTTTTTAAAAAAAAAAACGGGTCGGGTCGGATGGGTTAAACTGGTTTCACGGTCCGCCCACTGACCCCACGGGGTCACACATAATTTCAGCGGATTAATTGCATATCCGATCTAGTAGTCTGTCCGAACCACTGCACCCTCCAGTTCTCAATCCGACCGGCCAGGTCGGTCCGGGTTTTAAAACACTGTTTTCCATATTGTCCAAATAAGCATTTTCTAAGCTTTCCAAGTATAACTTATATGATTATCAGATTATACTATTACCCTTCAACCTTATCAAACAGATAATACTATTTTTGGTCATCTACCAAAGAAAAAACCTTGGTTCTCTATTCCACTTCATCAACTTGTAATTATTATATGCTACTACTATTACTTTGTAAAATTGGTATGATGGTGTCGTGTGCTTTAATTTGTCAAAACCATTTGCTAGTAATTTTTATACAATGCTCGATTTTTAAATAATAACTGCATATTCTTCTTTCTCCGGTATTCATCATTTTCAATTTCCTAAAAAGAAATCATTTTCAATTTCCAATTTTTTTTATAAATTAATGATCAAACTCCTACCCTTTTAGTTTTATTGCTTATATAGAGAAACATTTTGTGGCTACTTGTTTAAGATATTTGATGAAAAATTGTGATTTCATATCTCATATTGAGTAATTTGTGATGTTACTTGAAATGTTGAATTATGTTTCATATACTACAATCACTTTAATAAAAAAATGTGTTTGGTGTCCAACACTGACATATGTAGTTGCTTTCAATCATCTTAATTTTATTAAATACTGCCGGTATTTATGTGACAATGTGGTTGTTGTGTTGGATGTTTTAGTCTATGTATTAGTAGTATTGTGTTAGCTCTTATCCTAAAAACATAATACTAATATTTGGACAGAAATGAGAAGATATAATCAAAACTTATATTTTCCTCATAACATCAATTAGAAATAGAAATACAACATCTAGTATCAATTTAACCAATCGGATTTGTGACACTATCAGATGACATGTGTTTGAAATCACATTTCCATCTTTTCTAAACCCAATTTTATATCTAAATGAAACAGAACAAAGGAGAAAAAATCCCCAATGTAGGGAAACAAACAATGAACTTCAAAACTAAATAAAATTACAAATTTTCATAATTTGGATTATCCTAACACAAAGGCAGGTCCTCAGGAGGAGCTTCTATGGATTCCAATAGCCCTTCTCCATCCTCTACCAAAAACACAGTGGCCAAACCCCATCCAATGTGAACATCCAAGTGACAATGCATTATCCAAACACCTACATGCATCACAACAACCAATTACATAAGATCAAACATTGAATAATTGATTATGTTTTTTCTCTTCATTATACCAAAGTTATATATCGCAGCCGCGTAGCGATATTATGGTACTGCAGAGAATCGCAATCAAATGAAATTGATATGGCCTCAATTATGGTCACTGAAACATCAAAAACATTGATGCCATGATCCATATCATGTTTGTGAAACTTTAATGTAAAAATTAAGGTTAAATATGTTTTTTATTCCTATACAATTTACAATTTTTCGAGTTTAATCTTTTTCGTAAATTGTCCACTTTTAGTCCTTATTTTGATTTTATTGGCACTAAATACAGGACTAAAAGTACTCCATTTTGTTAAAAATTAATAAAAACAGGGACTAACTTTGAATAAAATTAATGTAGGAATTAAACTTAAAATTCATAATTTCATAGACCAAAAACATGATTAACCCTAGCTATATTTTTTTATACAATGCAAAGTTGGAATTGAACTAATGTTACCTGGATTGTCAGCAACAAATCTGATAACTGCCCAACCATTAACAGGTACAGCAACAGTGTTCCTCATAGGTGGATCAACAAGGTTAAATTTTGAAGCATCTTTCTTAGGGTTAAAATTTCCAAATCCCTCAGCAACAATATAGAAATCATATCCATGAAGATGAATAGGGTGATTCTCAGGAGTAACAATACTAGTATCTTGCAAAACAACCTGAACCCTTGATCCAAATCTCAACTTAGTAACTTTAGTCCCTTGAATCGGTTGCCACAGTGACCGACTCACGTTACCGGTGTAATCAAATTTCACGGGAGGTTTCGTGGGAAAATCCGTCGTAAAAACACCTTGTACTCCAAGTTTATGAGCCTGCAGGATTGAAAAATTGCTAGGAAGTACAAAAGACACATTGTTCATACTAGAAGTGAACCGCGTCCCGTTCGGTCCTTGACATTGATTTGCATTGAAATTTGATGGACAATTGTTGAGTCCTAATCCAATAGTGAAGAAAAGATCTTCATCAATTTCATTAGGAACTTCGACATTCCTTAAACTTCTAAAGCTTTTACTAAATGATGTAACAGTGTTTGTGTCATTGTAAGCAGGTAATGAAGGCATGATTGGTTTGATATTTACACCCCCCTTTGCAGGACAAGGTGCTGATTTGTATTCAAGAATGGCAGTGGTTGTTGTGTTATCGAACGCAGCGTTTTGAGCCGATTGGTAAGCGCGTCCGGCGATGTAGTATCTTGATGGTGGTTGGTCACCTTGGATGAGAACATCAGTGGTTTGGCCAGGTCCTAACATGAGGACATTGGTTGTGAATGGTTTAACATAGGAAGCATCAGCACCTACTACTGTTAGTTTGTGATTTGCAATTGTGAAGAAAAGAGGTTGGTTTAGTGCAGCATTGATGACTCTAATTAGGTTTGTTTCTCCTGAATCAATTGGAACAATTGTTGTGCCTGCATTGCCAATGATCATATGTCAAAAATAATGGAAAAAGTTTAGTCATGGTCATATATATCATGAAGATTTTAATTTATATGCAATAATAACACATTCAATCACATTTCACTGTATAGATATTAGTATGTACAATTCAGGTCGTCGTGAACTTATCCGAGTTGGTAACGACAATGAATAATACATGCAAGGTCTAAGATATAAACTTCGGCCATCATAAAAAAAAGTATGTGCAATTCAGAAAATAAAATATTTGACTATAGTATATTTCGAATATATATATTTATAAATTAATCAATCATATATGTGACATGTTGATAATGAATTCACTAAAAAAACTACTCAAAATTAAAAAATAATAGAAAATAATCAAACCTTTGCTAGAGCACTTGTAAAGATCACCAGGTTGACCATTAATAGTGTATGCATCAGATATATTTGGAGCTCCTCCTGTTTGTGTGGCTTGTCTCACAACATCAATAGGGTTTGCATCCCACCATTCCCCTAATTAACAATAATCATCATAATTATTTTCACATCATGAACATAATCTTTGTCTAAAAAGAAAAGGACAAACATATCTCATAATATCATTTTCTTTATGATTTCATATCAATCACATCCTTAATTACCAAATTGAAAGAAAAAAAAAATCTAAGTCACACATTTAATAAAGATAAGAATTAAAATAAGTTTGTAAAGATAGTCACTCTTCACTTTACAAATCGATGTTATATGCATCAGTTATATCGTTAGATGTCAAATAAAATGATCATTACCTAGAAGAATGGGTGTTTCACGCTTAGGCTTGGTGAAAGGATAAGCATCACCTTCCTTAGGGTGAATGATTAGAGCTCCATAAACTGTGGCTCTAAGCCATGAACTATGAGCATGCCACCAAAGTGTACCTTCTTGTCCATTAATGGTAAATCTATAGGTATAACTTTCTCCAGGACGAATAGGACATTGAGTCACAAATTCTGGTCCATCAGCCCACCCTGTTCTGATTTGTCTAACCCCATGCCTAAACAAACACAAGATTCAAAATGCAACAAAAAACAAAGCATCAAATATTTGCTTATATATGATCCTTTATAGCATGCATGTAAAACATACCATTAAGATTTTAAATTGTGGTTGTAAATAATCTTGACTTTTTCCAAAAATATACAGCTCAAATTGCATAAGCTACTACAAAAATACTATTGGGGAAGGTGTAAGAAAACAAAAAAGAAAATTTCAAAAATCAAGAACAAAAAAGGAATGTCACTCTACATGGTTGATCATATTTAGAAAACTAAAAAGTAACTATATATATATATATATACCCTAACTTATCTTCACTCATTCATTCACAATCATCATGCATAATATATTTTCCTATATACTAATGGCAATATAATTAAGGTGAGCTTGCAATCAATTTTTAGTACAAGTGTGAAGAAAAATATAAAGTGTTTGCTTGTGGGTAAAGTGATCTACTATTTTTTGTTTATTTTTAAATAAACTACTGATTTGTCAAAAAAATAAAATAAAAATGAATCTACTAAGTTCTATAGCTAGCTTGATATTTTACCAATGAATGGTGACATTGTAACGAGCTTTGTTAATGACTTTGACAACCAAAGTATCTCCATTATTAACTTCCAAAGTTGGACCAGGAAATTGTCCATTTACTGTTATGCTCATTTGTGTGTTGCACAGCCTCTTCACTGGAGTTGCTTGTACCTTTCACATTAATAAACATGCCAATTAATTATAATTAATCTCCCAAAGGGTAATTAATCAACAACTAAAAATAAAAAGGGCTTAAAAAAAAGAACATTTTTACTTAAAAAAAAACTTACAACAAACTCATGCTCATGAACTTTGGCATTAGCTAAAGAAGCCAAGAGAAGAAAAATTGCTAAGAAGATGGTGTTGAAAGCTTCCATTGTTTAGAATAGTAAAACAATATAATCAAAACAATGTGTGTGATGTGAATGAAGGTTAAGGTTGCAAATTGCAATGGGAGTAAGAGTGGGAGAGAATGGTTTTTATAGTGAAGATTAGAGTCTTTAAGGTTGGCAGATTTGGTAGTAATACGGCTATAAGTTGTAAGATACATCAAGAAACTTAGTTCAACCCTATAAAAGTTGTTGCACCAGATAGTTAATTATTTTCATCAACGTTTGCTTCTATATCAAGTCTTTGTTTACCTAGAGGTTGAATTTTCAAAAAAAGGTGATTATTTTGAGACTTTGTCAAAGGAATAAGACTTTGTTTTAATTTACCTTTTCTTATATTCTTTTCCATCTAAGTATGACACTTGAAAATTGATAGGTACTAGAATTAAAAGCAAAACACAAAGGTTTTTATGTTTGTGGTGTACTTAAATATTTAGAATTTAATAACTATATATATGCTAAACAAGTTTTACAATTATGTTCAAATATATTTTTACTTTTTGATTGTAACAGTTGTGTTGTAATTTTATTATTGGCACATCTTGTAATTTAAATAGGTTTGTTGATATATTTTTTGGCTTATTCAACAAAAATAAAATTTATTAATCAAAATAGTGAAAAATTGAAAAATTGAAAAAACACGTTTCTTCATGGTAATTGTGTTTGTGTGGGCGTACTAAGAAAGAATATCTATGCTTAGCAACCGATTTGAGGTTGGAAGAGTTAGTGACATATAATTGTCTGATTAGAAAAGAGACACAAATATTTAATTTAAAAATGTGCTTATAATAGACCAAGTATCTTAGAAGTTTCGAAAGCAAAAAGAGTGCAAACTAATTTTGCGTTAGTCCAATTAGACTTTTTATTTGGTTCGGTGGTTGTAGAAAATAAAGTGCTTAAAAAGAATGGTAATGTTTTGCTGTAAAAGTAGTACCCATAAAAAACAAGTGTGCTATTATAAAACAAAGAACATGTTACAAAAAAAATAGTTATAAAAAAATAAGAGAGCCTTTTATTAAACTAATAAATAAAACAGATTCCCTTTTTTTTTTTTACCAAAAGTTATCACTTCTTAAACATAACAATGATCGATATACTTATTGACCAGTTATGACCATGTAGTTCAGCCGTTAAAGAGTTGAAACGTTAAAAGAGTTTAAGAAAGAGATTTAAGGTTCGATCTCAACTGTTAATATTTTCTCCACTTCTCTTTAACAATATATACTAACATCCAATATTTTATAGAAAAAATACTTCTTGATAAAAAAAAAAAATCTATATAGTTAACCAAGTTTAAGATTTTAGCGTTTTTTTTTAAGGGATGCATATATTAGCCTTATTTTCTTTTAAGATACCCTGCCCCTGTTTATTTTAGGATACTTAGGCTAATGATATATAAAATTGTGAAAAAGTGTAGCAAATTAATAAAATATTGTCAACCATTTGGTGCTTAGCAAATAAAATAGTGTTGAATTGAAGTGATTTGATTGGGTCCAACAAGAATTTAGTTAGAGATACTTATGAAAAATGTGACTTAGAGTATTAAATTAGGTGGCCTGTCTCCACACATTTCAAACATGGATGATCAACAGCAAACAATAACACCCAGAAAGACCAGTTATGCTCTTAGATACGTAATTTGACAGTTTGACAAATATAAGGATATCTACCTAGGCAACATATAATATTAAACTAAAATGTCATAGGTGACGATTTTTCCTGCCATCTCTTTGTTTTGTTTTTTAGGGAAGTTTTTATTGAATCCTTTTAGGTTTCTATAAACGTTACTAATATCATTCTAGTTATCAAAATGCATTTATCTCTTCGTACTGATTAAAATAACCATGCTTAACATTTTTTTCCGTCATACTTAGATCTTTATCCGTTATTTAGAAAGAAAGACATTAAAATGCACATATCGGCTGTGCTACTAGAAAGTAGAATCATAACCATACATTTTAAATCACATCGTATAGCGAACGTGAGACGTAAGTGTGGCGAAAGAATGTCTAACATAATTTTTTTTTAATGAATGTAAGGGAGGTGAAAACTTTTTCAAACTTAGAGGAACTGCGGGTGTCATTTAAAGAGATCTTAGAAGAGCGGGTCAATGCAATTTCTCTTTTTATTTGTAAGAGTATCATATGTGTACAATTTTTTCCCTTCACATGAAAAGACAACCAATTCAATATCCATGCAAAATTATTAGTTGTACTACTTTTAATTTCTTTAGCTCTTATGAAAATTAAAATACATGATGAAAAAAAATGTAGAAATCGATCACAAGTACATGTGGTGCTAGTGCTAACAAAAGTTGTATTTGACTTTCATTGATGATTATATCATATAGCTTTATATATACCAATCAATTTAGCTCCTCTCTAAACCCTTGTGATGATGAGGATCTTCTATATATCAACATTGGAAAAGACATGGAAGCAAACTCTTGGACAAGTCTATTTTAGTATCCAATGTAATATAAATGAGTACAATTAGTCTATAATCTTAAATCACAAGGAACATGAAATGTGTTGCTTTACTACCTTTATTGGAAGGTCTTTTCCTAATACTAGTACAATAAATTAATGTTTTTTTGCTCTTAAGAAAATCTAGCTAGACAAGTATATCCAAAAACTAAATTCTTTTGTCACAAAACCGTTAGATTTTAGATGTTGAGAATGAAACCGTGTCAAAATGAAGGCGAGTGTGACAAATATCAATCAACACAAGATAGAGAAACTAAATGTCTAGGATTGGATTGGTGAACAAGAAACAAAGAAAGAGACATACAAAGGTTGTTAAGAGTTTGTTAATGACTTAACGACTTTATCATCATATTCTTAAGAATGAAAAATACTACTAGCAAGTACTTCAAAAGTCTTCGTATAAAAAAAGTGAGAAAGTTGAAAATTGACATAAGAACGGAAAAAGAAACTCAATTCCTTGTCAAATTTTGCTGGTGCTTGGTCTTTCTATTAAGAACTTTTCATTTTAATTTTCTGGTAAAATAATTATTTCTAATCTTTTGGTTTGTTATTATTGTCTTGCCTTTTTTGATTTCTTGGGTTTTCAATTTTCATTGTCATGGTTAGTTAAAAGTGGGTGTGAACTTTGGCAATTTTAAATCCACCGTCAACGTTTTGTCAAACCCAATATAATTAGAGTGATTCAATCCAATTAAACTACTAATCCAGCGATTTTATATGTTTAATTTATTGCTAATGTTGAAATGGGTCTATCTTAAACACCACGTTCAAATGATTTCTTTCTTGTAAAATTCACATGTTACACTCATGAAGCCATATAGAGTTTAAGTGAGAGAATGTTATTACAAGCTCATCAAAATTGTTCTTTTTTAAAGCCAAAATAGATTAAATTAAACAAAACACAAGACATAAGCTATGGCAAGGTACAAACAAATCAAATAGTGTGCCAAACAAAAGGCTGCCCCGATACAAATATTACTCCCATACCATCAAACTAGGGGGGTAACATTAAGAAAATGGAACATTGTCTCCTCTATTAATTGAAACTATATGTAACAAAAAGAAAACAACATTGAGATACACAGACAAGTAAGTTTTTGAGCTGAATAGATATTATTGATCCCACCCGTTGATGCCATACACTCTCAACAGATAGGATCAATAATATCTCCTCAGCTCAATAGCTTCTAACCACGCTTGCAAGTTAACCATTTTCAAGACACCACATTTATGTTTTCTAGCCACGCTTCAGCTGAACCGTTTTTGTTTCTAATTTTTTTATATTTTATTCTTTCCAAATGACCTATATGCTAGCAAATCAAATAACAACAAACCTTTATGCTTGCACCCTTTCAGGTCCAATTAAACCTTCAAACCGATTAAAATTTATACTTACTATATTACAAAAAGCATAGAAAATTTTGACCATTTTAGAACCTGGCTACAACTTTGTTGCTATGCGACATTCCAAGAAAACTTGTGAGACATTTTCTTCTTTTCCGCAACAACTCTTTTGGCCAAGTGATCTTTTATCGGAATCTGATTTTGTAACATCCTCCACATTAACACCGAAACTTTTAACGAAATTAAATGACCCCAAATAGTTGCAAGTTCACATGTAACATTCATAGATACACCATCCATTATCAAAATATACGCTTCTTTTACTGAATTTGAACTTCTAGAGTCTAGACCATTCACACTGGTCGTCCACCTCTTCTCTCAAAGTTAGTCTCTACACTTTTTCATTAAGTTCCTACTCTATTTTTCTTTCTTCTTCTGAATGATTCTTTTTCCACCTAATTCTCAATTGCTCATCAAAATTGTTTTGATGTCATACACTCCTTCCTTCCCTATTTACAAATATAGAGATTTAAAATTACTTAAACGGTTCATGATCAATTAGTAAAGCACTTCAAATTCTCAACTTGCTTTAAGCATGTTTTTCAATTGTGCTTTTTAGAGTGTTTTTTTTAACTCGTAGAAGTGAAGTATTTTTTTTTTGAGAGGTAAATTTATTTTTATGTAAATTCTAGCACATATTTTTTTCCAAGTTGACACATCACATTATGTGTATTTAGGTGGATACTAAAAGAGAGCTTGAATTAACTTGATTTTGTAAAATAAATTTCTTTAAATTTGAATTTCAAGTGAATTGGTTTATTTTTTCAGAAAAAAAGTGAATTGGTTTATGTTTAAATCCTTTTATTTTAAAATTAATATTTTCCTTCAAAAAAGTTTGATATAATATTTATAGTAATGAATTTTTAAACCTTATGCTATGTCTATGGCAATGAAGAATTGGAGGGTGATGAGAGAAGGGAACAAAAGGGAGTCATCATACACATGATCAAATATCATGTATATTTATTTTTTATTAAAATTCCATACCAGCTTAAATTAGAAGGCACATTTAAGATAGATCAACAACACTACCTTCTCTATGAACCCTAGACACATTGAAATAGAACAACGATCTTCTGATCGCACACTAGCAATTCTTTTCTCCTGCACAATGGCAAATGTTTCAAGTCTCTTGTCTCAACTTTTTCTCATTTTATATTTTTCGGATGATCGATTTTACCCTTTGATCACCAATGAGTTTAAATCTAAATCTTCTAAACTAAGTAGCAAGTGAAATGCTAAAATCTATGATTTATTATTTCAACGCATCAAGCCACTTGGACTGACCTAGTGGTATTGACTTAGGATCTGAGGGTGTACTCCTCTTTGATTTACCAGATTCGATTCCTTTTGATGTCAATTTAAGTGGGCTAATTTAACTTCTTAAAAAATATATTTTAACACATCAATTGTTTATCCCTTTGAACAAATAATATAATAGGATCAAGTTTGAATAAATAAAGGGAACAAATCCTCACATTTTTTAATTATGTGTAAAAAAACAAATCTTCACATTTACCAACAATACTAACATTTACTTTTTAAAATTAAATCATCATCATAAATAGATTCTAATGATCTAGAGTTCGATCAAAAGATAAATAAATTTAATTACGAATTTTTTCACCTAGAAATTAATCTCATATTATCTTGAATAATCTATCTTTGGAAAAACTCATTAACCACAAGAGCATAATTATTTGGCTTTCACAAATTGCTCAAATTTCATAAGAATTTAAGTGTTGTGGGTTGACATTTTAAAACAATTTTGCACACACGATCAATTAAAACATTTTAAATTGTCATGTTAATTAAAAATAGAGCAATAATATAATTGACGTGACAATTTAAAATGTTTTGATTGGTCGTGTGTGCAAAATTATTTTGAACTGTCAATTCACCCATTAATTCATGAATTTAATTTAAATACAATGTAAGTGTAACAAAGTTTTACACATTCATTCAATGATGTGTTGACTGACACATCAATTAATGAGGTATAACATGTCATGTATATTTAATTCATTAAATTATGTAGTAAAACATCATTGATTTTTTGTTGTTGTGGTAGCCGAGATTCAAACTCCAAACTTATCCTTATCAAGTGAGCTAAACTCACAAACAAGTACAAATATCATTGAAATTTAAATGCATATGTAAAACTTTGTTAGTGTATATGATGAAATTCTTAATATAACACATTTTATTTTTCAATTAATATAAGACTAGGTTTATAACCCGTGTGTTGCACGGGTTTATTTAAATTAGTGTCTGTAATATTTCATATAAATGAGAAAATAAAAACTGTGATAAGTATAATCATATAATTTAATGATTTATAATATCTTGAAATGTAGTGATATTATTATGTTTAATATTAATTTATATTAAAATATGAGTGTTGTTAAAAAAAAAGAGAAGTTATATTGATTTATATAAGAGGTTTATGTAAATATTTTAAGGACAATGAATATATATTTTCGTGGATCTTATAATATTTTATAATTTTAAATATATCATAGTTTATCCTAATAGTGTAATGATAATAGAGCGTTTCTATTTTAGGATCACAATGGTGTAGTAGTCATGTTTGTTGTCAATATCGTTTATGAGAAAAGTTGAAATAAGCTCCGACAATTTTGCAACGCGACTGCTTACTTTAACTTTCCTATATCTTATTTAAGGTCTCATATTTATTAAAACGACAATTTTTTTGTAGATAAATTAACATCTTTTGAAGTTTACTACCAAACCTCCACTATGTGGCTACTCCGACTTTTATTAGTTCGGAATTTTGTAGTCAATGGTTTGGTTTCCCTTCTTATCAATTTGTCCTTATTTTTTTTGTTTTCTTTTTTATGGTGATGTTTATGTTTTTCTATATAGCACTATTATATTGATAATGTAACACTATTATTTTAAGATAAGATTGTTTTTAGTACTATTCAATCTTCTCTCTTTTTTTAAAGAAATTATTATTCAATCTTATATAAACATTAATAGAATAAAATAAGGGTTATGCAACTGAAGTTTAATTAAATTAATATTAGAGATTATTAAATAGAATAAGAGTGAGTAAAAACTTTTTCAAATAGTCTACATAATCACAATTCTAACTTAAAATTAGATAATATACAAAAAGAGTGATAATTTTTTCTAAAAATCTAACAAAGAAGTTTCTCTAAAGATGTCACAACATTATGATTGTAGCTTAAGAAAAACTTAAGCTTTCTAAATTCAAAAGACATATTCGAGACAACGAATAACTTAAGGATATAATTCAAACAATGGTATGAAGTTTAAATGGTCATAAGGATTATATTCAAAGAATATATATAATAAGAGTATGTTTAGTGCACCAATCATCTCCAAATATAAAAATCACAATCAACATTGCAATTTTCATCTTCTTTTTTTACTTTTTTTTATTGATCGGAGTACAATTTTTTATTCCTACCATCAAGAAGAAAATTTTCACTTAATTTATCTCCTATAATTTGCTTCATCAGACAACGCATAAAGAATTATTGAGTATGTCAATTCATTTGATTCAATGATTGATAATCTCATGACTAAGATATTCACATACACTCAATCCAAGCAAGAGTGTCAATTGAAAAACTAATTATTATAGTTGCAATGAAAATACATGTAAAACAGAAAGAGCGTAAAGTTAGAAGTGAAGAAACATAGATGAATATTTCACCATAGAAAAACCATGAATGGCGTATAATTGCCAAGCCACCTCAAAAGTCAAAATCATTTTGAAGAGGAGGCCATTCATTTAACCCAAAAAAAGAAGCTAAATAGATACTTTGAAACTGATGTAAATGGATAGCAAGGATTGGCTATTTAAGAATTATAAATCGAAAAACACATAAGTATGAGTAGTAGAAGGAGCTTTAAAAATGAATATGGTAAAATTGAGTTTCACAAATTGATTGACAATTTATAAATGAATGAACCATTATTTGTAAAATATAGCTGAACATGATGAAACATAAATCACTACTAAAATATAAAATATAGTGAGTATGTTTAATTAAAATAAAATTAAAATATTTGAAAGATAATAGAAAACTTTTCTAAAGTACCACATCTTCATCAAACTTATATGAGAACAACTTAAATTTTTTTTACAAAGATATATAAATAAACTAAGAAGATGCGATAATCCAAAAAAATAATTCAACATATCTATCCGGTTGTAGTAGTACTCTAACATTAAAAAAAAAGTGACTTACTAATCCAGCTCAAATTTTGTTTACCCAATTGGAATTTGCCATCTGGATCATGTGACGCTATAGTCGAATCTGGTCAGCATTCTCCAAATCCTCAAAACACTGCCCCCATTTTTGTCTTTAACTAAAATAATCACTTTTTCATTACTTTGGCTTCCACGTCAAACAAGCTTCGTACTGAACGTGACACATAGACCCAAAAACGCGCTTCTCAGCTTATTATGTGTCACCTATGTGATTATTATCCAAACAACTTTCCCGTTTCCGAGTTAACTCAACAAAAATTCTAACTCACTCCGAGTTTCATCATCTTCTTCTTCTTCACCATGAATAATCCATTATCCAAAACTTCTTAGAATCGATTATCGAAACAAAAATGATGAACCAAGATCACGTTCTTCGCGCTTCCCAAGATGATCAAATGGAGTCATTAGTCCTCCACGACGACACCGACAACGGCGCCGATAACTCCTCCGGCAACGTTCAACAACCGCCTCAAAGTCCTAAATCACCGTTCAATTCATTCCTCGATCCTCCTTCTTACGCTGAAGCAATCTTCACTTCATTCGACTCCAACGGTCACGATCAAACCCTAGAAAACTTGACTCGAACCGGATCCGGATCGGGAACCGAATCCGATTCGATTCAGATTTCCGTTTCTGATCCTCAAGAGGAGCAAGAGGTAACGAACTCGCTTGTTCCAGGTGGAAGTAGTTATCATACGTATCTGATTACGACGAGGACTGGTAAATCGGAGTTTGGTGTCAGGAGGAGGTTTCGGGAGGTGGTTACGTTGTCGGAGCGGTTATCAGAGGTTTATCGTGGTTATGTGATTCCGGTGAGGCCGGAGAAGAGTTCAGTAGAGAGGAAGGTAATGTTAGAATTAGTTTATCTTAATTGCAAATCAGTCAGTGTGTGCTTGGTTCTGCGATGACAGAATTGATTTTGTGTAAATTGATTATGTAAAATTGATTCTAACTAAAAGTTAGTTGAAGTTCAAGTGATTCGTGTTTGGCTACATTCATGTAGTAGTAAGTTGAAATCTAAATTTATGTGTAAAAATCAATTCTATAATAAAAAATTATAAATCCTAGCTTCGAGTAAAATCGATTATCAATTTTGGCCCCTCTAGAAATGGAACCAAACATAAACTTGATTAGTTGCATGTTAGTTAGATTAGTTTCTAGTTGTTTGTAATAAAGTGCCCACACCACTTATTGTAATTAACAATTATTATTATTATTTTAATAAATTTTACTTCCACTTTTCTCTCTTCCATGCTTAATATCAATATTTTGCATATTCTATCAGGTGATGCAGAAGGAGGAGTTTGTGGAGCAGAGGAGATTAGCGTTGGAGAAGTATTTGAGGAAATTAGGGTTGCATCCTGTGATTGGGAAGAGTGAGGAGTTGAGAGTGTTTTTGGAGGTTCAAGGGAAGTTGCCCTTGATGAGGACGACGGATGTGGCGTCAAGGATGCTTGATGGGGCGGTGAGGCTGCCACGGCAGCTGTTTGGGGCGGAGAGTGGGGTTGTTGATTTGAATGATGTGGCTCAGCCGGCAAAAAGTGGGAGGGATTTGCTTAGGATTTTCAAGGAGTTGAAACAATCTGTTAGTAATGATTGGGGGGGTGCTAAGCCGTTGGTTGTTGAAGAAGATAAGGAGTTTATGGAGAAGAAGGATAAGTTGATGGAGTTTGAACAACAACTTAGCAGTGTTTCTCAGCAGGTAGTGATAATTTGAATGGTTTTTTTAGAGCTTAGAATCAAAATTAAAACTTATTAGTTTATGAAAAAGGAACATGATGTTAGTAAAAGGTAGGATTCATTGTGGATATATTCTAGATATCCCTTGTGTCCTCTTAGTGCATGTTAGGAAGTTCATTGAAGAGATGTCAAGCATGATGCATTAACTTCAAAAGAGGTTTGAAGTTACGGTTTTAGAAAAAGATTCATAACCGCATTATGGGTTTGACATCATGGTTTTTGATATCTCTGCGACCACAATGTGATGTTAGTTAAAAGTAGGACTCATTGTGAATCTATTCTAGATAGCAATTGTGTCCTCTAGTGCGAGTTTAGAATTTCATTTCAGAGATCTCAAAAGTGATGCATTAGCTTCAAAATTGATTTGAAGTTGGGATTTCAAAAAAAGAACTACGACGGCATGGTTTTTATGAATATCTCCGTGACTGCAATGTGACCGTACTTTGGTCATTACTGAATTTTACCGTGACTCTCTGCGATACCAATGATCATTGACATAGGCCAATGATCATTTAAAATCTTGTTTTTGGTGTAATCAAGTATTAGGTCACATCATTTCCAACTTTTCCAAGTCTCTTGTCTATTTTAGTTTCTTTACTAGACATGATATAATAGTTGGTTGATTGAAAAACATAGTTGTTATAGTGTCATTGTGTTTTATGGACTATTATTTAAACTATTCTCCTTTGAAGAATTGCATTACCATTTTTGTCACGTGGAACTGAATGAACTGTTTTGGAATGGTGTTGTTATTTTATTTCTTTGATTACTAGGGTTGATTTTGTTTGTTTATCTGCATTGACTTGTTGCAGGCTGAATCCCTTGTCAAGTTTCAGCAAGACATGGGTGAAACAATGGGTGAGCTAGGACTGGCTTTTGTGAAACTTACTAAATTTGAGACAGAAGAAGCTGAATTTGAATCTCAGAGAGTACGTGCTGCTGACATGAAAAATGTAGCAACTGCAGCTGTCAAAGCAAGTAGGTTATACAGAGAGCTGAATACACAAACAATCAAACATCTGGTAAGTGCAGATTCTAGTTAAATTATGTATTATCATGATAGACCTTTTTTACCAATCATATAATTGTACGATTAAAACTATCTGTTAGCCTCCATTTATAATCCTTAACCCACTTTTTCTGTTGTTGATGAGTAATATTTTATGTATGTTGCAGGATAAACTACATGAATACCTTGGGACAATGCTAGCCATCAACAATGCATTTGCTGACCGATCAAGTGCACTGTTGACAGTACAAACACTTTCGTCAGAACTAGCTTCTTTACATTCACGGATTGAGAAGCTCGAAGTTGCTTCATCCAGAATATTTGGTGGAGACAAGTCTAGGATGCGGAAAATTGAAGAATTGAAAGAAGCCGTTAGAGTAACCGAGAGTGCTAAAATTTGTGCAGATAGAGAATATGAACGAATCAAGGTAACATACAAATACATTTTTGTTTTTGGATTCTCCTCTCCCTTAGCATCTGTAACTTCGACTCCACTGTATTCTTGTAAATTTGAGCTTCCCTGTACATATTAACATATTTTTGCTTTTAGATCTGGCTTTCTGTTTTTTCTTTGTATATATATTCATACCTCCATATTTGCCATATTTTGAATATTATTGTCTTTTGGTTGCTTTCATTTCACAAGTACAGTCACATTAGCCTAGGGAGAAAATTTGACACTAGAACTCGATGATTTGAGCTTGATATATTGACTAAACTTCAATCACCTGCATAACCTTATGGATAAGTGACAGTGGTCAGTGCCATCCAATTAGATTATCATAATAAATATTACTGTCATCAAAACACCCTAGTATAAATTTGACTGGTAATGATTTTGTTTTCACATGATTTTCTTCCTCTTTATAATGCAATTGTCTTTATAGACTAGGTTCTTGATGAAAGACAAAAAGAACTATAAATAGTGTGAAAATTATATTTTGATGCATTTGTAAATGTTTTGTTGGGCGCTGCATTGAATGCTTTCATCAAATCATCAATTAATAGCTGATTTGGTCACATATGTAAACTTGACTTCTAATTGAATTTTATTTTCATATTTTGATGCATTTATAAATGTTTCATTGAGCGCTGCATTGCATGCTTCTATCAAAATCATCAAATAGTGGTAGATCTGGTCACTGATCGAAATTTGAATTCTAAATCTCTTTCCATCTCAATATGTAAAATCCAATGTTTTTTAAAAACTAGATTGATCATTGAGTTAGTAGAGAACTAGTCTACAATTCACTAATCCAATCATGGTTGATGGTGCAAACATACAATATAAGTTGGTGAGTGGAATATCCAACCAAGTATATAACAAGTATAAAAGCCGAGCATAACTATTATGTTGCTTAGTGCTTAAAAGTCCGACACAAGATAGTTAGGGATAGCATAAACCATATATGTAAGCAAGCTAAGATGAGGCTATTTCGGAAAATTCAACATGAGATAGTGAGTTGAGTATCCAAGGTATAACTTAAGATGCATAAAAGTGAACAGAGACAAGCCATCTGGCCATCTCATATCGATGGTGGCAAATTCTTGAGTTAACTTATAGAATTGCCAGAGTTTACCACTCTAGGCTTCAAAGTTGAGTTCACTCACATATAGAATAGTTTTTCTCTAAGCTCCAGCTTGGGGACTGTTAAATGAGTCTTCAACTTAATGGTTATTTTCTACTAGATATACCTTAAAATAGTTCTTTTGAGTTTCAGTCCCATAACTCCCAACAAAATGAAGTCTCAAACTAAAGAAAACATACACAAAGAATCCAATAGACCACCCAGCTGCTGAATCGAATGGCAATGAGGGGAACCTAATCCACCACCTTTCAGCCTTTAGTAATTTTTTGAACCTAGTGATTCTGTCCATCATTTTGAACTTGTTATGCTCCTTTTGTTTTCTGAGTTTTGAACCTATCTTATGGTTTATGAATTTTTCTATCAACTTCAAGTTGTGATGCTAGGTCGGCCCAGGGTTGGATTATCTTTATTTTGTCCGTTATTCAAACTCATGCCATTTCAAATCTATATTTCTATTGAAAAAGAAAGAAAAAACCGTCAAGGAACTAGTGCCCTGAGTCTTGGAATAATATGTCAATAATATCAAAGTGTAAATGTGGAAACTTTGCAGGAAAATAATAGGAGTGAGCTTGAAAGAATTGACAAGGAAAGGCAAAGTGACTTCCAAAACATGCTGCGAGGGTTTGTTGTCAATCAGGTAACCCTCGTTTATCTTCTCTTTTCTTTAGGCTGTTATATTTTATTACTTGGCTATTTATAGTTCTGATCTGAACGGTAATTTATTCTACATCACATGTTTTACAGGCAGGCTATGCGGAGAAGATGGCTGCTGTGTGGGAGAAGCTTGCGGAAGAAACATCTACATACTCAAGAGACAGCAGCTAGAATGTACTTTCGCTGTAAATTTTGGTTTGCATCCTTTTTATGATACTCTAGATTTTTATCTCATTAGGTTTAAGCATATGTATTATAAAAATACTTTGAACATTCGGCGAACATAGTTTTAACTAACCAGAGTTGTACATGACACTGTCTGATGACATTCAATATTTCAATGTTGAAGTGTGAAAGATTTCAACATGGAAATGTCTTGACTAATTGTGGTCCTGTAATCTTTGTGGAGTAGTATTTAATCCTCCTTTTCCCCATATTAGTTATTAGCTGTATTAATTGGAAAATTTTCAAATTTCTATGTAATAAACCGATGGTTATACTGAGGCGGCTTTTCAGAGTAATCTTGGAGTTTCCAGCTGTGCTGCTAATCCTATTCTTAGGAACAATTCGTTTATGGCTTCTTTTTGTGGAATAACCCCTTGGTGATGGTTCACTAAGTGGGGAGGACTTTGGGTTATAGTTTGTTCTGGCGGGATTAAGACCATACTTTCAAATTGCGGAGTTTGATGTTGATTCCAAGATGGTAGAAGATGCCACTGTTTACAAAAAGCAATCTATTTCTGAGTTTTGCTTGATAATTTAAAACTATAGGATATAATATTAAACATAATTCTATTCATTTTTCAGAAAAGAAGTTGATGTAGTTTAGTTGCTCAAAAGGAGAAACTTTTCATGAACTTGTTTTCTTGCCAGTATTTTTCTCATGATTATTAATGATATTCAATGAGTCTCTTTCTTTCAGTCAAAAGTAGTCATGGTTTAGGACTCATTTAACTTTGAATGTAAAAGTATGTTAAGAAATTATTGCATGGTTTTCACATGTAAAGAAATAGAATTAACGCAAATTCAGGAGTAACCGAATAAGGGAAACATTAAAAAAAAAGTTGAGGTTACTCGGTTACAATACAGGCAAGCCATCATTCATTTGTTCACCAGGTGGCTTCCTTGTTAGGAGTTCCAGTAAGATTACACCAAGACTGTATATATAAGTTTTTATATTTGTTTTCTTAGCAGTCACATTGGAGTTATCAGCTGTCATGATCAAACCTAGATAGGCCAAAATCTGATATTTTAGCATTTGTCTTCTCATTAAGAAACACATAGCTTGAAGTTCCCAAGTATAATGTTCTCATTTGAACGTAGGTAGAATGCCCTGTGCTATGTTCTTCCTCGTAGGCCAATCAATTCACATTTCAGGTCAATGAGCTTCAGAAAAATTGAAAACCACACTTTTTTCAATCAAATTTCACCTAAAATGAAATTAGATTGATTTTGATTCTGGGGTTGCGTTTATTCCATCTTGTAGAAAATAGAAAATAGTTTACCTTTCTACTTTATTTTTCCAAAATACATTTGAAATAAGTTGGAGCTTGCTAGCTTATAGGAGCTTTGCTAATCTTATGGAACCTATGTGGTGTGTAAAGGAGATTAGTTTGCCTTTGTCTTTTAAACCCCTGAGGTTTAGAATTTCCCACCACATAGACCTTAAATTTTGTCGGCCCAAAATATTAAATAAAAATCTTAATAACTGATTAAAAATTACTTAAAAATAAAACTAAACTGACTTTTCTCATATGCTTTTCATATGGGACAACAATACAAAAGCATAAGAGAAATGGCTGAATGGATTTATATCTAGTCATAGTTTCAAACGAATACTCAAATTGGTATTTGACTCTCGATGTCTCTGCCCAATATTTTTATAGCCAAATTGCCTCTTCATATTTCTTAAACTTCCGATGTGGGATTTAAGTATCCCAATGGTTTTTTATGGACCTCATAGACATAGGGGACCATCCTATATTTTGTGGGCGTCCCCAGTATAAATTTCTCATATGCAGGAATCTCCTCATCATCACCAAGAAGTTCCTGAGTATTACCATTGCTTCCGCATTCTTACTTGTCTCAGTCTCAACCATGTTTTCCACGATGGTGTACACATGCACAGTCACAGAAATCACCTTTTTTTGTACATATCAAATGGTGAGATGAGCACCAAAATAGCATACCGACTACTATATATATCCCATGTACCTGTTACTTTAAACATTGCGTCCTGCATATCTGAACACATACCATTTATCAAAATAAATTGCGAACAATGTGACTAAATTTTGAGTTTTTACTTTTTAGTGCTTCATTTGGTTAAATTGTAATATTTTGGAATCATTTTTAATTATTAAAATTGCACTTTCTTTTAATTTGAGGTCCACTTTTAATATATTAAAATTACTGACTTGTTGCAGAAGCTGAGCTCCAACCTCAGAGAGTACGAGTTGCTGACATGAGAAATGTAGCAACTGCAGCTGTCAAAGATAGCAGGTTATAGAGAGAGCTGAATATAAAAACATCTCGTAAGTGCAAGTTCTAATTAATTATTATGATAGAACTTGAACCATTTATATAAATGTGGTATAAAAATTATGTAATACCATCAAAGTATAATCCTTAACTTTCTTTTTATGTTGTTGATGAGTACCTTGGGACAATGCTAGCCATCAACAATGCAACTTCCGACCAATCAAGTGCATTGTTGACGGTTCAAACACTCTCATCAGAACTAGTTGCTTCATCCAGAATATTTGGCTGAGACAACAGACAAGTCTAGGATGCGGAAAATGAAGGGAGTGGATCCTCTCCGGTGGAGATCCCTCCTGTTTTCTCCATTGCCTAACAATCCACCTTTAATTACACTCTCTTTCCTTTTTTATTATCACAAACATATTCTCTCACCTATTTAATGGAGGGTTTATATTACACATGAGATACATTTTTTGTTTTCCGGATTCTCCCCTCTGTTAGCATCTGTAACTCATACATTTTCTTGTAAATTCGAGCTTCCCCTTCCCCAGTACATATTAACATATTTTGGCTTTTAGAATTGATTTCTCTATTTATATTTGGCACACATACAATTCATGCCTCCATATTTGCCATATTTTGAAGATTATTGTCTTTGTTTTATTTTATTTGACACACTAGAACTCCACGACCGAGCTTGATATATTGTCTAGACTTCAATCACCTCCATATACACCCTTATGAATAAGTATCAATGATATCCAATTAGATTATCATAATAAATATTATTGTTTGCACACATGCGATTTCTGGCTGTCTATAATGTAAGTGTCTTTATAGACACTTTACAAGTTTCATGCTGAAAGATAAAATGAAACCTATGAAGTAGTTTTTATTTTTTTGGACGACATAATGCAAATATTTGTAGAAATGGAGGGGTATGACTTGGAAAACATTAAATAAAACCTAAAATATGGATTGATTTTGTAAAAAAGAAGAAGAGTAATAGAAAATTGTTCATCTAACTTAAGAAATTGTTCATTAACATCCGAAAAATAAACTAATACTTTTAGCGGCAGTTAACAGTCGATCACCTCCAACGACAATAACAACCGTTATCCTAACAATAGTTAACTGCCGTTGAATTATGATATGTAGACATAATAACATTTATGACCACAACACCAAGACATAAATGACCTGTCATTTATAAACATAGTTTGCATCAACAATACAACAAGTTCGACAACAAAACTCAATCATAAATCACACCATTACATAATTATTCATAATTGAATCAAATTACATGAATTTGACATTACGTTCACAATTAACAAAAGATTGAAATTCAATAAAAGAGCAACTTTACTGATGTTTGCCAGCATATTACACATTAATACATAAAAAAAACTTAAAAGACGCATTTGGAACAAACAAAAGATATAGTTTATTACTTTCAACCATCGACTTGAACATGGATGCTACATCGCCATTATTATGCATGATTTAAGGATAATAAACGGTTTTTATCTTTATTCGCCCTCAGATCTACGCATGGTACATCTACAAATATGTGAGACGTAGTTTGATTTTCACCAAGATGGACAAAATATTTGTTAAGATGTGTCTTTAACTGATCCAATTTGTCAGTGGGGGTTAATAAAACTTTAATCATCCTCATGAAGGCGGAGTATTGGACATGAAATTCAACTTTTTCATCCTGAGACATGATTCACTTGACAAAAGTATATACAAGAGCAAATATCAAAATAAAACCAAATGAAAGATAAAATAAATTGTTGATTAATTGGACACATATATTTATACAAAATGCGAGCAATAATAACCACATAAACTGTTGGTGTTTTGTCCGCCGCATAGAAGTCATATATTTATATAATTTGTATAATATTAGTTATGTATTGGCCACAAAAAAATGATGTTACATTATCGACCACAATAAATATGTTGCAGCATTATCTAGCAAAAAAAAAAAATGAACACCATAGGATGACTCTCTTCATAAAAGTGCCATAGCCTATCTAGTGAAACTTCTTCATCCTCTTGAATAACTTGAAATTCTTCATTTTCTTTTGAAGGAGTATCACACAAAATTGGATTGAGTTGATTTGATTATAATTTTTTGGCGGTTTCTCTACTTTAGCCATGAAGTCTCAGAACAAATCTTGTCTATCCGAAATCTCAAATTCCTATTTCCCAACCTCACACATCTTATGTAACATCCAATCCACACACAATGGTGATATTGGACAACGATATTTCAAATAAGCATGAATGAAATGATTGGGAATTAAGTCAAGGCGCATGATGTAAGCATATGGGTTAAGTGGTGGACAACCTCTGATTAGAAAAAAGTCTCACATACCAATTATGGGATTTATCAATTGAATTATAACTCTATTGTAACAAGTTGCAACAATGTGACTCATGTCCAGTAATGTCAACCACTTTTTTTGGGAGGGAAGAAGCTATTCATGATATAGTTAAAACGCTCCTTAAACACATATATTCATACATGGCCACTCTTATGATTTTGCAACTCTAGAATAAGTGTTATGCGAACCATATGATGACTCTATTCATCCATACCCATGTGTCGAGCTACAAACCAGAATCCGCAATTAGCATCCCCTTTAACATTCACAATTTTTTCAATGAGAGGTTTCGTGAACTTTGGCATATGATCAATATATGATAAATTATGATTTGGGTCTGGAGTAGGCGTTGAAATTAGAGAACGCGATGCATTGCCAATACGTGCATTTTTTCTTTTTGGAAATGATGAATTAGTTTGCGACAATTGACGATCGAGAAATTGTGAATCAACACACTCCTACAAAAGTGAGATTCGACTAGTAGAAGCCTCTTTTGGTGTAAATCTCACTCTTTTTTTTGCCCCCCTTGGTCACTTCAACAAAATCTTCAATTAAAGAGTTGATATCAACAGAAGCATCTTATGAAACTTCAACATTAGATGGTTTAGACTCAACAAAATCATCAATTGCATTTTCAACTATAACTATCAATAAAGAATAAAACATTGTAAGGATTTTTTTTTTCCAATGACTTGATGCAAAACAAATGAAAAAGGCGCCAAAAAATTTAAAATCGGAAACCAATGACAGTTAACCAACGATGACCCTACGACAATTAACAATCGCTGCTACCCAACAACACTTAACTAATGTCATTGCATCTAGGTTGTCCATACTTCAACATATAGAAAAATCAAACAATGTAAATAAGTTAGAAGATGCATTACTTGTTTGTGTTGACGTTAGATAAGTTTAGAAACCTTAGATAAAAAAATTCACCAAATGGTTGTACCAAATATTATTTCTCTTAAAAAAAAACAAATAATAAAATCACTTTTTCATCTTCACTTTGGCTTCCACAAAAAATTCCTTTTCCGAGTCCACTAAACACAAACCTCGAGTCATGACACAAAAAGGAATTATACAAATTCCTTTTTGCACTTAATTAGTTGTTTTTGGATGAAAGTGGGTTACATAATCGAATTAGCCAATTAGTCATCAAATAATTTCTCAACTTTCTACACAGTTTAATCTCCATTGTTAGTTAACGACTGAGAAGTGAAAAAATACCAAAGAAAGTACGTGATTGTTTTGTAATAATTTGTAATTGAGTTAAATAAATTTTTCATTCTAAAAAATTAGTGACCAAGACTACGCAAGTTGTCAAAGGAAATTGCAATTTCTCCACCGAGATTACTTGGTGACAAATCAAGCTGTTTAAGATTTAAAATATTTCCAATACTTTGAGGAATGTGACTACTAAATTGGTTATGACCAAGAGAAATCTCTAAGTTATGAATTAAGACGGATTTTGAGCCTAAAGAATCCATTTTTGAAGCTGCCACCCCATGAGTTAGGAATAGAATCTGAGAGTTATTGCGTTGAAGTTGAAGAAATGTGAAAGTGAGAGAATTCAAGTTAGTTGCTAGTTGGTATTGGACTAGAGAATGAATTGAAGCTCAAGCCAATACAACTTGGTGGAATTTACAAGGCTCTCAAGGAATGTGTTGTATTTTTTAATGCTTTTTGTATATTTAAAAAGCTAGAAGTCCCACATAGAATAATTTTTTATGAGCTTTTGAGTTTTTATATACTAACGTGTAATGTTCATCTGTCTACAAATTCAAAGAGGAAATTCTTCATGATAGTGGCAAAACAAATTTGTTATTAGGTCAATTTTTTTTTTTTTTACAAGTTCACCAAATTATCCTTGTAATAAACTTAACTTTTGAAATAATATAATATCTATAGTAAACTTAACTTATCTTTGAGATTCTGCTGACTTGAGCATTAAAGTGTCTGCAAATACACTGTCATGCGTTGGCGTATTCAACAACCATCATTAACAACTGTAGTAACCACTCTAATCGTCTCTTATGATCATTTACTTTGCAAAAACATTTTATGTTTCCCTTATTTATTTATTTTTTTCAAAATATGTATTCATTTTAATATGTTAATAAAAAGATACGAAAATCTTGAAATGAATCATAGTGATGGAGAGAATATGAAATGTTTACTTATCAATGATGCATTTTTTAAAATAATAAAAATAATTTGTTAGAACTTATGACAAATGACTTTGTATACGTTTAGGGAAGTATTTTCTAAAAGATAATTTGAATTAACTTGATTTTATAAATTTAATTTCTTTAACACTGGGTTTTAAGTGAATTGGTTAAAGTTTGGAACTTTTTACTTTAAAAGAAAGTTTAATACAAAATATTAATTTACCCTTAAATCATATAATTTGTATAATTAGTCATTAAATTTGTTAATCTAGTCTTTTTTTTAGGGTTGTTAATCTAGTCTCTCTTCTGTTATGTATTGAAAAGAGATACAAGAGAAGAATTTATTAGTTATTTTTTACACGTACACAACAATATTACATGATGCATCCAAACTCAACATCATTAGTGAACACTCTTCTCACCATCTAGGAGAGTTCAAAGAGACCTCGCAATAATGTGGTCCTTCTAGAGAGAGATGCATGTCAACATACACGTATATACGTTTGATATGTCAAAAAACAAAAGATTTGACCGAACAACTTTTTTGTATATTGTTTGATTAAAACCGGTCATGGGATAAGACGAAATATACTTTAAGGAACTAGATAAAAAATTGGAATTTTAGTCTCTCTCACTAAACTATAAAACAACTTTTTGGCCAATGTAGTGCAGACTAATAAAAAAACAAAAATACCCATTTTTTTATTTTTCAACATAAACAGCTTATCTCTCGAGTATAATCTTGTCTTGTACCGATCTGTCATGTTATGTAATCTTCCGATCAATATTTTCTGAATCATACACCCTAATAGATATACATCACACTCTCTACATCTATTATCTTTCAAAAAAAAAAAAAACTCTACATCTATTAGAACATGCTAACAACACAACTCAACAAACAAACAGGGAAATAGACTCACTCCACTTGCAATATATAACGGCCCATCATTATTACACTGTGAACCTAATTTAGCTAGTGATAGTGAAACAAAGTTTACTTGCAGTACAAGTAACAAATTGTAGTACAGTTAACATCTTAGTAGTACAATTACCTTTTGTATATATATGATTGTACACTCTTTATTTCATAGGGAAATGCAATGCTTCTTCATAGAGAAATCTTTGATTTCTTGGAGAACCAAGAAACGAATCATTGTCTCTAGGTCATCTTCTGAAGCAGAGTATAGAGCATTTGCATCAGCTTCATGTGAAATGCAATGACTGTTATATTTGATGAAGGATCTGCAAGTGCAATGCAGCAAAACACCAGTGATTTATTGTGATAATTTGAGTGCTATTCACATAGCAGCCAACCCTGTATTTCATGAAAGAACCAAAACTTGGAAATAGATTGTCATATAGTTAGAGAGAAGGTGCAGGCAGGAATCTTGAAGCTTTTACCAGTTTCCTCAAAAGAGCAAGTAGCAGATTTTTTCACAAAGGCTCTACTTCCTCAACCATTCAACATTTTATTGTCCAAGTTGGGAATGGTAAACATATATCAATCTCCAACTTGTGGGGGGCTATTACACCATGAACCTAATTCAGCTAGTGATAGTGAAACAAAGTTTACTTGCAGTACAAGTAACAAATTGTAGTACAGTTAATATCTTAGTAGTACAATTACCTTTTGTATATATATGATTGTACACTCTCTATTCACAATTAATGAGAATCATTTTCACTTTTATCAGTTTGATAATAATCATCTCCCTTCTAAACTAACTCACTAAAGCTCATCCAATACAACACACAACAAACATTCAAGAGAGCAACAAAACTAGGTTTCACCTCAACACGTAGCATCTAAATGTGATGTTAGTATGATATCTCCACAACCACAATGTCCTCTTACCGCACGTTTGGAAATTCATTTAAGAGATCTCAAACATATGCATTAGTTCAAAAAAGGTCTGCAACCGCAATCTGGATCGCAACATCACAGTTTCTAATATCTCGGTGACTAATGTGACTTGTTGCAGGTTGAATCCCTTGTTAAGTTTCAGCAAGACATGGGTGAAACAATGGGTGAGCTAGGGTTGGCTTTTGTAAAACTTGCTAAATTTGAGACTGAAGAAGCCGAATTTGAATCTCAGCGAGTACGTGCTACTGACAGGAAAAATGTAGCTAATGCAACTGTCATAGTAAGCAAGTTATATAGAGAGCTGAGTACACAAACAATCAAACATCTCGTAAGTGTAAGTTCTAATTACTTACTATGATAGTTTGTATGTTGCAGGATAAACTACATGAATACCTTGGAAGTTGGGACAATGCTAGCCATCAACAATGCATTTTCGGACCGATCAAGTGCATTGTTGATAGTTCAAACACTCAGAACTAACTTCTTTAAATTCATTAATTGAGAAGCTCGAAGTTGCTTCATCCAGAATAATTTGGTGGAGACAAGACTAGGTTGGAGAAATTGAGAGAAAACTGCTGAAGTCTTGTTAACAAACTCTTAGGTGTTAGTAACTACCTCTGCAGGCACTCTAACCGCCTCTAATAGATTATGTTGAGTGAGTGACTTTAGCTAGACAATAAACTGTTTACTTGTTCTGCAAGAAAACTGCTTTCATCTCGTTTAACGATGATTACGTATGCACATGATTTCTTACCGTATATACTTCAAGTGTCTTTATATAGACATTAACAAGTTTCATGCCGAAAGACAAAATGAATTATAGTACTGTCAAAACCATATTTCGATGCTTGCAAATGTTTTGTTAAGCACTGCACTGAATGCTACCATTAAAATCATCAACTAATAGCGGACTTAATCACAAATCCGAACTTGATTTCTAGATCTGTTGCCATGTCACTATGTAAAGTCCAATATGGTTGTTTTTTTAGGTTTACTAGTATGTTAACAGGGAAAAGGGAAAAAGTATGTAATATAGGAGGAGGAAAAGAATGAAATAAATGTATATACCAGTAATGTATATACTCTGTTCAATGCAGCCGCCGTTATTTAACGATATAATCATAGAAAGGAGAAGAAGAATAAAAGCAGTTCCCACACCATGGTATCTTCTTGTCACCTATGCAACTTTTCTCATCTCAAGAGTTTCTTTTAGCATCATTAACTCTCTTTGCCTGTAAAAGTGTGTGTGCATTGCGCTGAGTTTTATACATATGCCAAACCACATTTATAGGTTCTTTCTCCTTGTTATGTGACTACCTCCTTTAGGTGACAGTTTTAGTCAGTTTTTACAAGTTAAAGTTAAGCCAAGTTAGAGAATTCAAGTTAGTTGCTAGCTAGCTAGTATTGGACCAGAGAATGAATTCAAAGCTCAAGGGATCGTGTTGTGTTTTTTTAGTGCTTTTCGTATATTTTAAAAGGTAGATGTCCCACGTAGAACAATTTTCGAGTGAATCAGTTTGCATTTGTCAATATACAACTTTTACTATTAATATATTTAACTCTTTCAAAAAAAATTAATATCTTTAATTATATATTATAAAAAATTAAAATTTTAAGAATATTTATTGAGACAAACTAAGCAACATCTTATACAATGTTTAAAAATCATAAAGATCATCAAATCAACTGAATAACTAACATATATTAAATTAGGTTGGACCGGATTGACCCGGGTGACTCAACTATGAAAGATATATATATAAAAAAACTCATAAAAACTACAAATTGTCAAAAATCATTAAAATTAACCATAATATGTATATTTTATACCTAAACAAATGCATACCATGTTTAAATAAATAGTAAAAAAATTATTTTTATTTTATACCTAAACAAATGTATACCATGTTTAAATTAATTAAAAAAAATATTTTCCCCTCAAAAAAGAAATAAACAATTATTTTTAACCTGTAACACAAGTTTACCACATTGGATAGTTTGGTGAACTTGTAAGAAGAAAATCACATAAGGGTACACAATTTTGTATGAAATGATGTTTTTTACACTTTAAATAATCGAGCTTATTTGTATAATATCATGAAGAAATAAAAATCTCCTCCTTCAAACTTGTCCACAAGTAAATATTATTTATTTAAACATAAGGGTATTACCATAAAAATGTGAGCATTCCTGTAGCTCATGAGGATCTATAAATCGAGCATCCCGCCATAAAATAGGTACACAATTTTATTATAGATATTCTTCAAAGCATCTTTAGACCTTATTAACTTGAGAATTAGAGTGTCTTTGCAGATACACCATTCCACGCTGGTGAGGAGCATTCAACAACCATCGTTAACAACTATAGCATCCGCTCTGATCGTCTCTTCTAATCGTATGATCATTTACTTTGTTAATAAAGAGACGTGGAAATCTCAAAATGAATTAGTGTGGTGGAGAGACTATGAATGTTAGTTATCGATGATGCATTTTTTAAGATATTGAAAATAATTTGTTAGATATATGATGTTGGATGACTGATGCAAAATTTGAATTACAAGAACAAGATAAATATGACAATGATTGTACGATTAATTTCAAAGCATGTGCAAACACATTAAGCTTTAGATTCGAGTCATTCCACCCGCTTATGTTAACCATATGCAAATAGGTATGGCGACGAATTCCCTTCACGATATCTTGGAATCCTTGACATAAATTATAAAACTACATCAGTTGTATCGATCAATGATAGCTTAAATAACAAAGTTCCCTCAATTACACTCATGCAAGAAATGAAGAAATAATTTTGATAGAAATTTGGCTTTTGGAATAGCCAAATTTATGTGTCTTTTATGCCTTAAAGTATCCCTATTTATAGAAAGAAAAAAAAACTCATGCCAATTGGTGAAGGGGAGTGACTTTATTCCAATTAGCAATAATCAGAGTTACAAATTGACTTGAACTAATAAAACTAGTCCAAAAAATAAAACTATTAAAACTAATATTTTGGGTGAAATAGTATGTATTTTTAAATTTTATTTGGTAAATTTTGACACTAATATTTTAACCACATCAAAAGTTTAGTCCTGGATCGGTCCCTCGTTTCATCCATGGTTCCTCCCTATAAATAATATCTAGTTGGAAGAGCATAACTCATTTTGTGTGCCCATAAATTTTCAAACAAAGATTTAGTCATCGCTAAACAGTGGTGTAAACTTTATATTGTTTCATTTAAAGACCAAATATATTTGTACTTATCGAATTTTTGTGTGTGTAGTCGAACTATTTAAATTTCTCATTGGCTCACCATGTCTCATCCGTTAACTTAATTCAATTTATGTTTTCCATAGACCTATATATGATTTTTTTTTTGAAAGAATATGATTTTTTTTTCACGTTCAATCTCTACAAACTGTAATTTCTTTTGTGCCACAAATATTTTGAACTTTGAACTCATGCACAAATCACTTGTTTTTCATATGTCAATGGATGTTGTATTTGAGATGATTGATTTTGTCATTAAAAAAAGGATCAACGATATAGTTTGTTACCTGTTTATCTTTCATTTATGTAACAATTATCCTAAGAGAAAAAATGGTCATTACAGGTACCAGATATGCCTTGAACCAATTTTGATGGTCCATATCAAATAACAATCGAGATCTATTCTGGTAAACTGATTAATACCTAAAGTTAGTAAACTGATGCTAATATCATTTGTTCCGCTGCATTTTGTCCGACAACAAAGAGTTGAAAGCTATCATGGCATAGTAGTAGGCCAATTTTTAGTACACTTTATGATATGTTATTTTCTACAGATTAATACCTAAATATTTGGCTAAAAGTGCAACTATATGTTTAACGTAAAAAAAAACCATTATTGTTTTAAGGGTAGTGTTAACTTGTGCCCTTATGGCACATGTTAAGAAACCTAAAACAAGAAATTTTCTCTCAAATTTTGTGCGTTTAATTGATTAAAAAGTTAAATATTTAATGTAATGCATACGTTTCAATAAATTATTTCTATATTTAAATCATTAACTTGTGCTTTGTTTTAATGACAACCAATATTTATTTATTTTTGGATGAAATGTAGGAAGTTTTCACATACAACAATTTATTTTTAAATCATAAACCCTTTTCATGTCTTGGCTTTAACAAAATAGACAAGGTTCTATTTCTTTTTCAAACATTAAGTGAGTCTTTGAATATGCGATGAGATTGATTGAATCATGGTGAACCATCGTAATTTTGACACACTCACGGTGACATCAAACATATGTTAACCATCTTAAATATCCAATTAAATAGGCATGTCAATTTCAACATTTCAAAGAGTAAATTATCAAGTCTGCATTCTATAACAACAAATACCGATAAATTAGCCCTTAAAAAATAAAATAAGATGTTTTCACCTCAATAAAAAATTTCATTTTGTTTTTGATCCCTTGTGGTCAATGTATGTACATATTACTGTTAATCGTATGACTCTTTCATATTCAAAACGTGTCCATGTCAGAGACGGATCCAACTCTAGGCATGCTGTCACTATAGCTAAACCAGATTTAGTCCTTAAAAAATAAGACAATATGTTTTCACCTCCATAAAACATTTTATTTTGTTTTCGATCCCTTGTGGTGTATATATCATTTTCCTATAATTTATCAACTACTTGATTTGTCTATTAATCCATTCATTATTTTCAAACATGTATATTTAGCTTTAATTTTAAATACGAAAAATATGTGTCTATATATATATATATAATTATGTATTATGATCTAAATAGATCACAATTTTAGGATTGAGTCTTCCAGTTCAATTCAATCCTAGATACCCCGGTTGATACAGCTGAGTTATCTAATTCTTCATGTAGTTTGGCTAGTGAACTTATGGTTCGACTAGTGACCCACTGAATCAATATTCTTGTTAGGTCGATCAACGGTATAGTTTTAAAAAAAATTGAAAAAAAAAAAGAAAAGTAAAAGATGTAGATGTAATATGGAACCACCACATTATTTTAGTGTTTTTTTTAGGGAACATTATTTTAGTGTTATAAGTGTTAATATCGACATTAATTGTTATTTTGGGTGAAATAACACATAATCTTTCCTTTAAAAAAGGTACATGGTCTTTAATTTTACCGGGCAAATTTTTTTATAATATTATTTTAGCCACACCAAAACAATAGTTTGGAGATCCGTCCTAGTCCATATTATGTTTATTTATTATATTCAACGTTTGTATGTTTATATTATATTTAAAAAATGTCCAGAACATATCAAAATTATATCTACTAAGACCAAAAACAAAATAAAAAATTTTGTGAGGATGAAAATATCCCATTTATTTATAATCTTTGCTGATAAAAACAAAAACTTGTCCTAATATCTGATATCTAATAAATAGAAGTTGTTTGTTTGTATGAGTTATTGAAAGAAAAAAAATTGTCCATTTACCATTCAAACAAAAGTATGTTA
Source organism: Medicago arabica (assembly GCA_946800305.1). Classification (NCBI taxonomy): domain Eukaryota; kingdom Viridiplantae; phylum Streptophyta; class Magnoliopsida; order Fabales; family Fabaceae; genus Medicago; species Medicago arabica. Next base: position 9,057,123 of record OX326970.1, on the reverse strand, counting down.
GTTTTTCCGTTAAACTCATCATAATCAACAAAAGAAATTGACCATTAACATTTGTTTATATGAAAATAAACAAGCCCTATAAATCATCGGTAGAAAATACATTTTTCCAATATATATATGTTTAAGAACACATCTGCAACACCTCAATCCAAAATCAAAATGAACAACACAAAAAATAAATAAAAAACAAGAGTTCGTAAAAAATAAAGTATTTTATACCGACAAAAAAAAAAGAGCAAATCAGAGATCTAGGGGTAGTTTGGATTTAAGATATATAATAAAATGAAAACAGTGATGGAAAAAAAATAGAATGTGATGGCATTCAATCCATTGTTTATCCAAACATACCCTAGGAAATCTAATTTTGATTTTAAAAATGAAAATAATGACCTTGTTGTGTAGAGCTTCACAGTAAAACTAATTAATTATAGATCTCAAAGAGAATAGAAATCATGATGGTTGAATTCCCAAAAGGAGTCATCAACATTTGAAAACTCCATATTTTCTTGTAATGAAGAGCATGAGCCAATTTTGTCGTTCCCTACTAGCTCCCCAAAGTTCCACAAGCTGTCTGACCACATTTCACACAGTATTGGGACATTACATATACTTGGTTGTGAAGCAGAAGCAGAATCAGCAATTTGATTTGAAACCCTAGCTGTCACTGTCTCAACAAGATCTCTGGGATTACCATCTTTGTCTGAATCGAGTACTGGTTGAGTCGCAAAATTATGTTTCCGATTCAACCATGGTGAATGAGTTGAAAGAGTTAGAGGTCTAGGTTTAATAACTTCATGGGTTTTCATGGTTTCATTAGGTTTCTCTTTTTCTTTCTCTTCTTCTTTACTTGAAACCATCTTCTTTAGCAAGTGTGTGTGCCAATAATTTTTCACATCATTAGCTGTTCTTTGGGGAAGCCTTTCAGCAATCAATGACCATCTAATGAGATCAACAACGTATATATGAGTAAATATACAGCAGAAAGTATTATATATAAAAATTTAAATATAAATATATTAACTGAAAGCATAAATAGGAAAATATTAGCAGCTACTAGACTGCATTAAGACATTAGCAACTACTAGCCATATATATACGTGCTTATAAAAAAAAACTATCATATATACATAAATATAATTTGGGAAATGATAATTTGTGTCATGATTTGAGAAATTGTACACTCAATATCTTAAAAACTTCAAAAAGTATTTTTTTCAATACAAAATTTATGTTTTAATTCTTATTTTAGCTATTTCACATGTGCCCTGCTAGTACATCACCCATTTAATTTTAATTTGTATTTTGAAAGCTTACCTATTTCCCAGATGTTTGTGTAACCTTAGGATCATATCAATTTCATCTTCAGAAAAGCTTTCTCTTTTGATGTTGAGGCTTAAATAATTTCACCACCTTAGTCTACAACTTTTTCGGCACCTATTTAATCCTGCCAAATGTAACAAATATTTTAACAATATAATTAAAAGAGAAATTAAAAGACTCCCTAAATAAAACTAATTATAAGCCAAATAAGCAACATTATTTATACCAGCTTTTTGAGGAACTAAATGCCACTTTCCTTCACCGTACTTATTAATGCAAGCTTTGAATTGTCTGTCTTCGTCATATGTCCATGCACCTTTTCTCACGCTTCTGGTATTCTCCATATAGACCAATATAGGCTAGATCTCATGGTATATATTTATAGGAAAATGCTACTTATAGGTAAATGACCGGTACCAACCGACCACTAATTAGTATTCACTCATAAATAGTGGCTAATTAGTATTGACTCACTAATTAGTATTCAAGTTTCATTTTGGGGTTTTTTTTGTCTTCTTTCGATGGATCAAAGGTTCTTAGATGGTGGAAACTGATTGATCTTTAAAACAGTGGCTCAACTTAGGTGATGTAGACAAAGTGTTTCATCTTGTGGGGGTTATTTCAGGTTGAGAAGTGGCGATGAGTGGTTTGGATATCGTTTTTCAGTGGTTGTTTTGTGAAGGAGACTGTATTAATTAGGTGGTGAACGGGTGATATTTATTTTGGTGGGTGTTGTCATATAGGGTTTGACTAGGTGTTGTGTTTAGGGGTTTCTTTTTGGTGTTTATTTTTCGGATGTTCCGCCTATATACGGCGTCTTTTGTTTTGTATGATTTGAATCACCGGTCTCTATTCGTCTTGAGCAGAGATTGATTTTTAAATAAAATTTACTGATTAAAAAAAACGTATTCACTCATAAAGATATATCAGTTTATAGAGGTAGTCTAATATGATGGTCTGTCTTTAGATTTTTTTTTTGAAACACCTTAGTTTATAATATTATGGGGAATTCTATATAGTATTTTTTATATGCTAATAAGTGTACTAATGCACACGTCAAGAAAACAAAAAATGAAAATTTTGCTTTGGAAATAGCAAATTTGGGCACAATGGTGTGGACTATTTGAAAGACACGAAATGATTTTATTTTCTCCAATATGATTCCTATGGTCTTTTTACTAAGGCACAAGTTAAATATCACATCAATATTGATAAGTTCACAAGAAATCAAAACTAACAACAAAATTTAAACAAAAGTAGGTATACATGTATCTATCAAATTGAACATGTTTCAGAGTATCTCACATTAGCTACAATAAACTCCACATATTAATCTTCGAATATCATTCTCTTTACATTTTTCCCTGCAAAATCACCAATAATATGTTCATGTGTTACGTTTATTGCATCATGTTACTGTTTTTTTATTAATATTTTTATTTTAGTTTTGTATCATCATTATAATATTTACTTGTAATTCACCTTTGTTTAAAAAGGTTTAATATCCTTGAAACATGGAATGTTCTATTATGTTAAACATCCAACGAAGAACATCAATCCAAAAGTTTAACATCATAAGAAGATTCAATCTTTCTAAAACGACTAAACACCTTAAATATATGGATCCGTGTGGAACTAAACATCTTAGGGATTTCTCAATATGATAAAAAGCATTGTCAAAATAACGATATTATTGTATTCATCATTCCCTCCAAAATATGCTTGATGAGTATCTTAATTCTATGTTGCAATCTGCAATGAAGAGTTGTAGATTTTGGTCTTTCCTATTGGTGAAGGGAACAATTTCAAATTGTCTCACCTTCATTGTGCCCATGATACTCTAATTTTATTTTTAGCCTGCCTTGTGGAGGTCTCTCGGGTGTCTACGGCGGATCCGATCAGTCTCGTGATGAAGAGAAGTCTTTTCCGATCTTCCACTAAGAAAGGTATCGTCACGACAACAAAATTAGCCCGGTAAACTAGTAGGGGCTCCCCATGGTTTAGTAATAGGGAGGGGATAATGTCTTTTCATCCGGGCGGGGGTTCATTTCATTCATTATGAACTAAAAAAAAAGTCTAAGGCTGATTATTCGAGATATTAAGGAGATTTTGTTGCTGTTTGAATTACTTTCACGCTTGGATGTATTTTTCCATAAAAGAATTATTGTGGGATTTAATGTTAATTGATCTAATTCTAATAATCTATCCCTTTTTTTATGATTAAAAACAACCTTGCAATTCTAATAATCTTCCTTTTAAATGCAAAGCTCTCGCTAAATACGTGTCATACCCCAATTTTTGACCCAAGATCCCACCGACACGTGTCATCTGTCATACCTCTTCTCACTTTTTTTTTTTAGTCTTTTTAATTTTAATTTTTAATTCATTTCCATCTTTTATTTTCTATTTCACTTTTTAATTTAATTTTAGTTTAAACACATTTATCTTTTATTTATTTTTATTCATAGATGATAGGTCCAATTATTTTATCTATTCTTTTTCTATTTTTAATGTCCGATAAGTCCAAGAATTACAGTTGTTCACGGCTCATCCAAATCCAGAAAAAGGTCTTGTAACAAACTTCTTTTCATCCAAATCCAGAAAAAGGTCTTGTAACAAACTCCCTTTCATCCCAATCCAAATCATCCCAATCCAAAGCCACAATTTTCGGCAGTTTTCAACAAACCCTAGGTCTAATCCTTCACTATAAATACAACCTGCAAAACACACATTAAGGGGCCAAAAAATTAATTCACAACCTGCAAAGAAACCATTCTCAGAGGCTCACTCTCGTTCATAACCCGCATCAACATCACAAGTACCAATTTTTGCATAAAACAGCCAACCAAACACCAATTTTTGCATAAAACAGCCAACCAAACACCAATTTTCGCACAAACAGCAAACCAAACACCAATTTTCGCACAAACAGCAAACCAAACAAAAGTTTCTTCACACAGACAGCAAACCAAACAGAAGTTTCTTCGCACAGACAGCATACCAAACATAAGTTTTTTCTCACAGCAGCAAACCAAACAGAAGGTTCTTCTCACCAAACAGAAGTTTCTTCGCACAGACAGCAAACCAAACAGAAAGGTAGTACTTTTTTCTTTTCCCTTTTAAAAAATTAGATTTAGACTGCATATTTATCATTCACTTATTTATTGCGTATTTATTTTACAGCAAAGATTTTAGAATGTAAATAGGTGTTCATGTAATTTATTTATCTATTTTCCGCAGACCTTAGAATGTATTAATAGGTTTAATGTAATAGTTGTAGGTGCATGTGTGCATGTGTGGGTGTATGCTTTATTTTCCTGCTTCTAGTTTAGGTTAGAGGTCCTCGTGGTGGTCCAACGCCACCACGTGGTACCTGCGCTTTTATTTTTATGTTCCGTTAGTTTAGTTTTCAGTTTTAACTATCATTCAAAAACAACAAAAACATGCAAATAACAAAACACAAAAAAACATTTTCATAACAAACCTTGATTTTTAAATCAAGTGATCCTTTTATTTTACTTCTTTCATAAATCAAAACTGCAATCAATCCTAATTATATTTTTTAGTCATTTTCCTTTAAACATAAAAAACACAAACAAATTCCTTTTGCCACTTGGCTTTTCATTTTAAAACCTTTTTCAAAACTAATAAAAAACACACAACCAACCAAACGTCAATTTCTACCCCGAACTACGAGGTTTTGATCCCTCACGGGTACGTAGGCAAAGGACACTCGTCCTCTCAAATCAATAAAAATGTAGATAATTAGGTTTTTTCCTTAATCATTTTAAATTTCTTTTTTCAAAGCAAGTAAGTTATAGCACAAGAATTAAATAAAACCAAGAGGTTCACGTAGAGTACTACGGACATAAAGGGTGTTAATACCTTCCCTTTATGTAACTAACCCCCGAACCCTAAATCTTTTTTAAAGTGGTATTTGAACCTTTTTCCACTTCTTTTGAAAAAATTAAATGTTCAGTCGTGACGTAAAATAGTGAGTCAAAAGCTAATCAAATAGCCTTGATCTCCGAAAAATGATGCGACAGAAATGGCGACTTCACTGGGGATTCCCCTAAGAGGGTTGAGCCTAACTTGGCTTTATTTAATTTTTTGTGCTATAACTTGCTTCAAAAACAAAAACAAAAGATGGAAATACGTGTATATATGTTCTTCCTTCTTCTATCTCTATTCTTAAACGTGTGTGGTGAGATAAGTCCTAACCCGGGCTTGAGGGAAATATAAGATAGGAGTGGTAGAGTCATAGTGACATACCGAGAGTATTCTCGTGTTTTGGAGCATGTGATATAACCACACTTAGCGGAGGATCTTGAAGTGATGTATGTCGGTGTGTGCTGTCACATTTAGACGCTATTACTTTTAAGTTTCCGTCGAAGCTAAGAACCTTTAGTTACCTTTAACCCATCTTGGCCTTTAGGACGTAGTGCGGTGGCTAACCAAGTGTTGTCTTGGAATTAGTCGACATGCGATACTACACTCAAACGAGACTTTCCTACGAACGCTGTTGGACCGGGTGTTGTCCCGGGCATCCGATAAAGTTCGGAGGGGGTTGGACTTTGGGAACTTGGTAGAACCCGTGATACATGTACAAATAAAACCATAGTCCCTACCAAATGGCACGCTCACCCTTGACTCCAGCATCATGGACTCAACCTTATCATGTTTTCTCTGTTCTTTAGCATAATCATGCATACATACATTCATTCATAAACCTTTTTTCATCAAACAATCGAAGGACTTATATAAATTTTTTGTAAAACATCATAGATGGAGATTGCAAGAAGAAAACACTAAGAAATACACTTTCCAGAGACCGGATTTGCTGAAATTAAGGGAGCTAGGGAAGAAAGTAGCTAGTCCAGAAGATTTTCATACTCGCCATGGGAGATTGCTTGATATCCTTAAAACGGATGTTGCGAAAGGAGTCTTGGAAACTTTAGTCCAATACTATGATCCTCTTTACCACTGCTTCACGTTCCCTGATTATCAACTTGTCCCCACCCTCGAAGAGTACTCTTATTTGGTTGGTCTACCAGTGCTTGACAAGATACCATTCAGCGGCCTTGAACCCGTCCCTAAACTCTCAACCATTGCAAACGCCCTCCATCGGGGAGCCTCCGTCATAAAGTCAAACCTCATTATTAAAGGAGGTCTACAAGGCCTTACAACAAAGTTCCTCTATCAACAAGCCCTCTCTCTCGCTGATGTAGCCAGTAACGAGGCCTTTTACTCCATTCTAGCCCTACTCATATATGGCCTTGTACTTTTCCCAAATATTGATAACTTCGTGGACATCCGTGCCATTCAAATCTTCCTCACCAAAAATCCCGTCCTTACCCTGTTGGCCAACACATACCATTCCATCCATGATCGGACCTTAGCAGGCCGTGGAGCTATCCTCTGTTGTGCACCTTTACTTTACAAATGGTTTACCTTACATCTACCTCAAACCCATTCCTTTCAAGCCAATCCCGAGGGTCATTCATGGTCCCAAAAAATCATGTCTCTGACCCCATCTGATATAGTCTGGTACCATGCAGCTTGGGACAACGGAACCATCATTGCCAGTTGCGGTGAATATCCCAACGTGCCTCTTCTTGGTATGTATGGAGGAATTAGTTACAACCCTATCCTTGCCCGACGACAATTCGGGTACCCAATGAGAACCCAACCGGATAACCTCCCTTTAACCGGAGAATTCTACTACAACGACAAAGATTACTCAAACAAGAGAGATAAGTTTGTGCAAGCTTGGAGGGGCATCCGTAAACTTAATAGAAGCCAGTTAGGGAAGAAGGGAGACTTTGTGCATGGATCTTATACTCAATGGGTTATTGACAGAGCTACAAGCTTTGGGATGCCTTACACCCTACCGAGGTACTTATCCTCGACTACCCCATCATCATCTCTACCCATACCCATCAAGACTAAGGAGGAGTATCAGGAGCGATTGACTGAGTCAACCCTTGAAAGTGTCACTTGGAAAAGAAGATACGATGAAGTTGTGCGCGAGATGGAAACAATGAGTGGAGAAATAGAACAGCACAAACATAAACTCCTCAAGCAAAGCCGGACAATCGTCGCACAGAATATTGACATTCAAGTGAAGAACAAGCTTCTCAAACGACGTATTAACAAAAAAGAGCATATGGATTTCTTTGCCGGCGCACATTCAGATTCTGAAGATCCACCTATATCAAGGGTTTGAGGGTCTTCCAGGCTTGTTACCTCCACTTATGTCGTTTTCTAGTTTATTTATGAACATCAGAGTCCATCCCTGGGCCCAGCTTATTTTAAAAAAAGGGAATTATCTTGTGGTGTTTTAATTATTATTCAATAGAATTTTCAATTATGATGTTTACAAAATTGCTTTTATAAGTCCTTCAATGAAAATGTCTATTTTTGCATAAACATATCATGCATCATTCTGCATTCATAGTTTCAAATCCGAGTCTCACACTATGTCTTTTCAATAAAAGGTCGATCCATCATTAAGTGGTCAGATGTCTTCGTTCAACTTCAACTCGCACATGCAAACACTTGTGCAAACACAAAAGACGGATCAGCTTGAACAAGAGGTCCACGAGCTTCGTGAAGAGGTGACAACGCTTCGGGCCAAAGTAGAGAAGTTAACTAACCTGGTATCTTCGTTGATGGTCACAAAGGATCAGCCGCAATTCCAACAACATCCTCAGCAACAACAACCTCGACAACAGGCTCCTCAACAATCAAATCCTCAGAATCAGGATCAAAGAACACATTATGATCCAATTCCCATGAAATATGCAGATTTGCTTCCACAGTTGCTCGAAAAGAATCTGGTCCAGACTAAAGTACCTCCTCCAGTACCAACAAGATTGCCAACATGGTATAGACCTGACCTTTTCTGTACCTTCCATCAAGGGGCACCTGGACATGATGTCGAACATTATAACGCACTAAAGAAGGCATTCCAGAACTTGATCCGGACCAACCGCCTGACCTTCTAAGACTCTCCGAACGCGCAAGTCAATCCGCTACCGGATCATAATACATAGTGCTTGTGACACATGGGATGGCTAGCCGCAATCAGATCTTTGTTGATGTTTTCTTCCGCTACTTATCCATTCAAATAATGTGTTTGTTTGTTGTTTACTTTTTTCAAAAATATCCTTTTGTTCCGCCCGAGACAAAAGTGAACTTGTGTAGAGCTTTTTGCTTTAAGTATTGTCATCATTAATAAAAATGTCGTTTTGATCACGACTTTGTTTTTATTTTGTGCTTTTTCTGGAAAATGGTAACACAAAAAAAACCAAAAATCTTCTTCTTTAATCATTTCCAAATGTCTGCATACAGTTATTCATTCTCTAAAATCAATCATAAATGCAGATTAAACATAAATAAGCCTGTTGAACACGTTAACCCTATACTCTTTCTCGACTTTGAATTCCGTGTCCGAAAACGAAGAAGAATGAAGAAATTCCCGACAAGATCTCTCACATACTGGGGCATCCTAGCCGTTAAAACTGCAAACAAAAATCAAGAAGATCGCCAAGAGAATGACTGTCACTTACAAAGACCAGCATGGGATAGCACCGTTGCCTCAGACGGGCATCGTGTTTCAATAAACATTTCAACAGGGGCAACCCCCCCCTCCTTCCATCAGTATATAACATGAAGGGGCGGACTTCTCATGGAGGTCAAAGTCCCGCCAACAGGGTTTCGACTGAAATCTCAAGATTGATTGAGCTTACAATGCATGACGATCCTGTACAACTACATCAAAAGAGGTTGAAACAAACTTCTGACAAGAAGGTTCGTCCCTTTAAAACTCAAGAAGAAGACTTTGTGCAAAAAACACTCTTTCCAACCTTACTCCAGGGGCAAGTGGACGCCTAACTATGAAGGCTCGTGTGCAATGACTTCTTACAACTACGAATGGTGACAAACTCACACATCCTATGAATGCCGGTACAGTCAAGAAATACTCTGTCAAAAATAAAAAGCTCGATAAGTCGCAAACCTGAAAAAGGGGACTTAGGCAAAAATGAGCGTCTCGGTGGACTGAAAACCCGAAAGGGCGGTCCAGGCAAAAATTAGAGACATAAACAGAATGATCGTCCTGATAGATTGAAAACCCGAAAGGGCAATCTATGCAAAAGTTAAGGATCATGACAAAGTAACTGCATCAAATCGAGCACAATCCACTTGGGGCATCCAATTATCAAAAGATCTCGGATTCAAAGCATCTGCAAATCAAAGACTCGGAACAAGGGCATTCAAAGTTGTTAGGGAGAATAGCGGTTATCGTGTTCAATGTATCCTTCCCATTACATTTACCATTTTCCAAAATATTTAAAAGATCCGTGGAGCCGTGCCATTGGCGTGTCACCACTCAATTCATCAAAATTTGAGCCTGTGCCCATTTATTTGGAACTCTCATGTATTCAATTCACAAAATTTCTTCTATTTTTATGACAATACTTGAAGCAAAAAATTTCAAAATACAAAACTTTTTTACATCTTTTGAAAAATGTGAACAACGAACACACTCTCTTTGAGCTCGTGAGTAAGGTGAAACATGCATCAGCAGCCGCCTCGAGAACAGTTACGCTCTGGAAGGGAAACATGTCTAAGCACTATGAAGAGGACCTCTGCTTTGAGCAAGATGCAGTCACAATCCAAAAATACAAAAAAACAAAAATGAAAGCTCGCTAAGTTGAAAACCTGAAAAGGCGACTTAGGCAATAGAGAGCGTCCCGGTGGACTGAAAACCCGAAAGGACGGTCCAGGCAAAAATTAGGGGCACAAAAAAGGAATATACTCCCGGTGGACTGAAAACCCGAAAGGGCGGTCCAGGCAAAAGTTAGGGATTTCAAAACAAACAAACAAGCAAAAAACAAAAGGAGCGTGACTGCTGGGGCATACCAATGGTTTGACACTCTATGCGAAATGGCGACTTCTACCTAAAGTGTTGGTCAATAACGGGCTCCCTCCCCAGGAAACATCGGTTGTTATCTTGTGCCAGGTTTCACCATGTAAATTGTTCGATTAGTTCCCAATAATGATATCATATCCAAGGAAGATTGCCGAGTGTCGGTACTGTGATGTCGGTCCACTTTTCATCTTAACTGTCTTGTCTCGCTCCATCGAGTCACCTGTCATATCTAGTTTACACAGCCGTACAAGTTACATTCATACATTCATACATTCACGCCTACACAACATATACACACTATCATTCATACATGATTGCGTTGGTCATCCAGAGTCTCGTTTGGTTATGACCTTCAGTTGGATCCTTATCCATCATTAGTCAAATGGCAAGTTCCAGCAAACGACCAACTTGCATCTACTTTCAAACATTTTATCAAAGGCCGAGTGGATTCTCGCATACATTTTATCAAACGCCGAGTGGATTCTCGCATACATTTTTATCAAATGCCGAGTGGATTCTCGCATACATTTTATCAAAGGCCGAGTGGATTCTCGCATACATTTTATCAAAGGCCGAGTGGATTCTCGCATACATTTTAGCAAAACATTTTTTTCAAACGCCAAGTGGATTCTCGCACACATTTTATCGAATGCCGAGTGGATTCTCGCAAACACTTTCTCAAATGCCGAGTGGATTCTCGCAAACATTTTATCAAATGCCGAGTGGATTCTCGCAAGCACTTTCTCAAATGCCGAGTGGATTCTCGCAAACATTTTATCAAATGCCGAGTGGATTCTCGCACACATTTTATCAAATGCCGAGTGGATTCTCGCATACATTTTATCAAATGCCGAGTGGATTCTCGCATACATTTTTATCAAATGCCGAGTGGATTCTCGCATACATTTTATCGAAGGCCGAGTGGATTCTCGCATACATTTTAGCAAAACATTTTTTTCAAACACCGAGTGGATTCTCGCACACATTTTATCGAATGCCGAGTGGATTCTCGCAAACACTTTCTCAAATGCCGAGTGGATTCTCGCAAACATTTTATCAAATGCCGAGTGGATTCTCGCAAGCACTTTCTCAAATGCCGAGTGGATTCTCGCAAACATTTTATCAAATGTCGAGTGGATTCTCGCACACATTTTATCAAATGCCGAGTGGATTCTCGCATACATTTTATCAAATGCCGAGTGGATTCTCGCAAACATTTTTATCAAACGCCGAGTGGATTCTCGCATACATTTTATCAAATGCCGAGTGGATTCTCGCAAACATTTTTTTCAAATGCCGAGTGGATTCTCGCACACATTTTATCAAATGCCGAGTGGATTCTCGCAAACACTTTCTCAAATGTCGAGTGGATTCTCGCAAACATTTTTATCAAACGCCGAGTGGATTCTCGCATACATTTTATCAAATGCCGAGTGGATTCTCGCAAACACTTTCTCAAATGTCGAGTGGATTCTCGCAAACATTTTTATCAAACGCCGAGTGGATTCTCGCATACATTTTATCAAATGCCGAGTGGATTCTCGCACACATTTTATCAAATGCCGAGTGGATTCTCGCATACATTTTATCAAATGCCGAGTGGATTCTCGCAAACATTTTTATCAAATGCCGAGTGGATTCTCGCAAACTTTTTTATCAAACGCCGAGTGGATTCTTGCAAACATTTTTATCAAATACCGAGTGGATTCTCGCAAACATTTTTATCAAAGCCGAGTGTATTCTCGCAAACTTCTACAAATCCCGATGGATTCCGGCAGTCCTTTCCAAGGTCCGGTGGATTTCGACAAACCTTCATAAATCGAGCGGAGGACTTGGAAACTTCTTCTCTTATTACAAGTGTCATCCCCAGTGTGTCTGGTCAAGAGGTGTCACCCATCAGTGTCAAGCCGACAGTCCTAACAACGGACCGCTTACATTTTTACTGCTTTCAAGCGGACAGTCCTAAACAACGGACCGCTTACATTTTCATCTGCTTTCAAGCCGACAGTCCTAAACAACGGACCGCTTAAGCTTACCTTTTTGTCTTGTTTCAAGCTTCTAGTCCTAAACAATGGACGACTCGTACCTACCCTTCATTCTCTCGCAAGTGTCATCCCCAGTGTGTCTAGTCCAGAGATGTCATCAAAAGTTTTGTCTTCATTAAACTATGTTTCTAAACTAACACGATAATAGACAATCATTCTCCCCAGTGAAACTACATTACCCTAACAGAGTCAGATCCCTTTTATAAAGAAATCGTGCATCCCGTCGTTATTACTCAATCAAGTCATTTACGTCGTCTTGCATTCATAATGGTGTCACATGCATTCACACAGTATCTTAGGGTCAAAAATAGGTGTACTTTGTATTTAAGTCTCTTCGGCCCGTCAAATTAAAGATTCCATCTTCAAATCTCCGGACAAAGAAACTTAAATAGGGGCATCTGTCATACCCCAATTTTTGACCCAAGATCCCACCGACACGTGTCATCTGTCATACCTCTTCTCACTTTTTTTTTTAGTCTTTTTAATTTTAATTTTTAATTCATTTCCATCTTTTATTTTCTATTTCACTTTTTAATTTAATTTTAGTTTAAACACATTTATCTTTTATTTATTTTTATTCATAGATGATAGGTCCAATTATTTTATCTATTCTTTTTCTATTTTTAATGTCCGATAAGTCCAAGAATTACAGTTGTTCACGGCTCATCCAAATCCAGAAAAAGGTCTTGTAACAAACTTCTTTTCATCCAAATCCAGAAAAAGGTCTTGTAACAAACTCCCTTTCATCCCAATCCAAATCATCCCAATCCAAAGCCACAATTTTCGGCAGTTTTCAACAAACCCTAGGTCTAATCCTTCACTATAAATACAACCTGCAAAACACACATTAAGGGGCCAAAAAATTAATTCACAACCTGCAAAGAAACCATTCTCAGAGGCTCACTCTCGTTCATAACCCGCATCAACATCACAAGTACCAATTTTTGCATAAAACAGCCAACCAAACACCAATTTTTGCATAAAACAGCCAACCAAACACCAATTTTCGCACAAACAGCAAACCAAACACCAATTTTCGCACAAACAGCAAACCAAACAAAAGTTTCTTCACACAGACAGCAAACCAAACAGAAGTTTCTTCGCACAGACAGCATACCAAACATAAGTTTTTTCTCACAGCAGCAAACCAAACAGAAGGTTCTTCTCACCAAACAGAAGTTTCTTCGCACAGACAGCAAACCAAACAGAAAGGTAGTACTTTTTTCTTTTCCCTTTTAAAAAATTAGATTTAGACTGCATATTTATCATTCACTTATTTATTGCGTATTTATTTTACAGCAAAGATTTTAGAATGTAAATAGGTGTTCATGTAATTTATTTATCTATTTTCCGCAGACCTTAGAATGTATTAATAGGTTTAATGTAATAGTTGTAGGTGCATGTGTGCATGTGTGGGTGTATGCTTTATTTTCCTGCTTCTAGTTTAGGTTAGAGGTCCTCGTGGTGGTCCAACGCCACCACGTGGTACCTGCGCTTTTATTTTTATGTTCCGTTAGTTTAGTTTTCAGTTTTAACTATCATTCAAAAACAACAAAAACATGCAAATAACAAAACACAAAAAAACATTTTCATAACAAACCTTGATTTTTAAATCAAGTGATCCTTTTATTTTACTTCTTTCATAAATCAAAACTGCAATCAATCCTAATTATATTTTTTAGTCATTTTCCTTTAAACATAAAAAACACAAACAAATTCCTTTTGCCACTTGGCTTTTCATTTTAAAACCTTTTTCAAAACTAATAAAAAACACACAACCAACCAAACGTCAATTTCTACCCCGAACTACGAGGTTTTGATCCCTCACGGGTACGTAGGCAAAGGACACTCGTCCTCTCAAATCAATAAAAATGTAGATAATTAGGTTTTTTCCTTAATCATTTTAAATTTCTTTTTTCAAAGCAAGTAAGTTATAGCACAAGAATTAAATAAAACCAAGAGGTTCCCGTAGAGTACTACGGACATAAAGGGTGTTAATACCTTCCCTTTATGTAACTAACCCCCGAACCCTAAATCTTTTTTAAAGTGGTATTTGAACCTTTTTCCACTTCTTTTGAAAAAATTAAATGTTCAGTCGTGACGTAAAATAGTGAGTCAAAAGCTAATCAAATAGCCTTGATCTCCGAAAAATGATGCGACAATATGATAACCATATTTTGGAGGGAATGATGAATACAATAATATCGTTATTTTGACAATGCTTTTTATTATATTGAGAAATCCTTAAGGAAGTTTAGTTCCCATGGATCCGTATATTTAAGGTGTTTAGTCGTTTTAGAAATTTTCTTAATGACTATTAATATACCTTTTCGGAAAAGGAATTGGTTCCCGAGTGGAACCTTTCTTACGCACAACTTTGTCTTCAATTCATGCAGTCAACCCTCCTACATCAGTCTTCTCCAACTTCTGAAGAACTCGACCCCGAGTTCTCATTCTAATAAAGATTTTCATCTGTATGATATTCATATATGTCTTCTACATCGAAAATTTAACTTTTTGGCGTTTATCAACAACATTGTCCGTCCGACATTTATCCCTCATGGGAGGCAAATTGTTTGCTAGCTCACATGTGATCAACTATTTGAACTATCTTAGGATCTCTGACACTTCTTCTGGAAATGACACTTCCTTATTCACAACACTCATCACCCCTTTGCTCACCACTGGATATAGATATTCAGTTTCCTTAACATCCTCGTCAAGTTCCTTCTCATCTTGCGTCATTACCAAGAAACTAGTTTAATTTTCTCTTGAGCTCTTATCAAAGTGTAAAACAGGATCCATAACAATCTTATGTGAACATCTTCACATTATCCCGTCCCCGATAAGTAATATCATTATCAAACTGTCATGGTCTATCAAGGAAAGTACGACAAACATTCATATCAAGAACATCACAAAGTACCTCTTCTTTATAATGTTTGTCGATGGAGATAGGAACTCTGCATGATAATGTTACTCGACCTTGGGATCCCTTACAAATCCAACCTAGGTGTTTGGCTTCTAATGAGGTCTTGTGGATAACTTAAAAGAATCTACTAATTTCTGAGACACCAGATTCTCTGTGCTGCCACTATCAACGATCATATTACACACTTTGTTCTTGACATAACAATGTGTTTTATACAAGTTCTTGTGCTTCCCTTCATCTTAGGATGCTAGTAACATCATATGAACCACAAAAGTTACCATCTCATCAGATTCCTCCTCGGCAAACTCAACCCCTGCATACTCATCTTCCTCGATAGTAGGTTGCTCTCTTTCTTCCTCTCATTCCCTTTCTTTTGCAACAACAACGACACTCCTTGAGGGACAGACATTTGATTTGTGACCTTTTCAAATACATTGATAACAAGTATCTCCAATGACATTATTATTCTACCTCTGGGTTGGTGTCTTACTCTGTTGCACACTGTTAGAGCTGCTAGCCCCGTTATTATTAGGATTGGAATCTCTGTTTGCTGAACTTTTTTCATTGTCGGCTGTTGATATAAGGTTATTCCAAGAGAATAAATTTTTAATGATGAGAAATTTTGGGGGGGATTTATCTATCAGTTCTGATTTCAAAGCTAGGTTAGACGCTTCAGCCACGGTCCAAACAATTTATAAACCCATCTTCTCTTGCAATAATCTCTTTAAGTCGCTGATATATCGAGCTACCTTCTGATTTTCTGACTCTCCTAGTTTTTTTGTGTTAAGAGAAAAGCAGGAACTCTATTGTATATTCTATCATCGATCGCTTGCCTTGAACACGATCAATATTCATCTTATACAAAATCCGTTTCATAATTTTCCTTTAAAATTTGCTCTAGCCTTTGCTTTGAACAACAAGTTTATCCCACCACACAACAACAATAATCTTCAGCCTGATCGCCACTGTCTTAACCTGCTTTCTTTCAGGGACGTCCATGATGTCGAAAAACTTGTCAAATTCTATCTGCAAATCCATAAACTCTTCCACTCCCGTCGTTCCATAAAACAATGGAATATCAGCATTTACGCGGTAATCATGGTGATTCCCACATTCATATCTTTCTTCAGTCATGACTTCTTCCTCTTCAGAACTTGAATCATCAATAATTCGATTGTTTCCACCACGTGGAACCCTAATCGATCCTCCTCCCCTATTATGATTGTTTGAGTTGTTGTTGGTGGTGTTGTTGTTAACGCTGTTGTTGGCATTGTTATTCACCTGAGTTCATAACGTTGCCACCTATGCAGTTAGAGCATTGATGGACATGGTAAAATTTGCGGTTATGCCTTCAAGATATACTTACGTCACTGGTTGATCTCCCATGGCCGATCACATTACGAAAAGAACATAAGAACCCTTCTCTGATGCCAACCTGATGCAGTCGGAAGCGAAGGCTAGCAAGCGCTAAACTTATATAGAAAAAGAACAAGTTTGCAAGCAGCAAACTTGTGAAAATAGGGTTATGGAATCCACCAGAAATTGAGAGAACTCTTTGAAAATTTTATTGAATTAAAAACTGACTCCCTGGCTTCAACTGAAGTGTTTAAATACTAAGGAAATCCTAATGAGCCAAAAATCCAAAACAGAAAATAAAACAGAAATTATTAAAATTGGGTTGGAATAATAAAATATAATTTTCATCCTTCATATAAACTTTGATGGTTTAAAAAGGTATTAATAGTCATTCTAACATCGGATGCCAAATCTATACTATTTAAATTGAAACTTTCTTACGCACATTTTCGTCTTCAATTCGTGTAGACATCCCTTATACATGATACATCCAATACACTTCATCTATTTGTAGAGATCATTTGACCTATCTTTTTCTTTACTTATCTTCTACTTTAAAGAAGAAGCAGGGGCTAACAATACTTGACTAAAGCTCTTTTTAAAAGATGTCACTTTTCTTTAACAAAGAAAATATATTTAAAGGAGCTACTACAAAAGTAGGAGATTAAATATTAATTTAGTACCAGAGAATATACCATTTTTTATTTTAGTACACAAAAAATTATTTGTTTTTAATCCTTGTAATTGCACCGTTTTTTGTTTTTGGTTCTTGATGATTTATTTTAGTCTATGCAAAATATAATCATATTAAAATTGGTCATTGCAATATTCCTTAATTATATTGAGTGATAAAAATCAAATATTCTTCATATTATAAGTGTCGATTTCAACATAAATAAACTTTGCATAGACTAAAAAATCATTCGGGTTTAAAAGAAAAAAGTGTTATATTTACAAGGACTAAAACAAATAATTATTTTTTAAAAGGATAAGTGCCTATTTTAATTGAATTATTTTTTAGTTTACAAAAAATAGTTTATGCAACTAAATATGCTTTTAAGTTCATTATCATAAGTAGATTGTATATTTATAAGTTGTATTTTCACAAACTACATTGACAAACTTATAAATAATGCATAAAAGTGTATTTGTTTACATAAGTTGTTTTGCATAAGTTCCACATGAATTTGAGGCTCATCCCATGCACCGTCCTCATGTTAATTACAATAGCTCCACGCGAGCAAAAAGTTCCCTCTGAACTGGCAAGTTCTTCACAAGCACAAGGTCAACTTATAGCTCCTACAAGTGCAAAATATTTCTTTCTGACACAAGTTTTTTTATAAACTATAAAGCTCTCCGCGAGCATCACCACCATGGAAATTCATCATAAACTACAAAGAACTCTACGAGCGTCGCATTTTTAAATAAATTCATCGAGCTACAACTCATTGCAAATTCAGATAAATTCGTCCCAAACTTCCAATTCCGCATAAATTACAAGTACCAAATGAGCGCTACACTCTCTCTAACATTCAGTTCTAAGCGAACCAAGAATCTGTCACAAACATCAAACTCATTTGCATCCTAGTTCTCTACAAACTAAAATCTGCTCATGAGTTACACACAATGAAAAGCTTCTCACGAGCATAAATGTTTGCCCACATATAGAACATCAAACTGCTCAAAGTCATCACTCTTCACTCCCAAGAATGACGACTTGGGGGCTACTACTTTGGACTACTTAAAAGTCCAAGGCTAGGCAAGCAAGCCCAATTCCTCAATTGGACCAACAACACTTTTCACACCCTCCCCCCACAAGGGAGTGTGCTCACAACAATACGGAGCAAAGATTCAAAACTAAAGAATCGTCACTGCCTCCAATCATTGCAATTTATTACTCTCGACTGTTATGGATCCCATCATCTGCAACCACTGAGAAACGGCTACAACACGCCAAAACACCGACAAACTGCACCTCCATTATATAAGGAGACTTAAACAGTATCCTAAAGTATGATTTATCTGATCCTTAACCCCACCCTTCTTGTCTAATATACTGACTTAAGCGTCGGAGTGCCGACAAGTACACCATCCCTTGTCGTTCAAAGCATCAAGAACAACTAGCTCACTGCACCGGACGCATTTTTCTCATCAGGTCAAATAAATTATATTAAGGGATTAAAATTAAATATTCTTCATATTATAAGTATCAATACAAACATAAATAAACACCGCATAAACTAAACATAAACCATTCGAGATCAACGGAAAAAGTTGATATATTTGCAAGAACTAAAGCAAATAACTATTTTTTTTATAAGGATAAGAATCTGTTTGAATTTACTTATTTTTTAACTTATGAAAAATAGTTTCAACTACTTATTTTTTAACTTATAAAAAATAGTTTTGACAAATAAGTAAACTTTTAAGTTCTTTTATAAGTTCTCACTTACCAAAATTGTATCTTCATTAGTTGTTTTTTTCATAATACATAAATTCTCACTTAACATAAATTCTCACTTACCAAAATAGTTTCGACAAATAAGTAAGCTTTTAAGTTCTTTTATTGCATTATGAGGATTTATGTCGGACAAAATAGTTGTTCTTTTATTCTCACTTACCAAGGTCCGGGGTTCGAACTTCGGATACCATCAAAAAAGTAATAAATTCAAAGTTTTGTACAATATTTTGCCAAACATAAATTCTCACTTACCAGTATTTTGAAATTGTATCTTCATTAGTATGCATAAAATTATATCTTCATTAGTTGTTTTTTACCTAAATTCTCACTTAACATAAATTCTCACTTATCAAAATAGTTTCGACAAACAAGTAAACTTTTAAGTGAGAATCCTCATATTGCAATAAGTAAGACAAAATAGTTGTTCTTTTATTCTCACTTACCAAGGTCTGGGGTTCGAACCCCGGACACCATCAAAAAAGTAATAAATTCAAAGTTTTGTACAATATTTTGTCAAACAACTTTTAACTTAAAAATAACTTTAAAACTGAAAAACAATAAAGAAACCAAACAGTTTTAGCTTCTTCCTTAAAGAGCTTTATTTTAACTTTGTTTTAAAGTAGCTTTTAGACCGAAAGAAAAGCCTGACCAAACGGTACCTAAGTTCTCATTTAACAAACTTTTTTGAACAAACTACTACCTTAACAAACTTATAAATAATACATAAATTTTTATTTATTTATATAACTCTTTTGCATAGTAATCTAAAAATACCCTAAACCAAAACTCTTGATATTTCAAGTACCATTCAATTTGCATATTTAAGTGAACGAAGGGAGCGTTAACCTGTACATCCCATCTTCAAACCAAGCAAAAATACTGTTGCTTACCTTACATACGTCTCACATATCTTCCCCACTTTATTACAATTTTATCTTTTCTCGATTTTATTTATTTGTTCCTTCTAATTCTTCTTCATTTTTGAGTGAATATTCCTTCATCTCTAATGTCAGCACTCCGTACGTCCTTCATTTAAAACGAAAAAAACAAAATCTGATTCTATTATCATGAAATTAAATTCGATTCTGACTGGCTGGTGTAGGATTTAATTGGGTTCATAAACAGTGACAACACAACTAACTACTCAGGGCAACAATGAATGCATGAACGATGACAAAACAACGTATTATTACCACACAAATGGAATCAAATGTACGCGTACCGTTTAGAGAGAATGTGTTATTAATGCCTCTTTATTCAGTAGGAGTCTATAGAGGTGATGTGATGCTAGAAAGAAAATAAAAACACGTATATCAAATTATGTTCCGGAGGTCGTTAACTTGCATGTCTTTACACACAAAGATATTTTAACATCACTGAATATATTATCTAAGATTTGCACCCTTAACTTTCAAACGATATATTTTGTCGTCTCACAACCGCTACACTGCCGACTATTTTATTTCTTAATTTAAAATCATAACCCTTAGATGTTATTTTGCCACATGTCATGCATCCAAGGTCTTAAATGGAATAAATAGAGCATGATCTAAATGGAGCATACCTGAACTCTCATTCTATAGTAGACAATTTTTTTATAAGACAAAAGCACAATGACAGAAAAAAGGAATGGTTCGTTGTGATGTCTTGCAGATTCCGTGCGGGACATAAACCTAACCCAGTAAATTCACACGACCTCAAACCGAGTCAACACACACCGGAACTACCAGCAACCAATAAAAGAATTGTATTCTGTCGGAGGAGCCTGAAACAACCGCGACAGATATAGCAACACCTACCTATCGGCACGAAGGCGGTAAATCTGAAAACAAATCGCCACCAACCATCCAGTACCTAGATACAACACTACATCACAACCCTTGACAAACCTTTAAGTTGACGACATCAAAGAGGACAATCGAAGAAGGTTGGGAGGCATTTGAGGCTTGTACCACTGATAGAAAGGCGAACATAACATAACAAGAACAAACACATAGTGTTGCCATAGGGTAGCACCGCGTTATAAAAAAAGTATATGATCTTGATTGAACCACGGGCTTCAAACCAACATCGACGAACGACATAGGCAAAAACGGATCCAAGGATGGATTCAAAGGAACCGACCCATTCCAAAACCACCGGCTGCAAGCTGCCGGAGTTCGGGTACCAGGGTGGTGCGGAGGGCCATCACCACTCCTCGCACCACCGATGTTGAAAGCTAGAGAGAGAGAGAGAGAGAGAGAGAGAGAGAGAGAGAGAGATAAGTGAGAGGTGGATTTGTTTATGTGGGGGGAGAGGAGGCGCGGAGGTGTTGAGATTAGGTGAGTGAAGAGAGAAAACCTAACCCAAAAAATATTAAATTCTCTCTACTCTATAATCTGACCATAATTACTACCTCCTATAGTAGACAAATTATTTGACCATTATAGAAATGTTTAAATCGGTCCCTTCAAGGACATCTGATAAAATTGGAACGATACCGATAAATGTTAAAATCAATAATAATAAAAAAGATGATCTATCTTTTTGAATTGATTTTTTTCTTTCATATTAATCCTTTATTTAAACTTATTTAAATTAATCATCAATTAAAAAAATTAGCTAAGTTCCATTAAAATATGAACAATCCACAATGATAAGAGGAACAAACGGGTTAAATGCCTTGTTGAATGCGTTGCTTTTCGATTATGGTGTAGGGGGGAGGCTTCCATGTCAGTTTCCCACTTACAATTTGTTGATGACACTTTTTGATTGGTGTTAAAAATTGGGTGAATGTTAGTTTTACTTTTGTTTGAAAATATTTCTTGATTAAAAGTGAATTTCCATATAAGTAAGTTGTTTGGGATTAATATGGTGGAGTATTGGTTACATGAGGCGGTTGTGCAGTTGTAGTAATGAATTGTAAGCATGGTTGTCTACCCTTTTTGTACTTGGGGTTACTAATTGGTGGGATTTTAAAAAGCTTCAGTTTTGGTATCCTTTGATCAATCGAATTCAAAGTAGACTGTCTGGTTGGAAGAATAAACATATTTCTTTGGGAGGGGGGTCGGCTAATTCTTCTATCTCTTGATTATAATTTTTCATTTTCTTTTGGGGGGGGGGGGGGGGGGGGGGGGGGGGTGGTGTTAGGGTTCTTATGATTCTGTGATTTAATGTTGTTATCATGGAGATAATGGAGTGTAATGATGATGAATTATTCTGGTGAGAAATATTGGAGTGGATGAGATTGTGAAGAGAAGTTTAAAATTGTGAGATAATCGGTTAAGTAATTGATTAGAGAATTTGATCATGAGAGAAATGTGTGATTGGATAGATTGAGTGAAAATTGATGTTAGAAAGATAGGGCAACCTTAGGATGATGTTTAGGGACGAGTTGAGCAAGTTTGGGGTCGAAATAAGAGCTTGGGGGAGCTACCATAGGGAAAATTGCATAAAAACGGCGATTCTGCACCATATGTTTAAAACACGTGGCTCGTGCGTTTCTTGCTGCAATTTTTCCATTCGTTTGTTTTGAAAAGCAAACGGCCATGCACTCTGGTGCACGGTCGTGCACTTTTCCCAGCATTGAGAAATCTTCCTTTTCTTCATAAGAATGAGTTCCTAAAGTGAGAATTAGGATAAAACTTATACAAAAATACACCCTGAAACTGAGTTTTATTTTTAAGTAATGAATGTGTAAGCCTTTATTCAACCCAAAAAAAAAAAAAAGCATAAACTTTGGTACAACACTAGTCCAGTGACCATCCAGATTTCTGCACAAGATATTTATAGCTAAATTGCCACTCCATATTGCTTAAACTTCCGACGTGGACCTTAAAATAAAACTTATTTTTACAGACCTATAAGTGACCATCCTTTATTTAACATGATGTGATAAATTTCTCACACACAGTAATCTCCGATCCTTTCAAACTTGATTTTCTACCGAGGCCACAGATCCGTCTTCCTCATTGCCTCCAAGAAGTTCCTGGGTAATGTATTACTACTGCTTCCTCCAAAAAGTGTACACACACACACAGGATGGTTGGTGAGATGAAACATGAGACATTAGACTGGACTATGTAAAATTCGTTCATTTTTTAACATTTGAACTCAAAAATAAATAAATTAATCTTTATTTGGTGACTATGGTATGGGTCTATATTTTTTCCCCTTGCACGACACTCCATCAAATTCATATCAATATGCAAAAATCCAATGCTTTAAAACTAGATTGATCATTAAATGAGCAGAAACACTAGTCTAAAATTCACTAATCCAATCAGGGTTGATGGTACAAGCATATCTGACATGTTGCTTAGTGCTTCAAAGTCTCACGCAAGGTAGTGATTGATAGCAGACACCGTATATGAAAGCCAGGAGAAGGCTATACGTGAAAATTCCACATAAGATAGTGAGTGGGAGAATCAACTTAGATTGCTTGGAAATTTATGGACCAGAATAGTAAGCTGTTATATCAGATTGCTTGGCAATTTATCGTTCAGAACAGTATGTGTTTTATAGGCAGGCAGGCTATGCAGAGAAGATGGATGTTGTGTGGGAGAAGCCAGCAGAAGAAATATCCACATACTCGAGACAGCAGATATAATGTACTTGGCTGTAAATTTTTGTTATCCTTTTTATGATACTCTAGATTTTTATTTCACAGCCTCGTCATGAGGGTTATGGAGTGTCATGCACTCTGCTTTATTTCAGCAGTTTAACTCTGTTGGAGAGGCTATATCCATGTTCTTGCGGTCCTCTCAACTGACCAGGCCAAGAAATTTGTCATGTATGGGCCATTAGAAATAATTTGGTCTGCAAGAGTGCGTGAGAGTCACTGCAGGATGGTTTGAGGACTAAGTGTGTTGGCCGTGTGTAAAGCATGTTGGAATAGCCCAGTTTCCGGGTGAAATCTGTACTGGCCAAATTGAAGTGCGACATTGGCGCAGCTTTTTATAGCAATTTCAGAATTTCCAGCTATGGTGCTATACCTAGGGACAATGCTGGTTCGGCTATGAATCTACCTTTTTTGGTTGGCGTCACCCCCTTGGTGATGGTTAGCTAGTGGGAGATTTTGGGATTATTGTTTGCTCGATGGTATGCTCAGAATCAAGACCTCCAAAACGTGGAGTTTGAGGAAATTCATACAGATGCAATCAATTTCTGCATTTGGATTAATAATTCAAAACTACAGGGATATTATACCTAATTCCGTTAACTTTCCATTTTGATTTACTAAAGAGAAGGTAATTTGGTTGTTCTCTCATTGGCTCAGATGATACCAAGTTGGCCTTCTTTCCATGAATTAATTTTCTTGCCTAAGTGTTTTTCTCAGATGATTTCAAACTCATTTTTAAATTTGGATGTAAAAGTGGATGTGTGAGGAAATTATTGCATGGTTTTCCTATGCGATGAAATATAATTATGTAAGAAAACCATTAAAAATAACGTTGGGAGGACAGGAGCAAGTTGAACAACTAGTTTCCATTATGAAATGATGAAGTGTTATAGACGAGACACTCACTAAATTAAGCCACATTGGTATATACAATACAAGAATGAAAGAATAACAAAATTGATGTATAAGAATTCAATTGATATATAAGAATGAAAGAATAACAAAATACCATCCTACCAATTATCTAAACTAAGGAGAGACAAAGAAAATGCAAAAGTTGCGACACATGATGCATTTTATTCGCTCGTGGCAGGAATAGCTCCGTCATCACTAGAAATGGCTGATGATATTTGTGGTCTAATCTCTTCTAACTGTTGAAGTATAAGCTGAACTTCTGGCCGTGCTGATGGAGAAGGATCAACACAATGCAAAGCAAACTTCAAAGTATTCAGCAACTCATCACCATTTGCTGATGAATCTCTCATCAAATCAACATCAAAGACCTATTTGTCTACTCCTATTTAACAATAGAGGCAACCCACTGAGGTAAATCCACACCATTCATTGCCTCACCAGGTGGCTTCCTCGTTAGGAGTTCTAGCAAGATTACACCACGACTGTATACATCATATTTTGTGTTTGCTTTTTTAAGCTTTGATAGCTCCGGTGATCGGTATTCCAGTGCTCCAGCAGTAGCAATCACATTAGAGTTAGCAGCAGTTGTCATCAACCAAGATAGACCAAAATCTGCTATTTTAGCATTTGTGTTCTCATCAAGCAACACATTGCTTGAAGTAAAGGTTCCCATGTATAATGTTCTTATGTGAATGTGGGTACAACACAAACTATGAGTCATGCCCTGTGCTATATTCGTCCTTGCTGGCCAATCAATTCTTAGTTCAGGTGCATGAGCTGCATAAAAATAGAAAACACTTAAGTTGATTAACAAATAAAAAACAAACAAACTTTGTAACCCTCAACAAAAGAAAAGAAAAAAACCATGAGGGTTTGACACATTTTAAATTATACAATATGACAATATTATGTTGCATTCAAATATTTGCCAAATGGTTAAGACACAAGATTATTTGATGAACGGTCAAGAGAAGTTCTATGAAAACTCTCATTTCAAGACTCTCTAATATCCACTCTTTTAGTAGGTAAAACTTATGTGAGTTCCACGTTTTAAAAATGGATCACCACTTTGAGACTAGATATCACCATTACATACAAAATGTTCCTCACGTTTCTCCGATCCCAATAATGCATACAACTATCTACTAGGGCAACTATGAACCTATGAGGGAATGCATGGTATTTGTTGGTTGGATTTAACTTTGAGGGACAAAATCTATAACAATATATAAAGGAAATGCATGATATTTGTTGGTTGGATTTTTCATTATTACATGTATAACCTCAAACAAAGTTGCTTTAAAAAATGGTATATTATTGTTGTTATTGAAAAAAATAAGAAATTTTATTGTAATTGTTTATTGATAAAAGATAAATATAGTTTGTTACTATTTAAAAATCACAAACACCTATACATATAATTTTAATCAAAATCGAAATTTATATAATGGGAGTATATGATTTTAGTTGGCTGAATTTTTCAGTTATACCTTAAAAAAAACTCGCTTTTAAAAATGTTATAATATTGATGTTATTGAAATTGAAAAAAAAAATAGTTTTTCTTATATTATAGTTTGTTACTATTTAAAAGTCACAAACTTATTAAAATATTATAATAACTAAAACAAAGACATGAATGACTATTTAGTTTATTTTTCTTGTATAGAGACAAAGCACACCTAAAGATTGTCTAATCTAAAGGGAAGAGAGTCACTGTGCTTGATCAGATGTGCTCGATCGGACGTCGTGATCAAGGTTTGAACCAACGTCCATCTATATAAAACAAAGATACAAACATCGATACATGTAAAATCATTACTGATAATTTATATAGCGTAAAAAACAAATAAGCTCTTGTAATAATAAAGAAAAAGAAAAAAACTGCATATTTTGAGGTATTTTTCATGTGAAAAAACTAAAAATTGCCTCAAAAAAATGGCATCTAAGATTTATTTTAAGTAATTAGATAATCATTGGCACAGGATTGTTAACATCTTCATATATCTACACAAGTATTTAAAGCCAAATTGCCTCTCCATATTTTTTATATTTCCGATGTGGGACTTAAAGTATCACAATGGTGTTTTTGCTTCATTTTGTGAGCAATCCGCAATATAATTTTCTCATACACGGTCATCGCTTCCATAATGGTGTACACATCACATGCATGGTATATAAGGAAGGAATCACCCCTGTTTCTGGCCAACTGTTAAATTCCAACATTTTTGTCACATGGAAATGGTTGATTTTGTTTGTTTATTTTCCGCATTTAGAGACTGAAGAAGCCGAATGTAGCAACTGCAGCTGTCAAAGATAGCAGGTTATATAGAGAGCTGAGTACAAAAACATCAAATATCTTGTCGTAAGTGCAAGTTATAGTTACTTATTATGATAGAACTGTTTACCATTTATATAAATGTAGTATGAAAATTATGTAATAGCCTCGGAGTATAATCCCTAACTTTCTTTTTATGTTGTTGATGGTTCAAACACTCTCATCAGAACAAGTTGTGCAAACAGAGAGTATGAACGAACCAAGGTAACATTTAGATATGATGTGTTTTTCGAATTCTCCCTTAGTGCATTTGTAACTCGGACTCTGATATATTATTCTTGTAAATTTGAGCTCTCCTTTCCCCGTGCATGTTAAACATATTTTTGTTTTTAGAACTGACTTCTCTGTTTTATATTTGGCACACATACAATTCATCTGCGATATTATGGATAAGTAACAATAATATCCTATTAGATTATCATAATAAATATGATTGTCATGATGATAACACCTTGGTAATGAATTTGTTTAGTAGAACCTTAGCAATAACTAGTAATGATTATGTTTTCTCGTGATTTTCTTCCTGTCTATATATACAAATTTCTTGGCGAAAGATAAAATCTTATATATTTTGATGCATTTGTAAATGTTTTGTTGAGTGTTGTACTGAATGCTTCCAACAAAATCATAAATTAATAGATGATTTGTCACATATCCAAACTTTATTTCTTAATGTCATGCCGTGTCCATAGATAAAATCCAACCCTATACAAACCAAATTGATCATTTAATTATAGTATTTCCATATTTTGATGCATTTATAAATGTCTCATTGAGAGCATCATGGGATGCTTTGATCAAATTCATCAACATTAATGGTAGACTTGGTCACTGATCGAAATTTGAATTCTAATTAAGTCTATTGCCATCTCAATATGTGAAGTCTGATGTTTTAAACGCCAGATTGGTCATTGAATTAGTAATGGCACTAGTCTACCATTCACTAATCCAATTGGAAATGCAGGGACTCTTCATGCAATTGGAAATGTTGTTGGATTTAATTGGAAATGAAGCATTAAGGTAGGCATGGCATTTGAATCCGCTCCCGCCCAGATTCGGCAGCCCCCACCCTGTATTTAATGAGGAAAAGCCAATTTAACTAGATGTGGGTGCGGGGAAAACCCGTTTCTTCAGTACGGGGGCGGGAAATATCAGCCCTGCACCCGCCCCGTTTATTTTAAATTACTTTTTTACCTTTATATTTGATAATTAATCATATTACTTTTATACCTTTTTTAACATAGCCAATTCGCTGAAGTCTTTCTTGGAATATGATGTCAATAGTATAAATTGTAAATGATTGGAGTTAGCTTGAAAGAATGGACAAGGAGAGCCAAAGTGATCTTCTCTTTTGTGTAAGCTGTTATATTAGATTGCTTGGCTATTTATGATTCAGAATAGTAATTTATTCTACAACACTTGAGTTAAGTTAATTGATAAATAAGCAAACAAACTTTGTAACCCTCAAAAAAAGAAAAGAAAAAACCATGAGCTCTTACACTAGACATACCATGTAGGAAAGAAGCAAGACTTCCCTTAGGCTGCATGTAATAAAAAAACCAGAAGCTCTAAGTGCCAAAAGATCAAGGTGTCTAATTCTCCCTAGAACACCTACTTCAGATTCAAATTCTCTCTGATTCTTAGTGATCCTCTTTCCCATGTCCACCAAAATGAACGAGTTTGCGTCCAGCATCACCGCCCGCTTCAACTTCTACGGTGATAAGAGGGACTCTTTTTCCTGTCCTGACAGTGGAAGCTGATCTCCCTGCTACTATGGGGACTATGTCTTTGGTACCTAGTTTATTGTGATGTCGGTGTTTCGCTACTTCAGAAGGTGCACCATGTCCTTCAAAAGGAGCTGGAGAGGGACATGGAGTTTAAGGACTATAACCACATAGTTGAATATTTCCCACAAATGAGCTTGAGTTGAAGGACTTAAGGTTGGAACAGGACCTGAGTGGTTATTGTGAGAAACATTGAAGAAATTAAGACTATTTAGATTTAGATTGTCAAAGGAAACTGGAATTTCTCCAATAAGATTGTTCAATGACAAATAAAGATTTTTAAGATTTGAAATATTTCCAATACTTTGAGGAATGCGATCATTAAATTTGTTATGAGTATGAGAAATCTCTCTAAGTTCCCTTTAGTTACATAATTAAGCAAGGAATGCCTCCTGTGAAGAAGTTATGATCAAAGATAAGATTTTGAAGCCTAAGAAATCCATTTTTGAAGTTACCACCCCATTAGTTAGGAATAGAACCTGAGAGATTACTTTGTTGATGAGATATGAAAGCGATAGAATTCAAGATACTTAGGCTAGTTGGTGAGCTCAACATAAGCCAATAAAGCTTAGGGATTGTGCTATATTTTTTGTGTTTTTCATATACTTATAAAACTAGAAGTCCCAAATATTACAATTTTAGGAGTTTTTCAGTCTTTATATATTAATGTGTAGTAACATGTTTTATCAATGAGATAAAGAAGTAGCTTTACACACACAAGTGATTAATGACATAAATATTAAATATTAAATAATATTTCATTTGATTTGATCTCAATCATCACTTGTGCATGACTCTTCTTTTTTATTTTTTGTTTTTGTTTTAAAGTTTCTTCTTTTTAATTTTATATTACAAGCACACGAAACTATCCTAAATATAACTTTTTGTTATACTTTGCAAAAATATATTTTTTTTTCATTTTTAAAAAATTTATATTCATTTTAATTTGTAAATAAAAGAATGTAGGAATCTTGATTATTGTGCAGGAGAGAATATGTTTTAGAAATACTCCATCTAATCACATTTTTAAGCTTTTTTTTTCATTTTAGATTCCTCAAATAGTTGATATATCTAGATTATAATATAGTCAAGATACATCAGTTATTTAATAAATCTGAACAAGCAAAAATTCTTATAAATATGAACAAAGGAAAGTATAATGTCTTGTTTGCTTTGCAAGAATATTTTTTGTTTTCATTTTTTAAAAATATATATTGATTTTAATTTGTTAATAAAAAACTGTGGGAATCTTGAAATGACTTTTTTTTTATAGAATAAAATTAATTATTATGATGGATAGAATACGAAATGTTAGTTATCAATGATAATTTTTTAAAATAACAAAGATAACTTTTTTAAATGCATTTTCATTGTTTCAATGAAATGCATACAATAGTTCTCTTTAATATATTTTTGTTACATCACTATAATGGTCTAGTATCTCTTTGTTAATAAGTAAAATTAACACATATTTCAAGAAATGAAAATAGAAAAAGTTAGTATTTGAACATTCAACACTAAACTTGGAAATTGGAATAGGCTTTATTTTGGATATTTTTATGAAAACATATCAAGTACTTTTTTTTTTGGACGAAAACATAAAGATCTTAGTATTATTATTGTTTTGTTGTCGAAAGAGATGAGATTCCAGTGAGGACATTCAATAACAAAAAAAAATTGATATTGTAAAGAAAAAAATATTGGACTATGAAGTCTATTAGTCCAAGGCCCACCATATTCCTATCAGCACGTATTCACGTTGTCGATTTAGAGTTTTGTTCATCTCACTTTTAAAATTGCTCTTTAACACTCCAAAAATATGTAAATAATCCCCACAACAGTTAACTGTCTCTGGAGGCCAACGACAGTTAACTCTGGCTCGCTGCCGTTAACTGTCTCTGGAGGCCACCGACAGTTAACTCTGGCTCGCTAAATAATTTGAGTAACTACCTCTTAGTTGGCACTCTAACCGCCACTAATAGATTATGCTGACCTATGATGCACACACCATAACTATTCTATGGTTGAGCGACTTTAGCTAGACTATAAACCGTTTACTTGTTCTGCAAGAAAACTTCTTTCATCACTTAATTTCTCGTGTTTAACAATGATTATGTTTGCACATAATTTCTTCCCTTCTATAATTCAAGTGTCTTTATAGACATTATACATGTTTCATGCTGAAAGACAAAATGAATCATGGTACTGTCAAAACCATACTTTGATGCTTGTAAATGTTTTGTTAAGTACTTCATTGAATGTTACCGTCAAAATCATCAATTAATAGCGGACTTGGTCACATATCCAAACTTGATTTCTAGATCTGTTGCCATCTCCATATGTAAACTCCAATGTTTTAAAAACCAGATTTACAATGAATTCCATTTCCATATTCTGATGCATTTATAAATGTTTCATTGAGGACTCCATTGGATGCTTCGATCAAAATGAACGATTAATGGTAGGTTTGGTCATCGATCGAAATGTGAATTGTAAATCTATTGCCATCTAAATATGTAAATTCCATGTTTTAAAAACCGGATTGATCATTAAATTAGTTAAGACAAAACCATTGTTCCACATCTAGAAAAGTGTGCAAAGAACCAATAGACCAGCGAGGTGAGTGAACCCATCTTCTGAAATGAATGGCAATGAAGGGAACCCAATCCACCACCTTTAAACCTTTTAGTAATTTTGGTGTTTGAACTTTGTGATTTTGTCCATCAGTTTCAACCTGTTATGATCTTTTTGTATGCTGAGTTTTTAACCTACATCATAATTCATGAATTTTTCCATCAATTTTGATTTGTAATGCTAGGTCAGACCAGGGCCTGGGTCTTTTAGGTTTGTCTTTTATTCAAATTCAGACCATTGAAAATCTATAGTTCTATTGAAAAAATAAAATAAAAAATTGTTTTAAGGAACCAATTTTCCGACGTTTTTCTTTAAATATTATGTGAATAATATCAATTGTAGATGTTGAAACTTTGCAGGAAAATAATAGGAGTGAGCTTGAAAGAATAGACAAGGAGATGCAATGTTACCTCCAAAATATGTTGCAAGGGTTTCTTGTCAATTAGGTAACCCTCATCTATGTTCTCTTTTCTTTAGGATGTTATATTAGAACAGTAATTTATTCTAAATCATGTTGCAGAGAAGATGGCTGCTGTATGGAAGAAACATCGACATACTCAAGAGACAGCAGCTAAAATGTACTTTGACTGTAAATTTTGTTTTGAACCTTTTTATGCTACTTTCTAGATTTTTATTTCATATTTAGGTTTAAGCTTATGTAGTGTAAAAGTTCTTTGAACATTCGGCAGAACATAGTTTTTACTAACCAGAGTTGTACATGCAGCATACATTATTGTCCGATAACGTTCAATATTTCAACCTCTGCATATAGACTGACTTTGCACATATAATGCAAATTTCCATGAGTGATCCTCATGGAAACAAATAAAATTCTTATTTTTTTGAATGGGGGACAAATAAAAATCTTATTGACTTCTTAAAATGACTTAAAACAAAACTTAAATGAATTTTCTTTTAAGTTATGTTTGTGGCCTCCAAAGTTGATTTTCTAGCGAGGCCATAAATCTATCTTCCTCCTAATCGCCTCCAAGAAGTTCCTGCTTGATGTATTACCACTGATTCCTCCAACATTCACTTGTTGCGGAAGCTGAGTTCGAATCTCAGAGAGTACGAGCTGCTGACATGAGGAATAAAAAATGTAGCTATTGCAGCTGTCAAGGGAACGGGTTATATAAAGAGTTGAATACAAAAGTGATAAAACTTTTAACCATTTATATAAATGTAGTATGAAAATTATGTAATAGCCTTCGAGTATAATAATCCCTAACTCTCTTTTTCTGTTGTTGATGAGTAATAATTTAAGTATGTTGCAGAATAAACTACATGAATACCTTGGTACAATGCTACCCATCAACAATGCATTTTCCGACAGATCAAGTGCATTGTTGATGGTTCAAACACTTTCATCAGAACTAGCTTCTTTACATTTACGGATTAAGAAGCTCGAAGTTGCTTCATCCAGAATATTTGGCGGAGACAAGTCTAGGTTGTAGAAATTGAAGAGTTGAAAGAAACTGTTAGAGTAGCTGAGAGAGCTAAATTATGTTTAAGAGTGACTGAGATCACTAAAATATGTGCAGATAGAGAGTATGAACGAATCAAGGTAACATTTGTATTGCCTTAGCATATGTAACTCAGACTCAGACTCCGACATGTACAAACCAAAATGTTAAATATTTTCTAAGAACGGTTACGGCAAAAGTATATGATGATTTAATGGTTTATGACTTGGTCTTCTTAGTTGTGACTTGTGAGACACTTTCAATTTTATGTTCCAAAACCCCATAATACACTTCGGATATAATCTGAACCCAAACTGGGGTAGAATGAGAAAATAAAAAAAAACATAAAAGATAAAAAAGAAATTCTCATTCTATGAAAACAATCCCACCAACATATGGGGGACTTCAATTTTGTAGGAAAAAAAATGTAAACAAAAAATTGAATAACTAATTAAAATTAGACAAGACAAAATTCAAATGGATTTCTTGGAAGGTATTTTAGTTTGATAAACATAAAATACCACCCAGAAAAACACACGTAAGTTTTATCTTATAAGTAAATGCATAAAAATTGGTACACCACTAGTTCAGTGACTAATTAAATTTCTACACAAGATATTTATAGCCGAATTGTCTTTGCACAAATTGCTTAAACTTCCAATGTGGGACTTAAAATATCACAATGGTTCTTTTATTTTTACAGACCTGATAGGTGACCATCCTTTATTTTGTGATAAATTTCTCATACACAGTAATCTCCTTTGAAAGTTGATTTTCAACCGAGGCCACAAATACGTCTGCCTCCTCAACGACGCCAAGAACTTCCTGGTAATGTATTACCACTGCTTCCAACCATTAGAAACCTTGAATGATGAGACTATTACAACAATTAGAAACCTTGTATGATGTGTAATCAAGTATTAGTTGACAGCAATTCCAACCATGATATAGTAGTTCGCTGATTGAAATGTACTTTCATGTACTAATGTCATTGAGTTTTTTGTTTAACTTATTCTCCTTATTGTTTGGGAATGGTATTGTTAATTTCCTTCTTTGATTGATAGGGATGATTTTGTTAATTTCCTTTTAACCAGTTATATAAATGTAGTATGAAAATTATGTAGTAGCCTCCAAGTATAATCCCTAAACCTCTTTTTCTGTTGTTGATGAGTAATATTTTATGTATGTTGCAGGAGAAAGTACATGAATATCTTGGGATACTGCTAGCCATCAAAAATTCATTATCTGACCGATCAAGTGCATTGTTGATGGTTTAAACACTCTCATAAGAACTAGCTTCTTTACATTGACTGGTTGAGAAGCTCGAAGTTGCTTCATTCAGAATATTTGGCGGAGACAAGTTTAAGTTTCGGAAAATTGAAGTGTTGAAAGAAGCCGTTAGAGTAACTAAGAGCTCTAAATATTATTGTCAACATAACACCTTGGTACTAACAAAATTTAGTAGAACCTTGTTAATTAGTTTGACTGGTAATGATTATGTTTTCTCATGATTTTCGTCTTGAATATAATAAAAGTGTCTTTATAGATAAATTCTATGGTGAAAGACAAAAAGAACTACTTCAATGTCAAAATCAGATTTTGATGCATTTGTAAATATTTTCTTGAGTGTTGCATTGAATACTTCCATGAAAATTATCAATTAGTAGCTGTTTTGATCACATATCCAAACTTTATTTCTAAGTGTGTTGCAATCTCCATATAGAAAATCCAATGCTATACAAACCAGACTGATCATTGAATTATAGATTGATCATTGAGGACAACATGGGATGCTTTGATCAAATTCATCGACATTAATGGTAGATTTGGTCACTGATCGAAATTTGAATTCTAAATCTTTTGTCATCTCAATATGTAAAAATTCAATGCTTTAAAAACTAGACTGGTCATGGAATTAGCAGAGACGCTAGTCTACAATTCACTAATCCAATCAACATAAGTTAGCGAAAGAAAAATCTAACCAAGTATACGACAAACCTAAAAGGCAGGGATAAGTGAATAACTGTCATGCTGCTTAGTGCTTCAAAGTCTCATGCAAAGGTAGTGAAGGATAGCATACACCATGTATGAAAGGCAAGAGTGGGAGAAGCAACTTAGATTGCTTGGCAATTTATGGTTCAGAAACAGTAATTTATTCTACATGGAGAGAAGATGGCTGCTGTGTGGGAGAAGCTTGCGGAAGAAACATCTACATACTACAGAGACGGCAGCTAGAATGTAGTTGGCTGTAAATTTTTGTTATCATCCTTTTTATGATTTTTATGTCATAATTTCAACATGAGGGGTTATGGAGTGTCATGCAAATGCAATCTGCTTTATTTCAGAAATTTAACTTTGTTGGAGAGGCTATATCCATGTTGTTGTGGTCTTATCAACTGACCAGACCAAGAAATTTGTCATGTATGGGCAACTAGAAATAATTTGGTATGCAAGGGTGCGTGAGAGTCACTGCAGGATGTTGTGAGGTCACTAAGTGTGTTGGCTGTGTGGAAAAAAGCCCAGTTTCCGGGTGAAACCTGTGCTGGGCAAATTGAAGTGTAACATTGGCGCGGCTTTTATAGTAATTTTTTAATTTCAAGCTATGGTGCTATTCCTAGGGACAATACTGGTTCGGCTATGGATCTGCCTTTTTTGGTGGTGATGGTTAGCTAGTGGGAGATTTTGGGATTATTGTTTGCTCTCTGGTGTGCTCCAAAATGTGGAGTTCGAGGAAATTCATAGCAGATACAATCTATATCTGCGTTAGGCTAAATAATTCAAAACTACAGGGGAAATTATACACCTAATTCTGTTAACTTTCCATTTTGCTTTACTAAAGAGAAGATAATTTGGTTGTTCTCTCATTGGCAAATATGATACCAAGTTGGCCTTCTTTCCATGAATTTGCTTTCTTGCCGAAGTGTTATTCTCAAATGATTTCAAATTCATTTTGAACTTTGGATGTAAAACTGGATGTGAGGAAATTATTGCATGGTTTTCCTATGCGAAGAAATATAATTTAACACAAGTTCTGTAAGGAAAGATTAAAAAAAAAAAATGGGGAGGAGAGGAGCAAGTTGAACAACTAGTTTCCATTATGAAATTATAATGAAGTGTTATAGACGAAACACTCACTGAATTGAACAACATTGGTATGTACAGACACAAGCACTCAACTCAAACAGGCAAAAATTTAATTGATATATAAGAATGAAAGAATATCAAAATACCATCCTACCAATTATCTAAACTACGGAGAAATAAAAAAAAAATGCAAAAGTTGCGACACATGATGCATTTTATTCACTCGTGGAAGGGATAGCTCCTTCATCACTAGAAATGGCTGATGATATTTGTGGTCTAATCTCTTCAAGCTGCTGAAGTATAAGTTGAACTTCTGGCCGTGCTGATGGAGAAGGATCAACACAATGCAAAGCAAGCTTCAAAGTATTCAGCAGCTCATCACCATTTGCCGATGAATCTCTCATCAAATCAACATCAAAGACCTCATTTGTCCACTCCTCTTTAACAATAGAGGCAACCCATTGAGGTAAATCCACACCATTCATTGCCTCGCCAGGTGGCTTCCTTGTTAGGAGTTCTAACAAGATTACACCAAGACTGTATACATCAGATTTTGTGTTTGCTTTCTTAAGCTTTGATAGCTCCGGTGCTCGGTATCCCAATGCTCCAGCAGTAGCAATCACATTAGAGTTAGCAGCAGTTGTCATCAACCTTGATAGACCAAAATCTGCTATTTTAGCATTTGTGTTCTCATCAAGCAACACATTGCTTGAAGTAAGATTCCCATGTATAATGTTCTCATGTGAATGTAGGTAAAGCAAACCACGAGCCATGCCTTGCGCTATGTTCATCCTTGTTGGCCAATCAATTCTCAATTCAGGTCCATCAGCTGTAGGAAAATAGAAAACACTTTCAATTAATAAATAAACAAACAAACTTTGCAACCCTCAAAAAAAAAAAAAGAAAAAACCAGAAGCTTTTACATTAGACATACCATGTAGGAAAGAAGCAAGACTCCCCTTAGGCATGTAATCAAAAACCAGAAGCTTTTCTCCTTTAGGTCCCAAGTAATAGGCTCTAAGTGCCAATAGATTTGGGTGCCTAATTCTCCCTAGAACACTAACTTCAGATTCAAAGTCTCTCTGACTTTTAGTTATCTTTTCTCTCAATCGTTTCACGGCAGCTTGACTACCATCCTCTAATGTTGCTTTATACACTGTTCCATAGGTGCTCTTTCCCATTATCTCAGCAGTTGCACACAAGAGATCGTCAGCGGTAAAAGCAAGTGGTCCATCAAAATGAACCAGTTTGCCTCCAGCTTCACCGCCCGCTTCAACATCTCCGGCGATCGGGGGGACTCCTTTTCCTTCCCTGGCAACAGCAGCTGCTGATCTCCCTGTGGCCTGGCCACCCTCAGCCTCCAATGTTTTTCTTTTCCGGATCAAACACACGAGCAGGATGCAGCAGACTGTTAGCAGGACTACTAGGAGCACTCCTGCTACTATGAGGATTATGTCCTTCGTACCTAGTTTCTTGTGATGCCGGTGTTTCAATTCTTCAGTAGGTGCACCTTGTCCTTCCGAAGGAGCTGGAGAGGAACACGGAGTTGAAGGACTATAACCACATAGTTGAATATTTCCCACAAATGAGCTTGAGTTAAATTTCTTTGCTAGTAAGGTTGGAACAGGACCGGAGAGATTATTATGAGAAACATTGAAGAAATTAAGACTAGGCAGATTGTCAAAGGAAACTGGAATTCCTCCACTAAGATTATTCAATGACAAATCAAGCTGTCTAAGCATTGAAAGGTTCCCAATACTTTGGGGAATGTGGCCACTAAATTGGTTATGACTAAGAGAAATCTCTCTAAGTTCCCTTAAATTACCTACAGAATCAGGAATACTTCCAGTGAAAAAGTTATGATCCAAGATAAGATTTTGAAGCCTAAAGAATCCTTTTTTCAAGCTACCACCCCATGAGTTAGGAATAGAACCTGAGAGATTATTATGTTGAAGAGATATGAAAGTGAGAGAATTCAAACTAGTTAGGCTAGTTGGTATAGAACCAGAAATAGAATTGAAACTCAAATTAAGCCAATAAAGCTTAGTAGCATTTCCAAGACTCTCAGGGATTGTACCTATGAGCAAATTGTTACCAAAGTCTAAAGATTGAAGCATAGGACAAAAACCTAATGAAGCAGGAATTGAACCTGTTAACCTATTATTAAAGAGTTGAACACCTCTTAGATTGTTGAGAAGTCCTAATGATGAAGGGATTGAACCACCAATTTGGTTATTATGAAGACTAAGCTTTCTTAAACCTTCAAGTTGACCAATTCTCTCAGTGATTCTCCCCTTCAACCCTTTCCATGGAAGCTGAATTATAATCACTTTTCCTTGAGCACACTTGATTCCAACCCAACCTCCAGAACAAGCTCCAAAGCCACTATCATTCCAGCTTCTCAAAAACCCTTTTGGATCAATTAACTCTTCTTTGAAAGCTTGAAGTGCTAAGAAATTTGATTGTGTTACAACCACTCCATCCCACTGCTCTTCACACAAAACTGGCTTCATTGGAAGCCATAAAAAATTGACCCAGATGATGAAAATGAAAAATGACCTGAAAAAATGAAGTGGGTTGTTGT
The DNA here is from genome assembly GCA_946800305.1 of Medicago arabica. NCBI lineage: Eukaryota > Viridiplantae > Streptophyta > Magnoliopsida > Fabales > Fabaceae > Medicago > Medicago arabica. The sequence goes on along the minus strand of OX326970.1, from coordinate 9,018,675 downwards.
AAAAATTGGAACTTTCTTCTGCATTTCTCATCCCAAGTTGCAAAACCTGAAAAGGGTCATTGTAAAAACATTTAAAGTTAGAATTTTTATCTTTGTTAGAACAAATGAAGTAAGAATTGAACTTAAACAGAACAATGAATAGAAGTATAGAACAAAGATTATTACTTGATGAGTCTTTGTAGTAGAAGTGTCCATGAAGACACTGTTCTTTGTTATGTCAGAGAAGAGAGTTGTGTGTATGAAAATAGAACATAGAAATGAAACAGTAGAAGAGTGTTTTGGATTAGGATTTTGTAATGGGGAAGAGAGAGAAAACTGAGGAGAAGCACGTGATGTTGGTCATAAGAAAGAGTGAGTGGGGCGCGGGGTATTGAGGAATCTTGTGTTGGGAGAAGAGAGAGAAGAAACTGAAAACTATTTGTCAGGTGGATTGGTACAGAATACAAAGAATGCTTCTTCTTACAAACACAAACGGCTAGTTTTATTTTGAGGTGTGTTATATTTAATACACACAGATTTAGATCTTGTTATCCCAAGTGTGGTTGAAGTAGGTATTGAAAATGTTTGTAGTTTGTTATTTGTTTCATATTGTTCAGATTTTTGAATTGTCAAATGTATACATATATGTTTGAGTACCTTATTTTTAAGCTAACTTTTAGGATGAAATTCAAGTTTATTTAACATGTCTGACTCAATACACATCGTCAATATGATATTATTATGTTGGATATTTTTATCAAAGTTTGAATTGTACATATTTAGTTATGTGTTTGAGTTTTAGATAATATTTATTACTTCGATTAGAATAAAAAAATAATTAGATATCATGTGTTCCTAAAAACAAATTAGATATCATGTGTGATACCCATAGACTATGTATCTTATAGATATAAAAATTTGTGTAAAAAAAACATTTATGTACAACAATTGGGTACTATTTTTTTTTATTTGTTTATTTGGTTGTGTTCAATGTTGCTGAGATTAGAAGGTTGGTTAGTTACATGATGAATAATGAAAGAAAGACGGTTCCTTTTATTGCATGTCCGAACCCCAAGGTTCCAACGGCTAGTTATTTCTTCCAAATAAAAAGTGTAGGTCCAGTACAACCAATTTCTGCATTATTCAGTGTACAAAATGTAAGGCAATGACTCAATTACTCTTTTGCCACTCCACGTATCTAGATTCAGATTCCTATGGTTTGGGAATCACACATGATGTCTATAAGAGGTCTATGCTTTCACCTTAAATTGACTCAAAATACAAAGTTGATCTTGATGCATCACCTGGAAAACTAAATTCTCCTCGACTAATATAGTTCAAATTAAAATTTTGGTGGGTAAGTCAATATTTCTGGGTGCAAGTCTTACTCAAGTATCTTAGAAGACTAAAATTAACATTAAAATTTAGATAAATTTTTATGTATTTTGAAGCTTGGTTGGATAACGGATACTTGTTAAGGAAAAATTATTTAATATTTGAATTTATAAAATATGATATGGTTATGTATCTTGGAGCTTGATTAGATAACGAATACTCGTTAGAAAAAAATTATTTAATATTTGAATTTATAAAATATGATATGGATTTGAATAATTGGATGAGAATATTTATCCAATCAACTTCATGAAATTGTTGTATTCACATAAATTTAATTGGGATTAAGTGTATATATGGTATAACAGATACCGTGATTATTCAAAAACTATGATATGTAGCTTCTGAGTTGGTCATTGTAATTCTAACATATCTATCGTGATATCAAACGTAGGTTAAACTTGAAAGCTTATGATTTGGTAGGGATTAAATAGAAAAAATTTCAAACTATCAAATAAGCTATGTTGGACAAAAGTTGTTGGTATAATTTGTTGTTAATTGTGAGAAACTATATTAATTCCAACTTAACTTCTATTAAGAAAAGAAAATTGCAAATTAGGATTCAAATAAGTGAGTAGAAAAGTTTGGAAAACAATGAAGGACAAACTAGAAAAGGGGTTGTGTGGTACATAGTTAGTAGTGATCGTAATCAAGTTCATGTTTTATTGGCTATTTCCTGACTATAGGTCCACAACAACAGGTTCATAGAAAGCACATTACTCTGTCCTTTGACACCTTTTTCTTGTCGTTTGTTTCCTAAAAATAGAGAACAATGCCGTTTATTCTCCGACCTGTATGTGTTTGGCATTTCAGTGGAGTGGAGCGTTTGTACAACCAACTCGACCCACATAAAATTAATTTCAAGATGTCACTTTTAATGTGACCAAAGAGCCATTTTAATGAGACACTTTTCTAAATGAATTGAAGATGTAAATACATCCCTACTGTCCTTTTTATTTGTAGTTTTATATATACCAAGTTGATCAACAGAAAACTCATTTTGAAACTAAATTAACGGCTTAAAAATTGATTTAATGACCAAGATAATTGATAAAAGATACTTTAAAAATATTTATAATTTTGTTAAATTATAGTGATAGTGTCTCAGACATTCAAGATTCAACGATTAAAATAATTTTATGATCATATAGTACATTAATATGGATTTTAGAGCTTTATTATGGCATAACCATGCAAAATCAATAAATGACTCTCACCATTCGTAAAAAAGGGAAAAAGAAAAAGACATTCACTAGGCAATTGCTGGATTTTGTCCAGCGCCTCTTGCTTGATTTGAATCTGCTTATAACTTTATTGTGTGAAGGCTATTCATCCTTCCCTACCTTGTTATGAATAGTATAGAATTTAAATGGTTTTTGGCATTGCGGTGAATTTGACAAAATCATGATGAGTTGTATGATTTTGCAAAAAGTATCTGTTATAATTTCAACAAAATAACGATGTCATCATAAGACAAAATATGCTACAACATTCGAATGAGCTCAAGTGACGCCTCGAGACAACAAGATGTCTAAGATCAAAAGTGCTTTGCAGGAAGAAGTCCGTAACCTATTGTAATCATTGTTGCAAATTAGTAATTCCAATGAATTTATTTCTTTTTTATTTTACAAACGAAACTATTTCTTTGACACACCTCACATCTTAAACAGTTGTGCACAACATGAAACTGAACACCAAGATATGGAGAAGGTTGATTATATGCAACAAAACTTTTAACGAGTTGATTGTTTAATCTGCAGGTGTAAAAATCCTAAAAATTATATTTTATTCCTCCGAATTGTTATATGCAACCTCAATGTTGCACAAAAGTCCCTCAATTTATTGGAACATAACTTCAAATCACACAATATATTAGGATTACGATCCAATCGACTTTGTTTGCATTGGAGACTCCTTATTTCAAAGGTTGCCCAATACACATGGTGCATAGTGCAATTTTCATCGTGCTTACTTGGTATATAATTCTTTAACAAGTGCTCTTAGAACACTCGTTAACATTTGTCTTGTTGTTATCTTTATTAACGATTTTTCATAAAGATATATTGATTTAAGCCAAATTAAACACGAGGAAAATTTGTACTTTTTAGTTTATGTTCATGTGTCAAAAAATCAAGTACTAATGAAGATAATAGGAATTAATAACTAGTACTAAAACAACAAAACCCTAAAATCATTCCATGTCTCGTTTTTCTAAAAAAGACCTTCAAATCACATTGGGGAGGTAATGTTGTGTATTATCAAGTATTAAAATGCTAATTGAATTATAAAGCTACTCCCAAAAGCTACAGCTTGGACATTCACATGGGTATGCATTTGATGCGAGGCTCTGGGTACAAAAACAAGTAGAAATATATGGTAACTCCTGTGTGTGAGCAAAATGTCACTCCCCATAGATGGCACCAGTAGGCTGTAACCCAGGCTTCCAGGTTCCAGCATTGCATCACATAAGCCTGTTCAGAAAAATGTTTTTACCTCTGCAAACATGTACTTAGATAAATGTGGCTTTGAACGAAATTTATTTCATAAAGATATAGTAGTATTTGACTAAGATGGAGTTTAATGTGTAATAATTTGTTTGGATATGTTTCCTCTAAAAATAAGAGCATGTTTGGAAACACAGTGGAAATAGCATTAACACAGGCGCAGAAAGTCTTCCTTCCAAGATGTATTTTACCTAACTCAATGCAAATGATTTCCACATGTGTGATAGCTTTTCACGGTGTACCCCAATTTTACCTCACCCAGTGTGTGTAGTCAAACGAGCTTTAAGTCAATTGATTATACTACACAGAATCTATATAGGACCCACAATCTGATTCCCAACTCCCATTTTCCAGTAACTACCAAACTCAAAAACAAAATGGCATGCTCCCAAAAGACTCTTTACAGACACAGGCAAAAAAAAAAAAGAGAACCAGTTTGGATTCTGTATACATCATTGAAAAATCAAACAAAACTAACCCAGCTGCCCCACCCAACCCCTGAATTAATCAATGCACCGAACTTATCCAGCCATTACGTATTTACATTATTACATCCAATAGAAGCCCTACACTGGGAAGTCAAATGTACACTACACACAGCAATGGTAAGGGGATCTGGCTTCTCAGAGTTTAAAATAAGCAATATATCCAGCTTTATGTTAGGTTATCCAATATTTGGGTGAGATAAAGAAACTTTTCTTTCACTTCACATTCTACCTATTTAGAAGAGTCCGTTTAAAAATAAAACTTTAGAAGAGTCACATTCCACATAAGCCACTTTAATTCCTTCGTGGCATTAAGTTTTACTTTTAATATACTTCTCAACAACAAAAATATCAGAATTTCTTCTTTCAACCCAAAGCCATCTTTCTAAACCCAATTTACCCATATTGCAACCTAGGTAGTCAATCCCAGCCAATCCCAGCGAGATCCCGGAGGAGCGGCGTGTTTCAGTGAAAAACTGCGATGGGAATGCGAATCCCAGCCCACTTCTGGTTCCCAGCTGCTCCAGGTGGGAGAGTGGGTTCCAGGTTCGCGTGCTCCTTTCCTGCCACAGGAAAATCATGATTTTGCCCTTAAAATCTGAACTGTTTGAAGGGCAATTTGGATTTCTTGCACAACCCTAACACCTATTTTCAACCCTAAACCTGTTCCTTCATTAAATGTTCTCTGTTTTTTTATCAATGTTATTCCTATTTGTTACATTGGAATCTGCTATTACTTGAATAGGCATTAAAAGACACATTGAATCTCTAACTAGTTATCATATCTTTTTATGCTCTGTTTTTTATGCAATCTCTCCTCTGTACTTAAATAATCTATCCTTTGCGATCCCAGCAATCCCACTATCCCCTTTTGGGATCTGCGCCGCTATACAGGATTGACTACCTAGATTACAGCAGAAATATTAGCACAGCAAAACTATCATCCAACACGAACTTGGGTTCTATGCAATCGTGGGTTCCTGCATTCATGCAGTCAGCACATCGATGGTCGTTGAATCAAGATCAAACGATGCAGATTTCAAACAGAGTTTTGTAGTTTAAAAAAAAAACAATCGAGCTTGAAATCTGCACCGTCTGATGTGGCTGACCACGTGAAAGCAGAAACGTACAACTGCACGGAATCTGAATTTGTCCAACATCGTGTATCTTAGGATGCATTTTGGCTTCTTTTTTATTACCTTCTCTTTCTCCCCAGACAAATAAGTAGTTATAACTTATAAATGGTAAATATTTATACGGTGTAAAAATAAATAGTACAATTTTTAAAGTTCATATAACTTCACGTAAACGTTTGGATTACGGTTTGGGTTTGGATGTTTGACAGAATCATGGTAAGTTATTGTAATTTTGGTAAAGCAAAACCATAGAGCTTCAACAAAATCACTATGCCGCCGTGATTTTGTCAAACCCATCTTGATTCCAAGTATGCACGTAATCAACACCAAAGAAGGTTTCAGAAACCTGACGACAAAACAGGGTACATTTCACGCGAGTCTCATCCTCTAAATCTCATTGACAAATCAGCCTAATTCTGTGAATCTAACATCCTAATGCAAAACAAGAATGTAATCAAAACCGCAAAAGCAAGAATAGCAATAACAAGATAACAAATTCAAATCCAAAATGTGAACTAAACTGCATCAATTAATCTTTAATAAATAGTACAATAATCTCTTAGCATAAAAAGTTTCATATAACTATAAACCCTAAGCAATTAGCTTTGGATCTAATAAAAAAAAATCTGCAACAATTTCAATTTCAATTTCAATTCAACCAACCTCATAATAGAAAACTCCACCAAACCACAGATCCCACCAATTACACGCGTTGAATCGCGGCATTAGCAGCGGCAGCACCACCTAGAAACGACAAGAATCCCGAACTACTCACCTCCTGATCATCAAGAAACAAATCTTCCGGAACACGAAACGCACCATGCGCACACACAATCGCCAATCCAACCATAAGCGCAGAGATCAACAACGATCCAACGGTTGTAAGAAACACAACGAAAATCGTTAGAACCACAAGAATCCCTAACGTTTCACGATCTGCAAACGTACGTCCGAAGAGAACGAGAGGTTGATCGGAAGGACGGAAGAGGTAGAGAAATGACCACGAAGCAAGAAGACCGAGAAGAACGAGCAAGGAGAATGGATGTGTGATTAGGGACACTGCGAGAGCGAAGATGATTAGGGTTAGGTAATTGACGCGAAAGTATGTGAAATTCTTGCGGATTCGGGAGTATGCTTCGGCGAGAGTATCGGGACGGGAGATGGATGAACGGTCGATTAGTTCGGACCATGGACGGCGGTGGGAGAAGGCTTGACGGAGGGAGGAGGAGATGCGGGAGATGAAGGCGCGGAAAGCGGGGGTGGCGATCGGTGGTTGAGATTGGGTGGTGCTGGTGTTGGATATGGTGGATTGGGAAGTGGAAACGGGGAGTGTCGGTGGTGAGGACATGGTGGCGCGTGAATCTCCGATTAACGCGCGTGAGTTTGGATGATAGAGAGAGGTAGTGGAGATTGGTGCGTGTGGTTTTGGGGATTTTGGGTTTGAGTTTGTGAGAGGAAATGTGAAAGATGTAAAGTTATGTTTGGTCAAAAATAACGTTGCTAATATGGGATGGCTTATTATATTTAGAGATGTAAAGTTTTTAAAAAAAATATATTAATAATAGAATAAACTAAATAATGCTAGTGTATCATAATAATTGAAGGACATCCATCAATTTTGTTTTTTATTTTTATATCACTTTTAGAAATATTTTTACATTACATTGTATATCTCGTTCTGAAAAATCTAAGTTCAATTTTAAATGTTACTTTTGGATCGAATATTATATTATTTAGATATTTTTTCACTAGAAATCAAGGGTTAACACAAAAAAAAACATTATATTTCATAATCGATTATTTTCTACTCTTTTCTCTCACATCGCGTCTTTTCAATTCAAATATATGGTTAACAAATTTTTTTTAATTCAGGTTAATTTATTATTTATTAAAAATACAAATATAACCTTCTATAAAAAAATGCAAATATAACCTAATGGGTACCGAAAGTCCCTACAAGGACCACAAGCGATAGACACTTTAGTCGAAGCAGAAGCGTTTCTATTAGTTACAATTAGATAAAATAGCTCTACAATGATCTATAATGAAGTCCCATTGAGATTTATTATGCTTTATATTGAGCACATCGTCTACAATTTGTTTACAATCAAATCAAAAATAACATTTGTGATTACGAAAACAAGGATCCATTGACGATAATGAAGTAAACCATAAGCTTCACATTTCACAACTTAAAGTTTTGAACGCTTCTAATCAATTCTTGTCACGACAAAATTGTCTTGGACATATCTAAGACATCAACGTCTGAGCAACCTTGTTGTTCAAAGATCGCATCATCAACATTACACTTAAAAAACCTTTATGGGGGTGGTGGTGGTGGTTTACAAGTGGCATTCAAGAATCAAAATCATATTCACTTTTCATTGCAGCCCAACAATCTATTAAAAACTCCTAACCCCCCTAAATTTATGGTTTTTAAATATAAGTTTCTTAGATTGTTTAATAGAAAATGGCAATTCCTCTTTAGACAATAACTTGTTGTTGTATTTACTTGAAATGGTTTAATGCACTTGCCAAATTTGTGATCAAGGCTCATACCTAAAAGTAAACGAGTCTTGTCTCGTCAAGAAAACCTGTTTGCAGGCTCTTACCTAAAAGCAAATGAGCCTCATCTTGTCAAGCAGTAAACGAGCTTGTATCGCCAAAGCAACCCTATCGAGAGCTCTAACCTAAAATTAAACAAACCTCGTCTCACCAAGGCAATCCTTTGATGACTCTGACCTAAAAGTAAATAAACCTTGTCTCGCCAAGGAAAACCCTTTGAGGACTTTAACCTAAAAGTAAATGAGCCTCATCTCACATAAGTAAACAAGCATCGTCTAGAAAAAGAAAGTGAACCTTCACTCGACATATATTTGATTATGATATATGTGGCCAAAATGTGACTCCATAACTATGAATTGTGGCTTCACTTAAGCATTTCAACCTTGGAGGTAAGGTTCAAATCATCACGGGGGCTTTAGTATCCCCCATCTATAAAATATGAGGATGTGCCTCAAGTACAATATGTATAGGGAGATTTCACCCAGCTTGAAAATAAACAAATAAGCAAAGATCATCATGTTTAAGAGTTCACGACAAAGTCACAAACTCGTCAAGAGGGAAACAACGAGCAATTTGCTAAGAGAGAGACAAAATAATAACTTGTCAGGAGTGATACAAAGAGTAACTCGCACAAACGAGACAAGCAACGAGCTCGCCAAAAGCGAGACAAAGAATAACTCGCCAAGACATGTGAAAGACATTTCTCACATTAGTAGTTATGAAACAAAAAAAAATGCAAAAACCTATTAAGATACCAAATATCCGATTTATCTTTTTATATAGGGTTAATTAAGTAAATTGTCCCTATAAATATTTAAAATTTTGTTTTTAGTCCCTACAAAATAAAATCACACTTTGTGGTCTCTCTGTGACATTTTCCTTTAACATTTTAGGGACCAAAAATGCTGACGTAAAATTTTTACAGAGACTAAAAATATTGATGGAAAATTTTACAGGGAATAAAAGTGTTGATGGAAAATTTTACAGGAACTAAAAAGTGTGATTTTATTTTGTAGGTACTAAAAATGAAAATTTTAATATTTATAGGACCATTTACTTAATTAACCTTTTTATATATAATGTACAAATTTCATTATTAGATTTAGACATCTTGAAAAAACAAATAACACACAGTTGTTACTAGAGATGAAAATAAATTAGGCCAAACTAAATTTTGGTAGGCCTAAGTCTGGTTCGATAAACAAGTTAAGGTTTAGGTTTGGCTTGTTATCTATCACATGTCTCTGTTATAAATCATATACTTTTTTTTTAGTATCAGTCTAATGATTTTGAAAGTCTACTATGACTTGTAAGCTTATTTAAATGCTTATTTCATGTTAACGTCTTCAAATAAGTAATGTAACATACACTTAAATAAACTAACGAGTCAATATCTCAATGAGATTGAGTTATACTTTGATATTTAATTTTATATTCAGAGTATATGAATTTATATGACAACCTATTTCAATTATATTTCATAATAATACATTTTAAAAGATACAAAATCAGTGTAAGCTAATATATATATAAATTAACAAAAATGTTTTCCTTAAAAAAAAGGATGAAAATAGTTTAACACAAAGTACAAATTATAATATAATAAGAATACTTATAAATATAAATCATTCATATTTTTTTAATAGGCTAGTCTCGTAAGCCCAAGAGGTTTTTTTGTTGCTTCGAAGTCCAACCTTTTTGGATGAATAGACATTTTAAAAAGTCTTAGTCTTGCTTATTCACAAAAAAAAAATTGGTCGGATATGAAGTAGACTCGAATGTACCCCCCACAACTGATATGATATATTTCCACCCGTAGTTGTTGTTACTAAAAAAATAACACAAACACCAATTATGGTATGAGTATGTGTCAAGATCCTCTCTAGTTCTCAAAAGAAATAGAGGGCTCCATTTATGAAAGAAAAAGCCACATTAAAGAGTTTGATGGATCTTATATTTAGTTGGACTAATATTTGGAGTTCGAGTTTGTTCCACTTGTCTACTCTCCGGTTACTATCAATTTATTAAAGAAATGAACATAAGTGGAAGATTAATGTGATTCATGTTAATAAGTGAACCACACTAATAAGTTTTACCGATTTTTTAGTTGTGTCTAACTCTCTCATAAATGCGTAGTAAACCAAGGGAAAATAAATGGAGAGCTCTATATACTAACTAAGAAATGCTTACATAGTCACAAACACAAATAAAAAGTAGTTAGGAACACACACACATGAATAAAAAAAGGAGAATACTAACCATTGCCCTTGGGGCATTGGTTAAAGTATTAAAATAAGTAAGTTTGCATCGAAAAGTGGTGTAATTATTGCCAAGAAAAAAAGTAAATACTTGTATTTCCAAGACAACGATTCTATTAATGGAATCCTTAACCATTGCCCTTAGGACACTAGTTAGCAAGACTCTAAAAAAATTAAAAGAAGAAATATTGATGATTTGACTAAATTTTTTCTCATTTATTTTGCTTCATTTATGTGAGTGTACCCAAACATATTTCATTTATATTTGTATTCAAGTAAGACTAATTCATATATACCACATAGATAACACATTAAGAAGTTAGGCGGGTCCTACCTAATATTTTTAGGTATGTTAAATGATCCGTCTATTTTTAAATATAATTTTTTAAATGATCGGGAAAAAGATTGTTCTAAAGAATTTGATTTCAATTTTTAAATAGAATAATTTTTAACTAGACTTTACGTTATCTCTTGATTGAACTCCAAACTACTGGTGATCTCTTCTTTTAAAAATAGTGGTTAAAGGAAAAAAAAAAAACTCAACAATGAATTCAAAAAGTGAGTCTCTAAATTTATAATAAAAAAATCATCATCAAGGATCTTTACAATAGTCAAACCAAGAATGTATAGACCGTCAGAATACGATAGTCTCGTCTCATACATCAATTATATCCATTGAATTGGTCCTTCTTTCCGCCACAGGTTAGAATTGATTCGATGCTTAGTTGTAGATAACCTTAAAAGAAGCACACAATATAATGGTCTTACGAAAGAAATAAGGCACGAACCAAATATATGCATGCAATCATAGGAGGAAAAAAAACCCAAATACATGCAAATTAAAATATGCTCTTAAAAAAAATGAAAATGAAAATATGCGTTGCATGACTGGTGGGTCATGTGCATGTAGAGTCAAAAAGAAAGTCTTTGGTAGCTAGGATTAAGGATTTAGTTAAGCTTACCACTAGTTTTCAACTTATTTCTAAAGATGCAAACCAAATCATTAATAAACCAGAGCTGTTTGATTTATGGTGTGTTTTTTAATTTCCCAAAACCACGTTGTTTGGAATTGTAGCTTTTAAAAATTGCGGTGAATACACTCCTGACGCGCGTTTCTCAATTGTACCGTGCTACCAAACAAGCTATTATGCTAGTGATAGTACTAGTATACAAAGTGAATCCTCACTATTTTTTCTTTCTTTCTTTTCTTTCCTCTCATAATTCTCTATCTTTCTTTTATTAATCTTACTCTCTTGAATTATTACTCACTTCGTTCTTAATCATTAGCACTATATTTGAAAAAAGAATTCGTCTTTAAATATGAATGTCTTCACAAATGACTGGATATATTTGTTATTTTTTAACTATACCTTTTTTTTAATTGCATATTTAATATGTTCTGCTATTTCTTTTGTATAGTATTATTTGATTATGGTATTTTTTTTTTAAGTATTCTGCATATAATATGTAATATTCCTACCAACTGAGTTAAGATCACGAAGATAACTACGATATATTTCTAAGAAATTGCAACAAAAAAAATACGATAAATTAAAAGTGTAATTAAACATAATAGAAAATGAAAAAACAAGCGCCATTATTGTCGGTTTTGAAGCTAGTATACCATAAACCAATATATAATCCAAATATAAGGTGGGATCATCGTATGGAGTGCCGGCGGAGGTACTGAGCTTCTGCTTGGTATCAACTGGAGTAGCAGAAGGTTTGCACGAGGCCATGCCTGCTCGGGCAATAATTTCACCAGCATAGATACTCTGACTAAGGAAAAGCCCACCAACATGTCTAGTCACGGCAATGCCCAAAAAATAACTCAGTGGACCAACCCCACCTTGCAACCTCTACCTCATGACCTTCCCAGTCCACCACCTCATATACCCGACCCTCCGTCTACCTCGCCAGTCGGACCGCATACACCTGAAACCTCCCTGTCACCTACACTACTAGCCCAGCCGGCACCTCCCACTTGGACTATGGCCACCCGTAACATGCGGGGTATCTACAAACCTAAAAAGCTTTTTAATCTCTTTGTTACCATTGACGATCCGACTATTTCACCTCTTCCTAAAAATCCCAAACTAGCCCTATCTGACCCTAATTGGAAAGCCGCAATGCAATCTGAATTTAATGCTCTTATTAGAAATAATACGTGGGATTTGGTACCATGACCTTGCGATGTTAATGTTATTCGCTGTATGTGGATTTTTCGTCATAAAAAGAAATTTATTGGTTGTTTTGAGTGTTACAAAGCTCGTCTTGTATTCTATCAGTCTTCACAAATGACTAGATATATTTGTTATTTTTTAACTATACCTTTTTTTTAATTGCATATTTAATATGTTCTGCTATTTATCTTTTGTATAATATTATTTGATTATGGTATTATTTTTTTGTCAAGTATTCTAGTGGTAAGAACTCACACAATTAAATGTGGAGATGTGGGGTGTTCGGAGTTCGAACCCCGTCCTCTGCATATAATATGTAATATTTCTATCAATTGAGTTAAGATCACGATGATAACTACGATATATTTCTAAGAAATTGCAACCAAAAAAAACGATAAATTAAAAGTGTAATTAAACATAATAGAAAATGAAAAAACAAGCACATTATTGTCGGTTTTGAAGCTAGTATACCATAAACCAATATATAATCATCTTGTATTCCTTTTTTTTGTTTGTTGAAGCAATCATCTAGTATTCCCTTTGGTTGGAGATTATCCATTTTCTTCGTTTTGTTACAATAATTGAAGCATTCTTTTCGTATCAAAAGTTATGTGTATTATTTTCAAAGTAGGAATATATTCACACATTAGGTTTACCGGTTTGAATACTCTGAAACTTAAGTAGGCAGAAAGGCAAAATAAAGTCCGAAGCATTTATGTATCACAAAGAAAAAAGTTGAAGCATTTTATTTTATGAAAGATTGCTTACAACAGAAGTCAACTATATATAGAACACATGAGCTTATACAATTTTTCGACTCTCTTTAACATTTTCCAAAAAGAGTATTACTATATGTCCCGAGAGAATATCGAAACAGCACTTAGCCAATAAACTTGCTTGCTAGCCGGAAATCATGGGAGATCATGGGGCAATTTTTTTTTTTTTTTTTTTTTAATGATGCATAGAGTTTCTATCGTGAAACTTTTGCTGGAAATTATTCGCTAAAAGTAGCATATTAATTCCTTCCAAAAAAATATGTATAGAAGATCTAAACTTTTTTTTGTTTTTCTTTGACTGGATAGAGCATCTGAAACTTTTTTCATAGGTTAGGGTGGGTTTTGTCTTAAAAGCACTTAGCATATCATTTGAAGAGAATCTTCAATCAAATTAACATGTGGTGAGCTGCTCGATCTGATCCAATCTCCAACCTATAATAATTTATATAAAATGCAGGATTTTAAAATAAGGGATAATTTTGTGAGGGGATGAAAATAAGGAACCAAAATTGTAATTAAGTTTAAATAATTTTACACAAGTGTCCAATCAAATATCCATGTTAAATACTTAAATTTAATATACAAATTAAACATGTTCATTATAAAATACAAGTGATTTGAGATTTTTTTTTTGGAGTACAATGATTTGAGATTTTTATTGGTGCAACATCACCGTTTTTACAGTACCTTGAATCGATGCAATTAATTGTTCAATCTTAATCCAACAACCATTGATGTATTGACGGCATAAATGAATGTAGTCATTGACCGACCGACGACATCCTTTTGTACCACCTCACTTAAATTGATAAAAAAAATGTCAATGAATGTCGTGTAGTACATTCAATCCAAATCATTAAATTAATTACCCTTGTTATACGATTATCTGGTTTTGTGGTTATGCTAAGGCCATGCATACTTAATACGAGCCCATGAGATGGAAATCATGAATCTCCAAAAAACCAGTTATCTTCTTCTACCACTCCTCTTGGTTTTAATTATTCGTCGTTATAATCTCATGCACTACTTTTGACTTTTTTTACCTAACTAGAATCTTAACTTTGCGTCCATAAAACAAACAACTCCCAAAATATATACATGAAGCCTAACTATAAATATAACAACCACATAGAGCAATAAAATTAATTAAATTAACTTAGGTTGCATTATATATCAATCTATGGCTTATTGCAAAACTCTAGATGTGTTTTCATGGGTTCAAAATCTTCCACCAATATCCGAATGGAAAACAGGTTCTATGTCCTTAAGCTTATGTTCTTTGCTATACTCATCTCAACCATCACTTAATCTTACCATATCAAAAAACCACCAATCTCAAAAACTCTCTTTTGCTATTGTGGCCGATTTTAATATCCCTATTTTTCTTTGGACCTCAAAATCATTCAAACCTAGCACTAAAATATCACATGAAGAAACCATTTCAAATCTCCTTGTTAATTTCATACAAGACATCCTTAATTATGGTTCAAAAAATAACTATAATAGTCTATTCATTAAATTTCCTAAACTTGAAACTATTCCAAATTTTAGTGAAATTTTCAACCTTGCTTTTTTAACTCTCTTATTCTTGGTTTGTATTTACGAAGCTCCTTCGGATCTTCGTTATGGGTGTCTTAGTGCAATAAAGGAACAATTATCAGGTTGTGAATCAAGAAAATCGTCAAAGTTGTTGATGAAACTATTAGGTTCTAATTTGGAAGAGAAGTGGATGCGTTCTATTAACCTTGCTATTACAAATTGGATTGTAGAATTACAAGAAGTAGCTAAACATCATTATAGCATGTTTAGAACACCATCTCCTTTATTTTCTTATGCATTTTCAACATTTGGGTTGTGGAAAGTTCAGTTGTATTGTCCTCTTATAAATATGGATGTTGTTAGTGCTAACAACCATGCAGCTGATGAGAGACTTCAATTCTCTCTCAAATATCAACAGCTTGAAGGTGTTCTTCAATTCAACCACAAAGCCTTTATCAAAGAGAAGTGGGTCGAAATCATGGTGAACATTGACAACATAAGGTAATATTAAATCTGTTTAGAATTTATATTATTTTACAAATTTACCTTTTCAAGGTAGAATTAAATTATGTTTCCATCAAACCTAAAAGTTGCATATAAAGTAATTTAACCATTTGCCATTAAAAAAAGTCCAAACAAAGGAAAAAAACTAATACTAACAATTAATTACTAAAAATTAAGACTAATCTAAATGAATGAGTTAATATGTTTTTTAACATATACCAGAACCAATCGAAACTCTACTTTTTCTTCATATGTTCGTGTATGTATTATGAGTGGTTTTCAAACTCTCTCTTTCGTTTTGATTCATAATGTTTGTTTAGTTTCAGAGTGGGTGAAATACTCGATGTACTTAAATTTGAATTGTAGGTTGAGTACTCTTTGTACTTTTTTCCTTTTCATCAAATAAAAATTCTTTGCAGTACAAAAAATTATCTCTATAAGTAACTTTTTTATTTTATTTTTTCGTTTTAATTTGATTTATTTTATCATATATAATCAATTAATTGAATATTTAAATTTCTTTGGTTAGATGTGATGTTTTCAAACTAGTAGATGACACCCTTATGAAAGAAAGAGGAGCTGGTGCATCTGAAAAACATTTCCCATCAAGAATATCATTGCAACTCACCCCAACACTCCAACATCAAGTCTTAAGTGTATCTGTTGGAAAATCCTCAGAAAATCCAATAGTGGAAATAGGCATGGAAAAAAGTGTAGAAGCTTCATTTCAACCAACAAATCCCTACATAGGACTCAATGTATCAGCTGGAGAATCCACAACAATGAGTTTAAAGCCTTGGAAATTTGAAGAATCAGTTTATGGTTATAGTGCAAATTTGAATTGGTTTCTTCATGATAGTATGGATGGCAAAGAAGTCTTTTCAACAAAGCCTTCAAAATTTGAATTAATTAACCCTAAGTCTTGGTTTAGAGATAGGTATTCAAGTGCTTATCGTCCTTTTACTAGACAAGGTGGGGTTATTTTTGCTGGTGATGAATATGGAGAAAGTGTGTGTTGGAAAGTTGATAAAGGTGCTAGAGGGAAGATTATGGAATGGGAAATTAGGGGTTGGATATGGTTGACTTATTTGCCTAATAAGTATAGGACATTCTACCATGAAACTAGGAGGTTAGAGTTTAGGGAAATTGTCCATCTCAATATTCCTTAGCTTAGGGATAACGCAGAATATAAATAAATTACTTTAGCTAACCATGATGAAAAAAAAAATTTGTATTGGTATTGTTGTGATTCAATATTATTTTAATAAGTAATATTATTGTAAAATAAGATGTTAGACATTTGTAGCAATTTAATCAAAAACCCTCTTCCGTCACATTTATAAGCAAAAAATAATTGTTTAGGTTTCATCAAATACATTATCTAGTCTATAAATGTGGTCAGATACATCATTTATTCAATAAATCTAAACAAATGTGATCAGAGGTAGTAATTAATATTTACTGCGCAGGATTTTATACTTTTTTCAAGAGGTAGTAGTTAATATTTACTGCGCAGAAACTGCATTTTAGACTTTTTTTTCAACCTACTTAAGATATCTCGTTTTAGGTATATGATATGTTTCAAGACGGCTTTTCAAACCGGTTAAAATAAAAAGTTAATCTCCTTTAAAACAATAAAATAAAAAGTTAATATAGTTTCGATAAATGTTCATCTTAAACTTTTTATCAACCATAGTAAAACATATCAGTTCTCTTAAAATAATCCTTAAAATCTAACTATTCGCCCCATTTTGTCAACATAAAAAATGGAGGGAGCACAATGAAACTATGAGATGGTTGGAGATTAATCGTTTGATGAAGATAATGTGGAAGGTTTGAGAATTTCCTCAGGTCATGAAGAAAAGTGTTAACACATATATAGGGGTTGATTTTGTCGGAAAATTTTTGAAAACAACTTTTTAAGGACCCAAATTTTCTGTTCTTTGTTCCCGTGTTGAATAATTGTTAATCCTCCATACACTGTTGAGATTTCCTTTCTAGTTTTTATTGCATTTTTCTCCATCTTATTATAGGGAGGATGAGCTCTTAACAAAAAGAGTGAATAAAGGAAACAATTTCGATATTTTACTAGAAAAAGTAGGAGCTTTTTGATAATTCAAAGATTGAGATTCATCTAGAAGATGAGTTTGAGTGTTTTTTAAAGAAGGTAAAATGAAATTTATTCAAAACGCAAAGAACCCTAGCTAGTACGAGAAATGTTAAGCTAAGAGACTTAAATAACAACATACAAAGGAAAAATGTGTCGTACGCGGAACACTCAAACAAACACACATACATCAAATACAAACGTCTACAAACAAGCCAAAAACACCCTCCACTGAGAGCCCCCGAAACCAATATAAACTAAACACCAAAACCACAAAGTCATATCCCAAAACAAACTCTAAACGCCCTCCAAAGTAACCATCAAACCTACAAAAAAACTCGTGCAACCGCACCTTACTTCTCTTATGCAGTTGAGCACAATTAAGCACAGGCAAAATCACCACGAGCATCACCACCACCAATATCCACGACCACCCCATCCAAAACCACATCACTATAACCACCACCACACTAACTTACACCTCCACTACCTCCACCAACCTTCTCGCAGCACATCTACCATCACCACAACAACAACCAAGCAAAACCGACACTATCTGTGACCATCTTGTAAACCCGTAATCACGTCCACCTAGCCACCACACAACCACCACAAAAAGCTAACGTGACAACCACGAAAATAGTCGGAGAAAACGGCAAACCTCCAACAACCACCTTTCACCATCAATCCACAACAAATCACTGCACCAACACACGAACAGGAAACTGCCAAATCCGGATTGAGTAGGACCATAGAAAAACCCAAAATGAAACAACAAAACAAGAACGAAAACAAACAAAAAACACAACGGCTGAAGACGAAAACGCCGCCGCCGTTGCAAAGACAAGAAAAACCACCAGCAATACGCACAAGACCATCAGAAACCAACAACCTAAACATCGGAGCCGACAGATCTGACGAAAAGAGGTGGTGCAGAGGACAGGTGTCACTCGTCGCACCACCACACCTGACCGGCTACATCTTGAAAAATGACAGATTGACTTGAATTGGGGTGGAAGAAGGTGAAGCGGTTGAGTTCAGATTTTAGAGAAGCATTTATAGTTTTGTTGTGCGTGTGTATTTAAGATGAGTTTGAGTTTAAAATTAAGTAGAGTTCACTTATCAAACTTCAATATTGAAAGAGTCATGTGGAGTGGATTGTTCCTCAATAACATTCTCGATGAAAGCTCCAATGATCGAAGACTATCTTTCAAAGACATATTAGTTGAGAATGATTTCTTAATGAGAATGTTCTTATTCTTCGTGAATTGCTTCTATTTGATCATGTTGTATTCTTTCTTTCTTGATGACCTCAACGTAAAAAAAAAATCATTTCATTTTGTAGATATAGATGACGTAGCTTTTCTTTTTTTATTAACAAATATTTTTTTCTCAAAAAATTCTCTAACAAACGACCTCTATCTCCAAGGAGAAATAAAAAAAAATCTTGAAGTGTTTAAATTTTTTGGTTAACACCATTTTGTTGGGCATGCCATATATTTTATTTACACTATTAAGTTTATTTTGAAAAATCAAAATTTTTTTCCTTCTATTTTGAACACTACTGAAATAAGCACACACGGTACGATGAAATAAATAAAATATCATGATTAAAAAATCATTTTATATACCAATTTTTTTAAATAACACTAGTAATTAATTACACGAGTAATGGTTTAATTTGTTCTCATGAGCAATCTTGAATGACACCCGAACTAATAGAGATTGAAGTTGATCGTTTATAATTAAACATAGAAAAATGTCAAATAAAGTTAGTTAATTATTTATTTTTGTCAAATGTTTAATGATTGTAAATTTATGTGAGGTGCATAAATGGTGTGTGTCTGAGGTTCAAATACGACATTCATATATATTATGCAATGTACTATTTAAGAACTGAGCTAACCTCGGTTTGGTTGGAATTTTAATTTATGGATAATTTAATTTAAAATTGTAGTAAATATTTTAAAGTTGATGGAAATTTTAAAAAATGAGTTTAATGAATGTAATGCAGTGTCGAACGGAGAAAGTGAAGAGAAGGCGATGATTTCAAAGCAGTTGAACAACAACAACACGTTAAAAACTTCGCCATTTACATCTCTATAAGAAACAAGTTCCTCACAGTCACACTTTACACATTCGCATCAAATTCCATGGATTCCTCCGCTGTAATTCGATCTTCTCACTGTACCTCTCTCTCTCTCTCTCATTATGGTTTTTTACACTCTCGATAATTAGAAACAATTTAACTTTATCATACTTATACTTTAAACTCATACACATGATTGGAATGTAATGTGGTGACAATGTAAAACTTTTTACACCAACAACATTACAACAAAATTAAACTCTTATTCTTGAGAATTAATTTCTATGCACTGTTGGTGTAAAACTATTTTACACATGCATTTAATCAAATCATGCCAAATAGATATATGTACAGATATTTTAGAAACTAACTAACTTAAAAGACTGGCATCATAAAGTGATTCCATTCAATGCATGTGTAAAATTGTTTTACACCGTCAGTGCATAGAACAAAATCACATTCGTTGAGAATGTACACTTTATTATTCTTAATGTGTTATTGAAATATAGGATGTCCTTCTTTCATTGTGTTATTGAAATAGATAAGTTCATTACAGCTTCAGTTTTGTCCTTGTTACATGGCCCCAACGGTGAAATTGTTTTCAATTCAGTCCTTATCGTTAGGTATATGGAGTTATGAACGATGATCGGAGATGAATATGGAAAGTATTGACTTACTATATGCGATATCATGGACTGAATTGATTCAAAAACATTGTTTGTGTTAGGATTGGATTGAAAGTAGTGTCATTCATAGATGCCAAAAGTTTTATTAAACCTTTTTTATACAACTGTTTTCTTTATTTTTAATATGGTTAAAGGGCCAATGTTCATAACACCTTTCAATTTTATTGCAAAAAGGTATTTGTTACTTCTTTCAATTGTTGCATGTAAAATAGTTAACTACTTAATCGTGTATCATTTAACTGATAAGACCTTTAGAAGTTATTCAAATAAGGATATTCATGTATTTGTTATTGTTATCACCATGATCAGTGGTCATTTTAAAAACCATAGCAATAAGATGCTTACTTTTACTTTTTGATTTTTGATCCCGCAGGCTTTATGTCCCATATGCAATCCTCACTTCAGAAACCAGGTCTAATTCATGTTCAAAGTGTCGGATGCAATTTTCAAAGTAGGTCTTTCATCCAGAATTTGGCAATTAGTGATAAACACATTGTTTCTCACAACAAGTGGAATCGAACACTGGTGTTATGTACAAAAACAGCAAAAGCAATTGACACTGCCAAGTCTGAGGGTGGGTTGTTCAGATTCTGAAATTAATTTTTACTTATATTTAGGCTACAATTCTATTTCTGTTAATAATTTAAAACTGCAGTTTGGAGGTAACATGTTATTGCAGTTTGGCTGTTATACCTTAACACCTGATAATAGTGTTATAATGCTGCAGCTTCTTTGGAGAGCATTACCGAAGAATCTTTGGAGAAAAAACCTTTGCAAACATTTCGGAATGGATTTGAGGTCTGTAGCTATCCTTGCTTATATTTATCTGAAATATAATATAGCTTACTATTGATAAAGGAATAAATGATATACTATAGAAAACCATTCATTAACTGCTATTTTCCAATGCAAATTTGAATATCTTATCATCCCCTGCGACTGCGAGCTTTTAGTACAATGAAGGACATACCTGGGCAATCCTATTGACACTCTTTTTACCAATCTATAGGACAAAGTTATATTTCCCACATTAAAATACTTCTGTTTGATGGTGATAGTAGTTACTTTTGATCATAATCTTGTGAACTCTTTTTTCCCTGACTTGGATAATGTCTGGTTTTCTTATGATCAGGCTTTAATATCTGATGTATGCGATGAGACTGAAATTGCTGAACTGAATTTAAAGGTACCCTCTAGTCTCTTGTTTTCTGCTTCCATGAAATTTGAAATACACTTTAAGTATAATTAAAAGGATAAAAAGAAATTTTCACTGTATGCTTATAACCATGTGGCTATAGACATATTATGGTTTCCACAATTCCTTTTTGTGTGTATTTCGTTAATCTTAAAATTCTGGCTTTTAGGCCCTAACTAACCCCAAGAGGTGAAGTATGCAAAGTCTTATTAGGACTATGTGGGGTTAGCCATGTGAGTCAAATGACGTCATAATGTCCTATATAAATCATGTCTATCAATTTAAATCCTTCTTTAATTGTTTGACCTATATTATTTTATGTCTTCTTCAACTTCCTGCTACTGGATTACTCTTCATCTGACCCGAAGACATGCTATCTAACTGAATTTTTTAGTA
Organism: Medicago arabica; assembly: GCA_946800305.1. NCBI lineage: Eukaryota > Viridiplantae > Streptophyta > Magnoliopsida > Fabales > Fabaceae > Medicago > Medicago arabica. The sequence continues at coordinate 8,996,878 of OX326970.1, read as the reverse complement.
GATGTTGCTGGCCTACATGTATATTGCCCTCTAATATGCTGTGACAACTATAGTGAATGCAATAAATATAGTTGTCTCTAGATATGTTATAGCAAATGTGGTAAATGATAATGTTGTTTCTGTCCAGCGTAGCAGATTGTAAATTCAGGTGCTTTGGGGCCTATTATTATGTCAGAATATATTACATTTTACTTTTCTTTTTTGTAAACTTTGAATTTTAATAATAAACAGTTTTACAGATATTGATAAAGCAATGTATGCAACAGCTTAAACTCAACTGTGCATCTTTTAGTCTACCCAGTTTATCAAAAGAAACGTACTTTTAGCCTATTGTGTATATGGATCTTGTGAATGATTTTATTTGACTTTTGTTGTTATAACAGGTTGGAGAGTTTGAGATGCATATGAAGAGAAAAATTGGATTATCAGCCGCTCCTGTGTCCAACATTTCCCCAACTACACCACCGCCTGTTCCAACTAAACCTATGGTTGATTCTGCATCTTCAACCTCTACACCATCACCATCAAAGACCAATCCATTTGTAAATGACTCGCATAATAAGTCGCCAAAGGTGGCTGCATTGGAGGCTTCTGGTAACAAAAATTATGTCTTGGTAGCATCTCATACGGTATGTAATATATAAATATATACGTTGAGCTTTGCTTACACCTATTTACCATCTTTGACATGAGCTAAGTAGACTATACAATATTACAATCACTATTTTTCTTCTATCTCTGTTAATAGGTTGGTTCATTTCAAAGAGGTAGAACTGTGAAAGGGAATAAGCTACCTCCTGTTTGTAAAGAGGTATTTGACATGTTCCGGTGTCTATTATCATTGTGGTGTTTCATAAGCTATCAGTTTGTTATACTTATTACCTAGATCACAATTCACATAATTGAATACTCCTTTTGCATTTTACTTCTAATCACAAACTCCTGCATAGTGTTGCGAGCACACACAAATACACCTTATTTACATCTCAAGGTTCTGCTAATTCACATCTCCCATTTATAGTTTGCTGACCAACCTAAGTCTACTAGCTGGACCTTGCTAACATGCATATGCTGACTTTTTTAATCAAATTAATTAAAAAAAAAGATTGTGGCCGAATTATATATTTTATCTTGAGTACTCTGATATCGGTTGACGTATATATTTCTACTAGGGTAATTTTACGTTGTATTCATCAAATGTTTGCCAGGTTTGTCGTTTTTTTTTGCATAAACTCAATTTTCTGTTTTCAATTTTGAAATCCACAGGGTGATATGATCAAAGATGGACAAGTTATAGGTTATGTGGATGGGTTTGGCACTTCACTCCCTGTTAAGGTGATCTTGTCAATTTCTGTAACTATACATCCTTCCTAAGTACAGCTGCTGACTTTCTTTTTCTTTCAAACCTTGCAGTCAAATGTGGATGGAGAAGTGTTGAAGCTACTCGTTCAGGATGGAGGTATATTGTTTGTGACTTCTAAAAAGATACATCAAATTGTTTGATATTTGACTCGAGTAGTTTGGGTCTTCTTTCATAAAAAAATAGTACGGGTCTTCTCAAATAAGAATAGTATAAGTATGCTTCCATTAATTAAGAGTGGAAAAAATTATTGATTGAGACCAAAGAAAATGGTTTGTTGAAATGACAGTAATTTCATTCTTATATTTTATAGTAGCTCGCTAATCTTCTATTTATAGAATAATTTGAAGGCTATGGCCTTACTCTCTCATGTCATGTTGATTTAATTTCTGTTTCTCTTTCTTAGCATGGTTCGTCATTATTTTCTGCATTGTGTCCAGTTGCAGATAGTTACTAACCACCTACTGTCAACAACACTCGGACAATATTATGAATGTTTTAACTTATAATATAATGGCACTTTGATGATTGGCTGTTCATATTTATTGTTCTTCTATTTTAATTGATGGGCAACTCAGAGGACATACATAGTTTCGATAAATTTCTTAGTCTGTTTGCTGTTTACTGTGTACAGAGGCTGTTGGTTATGGAGACGCTCTTATTGCTGTGTTACCGTCATTCCACGATATCAAGTGAGCCTGCCTATCATACTGTTGATGATCAGTTAAGCGCCGTTTATTTGTTTGGGAGCTGAGATGTGAATTCAATTTACAGCCTAGTTATTCTTAGTATCTGCATATAGGCATATTGGTGGATTTTTTTAACAATAGATTCATAAATAATGATCTTTGCAATTGTATTGGGCCAAATTGTCATTTGACCGTTACTGCCATGTTTGGTATACTTTTATTTTATTTTTTCTTTTATTGACACTAGTTGCATAAGCTATATTGTAATGACAATTTCAATTTTCGTTATTATATATAAGAGGAGGTAGATGAGGCAAAATCACACTAGCTGCTGAGTTTGCCAGTTTCGCGAGTCTTTTTGAACCCCAAATATGTGTTAAACATGTTTGGAGATATTTGCACCATTTTTGAAATACACTCACATTACCATTTTGCTAGCATTCATGGAAAAGGAAATTAATTATGTATGGAAAAGAAAATTATGTTGCCTGCGAAAAAGTCGTATTATTCTATCAAGTTCTAAACTCTGGACAGAATGGTGTTGGCGATAAATATCATGTGCCATGATAGAGCAGAGATAACAATTGTAAAGTACAACTGACACATTCACAATTATCACTGTAATAATCCATTATGATCAATTATCACTGTAATAATCCATTATGATCAATTATCACAATGATCACTGTAAAGTACAACTGACACATTCACGATAAATATAATGGCTGATTTTGAGCATACTGTAGATATTTTGCTCAGTGGCCAAGAATTGCAAGAAAGGAACATTATAAAACATAATTTTATGAATGAACATGGTCAACAAGATTATTATGCATCAACATTCAGTCTTTTTCTGCACCCAGCTCCTCTCTCATCCTTTGAATCAGGCAAGGCAACCAGCATCTCTTTAACTTTGTCTAAGGCACGTTGGAGGTTTTCCAGCTGTATATTTGACACAACTCATTTTAATGTTTCAATAATATGAAATATGAATGATTATTATTCCCTGATACAAAGTAAATAGTTTTGAATGCTATACTTCTGTAAACAGTAATCTGACTGTCAGTTCCATACCTCTTGCTTAGCGAATCTGTTATGTACAAATAATCCACTGTACAGATCAAAACTATCTCTCATGGTGGTGTTCTTCTGCAATTAAATTGTGAAATGTCAATTAATCGCAGATTGGAGGAAGAATAAGGAAAGTTTGGAAAGAAAAAGGTTGAAGGTGTACCAGTTGAGTAAGTGTCTGAAAGCCTTTTGTATCAATAGGTGTGGACTCAATATTCATTTCTGCCAATGTCCTAATAAAAAAAGAAACTCAAAATTTGACCTGCTGAGCATGTATATCAATATATGTATGATTTAATGCTCAGATTGCAGCCTACCTTCCTATAGTGTGTGTTATAAATTGGCTCTTTGCAGCTATTTTATCATGTTCTTCACAGGACATTTGTAGCATCTTACAACCCTGTTAAAAAGAAGTAGGGTGAATTAATCACCTCGGAATAATCTGAGACACACGAAATTCTTTTAGTGCTTCTTTTGGATGCATGCTGTAGTTTCCCAATGTTGAAGCTATAAGTGTTTTTAATAAGTTTAATTAGCCCATCTAAATTGACACCAGAGATAATCAAACATGAGACCTCAAGGAGGAGCACACTCCTAAATCCCAAGCCAATACCACTAGGCTTTTGAAGCTATAAGTGTGTGTTAAAAACTTGCTCACATGACATGAGAACCTCATGCAGAAGTTATAAAATTTATGAACTTACTCTTGTGTCATTTTCCTATCAGTTGTGATTTCTTCTTATGCTGAAAACTCTTATAGAATATACTAATATTGATGTGGAATTATTGATAGCTAGTTCAAAATCTTCAGATGTAGGGGTAAAACTAACTGGACACTTTACCATTTAATCATATGCAAAATTAGTTGGAAAGACTTTGTGATTTATGATGAGCTGATAGCAAATGACTAAGGAACTAACTTACCTCACTAGCAAAAATATGGAGGAAATTATAGCAGGTAGCTTCATCGCGTATTCTAACTTTATCATACATGAAATTGAGATCTTTCCACCCATCCTTTCCACTTTCTGGTCCAAACATTGGGTGAGTGCAGAGTATATCTGACTCCTCTGGCAGAACCTGTAATGCAAATATAGGCCGGAGGAGTATTAGTGCATGTTTGAATTTACGGTGAGTTTTGTCAAAATCCATCGTGATTCCAAACATAGTGTCTCTTAAATGTGAATTCGCCATCATATTGTGCTATAAGCAGGGCTCTTAAACTATGAAGCGGGCACACATACACCAGACACGGCATTGATAATAATTTGAAAAAATAATACAGAATTACCCGCAATAAAAGTTCTCTTGGGTGTTCCTTAACTGAAAGAACATCAACAAAGAGTGTTGTAGGTTTCTTAACACAAGCAAGTGGCATGGAACTGAGAACCTTAGAAAAAGACAGAATGGATGTGCAAATGAGTATGACATCGTTGTTAGCCTCAATGAATGTTCTAACATCCCTGAAACATAGCATGTAGAGTTGATTCATAAAGATGCTCATATTTAATTTCCATTGATTAATCCAATACAAAATAAAAACATGGTTTACCTGAAGAATTGGATGCCCAATTGGAGACATGTGTGAGAGTAATCAGTTCTTGAAGTTGCAGTAAGAGTGTGGCCTTGTTTGATCATAGTCTTTGCCAGGAATTGACCAAAGGAACCAAATCCAACTATGCCAATTTTCAGAGAAGGTGAATTTGACATGATTGGCTAATAGATAGGGAAATGAATCGATGTAAGAAAATCTAACTTCTGGTTGAAGAAGTGATTGTAGTTACTAAACGGAATCAACATCCCTGAAAGTCTAACTTTTCAGTCCTTTTTTTATTTATTTATATTTATATTTTGGCTTCACTTATTTAAGGATGGCACAATTAGGGGTGAGAATAGGCTTGGCCGAGCTAGGCTTTGCAAGGCCTGAGCCTGGCCTGCCAAATTTTTTGAAGGCCTGCGGCCTGTCATAGGCTCACATTTTAGGCCTTATCCTGACCTTTTGAAAGCCTGATACGGTTTGATAACCTGTTTAAAAGCCTGATTTATACGAACATCTTTAAATAATCAATGTGATATAAATTTAAATAGACTAGAACTAATATATCAATTAGATTAAACTCTTTTTTGATAATTAACATGAGTTTTTAGGATTTTTGAATATATATTGTATCATATTTCAATTCTAGTTTATAATAATAGTTTAAATATGCAAAAAATTAATGTATATTAATAAGATTAAATTACTGAAAGAGTTAACAAAATTTTATTTTAATTTAAAGTACAAAATATAATATAATAATAGATAATATTATTCACATTTACTTAAATAGGCTGACCTAATAGGCCTAAAAGGCTTTTTGAATGGCCTATGACCTGACCTTTTAAGCTAAATAGGCTTTTAAAAAAGCCTAGGTGTTCTCTATTTAAGAAAAAAGCCTGGCCTGACCTAGCCTGTCGTAAGCTAGGCCGTGGGCCCCTGTAGGCCGGCCTGACCTATTCACATCTCTAGGCACAATTGATTGGACACAAACCCAAATAAAAATATTTGGGCACACATACAAAAATAAGTAAAAATTAAAAGAAAATAAAATTATAAGATATAAATTGATGTGACTAAATACTTTTAATATAATTTTGTTAATTTCATGTGATTGTGGCTAAATAATATTTATTTGACATTGTGTCCATGAAAGATTTTCCCTATTTAAGGTTCTTTGGTAAAAAATAATAATTTAATTCTAAAAAAAAAAATAGGGTTAGCCTTGGCTATAGCTTAATTCAAATAACAATGATTTTGAACCTTACAAGAAAAGACAAATAGATTTATCCAGTTGAACGCTGCCAATCATCTGTGATCATGACACATCATTAAAATTGACCTCAAAATAAAATGAGGGTGGAAAAGTTAGGAAAATTTAAAATAGAGAAACAAGATTTTTTTTTAGGGAGAATAAAGAACCAAAAATTTATTTTTGAAAATGGAGGAACCAAAAGTGCATTTATGATTATAATTTTTCTTTTTGATTCATCAATCTACCATACCAAGTTAAAAATAATCTACCATACCAAGTTAAAAATAATGTATCAAATTTAATGTTTTTAACTCCTTTCACCGTGATCATTATGACACACATTTAACTTCCATTAAAGTGGCTGAATGAGAGGTGTTTAAGGTGTGTCAAACATAAGAAAACAATTTTTTTTGTACACTAGTCTAGAATTGTGAGACACTTATTGTAGGAGTGTTATACACGTGTCAGACACTGACGTATATCAAAGAGAGGGACACGTCTAATCATAGAGACCTTCATGCTTCATAGATTTACAATGAGTGACATCCCTCACCCATTCAATATAAAATCAACTTGGTATCTAGAGTTTGGTTTGATCATCCTTATTTAATTATTTTCTCTTTCTACCTTTTCTCAATTGTGTACGAATGTCTAAATCTAATGTCCAAACTCTTGTGTCCAAGTAAGTATTTTTCTGAAACAAAGATACCTTAACGCTGGTTTTTAAAATAAAGGGTCAATGTTATATATATATATATATATATATATATATATATATATATTTTAATAAGATAACCAAAAGATTATTGAAGCCTTATTTTAAAGAAATTTTTTGCAGTGAAATAAATTGTCCCATGCACATATATTTTAATTATCAATTTATATTTTTTATAGACAATGTTCATACTTTATTTAACAATGTCGATGAGTCGGTATATTTTCTTATCTTATCTTATATTATTTAAATTAATAATGTCAACATGTTTCCATTCATGTGTCAATTCACATCTTATCTTTATCATATGTGTGATTTGAATTTTTTTCAATAGTTGAAAAAATTGTGATTGATGACGAGTTAATGACATATGATTAATGAACTAACTTTACCTCATTAGCAAAAAAATTGCGGCAATTAGAGCAGTTAGCTTCATCACGTATTCTAACTTTATCATACATGAAAGTGAGATCTTTGCACCCATCCTTTCCACTCTCTGGTCCAACCATTAGGTGTCTGCAGAGTATACATGACTCTTCTGGTAGTAAGAGGTCTCTTGGATGTTTTTTGACTGAAAGAACATCAAGTGGTACTGTTGGTCGCTTAAGACAAGCACATGACAGAACTGAGAACCTCGGAAAAAGAGAGAATGGATGTCCATATGAGCATGGCATTTTTGTTGGCCTCAATGAGTGTTATAAATTATAATATTCTGCCGCATAATTTTCCGTCTCAAAATGTAAACAAAAATTGATTAATAAAAATTGATATATTTAGTTTAAGATTTGTGTCAAATACATCAACTTATGACTCGTTTTTGTTTATATTTTGGAACAGATGGAGTAGTATACCTAGAGTTGACATATTATTAATTTCCTCATACTAATAAAAATTAATCAATTAGGATTCCATAAGAATAAGATGCCATTTTGAGAACCTTAAAGTTCATGTATTGAAATGCTTTGTTCGTTATTCAATACGACCATTAATTTCCTAAATGTTGGCTATTCTATCGGACAAATATCATCATTCATGGTTTCGTAATTTGAGACTGAAGGAAATAATTCAATTGATGCATACCCTTTGTTCTGTTGTTCATATTGATGAAATGCATTGTTGATTTAAGTCGATTTTGATGAGGCACATTGTTGTTCATAGATCCAAGTCACCTTTGCTATGTTGAATGATTTTTTTTTGTTATGGGATGATATTGTATTGAAGGATCATAAATGAGTTTTATAGGGGTGTTATGACACCATTTATTACTATAATTGATCTGAAAATATCTGTCATATGCAAAAGAAAAGTTGTCATGCTAATTGTTTTAGTTAACTAATAAACAAATAAAGAGTTGGTCTTTTGAGTCTATAAAGGTGTGAGACGGTATTAATGTAGACCATAAATATATTGAAATTGCAAAAATATTACGTGTATTTTTTATTAGTAATTTCATGTAGTAAAATGACTAATAATATATATTTGAAGATCAAACTTACCAACTATAGACACATTCTCCCTAAAAAAAAAAAACTATAGACATAGGGATGAGAATAGATCAAGCTGGCCTACGGAGGTCTACGACCTAGCCTACGACATGTCAGGTCAGGCCAGGCTATTTTCTTAAATAAAGAAGGCCTAGACTTTTTTTTAAGCCTATTTAGCTTAAAAGGCCAGGCCACAAGCCTCTCAAAAGGCCTCTTAATCCTATTAGGCCGACCTATTTAAGTAATATGAATAATATTATTATTATATTATATTTTGTACTTTGAATTAAAATATAAATTTGTAAACTTTTTCAATAATTTAAACTTTATTAGTATACATTAATTTTTTTCATATATAAAAGTATTATTATAAAGTAGAATAGAAATGATACAATATATAGTCGAATTTCCTAAAACCTCGTGTTGATTATGAGAAGAGAGTTTAATCTAATTGAACTATAGTTCGCTAGTCCATTTAAACTTATATCACATTGCTTATTTACAGATGTTCATAAGATATAGACTTTTTAACAGACTAGCAAACCGTATCAGGGTTTCAGAAGGCCAGGCTCAGGCTTAAAAAGTAGGCCTATGACAGGCCGCTGGCCAGACTTAGGCCTTACAAAAATATGGCAGGTCAGGCTTAGGCCTTGCAAAGCCTAGCTCAGCCTAGCCTATTCCCACACATCCGATAACCAAACTCAATAAGAAAAGACACACTATATTTTTAGAGGAAGAAAAGACACTCAACGTTTTATAATTTTTATACATTTGAAGACCAAAATGATCATTTGATTTTCAAATGTATCTTTTGTTAGTTAATTTAATCCATAAAATTAGTAACACAATATACATTTGAAAACATTTTTATAAATTTGATACATTCGAGAAGGGTTAAATATTTTTTTGATCCATATAAATATACCAACTTTTTGTTTTAGTCCCTCTAAAATTTTCCTTTAACTTTTAGTCTCTCACAAAAATTTCATTTTCACTTTTGGTCTCTCCTTTAAAGTAAAATCATATGTAGAATTCATATTTTTGAATAAAATTTTAATATTCTAAACATTTCTGCACAATTTCATTAAAAAAAAATATACTAAAATTAACTTCAAAATAGGGACCAAAAACAGTGATTGAAAATTTTATGGCGACTAAAAGTTGAAGGAAAATTTTATAGGGACTAAAACGAAAAGTTGGTATATTTATAAGGATCAAAAACATATTTAACCCCATTCGAGAACTAAACTAATGACAATGCCTTACACATTTAGGGGGGGGGGGGGGGGGGGGGGGGGTTGGATTAGGGTTTTAAAGGATAATTTTTGCTTAAAAAAGTCTCAGGGATTTTAAAAGACTTTGTAGGATTTTTATGATTTTAAAAGACTATCAGGATTTACATTTGGATTTCAATGGATTTACATCATAAGATTTTAAAGGATTTGAAATGATTTTGTGGATTAATAAGATTTCAAAAGAATTTATGAATTTTAAGGACTCATTAAAATAAAATGATTACAACACACTCTCTATCATAATATTCTTAATACAAACCTTTTTTTTTTTGGTTACAAGATATAGTGATAGAGGGGAAGAGAGAGAGAAGGGGGAAAAGTGAGAGAGGAAGAGAGGAGAGAAAAGGAGGAAGGGAGGGGAGAGAGAGTAAAATTTTAACAGAAAAATAATCTCAAGAACTTTCATGTTTTTATGAAAGACATTTTCATGCTAAAATTTTATTAGAAAATCCCACAAAACCTATCAAAATCAAATTTATTAAACAATCCTTCGAAATTTGAATTATTTTTAATATCACGAGACTTTTTTTAAGTGATGAAAAGTTTTGATTGAATACCTCAAGACTTTTTTAAAATGACAAAGAGTTTTGATTGAATACCACAAGACTTTTTTTAAGTTGCAAAGAGTCTTGATTGAATACCACATAACTTTTTCATCATTAAAAAGTCTTTTACAATCCTAATCCAATACATCCCCTGGTCAAAATTAATGTTAAATTCAAATACAACAATCAACATATGGTCTTAACCTTATCAATTTATCAAAATCTTGCAAACCTCTCTTTATGAAAACCCCATTGCATAACCTCATCCTATCTCGAAAAAAAGTTGTGGATTAGAATAAACGGGGTTTTGAAAACTCCTGCGAAACATTTTGCGGAGGTCAAAAACGGCTGCAAAATGACTTAAAACCCACAACAATTCATGCACGTTTTTTTGTAGTGATTGTACCAGATCACTTACATGTGATGATGAAATACTTTTAAATTCACAGTTTTTGCACGCCTCTGTCAAAATCGATAAGTTTTGTCTGTTCTCTATTTTTATTTAACTTTGAGTCATATTTATTTGTTCTTAGTATTTCTCTTCAATTTTTGGTATATGAAAATTCTATGTCTAATTTTTTCAACAATTTTAAGGTCCTTGAAGAATGGACACAGAAAATACTTGAAAAAATATTTATTCATATACTAAATATTTTTTCATTTGTTCTGATTTGAATATCAATAGGAGCACTATGTAACACATGATCTCTTTCAATTGGCATATGAGAAACTTTACCTTGAGCAAAATTTCTTGGCATAATTCTCTGTTGTTGCACAACCAAAACCGATGTTTTTGTCTCAAAATCTTGTGAAGCAAGCATGTCTCCAACGATACCTAGTTCAGGACACTCACTCCAATTCTCATACCCTTGAAGCAAAGCAGATTCTGAAGAATGTTCCCTTCCAACAATTATCAAATCAAAACAATCTATCCATTTTCTAATACTATTAGACATTTCTGTTCCATCTTTCATAACTTCATCAATAACCTTAAACCTACGCTTTCCGTTATTTAACTGTCTATATTCGTCAATAATATCGCTATCGCGCTTCCTCTCTGTTGAGTTTTTCTGTCCAAATTGAAGAAACCTAACCACCGTTACATTCACATATTCATTTCTACACATTCTTGAGCTATAGGCTAGTGCTTCTATATCATCTGCACCTTCAATAAAGAACACACCAACATGGGATGCTGGTGATGATATTGGTTTCGAAAACAATTGTGTGGTATTAACTGTTCTTCTATCAACTAGGATCCCAACAGAACATGGTGCCATTTTTAGAACTTTAATGTTCATGTATTGAATTTCTTTGTTTGTTATTTGAACACTACCATCAATTTCCCATTGCTTGTGAAAAGGAAGAATCAAAATGTTGGCCATTCTGTCGGTCGCTATGCGACAAATATCATCGTTCATGGTTTCAAAATTCGAGATTGAAGAAAATAATTCAACAAACGCACACCCTTTGTTCTGTTGTACATATTGATGGAATGCATTGTTGATTTGAGTCGATTTCAATGAAGTGTATCGTAGAATATCATGAGGCTGATGCGCGACAAGAAGTGGTCTTGATCTTCCTAGAAGCTCTACTAGGATAAGAGCTATCACTCTAACATTGCTATCTTCATTTGCATGGGATGCTTCCAATAGGTTCATCGTTGTAGGGATGCTTTCATTTTTGTAAATGCAAACCATGATGCATAGATCAAAGTCTCCTTTTGTGTGTTGAATGGAACTTCTTGTTATCGGATGGTAGTGTTTAGAAGGATCATAAATGAGTCTTATTAGGGGTGCTATGATAACATTTATCACCATGATAGAAAACACTGCCAAAGAGAACTCTTGCTCTGATAATATCTGCCATAGACAAAACAAAATAGGTTATGTTAATTATATAGTTAACCAATCAATATATTCATAATTTTTTATAAAATTGGAATTTGAGATCTCAATGAATGTTAACAATCATTTTGATCCATGAACGTGTGAGACATGATCATTAGGAATGTTCATGGTTCGGCTCAGGAAGGAAATCCAACCAAACCATTATGATAATTTGGGTAAAACATGACCGAATGGTTAATGATTCGTCCCGAATCAAACTGGTATAAAGGTTTAGTGCACCAGTCCTATGGTTTTGAACCAAAGCAAGCTACCTTTACAAAAAATTGAACTGTACCTTTTCGAACCAAACTACCTTTACAACTTACCAAAATAGTCACTAAATGTATCATACTTACAATAAATATCAAAATGTGTCTATCGTTTGTTAGTTTAATTTTTGAATACATCTTTCGTTAGTTAGTGGACCGTCAATATCTCTAGAGGGGCTCATACGCCCTCCAGAAGGGCTCATACGCCCTCCAGAAAGGCCCTAGTCCCCTAGGCGCGCTCCCCAAAGGGAGCCACCTCAATAAGCTTCTAGAAGCTCCTAGAAGGCTCTAAATCGGTTTGAGGTCCAAACTACTTGGGGCTCAAGTCACGGAAAACAAGCCCAATAAAGACTATAAATACTCCATCACTCTCATGACATGACCTAAACAGATTGAACCCTAGTTTCAGATATTGTACTCACTACAAGTACAGTTTGTTTGATTTTCAAATGTATATTTTGTTAGTCCGTTTAGTCCATAGAATAACCGACAAAAAACACACTCGAGGATGTTTTTGTAATTTTGATACATTCAAAGATTGAGCGACAAACAATATCTCACACATTTAAGGACCAAAATAACTGCTGAATTGAAATACAACAATAAATATTGTACCTTGGTTCCCTTCCATAGATTATAAACAACAAGCTCTGCAATGCCCCTTGCATTAAGAATGAGTCCTATCACAAAACATTCTTTCAAAGGTACATTATTGTAATATCCTGGTAACATAACAGCTCCAATCTTCACCATAACAGAAACAACCACAATGATAGACATAATCCACATGGACTTGTAATTAATTTTGAAGATATTAGTTTGTAGTCCATTAACAACAAGGTAAGTTGGATAAAAAAAACCAATAGATAATGTCTCCATTTTAGCAATCAAAATTGTTCCCAAAGGTGGCCCTTCAGGAATAGCCAATCCTAAAAGTAATGGTCCCATAATATAATGTTGTCCAATAATTTCACTGAAAAATCCAGTTATAAGAACCAAGACAAAGATACAAGTAATGAACCATTCATTAATACGCTTTTCACTACTGAATTTCTTAGAGATTCTTATTAATATTGGTCTCATTACATAAATAATCCCAACAAAGAGTGCAACTACTGATAAAATGTTCCGTATAAATGTCAGTATGTTACCGCCTTTATTTTGAAGTATTGCAAAGATAATTGCTGTCAATGTAAATCCTACAATATCAGCAAACATTGCAGCCGACATTGCTAATCGGCCGATGTCGGTGTTTAGGATTTTAAGCTCTGTGAGGAGCATTGCTATGACAAAAAAAGCTGTAAAGGATTGTGTAGTAGCTAATAGTGGAAGAGAATTTGAAAGGCTTTTGTCCATGGAAATATGAGTGACCATAAAAATGGACAAAACAGTTGGAATTGCAAATGTGAATAAGAATACAGAAAGACCTATGATAATGGCCTTTTTTTCAGTCTTCATTAATGTGGCAGGATCCATCTTTACACCTATTATGAAGAAGAAGAACATCACTCCAAATGCTGCTGTTGTTTCAATTACCATTGAACCATTTAGAGGAAACAATGAATTTGATAACATTATATTTTTGTGACCAAGAAATGATGGGCCAATTAGTACTCCACCCTGTTCCCATGCAAGATTTATTATTATACAATACAACCATTAAATGTTCACATAATGAACTTTTTTTTCCATTCATATAAGACACAAGATACATTATTATTTGTAGATATACTTATGAAAGTTCTTTAGCTTGTTTTTAACAACAAATATTTCCTTTGCTCAATATATTATATTTAGACCAATTGATTGTACTCAAATATTTAGTGAGATCAGTTAAGGACAAAACAGTATTACACATACTTCTAATCGAATCACATTAACATATTGTCACTTTGTTATGAGTCCGAGCTTGGTTCTTAATTTACCTTTCATCTATCGTCCATTTACGAGAAAGAAAACACAAGTGAATGAAGATTAGTGAGACCTAGTAGTGGGGTCCGCTTATTAAAATGGGTTCCACGATTCTTCTAGTTGTGTTTATCTCTCTCTCATAGATGAACAGTAAACAAATGATAGATAAATAGAGCAAACCTCGTTTCCTTCGTTATTTTAGTTGATACAAATATATACATGTGAGATGTGATTGGATGTACATGTAATTTCATTTTTTTACTCTAATGGTACACACAAATTAAATTCTTAATAGATATTATAGTCTTTGTTTATAAATCATGAGCCACATTTAATATAAATATTTTATGATCAATAAGAGTATAAGACAAACATGTAAAAATATGGGATAAAGAAAAGCTTACAAGAATCTGAGATACAATGGATGATTGACCAAGGGGTTTGAGACAAAGATCGATACATTGAGAGACAATGGCAATCAAAGAATATTGAAGAAAGAAAAGAGAACTTGGATTAAGAAGAGGGTTGGCAGAGTGCCAGATATCATGACGTGCATAATTGTGAGGGTTTTGGCACACCAATGTAATGTTTCTTGATTCAGAACTCATATATATGAATGTATGGGAACAATTAAAGGAAAGGATAGACTACTTTCATGTGTATTTTTCCTAGAAGAAGAAATTGGAGATGTAAGGTTAAGAGAGAGAAAGATCTAAAGCTAATGAAATTGAGAGAAGAAAAATGAGAGGATGGCCTTGTATTTTGATATTCGTATTTTTAATGGTTTGCATTCAAGTAGGTTGGTGGTTAATTACGTCTCACACTTGCATAATATGTTGCATAATTTTTGTTTTTTTTTCAATTCAGCTCTTAATGTCATAAATCATGGCTTGTAAAAGTTATGCAACATATTAGAACCAACATAGTGTACTAGTGATATATAACAGGGAATTAAATATAACCAAAAAGAAGAAAAGAATATAAGGAAAATAATGAAGAAAATAATCTATCAAATTCTAAAGTACTCACTTACAACCTTGACATGGGAGCGGTTATGGTGCATAAGGAAATCCTTATGCACCGTGCATAAATCCCAACATAATTGTTTCCTACACCCCCAAAGGAAACCAATCAAAACAAAACGAATAAAACTCGGAAACAAACTGAATCATCACCGTCGTTCATCATCATCAGCACTGGAATCTTCAATGAAAATCATCAACACCGTCGTTCATCATCATCACCACTGTCATCATCGCCGTACCGGAATGCCAAAACCATTTTGCTGTGGAAATGGTTTTTGTGAGTTGTACTCCAAACCCATTTTGATGTGGAAATGGTTTCCAGAATCTTCAATCTCATCATCAACATCGTTGTTCATCATCATCACCGTACCGGAATGCCAAAACCATTTTGCTGTGGAAATGGTTTCTGTGAGTTGTACTCCAAACCCATTTTGCTGTGGAAATGGTTTCCAGAATCTTCAATCTCATCGTCAACATCGTCGCTCATCATCATCACCGTCGGACTGTTTGTTTGAAGAGAGAAAGGAGAACTTCTCTCTCTAAGTTTAACTTAGAGAGAAGCCTAGGATTATTACACGTGTACACTAGATCTAATGGTTGTGAAGTGTTTATGCACAATGCATAAAGAAATAGCTTATGCACCATAACTTTTTCCCCGCTAAAGCACTTATCTATCATACAACCTAAACTGAAACCAACTATGGTTAGCATTTTTTTCAAATTCAACTTAGTCGGTTGCAAATTTCTGCTTCAAATAAGAGCATAAAAAAAAAATTGTTATTATTTAATTATAGGCTCAAAGACTACTATGCTCTCTGGCTTTGGCCTCTTGATTCCAACAGCACATATGATAGATAGTGCTCTCTAAAGCTTGGCCAAGACCACTATGATGTGTTTTAACTCGTTATATAATAGTACAACACTTTATTGGATGCACGTGTAAAACTTTTTTAAATCAACGATATATATCAATTAAATTCTGAATGTAATTTGTTTACCCTTTGAATCTTTTCTCTGCCAATTCACTTTTTTCCTACCCAACTTACTGAGAAGATATTTTGGTTTTAAATCTTTACTTGATTTTTCCTTTTAATTAATGTAAGAGGTCTAATTGTTCCGATTATATTATTGTCAAAAACTTATTATGATTGGAATGTGTTAAAAAAGTGTGATAGAATGTGTGACCCTAACATTTCTCAAAAAAGATATTATTGAGGTTTCTACTCCACATGGCTGTGTCCAAGTATTTTTGTAAACATTTTTGATCCAATATTTGTCTAGAGGATTTGTGTTCTAATATTATTTAAAAAAATTTAACATTGAATATACATAAAAAAAATCAATCGCAACAGACATAAATGGTTTAACATTATAGGCTCCATATTCAACATCTAAATTATTTATAAATAAAAATGAAGAAATTTCAAATTTTAAATTTTAAATTTGGAGAAAGAAAAAAGAATAAATCCGCAGAAAAATCCTTCGGAAACATATCATGAAGATCCGCAGGAAAAACTGTAGATATACCTACGGAATTTCCAAGTAAGATATGTATTGAAGTGGAACCGCAGGAAAAGTACACATTTCCTGCGGGTTTACCTACGGTAACATTATTTGCAGGAAATTTTGCTTAAGCAAAGGAAAGCTCAGCAAAATCCTTAGGCATTCCCTCGGAATAATTTTATTTTTGCTTGCATGACTCTACATTCTCCTAAATTTATATTTCATCTTTCTTTGCTTCACATATATATCATCAAAGCATTAACAAAACATTTATGTTAGCATCTTATCACAAGATCAGTTATGTGACTTAAGGAGTCAATATAAAGGAAAATATAGAATACATACATAGCATATAAACAATTTTTCAAATTTCCCTAACTTCTTTAGGAAGGTATCCATTCACATATATAATACACATACAATAATGCTCCTACTTTAAATAATCAGAAAGGATGTCAGATCTATTAACAAAAATGTGCAGATTGAAACAGTTGATGTCATTCCATGTTAAAGTGTTTTTAAGGAAATAGCAACATGGATGGACTTTCAGGAAATAGAAGTAATGACAATGAGGTATTAACTAATTAACTAATTTTCAAAATAATGTGTTGTTTCCTTACAACACTTTTACAAGCTCGTAACAACAATGTGCAGCCATATTTTTTGTGTACAAGGGAATATTCATTGTGATTGTACAAACTTATGCACAAAAGATCATGTTCCTAATTAGCAATAAACTTTCAGTTAAAGGACAAAGAAGGAAGCCAACTAAATTAGTATGAATTTTCCATTACACTCATTTACTTTCTTTTGGTAAAATCAATCACATTACTATATTTAAATCATGATTTTTCTTGTTAAATAAAGGAAAAAACAATTTCTCATATGGTCTTTCGTGTTCCAACTCTTGATGTCGCGTTAGTTGGGTCTGATAATCCGACAACCAAACTGTAGCATATGCGTATGGGTCATCTCAGTAAGCGTCAGATGATGGAACTTCATAAGAAAAATATATTGAAGGATTTTTGCAGTTGCAAGATGGATTTGTGCAAGTATTTGTGTACTTGTGAAAGAGTGGGAATCCTAGACTATATGCATTCTTTTGTGGGGGTCTAGCAAAGAGGCCTCCGTGGGGTGTTTCAGGTATGTGGTGATTTTCACCAATGATTTTTCTTGTAATGTTTGGGTGTATTCCGTGAAGCAAAAATCTAAAGTCTTTACCAAATTCAAGTTGTGGAAGGCAAAGGTAAAGAATCATGTAGACAAAAAAAAACCAAGTATTCGCGATAAGACACGAGACATAGTACATTGATTCAAATTTCAAGAAGGTTTATGAAGAACACAATATTGATATGCATATTTTAGTTAGAAAGACACCACAACAAAATGGTGTAGAAGAGAGAATGAACATGTCTCTAAATAAAAGGGAAAGATGCCTCTTGTTAAATGCTTAAATATCAAAAGGTTTATGGGTGGAGGCAATTAACACGTCGTGCTATCTCGCTAACATGTCACCTTAGGCTTGATTTGAGGGGAATGTTGCAGAGGAAGTATGAACTTGTAATCCCATCGATCCTTCAGTTGTAGGATATACTGATTCAAACTATGTTGGTGACATGGATAATAGGAGTTCTACAACATGATATGTCTTTGCTCTTACATGAGGACCTATTTTCTGAAAATCATATGTTTAATCCGTAGTGGCCATGTTAATAACTGAACTAGAGTACATGGTAGCAACTGAAGCTGCCAAAGAAGATTTAAGGCCTACATTATTGGGGAGATAATTGGGTGTTGAGAAATGTGGAGTTTAGTTGCATTGTGAAAGTCAGAGTGACATTTATTTGGCAACAATCAGGTGTATCATGTTAGGACCAAACATATTGATGTGGGGTTTCTCAATACCAAAGAGTTATTTACAATGGGACATATATTTCTTACTTATAAATGTTAACCCGTCTCGCTATACTTAACCTAATTTTTCCCTCCACACTTTTGCATTTAATGTTTATCTAAAGTAAAATAAAATTATGTTCCTAATTATATGCTATTTTTTTAGAAAGGAATAACCGTTAACTCGTCTCGTTATACTTAACCTAATCTCTTATTTATAAATGTTAACCCCTCTCGCTATACTTAACCTATTATGTTATGTTACGGTACCAAAGACGATGTCATGGAAATATTATGTTACGGTACAATACCAACGGCTATGCTTCTTAATATTATGAAATACTATATGACAATCATGACATCCATCTAAACTATTTTGTTACTTATTACCTTCGATATGACCCGTGTGTTAGCACGGGTCGATGGTCTAGTTACTTGAAAATGTTCATACATCAGAGAATGCATCTAATATGTTGACCTAGTCAAACATTAGAGACAAATTCAAGCATGAATTGGATTATTTGGTTGAGTAACGAGTCATGCAGCTAAAATAAATTAGATTGCTTACAGTGGCCATGTCTAGAAACCAAGGGTCATCGCTTATCTTCAGATTCTTGGTTACAGTGGCCATGACTGGAAACCAAGGGTCATTGCTTATCTTCAGATTCTTGGTTATTGGAGGCTTTCACTATCTCTCCTCATTGTCGTTGTTTCAAAGATATTGTTACTGTTATTTGGAAGTCTCCAACAGCTCCTTGGATCAAGGTGAATACAGATGATTTAGTAATTAATAGGCACCCTTCATGTGGCGGGATCTTTACAGACAACGGGTACACTTTTTTTTTGGTTTCTTTTCTAGCAGTTTGGGCATTTTTTCGGTGTTTGAATCAGAAATTCTTTGTTATATTTTAACTACGGAGTTTGCGGTGTGCAATGAGTGGTGGAATGTGTAACGTCTTGGATTTTTGATCCAAGCCATTAGTCTATTTCGTTCTCAATAGAAAAACACTACTATTTTTTTTATTTGACTTCATGGGAAAATAGTTTTTTTTTTTCTTTCGAAACAAATTAATAATTATTTCCAAAGTACCATAAAATCTTCATTTTAAAATAGATGATTAAAACCCATGGTTTTTCCACCGTTTACGGACAAGCATCAACCACCAACTTGTGTTCTTCTTGTGTGCCTAAAATGTTGGTGTAAGGGGCCATTATTCCTAAACCACAAAAATACAATCATATAGACATAAAAGTACATAATAAATAGAATAGCAAAACATTTCCACATAAGAGATAAAAATTCACATATAAATTAAAGGAATAAAAGTAGAAAATACATGTATTAAATCTAAACCATTTTTTAAGCTGATTTTTTAAAGGATAAAATCAATATAAAAAAATACAATGTTCCAAGATATATGCAATGTTTTTCTTAATATAAACGGCTAGTGGACCTATCAAATCATTCTTCGGATCAAACAAATTAAGACTTCACACACTTCAAAAGGAAAATGCTTGTTGGCACGAGACCAACCAAGCACCGCATGCAACGAATGGATATTGACCCTTAGATTGCAACACTTTTGTTTCTCTCTCTTCTGTGTGATTTGTTTCAATGGCTGATACATGTGTCGTGGATTTGTCGTGCATGCATAGTGTCGTGTACTATAGCATTGCTCAATTCAAAATAAAAGTTGATTTTAGTTTGTTTATCAACCAAAACGCGAGCACAACGAAAACGATAGTAAAAGTATCAAAATAAATTATAGAAAGCTTAGAAACTTGATCTCATTCAGATTTTAGGTTTTATTTTGAATTAAAATTGACTAAAACACATTACCGAGATCAAAAATGAATCATAAGTTTTCCCAATGAAATAGCAAAGAGATTTCATTCTTATGCCAACTTGAATCATAACTCTAATAATATTAGATTAAATATCCAAGATGAACAAAAAGAAACAATATCCAAGGGGTTTATTGCAACAATATCCAAGATACACAAAGTTCAAAACTAGGCATCTAGTTTGTCAAAAAAATTGATACAAAAAGCATAATATCAGCAACATTAAAAACATCTTCAGCATATTTTGGGAGTATAGATTTATCAGGGTATGTCACCCCTGTAATGCACGAAGAATAATCTGCTATGATACTACTCGCTTGCACTCGTAACCCATGATAGTCTCCACTCTTCAAATATCGTTGAGCATCCACAAGCCTATTACGAGCACCACCATTACCGGTCCCAAATAAACTCAAACAATACTCGTAATGATGTTTTGCCTCAGTATCTTTGCCACTTTGAGAAATTAGTTTCTTGAGTATATTGGTTACGTAGGTCAAGTCAATATTTGCAACATCAATAGTGTATTGAGCAAGGGTAACAAGATCGGCACCATGCTTTGATTTGAGAAGAGTTAAGCAAAATGAAGGATTGTCGACATTCTTGCAAATAGTATCAACATCGACAACTTTCGAAGCATATGAGGATACACAACTTAAAAGAAAGACCACCACTAAAGAGGAGAAACGAATCATATTGAATAATTATTTTTCTATTCTATTAGCAATTTTGTTTGGTTTTACTCATATGGACTTTATATAGTTTTCTTCAATTGAAAATTTGGGTATAAAGATATATATTTTTGACAAAAAAAAAATGGTATAAATGTATTGATTTTCCCATATTTAAATTTATTAATTACATTGAATGTATGATTTCCCCAGATTTAAATTTATTATTTACATTGAATATATTCATTGAATCAAAATTGACTAATTAAGTATGCTCATAACGTCTCTTTCAAAACCCTTATAAAAAACGTCTCTTTCAAAAAAAAATTATGTTCATAATGTCCTTTTAGTTACTTAAAAAAAACTCATCATGATTATTTTCCCATATTCATTTTTATAACACATCACTTAATTTTTAAACGCAACTGATCATGGTCGGCAATGATACGTGATACTGATAAAAATGTTCGAAATCACTTTCACTGTAAAATAGCTTTTTATCTAGATATTCGCAGCTTGATAATAATTTTATTATGACACGAAAATTATTTTCATCGTATTAATCTATCATAAATAATTTTATGAGTCTATAAATTTTTTTTGAACAAAACGGATTTTGTTTTAAAAATTAAGCGCGATCAATTTTCCATTTGTTGAAGAGCCTGAAAATTAAATTCCAGAAAAAACTTTAAATTATTTGAGCAGAGATTAAAATTCATCGTTAAAGATAATATTTAATTTTATTTGATCATAAATTAAAATAGATGTGTGAACATAATATTATATTATTAATATTTATTTATTTTCAAAATTACGGGTCTTACAATACGGAAAGGACCATCACCATACACTAGAATATTATCTTTCCTCTCATACCACATACTCCTGGTAAATGCCAGCTTTGACATAGATTATGTACCTCCCTTGATAATTCTTATTCTTAAATAGGAGTTAATTCCCTCATCAACTGATTTATATTCAGCACTGATGTCCTTTGCCACAGTCGCGTTAGGTTGGATGATGCCTCCTTTTTGAAGTTGAGAGATTAGTGCACGATCACCATTGAGTAACCATGACGCATAACCATCTCCATCGACCTCAAGAAGACGACGATGCCCTGTCATACCAGCATCAATGCTAGCTAGAAGAGAAAGAGCGAAAATGGATATAAAAATGCATGCTTCACGCCGAGTCAGCTAAGCACCATGTGTTCAAAGATTCCATCCTGAAAGATTTTATAGAAAAACAAAAATGCTGATATATGAGTTTATAGTTATGTTGAATTACAAGGAAATGTGTAATTCAAATATGACTGCATTACCTAATTATTTTGGTCAAAAAATTGGCCAAGCTATACGTTTGTATTCACCCAACAAAAAAAATAATTAACTCTAAAAAACATGCTTTTAAAAAAATATAACTTTCTACAACTAATTAAAAAATATATACGACCTCTGTTATTTTTAAGCGTTGTTTGAGTATAAATTTTGTATTTTTATTTAACTGTCGTTTTGATGGTTTAAAGTACTATTTATCAATTATACACTTTCTCAATTAATCATACTTACTCCTTTTCAATTAAACCAATTAAAGATATGTGTTTGGTGTCGTCACCACCCGTTGGCTTAGGTGTCACCATCACTCGCCACCAAGACCACTTCTTTCAACAACATTGAGAATGAGTTGATTATTCAACGATTTCAAAACATGAAACCATGTAAAAGACAATTGCATAATACACATGCGTGCGCATGCGCGCATGCACACGCACGCACACACACATATATATATTAATTATTAATCAAAGTTCAAAAGCTTGAACCTCCTGACCTAAGGTCTTGGCAACGCCACTTGTTGATGTTAACTTTATCCAATCTCCTTTCCTCTCTTCTTGTAATTTTTCAGTTCTCTCTAAAACAGAATGAAGAAACTTAGTGAATGATAGAAATGAGCTTAGCTTTCCATTGAGGCAAGTGTATATATATATATGAGACTATAGAACTTACACCAAATCTCAACCGTAGATTTAAATGAATCTAGTGGCTCATAATATCCTAAATTATGAAACAAAAATCAACTTCAATGTTAATTAATTGACTTACACACACATACACAATGCTGTTACACCAGAATAAATGGTATTTAAATTATTTAATAGTGTGTAACATTGTTAAAATATTACACAAATGTATATTTTAATCAAAAATATTACACATATGTGTTGTTGTCAAGGAAAAAACGTTTAAGAGAAGGGTGAGGAGTGGTGAAATCCATGTGATGGGTAGATAAATCTAAAATTTCTATGAAAGTCGATTTTCTTTTACCTGTGTGTTGATGTTGGTTTTATGTTGGCTTGATGTTGGTTTTATGTTGGCTTGTGAAATAAGTTGGAGACGTTCTTAAGGAAAAGATAGAATACTCTTAAACCTTCAAGGGATATATATGATATATATGCATGAGTATGATTGTTTATGTTGAATTTTGGAAGCTGCATTTGTAGTGTGTTTAAAGTAGAAAGGTGATGTTAATTTCTTGGGATCATCTTAATTAAATTATTCCTTCTATAAAACTTTTGTGAAAATATTTTAATTTTTTTGACTTATTACCCTTAAAAACCATTAAACCTTCGAACATAAAAAATCGAATTTCAATAAAAAAAATTAGAGAATTAATTGTAAAATATGTATAAACTCAACAATTATAATCTACTTTCCTAAAAAAATACAATCTGATCTAAATAGAAAGTTCTATAAAATTGTACTGGTTTCTTTAATTAAAATATCAAATAATTTTTTTATGATTTCTCTTTTTCCCTTTGCAATTTGCAAATGAAAAGGAAACACATTTTTGTACATTAAGGATCTAATAGAAAGTTTTATAAAATTGTTATGATTTCTCTTTTTCCCTTTGCAATTTGCAAATGAAAAGGAAACACATTTTTGTACATTAAGGATCTAAGTAGAAAGTTTTATAAAATTGTACTGGTTTCTTTAATTAAAATATCAAATAATTTTTTTTATGATTTCTCTTTTTCCCTTTGCCATTTGCAAATGTGGAAATTTGAAAAGGAAACATATTTTTGTACATTAAGTTGTTCACACGCCGTATCAGGCTCATACATTGTAAGTCAACAGATTTTATATCAAAAATAAAATATCAACTGAATTACCTTAACTTCCCTAGAAAAACTGATTTGCAAATTACAAATTAAAAAAAAATGTCTGCCGGTTGATTTTATTTTCTTTTTGATAAAACCTACGTGGGTTAATGACATTTACAAATTCCAACCTCCTTCCATCTACAAATCTACAAATATATATATACACACACACACACACCATATGTAGTATTACACATGTTAAAGAAACTAAAAGTAGCAACTTTTTCTTGAAAAACAATAATAATTTATTAAAAAGTAAAATATTTAATTTAAAATGCACAAGTTTCAATAAAATATTACTACTTTAAACTTTTTAACATGAGAAAATTTTCACATGATAGAAAAACTTATATGTGTGTGTTTGTTTATTAATTTATAAAGTAATTTTGATTCGTTTGACGGTGTAACTCAACTGACAATTGACAATGTTGATATTTGTTTAGGATTGCGAGGGAATAAAGGAGAGAAAAGTGGATTAAGAAATGAGAGAAAGGAGAATAGAAAACGTTCTGATTTAATTTTTGGTGTATGCAACAACATGATGACAAACTTTCTATATCATACATAGACTCAATACTTTCTAACCAACACATTTGATTAGTTACTTGCAAAACAAGTAACTTCTCCAATACTAACTAACTAACAATCTTGTGCTTATCTAAAGTATAACTAACGACCTTGTGCTTATCTAAACATATATATATATATATATATATATATATATATATATATATATATATATATATAGAGAGAGAGAGAGAGAGACTATATTAATGAACCAACACATCTTCTAGACCCCTTCATAACGACTTATTATAATTCCAAACATCTAAATTTGAATTACATTGAGCGACTTTCTCATTTCTTTGAACCGCTTTCAATCTTTAATGGCTTAGTTAGTATATCTTTCACTTGATCATAAAGAAAGTGGTATTTGGTCTCTATGTGTTTGCTCCTCGTATGAGCTATGAGATTCCTTGCAAGATTGTTAGCAAATTTATTCTCCACCAATAGCTCAATTTGCTCTCCTACACTTATCTTCATTTCAAGTAGCAGTGATTATAACCACAAACATTGAAATGTTGCAGTGCAAGCTGATATGTACTCAACTTCACAAGTTGACAGTGCTACAGTTGTTTTAAATGTTGAAAATTCAGAACATGTAACCAATTAGCTTCTTTCCTTCATCATTTGGCTTAGGATATATCACACCATAATCAGTTGTACCTTTAAAATACCTCATGCTCCTTTGTATTGCTTGCATATGTGACAACTTTGGTTTTTGCATGAATCTGCTCGCCACTCCTACATTGTGATGTATATCAGGTCTTGAATTGCAAGCATATCTAAGACTTCCAACCATTTGCTTACAAAAAATGTTGTTCACATCCTTACCTTCATATTGAATCTTTTCAGTATGTCATTGACACAATTTTTTATGGTGAATTAACACACCTATGTTGGTATTGGTGAATTCTAAACCAAGGAAATATCTCAATTTTCATAATTTAGTCGTATCAAAGTCGGAGCTAGAAAACTACCGTTTAGAGACCGATTTTGCCACCGATATTTGTTGGTCACAATAGTGGCCGATATAATAACCGATTATTATTTATAGTTAACCCAAAATGAAATTGGCTTCTAAATCGATCGCAAAATTTATCTAGTGACTGATTCCAAAGATTGATTATTCAGCTACCGTAATATCATTCTCTACACTCTCTCTTAAATTCTCAAATTTTTTAAATAAAAAATATTTATAATATTCAGCCACCGAATTATCGGTCTTAGAAAAATATCGATGACAATTCTTATTTTGACTTGCTGATTAATGATTGTAAGAGTCTTAGTTCTTTGTTTTCTTCTTTTTTTAGTTTCTCATGTGCAAAGAGGTGGTAATGCCGTTGCTCATGGTATAACTAAGTTTGCTTTAGATTCGACCGATTCTGTTTGAGTCGAGGAAATTCCTTCTTGTATTGCTTCCATTGTCGCAACCGATTTGGTTCACGTTTAAATGAAATCATTTCTGTCAAAAAAAGTTAATTTTATTATTATTACACCTAGTGAAGCTTTACCAAATTCATTTGAGCTGTGTGCCAAAATATTCTCCCCTTTCATATTTTCATCAAAAGTTAAACCCTAAAATTTCCCTCATGTATCCCTTTTATCTTTTCATAAAAAAATCAAAACTTGATATTTCCCTCTTTTCACTTGAACCCAATAGAAGATTAACCCTAAACACAACAGCAAGATGTCCCCCTTTCATCCTTTTTCATTGAAATCAAAACCCATCATCATGAAATTGAAACCCCATCAGTAGTGAAGTTTCAGTTGTTCCTTCCTGTCCTGTTCTCATCATGTTGCTGCTGTTCCGGACGAAATCGAACCCAGCTGTTCATGTTCTCGTCTCATCATGTTGTGAAGTGAAGTATTTTGCGGTATGACAAGTGGTTTGAGGATGACTACTTGTGTCTTGTGGTTCCTTATGTCCACAACCAATGTGAAGCTTTATGATATTTCTAGGTCGTTAGAACTATGACAAATTATAGTGAGCTAGAAACAAACATTACAGATAAAATTAGAAGTGTTGTTTGTTCTAGATGCATGTTGATATTGATGATACATCATACCATGATATGGAGCATGGAATGGATATTATACTGCCAAAGAAAGTTAGATGCCATAATAATGATGAAACTGATGCTTCCTGCTGGTCTTGGTCTCTTGGATTTAGAAACTCAAAATTTAAGAGAACTTGATACATTTCTAGCCACTGGTCTTGATACATTTCCCACATACATACACAACTGAACATAAATCTTTAGTTTTTTCACACAATCTAAAAAACTGAAATAGAATGAAATAGCGGAGAGTAAATTGCAAAATCTGAAAAAATGGCAGAGGCAATTGTAATCACATACCGTTCTAAATGTGTTTATGAGTTTTAACATAAATTAATTCACATTGGTATTTTCTTGCATCAGTTCACAAAGGTTTTTGATAATAGAAATGACCAAAAATCCAAATAATATTTTAAAAAAAATGGAATCCAACACAGAGATACTCACAACTTTGAGTGGGAATCCAATTTGAAACAAATATTAGATGGCTAAGAAAATATAGATTGAATGAGTTTAACTTGATTTTGAGATACTTTGTTCACGAAAAGAAACTGTACATTTGAGTAATATAGATATCCTTGAGGGAAATCATACTAAACTAGGGCTCTGTGAGAAGGTTGTCGGATGCTTGTGTCGTGTTAAAAATTTCGATGCATCCAAGCAGTTGATCTTTAAAATGATCTTGTGTTGTGTTATTTACTGAGATGAAGGATGTCAAGTTATTGACTCCAAAAAAGTATTAGCAGGAACGAAAACAACAGAAACACATATTTGGGTTCTTTTTAAATCACTAGAATCCAAGTTCTAAATCTCCCTTAATCAATTTCAAATCTTTAATCCTACTCCTTCATTCATTCTTCCATTGATCTTAATCAAATCACGTGATATAGGTTGTGGTACAAACTCGTTGCACGAAGCATTGCTCATTCGTCAAAAACTGTATCGTCTTCCTCAATCAGTGCGGGTATGGGAGACTAGTTGCTGGTCAAAATTGAATTAGTTAATTTTATTGATTTGAATTAGTATACTATTTTGTATTTTTTTTAATTGTTTTTATTTAAATGTTTTTAACACTTTTTACATTATTTACGCGGTTAAATATGTTTTTGGTCCCTATAAATATACTGACTTTTCATTTTAGTCCCTCTAAAAAATTTCTTCAACTTTTAGTCCTTTTAAAATTTTCAATCACTACTTTTGTTCCCTATTTTAAAGTTAATTTTTATATTTTTTAATGAAATTGGGCATAAATATTTGGAATATTGTAAAAATAATTCCCAAAAAAATTAGAATTTTTGAAGAAAACATAAATTAAATATGAAATTTTAACCTTAAAAAATGTATAAATTCATGTTATGTTAAAAAATTATAATTTTTTTTTGAGAGATTCTTATAATATTATGAATTTTTCTGCAAAATTTTATTCAAAAATATGATTTCTACATATGAGTTTACTTTAAAGGAGGGACCAAAAGTGAAGATGGAAATTTTTTTAGGGACTAATAGTTGAAGAAATTTTGTAGAGAGACTAAAACGAAAAAGTTAACATATTTATAGGGACCAAAAACACATTTAACCCTTAATATTATTTCTTTGAAAACTAGAAATGAAATTTGTTTTAAAATAATGTTTTATACTAACGTGACATTTAATAAGAAATAGAAGGAGAAGTATTCAAGAGCACTTAAATGAAATGGTAAGGAATCTCTTACATCTTAATCATAGGCCTTGGTTCGTATTCAGCATTGATAACGCATCAATATTAATAGAGTAAATTGCACTCACCTCCCTTGATTATTTATGATTGAAACACTTTCCCCTGAACACTAACGTCTATTACTTTTGATAGTGCAAACCAACAACCTTTTCCTTCATCTTCATTCACCGTCAGTAATCATTGTTACTTGATTCATTGAAAGATGTGGCCAATATATTGTTGTAACAAAAGAAGCAGTGGAAGGAATTGAGAATGTGAAAAAAGTGATGGTGAATTGCAGCGATTGACACACAATTGGAACATCGTTAGCAACATTATTATAACAAAATCCTTTATTTAGAATTTTTTAGAATCAGTACAGATTCACAATTTAGAATTTTTTAGCAACATTATATATTCACAATTTTGAAAAATCCTCATCAAAATCAGTTCAGATAAAAAATTTATTGAAATTGGTTTGGGTTTCACAAATCATTGAAAACAACGACGCTCATATTAAAATTGGGTTGAGGTTTCAGATAAAAAAATTATTGACATTGGCTTAGGATTCATAAATCCTGAATTGCAGCTTGTGCCTTCAAAAATAACAAAGGTTGGTGTCTAAGGGGGAAAGTGCCTCAATCATGAAATAATTAAGGGAGGTTAATGTTTTTTCCAAACTAGAGGGGATGTGAGCGTCTTTTAATAAAACTTCAGGGGAGGTGAGTGCAATTTGCTCATATTAATATATCTTGAGTTAGAGGTTTGCCATTATCTTACATTCAAACTATCAACCATTGGCTGCTAATAAGGTTTCACAGTCAAACTCTCAACCATTAATTAACTTATTAGGTTTCACGGTCTAATTATCCTCCATTAACTAACTTGTTAGGTTTCACATTCAAAATCGCAATCATTGATTGACTTATTAAGTTTCACATCCAAACTCTTAACCATCGACTGATTAATAAGGCTTCACTGTCAAACTCTCAACCATTGATTGACTTATTAGGTTTCACAATCAAACTATTTAAGGTTTCACACTAAAACTAGTTTAGGTTTCACATTCAAAATCTCAACCAATTGATTGACTTATTAGGTTTCGTATTCAAATTATCAACCATTACTAATAAGTTCTAACAGTAAAGTTCTCAACCATTGACTGACTAATAAGGTCATATAGTCAAACTCTCAACCATTGATTAATTTATTAAGTTTCACACTAAAACTATCAACCATTGACTGACTTGTTAGGTTTCAGATTCAAAATCTCAACCATTGATTGGCTTATGGGGTTTCACAATCCAATTATCAACCATTGACTAACTAACAAGGTATAAAAGTCAAACTCTCAACCATTGACTAACTAATAGGGTTTGACATTTAAAATCTCAAATGTTTTTGGTTGACTTATTGGGTTTCATATTCAAAAAACTCAACCATTGACTAACTAATAAGATATCACAATTAAAATGTTGAATGTGTATTGACTAATAAGGTTTCACAGTCAAACTCTAAATCGTTGACTGACTTGTTATGTTTCTCGTTCAAAATCTTAACCATTCATTGACTTATTAGCTTTGGAGATCAAACTTTCAACCATTGATTGAATATTAAGGTTTAAAATAATAATGAAACATTGACCAGCTAATAAGGCTTTAAGGTTTCACAGTCAAACTCTTAACCATTAATTAACTTATTAGGTTTCACAGTCAAATTATCCTCCATTTACTAACTTGTTAAGTTTCACACATCAAACTCTCAACCATTTATTGACTTATTAGGTTTCACATCCAAACTTTCACCATCGATTGACTAATAGGGCTTCACTGTCAAACTCTCAACCATTGATTGATTTATTAGGTTTCACAATCAAATTATCAACCAATCATCGGCCTTTAAGGTTTCACATTCAAAATCTCAACCATTGATTGACTTATTAGGTTTCGTATTCAATTTATCAACCATTTGACTGACTAATAAGGTCCAACAAAAAAATTCTAAACAATTGGTTGACTAATAAGGTCTTGCAGTCAAACTCTCAACTATTGACTGACTAATAAGGTTTGACATTTAAAATCTCAGCCATTATTTATTGACTTATTAGGTTTCACATTCAAACTCCAACCCATTGACTAAATAATAAGGTTTCATAATTAAAATATCAACAGTGTATTGACTAATAAGGTTTCATAGTCAAACTTTCAATCGTTGACCGACTTTTTATGTTTCTCGTTCAAAATCTTGACCATTCATTGACTTATTAGGTTTCACGATCAAACTATCAACCATTGATCAAATAATAAGGTTTAAAATAATACTCTCGAACATTGATTGACTAATAAAGTTTTATAGTCTAAGTCTCAACCATTGATTGGCTTATTAGGTTTCACATTAAAACTATCAATCATTGACTAATAAATAAGGATATGTTTTCACCTAAAAATAATCATCTTGTTAGTCGATCTCTTCAGATAGGTGATTATACTATTAGGCAAGGAATCCTCCCAATTGAGCAAAGGTTAGGTGATGCTAGAGTAGCCGAGATAGGGAATTGATTCTTTCTCGATGACACTAACTCCGTATGTTGGTCAGCAAAGCCTCCAAACTTCGTCAAAACACAGTGTGACTGGATAATGATGCAAGAAATACACTTTCACTGATTGTAGAACCACTAACCACTTTGAGCAATGAGGGGGAAGGCACAATCTCGATGGAGTTGCGCACTAATGACCTTATCAACAGATCATGTCGTGTAAAGGAGTATGAAGTTGAGTGTGGGACGCCACGATCTCATGTGCAAGGGGGTTAACATGTATAACACGTGTAATTAGTCGAGCAAATGCTCATTGTTTGTAGGCTGTTATTTGGCTAATAGGCATAGGTTTTTGCAGTAACTACTAAGGATTCCATCAATACACATTATCTATAATTACCATGATTATAATGAAAATGTCAACTGTTATAACTGAAATTGAAAACAAAGAAATAATAGATACCGTCAAATATATCATTTATCGATAGGTGGATTAAGTATTAATATACTTCTCCTATTATTTTCAATAATATTCATTTTTTCCATTATAAATGAATAAATAAATAAGTAACATATGCCTAATAATTAAGATAGTGTCTCAAAGCCAGAATTGTAAGGAATGCCGGTGGAAGGTAACCAAGTTTTAGCTTGAATCCACGATTCAGCGGTGAATCTAGCAGCCTCATCTTTTGTAATAACACCTTTTGCCCAATAGACCCTATTGTTAGCATTGGCACCAGGTCCAGTGTTACCAAACTCAGCAAAATAAGCATTTTCATTGTTTGGTTGAACTTCTCTCCAAATCGTATACCCATCCGATTGAATAAAATTGCCGATAAAATTGTTAAGAAAGATTGCCGTTGAATATGGCTTCCATGGTCTTGCCAAATAAGTCTTTACCGTTGACGTATAAGGTGCCAGATCAGAATCTGGAAGGATGTTGCAGTTTTGAAGGACTATACCAGTACGTAAATTGTTGTTTTTGTATGGGCCATCTGCCACCACAACATTGTATTGGTTTGAAGCGGGCATTCTCACCAAAATCATAGAATTCTGGATTAAGGTAGTCGAGTGTCCACATATGAAGTCGATGGTTCCAGAAACCAGACAATTGCGGTAAAACTGACGACCCTGGTCTACGTACAACGTGTCTTGATAACCACGGAATGTACATTGGTAGAATGATGAGAGGTCACCTTTAACACGAAGTGCTACTGCTGGACCACCTTTTGGACCCGCTGTATTCTCAAATGCAATTGATATGGCAATGAAATTTTCAGCAAAGGTGGCTGCATGCACATTTACATCAATATAAAAAGTTAATTCACCAAGCATTATTACTTAGTTAGAGATAACATACTTCTCCTTCACTATGCGGAATAAAAGTAATATAACTAATAAATAACTCTTTCAATGAAATTAACAAAATTTCTAGTAAACAAACCACAATATGTATTATTATAATTTTTTTGTCAAGTAGCTTAATAGTCATAATATCACTTTTAAGGTGAATAAATGTAGAATTTCGGGTTCAAACATTGGACTCTGCTTACAGCAATGTTTCTAGTTACCAACTGAACTGCTCACTAGGAATATTTATTTTTCACTTACAAACAAAATGTAATCAAACAAACTAGATTGATGGTAAATAAACTAGAAGATTAAAAGAGAGATTAATGGTTAACTTACAGAATGTTGCAGTTAGCGGCATTTGGATTCCTTCCATGACGTTTTTGTTTCCAGTGATAATGGTACGGTTGGGACCATCACCGTACAAGAGAATATTTGTTTTGCTTTGATCAACAGTTACATACTCCTTGTAGATGCCAGCCTTGACATAGATAATGTATCTTCCTTGGTGATTATTAGGATACGAGTTAATGCCGTCAGTAACCGTTTTATATTGACCACTGCCGTCCATGGCCACTATTGCATTAGGTTGGAGTTGGACTATACCGTTTTTAATTTGAGAAACTAGTGTACGATCGCCTGCAGATAACCATGACGGGTTACCATCGTGATCAACCTCAACAAGGCTGCGATACATCGATATACCAGCATCAGTCCTAGCCATTAGGACAAAAAGAGTAAAGATTGAAATTAAGACGCATCGTGCTGAGACATATAAATGCCATTGTGTGTTCAAGGATTCCATTCGACAAGATTTTCTAGAGAAACAAAAAAGCTAATATATGTGTTTACAGTTCTATAGAATTGCTAGTATGTTATCTTTAGTGTAGTGGAAAACATGCATTTGTTGGAAGAGAAAGGCTAAATTTTGGAGACAGTTAATTTTTAAAAATTGACTCTAAAAATATTCATATACCATCATTGTGTTTGTGTTTTATTTATATATGATTGCTTTTAAAAAAAATATGTTTCCTTGTCTTATAAATTCCTTTTTTAATTAGGCAGTTAAATTGTTTATCAATTTTTTTTATAGTCAAACCATTCCAACATCTAGATAAAATTTAAATAATTTTTATAATTTTTTCTAATATCTTTTAATACTACACTTTTTTTTAAAGAATCTTTTAATGCTAAATTTTAATGTTGTTTGACCTTTTCTCTTAGTATAAAGTCTAAAAAAACATTGTACATTGTTATTATATACCAACATACTTTAATATTTTGATATTTTTTTATAAGGCCAGAGCAAGATGACAGGCAAGGAGCGATTTAATATTTTGATATCAATTGTATGATAAAACATGCACCACTCTTTTTTGAACTTTTTTTTAATGAATATTTAAGTTAGTGAATGTCAAAATCTCTTTTTTAACTTATATCAAATGAAATTGAAATAACTTCGACTATTTTCGAGTAAATTTCGAAAAAAAAATCTATTTTTAAAAATGCAAAGAAAAATCCATTTTTTTAAATCTATAACAAACAAGCCTTAAAAAATCCATTTATTTAGAAATACAAATTGATT
Organism: Medicago arabica; assembly: GCA_946800305.1. Taxonomy (NCBI): domain Eukaryota; kingdom Viridiplantae; phylum Streptophyta; class Magnoliopsida; order Fabales; family Fabaceae; genus Medicago; species Medicago arabica. The sequence continues at coordinate 8,962,973 of OX326970.1, read as the reverse complement.
ATAAAATAATAATTACATTATAAAAATTTTCTTCAAAAAAAAAAAGTTACAATATTGTTGTGAATTCGTTGAAAAAATCACACCAATAAAATACTTGATGTGTCGAGCAAACTAATCAAGCAACCAATATCAACGTAGGAACAATTATAAACACAAGAAAAAGCAGAAAAAAACGAGAGAAAAGAAGAGAGAACACATGAAATTTGTTTACCCAGTTCGGTCCAATACTGACCTAATCTAGGGGAGAGAGCAATTCTCCGTTCCACTATAATGATGAGTAACTTTACAAAGAGATATCAAAAGGTTACAAGAATTACTCTTCAAACCTAATTCTACCCAAAGTCTCGATCTCTTCCTGTGACCAAGAGACTCAATCCTAATAGTGTTTCCCAAGGTGAATCAATCTCAACCCTAATGTCTCCCGCTTAGAGAAATCTCTCTAAACCCTAGTTTGTTGTTTGTTTCTAAACCCTTGTATTTAATGAATAAATCCGAATTGAATAAATTTTGTATTTAATGAATAAATCCGAATAAATATTAATTTAGTTCATTTCTTTTTATTTATATTTGTATTTATTTAATGAATAAATTGAACAAATAAATTATAATAAAGTGAACAAATAATGGTGTGAATAAATTCGAATAAAGTTGCGTATTGAATAAATTTGAATAAAAAATCTAATTAAATTAAGCTTGGAATCGAATAAAGTTGTGTATTAAATAAATTTGAATGAAAAGTCTAATTAAACTCAGCGTGGAATCGAATAAAGTTGCGTATTGAATAAATTCGAATAAAAAGTCTAATTAAACTCAGCGTGGAATCGAATTAAGTTGTGTATTGAATAAATTCGAATAAAAGTTACATTTAAATTACATTACATAAAGTTCCTAAATATGGCTTATCGTTACATGACATTACATTCGGAATTTCACCTTTCAACTACAACAATTGTGTTACCTCTGAATGGTGCAAATTCAAAGTTGCTAAGCAGCAGGACTCCACCATCCGTCTAGAAGTGCTTCTGTTCCATTCAAAATGTCAAATTCTCGTTCGTCTTGGTTTTAAATGATAGTATCCAAGTGCCAACGGAATGAGGTCCATACCTTGACACTTCAATACCATCATTTAAACGAAGCCAGCAAGAATTTAACATTTCGAATGGAACAAAAGCACTTCCGGACGAATGATGGAGTCCTGTCATTTAACAAGTTTGAATTGCCCCATCTAGAGTAACACAATTGTTGTAGTTGGAAGGTGCAATTCCCTACCTAATAACGATATTCTAGCGGAATCAAACTTATATAATACATTCGAGTTGCACCTTCAAACTAAGAAGAATTTTATCTTTTGAAAGGAACAATGGAAATGCTGGGAGAATGCCGGAGTCCTGGTGTTTAGCAAGTTTGAATTTCCATTTCAGGGTAAGATGATTATTTTAGTTTGAAGGTGCATTCTCTCCCTAATCACGACTGCCACCTAATCATGATCTTTTGGCGGAATCAGACTTTTGATGATATCTTTAGTTGATCTCACCAACGTTACTCGCATATCGATCCACTGGAACATGTTGTGCTCCCAAAACATGATCGTCACATTTTCGTCGTTCGTCAATTCTATCCAAGTGAATGATACTCTTCCATCGTCGAGCGTTGGACGTTTATACCGAACGTATTCCACCTTCCTTGTGTCTCGGGGGTTGACTTCTTTGTTGAATTCATCCAACTGATCCTTGACACCTCTTAGTATTATACCAAGACACCGAACCTTCAACCTCTGAGGTTCTCCGCCGTTGAATTGTGCACGAATTACATTGATCCACCTGACCATTGTTTCAAATCTACACAATAAGAAATTAAAAATAATCAATGAAAATTCTCTAAAACAACCCCTAAATCTAAAATAATTCTCTAAAACTCAAAACCTACAACATAAACATGCAAACAACTAAACATTTAAACACAAGTCATTATCATGTAAAGATTTCTTGCCCAAAAAACCAAAATTTAAACAAACCATAAATCTAAAAAAAATCTAATTTAAGAGAAAAAATCTAGCATATAAACATAAAAGGTTGATGGTGTTTGATTATGAAAACTTACTTGTTATTGGAGTATTGTTTGATTTGAACTTGAAGGAATTTTGGATTTGGTGATTTTAGAGAGATTTTGGAGAATTTTTGAGATTTTAGATGAGAAATGAGGTGTTCTGTCCTTGTATAAGGTAGATCGCTGCGTGAGTTAACTAATGTTGCGCTAGTTAACTCACGCAGCAAGTTAACTAACGCACAGTTTTACACGTGCGTTAGTTAACATGCACAGGGGTAAAATTGGCTTGGCTGCAAGGTGAGAGTATTTTGTGCAGGGGGAGAGCAATAATCAAGGGATAGTACTTAGTAATACTACTAGACTATTTTTTTTTAGGCCCACACCTTGGGGAGGCCCGGTTCTGTTGAGCGCTTTACACACCCCAAGGTTCGGCCCTGAATACACATCGAACCTCTTTTCGTCGAAGTGATTCCATCTAGGGTTTTTAGTAGCTGATATTAATGATATTTCTATTCATATATCATTAGGTTATATACACATCGAACCTCTTTTCGTCGAAGTGACGGTCCCCTCTTAACCGTGATTAGAATTTTATTTTATTTACTTTTTCATATTTTATTGTCAATTAACAACATAAGAAGAGTTTAATGCTGGTGGTTTGACGATCCATTAAACTCTTACAAGAATCTTGTGCAAAAATTTATTTTATTAAAAAAAATCATTTTATTCAAATTTTTGCTTGAGTTTTTTCTATCATATTTATAACATTATAAGAATCTTTTCCACAAAAGTTTAATTTTTTTTAACAAAAGAGGAACTAAATATAAACTTTTAAGCAACAAAACATAAAAATTCATATTTAATTCAGCTCCTCTTAAAATATTCTAAAATTTTGAAAGAAAGATTTCTATAAGTACTAAACATAACTGCAAATAATAAATCGAAATTTTGAAGGATACATATGAGTTCGTTTTAAAGCAAAGATTAAAAATGGTGACGGAAAACACTTAAAAGACCATTTGAAAAAATCCTTGTGCACAATTATACTTTTTTTCAGGTTTGTAGACGAAGTGCTAAGCACCACTAAAACCCACACACATTATGATGTCTTAGGTTCAAACTCAGGTACCAATTGAACTAGATTTTACCGACATTATACTTATTTTATCCTTGCAATGTATATGATATATCTAAATTAAAGTTAAAGTATCCATTGACAAAAAAAAAAAAAGTTAAAGTATCCAAATTTATGATGATAAAATATCAGTTATACATATTCAAATATTGTCACACACCTAGAACATTAAAATGTTATTCACAATGGAAATATTAATTACTCGTCATCCTTCTCCTCTCCTCCTCAGGGTAGCGATCCTTAGACTCACATGAAGTGTCTTCTATAGCTGGTGGTGGTCATTATGGAAACAAAATGTGCCATAACTCTTTATCCACTTGAGTCATTTTTCATAGGATGAATATTCTGATGATTGATCTAACAACTCTCTTATCCTCTCGCGAAAAGCTTTATGTATACAAAAATAATAAATATTTAAGTCAAATAACAATTGGTGGATGAAAATCTAAAAAAAATAAGTAAAAAATATCAAAGTACAAATTCACGTGAGTATTGCTGGAGCGATCATTCACATAGATGTACCCAATCCAATATGAGCTTCCTTGTGAATCTCATCTATGAATAAATCTCTCCCTAAATTTTGTTTTCTAGTTTAATCCAAAAATATTTAATTAATTATAAACTATCCCCTCTGTAACAAAAATAAACACAAGTGAGTCACTAAAAATTGATCTATTTGATCCAAATTTGGTATCAAATACATCAACTTTCTTTAAAGCATTTTTTATTATATTATATTAGGGAGGAGATATGACTAATTAAATGCGTTCCTCTCATCGTATAGCATACCAGACAAACATTTTTTGTAGATTGGTTGCATCGTCCACCTCCTTATACGCTCTATTGATACCTTTGATGACTTCAAATTAATATTAAACATTTAAATTGTTATTAAAATCTGAAATCAAAGTAAGTAGTAGATTAATTTTTAATACTTAGAAGTCACCCTGAGGGTAGAATATATACAAAACATTTTTTTAAGAGGCTAAAATAAAATATATTACCAACAAAAAATGTCTTTCCTAGCACAAGACGTAGTAAGGAGAAGACAACAAAGTCAAACATTATTTACAAGCTGAAAACTGTACAAGAAAAACAAGGAAAGAAAAAGTTGTCAGCCTATGTCAAGAATAGTGAACGGACTAAGCCACCAACCATGGTAATTGAAGGAAATAGTAGGAAATTTCGACTTCAACCACCTAAAGGCTAGCGCCTTGATCCTGTCTAACACCTGACCTATCAAGCTTTCTTTATCGTTAAAGAGCATGTTATTTCTTTCCTTCCATATTTCCCAAACTGTAGCGAACCAAATGACCTGAGAAATAGAACGACGCCTCTTTGCAATACCACCACTAACACTGAATTGATTGAAATACACTGAATTGATTGAAATGGTCTGGCACCTGAGCAGGAATAACCGCAGAGAACCACCTATAGATAAAATGCCAAACAAATCCAAAAATATTACAATGTAAGAATAAATGATGAGAAGATTCCACGGAACCACACCCAGCCACACACATCCTAGAATCATAATCGATAACACCGCGATGAAACAAATTGTCTATTGTAGACAACCTGTCTCTAAACAACCGCCACACAAACATCACCACCTTCAGATGAACATCTTTATGCCAAAGATAGGAAACAGCTACCCGCGGAGCAATAGGAGGTTGAAAAGTTAGAGAATTACAGGCACTACAAACAGTGAAAATATTAAAAGATTTCAATGTCCAAAGCCATCTGTCAGTGTTCTCAACCTGCAAATTGACATTATGAAGTAATAACATCAGTTCCCCCACCGCCTCCTCCTCCCATGCAAATAACCTCCGCCTCCACCTCCACGCCTCTCCATCCACCCCAACCTAACTGACTCATATAAAAAACTGATATCCCCTTAAACTCTGACAATTCATAAAGCTTAAACACTGACAATTCATAAAGCTTGCTAAACCTGACTCGAAAAGACACTCCACCAAGCCAATCATCAGACCAGAAAAGCGTATGTTTTTCGTTACCTACTGACTGACTAACATTATCACTGAACCAACTGTCCCTACTCAAGGCGTGAATGTCACGCCACCAAAGAGAAGAGTCACGACCACCCGCCCTTCCTCCCACCATAACGCACCGATAACACCCTAAACCATAAACTATTAGTATCCTCCAACAACCGCCAACACCACTGCCCTAACAAAACTAAATTAAATTCCCTAATTCTCCTTACCCTCAAACCACCAACCTCATTACTGCTGCAGACAGTTTTTCAGTCCAGCCAAGATATTTTCCTGTGGTCATCACTCCCCTCCAAAAAAAAAACAAATTAAAATAGATTCAATAGAGGAGACGATACATGACGGAGCCTTGAAAAAAGAAAGAGCATAAACAGACAGCGACGATAGGACAAACTTCAGCAAAACCAACCGCTCACCCAAAGACAAATGATTCGATTTCCAACCGGACATCCTAGTTTTAATACATTTAATAAGAGGTTCCCAAAAAGAAAACCGACGAGCGTTGCCAACAATAGGCAACCCCAAATACACAAAAGGAATAGATCCCACTTTACAATTCAAAACCAAAGCCACTTTGGACAACCATGACATCTTCTTGGAAACATCCTAGTTTTAATACATTTAATAAGAGGTTCCCAAAAAGAAAACCGACGAGCGTTGCCAACAATAGGCAACCCCAAATACACAAAAGGAATAGATCCCACTTTACAATTCAAAACCAAAGCCACTTTGGACAACCATGACATCTTCCTGAAAACATCCTAGTTTTATTTTAATACATTTAATAAGAGGTTCCCAAAAAGAAAACCGACGAGCGTTGCCAACAATAGGCAACCCCAAATACACAAAAGGAATAGATCCCACTTTACAATTCAAAATCAAAGCCACTTTGGACAACCATGACATCTTCCTGGAAACATGTTTCCACTTTTTCAATATCTTCATGGAAACAATGTTTGTCCTAGTCGCACCCACATTATTTCCTCTTCTAGCTAGCGTCGTCGTTGCTGCTGCTGCTTATCGGATATTGGACCTAAGTATCCAGTTTGAGCTATTAACTCCATAAATGCACCATTCGAAGTAGATTATGTGTATTTACGTTTCACTATTATGTTTTCTTGTAAGTTGCACAAAAAGAGGTGAAATGATTATGATGTGTTAATAAAAAAAAACCAATATAGCTAGAAATTAAAAAATATCTTATGAAAAGGCAAAAACAAATTTTTTAAAAAGAATATCTAGAAATAGAGGCGGGTGGTATTTTTGTGGAGAAGTAAGTTAATTTTATTGTTTATAAAAGTAAATCAAATCTCATTTTTTTCGTATACTAACGTGAGTTCTTAAGTTTTTAAAATATAGTATAATTGATAATGTTGATGTTGCTAGGTAGTATATTTTCACTCGAAATCAAGCTAAGATCCCAAATACTTATGTCACTTTGTGAGAAAAAAAATTACTAATTTTATTATTGTTTTTGACAAATACTAATTTTATTACTTGTATCATTCAATTTTCTCCCACTATCATTTTATTATGGCAAATAACATGCCCTTAAGATTAGGAAAGAGACAAAAATGACGTGTAATAAATATGTATGCATAGCATAGTCATAATGTATGATGATTAAGGATGAGGATAAGAATGATGGAATGGTATCTCAATCATGAGTCATGACTATAAACACGTTATAGTCTACGCACGCCCATAGGCTGAATCCAAAAACCGTGTACTGTATACAGTATACTTCACCTCTAGCCACAGCACACGCATCTCACGTGGTGTGATAGAATACTCTTTAGTCTTTACAACTTTTCTGTCCTTTTCCTTCTCACTTGTCCATTCATTCACACACTTTTATATTTTGGTACTACAAATTTTTATTTTTCTATACGACACTTTTTATCATTGGTCTATTTTATTTTTAGAAGTTAAATTAGTTAATGAAATATTTTGATTAATAAAGTGCAAAATAAAAAATTATTTTAAAATTTTGATGATATTATTAAATGATTAATATGATTTCACGATAAACATTCAAAAATTAAAATGACTATTATCTCTTTATTTTATAGAGATTGAAATCAAAATCGTTAACTTTTAGAGACATAAAATTTATCTAACCTCAAGAAATTAACTAAAATTAATTTTTGAAGGGTTAACTAAAATATATTTTTTCTGAAGGGGTAGGGTAGGGTTAACAAAAATTAATTGTAAAATATTTTATATAAACAGAAATAAAATATCTTACTTTTTTTTTACTTTAAGCAAAAAATAAAATTATACTCAAAATATCTAGCTCTATCTTTTTCTTTTTTTTTTTACAAGCGTTTAGTGTGAAATTGGCCTATAAATGGTGACCCATAGGATTGTAGATAAGCATCAACTTTTCAACATAAATAGACACTTTACTCTTTTCTCTATCACCGCTTCATTCTTATCTTCATCACCAACAACCAACACAGCAATGGAAGTTATTTCTGCTACAAGAACATCCTCTTCCTCGTTGAATCCCAACGCTCCAATGTTCGTTCCTCTTGCTTATCGTACGGTGGAAGATTTCTCCGATGAATGGTGGAACCTCGTTCATTCCTCCCCTTGGTTTCGTGATTACTGGCTCCGTGAACGCTTCCAAGATCCACAGAGCTATCAAAATGACTCGTTTTCTGATTTTGAAATGATGGATGAAGATGATCTTTTTCATGTTCATGAAATTGAACAAGGTAAGCTACTCGTAGATAACATCGAGTACATCAACTTTTGTTTGTGTTTATTCTTATGGCTTAATGGATCTGATCTGGTGTTTATTTTTTGGCGCGTGCAGAACACGAAGATGGAAAAGAGTTGATGAAATTGGGATCGTTGAAATGGAGAGGATCTGATGGATGGGCTGAAGTTCCAAGGTATGCTGAGAAGGCTCCAAAGATTGTGAAGCCCAGAGTGAGCCCACGGGCTATTCATCAGCCCAGGTAGATTTGGTGGAAACTGGAAACGGTGTATGTGTTGTAGATAAAACCAAGAGTAGCTTGACCAGTAAAAAAATAATTTGATTTCAGTTCAGGGTTTTCTTTTAATTGAAGTTTGTTGTTTTGTTTTAGTTTCAGTGTACACAAACTCTAAAAAATAAGAATTTCTTTCAATTTGACATTACTCTTTTTTTCTCTCCTGTTGTGATTTTGCTTGGTAAATTGAGTGAGCTTTATATTATTAGATTGTAGATCTCAATGACCAAGGCTTCAAGGTTTTAAAACAGTGTACTGGCAATGTGATCTAAGGCCATGCCAAATTATTTGCCTTCAATTCAAGGCTTTAATCTTTTTTATATACACAAACTAAAATATATCAAACATTAAAGATAAGGCTTTTCTTTTTGGTACAAGGCTTTTAATCATATAATAATAATATTGACATTTGCACCTTATATTAATTTGCAATTCAAATAAAATACATTAAACACTTATAATTTGAGAGTGTTAACATATAGTCAGGATGGCCGAGTGGTCTAAGGCGCCAGGGTTCAAATCCCACTTCTGACATATTTCTTTTATTATTATTTTTTTGTGTTTTTATTCGGTAGATTAAACAAAAACATTTTACGACATGCACTTGATCCATTTGTTTGTTTTTCGCATATTTAATTTTCAACTGATTGTGTCTCGTAGACATTCAAAAACTAGAAGGAATTTACGAAACTTTGAGTAGAAACCTAACAAATCACCATAATAAGTTTTGTTTTTAATGATAGAGGAGGATATTTTTCTTTTGGATGTTGGCAACTGGATACATCAGAAATTGAAAAGATGACAAATACATATTTTGCTACAATTGGTCTTTTATCCTTTTCTCCCTCATCATTCTAAAATACCCCAACCCATCTCCCAATGTCCATTTTGGAGTGCAACAACAAGTGACACCGTCTCTATCAAGCATTTCATCTTCTTTTTTCATCTAGGTTCTAACATATTCCCCAGTCCACAACATTAATACATTCGTTTCTCACCAAATCAATCAACATGGAGTTACACGTAACAACATTCCTCCAAAGAGTGTCTTTTTCAAAATTGCTGGAAGCAATAAAATGCCTGCACTTGGGTGTTTAACGTGAATGACTAATTTTATGTACATTAACTAATCTAGTGGTTAAATTTAGATGAGTTTTTTCAAGAATAAAATAATTTATATAGATAAAATTGGTCTTTATTTTAGATTTATTCAAGTGGTAACAGGCTCCTTAAGCAGGTGATCAGGCGTTTATCCTAGACTCTTGCGTATGAAAAAAAAATCTTATTGGAAGCGGATAACTCTTGTGTGTCTTACAAGTTCTCAGTTGTAGATTATTCATAGTTAAACAAAGATCGAAACTTACCGATAACATGGTAACCTAAGAAAAATAGTCTTGTTTTTTCTTTTTCTTTTTCCCTTTCCTCGTTTCTCATGTGAAAAAAAAGAAAAAAAAAACCACTAATTTTGCTGTTCACAATTTAGCCAAGTTTTCTTAACTTTCTCATGATATTGTTTCAACTGGGGAATGTCCTAGTATTAATTTTTTTTTTTGTTGCAGCTGATTTGATTAGTTAATGAATTATACTTTCCATGAAAATATGGCCAAATTTATAACTGTTAAACCAACAACGGATTAAACTTCATTCAAAACTTTTTAGGCAAAGCTATTTATAGGGGAAAACACATATCTAACTCAAGGAAATATAATGGAATGAGTATGACCTAACTTTCTCATACATGTAATATAAACCATTTCCTATTTTAGTCATTCGAAAACATTCTAGTCAGTTTTAGACTTTAGTCCTCGAATATATAAAATTAATTTTAGTCTATGTTATTTTGACTTTGGTCTACATAACTTGATCCATACTAAATATAATATTTGTGAATAAATGGATTTCATTGAATTTACTATGATAATATAGAGACTGATTTCAAGATTTTCAAGGAAACAATTCCTGCAAAAGATTTGAGGGACAAGATGATATAATAGGTGAAAATGTTGTGTGTTTAATGAAATTTTGATATATAACTCTCATTTCATCGATTGCTTCCTAATTCCTATCAAACATGTGTTTTATTCAAACGGCAATTTTGATATATAACTATGTATATGCTTCTACAAACTCTACATAAATTATAGAATTTCACGTCATGCGTGGTTCTATATGTTTCTTATGGTAAAGAAATCTTAATAGACGTATAATTAATTACTTGTAATGGAATTGTGACTTCAGCATTGAACATTTTCTTGAACATTTTCCCACACAGTTGCATTCTTTCCAATCTTATGAAGTACTCCAATCACTTCTTCTGTGGTGACGTTGCCTGTAACGATGACCTTGTTCAATTGTTTGTCGACATTATATGTCTCGATATCTACAAGACCACAAATGAGTCAAAAATCATTCAAACGTAGCAAAATTCGTAAAGCAAATTTATTTTATCTAACTTATTAAGAGAATAAATTAGAGTAGAGTTTTGTATTGGCTTTGAAAATTAGTTAGTTACCTTCAATTTTCTTGATGGCCTTGAGAATTTTCTTGATACACTCATCGCAATGTAAACCAACCTTCACTTCCACCACCTAATGAAACAAAACAAGAAAACTTTTATCATTTCCATATATGAAAAGTAAAATGATCAGATAGCTAGAAAGTTCGTTTTTTATCGACTCTTACATTGGCCATTCTGATTGAATATTATATATTGGTCAAGAATTTCTATGCTATGGAATTATAGGCCTTGAAAATGTGAATATAATTTCTTGGGAAGAGCAATAGAGAGAAAAATATTTGTATAAATAAGCTACATTGTACCGATTAAGATGGAATAGGATTCTATACTTTGACAAGACAAAAAAAATAAAGGATTCTATACTTTGAAATATGGAATTCTTCTACTTTTTTGTGTAAATAAAAGGTGAAAAATTTATTCCCAACATCCTCCACTCATTATGTAAGGTTGGCAACCACAAAAAAATTGCTCACAAAACAAGTGTATAAAGATGCAGAAGAAGCAAGGCAAGCTAGCAATGAGCCAATTCCTTAAGCTTTCATTAGATTTGTGACACTTGTCTCTAATCTATGGAAATTTTTTTTTTGCCGACCCTCTTTCTCAAAAAAATTCTAAATTTGACCCCTTATGAGAATTATTTTCCAAAATGACCCACTTTCAATTTTTTTTTTTTTTTTTTGTCGTTTTCCTTCATTACCGTCATTTGAAATGGCTGTAATGAGCCACCCCTCTGACACGTGTCAGATGGTGACAGACCGAAGCAGCTTTTGCTTTTTTTTTTTGAATTTTTTTATTCAATACCGCCATTTTAAATGGCGGGAATGAATTTTTAATTTTTTTTTTCGTTTTTTTATTTTTTTGGACAAAGTGTGTTTATTTAAAAAACAAAAAAAATAATAAATAAATATAAATAACTAAATAAATATTAATTTATTTGAACACATAATACATAACATTATTAACTACCGGTTATTTATACTCGGACAATTTCTCCTAATATGACCGGTATGCCGACACAACCCACACTGTCTCGGTGTCGGAGTCCTCTCTACCACCTCCTCGTCCATTTATCGTTTTTGCAATTGTTGGATAAATCACCTGAGGAGGTTGGACAGTACAGTTGGGGTTCAGCTTGTTTGGCCACGCTATATAGATCCTTGTGTGACGGCGCAATATATGGCACTAGCGACATGCCTGGGTGTACAATTCTCTTACAAGCATGGGCGTGGTCAAGAATGTCATGCTTAGCTCCCGTGCCCAGGCAACCACCACAAGCTGATACACAACTTCCTTTGGCAAATATGTAAGTAAAATAAATGTTATTTTTTATTAATTTTTAAATACATTTATCCAGCCTATATTAATTATAACATTTTATAAATTAAATAGATGGCTAGAACATGGTAATAAATTCGTGGAAAATCCTCGGCATAATCTCGTATCTACACGTTTAAAAATCGACACAATGACATATGATCAGGTATTATATTTTTCTTTTGTGATTGCTTTTTAGTCAACAATTAAAGACTAATATTCATTCTTTTAAACAGTTCTCCTGGAGGCCTTATCTCCACTTTCATTACACTAACGAAGAAGAAAGTCAAATTTGGTCTGCAAACACATATCTCATCTGTTTTCAGATAGTCGAGAGGCATCAGACGGATAGAGTGAAGCTTCAATTTGGCTTACCACAACATCCACCTGCCTTACCAGATAATTTGATAGATTTCCACAAAATTTCATTGGTCAAAGATAAAATTAAAGGCTCGTGGAAAGATAAGCATCATCGTCAAGTCCAAAACTGGAACCAACGTCATCAATTAGCACTTCACGGTGTTCCGTATATCCATGAGGTTTATCCAAATCGTCAATATTTTGCATGGTACTGGGAATTTTTCGGAGATCATCTGTGGCTTTCTAGAGAAGTATTATTGGCAAACCCAAAGCAAGAATGTGCAAGACTTTTACCAGGATTGTCGCATGACTATCCTGCAGCGCCAGAAACCTATATGGTTCCAATTCATGACAACCAATTCATGACACCTCCACCCACTTATTTTGACCAAAGCTTTGACCCATACACCAACTACAACCAAACTTACCAATCACCGCTACAACCCACAAACCAAAACTTACATAACACCCCAATCCCATATCCAACCTATTCTCAACAAAGTCATCAAGGAGAAAGCTCCCGAACATCAAACTATTCATTTGATGACTTTAATCCAACTCAGTACACCACACAAACCAGTTACCCAGACCAATCACAATACTCCTCTTTCAACCTACCAACCCCTCCACACATTGTAAACTATCCTCAAACAAACTACACACCTCAATGGCCAAATTCACAAACTAATACCATAGAAAGTCTGGCTGCAATGACGATGACTTCGTTAATGAAATCTGGACAAACTCAGCTTCACAAGTGCAAAATGAAGTCACAATGGAAACTAATGTTGACGCTGAAATTCCTGATGACGATGTGGAACAAGATGAACACGAAGGAGAAGAAGAGGAAGATCAACGACCCGTACGAAATAAAAAAGATAAATTATGTGCCACGGGAGGTCATAGTTTACATTGGCGTAAATGGCTGCCGCGGAGAAAGTAGTTTTTGCTTCTGCCACGGCGAAATAAAATAATTAGTGTTTGTTTATTTATTTATTTATTATTTTTTTTGTTTTTTAAATAAACACACTTTGTCCAAAAAAATAAAAAAACGAAAAAAAAATTTAAAAATTCATTCCCGCCATTTAAAATGGCGGTATTGAATAAAAAAATTCAAAAAAAAAAAGCAAAAGCTGCTTCGGCCTGTCACCATTTGACACGTGTCAGAGGGGTGGCTCATTACAGCCATTTCAAATGGCGGTAATGAAGGAAAACGACAAAAAAAAAAAAAAAATTTGAAAGTGGGTCATTTTGGAAAATAATTCTCATAGGGGGTCAAAAAAATTTTTTTTTTGAGAAAGAGGGTCGGAAAAAAAAAATTCTAATCTATGTTGAAGAAAATGCTAAATACACCTCCAAAATTGATAGACACGTGCCCTTAAAAAATATTGACCCCCGAAACCTTTAACACACAATACACATAATGATTTGATTTGATTTCATTGTTTAATGAACTATCCTCGAATTTAGTTGAAATCTAAATGTATTTTCTTGTCTGACCTTAAGTAATTTGTTTTCCACCAAATTGCTTATAGATTAGTAAAAAAAGTAAGACTTTAAAGAAAAATGCTAAACTTAACAAATTACTTATAGTTATAGATAAGTAAAAAAAGTAAAAAACTTTAAAGTCAAAATGATAAACTCTTAGACTATATTTATAGAATGGAAAAATTTAAAGTAAATATGCTAAACTTTTAGACTATATTAGTAAAAAAGTAATTGATAGTTTTGTCAATGTACAAAGAAAATTAAATAGTGGTCCCATTTTGAAATTGACAATTACACAATCATTTGATGATTGAACTACAAGGAAACATAAAAATAAAGCAAAATTTTATTTGCCAAATTAAGGCATAATAAAACGAAAAAAAGACATCAAATTTGAAGCTCATCAAATAATTTTCATTCCCCATTAAGTTTTTTAAAAAGAGACTATAAATTTCTTCGGGTAGTTTGTTAAAGAGAAAAGAGATAAAGAGGAGAAAAGAATGAACTGTGAAGATTTATTTGTGAGATGTATGATGAGGTAACAAATAAAGTAGCTTCTGTGGAGTAACAAATAAAGTAGATTGTATGATGAGGTAAGAAATATTGAAGGAGTTTTAGGCTAGGATATATAATACAGACATTAAAATCTATGAAAATTTACTTACGTTATTTATCTTATTTATTTGTAGCATTTGAGTCTTTTATATTTTTTGTCTCGTTCAAATCAATCATCTTATTCATTTTTAACATTTGCGTAACATCCTAAACGACTTTAAGCATTGTCGATTGGGATGTTACAAATGGTATCAGAGCATACCTCTCCCAGTACAGTGTGGTTCGGGAACGAACCAAGCGGAAGCTGGTGGGCATGTAACACCCACGGCTGACGAGGTCAAGGGAGTGGTCGCCGGTGCACAAGGCACGACAATGAGCAGATCCCAACAGCTTATAGACGGACCGAATCACACCGGAATGAGATGGATCTTGAGGCCGTGTAGGTATGAGACTACATGGTTGAAGGGAGGCTTATAAGAAGTGTTTGGTACTACCTATATCAACAAGATGCATGTTATTTTTGGTAGCTCATTCCATAAGAACTCCACAGTTAAGTGTGGCAATGCTTAAAGTCGTATGAGATGTTACAATTTGAGTCTTTTTTCTTTTTTCATCCCGTTCAAATTATATATCTCTTAAAACATGTACAAGTTAGTCCATTCTTTATTTTTTTTTATATTAAAAAACGTTGAGTTGGCTTGCCACGTATGATTATTAGTAATAATTTTTATCATTAAAACAAAACCTAGAAAACACCAACCCTAACAATCATATGTGGCAAGCCACATAAGTACTTTTTTTAATGAAAATGAAAAAATATGACTAACTTGCCAAAATTTCAAGAGATAAAGGATTTGAATGGACAAGAAAAGATAAAGAACTCAAGTGTTGCATATAAATAAGATAAAAGATCATTGGAGTAATTTGCCTAAAATCTAACATAATGATTTTTTTTTGAATGATAAATGTTAGCAATTAGTATAAGATAAAAGACCATTGGATTAATTTTGCCTAAAATCTAACATAACGATTTTTTTGAATGATAAATGTTAGCAATTAATTATTAGATTACTATTTATTCTTTTGTTCGAGTTTGAACTCAGGACCTCTAACTTCTTATTCAGTAGCTCAAACAAGTTGGGCTATTCAACTTCTTCCATAACAATTAGCTTATGATAAATGTTATAAGTAACAATTACCCATAAAAAAATTCTTAAGATAAATAGAGAACTAAAATTACAAGTGAAAATTCTAAAGATAAATAGAGAACTAAAATTACAAGGAGTGATGATATTTGAACAACTATTTTGGTACAACTTTTGGGACAACCTTATTGTTCTCCCTTTTTATTGATGCATAAGCACAAGTGATTGATGCATAGGGTATGTGAACATTGTAAATTTCATAACATGTTGGACAACTACTTGACACCATGGACATTTTCATTATTTCAACTCAATAACAAGAACATATATGTAACTTTGAGTTCAATTTTGTCATGTCTCATCTTTCCTTCCCTCTCTCGCTCTCTTCCTCACTGTGTCTTCACTCCTTCTGCCTATGTTTCTCTCAGTCCTCGCCAGCTTCAATAATGTGGATCCACAAAAATATTGATCTAGAAAATGCTGGACGATGAGAGAATGATAGACGAAGATAGCAACAGAGACTAGTGTGGATGAGAACGATGGGGTGGGAGAGAGAGGAAACACCAATGAGATAGAACACATGTGGTTGAAAGCGCATGTGAGTTGAAGAGAAGAGAGAAAGTGAAGATGGAGAGTGTGAGGAAATATGGAGAATTAAAGAGAAGATATAGAATTGTTAAACAATTATGTATTTTTGAACCGTGTTATACGGTGTCAAGTATTTGTCATTTTTATTTTTTGTGTTTCACTATCATTTCTATATAAAAAAAATATACAAAAACTTTGGGAATGATCTTGTGGTGGTTTCTTTCTATGTATCACTAGAGTGTTATAAATATTAATAGTGGATGTCCAAATAGCAAATAGGTTAATGAGTCATACCACTAGGTTATTGGGCTTAGTTCATAAGGTACTCAATTTCTCTGTAAATAGAGCACATTGTAACATTCAGATACATATCAATAATAAGAATACTTCTGATTATTCTCTCTTCTTCCTCTCCTTCTCTCTATTACTACTCTCTATTTAGTTATATTCATAACACGTTATCAGCACGCTCTAATCAACTAAAAGGTATTAGTATAATCTATTTCAAGGAATTCTTAGTTTTTTCTTCTTCTACAATTTAGTTTAGTGTATAATATACACGTGATTGCATAGGAACATTAAAATTTGGTTTTTTTTGTTTTTGTTTGGTATTCTATTATGACCATGATTTCTATGTGCCTATTTAGTTGTCTTTTATGAATTAATATACGGTGATGATCATTTGTGATATTGAATTGATAGTCCTAATTTGTTATGAAGGTACACACACTTCTTAATTTGTTATGAATTAATATACGTACGATAATCATGATCTCTATGTGCCCTTTTTTTTATAAACTTTTTCAATATTAAGTAGTAATTTTGTATCGATGATTATATGTTACTGTTATAATTTCATCAAATGGAATCAGTATCTTATAGATACACACAATTTTTGTTATGCAAATTATAGTGTTTATTTATTTTAATTCAACATTCATGCATCTTTGAAGGACTGCTTAAAAAGAAATAAAGAAACTCTGATGAATTCTTGAAGAATTCAATACTAATGCATCCCTGAAGGATTGTACAAACAAAATTTTTGTAATGAATTCTTGAAGAATTCAACACTAGTACTAATGCATCCCTGAAGGATTGCACACATAAAATTTTCTTAATGAATTCTTGAAGAATTCAACACTAATACTAATGCATCCCTGAAGGATTGCACATACAAAATTTCTTAAAGAATCCCTGAAGAATTCAATACTAATACATCCCTGAAGGATTGCACATACAAAATTTCTTAATGAATTCCTGAAGAATTCAGTACTAGTGCATCCCCGAAGGATCAGTTAAAAATCAATTTTTTTATGAATTTCTGATGAATTCAACAGTGATGCATCCCTGAAGGATTGCACAAGTGATTTATCAAATTTAGTATGTAGTTCTTGCAGAACTCAAGAATTTATTAAGTACACATCCCTGAAGGATTGCAAAAGTACTGCAATTTTTTTCGTTATCATTATCGTACGTCTGTTCTTAATGTTCATTTTTAATAGTTGTATTTTAATTTTGTGATGAAAAATATTTGAATGTGCATTAATGACTACCATTTTTAAATCTATGATATCACGGGTACATAAGTATTAGCTTGTCAATCCATATTTGTGAAGGAGCAAACTTTTTCTATAACAAACTAATGATGCAATCATGTTACAATTTATCACATTTTTCATTTTGATATGAAAAAAAAATAAAAAAAATTATGGAATAAATAAATTAAAAATGGACACGTAATGATAATTAGAGCACAATTTTTATGGAACAAATTAACCAATAGACACGTAAAAAAAGACACATTACATTGTCAAGAATGAACTATTAATAGTTTATTTGTTTATACTTTGCGGAAAAATATTGTGTTTAAACTATTCCTAAAGAAAACCATACTTTGTGCCATGTAAAAAAAAAAAAAAAACTTTGTGTTTGTTCGTGATGCATGATTATGAATTCATGAATTTTTCTTAACCATGTCTATTCTTCTCATGAAATATGGACTTCGTCGTGAGAATTTATTTTGTTGTGCTCTATATATTAACATTGTGATTTGATATATCATTTTGTTTTGAATATTTAATCATACTATTAAAATTGAAATTGAGAAACTTATTAAAATACGTAACAAATTTATTAGTTGTGTTTTAATTAATTTTCACATAAGCATGATCAATGTACTTAATTTTCTTTCCTATTAATTTTGTTTACTTGTTATATTAACTTGATTAATCTTATAATTTGATGATAGTAGTAAGAATGTTAAATCTCTCAAAACTCCACTTTGAGGCCCTTAACATTTCTGGAGACAACTATTTGACTTGGATCGTTGATGCTGAAATGTATTTAGTTGCGGAAGGAAATGGAGATGCTATAAAAGAAGGAAATATGACATCTGAACTACAAAAAGCAAAAGCACTGATATTTCTTCGTCACCATATTAATGAAGCACATCAGAATGAATACCTCACTGTGAAAGATCCACTTGTGCTTTGGAATAAACTAAAAGAAAGATACGAGCACTTGAAAGCCGTTATCCTCCCAAAAGCTAGATATGATTGGATGCACTTCCGCTTACAGGATTATAAATCTGTAAGTGCTTATAATTCTAAAGTATACAAAATTACTTCTCAATTAGAGTTGTGTGGTGAAAAGTTAACAGATGCAGATATGTTAGAGTAAACATTATGAACCTTTCATGCATCCAATATGCTCCTGCAACAGCAATACCGTGAAAAGGGGTTTCAAAAATGACTCTGTTTGTCCATGTATTTTTATGAAAAGATCTGGAAATGAATTTGCTATAATTGTTGTCTATGTTGATGACATAAACATTATTGGAACTCCCGAAGAGCTTCCAAAAGCCATAGATTGCCTGAAGAAAGAGTTTGAAATGAAAGACTTAGGAAAGACAAAGTTTTGTCTCGGATTGCAAATCAAACATTTAAATAATGTAATTTTTTTGCATCAAGAAACTTACATAACAAAAGTGTTAAAACGTTTCTACATGGACAAATCTCATCCATTGCCTACCCCAATGGTTGTTAGATCACTAGAAGTGGAGAAAGATCCTTTCAAACCTCAAGAAGAAGGTGAAGAACTACTTGGTCCTGAAGTACCATATCTTAGTGCAATAGGAGCATTAATGTACCTTGTTAATTATACGTGTCCAAATATATCATTTGTTGTCAACCTATTATCAAGATATAGTTCTTCACCTACACAAAGACATTGGAATGAGGTCAAGCTTGTACTTCGTTATCTTCGAGGTACAATGATGTGAGTTTGTTTTATCCCAAAGTACCCAAACTAGAATTAATTGGTTATGCAGATGCAGATTATTTGTCAGATCCTCATCACGGAAGATCACAAACAGGTTATTTGTTTACAAGTGGAGCTACAACAATTTTATGGAGATCTGTGAAACAAACAATAACAACAACATCATCAAATCATGCGGAACTTTTAGCATTACATGAGGCAAGTAGAGAATGTGTTTGGTTAAGATCCATGATTCAACACATACAAAAGAATTGTGGTTTAACCTCCGGAAGAATGGATGCAACAATAATTTACAAAGATAATACGGCATGCATCGCTCAGTTGAAAGAGTGATGCATTAAAGGAGACCGAACAAAACATATTTCTCCAAAATTATTTTTTACTCATGATCTTCAGAAGAATGGTGATATCAGCATTCAACAAGTTCGTTCGTGTGATAATCTCGCAGATGTTTTCACAAAGTCACTCCCAAGTAAAGTTTTTGAGAAACTTGTACTAAGAATTGGTTTTCGTCGTCTAAGAGATATTTGTCTTCATGAGGGGGAGATATAAACATGTTTTGCACTCTTTTTCCCTTCACCAAGGTTTTATCCCATTAGGTTTTTCTGGTAAGGTTTTTAATGAGGCAGTTCACACTCAAAAAGATATTGTACTCTTTTTCCTTCACTAGAATCTTTTTCCCACTGGGTTTTATTTTAGTAAGGTTTTAATGAGGCATATCCTCAATGGACATCCAATGGGGAGTGTTATAAATATTAATAGTGAATGTCCAAATAGCAAATAGGTTAATGAGTCATACGACTAGGTTATTGGGCTTAGTTCATAAGCTACTTCATTTCTCTATAAATAGAGCACATTGTAACATTCAGATACATATCAGTAATAAGAATACTTCTGATTATTCTCTCCTCTTCTTCTCCTTCTCTCTATTACTGCTCTCTAGTAAATTATATTCATAACATAGAGATTGTAGTTTTTTTTTTTATTATAGGTTTCTCATTGTAAAGGCGATTCTATTCTAGACAATATTAAATGTAAACATCTCTTTCCGCCAAAATTCAATCATTGATTTATTGAGTTATGAAAATTTAAACCCTTATGTTAGACTCGATGCTCTTTTGATCTAGATATTCAACTTATAACCAGCGAACAAAATGCCTCTACATCTTTTTGGTATTAAAAAACTTAATGGGTTCATTATTATCATTTCTTAGACAACTATAATATAATTCAATAATAGCATCATCTTTCTAACTACCGTCCAAAGTGTGGGTAGGGAATGGTGTATATAAATATTCCATGAGAGATTATATTAATGTTGATGAAGGCCTAAGCTAGCAAAAATATATAATTTTTTATGTAGACAAAATGACAATATCTTCCCTCAAAAAAAAATGACAATATCTATTAAAAACTTATATCCATATTTAGATAAGTCATTATAGCATTCAACATAACAATTTAGTCATTTTGTCAATTGATGTTAGATTTGTAAGCAATATATATATATATATATATATATATATATATATATATATATATATAATATTGAATCTCTTATATAAGAATTTATTTTGACTCAATTTAATCTCATCTCATAAGATAGAAACAAGAAAGTGGAAGGAAGCACACTATACGTGATATTTGAACATGAACACATGCGTCATTGCGTAGATATTTATTAGGATACATCAATGATTAATTTTTTTTCTTTATTCATACCCAATAGCAACGTTACATTCCATTGTCGACATACATACATAAAGCTACGTGATTAAACTAAGAACCGTTAACACGCAAAGTATAGTTGTCCATTATTCACGTTAAACCGTTGACAAAGACATCTCACCATTCCAAAAAAAAAAGTTTACTTTGTTACACTTGTTAAATCCATAACATCCAATGAAAACTAAACACGTGTGACTTCTGTTCTTTTTTTAGGTAATTTTTTATCTCTCCTATCCGATCCCAATACAAATATTAGTTGTCTTGTCACCCCTAGATTCTCTCAATCTCTCTCTCTCCAATTTTGAATAATATGGGAAATGCTCTGAGATTTCTCTATGCCAATTGCTGCAAACCAACAACATCTGATGATCGTCCACAATCAACCGTTGGTGTTTCAGCTCTTGCTCATGATATCTTTCACTTTGAAAATACCTCCCAGGTTCCTTAAAAACATCTTCAATTTTGTTTTTTAACCTTAAATTTGACAAAATTCTACTCTTTTTTCGAACCCCACAATTTTGTAACATGTGTACATGTTTTTTTTTTTTAATGTTTTTAGGTTCCTGAAGGACTAAGCAGACATGTTGTGTCTTCCAAAAAGGCTCAAGCTAACTGGTATACTCAATTTCAACACATTGTTCATTTGTTAAATTGATTACTGTTAAAAAAATTAGAAATTTTCATGAAATTAATTTTGATACACTGTCAGTGTAATTTTGTACTCCTTCATCTAATCAAATTACATCATGATGTCACGCTATCTTGTCGATTATTAATATATCAAAATGTGATCTGATATATGTGTAAAAGAAAATTACACTGGCGGTGTATAGAAATTGAATCTAATTTAATTATGAGTTTAATGGTTGTATATGCAAAGATGTTTTGGACTGTCAACTCATCATCATTAAAATCTTTAATTATTGTTAAAAAATTAGAAATTTTCATGAGATTAATTTCTATGCACGGTCAAAGTAAAACTTGTTTACTCGTTCATCTAATCAAGTTACATCATGATGTCAGGCTATCATGTCGGCTATTAATATATCGAAATGTGTAAAAGAAAATTACACTGACATTGCATACAAATTGAATCCAATTTTTATACCATTTTATGTTTCTTAATTCTTATACTGTTTTGAATACAAAGGTATAGAAAGTTAATAGATGCTTGGAAAGAGGCAAGACCACCACCTAGGACACCTGAAGAAGCAACTGGACTTGTTATTCTGACATTGAAAGGCCATAAAAAAGCAGATGTTGAGGTTTTCATGTACTTCCAAACTTCAATTCTACTTAATTTGTTTAAGGTTACTGTCACTGTGTGATATGATATAACAGAA
The DNA here is from genome assembly GCA_946800305.1 of Medicago arabica. Classification (NCBI taxonomy): domain Eukaryota; kingdom Viridiplantae; phylum Streptophyta; class Magnoliopsida; order Fabales; family Fabaceae; genus Medicago; species Medicago arabica. Next base: position 8,940,460 of record OX326970.1, on the reverse strand, counting down.
ACATTTCTCATGACAGATGAATTTTGTGTTTTGTTGTTTGATTTATAGGGATTGTTGACTTTCTATGGTCTTCCACTGTCACATACTCCAGTTGAAGTAGCTGTTCAACCTCCTACAACTTCTTTACCTCAAGGAGTAAAATATGAAATACACACCTTGCCGGTAAGAATCAAATTACTATCATGTCTAGCAGTGCTGTTAAATGGCGGCTATAACGCAGCTGAATTTGAACAGAAAACTATTCAGTGATGTGATATTTAGTACAAATATTTATCAAATAATGGTTATAGCACTGTTGCATAATGAAATTTGAACAAACAACTATTTTTTCCCAAACTGCAATTGATAACACGAATGTAGAGTAGATCACCTATTTAGTCTCTAAAACTGCATAAATGAGCAATTTGGTTTCTAAGATTCATAAAGTTCTAAAATGATTTAGGAAATTTTTAGCTCTTTGATAGCATTAGCTCTTCTACGGAAATTTCAGAGACAAAATTGATTGATATAAACGAGTTTGTGATCAATGGTTTTCAATCTTGAGTTTTGTTGGCTTCAAAGACAAAATTATCATTAAATTTCAGATACTAAAACGGCGATTCCCTCTTGTTAAATTATAAGCATATTATGATGATGAACATGTGGTAGTTGACATGATTCATCGATTTTGCAATTGGACTAGGTTGATGAAAAAGCAGTGGCAGATGGGGATACTGTAACAGTTTATGTTAGCACAGCAGACCCTAGAGAATCATCACTTGTCCCTGGCAACCTGCACACTGTAGCCGCGCATAGAGCAGAAGCCCGTTCTAGAAGGAACTATGAAGAGGCAGATGCATTGCACAAACAGATTATTGACGCAGGATACCGGTTGGTTTATAGTTTTTCCTAATTCTCAATGTCTTTGTTTCTAAGTCAAATTCTACATGTTTAACTTCAATGTTGTTTTCTTGATTAGGATGATTCCATTTGAAAACGGGGAAATCCTAGCTAAAAAGTATCGAATTCGACTAAGGTAATCATCAAACAAACACTAGTATTGAACAATTCTTGCATACATTTTAAGTCTTCAGTATTGATGATCTTTAGACACAAAACAGGGGAATTGATGCGCCAGAAAGCGCAATGCCGTACGGAAAAGAAGCTAAAACTGAACTGACTAAGATTGTTCAAGGGAAATCTTTGAGAGTCCTTATTTATGGAGAAGATCGGTATCAACGTTGTGTTGGCGATATCTATTGTAATAACATTTTTGTACAGGTATCCATTTCATACATTTTAAGTTCATTGAACTCTTCACATTTTATGACTGTCGACGTTTTCTCATGTTAATTTCTTTTCATGATAAGGAATTCATGCTAAAGAAGGGTTTAGCATGGCACTATGCAGCATACGACAAACGACCGGAACTAGAAACCGTAAGTGTGATGTGTATGAAAATACATTTGCGACTTTAAAACATATGAATTGTGTATTTGGTTTCATGGCGGAAAAATAATAAGATCTTAACTTTCTAATGTTCTTACACTAGTGGGAGAAAGAAGCCAGAGCAAAGCGAGTTGGATTATGGACTTCGAAAAATCCCGAGAAGCCATGGGATTGGAGAAAGAACAGACGAAACTAATTAACATCGTCTCGAATCACACCAGCAGAAATGAAGTTAAAGTAATTGCAGCATTGATGAGCACAAATTGAAATGATGTTGAAGAAATTGCATGATTGAAAGAAAATGCAAATGCCTTGTACATCCTCATTCTTAAAATATGTTTGATTATTTAAAAAATCAGTACTTAAAGTTGATATTTTATAGAGGAAGAATGCAAAAAATTCTTAGGGTGTGAATGTGTCAACTATTATTTTTATTCATAAGCAAAACACAATAAAGGATCACAAAATTTGTCTTCTATAAGTGTATAATATTGAAGTTAATAGATACAAATGCATCAGCAATTTTGCAAGTAGAGCACAAAACACAATATTGTACCTGCTAGCTCTCAACCAGAAGCAATAATTAACATTTTTTGTGGTGATCTATCATATAATAAATGAGAATTAGATCAAATGAAGCAAGATTAACACAGGTAACATTTCAAAAACAGGATGAAACAAGACAACACAAATGCAGTGTTTGTGTGTGTGATGATATTTGGTGCATTAAAAAGAAAATGTCATAAACAAAACACTTGAATTTTGATCATAAAGTTTGTTATTATTAAAACCATAGTTTGAAAGGTCTAAACACTCCAAACCATTTAAGACTAAAAACTAGCATCTGTTTTACAACAGAAGGTACTTTCTCTCTTTTCATTCATAATTTTGTGTGACTACACATCCAACATAAAACTAAATTTACTGTTTTTGCTAGTTTCAAGATGTTCATCAACCGGGCTACACAACACTACAAATTTTATGGTTATACAATAAAATATTCCTTTAAAATGTTGGTGAAAGAGTTGAAACTATAGTCACATCGTTCACAATTCGTTTCGGTAAGTGGTACAGATTCGAGTATGCGGTTCATCACTCTCAAAGAATTCAATACGTGAGGGGTATACAAAGTCGGTACGCTATATGTTCGTGGTACATTCAAATATAATATTGGTGCACTAGTTTTGAAAAAAATATGTAATTAAAATTTGAATCTAAAGGCTGATGGAAGCTGGTTTACAAAGAAGTCACACGTCGATAATTTACTAGACAGATAGCAAGTAGAGCTTATAAATATACAAGCTTATACGTCATAACAGCCATGCCTAGTACTTGAAGTATATACGGTGGTTGGGCCAGCGGACTCATTGTTATTAAAGTGTTGTCTTTGGATTTTATGGTGGTGCTAGTGACATCACTTTTATAATATTAAAGTGTTGTCTCTTCCCAATTACCATTAAATTAAAGGACAAAACTTAGGTACAATGAGAAAATTATGGATTTAATGAAATAATGTATTTAGTTAAGAACCATACGAAAAGTACTTTTCAATTATTGAATTTCGTACGAATTATGGACGAATCGTTTCGTAAAATACTGCGAACCGGTTTGTGGTTATCTTGGCTAGGCATGAATTAATGGTTGAAACAAGAATTTGCTATCCCTCTAACTATCATGCTCCTCCCCCAACCATCAACAATAAGTTCAGTGGGAGGTTGAAGACAAAGTGAGAAAAATGGTATAATATGTCTATACTATAATATATTACTAGGTATATAACCCGTGCGTTGCACGAGTTTTATTAGGATGCATTTATATAATTTAATTTTTCCAGTACAATAGGTCAAAAATTGAAATGGATACATGTCTAAAAGTCAAATTTATAGTGAATAAAACATGTCAATCAGATACAATGTGTTCCATCATAATTTAAAAATTAAAATCTGTTTAGAACTTTCTTTTCCCTTATAACCATAAAATTCTACTAAAATATTTATCATATTTATCATTAACCACTAAAATATAAGTAACTATCTACTTATTAGAGTAATTTCTTAAATTCTACTAAATTTTAATATTTTAACTATTGTGATGTTCTATTAATTTGTTTTGTACATATCATTCTATAAAAAATAAAATAAAATTGTGTTGACCCCTCTAAGAGAAAAGAACGTAGTAATCTAGAGTTATGCCAGAAGGTAAAAAAATTGTACAATAATTGTTCCATTCAGAAATCGAAATTGAGTACTCCCAAACAATTCATCCTTTTTGGATCTCACTGTTGACCCTCTGTTATACAAAGTTGAGTACATTCACCCTTTAATTTGACTCTTCTTATTCTCACCTCTCAAATGCTATATTAATCTTCAAAACATGCATGATATGTCTATGTCTGGTTTGAAGGTGAATTTCCATAAAAGCTCTCTGGTTGGGGTTAACATCAATGCTTCTTGGTTGTCTGAAACGGCTTCTGTGTTGGGTTGTAAAGTGGGTAAAATCCCGTTTCTTTATTTGGGGCTTCCGATTGGGGGTGATCCGCGTCGATTAGTGTTTTGGGAACCTGTTGTTAATCGCATTAAATCTAGATTGTTTGGTTGGCTTAGTCGGTTATTTCCTTCTTCAAAGCTCCGGCAGGTATAATCTCTTCCATTGAATCTTTGTTTAATAATTTATTTTTTTTGGGGGGGGGGGGGGGGGGGGGGGGGGGTGAGGATAAAAAAAATGTTACTTGGATTGGGTGGAATACTTTGTGTTTGAGGAAGGAGGATGGAGGGTTGGGAGTTAGGAGATTGAGAGAGTTTAACACCGCTATGTTAGGTAAGTGGTGTTGGCGGTTGTTAGTAGAGAGGGATGCTTTATGGCGTAGGGTGTTGGTGGCGAGATATAGTGGGGCGGATGGTGGTTTGGAGGATGGGGGCCGGAGTTGTTCTTCTTGGTAGAGGGAGATTGTGACGATTAGAGATGGGATAGGTGAGGGAGGAGAGGGTTGGTTTAGGACATGTGTCAGGAGGAGGGTGGGTGATGGTGTTGCGGCTGATTTCTGGCGTGATTGTTGGTGTGGTGATGTTCCGCTGTGTGACCATTTTAGTCGCCTATATGACTTGTCTGTTAATAAATCTATCACCGTTAGGAACATGTTTTTGTTGGGGGTGGATGTGGGAGGGGGAGCGTGGCAGTGGCGTCGTAGGCTGTGGGCGTGGGAGGAGGAGTTGGTAGAGGAGTGTAGGATTTTATTACTTACAGTTTCTTTGCAGGATTCAGTGACAGACAGATGGGAGTGGTTACCGGATCAGGTTGGTGGATATTTTGTACGCGGTGCCTATGATATATTGACATCGCAAGTGCAGCCCCAGGTTCATTCAAATGTGGAACTCATATGGCATAAACAGGTACCTCTTAAAGTATCTATTCTTGCTTGGAGGCTTTTACGGGATCGCTTACCTACAAAATATAATTTGGCAAGCCGTGGCATTATTCCCTTGGAAGCGCGGTTGTGTGCTGCTGGTTGTGGGCACGTTGAAGATGTTAATCATTTGCTCTTGTCTTGTCCACTTTTTGGTGAGCTTTGACCATTAGTGCGGGCGTGGCTAGGTGTGAGTGGGGTTGAATCTTAGACAACTACAGATCATATTTTGCAATTTATTAATTATGCTGATTGTGCGAGACCGAGACGGTCATTCTTTCACTTGATTTGGTTGCTTTGCATTTCGGTGTTGTGGAATGAGAGGAATGATAGGATTTTTAGAAATAGACAAAGGTCCTTGATACAGCTGTTAGATAAAGTTAAATCATCTTCATTGTTGTGGCTAAAAGCTAAAAATGTAGTATTTAACTTTGGTACTCAGAGTTGGTGGTCGAGCCCTCTTTTATGTTTGGGCATCGATTGATTTGGTTGTAATATTGGTTGTATTTTGTTCACTCCGTGACTGTTATGGCACACCTTGTGCTACAATAATTACGGTGCCAGTGTTATTATATTTCATTTTTGCTTGTTCAAAAAAAATCTTCAAAACATCCAAATGTAATTACCATTATCTTTTATTTTTTACACAATTATTAACATTTAATTTGTAACTTCGATTACCATTATTAAAATATTTAAAGAGTCACCCATTTATTTTACTCATAAAAAGTCATCCATTGAAGTCCAAAATTTTATTCTATTACTTAGGTTCATCATTAAAAATACACTATTACTTTTTGTATAAAAACAACACTATTGTTTCTAAGAAGTGTTAGATTAGTAGTTGTAGCTTGATTTTGTAACACAATATTATTAGGACCGGTCTCGTGAAATAAGTTTAGAATCACTTGTGACAAATTAAAACATTAGTTTCACAAATTTGTTAGATGACAATATCAATAGAGACAAAAGGAAGCTTGCAAGAAGTTGCGTATAATAAGTGTATCATTCAATGGTCAATAATAGCATGACTAATGTATTCTCCACCATGAGGCAACTTTTTGATTCAAAAACTTAACTTATAATCATATGTGGTTCAACATCTTTCTTTTTTATGATAGAATATTTGATTCACACCTGAAAATTTCAAAAATAAAAAAGATATAATTGTTCAATTACCTATGTCATATAATTAAAATTAGGAATGTAAAAAAGTTCAATATATTCCCAACCATCTGATAAACAATAAAAAGAAAGACTCAAAGAAACAAATCATTTTATTCTGTTGGGTTTTTTTTTTGGTCATACCAAGCAGCTCCCTATTTTTATTGCTTAATAACTTTCTTATTTTGGCTATATGGCTTTTTTTTTCGGCCGTTGTTAAAGGTCGGTAAAAGGAGTTACTTATAAATGAACTATGAATCTATAATACTAGGTACAAAAGAGAAGAAGGGAAAGCCTCATGGGGGAATACTTTAGTTCAACTGAATATGATAGTAGCAATAGTATCATTTAGAAAACACTCTGCGATTTTACTTGACGTGCAAAACATCGGACCCAACCTTTCAGAAGACAAAATAAAAACCAAGATGATTCTGCGACTTGGTTCAACAAAACCTAATAAAGATAACAATTGGAACTATAAAAACATGGAGCCGAACCTTCTTTTTTTTTTTGGAGAAAAACATGTAGTCAAACTTTTGAATATAGCAAGTTAAATTTTGTAGCACATATACATGTCAAAAACACGAGTCTTGTGCTTATTTAAAAAAACTGAGTTTGTTACATTCCATTTGCATAAGAAAAATTATATTATCAAATTAAACAATACTACCCAAAGTTATATAAGTTGAAGATATTAATAAGAATTTTCTGAATTAACAACCTCCCTTATGTACATGTTGTCTATCATTATTGCTATGAAATTTGCCTTATTATCAACACTTAAAATATTTTGTAAAAAGAATAAAAATCAGCACTTCTAATATAGTTAACAAAATGTTTAGAAGGCAATAATACACACGGGTAGTAATTCATTGACCATTTTTTATTTGTTTACTCTAAATATAATGGTCACCAAACATTAATAGGAACAATATTCATAGAATGACATGATTAAAGGTGCCTCATATCAGATAACAAAAGGATATAAACCACGCAAAAACAAATAACAAATAGGTTGAATACTCCAAATAAACTCTAAATAAAGTAAGATGAATCAGAAATGATACGATTGAACGGGAACAAACATAGGTAAGCGAAAAGTAGTATTTGATGAACAGAGGTGAACCGATGGAGAAAAATTTAAGTAATGAAAAAACTTCTCTAGGTGGAGATGTGCGTAAAAGAGTAGAAAATGAATGTGGCTAAGTGGTGGTTATAAAAGGTGAACGGGAATGTGAAAAATTATGCACTAAATTTGTTCAATTTGTAGGATATTATAAATGAAAAACAATGAGTAGTGGAATGAGTTGCACAAATTAATTGGAAGTTACATAATAATTTTTTCAATTTGTAGGTTATAAATAAAAAATAAGTAGTGAAAGAAGTCACACAAATGAATTAACAGGAAGTTACATAATAAAGAAGTAAGAAAAAATAAAGAAAAAGAGAGAGCCATATGGCATAAGCATGAAAGATTAATTAGAAATGAGAAGCTTTGGTGAGGTGACACTTAGTGCACTGTATGTATGTAGAGATAGAGATAGTATCTCAAAATAAAGTCACCAAAATAATTACACTAAAGTCACCAAAATGCAAAGTCAAGTAAAGTTTTTCCCATTTTCTATCTTTCACTTTCCTCTCTCCAACGTTTATTCAATTATTGTTTCAACCAACCATGGGAAATGCTCTGAGATTCCTCTATGCTAATTGCTGCAAACCAAAAACATCTGATGATCATCCACAAGCCACCGTTAGTGTTTCAGCTTTTGCTCATGATCTCTTTAACTTTGAAAACACCTCCCAGGTAACCTATTTTGTTCCTTAAAAACATCTTCAATTTTGTTTTTCACCTCAAAGTTACTGTAACATGTGTTTATATGTTTTTTATATTTTAATCTTTTTCAGGTTCCTGAAGGACTAAGCAGACATGTTGTGTCTTCCAAAAAAGCTCAAGCTAAGTGGTACACTCAATTTCAACACATTGTTCCTTTGTTAAATTGATTACTGTTAAAAAAATTGAATTTTTTTACCGGATTATTTTCTATGCACTGTCAGTGTAAAACTTTTTACTTGTTAATCTGATCAAATTACATCATAATCGTGTTTGCTATTAATATATCAAAATGTGATCTGATATATGTGTAAAAGAAAGTTACACTGACGGTGTATAGAAATTGAGTCCAATTATTATACCCTTTAATGCTTGCTTATATTGTTTTGAATTTGAAGGTATAGAAAGTTAATAGATGGTTGGAAAGAGGCAAGACCACCACCTAGGACACCTGAAGAAGCCGCTAGACTTGTTATTCTGACATTAAAAGGACATAAAAAAGAAGATGTTGAGGTTTTCATGTACTTCCAAATTTCAATTCTACTAAATTTATTTAACAGTACTGTCACTGTGTGATATGAATTGTGTGTTTTGTTGTTTGATTTTTAGGGATTGTTGACTTTCTATGGTCTTCCATTGTATCATGCTCCAGTTGAAGTAGCTGTTCAACCTCCTCCTACATCTTTACCTCAAGGAGTACTATATGAAATACACACCTTGCCGGTAAGAATCAAATTACTATCATGTCAGTGCTGTTAAATGGCGGCTATAAAGTAGCAGAATTTCAACAGATAACTATTCGGTGATATGATATTTAGTACAAATAGTTATCAAATAACAGCTATAGCACTGTTGCGTAACGAAATTTGAACAAACAACTATTTTTCACAAACTGCAATTGATAATACGAATGTAGAGTAGATTACCTATTTAGTCTTTAAAACTGCATAAATTGAGCAATTTGGTTTCTAAGATTCACAAAATTCTAAAATGATTAATGAAATTTTGAGCTCTTTGATAGCATTAGCTCTTCTACAACAATTTCAGAGATAAAATTGATTGATATAAACGAGTTTGTGATCAATGGTTTTCAATCTCAAGAGTTTTGTTTGCTTCAAAGACCAAATTATCCTTAAATTTCAGATACTAAAACAGCGATTCCCTCTTGTTAAATTATAAGCATATTATGATGAATTGATGATGTACATGTGGTAGTTGAGATGGTTCATCGATTTTGCAATTGGACTAGGTTGATGCAAAAGCAGTGGCAGATGGTGATGGTTTAACAGTTTATGTTAGCACAGCAGACCCTACAGAATCATCACGGGTCCCTAGCAACGTGCACATTGCAGCCGTGCATAGAGCGGAAGCCCGTTCTAGAAGGAACTATCAAGAGGCAGATGTATTGCACAAACAGATTATTGACGCGGGATACCGGTTGGTTTATGGTTTTACTTAATTCTCAATGTATTTGTTTCAAAGTTAAATTCTATATATTTTACTCCAATGTTGTTTTCTTGATTAGGGTGATTCCATTTGATAACGGGGAAATCCTAGCTAAAAAGTATCGGATCCGACTAAGGTACTCATCAAACAAACACACAAGTATTGATTGATTCTTGCATACATTTTAAGTCTTCAGTATTGAACTATTGATGAACTCTAGAATAAAAACAGGGGAATTGATGCGCCAGAAAACGCAATGCCGTACGGAAAAGAAGCTAAAACTGAACTGACCAAGATTGTTCAAGGGAAATCTTTGAGAGTCCTTATTTATGGAGATGATCGGTATCAACGTTGTGTAGGTGATATCTATTGTAATAACATTTTTGTACAGGTATTCATTTAATACATTTTAAGTTAATTTAACTCTTCACATTTTATGACTGTCAAGATTTTTCATGTTGATTTCTTTTTACGATAAGGAATTGATGCTAAAGAAGGGTTTAGCTTGGCACTATGCAGCCTACGACAAACGACCAGAACTAGAAACCGTAAGTGCTGATGATATGTATGAAATTGCATTTGGGGCTTTAAAATGCATGAATTGTGTATTTGGTTTAACGGGGAAAACATAATCCTAACTTTCTTATGTTCTTACACTAGTGGGAGAAAGAAGCCAGAGCGAAGCGAGTTGGATTATGGGCTTCGAAAAATCCCGAGAAGCCATGGGATTGGAGAAGGGACAGAAGAAACTAACTAACATCGTCTCAAATCACACCAGCAGAAATGATGTTGAAGTAAATGCAGCATTGATTACCACAAACTGAAATGATGTTTAAGTAATTGCCTGATTGAAAGAAAAAATGCATATGCTTTGTATATATAATCCTCATTCTTCAATATGTTTAATCATTTGAAAAACCAGTACTTGAAGTTGATATTTTATAGATGGAAAGAATGCAAAAAATTCTTAGGGTGTGAAGGTGTTGGCTTCTATGCTGAGTGCCTTATTTTTATTCATGAGCAAAACACAATAAAGGATCACAAAAATTGTCTTCTATAAGTCTAAACAATGAAAATAACAGATACAACGGCATTAACAGTTTTGCAAGTAGAGCACAAAACAAAATATTGTACCTGCTTGCTGCCAACCGGATGCCATAATTAACATTCTAGCTATGATCTATCATAGAATAAATGAGGTTAGACAAAATGAAAGCCACGTCACAATAGCTGCTCTCAAACACAGGATGAAACCAGACAACAAAAATGCAGTGTGTGTGTGTGTGGTGCAATAAAAAGAAAATGTCATAAGTTCAAAATCACATGAATTTTGATCATAAAGTTTGTTATTGTTAATACCACATTTTGAAAGGTCTAAAACACTCATTTAAGACTAAACAGTATCATCTGTTTTACAACAGAAGGTACTTTCTCTCTTTTCATTCATAATTGTGTGACTACAAATCCAACATAAAACTAAATTTACTGTTTTTGCTAGTTATGATGTTCATCAACCGGGCTACACAACACTGCAAATTTTATGGTTTATGATAAAATATTCCTTTCAATTTGAGTTTTTCCATGATGTTGTATACTACAAAAAAAAACATTCTATGAGTATGAATCATATATGATTAACAACTCATGTCATTTATCCATTATTTTGTATGATTTACCCATAATACTTAAACAATGAACTTGCAATATGAATGGCACTAGTTGTAACCATTGAAAAATATTTGAACATCATGAAACCGCAGTCTCTTTTAAACTTGTGGTGACAAAATTTTCTTTTTTGAAATGATAAATATTAGTAGTAAGTTAAAAATGTTGGTGGAAGAGTTGAAACAATAATCCGTTATCCCTCTAACTATTATGCTCCTCCCCCAATGTTATTCATAATAATAAAATAAAGAAAAGGAAACAGTGACAAACATGGTGTGACATACACCAAATCCACACAAGAAGCATTTCAATCTAAAACTAGAAGGATCAAACCCTATTGCGGTGAAATCCTTCCATTATGATAAAACACAAAGCTTGTTCGCAAAAGAAGAGAGAAGCACATGTTATGTGCTTTAATGCACATTACATAACACTAGCAGAACTCGGCATATTCAATACTTTCAGAACCACAGTACATCATGAACTCAGTACTTTAGTCTCATATCAGAATTTATATTAAAAAAAATCAGACTATTGTTGTTGTGCATGCAATATGTACACAAATTATTTTGATGCCCAATTCCCTAAGTAAACTGTATAATTATAAAATGATTTATTAACTTTCCATAAACCAGGTGAATGAACAAATTCATGCATGTGTCTTTCATACAAACTATGCAGCATGTTTCTTGGATAGAACCAGAAAAGCTGTGCAAGCAAGCATTCATCCAATATAAACAAATTGGAAACAAAACCTGGTTGCATATCCAGTCATAAATTGTACTCGCAAGAAGGAACACACAGTTAAGAATGTACTGTACAATGCTCTCTACAATCATTTCAATGGATGTAAAGAAAACCTCAAACAAGAAAGTACTTTGATTTCAATTACATGCGGCTGATAGTCGGCCAGCTAAAATGTGCCTCCTCAAATACAAGGTCGATATACGTGAGTAAGAGCATACCAAATGAGTAAAACCATGAGTTCGGAGGCACATAACTCAATTGAATAGACCATGCCATATATAAATAGCAATTGACAAGTAGAAAGGATTTTGAGCTTTTATCTTCAGGAACTAAGGAGATTCTCTTTGTATCACCGGCGGCGTTGGTGGAATCATTGTTACATCTTTATCTTTTTCAGAAAGCTCTTCTTTTACGGAAGATAGTGGACCATCTGGACTATGATATTCCATAAAGAAACTGCTAGAACTTAGAGGACTTGAAGGTTTGAAAGTAGAAGGAGACGAGTTGACACCAAGAGGAGAACTTGTGCCAGATTTGGTTGATGCCACACCTTCGCGACGCAGAGGTGAAATTGGCGGTTGGTCAACAGTGTTAATTTCTTTGCTGAAGAATTTATCATCTACAATATGATAGGCATCCCCCGTTCGCATTTCTTGAGCAAGAGAGCACCAACAACAGAATAGCCAAAGTATGCAATCCGAAACCGCAGGCTTGCCGAAACAGAAGTCATAAGTAGGCAAATTATACCTCTTTCTCATTTGGATCCTCCAAAAACCACCATAGAGCATGCCGAAAAAACATAAAACAATCCCAGCACCTACTAGACATTGCCTAACAGTGTCATCCTCAATATTAACAGCAGCCAAGATGAAAATCCAAAAGGGGGCCATACAGAAAAGCATAAAAGTGGCAATGTGAACATACATGTTTCCAAAGCCAAGTCTCTCCATATTCCAACCAAATGCACAAAAAGTACAGAAAAGTGATAGATATGCTTGAGAGATATCGTCCCAAATGTCAAGTATTCCTCCACTCCACTTTGGTCTATTTTCGACTGTTCTTAGTTGATTTTTTGTTGCAAATGAATATCTCCTCTCAAATGATTTCAGTCTCATCTGCTCTTTCTTTTGAGCAGCAGCAATTTCAACCTGCGATTCTTCGTCTGATCCAGAATCGTAATCTTTACCTAGAGGACTAAGGATTGTATATAGACCAGCAATTGCAGGTGCACCGATCGCAAAAGTTATACATATTCCAACACCGATGGCCGGGCGCTCAGATCTTTTATACCCTAAGTTTAGACCGCAAAGTGCATATTGAGCAAAACAGTTCACATGACCGAGAATTACCACTACCATTATGTGTTTCCATTCATGAGGTTTATAAGTTCCATTCTTGCAGTAATCCTTTCTAAGTTTGGCGATATCTTTTGGATTCCATCGGCACAGAAGTACAAGGTGGTAGAATAACTTTGGATGCTTGTACAAACACATTAATGTAAACAGAGCATTGAGTATTTGATTGTTTACTTCAAACCACGCATTCCTAGCCGACTTCTTTGGAATCACAGCATTCAACATACCAGTCATGACAAGGAACAGGATTCCACCTGAAACAGCAACACATAAGATCCACGCAAAAAGGGCCATGTTCATTGGGTTCCTAATCCATTCTATTGTCATCTTCTTCATCGAATCCCAATCGAGTTTCTTTGAAAACATGTGCTTGAAGCGTTCTCTTAAGCTATGTGAACTCGGAGAAGGCACAGATTGTGAAGCCTGGTCCATCTGAGTGGCAAGACGCTTGAATTTGGCAGATGCAGAACCGAATTTCAAGAAGTTGATCCTATTAGGAATAGCACTCAACGTGCTCGGGAACTTTCTACCAGGATTTTCATCCGTTACCATTGCTCTTCGAGAACTTGAAATATCTATGGAAGTAAACTCATTGGCTTTACTTCCATTATTGTTACATTCCTCAATTTCATCTTTACCATTATTATCAACCGAAACCATTATGTTATGAAGTCTAAGCTTTCTCAATCAAAATCAGAACCTTGCAAATCAATAGTACAGGTACAGAACAAATACTGCAAGGACAAAAACATAACAAGTTGTGCTAAGTATTCAAATCAAAAACAAATTTCATGTCAATCTATAAATACAATACAAAGAAGATACCAGATGACGACGACAACAGCATCGATCAAACACCACCATAATGTTCTATCATATGTCATATTCCTATCTAACTCATTAATCTCTAGACCTTCTTAATAGTTTTTCTAGGTCTTCCTCTGACTCTAGTGATTCAACTACTCTCCATCTGATATATTCTCCTTACTACAGAATCAACACGTCTTCTCTATACATGCCCAAATCACCTAAGTCGAATTTCTACCATTTTTCTACAACAGGTGTCGTGTTACCCCAACTCTCACTCATTAATATTGTCATTTTTAATTCTATCATGTTTAGTTTTACCACGTATCCAACACAACATCTTCATCTTCATCTCTGCTACGCTTATTTTACAAGCGTTGATAGCCTAGTAAATAGATCGTAATAAAACTTTACCAATTAAATTCACAATTCACATACTAAAAATCATAACATAACTTAAACTTAAAACCCAATATCCAATTTTAATAAATAATAATAGCAACATATTCATCTCATAAAACAACTAAATAAAAGAAAAACACCCTCAAACAAAACCCTAGTAATCAAATATGGTGATAAGAGAAAGCAAAACAAAAATGACCCAGATGAAGAAAATAAAAAATTGAAGGCACATGAAGAAATGGGTTGAATAGAAACATACCTGTGAAGTGAGAAAACAAGAAGAATAAGAAGAAAGCGTTGAAACCAAGTAAGAGTTATATTGAGAGCAAAAAAGAGAAACAAGAAATGGAATATGAACAACTGTCAGAAACAAGAATGGTTTTACATGTATTCGCTGACTTTAGCATGTGGTCAAAAAGATTGTTGCTTCATGTGACTTCTCATTAGAAGAAGAAGAAGAAGAAGAAGAAGAAAATGAGATAAAATAAAAATTATATTTGATGAGTGGTTGGAGAATATCTTTCTTTTTTCGTCTAAAAATAAAGACAACTTTAATAAAAAAATTAAGTAACAAATTATTTGGTATTTTTTAATTTTAATTTTTTTTAGTAACTTGGTTTTTATTAAATTAAAAATTTATATATCTACGGAGTATTTAATTTGCGGCGTCGATATTTTATTGGCATTATTGAGGGGCGGGGCATTATTGACTATGCAAGACTTCTTGACCGGTTTGTATAGTTAAGCTATTTTCAATTAAAAAATATCCTGACATGACATCATTATCAAGAATAACTGTTTTTTTATTTTTTTATTCTCTCTATCTCATTACCTGCTCCACAATATTAATCATTACTTAATTAAGTATTAATATAGATATAAGTGGTTATTTTTAAAGAAGAAATATCTAGTCTGGTTATAGTTTTGAGAATCATTGTGGTACGTTGGATATACTATACTTGTCACTGCCCCATTTCTCACATTATTATTAGATGTATTAGTTCATGCATCATCAATTTAATTTATTTTTTTTAACAAACAAATTGAAAACCGTATTGTAAAGCGAAGATTTTTGCTCGTTGAATCATAAGATATTATGGCAAGGGTGGTTTGGTTAGATGATTTCATAAACTATCTACTCAAATAAAAAAAACTAACCTATAATAAAACCCCATACACTATCTACTCTTTATTCAATTTTATTATTATTGCGTACTAATACTTATAGAAGATAAATGTATAAAAATCCAAAAAAATGGGTTTTTACCCAGATCAGAACACAAACATAGTATGTTTATGCAAATTTTTTGGTATTGTTTTCTCTTCTTCGGATTGATGTCCACAGACAATGATATACAAAATCAAGATTTAGTGTCAGAAATCATGTGTCCAACCAAGACTTTCTCCCAATAGAAGCTCTTATTTCTAGGGGTGTTCAAATTCAAACCGATCCAAATAAAAACCGCAAATCGATCCAAAAAAATCGAAAACCGCACAAAACCGAATATTATTGGATGTGTTTGGATAACATTTGTGAAAACCGCTCGGATTGGATCGGATTTTGGATTGATTTTTCAAAACCGAACCAAACCGATTAAAAATATTTTAATACATATTTCCATTTTTATAAGTATAATATATTATAATAAGCTACTTTTTTTTCTTTTTAATTACTTTAATACTACATATGTGTTTAATTTCATCAATTTTGTTTCTATTTTGCATTTTTCAAAGATAGTCAATCATTTTATTCCGTGCTATTAATTTTTTATAAATCATATGTCATGTTTTATATCGAACCTATTATTTTATCATATTTTTATAAGATTATTATTAATAAAAAAAGTTAGAATTTGTAATTTGGATATCCAAAAATCGATCCAAATTAAACCGCATTAAGTTGGATCGGATCGGATCGAATTTTAAAAATTAATCATCTAAAACCGAACCGAACCGCAAATAATTTTATCTTTGGATCGGATGAGTTTTTGCCTCAAAACCGATTCACGAACACTTATTTGACATAGCTTAAATGCAAAATAGAGTGTGATACGTTCTATGATCTATCAATACTAGCAATTTTTTCATCCTTCCAAACAAATTACTCTACCAATTAGTAGTCTCACAACAAAACTCATCTAAAGGATTCAAGCATACCCCTCCAATCGATTCACAAGGCAAGTACACTTCACATTAGTAATATGTAAGATGAACAACTACATAGACAATCATAACACATAACAAATATAATCAAACATTGAAGTCCAACCGACACAAGACTTGGGGACAATTCAAGTAAGATCATCCTCTTCAAGTTCTTTGGCTTTCAGTTTCTCCTTCACCCTTAAAAAAAGTGTTGTTTTCCAAGAGTCCTTCACAATATTCATGCAAAAAGGTAATGCAGATGAATTAATTTGAGAATGACTATTTATGGAATACAAAACAAGGCCAATAATTCAATACTTTGGTAAAAAAAAAGTTTGTAGTTCAATACTCAGCTGAGGATAGTTACACATACAAAAGCACTGATAACAATTTTCTCTTGATTTATTTCACGTATAAAACAGTTGAATTATCTGAATTGTCGATATGTCTTGAGTATCTTATCCCACAACAACTCAATATTTCACAATCTGTAAAATATGATGAAAATTGAAAGAGAGAAAAGGGAATTTTTTTGAATTAGCACTAAAAAACTTTGTCCTGCTATACCTATCTCTCTTGGTAGTTAAATTCAAAAGTTCAATATAACAACTATCGTACGTGTGAACATATATTAAGGTGAAATTTGAAGCAGATGCAAAGTGGTAAAAACATATATATCAAATTGTTGTAATATTGAGCAATTTAATTATGATGTTTATTCTAGTATAAGATTATATGTCTAAAAACGGTTATGTCTTTACATAACTTAGAGCTTACCAAAGGAGACATGCTATCAAACTCTTTGACAACTTCAGTAAACTTTCCAACATCTTCTTCATCAATTGCAGCAGCAACATCCTAACCGATTTTTTTTAAAAAGAAACAGGTTAGCAATTCAGTTGGTGAACACCCGACTACAAAAACAATCAATGCCGTAATAGAGGCAGCTACTGAAAAAGTAGGCGTGTTCTAATGTATAATTTACAAAGTCGTCAACATCTAATAATGAAATTTCACAAGCACTATACCGCCAAAAGTCTGTGTTCACGTGTTCCTGAAAATGTTGGATCCAGTTCCTGCAAAAACAAAAAACACATCTAAATAATTTAGTACCTGGTGAATGGTGATATTCACAGTCTTTAGACGTAAATTCTTGAAAGATATTAGACCTGATATCGCTCTAATGCATTGGTAATTGCAACAACATCTCCTTTACAAAGTTGGCAAATCCCCGCATTAAGAAGATGTGTTTTAACTCCATACTTCAACAAATTATTGTTGAGACATTGGCGAGCTATCTCTTCGTAAATTTCAATCGATTTCTGATATCTAGAGAATATTAAAAAACGATGAAGCAATTAACATTAAATATACCATAAAGAGAAAGATATGATAAAGTTCCTTCCAATTCACATTATTCTAGCTGTTAGTTTGTTGCTGCTCTAATTCACAAATGCCATACACATCAACTTATGAGTAAGAACAAACAGCAATAGACTAATGTTGTTTGAAAATTATATAAAATGGAAGTTTATTTAAAATTATATATCAAACTAGTATTTTCTTTGACCTTAGCTGATCTCAACATGGGAGGAGGTGGGGGAGAAAAGGTGAAATAAAGGAAAATCGGCTTGTTAGACTAAAAAAACACGGTAAGCAACCAACATAGAATGAGAGATAACCTTGTTTAACCATTATAAATGAGGCATTATCAGCA
Source organism: Medicago arabica (assembly GCA_946800305.1). Taxonomy (NCBI): domain Eukaryota; kingdom Viridiplantae; phylum Streptophyta; class Magnoliopsida; order Fabales; family Fabaceae; genus Medicago; species Medicago arabica. The sequence continues at coordinate 8,922,350 of OX326970.1, read as the reverse complement.
ATGAAAAAGATAAAATAAGTAGAAAATAGAAAATCATACTGTTCTAACTGAGCAGAAAATTGAGCAACTTTTTGTTTGCACTGATTTGCAGATGTTGTCACTTCTTCACTTTCAAAAAAATCAGCTGATTTTTCATAATAAACAAGAGCCTTTTCAATATTTTGTTCAGACTCACACATTTCGGCGATTTCCTGTGCAAACCAAAAGCAAAAGCCAATTATGGTATGTTTATGGTGATTCCAGTAAGAGTACCTAAAAAGGACTGCCAAGAAGAAGAATAACATTTACAACTGAATATGAATCTCAATAATTAAAATTTAGATTACCGCACAAACAAAAAAATACGGAAGTAGTAGTGATATACTGATATATACCTTCAAATACTTAGCAGCCATAGAAATTCTTCCAATATCACAGAACATGTTTACTGCATTATCCAAGCAGGATATAGCTTCTGCATAAAAGAGAGTAAAGGAAGATTAGCATTGAAAGTTCTATTTTTTAATCATAATGCAAGCTATGCCATGTTAACAAATGCTTTTCGGCTATATAATGACTTTCGTATCAAAAGTTATGGATCTCAACAACAGTTATGCCCATACAACTTAAGTTTAAGGACAATGTTTGTTGATACGAAGAACCAATTCATAATTTTGGCTTGAATGCTTCAATTGTGAAGGGAGTTTTTACTTGCTATCTCTCTTTCATTTTCATCCGAGATTTCTGTTTTTCTCTTGTGATATGACCCTTTTCGAGCAAGGATCAAGCTCCAGAAATTTAGAGAGGAATAGAGAAAAAAGATAATAATACTGATTTGAAGTCCGTAACTCTCGGAGGAATCCCACGTATCTGTGTCGTCTCCTTTCTAATGTATTTGCACGATTCATCTCATACTTAGGACATCTCTAATTTAATATCTTATTACAGTCATATAAAGGAATGAAATGTATCCCTAACTTCTGCGTGCGGCACCCTCTAATATTAATATAGGTAACTATGTTAATAAAGTGCTTAGTGAAAAGTGTTTTCATATAATCGCCTATGTATAAGTCATATCCATAATAAAGAAGGAATGTGGTTATGCTGTTTCCATGTAAGTCGTAAGCTACTTTCATGAACTATCATGAAAAGCTTATTGAATTAAGCAGAATATAATATAGGCATGTCATAAGTTATTTTCATAAGTTCTCCCAAACACTTGTGCAACAATTTATGTCATAAATTTATATAAGTTGTAAACAGTTTCTTCTAAACACATCCTTAACATACGAGGAAGCAAATTATCTGATTTCATGAAAACGGAAAGCTTGAAAAGGAAGACATGAAGTTATACAAAAGTTTTACACATATGTCAGTGTACAAAAGTTAGACATGTATTGGCAACACAGTAAGAATTTTAGACATGTATTTGCATTGCATAGCAAATTAAACATAGAATGACACCATTGGAACCCAGAAAACAATCCTAGAATATAACCATATACTCATATACATACCGTTTTTATTGGTTTTTTTATAGCAATGTGCAGCATCAACATAAGCTGAGGCAGCTTCATGCTTGCTTTCCAACTTGAATCACAAAACAACAAGGATCATTTTAGGGTTAAAAGATAATTAGAAGCAAAGTAGTTAACTGCAAAGAAAGCTAAACTGTGTCACCTTCACATGGCAGTTTGCCAACTTAATGTAGGTTGATCCTGCTTTATCCCCTGAAATAGCATCACCACCAACAACAACAACAATTTCAGCCTGATTTTACTACACCTAAAATGTTATTAACAACTAGAAAGCACATTTAAAAGTAATACACCATACACAACACATACACCATACACGACACATATAGTATGATATAAGATAAATGGATTAGGACCCTTGTTTTCATCATTAAAAGTCATTGGGTTCAACAACTTCAAAATATTTAAGTGGGGCCGATGAATTTTAACTATCAACATAACCCCCTAGTGAAGGATTCAACATAACATTCACAAATATAGCATGACAATACATGATATGAATATAATTTCTACACAAACATATACATGTAATATTAAAACATAAACAAATGTTTAAAACCAAAAATAAATACATAATTTACAATCGATCAAGCACCAACACAAACATTGACATACATACACATAGATAGTGACACGTAAATACATGCAATAATTTAATAGAACGGAAGTCACTAAATATGATTACATATATCGGTTGGACATCAACAGGTGTCTGACTCTCCACTCCAGACATTTCTTTAATCTGGAGTGTCCATACTATATAGATAATTATATAAAACAATTATCATGTTATCAAAGAACTTTCTAATATAACAACAAAGTCATATAACGAAACACAATTAAAAATATACATGAATTATACGACATAAGCATTGTGCTTAACAACCTCATCCAACAACATGCAACGATTCCATTGCATCACAACTCACGATTAATTAACCTTAAAAAAACATGTAATTAATCATCAATTAAAAAATAACTGAAAACGTTACATAATTTGGCAAGCTTGTAACAATTGGCAGATTTATCAAAAAAATCAGCAGCATCCTCAAATTTGGAACCAAACATGCCCCAACTACTCAGCTTTTTCTCTGCCTTATTCTCAAAATCTTCTGCCCTTGCTAATTGATCTCCCATGTTATCAACAAAATTGAATATCGATCAAATTCAATTTTCCTAGGTTTTCATGCAAATTAGATTGTTATTTAAAGAGATTGAAATTGTTATGCAAATAGAAAGTATTCATGACAAAACTCAGAGAACATAAAGAAGAAAAATACTAGAATTGTTAATTTCGCTTTACGCAATATGCTTTCAAGGGGTTGATTTATTGGGATTTCGTGGTTATAAGGCTATTTTAATGGGCTAAACCCAACAATTTTGTGAAAAAGCTCGAAATTACGAAATTGTCTTTAATAACACGTTGTGTAACACTTTCCTTAATAAAAAAATAAATTTGGTACTTTTTTTTTTTTTGAGGAAAAATAAAGTTGGTACTTAACTATTGGATGTTCATTTTTGAACCTTCGGTAGATAACTATCGGATATTCATTTTAAAAATTTCCATTTTGTATATCCGGTAGTTAACCATTGGATGTTCATTTAAAAAAATTCATTTTCTACCTCTGGTAGATAACGACCTGATGTTCATCCCGTAACTCAAACCAATATCGAACTATCAATGTCCACGTAGGTGAGAGACCAAAATGAATGATATTTTGGTAATCCAAAGGGTTGGTAAAAGCTGTGAAGCATACTACATAATTTGTTTAGAACTAAGGTCATCATGGATAAGTTCATTAAAAGTTGTCACTTTTGAAGAGCCTTTGTCTTAGCAAAATATCAATCATCTTGATCTCTCGTCTATGTAGACATTATAGGATGAACATCCGGTAGTTATCTATTGGTGGTAAAAAATTGAAATTTTTAAAATAATCATCCGATAATTATCTGACGAATGTACAAAATAGAAATTTTTAAAATGAATATTCGGTAGTTAAGTACTTGATACTCATTGTTACACACCAGACATGTTATAAGGATAATTTTGTGATTTTAAGAGACCTGAAGAGAGCATGAAGAGGGTCTAAAGGGAAATCTTCAAAAAGCTCAACAAATTATAGTTTATAAACGAGCTTCTTTTTTGCTCAAAAAATAAATGAGCTTCTTTTTTATTATTCTTTTTTCCCTTTGACAATTTCTTTATTTTTATTCTTGGAAACCGTCTAGTCTAGATTTAAGGCACTTAATCAATATTAATTAATTTATCAGTGTTTGCTTTTGGCCGAAAAAAAAAAAACTAATGTTTATTTTTGTGTTCATATTTTTTGTTCTAACTATCAAAAAAATTTAGCAGGAAGTTATTGTCCTTATTAAATTTAAATTTGTTTAATTATTCTTAAATTTTTTGGATGAATTTTTGCAGGCATATTTAGAACTTTATAAAATATTTTTTAACATAAAATAAATTAAATATGATTTTTTAAAATTTTGAAAAGTTTAAGATAAAAGTAATGAAAATTTGAACATGAAAACTATATTTTGAACTCATGTTTTAATCCTTATGTCTAATTCCACTACAGAAACTATCACCCCTTGTCTACCACAAAACAACAACCACCTTCAAGAAAACCCAATCCCCGACCCAATTCCACAAAATGGAACAATTTCTGGAGCAGTATTCAACATATCAACAACCATGGTGGGTGCCGGAATCATGTCAATTCCGGCGACGATAAAAGTTCTTGGTATAATTCTGGGGCTATTGGTGATCGTGTTGGTGGCAGTTATAACAGATTTAACTGTTGAGTTATAGGTTCTAAAAAGATTTCTTTCAAACTTTTGTCCCCTTTACTTTTATGTTATCAATTTTAGTCGGTGTGTCTATCCGAAAGAAATTCACATGACAAGTGTGAAGTGGCTTATTTTTTATGCTATGACATTGTTCAGACCTCAAAATATGATTAACTCGGTAATTTCGTCGCTACAAAAGTTAAAAAAGATTACAATAATGTGCGATGACTTTATTTTTTATAATTATCAACTTACACATGATTTATTGTTGCAGTTCATCCCATTAGAGCAGAGCTTGTAAAGCCAACAAACATGAGTGCCGCCGTGCGACTTTCATTGTTAATAGGTGTAGCCATTTACTTTGCTATCGGCTTCTTTGGCTACCTATTGTTCGTGGACTTGATCATGCAGGATGTATCGGTAAACTTCGACCAGAACTCCGATTCAAGCATCAATTTAGTGCTAGACGACATTGTTCGGCTAAGCTACGCGCTCCATCTTGCACGTGTGTTCCCTATGATAAACTATTCCTTGAGGGCCAACATAGATGAACTATTATTCTCAAAGAAAAATAAGCCTCCATTGACTTTGGTCACCCCTAGATTTGTGTCACTCACTCTTGCTTTGCTAGCATTCACATATTCCTTAACTGTGGCCATTCCAAATGTTTGGTACTTTTTCCAGTTTATGGGATCCACTACAATTCCCTGCCTCTCATTCCTCTTACATGATGCAATCATTCCAAGGTATTCTATAGATTTGTCACATCTTTTATATGATGTATGTTAATTTGATTAATTGATCTACAAATATTGAGTAAATCGTCAAAACAGTTCTTGACTTTGCAAAACTTGACAAATTAGTCGCTAAGATAATTAATATTTGAAAGATCGTTAGGTATTGTCACTTATTATCATTTCAATTATATAGATAATATTGGAAAAAAAATTAACTTGTCATACAATTTGCAAAATCAGGGATTTCTTAAAATATTTGGTCTTAGAATTAAACTAAGATCATTTTGATGATTTATTCTACAAATATTTGATTCCTAATTCGTACCTCAATTTTTTAAGGAACAGGGATAGGCATGGCATATAAAAACAAAAGATCAAGTAATGGCAATAGTGGTTATCATTTTGGCTGTTGAGACAAGTGGAATTGCTGTATGGACCAACTTGTATGGTTTCAGTGCTTGACTACAAGGATTTGAAGGCATCCTAATTCAGTTCTCACCAAAAGAGTTATTCTGCTTCTATAGGGACTTCCCCTCCCAACCAACCATATTTACTTTAGGTTGTTAAAATTTTAATCCCTATAAATATATCAAAATTCGCTTTTAATCCTGATAAAAAAAATGACATATTTTAGACCGATAAATTTTTTTAGCATGAAGTTATTGTCCCTATTATATTTAAATTTGTTTAATTTAGTCATATTTTATCATTTTTATGATGTTATTTTAATTATAATTAAAAAGTTTAATTTCATTAAAATATGAACAACATCACTATACAAGGAAATGAGTGATTGACTATTTTTTACGATTAATATATATGTTGTTATTTGTGCAATTTATTTCGCCAAAATTTTTAATCACACTTCCTTAAAAAAAAAACTGCCCCATTAATAATTCAATTATGGACTCGCCTCTGAAAGAAGGGCTAAAGGCCCGAGAAAACAACTAAACATCTAACTCCCATTATATCACCATCAACCATGTACAATTAAACAAAAAAAATATGTTGGACAAAATGAACCTCAAATGAACGAGCATAAACTTTGTTATACAAACGAGAGTTCACCTCATGATAGACGTGAATCAATGTAAACTTCCAGTATCTTGCGCATCAAGATCGCCATGACTAAATTTAACGATTGAATTGTACTTTTTTAAATTAGTAAATTGTCAAATAATTTCTCTAATACTCATTCTAACCATTTGATCAAATAAATATTTGTACAAAGTGATTTTTTTAACAGCATACCTCTACTTGTAGCTGCACAAACAAATTCCTCAAACCAAATAAAACCGTAATGACCGACAAAATTATATTCAAAAGATTTAGCACTCGTTTGGTTGCCTGGTGGGGAGCCGTAAATGTGAGTTTAGAAATCTTAAAAGTGAGTTTGTTAAAAAATTGGTGTTTGGGTAACTATTCTTAAAATTGAGTCTGACATGTGAAAGCAATCCCAGTCAAAGCTGGTATTTGTAGCTTTTGGGAACACGGTGGGAATTGATTGCAGTTAATTTATTATTTTATAAGTGAATGCTCTTCATTTTACATATTTATCCTTTCTTTTGTGCCGTTTCACTCAACGAATTATTTAGGAGCTGCAATATTGTTTTAAATTGCTAATTAGAAAAAAAAAATGTTGATATATTTTGTAAGATTAAACTCAGTCTTTTTTTTAAGAAACAAAAATGAATTATATTACCATGAATAACGTAATTGTTGAAGCACAAGGCGTGCCATAACAATCACGAAAAGAACAACATGATGTCAAAATACAATAAAGTCAATTGATGTCCATACATAAAAGCGGGCTCGACCACCAACTCTGAGTGCCAAACTTAAAACCACATTACTAGCTTTCAACCACTACAAGGAATTTGATTTTTACTTTATCTAACAACTGTGGTATAGAACTTTGACGGTTTCGAAACTACTTATATATGATAAAAGCCCGAGTCTTATTTATTTTGAGGTTGTATATGATAAAAGCCTAACTATTTATATTATGGATTTCTTAATAATTTAAATTCACATTTTTCATGGACCTTTTTATCATATCAACCCTTCATATATGATTTTAACAATCTATGAATAATTTTGTCAAAATAATTTTATAAATAACTTATTTTTTTATAACTATAAAATATTTAATTTAATGATACAGATTAAATTTGAATAATTATATAAAATTGAAATGAATTCTAATTGTATTTTAAATACTTATAATTATAATGAAACTCATTTTGGTAATTATAGACGTAAAATCAATTTTGATTCAAACTATCCAAACAATATACATTGTTAAGAATCACTTTCATATTAATGCATCCAAACATAAATTAATTTCACTCAACTCACTTTTGAGCTGAATCAATTCGTTCAAAATCAATTTTTATCACCGTAGAACCAAATACACATTTAATAAGGTTACTTTCTTAAGACCGAATTTCATACAAGACATTTGATTAAGGTGAAAGATAGTCTTATCATCATCAAGTTCAAAAGCACGTAGTTTGTTGAGCAAGTGATTTATAGTAATTTTGTTTTTTTGAAACAAGTGATTTATAATAATTATACCTAATGATTTGTCTGTCAGTAATGAAGTTGTCAAATCAATAGAAAAAACTTTCCAATGATGATATAGGAAGAAAGTACCCGAAACAGGCAAACGATAGAGACACCCACCAGATTGATCCAACAAAAAATAATAATAGAGACCAACCAAGATTATATTGTCTCAATCCACAAATCATTTCATCAACCAAATCAAAAAACAAAAAACATAATCCTCAATCCTTATGTCTAATCCCACTACAGAAACTATCACCCCTCTTCTACCACAAAACAACAACCACCTTCAAGAAAATCCAATCCCAGACCCAATTCCACAAAATGGAACAGTTTCTGGTGCAGTATTCAATATATCAACAACCATGGTTGGTGCCGGAATCATGTCGATTCCGGCAACGATGAAAGTTCTTGGCATAATTCCAGGGCTATTGGTGATCGTGCTGGTGGCAGTTATAACTGATTTAACTGTTGAGTTTATGCTGAGGTGTACAAGTTCTGGTAAAGCAGTTACGTATGCGGGTATGGTGGGAGAGAGTTTTGGTTCTGTTGGATCTCTTGCTGTTAAGATTTGTGTCATTACCACTAATCTTGGTGTTCTTATCGTTTATTTCATTATTCTTGGTACGTTTTTCTTCGACTTTAGTCTAAATTAAATTAGCATAAAGTTTGTCATGATTCTTGATTTGTTTATATAGTTTTTTCATATAATTGTAAAGTACATGAATATATGTTAGTTTAATGTAGCTTAATTTTAACTAGTTAGGATTTTCTCATTATATATACTTTGAGTAAACCACTGAACTACTCTAAACATGGTTGAACATTCTTAAATAATTAACTTGATTCTCAGATTTAACTAGTAATCAATTAAGTTCTATATTTTAAGGGCACTGGATTCCTTATCATATGCAGTTCACATAGTTTCACGTTGTAATGAATCTCAACCGTTGATTTGAGATCAGATGGTTCAGATTTTAAATTCAACGTTACACAGTAATAAAGTCTCAGCCACCGATTTAAGAACGAAGTCCTAATTTATTACTATGTTCTTCTGCTTCCGGTTCAATATTCTAACCATATACCATCAATTTGGTACTGCCAATTTAGCCCATGTCATTAGTACTAACAATAATTAAAAACCATTTTTTAAATTCAAATTAAGTTATACATGCTTGTTCTTTTCAAATTAAAAATAAGTTATTTATATGCTTGTTGATGTTATAGACAAACATATGTGATTATTATATGACAAATGGATTCTTGGCATTAGTTGTCAGGCTAGGCTGAGCTAATCTATTATGTTAAAAAAAGAAAAATTGGTACAAGTCCATCATTGTATCTGTTATTATAGACTTATTTTAAGTACAATATGACATTTTTTTAAAGTTTGGTAAAACATATATTGGATTGGTTAAAGGTCTATTCGGTGTTTATATTTTTAATATAATATTTGGACTTAACCAGTGACTTTACTTTAATAGGAGATGTGCTATGTGGAAATGAGTTCAATGGTGCCACACATTTAGGTATTCTACAACAATGGTTTGGCATCCACTGGTGGACATGTCGTGCTTTTGCTCTTCTTATAGTTGCACTCTTCATAATGCTTCCCCTAGTTATGTTACGCCGTGTAGGTACAAGCTGTTCATTTTTCCAAGTTAAGCCTTTCATCTTATCTTAATCAAGTACATAATTTGGTTAATGAAGCAATTTTTTTTTTATATGAACAGATTCACTCAAGTATAGTTCTGCATTGTCAATCCTTCTAGCATTGGTTTTTGTTGTAATATGCTCCTCGATGGCATTACATGCATTATGGTCCGGGAAAACTCAGTCTGTGCGAATACTACCCGATTTCTCTCAAGTCACTGCCCTTGATCTTTTCACCACTGTCCCTATTTTTGTCACAGGGTTTGGATTCCATGTCAATGGTTAGTTTCATGACATCAATATTATCACACTACATATCTCATATGACTACAGCATAAAATATACCATTTAACCCAATGTTAAAATATAATTTTAGTCCTATAAATATATTGATTTTTGTTTTTGACCCTAAAATAATTTCCTTTAAACTTTTAACTCAACAGTTTTCCGGTTACCCTCATCGCTTAACTATTGTTACGTCTGTTTAACTGAAGAAGAGTAAAAGAGTGCAGTAAAAAATTTCTTTATAATTTTAATTAAACTTACAAACAGTTTTTCATTGCAGTTCATCCAATTAGAGCAGAGCTTGTAAAACCAACAGACATGAGTATTGCCGTTCGACTTTCATTGTTAATATGCATAGCCATTTACTTTGCTATCGGCTTCTTTGGATACCTATTGTTCGGGGAGTCGATCATGCCGGATGTATTGATAAACTTCGACCAAAACTCTGATTCAAGCATCGGTCGATTGCTAGACGATGTTGTTCGGCTAAGCTACGCGCTCCATCTTGCACTTGTGTTCCCTATCATGAACTATTCCTTGAGGGCCAACATAGACGAACTATTATTCTCAAAGAAAAATAAGCCTCCTTTGGCCTTGGATACCCCTAGATTTGTGTCACTCACTCTTGTTTTGCTAGCATTCACATATTTGTTAGCTGTGGCCATTCCAAATGTTTGGTACTTTTTTCAGTTTTTGGGATCCACTACCATTCCTTGCCTCTCATTCCTCTTCCCTGCTGCAATCATTCTAAGGTATTCTATCAGTTTGTCACCTCTTTTATATGACATATGTTAATTTGATTAATTGATCTAGAAATATTGAGTAAATCATCGAAATGATTCTTGACTTTGCAAAACTGTGACAAGTTAGTTGCTAAGACAATTAATATTTGAAAGATCATTAGGTATTGTCGCTTATTATCATCTTAGTCATATAGATTATATTGAAAAAAATATCTAACTTGTCACACGATTTGCAAAATCGAGGATTCTTAATAATATTTCGTCTTAGGATTAAACTAAGATAATTTTGATTATTTATTTTATAAATATTTGATTTCTAACTCTTGTCCTAATTTTTTTGGGCACAGAGACAGGCATGACATATCAAAAACAAAAGATCAAGTAATAGCAATAGTGGTGATCATTTTGGCTGTTGGGACAAGTGGAATTGCTATATGGACCAACTTGTATGGTTCCAGTGCTTGACTCCAAGGATTTGAAGGCATCCTGATTCAGTTCTCACCAAAAGAGTGATTCTGCTTCTACAAGAGTCCAAGATCTGAATAATACTTGTGTATATGAAGTTATGCAAATAGTGTATCACTTGATTTGATGTCCTGGAATTCTCTTATTCTTTCCATCTGTTACAATGTTATATGTTACTGGCATTGGTCATTGTTCAGGTCCCGTTATGGATCTATAGACTAAATTGAAAAATTATATGAAAAGGAATCTATAGAAAAAGGAATTGAAGAATCTCAATAGAGGAACAAAAGTCAACACAATTCACATGAAAAGTAGGAACTTACCTTGACAAGCAAGTAACACCATAGAATTTGTCTCCTCCTGAGTAACTAAAGTGAGAAAATTAATGATTATTACTTCAACAAATGTATGTTTTGCTATTATATAATTGTGATATTATCTTTGATTGTAAATAAATCTTTGATAATATTCACACTACCTTCTGAAGTGAGAAAATGGAGTGTTTCTGTTATGAAATTATATGTAGTGTTTTTTAGGAGTCATATACATAACAATAACATTTAATTACAGTGTCTTGAATAGAACTACCTCCAATAGAGAGAACTACGAAAAACCTAGAAGAAAAAATTAAGCCCCAAATGTGAATTGTCATATTAGCATCTTGACTTCGGATGGATTATTTATGGGTTTCTTGCAACATTCTTAGAAAACTCATGCTTGCTTGCATCTGAATTGTTATCAAGAAATCGAATCGGAAACATAAATAAACATGTCCTTTGTGGAGAACGAAAGAAGAAATCAAGAATGATATCAGTTCATATGCATGGATCGAACATATGAAGATCAAAACAAAAACCTCTTGGATCACACAAAACCTTATTTTTCTTTAATATGAAGAAAAGTGCATAGAAAGCGAAGGCCGTAACTTGAACTTGTGACGGGAAATGTTACACAGCTTGAACAAGAAGATGATGAACATGTATATGATAATGGTTACACAAAGTTAGCAGCTTGAACTTGTGTAGGAAAATGTTACTCAACTTGAACAAGATGATGAACAAGAATATGATAATGGTTACACAAAGGTCGCAACTTGAACTTGTGTTGGGAAATGCTACACAACTTGAACAAGAAGATGATGAACATGAATATGATGATGACCACACAGACAATTTCAAGCTCTAAGTTTTATTCACCTCACCAGTTTATGCAGATAGAATGTGTTAGACAGAATTGTGAATTTTCTAGTTAAGGATACTTTGAAATTAATTTGACACTCACTTCAAACCTATCAATCCATGGTTGTTTGTATAATAAAGTTTTGTCAGTTACTATTGTATACTAGAGAAAAGACGAAATAATTTTGCCAAATTTTTAGAACCATGAAAGCATGAATTTTGTATACTTTGATTATACTAAGTGTCTTTATTAAAAGAGAAACTTGTGTTAGTATTCACACAAAAAAAAAAAAAACTCATGTTAGTTAGTGAAGGGAAATCATTATTCACGTGTTTTTTTGTTCTTTTTCAAATTACGCTCTCTCATCTAGTACAAAATCTATATTTTAGATTCACTCAATTAATAATGTATATAGTCTTTATTATAGATCATCTACAACATTTAACGAATGAATATAAAATGTTGATTTTTGTTTATAATAGTGAACGAAAGATATAGTGAGTAGACTTTGTTTGCAAACGTACGCACTACACTAAGACAATGTGTTGCATTCTGCACAATTCTATCTTCTGAACAATCAATCATCGAGTGATCAACAACATCATATGACATTCTGTGAATTACGTCGAGAATCTCTCGATGACCTTGATGAGATTTATTCTAATTCACATCTGGAGGGTGTGTATTTTATCTTAAAAAGAACCTTTCAAATTACTTAAAAGGCATTATTGAAATGGATGAACATTTTATTTTATTTGCTTGAATAATATAATAAATCTTCCTAAATATGTGATGCTTTAAAGTAGAGCATATCATTTAAGACTCGGTAATAGGAGAAAAAATTTAGAAGTGTCTTGAGACTTAAGATCTCACTTAAAACTTCATTCTTAAGTGGACTCCACATCACTTTTTAATAAAATAATCATTGTTGAGTTGCTTTTGTTGTTTTTGTTGAAATGTAAGTAATAAAGAGTTATTAGTGGGACCCATTTAAACCTTTTGTTAGAGAGTCTCTATTGAAGTGGTTGAGTACCTATTAGGTATTATTAATAAAAAAATTTAAAAAAGCGATGTGTCCATGAGTGACCCGTTTAAGACCTCGAGATTGATCGTCTCCATTGTGAATGCTATAACACATGATATTTGCTTGTAAAAAAAATCAGGATATTTGATTAATACAAAGAGTTAAATATGTTTTTGCTCCCTATAAATATACAAACTTTTTGTTTTAGTCCTTCTAAAAATTTCTTTCAACTTTTAGTCCCTCTAAAGTTTTGCATCTTCACTTTTGGTCCCTCCTTTAAAGTAAACTCATATGTAGAATTTCTATTTTTGAATAAAATTTTGCAAAAAAATTCATAATATTATAAGAATATCTCCAAAAAATTTAGAATTTTGGAACAAAACATGAATTTAATATGAATGGTTAAAAATTCATATTAAATTCATGTTTTTTTAAAAATTCTAAATTTTTTTGGAAAATATTTTTACAATATTCTACATATTTCTGCACAATTTCATTAAAAGATACTAAAATTAACTTAAAAATAAGGATCAAAAATAGTGATTGAAAATTTTATAGGGACTAAAAGTTGAAGGAAATTTTTAGATGGACTAAAACGAAAAGTTAGTATATTTATAGAGACCAAAAACATATTTAACCCTAATATAAATACACTTTCTACTCATGTTTATTTTGTTAACATTTTCTTTTCTAATACAAACAAATCATAATGAGGAGACTACCATTAAAAATTACCTTCTCCTACACATTTACTAATCTTTAAAATATATATTTTTTAATTTACTTAGAGCTATCACCTCCTCCATTTTAGTATTTCAATGGATCGTGCTTATACAAATAATTTTTGTATAAAACAAATTATTTATAACTTTGTAATATAAAATACTTAATAATTATTCAATTCTCCAATTCAGTATCTTAACAAAAATACCAAATATTCGTAATTGCATTTAGTTATGTCCCGACCAAACTACAGAATGCTAGAGACTATTTCCCTAATCGAAGAGTTAACACAAAAAAAGAACATAGAAAAGAGCAACATCGTTATGTTATGTGATAGATTACCAACAACGGACAATCTAATCAAAAAACACATTTTACATCTGAATGTTCAGATATGCTTGCGTGGTTGCAGTACGATAGAAGATGCAAAGCACTTATTCCTCTCTTGTGATTTTTTTGGCAAGCTTTGGTATGATATTTCTTACTGACTTGGTTACAACATAGTATTTCCTGAAAATATGTCAGATCGTTTATATCAATTTGGCACCTTTAGCGGTTTTTCTAATAGCAAACACTCTGCTCTTAACATTATTTGGCTATCATGTGTGTGGATGATTTGGTTTGAAAGGAATGCTCGGATCTTTCACCAAAAAGAAGCTTCTTCTAATCAATTACTAGATAAGATTAAGCTTCAATCTTACTGGTGGCTGAAGGCAAATCGTCCTAGTTTTGTTTTCTCCTACAATTCATGGTGGTTGAATCTTTTACCTTGCTTGGGAATATTTTTGTAACAGGGCAACATTCTTTTTTGAGCTTGTTTTGGCTCCCCATCTTTGTTATTACTTGTATTTGACTCTTTCAGCTGGGGTTTTGGCACTCCTTGTGCTGAAATCTCCATGTTTTCAGTAATATAATCTATTTTAGCTTCTTAAAAAAAACATCGTTATGTTCTTCAATATATAGGGAAAGAAATTACAATTAAAAGTCAAAAGTTATTTTCGTTTGAACTTGAATTCATATTTGTAATTAACTGAAATTCATTAACTATTTGACTTCAATTAATTATATATAATAATAGATTGTATGATATATTTAGGGTTAAGATTCGAACTCTGGACATTTCATTTATTCACTTTTTTTTATAAAGTCATTTATTCACATTAAAAGTGAATTTCTAGTCACTATGCAACTTGATCCAAAAATAGAGTGAAACTCAATTTTGTCTTTCAAAATTTTATCGGACTCAATTTAGTCTATCAAAAGTTATTGCAATCTAATTTGATATTCCACAAGAAATAATACTCAAATTTGTCCATACATTTCCCATCTACTATAATTAGTTATAGACTAATTAATTGTGTCAAATGATTAGTTTGAGACGGATTTGTCCACCATCAAGGGCTAATTTAGTATTTTTTTTGTCATTGACTAAATTGGACTGCAGAAAAATTAAAGGGATCAAATTTAGTCTTCACTTTTAAAAGGAAGGAGAACAACTTACTAGCGCTTTATGAAAGGTTAAAGCTTCAGTTGTATTGATGGTTTAAGTCGAAATATGTTTTATTCGACTTTGACTATCAATTATGGAGGCTAAATCCTATATTATGTTTAGCTTGATTTTCTTAATTTTTTCGATATGGTGTATTCATTGTTTCTTGTCAAGCTCTTTTCGATACACCTTGTACTGAAATGACTTGATTTAGTGTCTTAATATATCGGCTACTTTTGGTCTTTTAAAAAAAAAAATTAAAAATATAAAGAAAAATATTTTAAAGGAAAGAACATAAATATAGCTTTCAAATGTATAGCAATTGGTCAAAACATGCTAACTATTGTTTGCTAATAATATATTTTTACTATCAAGAGAATGACATACCACAAATGAGAGAAAGGCAACAACATTAGATTACTCATCCCTAAAACCCACTTTTCCATCCACATACATTGAGATTTGAGTGTTTTCCAATTCGTCTTCATGCATCGTACCACTAGAAATAAACCATTCCAACCTGTCACAAAATCACACACACTATTTTTTCATAAACAAAAACAACAACGTAATCACCTGTCACAAACCCCCACTTCAATTTACAAAACAACCCTCATCAATTCTTCTTTCACACACCCTCACACTTCTATTCCTCAATGGCATTATTGTCTTTCAACAACTCCAATAATTCAAATAAAACCCAACCTTTCGCACGTTGTTGTAAAAAACAACAAAAAACTACAACACTTTCTCATATTTTTTCCACCTTTTTCGCTAGGATATCTCCGATGACCGGATCAAATACACCTCTCTTATCAGGTTCCAAGGTTTCTACGGAGCCGGCCACTGTCTCCGGTGCGGTGTTTAATGTCGCGACAAGCATAATTGGCGCAGGAATTATGTCACTTCCAGCAACTCTGAAGGTTCTTGGTGTGATTCCAGGGTTTGTTTTGATTCTGGTGATTGCTTTATTGGCTGAAATATCGGTGGAGTTTTTGATGAGGTTTACACATTCCGGTGAAACAACGACGTATTCTGGTGTCATGAGAGAAGCTTTTGGACCTCTAGGAGCTGTTGCAACTCAACTTTGCGTTGTGATTACTAATCTTGGGTGTTTAATTATGTACTTGATTATTATTGGTAAGTAAGAATCAACTTTTAATGAGTTTATATTAGTAGTTTAATCATTAAAACAAATTGCAAGAGAAAAAACATGAAAAAAAATGTAAAATTTAGATTCTGAGTTTGATGAATGAAATATTTAAAAATAAAAAAATAAAAAACTCCAAATTTGAGTTGTCTAATGATCGGTCAAGATCTATAACTGCGTGATTACTGATTACACAAAAATCAGGAATGCACAGAATTTGATACTAAAAATATTGCAAAACGGATTTCATGTGGTAACTCACGCAGGTACTAATATCGACCGTCCAATCTAATTTTGGCTAAATGTGTGATAAGTTTGTTTTTTTATATTTTGGTATGTACCAAAAGCTCTTCTGAATTTGTGTATCATTTGATGTACAATGCAGCGGATGTACTTTCTGGAAATCAACCTGAAGGAGAAGTACATTTGGGTATTTTACAACAATGGTTTGGAATTCATTGGTGGAATTCACGTGAATTTGCTTTGATCATGACCATAATCTTCATTTTACTTCCATTGGTATTGTACCGTCGTGTAGGTAAGTGCCAATAATTTTATTAATTATTATATGAGCTTAAATTTGATCGTATTTAGGATCATTAAAAATGTTGCACTTTTTTACTATGGTTACAATACTAAAATTTGATGTTATTTATTGTTTATTACAGAGTCATTGAAGTTCAGTTCTGCAGTATCAACTCTTCTAGCTGTGGCATTTGTTACAACATGTTCTGTGTTGGCAATTGTTGCTCTTGTGGAAGGAAAAACACAAACACCAAGATTGGTTCCTCGTTTGGACCATCAAACATCTTTCTTTGATCTTTTCACTGCTGTTCCTGTCATAGTCACTGCCTACACATTTCATTTTAATGGTAATTTTGATTAGTTAATTAGCATGAGTGATTTAGGGATGAAAATTGGACAAGGCGGGGTGAGCGGGGTGAGTAGTAATCTCTCGTTGTCCGTCTTGTCCGATTTGTATCCCTAAATTTTATTTGATGAATAGTATGATAAAAATTTGTGAATTAGGAATCGCACATTCACGCAGTTAGTACATTGGTGACCATTGAATCAAGATCAGATAATCCTTGGTATTTAATATTTTTAAAAATCTAGATTCTGAATTTAAATTGGCCCGTCACCGATGTACAAATACATAAATGTGTGGGATCCTAACCGAGCAAATTCAAATTTGTTAATTTTACTCTAGTATGTATGAAATTGGTAATTTTGAATTTTTATTGCAACTTCTTTGAAGTAACCTTAATTAGAATTTAAATTCAGAAGACTAATTTGTTTGCTTACAATTGATTTAATGCAGTGCATCCAATTGGGTTTGAACTTGGAAAACCATCAGAAATGACAAAAGCAGTGAGAATAGCACTAATCCTATGTGCACTCATATACTTTTCAATAGGCCTATTTGGTTACCTATTATTTGGTGATTCAACTCAATCAGACATTCTAATTAATTTTGACCACAATGCTGATTCATCATTTGGTTCATTGCTCAATACTTTGGTCCGTTTAAGCTATGCTTTTCATGTTATGCTAGCATTTCCTCTTCTCAATTTCTCTTTGAGAACCAATATTGATGAATTCTTCTTCCCTAAAAAGCCTTTGTTAGCCACAGATAATAAGAGATTTGTGTTCCTCACTTTGGTGCTGTTGGTTTTTAGTTACATTGCTGCTGTTGCAATTCCAGATATTTGGTTCATTTTTCAGTTTATGGGATCAACTTCTGCGGTTTGTCTTGCATTTGTGTTCCCTGGTTCTATTGTTCTAAGGTAATTAATCTTGTTCTATTCTTTTTATTTAATTGCGCTTATTATCAAACACGGACACTCCTCGAAATAGGCGTGCCCCCGGTGTCGGACACGTGCATATCCAACACCGACACTTGTAATTACACTTATTAGCTGCGTCAACGTGTCAATGTCTGTGTCATATCCGGTATCCGTGTCCGTATCCGTGTTTCATGGTGCTTATACTCAAAAATAAACCATTAATCATGCTCGTCTAATTTTTTTTTTCTTTTGTCCAAAAATAACAGGGATATTCATGGTATATCAACAAGAAAGGACAAAATTATAGCACTGGTTATGGTTATACTAGCTCTAGTAACAAGTGTGATTGCTGTCTCCAATAACATATATAAGCTATTTTAGTACCATAGCTCACAAATTATGTATTCGATTTTGCCCAGTACCTAGAAATTATATGAATAGATTAGATTAGATAGAGAAAATTCTAGACGCATGTATGATAGTCGAGGAGCTTGTGCCTCTACATTGTTGTAGTTGTAGATGTCATTGATATGTGCATTGTAAAAGTCGTATATCAAAAACATTATAGCTATTTAAAATGTAAAATATAAAACATGCATGTATATTGATGGTTATTGTCATTTTTTCTATCATAAAAAAAAAAAAAAAATTAGATTTAAGGTGACCAAGTAACAAATGGAGATGGGTTTAACATAAGGAACAATTCTCGTTTCTATTAAAATTGTTTTTAATTGAAACAATCATGTGGATGGAAAAAAAAAGGTTGACTAACCATGTCAATATTATTTTTTCTCAGTCGATAAGGTGGTACATGTTCATCTGCTCAAATGTTACAAGTCAAATAATGAAAAAGAGAACACATGATGCTTGTTAGTCCACGTCTTGCTACTTATCTATTTATTTATTTATTTGTATCATATCAATGTTATGATTTCACATTAACAATGTGGGGTACCTACTTGTTTTCTGGCCAATTATTTCGATTTGATGATTGAAATCAAGCAAGGGATTCATTGTTCATGCAATATCTTGAACATGCACACGTAACATGAGCATCAATAGGATCATTCAAATTTTCTCGATTTTTCTCTACATTCAACTTTCTACAATTGGCTTGAATGTACAAAATAAAGGCAATATTTCATACTCAATTGCAACAAAGAATGCATAATCCATCTCGTTCCACCCTTCACTTTGCAAGAAGCTTCCAGAGTTTCAATTACTTCTCATGAAGAATAGGCCACGTGATAGGCGCGTCTCTTTTAGGCACAGAAACCCGACAATGAAGGTTGTTTGTGTAAACAAGGTTTTGGTAACAGGGTTTTTAGGGAGGGTGATCAACCTATTTAAAGAGTGCTTTTTTTTAATCTACTTTGTATCTTTAGTTTAAGAATGGTTCATGGTAATTAGTTCTCAACCGTTATTTAGGTTGGTTGAGGGGGCACAAATGCTATAATTTACAACACTATGGAAACTCCAATCAACATTGCAAATGGCAATTCATAATTCGTTGTTTGTAATGCAGAAAAATATGCATAAGGTCACTAGTTAATGATGCCAACATTAGTAGCTTTGGAGTGGAAATAATGATTTTCTATAAGTGTTTAATTAATCAATGCCCTAAAGACAATCTTTATCATTTTCCAATAGTATATTAAGCTTAAGCAGCACACTGTCAAATTTCGTGGTAGATAATTTCATTGAAAATTCGAGTTACCAGTAAGCCAAGGTATCATTATTCTGTTGTATATATTTATGAATTCAATAACTGAACTTAGAATGAAGCAAATAAACTATACGCATGCATTCAATTAAGTTTCACTACATTGTGAACTAGGAAAATAGTGTGATGAACCTCCAAATCTTATTCTATAATAACTTCAACTTTTCTATTTCGTACCCTCGAAGTACACGGGTAAACCATACTCCAGGACCTTTGTTAATCATGTCTCTTTGAGAAGACAGCTTCTAATTCTTGGTGAAAATAGCAATGCAGAAATAAGTGAGGCATCCATCATATGTATAAATATATATTTTGCTTTCCAATAAAATTGTAAGCAAAATATCAAATAAAAAGAACATAAGATATCGATATTCTTACAACTTGAAAATCTTAAAAATTTGAGACAACAAGAAAAACAAAATTTCATTTAAAGAAGCTGTTGTGGTCATTCATCCATCACATATCTTCTTGCCACATATCAGGTCATGAATGTGGAGCGACTCAAGTTAGGGAAGAAGACAAGGAAGATGACTCTACCTGTATAATGCATAATCATAATGCAATCAGTACTTCAAAATTACAAAATATAATCCAATGAAATATTGTAAATGAGTTGGTTAATCTTGCTAAAAAAATGTAATATCCTCAAATTCTAAATCGAAGATAACACAAATCCTGAAGTGAACAAATATGGCAGCAATTTCTGTCTGCAATAAGCTATGGTGTGTTTGGTTTCATGGGAGGATATGAAAATTGATTTTTACTTCAAAGATTTGACTCGAAGTGGTTTTCGCTCTACAACATATACTTTCATGGTATGAACATTTAAATATAAATCATTTCACTTGAAACTCAATTTAAACCAAGTTTTTTAAAATTACCACTGACCTCTTAGACATCAATTTCAACCAAATTAATATTAAAAAAATATAGTTCATATATAATCATATCTATCACAAATGTGCCATTAAAAAACACCAGGTAAAACAAGCAGAAGACTCACCAACTTATTGCAAGCATATAAATACATGATCCATTTTTCTTTAAGCAAAATAATAACCAACCCTCTCCAAAACTGAGATGATAACAATAACAACAACAACAACAACAACAATAATAGCAGTTTAAACTAACCTGTTCCTTCTGGGTTTTGGAACAACCAACCCTCTCTTCTCTATGCTTTTATACCGATCCTTTAGAAGTGTGCAACAACCCTGATTATGTACACCAACATAAGTAGGAAAATTAGTCTAAAAAAAAGTAGGGAAACTTATTGCATGTTTAAATAAACTGAGTCAATAAAATCATCAAAATATAATTTACAAGTCTACCTTAAGCTTTCGGATGGATCCATTTATCTCTTCGCTTAATAAAACTTGAACAGGAGCAGGCTGAAACCTGTTACAATAATGGGATTGGTATAAACGCAAACGTAGTTGTTGTAGAAATGGTGTAATTCGCTAGAACATTAAACTAAAAACCAAACAACTGCACCCATTAACACAGGTATGATAAGGGAAGCACAAAAGACTGCTTACTTGTGCTTTCCTATGCGAGGAGGACATGCCTTTAACCTCTCTTGTTTAGCAACTTGTCGCCTCAGATGTCTTCTCGATTTTTCCTCATCTTCATGCTTAATTTCCTCAGCAATTTTTGAGATGCTGCATCCAAAAGAACCGGAGATGCTTAAAAATCATCCTTTACTTTGGAAGAGAGAGAGAGAGAGAGAGAGAGAGAGAGAGAGAGAGAGAGAGATGAGGGAGGGTGAGAGAATGGTCATATTACCTATCAATTTCTTTTGAGAAATTCTTCTTCTTCTTTGATTCGGCTTCTTTTTTCAATTGTTCTCTGCGCCGAATTCTCTTATTCAACTCAACTCTAGTCACTTTCTTTGTTTTAACGGGCCTGTCAAATAGTGATTCAAACAATACAAATACATCAGATTTTAGACATTACTGGGTTTAGAAACAAATACGCTGCAGAAATATATTACTTATAAATATATTAAGTAGACCTATTTTCCAGTATTCAAAATGAAATTAAGCAAGACGTCTAAATGAAATATGACATTTACATACTTCTTTCAAAAAAAGAATACCTGCAACGTGGTCTCTATAAAATAAAAATTTATACATCTAAGCTTAATTTAGCCTACATTAGCTATCAACATGCATTTGCATGTCTGAATTCAAATTATACATGAAAGATTGAGCAGGAAGGAAATGGAATGTTATTTATATGACCTGATTGGTAATGTAAACAGGCAAAAAAGAAAGTATTTAAACTGAGAGAAGCTAACTAAGTTAATGATAGCTTACTTTTTCTCGGACGCATCATCTTCATTTTCACCATCATCTTCGTGATTACTTTCATCATCGTCACTCTTCTCCACATCAAGAAAATACATCTGGCCCAAAAAGCAAGGTTACTGAATTAGCAGGAATAGAGACTCAAGACGTATAAATTCACATATCAAAAGCTTCATAAATATGGAAACAAATTCATGGTTACAGTAGCTACATATTACAGATATGAAAACAATGAAACTCACATCTTCTTCAGAAATAGCTTCTCCAGCAGGAACAGTTAAAGGCACCGGTTCAGGGCCCAATTCATTTCTGTAGACTTTAATCATTTCTTCAGCAACAGCAGTAGCTAATGTATCCTGGTTAAACAATAAAGTTCTTAAAATTCTTCATCATATATCATAACAAGAACAACATCGCTAACAGCAGAGGAACACATAATTTTTCCAAAAACTACCTGGTGACTTTCATGTGTGGGATTAAATGAGCATCCTGGAGGATCAACCTCGACTGCTGGAATATGAGTAGGCTTGCACACCTGTGAAGCAGTCAGCAATCATATTATCAATATCGACTGAAACACAGAATGTGCAACAACAATAAAATGTGAGAAAAAACACTATACAGGATCTGCTATGAAATAACGTGTACCTTTTTCACCTTCTTGTTGACCTCATTTGCATCTGCATGACAATATAAAAGATTCCTAATGTTAACATCCCATTAATTTATAATAACCATATACTAAATGCTTTAGAGTAAGTACCTTTATCACCCCACATATCAAACACGTCTGAATCTAACACAGAACCCTCCTGATTTAGATTATAAGAGAAAAATGTCAATAAAACAAATTTTAAAAGAGGTTTGCGATGAAAAGAAAAAAGGAATCATTATCCCATTCTGTCCAAATTCCAAATATGTTTGCAACTAAGCATATTATTATTTAGCTTTCTGACTTGAATAACAATTTACTAACCTTATGACTATTTTCATTGGCGACTAAACTTTTGGACACAACTTTCCGGTTTTTCGCGTGTTTCTTTAGAGTAGAAGAAGGCACTGGCTTAACAAACTGGTTTTTCTGTAGTACGCTATCAACATGAAGCACTTTTTCCCTATGTTTTTCAATCTTCTTCTTTACCGCAAGATCTAGACACATCAAGTTCAAATCCAAGGATCAATTAAAAAGTGAATTCTGGGTAATATTTCTCTACCAATAAAGTACTCTACAACTATCAAATCGACCACATACTAGAAACACAGATAATTATAATTCGTCATCTTCAACGTAAACTAAAATTAAAAACCTTTCCTAATACAAGTTTATGTAATTCATGAAAACGCGTAAACTATAATAGGTCAGCTTACACACTGTAATAGGTCAGCTTACACGTAAAGTGTCAGTTGGATACACAGCTTAACTAAGTGCTTATAGAAATGGCCCTGTTTGGATAAACATCTTAATTTGCAGCATATAGCATAAGCAATTGTCATATAATCACTTAAAAAAAAATTAGGTCAAATTATTTTCGTATAAGCTATATTCCTATAAGTTGTTTTAATAAGCTATCTTGGAGAACTATTAGAAATAAGCTTAAAACAACTTATGAACATGTGGTAAGTTGTTATCATAAGTTCTCCAAAGTACTCTTAACAAGTCACAGATGCTTATACTAGTAGTAGATAATCTCAAATAAGCCAGCTCAAAGTAACAGGCCCTATGTGTAAGTTATTTCTATGACAAAAGATAAAATAACGTTAAACTATTTTAATATAAACTATAAGCTATTTTAATAAGCTAATCTGAAAAGCTTACAGATATTCCGTAAGGATTGGCTTATTTTTTAGCTTATGGAAAACAGTTTGTGTAAATAAATAAGCTTTTATGTTATATTCATAAGTTTGTCAATGTAGTTTATGAAAAAAAACAGCTTCATAAAAGCTTATGAATGAACAGTGATTAACATAAAAGCTTATTAATTTGCATAAGTTGATTTTCATAAGCTCAAAAATCATCCAATCCAAACGGCCTATCAAAACAACTTATAAAATTCATAGGCTATTTCTACAAGCTCCCGCAAACAATCACACAAATGTTAATGTGACTAAATAAGCTCAAATAATCCAATCCAAACATTCCCTAAAACTAAAAACGATTCTCATATACAGCTTACGTAATTCATAACAACACACAAATAATTATAAATTATAATTAACAATTTACCAACTTTTGTTGCATAAATTACAAATCTACATTAACCTCATAACCAACAATTAAAAACAACATTTTAACATAATCTAATAAAACATAACAATAATAAAAATAAAATAAGCATAACAAAAATGAAAGATCGTACCTTTGGATTTGTCTTCGAAAAAGAGAGAATCACTGGAAACAGCTTGAAGAGAACCACCAGAGAGAGCATCCTTTGTTGATTTCTCAAAGAAATCTTCGATTTCGTCGGTGCTTATGTTAGCTCTCCATGCTTTCTTCCCCTTCCTTGAACTCTTCGATTTCTTCCCCATTTTCGTACACTACACTTTTTCAATTTTCAGGAACAAGGGTTTTTTCAGAACAGAACATTAGCGGCAGAGCGAAACAGGGTTTGGTTTTTATATGTTGTCGTGGTTGCAGAGATGGACCATTTTGTTGGGTTTTTTCCATGGGCCTCTTAACTTTGACCCAAAATATACTTCTAAGGCCCAAGGGAGGGAAAAATGAGAGAATTGATCTTCTCCCATATGTTTTTACTCATCCTCACCAATAAATTCACCTGCATGAGTTAAATCACGCTGAGAATACAGTTGCGTGAGCTAAATTTCACTCGGCTATTTTGACGGGAATGAGCGAGAACGGATGGAAGAAGAGCAGTACTTTATTATTTATTTTTTTGATGTTTTTTTCAATTTTAAAGAGTCTAACGTGGAAACTCACACATTAAAATAAGGGAAGAATTGTGGCTTTAATTTGCGTCAAAATATATTAAATCAAATATTTCAATAGAAACTAAAAGAAAATTAAATATTTCACTTCCCTTGTTTAATTTGATTCCGCAAGTCCTCCATCTCCCTCTTCCACTCTCCTTCTCTTACTTTCACTTTCATGTGTTGATGACGAATCTTTGCTTCTCTGAAAAATTAAAGACAACGGTTCGTGATCAAATAATTTGTCAAGCAACAATGGTATTTGTACATGCTAATTAAGAGCATCCACTTCATGCAAAATATTACATTTAGAATAAAAATAGATTTTCAGTTAAAAGAATCTAGAGATTTTTAAAAAAATCTAAAGCTATTTATGTTTGTTTACTATTATGAAAATCATTTTTTTAAGATTTGAAACTCTTACACTTGAGTTCCTTGCATTTAGAAAAAAATAGATTTTAGAAAAGCTACTTGAAATAGATTTTCATTTTGATGCTAAAAATGATTATTTTAGCAAAATGGATTTTTTAAAAATCTAAAACAAAGACAACAAAAATTAAAAAAGTGATTTTTTAGCTTAAAAAATAGATTTTTTTTTTTTAAAATTCAAAACAAACGGACCCCAGATCTATTGTTGCTCTTAAGTAGTACATCATCAATAACTCTGATAAATAAACATTTACCACGTTTATCAAGTCCTAACTCAACTGATAAAAATGTCAAAATTATTAGATTTGATGACATAGCCACGGTTCGAACGTTGTCACCTCCACTTATATATATGAATTTTTAATAACTATTGTTATATGAGTTAGGATCCGTTGACACCTGGTGTCAACGGACTTGTTGACACCAAATCTTAAGCGTTCATTAATTTTAATCCAAAGGCCAAAATTTATTCAATAAAATCATAATATGGACATTCAACATTCAATATTTTTCTTTCATAAAAATCTTCCTGACTCCTTTCCTGGAAGAGACTCATCTTCTTCTCAATGAGATGACCTAGTAGTCTTACAAAAGATTGTTTCATGATTGTTAATTTTTTTTTATGTTTATCCTTAACTTGAATCAAGCATTAGCTAGCATGTAAATTTTTGTTAACATAAACCTTTTGAATCTGAGTTTGGCACATTGTATGCCACAATTTAACATCCAATGTATTTTAATGGTAAGTAATTTTTTTTCGAAACTACAAATTCATGAGATCGATGTGATGCTTTAGAGAAACTCATGATAGAAACATGGTGTTCAAGGAAAGAAAAAAATAAATGGCCGCAATCAAGATGCTTTAGAGAATAATGTGAATGAGATTGATGAGAGAGAATATAATAAATTGACTTAAAAGTGAGATATGGAATAATGAATGCCCGCATTAAGATTTTGATAAATAAATATTGACCTTTAGATAAAGAAAATGAACGCTTAAGATTTGGAGTCAAAGTTTAATTTGACACCTGGTGTCAATGGAAGAAAAAAAAACATTCGCCACGTTCAAAACGGTAAAAATCAATTAATAAACATTGCACATGCATGTTTAAATAGTTTTAATCAACATAATTTATATATGGCAAAATTACACGATTAATCCCTTAACTTAATTTTAGGTAACACTTTCATCTTTTATCCTTTTTTTTGTCACGATTTAATCCTTTATGTTATAAAATAACAACATAATTTTCCTTTTTTATGAAAAAAATAATCAAAAACTCCAAAAAAAATTCATTAAACTCATAGATAAACGCAAATCTTCATCATACAAGCCTAGAAAATCAAATTTCATTGAAAAAATCTCATAAAAAATGATAAGATATTGTTATTTTATAATATAAAGGATTAAATCGTGACAAAAAATGATAAAGGACGAAAATATTACCTAAAATTAAGTTAAGGGAGTAATCGTGACAAGATATGTTAAAAGATGAGAAGGTTCAATAAACATGATCTCGTGTTTTTGCGCTAGTTTTTTTTTTTTCTTTTAGAAAGAATGTTTTCGCACTAGTTGTAACTAATAAGTTGGAAAGAAAATGATGTACGAAGGTACGTAAGATTGGGTGGAGGACAAAATGACGTTCATAATTTTTTTTTTTTTTAAGAAATGACGTTCATAATTTTGATGAAGAGACTTTAGCATGGTGAACCGAACTTAAAAAGGCATCATTGCGATGAGATATTTTTGATTGTAAGGTCAAAGCTAATTAAATAATAGATGAGTACTTGAGACATTATTTGAGTTTATGTTCTGAACTTATTCAATCTCAAAGTAAGAATAAGTTTACCCAAGAGCGTTTAGATGAGATGGAACGGGTCTCTTCTAGCTTAACCAAGGTCCTGGGTTCGAATCCAGCCTTGGGCATGCAGCAGTGTTAAAACTCTTAGGGAGAGCCTGCCGTCCATATGGGTCCCACAATGCTCGAGGGATTAGTCTCCGCAAGTTGCGCGCGGAGGATACCCGGTTTACACTAAAAAAAAGTAAGAGTAAGTTTAAAAAGTGAGGTGTGCTCTATTTTTTTTTAGCTGAGGAGTGTTCACATTGAATATAACCAATGAGAAATTTTGGAACTATCATAATACTCTCACACCAAAGAACTATAGGACTTGATGGATAAAAAATATCGCAGTGGATTTGATTCATCTGATAAAATAAATATGTTGACCCTTTTGATGGCCAGATAAAATAAAGATGTATAAAGTTTAACATAAAACATAATAATAAACTTTTACTTTCATTCTCATTGAAAATCCTATCTCGTTGGCCTCTAACTCTCTCCATTAAAAACTTGGGGGAAACAGTGACTTCGACAATATACCAGCACAGTAGTAAAAATTAATACAACATGCTATCATTTCCACCTTGGGGGAAAATCATGTGCATTATACAACATCCATCAAATAGATATAGCCAAACCTCAACAAGATGGAAGAAATGTATAATCTAAATGGTGGTAAAGAACGTGGTAAAAAGAAAAGAATGTGGTAAGAACACAACATACAACATTAATATTAGTTGCACTTTTCTATGAATATTGTGTTGAGACATTCAGTTGAGAAAAACAGAACAATCACATCTATGTTCTTATCAGCTCAACTCATCGAATCAGCAACCAATTCATGATAGAATATTAAGAAGCAAAAAAAAAAAAAAAAAGAAGTGAATAGTAAGAATACTATCGAATGATAATTAATGGTGATGAAGTAACAATGGTAGAGAACAATGAACTTCAATTTTCACTCAGGTAATTTCTCAATTAATAGGTCTCTTAATGAGCAAACCAAAAACAACTTCCGAGATTAACATATCTAGTGTCCAATAACATATAGAACTAAACATAGAGTTCAACAGAATATGCTTTAAAAACAAAATTTCAAGATGCTACCAAATCCTATTCAGTACTTGACAGGAGCAAGTACTTGTAGTTCGGACCCAAGCTTCTCGTCCACAATTTTCTCAGCTTTCACCCTTAATTTATTGATCTGCTTCTTCTTCTCATAAGCCAATTGTGATCTTTCCTTTCTCTTATTTTCCAATTCCTATCATCAACAAAAGATTTACAAACTTAAGAGCAGAGTTAAAAAGATCAAAATTCTAATAAGAAAATAAAATAAGAAAAACTCTCACCTTTATGATATCGTAGTAGTTCCATCCAACTTCAGCTGACAATTGTCCTAGCAGACAGAATTTGTGTCCCTTTTGAAGCCTCAATACCCTAAATTCATTTACACATTCGGCATTTACAATAAAAACATGGTTCAATACATAAAAACATGGTTCAGAAAAAATGTTCAAGACTTTTTAGTACCTATAAAATCACAATCTTTTAAGTTCAGTCCCTGCATATATTTTATATAATTTGATGCATGGATTGAATTTGAAATTTCGTGAATTTCTAGGGACTAAAACAACCCTAACCATAAAAAACTAAACTTAGACTGTAAACAAGACAGAACTTACTTGAGAGCATCAGGAACAACCATCCTCTTAATCTTGTCATATGGAGGTGGAATACCTTCATAGACTTTCAACCTAGCAAGAGCAGCTTCTCCACGCTTTGTCTTGTGTGGAATCATTCTACAAAAAGGAAAAGAAAAACATTTTTAACAAATAACACAAGCATTCTTAACACCAGTGTTGTGAAACGCAGAAAATAACAGCTTATTCAAATTCAGCTAACTATGGCAAGTGCCGTTATCTGACAACCAATTCTACTAAATAGCAGCTTCAACATGTTTTATCTCATACTGTAACATTCTGCAAAACACACATTTTTCACAAACAACACAAACATTCTCAACACCAGTGTTGTCAAACATGGAAAATAACAGGTCGTTCCAATTATACTAAATAGAAGCTTCTAAGTGTATTATCTTATGTGGTATCATTTTAAAAAACACACATTTTCAACAAGTAACACAAACAATCTTAACACTGATGTTGTCAATTGCGAAAAGTAGTAGTTTGTTCAAATTCAGCTACACTACTATGGCACGGCTATAGTCTCTATTAGACAAACCATTGTACTAAATAGTGTATGGCAAACAATAACCATTAGTTCAAACTAAATAGTGTAGCCGCTATTTGACAACACTGTTTAAAGTAACGTGCACATTCGCCATTTCATAACTAGGGTAGTTATTTAGTTTTAGCAACTAAATAACTACCCTAAAAAACACAATTTCATACTTTTACTAAAAAAAAACATACAATGTAATAATAAACAAAAAATAACATTTTATTTTCTTACAATCTTAAGATCGCAAAATTAAAATTCAGGTAAAAAAAAAAACACACATTTTATCTTATGCAGTATCATTCTACAGAACACGCATTTTTCAGAAATAACACAAACATCCTTAAAATCAATGTTCTCAATCGAAAAAAAAATGGAAGTTTTTCAAATTCAGCTAAGTTACTGTGCTATAGCACTGCTATAACCTCTATTTGATAATGCATTATTCTAAAAAATGGTATCGCAAACAAAAACTATTAGTTCATACTTCATATTCCGATAAGCTATAGCACAATAGATATAATAGACAACACTGCTTCATTGTCAAGGCCCTATTTGGATGAACAGCTTATAATAACTTAGTGCCAGTGGCAGCTTATAGTAATAGTACTTATCATGATGAGCACTTATGTATAACTTATTTCTATAGCAACGGATTAAATAAATTTAATTTTTTTGTTCAAGCTATAAGCTGTTTTTATAATTTCTCCCTTATGTTAGTAGATAACACTATGAAATTATTAAACGCGTTCATTTCAGAAGTTGACATCAATTCCATAACAAAACAAAACAAAACAAATCAACACCCTAATTGAAATCTAGCTCAATAATCTTAGAATTGAAAAGAACTAACCCACGAAGAGTTCTCCAGAAAATCTTAGAAGGAGCTCTAAAATGAATAGGACCATGACTGGGTTTGGTATTCATCCTCTTCCTAAGAAACCTCATGTACTTCATTTTCTGCCTAACGAGTCCACCGGACATGCAAATCTCTTCACATCTCACAACAACAACTTTCTGTCCGTTTAGAAGCTCTTTTGCTACGATCGACGCTAACCGACCTAGCATGTGGTGACGAGCGTCGATGACGACTCTCTTTGCACATGCGCCGGAACCTGACACCATTTTTGACAAGAGTGGAGTTTTGGTAGGGTTTTCTTTCTGTCTTTAGGTTTTGCAGTGACGGCGAAAATTTTGTATATGAAGTCTCGGTTTTTATTATGGATTTGAATAGTGGGTCGGATAACCCGTTTTCTTAATGGGCTAACATTCCCCTTTTTTTTTTCTTTAAACTAAGACTGTATTTGGATGAAGTAATTGAAAACTTTTAAAAAATTTAGAATTATAAACAATTTAAATGATTTAATTAAATTACTTTTATTTCTCAATACTTTTGTTTGGTTGGAGTAATAAAAAAATTCATTGTCATCATTTTTGGGTAACTATTATATAGATTCTTCCCCCCAACATGTATAGTTCTTCGTCGAATCATTCAACTTCATTTGAAAACATTGCAGAAATCAATTCCTTTCTACACGTGAGTATATTATGACCGTTTCCACAGAGACTAACGTATACCATAAGACTATTTTAACTATTTGACATAAAAATAAATAGAGACGAGATATGGCCATTTCACTTGAGGTTAGAGTTAATCAACCATGCCTAACAATTGAATCTCATGATCAAATATCAGATTCTAGCTTTTTACACGATATTATCACAATCACTCAACAACATTATACATGTCTAAATAATGTCATGATTTCAATCGTTATTTATGTATAAATAACTTCATGAGTTCAATCGTATCGTTTAATCGACGATTTCTCAATCTATTAAACGATCCAATAGCATTAAGTTCTTAACTATAAAGTGATTATCAAAGCTTAAACTCTGTGTCTAGAATAAAAACTTTGATATATTATTATTCTAACCCTAGATCCAAAAGTATTTTTCAATAACATTTCAAATCTTAAATAAAGCATTAAATACAAGAATAATAACAATATTAAATAAATAAGCTAGAACCTTATATTAAATGATCAAAGATTACATAATAGCTTGTTGAATACCTCAAAACCCACAAGCGTGTTCAGAGCGTGATGTCCCTAGAGTTTTCTCGCTTCAAGCTAGAAACTCGCATCAAGCAAGTTAGCTTTTGCACTTTTGTTGATTTTTGGTCCTTGCTTGTATTTTCCTGCACAAAAAGGGGTAGAGTGAGGCACATAAAGCATAAATGATATGTTTGCATAAAATTGGAGCTTTTCCATAAAAAAAAACTCGCAAAACAAGTCACTAAAATGCCTAAACTAACACACGAAATATATCACTTTTGAGGACTTATCACCAACATGTATAGTTCTTCGTTGAATCATTCAGCTTCATTTGAGAACATTGTAGAAATCAAGTTAAACCATAAAGAACTTATTCATGATCAATAAAGAACATTGTAGAAATCAAGTTAAACCATAAAGAACTTATTCATGATCAATAAAGAAATGAGGGAAGGAGGAAAGAGTATTAACAATTTAGTTGAGGACTTAATCCGCTATAATCAACTTATTACAATCACCATAATATCCTCTGGAAATCTGGCTATACTCTGGATTTCATACGAAGTATCTGATTACCAAGTCCTTTATTACTCAATTATCATGGCTTCATCAAACATGTCGAGTCTATTACAAAGGTTTTGATTTAGTCTGAATCTACTTCGACTTCTAGAAAAATCTTGGCTCAGATGAACCCTTTGAAGACACAAGTCGTTAACGTCTCTTCATACCTTAATTGAGATAAAAAGGTTGTTGCCACTAGTGGGCCAGTTACAATTAGAGATATTGATTTTTTATCTGAGGGTTACAAAGCCAGAGAGACATTGAATTTGTATCTAAGGGATACAAAAGCTAGAGATTTTTGGATAAATCTAATTATTTTGAGAGGATATTACTATTCAATCATGTATTAATTTAAGAGTACAATGCCATCTTGATTGATTTATAACCGGAGAGGATATACAATCAATTTCAAGATTTATGTTCGTTACTTTTTCAATGATTTTTATTTGGCTTAATTGCATAAATGGTCCCTTAAATAATTTTTGGTTTACATTTTGGTCCTATAACTCGTAAAATCAACGTTTTGGTCCCTCTTGTTTTGCTCAGTTAGTCAAAAAGTTCATGACCGTTAACTTCAACCTCAAATGTCTATGGTGGACCGACCTTAAAAGTGGTCCACCATAGATCCTATTAATTATTTTAATTTAAATTGTTCGGTCTATATTTTAAAATAAGGATTGTTGGATCACGAAGGTCCATTATATCTTATCGTGAGTCGACAACAACTGATTTTTCCTCTTCTTTATTCATCTTCTTCATTCCTCTTCTTCATCAAATCTTCATCAACACCATCATCATCTTCATCATTTTTTCAGAAAAATCCAAAAACATCAAGCATCATTAACAATAACAATGTCATCGTCACCATCGATTTCTATCGATATCAACCTGAGAAAAAAATTCATACAACCTCAAAAAAAAATTAACCCAAAAAAAAAATTATAACACACTACACATATCAATGGTTTTTATCTTTTTTCCTCGCAGTCACAGTACTCGTCTCTTTCTCTCTACACCAAGGCTATGTTTGGATTGATGGAGAGTGGTGGAATGGAATGGAGTGGGATGGAGCCACATTCCATTGTTTGGTTTTGTAAAAAAAAGATGGAATGGAAGGAATGGAACCCATTCCATCCAATACCACTCATTCCTTCAATTTTCCATTCCACCCAAATTGGGGTGTATCCAATGGAATGGAACCACATTATTAATATAATTACTATTTTGTCCTCACTTTTCATTCCCCAATTTCATGGGCGCGCATCTTTCGCTCATTTTTTTCTTCGGCCTTTTTATTTCATCTTCTCCAACTCTCACTCACTGTGTCCACTACCTCTGCTTCTATTGCTTGCAACTCTTCACTCCAACAAGGTAACCCAAAAAATTTCTTCTTCTCTTTCTTGTAATTATTCATCTCTGTTATCATCTATTGCTATTTCTCTATCCATTTCTTATTTTATTTTTCCCAAATTATTAGTTATGCTCTTTTTCTTCCCCAAATCAATAGTGATGGTTCTTTTCATTTTTATTCTTCTTCTGAATTATATTGGATCTATTGTTAATTTGTTATTTGTGAACCCATATTTCTAAATCTGTATATTTATTTATGTGCCCTAGAAATAAAAAATCTATTGTTTTTTGTGAATTCAGATTATTGCAATTTAGATTTTGAATGTTGACATATTCGATTTAATTTATTTTGTTTATATTCCTACTTGAGAAAAACGTGTTTCCCTGCGTGTCCCAATTGCTTTTTATGCTAAACAGATGGCCCTTGAATCCTTGGTGTGGTTAACTCTTGAAGGGTTCTTAAGTTTTTTCGCTATGTAAAATGATCTGTCTATTAATGAGATTATCCTTTGCATTCTAGGATATACTTGAGAAAGTCTCCAAGTACAAGGTGTTCACAAAATAATTTGGAAAACATAGATATCAAACTATTATAAACCTTCGGCAGTATGTTAAAACAACAACTTCATGAACATACAATCAATCATACATGGCTAGCATCTAATATCTATGTAGCAAATACACTTCATGATCAATCAAGGACCATCTAATATCTATGTTCCAATTGTGATTTCAATTCATAATTCATATGGATTTATGATTAAATTTGATGACAAAAAGTTTATTTCACATACATGTTTAAATTCCCATGATTTCTATGACTTTATACGAGTTTATGTTTAAAGTTGATTTTATTTTTGAATTTTTATAGATGACCAATGAAGACATAAGAGCCAAATATGCGAAATTGTGTCAAATGATGATTGTTCAATTATCTATCATTATTGTTCTAATATGTTCACTAAAAAACAAGTCTATAAGAGCCCAAATACATTCTAGAATCACAGAGCATAGGGAGAGAGTTAGAAATGAGCTAATGAAACATATTATAGGAAATGATCGATGTTATGATATAATTCGTATGAGTCCCAAAGCTTTCTTAAACTTGTGCACCTTATTACGAGATCATGGTGGACTTACACATACACGAAGGGCGTCTATTGAGGAACAAGTAGCAAAGTTTCTTCACATAGTAGGACATAATGTGAGAAATCGTGTGATGTCTTTCTTCTTTAGACGTTCTGGTGAAACAGTTAGTCATCATTTTCATAGAGTACTAGATGCTTTGATAGAGGTGGAGGGGATATTTCTGAAACAACCTGATGGTACACAAGTTCCTCCGGAGATACTGAACAACAATAGGTTCTACCCGTATTTTAAGGTAAATAGAAATCGTGTCTTACACAAATATTAACAAGTTATGTTATACACTTTTAATATGTTAATTGAATGTCAGGATTGTATTGGAGCAATTGATTGTACACATGTGCGTGTTAAAGTACCAACACATCTTGCACCTAGATATCGTGGTAGAAAAGATTACCCTACACAAAGTGTCTTGGTTGCATGCACATTTGACTTGAAATTTACTTACGTCTTGGTTGGATGGGAAGGAACAGCATCCGACTCTAGAATAGTTAAGAGTGCGTTGACACGTGCATATCCTCTTAAAGTTCCACAAGGTAAAAAAAACACAACAGAATTGTACAAGTATCTAGATTAGCCAAACTAATAAACTCGTTATTTTTTTATAGGAAAATATTATTTAGGTGATGCAGGATTTCCTTTAAAGGCATGTCTCATCACACCTTATAGGGGAGAAAGGTACCACTTACAAGAGTATTCTAGGAATCCACCTCGAAACCCTCGTGAATTATTCAACCATCGACATTCATCATTACGAATGTCGATTGAATGTGCATTTGGAGTGTTGAAGAAGAGATTCCCAATTCTACAAACTTCAACTGAGCCCACATTTGGTATTAAAACTCAAAATAAAATCATCACTGCTTGCTGCATTTTACACAACTATTTGATGAGTGAAGACCCCAACCAAACTCTAATAGATGAGGTGCAGCATGATCTTGCAAATGAAAGTGATTCTCAAGAGGGTCGTCAAGATCAAAGAGAAGACAATGTTGATGCAGTTAGTGGAGAGCCAATTAGAGATGGGGTTGCTGGTTCTATGTGGATAGAGTACTAAATAATTTCCTAATGAGTTGTTATTCTTATGAATGATGTTTTGATGTTTTGAATGAATTTTATTTATGGATTGTATTTTTTAGTTTGTAATTTTTGGATTAAATATGAGTTTGTAATTTGTGGTTTGCATTTGAGTTTAAATGGAGTATTTTCTGTTTGAGTTTATTATATATGTCATTTGATGTGTTTAGTTTTAGATATGGATGCAATTTCAAAGAGGCCAAGGAAATCCAAAGGCCTAGAAACATGCAATTGGACTACTGCTATGGATGGAGTTTTGATTGATGCATATTTGCATCAACTAACAATGGGAAATAAAAATGGAATTAGTATGACATCAAGCGTTATGGACATCATTCTTGAAGAGTTGAAGAATCACTTCCCAGACAAACCAATTTCTAAAGAAAAGATAAAAGATCACATGAAAAACATCAAAGCAAAGTGGACTCCTTGTTACGACCTTTTCCAGAATGGTTTGAGTGGATTCAGATGGGATTCTACGACAAATATGTGGATTGCTGAAGATGAAGTTTGGGTCAAGCTAATTGAGGTAGTATTTATTTTTAATGGGATAACTTTTATTTCAGTTTACTCATTACAAACTTTATGTGAGATACTTTTGTTTTATTTATTTTTGACGTAGAAAAAACCTGAAGCTGCTGAATGGAGATACAAGCCTATACCATTTTATTATAAATTAGCAAAACTTTTTGGAAAAGATCGAGCAACGGGAGATCATGAAGATACAGGCTCTGAAATGAGAGCAAGAAAGGTTGCAAATAGCAGGAGCCATGGTGCTACCATAGAGGAAATAGATCATTTGGTTGAAACCAATGAAGTTACTTTGGAGAGGTTTGATGTTGATGACGAAATATATCATTCCAGCATTTCTCCCAAAAGGCCTTCTATTTCTACTTCTCAAGATGTGTCATCATCCAGGACTAAGAAACGAGCAAAAAAGGTTGTTGAAGATGATACAAGCATGAGAGAAATTTCTAAGACTCTAAAGACAATGGTTGACGTGTTTAAAATGAGCTCAGAGGAGTTGGTCAAACAGAGTAAGAGTGCTAATGGTGGAGATATTTGGGCTGAATTAGTCGAAATTGGTGTTGAACCAGATTCCTTGCCTAAAGTATACATGTACCTTGTTAAGAATGTTGATGCATTGAAAGCTTTTAATGGAATTCCAATTGATAACCGCAAGGAAATGTTACATCTCATTGTGCCCGACTATCTTTTTTAATAATGGTAATATATTTATTTATCACTTTTATGCTATTTTATGTATTTTATCAACTGAAATTGAGTATTTGTATATGAAAATTTGCAGGTATTGTGGAGTCCTTGAAGAATAGTATTGTCAACTACAATGGACCTATATTTGACTTTTTTTTGCTTGTGACAGTTTGATGACTTATTGACATATTGATAGTTTGATGACAATTGTTTTGGTAGTTAATTATTATTGTCATTCTGGTTCTATAAAGTGGAAGATATTTTTTGTTGTTTTTTTATATATATAATCAATGTACTCATGAATGATGGTATTGTAAAGGTTCATTACTTTTCTCTGTTAGTCAAAATTGAAATCTGTTACTGTTAGCTCTAAAATAGTGGAATCATCAATATTTTCTCTCTTTGCATAAATGCCGATCAACATATAATCAAGGAGAATGATGTGATATTAATTTTGTGTTATGTTATTAATTTTTGAGATCATTCCAGCTATTACTGTTAACTTTGTATTATTTCCGATTATAGCTCTAGTGGTCAACACTGATAATTAGTCTAATTCTTGCACCAGTTTTAATGTCTCAGGTGCTAGAAATGTAACATAGTGAAGTTTTCTAAGGAAAGGGCAAAAATGGAATAAAAAAGTTATAACTAATTCCATTCCGTCCACTTTCCAAACAATGGAGTGGGAAATTAGTTCCATTCCGTCGTATAATATCCAAACAATGGAATGGAATCTTTGTTCCACTCCGTTCCATTCCATTCCGCTCAATTCCGTTCCGCTCCGTTAGTTTTAGGTTATCCAAACAGAGCCCAAAGGTTTTTCTTTTCAATCAAACCACTTTTTCATCTTAATTAACTTCAATTTTAAATGTAATTGAAAGAGAATTAATTAGGGGTAGTGTGAATCAATTTCAATCTGCAACAATCTTCAACTTTCTAGATACTTCCATTATAAAGCTGCAGTTGGGGATTCTTGGAGACACGTGCAGTGTGAAAGTGTAATCGTTCAAGGCAAAATTCCTCCCGGCAACCCTTCCTTTCTCATTCTCTCTTATTCGTTGTGGAATCTCAAGATTTTTCATCGTCTTCTCCTTCCTCAACCACCAACTGCGACGCTCCTTCCGTCTGCTATGATTTTTTACTCAAATTTGAGGGTTTTTGTTGTTGGTGATAATTCAAATCGAAAGATTACAAGGATTTAGGTTTCTGGAATTTTTTTTTCTTCTGGAATTTGAACACGATGAAAAGATGATGAAGATGCGAGGAAGAAGAATAAGGAAGAGGATGAAAAGTGAAAAAATAATTAGGTGTTGTCAGTTCACTATAGGTATAATGAACTTGCAATCAAACAGTTAAATTCTTATCAAAAACTTTAGATATTAAAAAACTAACGGAGATGATCAATTTGATTGACGAAGCAAAACCAAAGGAACAAAAATGTGAGTTTTACAATTTATGGTACCAAAATGTAAACTGCAAATTATTTAAGGGACCATTTATACAATAAAGCCATTTTATTTTTACATGAGCATAGCTGTCGTACCCTAATTTTTGACCGATTTATTTTATTTTATTCGTACGTTGTTTGTTTTTCAGTCGTCCGTTCGCGCGCTAATTCCCGTAATATCTGCGTTTGTTCGTATTTGCGGTCGCGATTATTTTTCGTTCGTCGTTCATGTTTTATTGTCGCTCGCGTTTTAATTTCGTAATTTTTACTCGCGTTTTGTGCGTTTTTTAGCGTAGCGTATTGTTTGCGTTCGTAAAGTTCATTTTATTCACGTCGTTGGTTTATCGTTTTAATTAGCGTAAAAAGCCGCGTGATCTCAGTCGTATCAGACGAAATTTCGGCAGAGAGGTATTTTAAAATACCTCATTTTTTGGTTCCAACGGGACATTTTTATTTTTATTTATTTAATTTTCGTTTTCCATTTTTAATTATTTATTTAGTCATTTTTTTTTCTTTTCATTTTTACTTATTTATTGTTATTTATTTATCAGTTTTTATTATTTTTTAAGTCATTGTCCACATGTCAATTCATCATTGGTCCAGTCCAGCTTTTCCTCCAAGAAACTGCAGGGGTAATTTGGTCATTGTTATTGCATCAGTGAACAGTACTATAAAAGTACTGTTCACGCGTCAGTTTGGTCCCCCAAGTCAGAAAAGTCATAATCAGTCAGAATCAAGTCATAAATTATCACTAACACCAAATTACTTTCTCTCTCCGAAATTTTGGATCAAAACCACCAAAAACTCAAGAACACCAAGAACATTCATGAACATTCATAAACACAAAAAAAATTCCAGCAACAAATCACCACACATAAACACATTTTCGGCCAATTTCTCAACACCACCAAGACCTATTTTCGGCCAAGTTAAACACACCCACCAAGACCCATTTTCGGCCAAATCAAATCACCTCACATAAACCCATTTTTCGGCCAAGCCAATCATCACAACAACAACTCATTTTCGAAAAAAAGAAGAACACAACAACAACAACCATTTTCAAGATCCAACCGAATTCAAGGTAAGGCAAGGCAAGGCATACACGAAGAAGAAAGAAAAAACGTGTTCAAGGGTGAAGAAAGTAGCAAACCGAAAACAAAAGCAAGGAGAAGAAACAAGAGGTAATATTCTTGGCTATTTGTGTGTTTTTGTTAGTGTTTTTCTTTTGTAGATCTAGGGCTTTTGAGAACGGTTTTTGAAAAACTAACGGTGGATTTGAGTAGAGGTGGAGGAGAGGAAACTTTAGGTAAAATTTTTTTTAAAAAAAATAGGTTCAAAGCTCCGACGCGGCGGCGCTACGGCCGGCCACCGCGCCGGAGCACTCCCCTCCACCGTGGACCACCACCTTCTCCGGTCCCCCCCCTTCGCCGGCGGTCTCCCTTCTAGAGAGAAGGGAGAGCTTTTTTCTTTGTTGTAATTTTTTAGAGTGAGAAAGAGAGGAAGGAAATGAAGGAAAAGCCATGCATTTTGCTTTTATACTCATTAATGGGAGCTGGGCGGGTCACCCATGGGTCGACCCAGTACCCATGCCCAGCTCCATTCCCATACCAGCCCATTTGTTTCTACTCATTTGCTATTTTCACCCCCCATTATTGCTACTGCACCCCCCTGCCTTGTGTAGTATTTTTGTTTTTTTTTTAATTTCATGTGTTTATCTTCTTAATCATTTCATTTAAATGTTATATTATATTTTCATGCATTTTCAGTAGTATCTTAATCTTCATATCATGCACTTTTATTTTTTTATCTCTTATGTTTAGTTCATTTTAGGTTATGAAGTAACATTTTCTTTTATTATTTGGGCCTAATGTTTTAATTATTATGCATGTATTATCTTTTAATAGTTTAATTCCTATCTTATGCATTTTATTTAATTTGCATCTTGAATATCCCGCATTATATAGTTTACCTGTCGATTTAATCTTAAGTTCATGCATTCTTTTACTAATATTCTCTTGTTTTTTTGAAAACTTGCATTTTATTTTTTTAAAATATGTTTCATGTCGTGCATTTTATTTGGTATTTAATTTCTAGTATATGATTTTCTTTTTGTGCCTAATATTTCTGTATGTGTCATTTTTGCTTTCTCTCTAGTATAATTTCATGCGTATTTTAATTTTTATCATTTATTTTTATTTTTAGTATGTAATTAGGGATTGGATGTAATTTATTTTTCGCGCATTTTTTTTCTTTTCTTTTGAGACCATAGAATGTATTTAGGGTATGTAATATGTAACCGGCACACACACTGACACGCGCACCGACACACCACTTTATTTATCGCTTTACGCTTATTTATTTTTCCGTCGTTACGCGATTTCGTCGTTAGTTTAGAAAAATATTTTCTTCGAAAAATCAAAAAAGTCAAATTCAATTTTCTTTTAAGTAAACCTTGGTATGTAATCCAAGTGATTTTCTTTTTATTTTCCTTAATCAAATGTTAATTAATTTAATATCCACATTAGACATGGATTTCGTATAATTAAAATCGACTAACTTCATCGTATTTTCTTCTCATGCCTTGAGGCCTCTCATCTCTTCTTAAAACCTTTTCTTTCAAAGATGTTAAAATCAATTCAACTCATCAAATAAGTTCTTTAGCCGAACTACTTAATTTTGATCCCGATTTATTTGGGTAAGTAGGCAAAGGGTTTCGACCCTTCCAAATCAATAAAAATAACCAAAAACATGCTTCATCTTTCTCCTTTCTTTCACTTTAACTCTTAAACTTTTTTTTAAGTAAAATCAATTTAGCGCAAGATTAGAGAATAGGTAGAAGGTTCCTATGGGATACCATAGTCGGTTCGGGTGCTTAACACCTTCCCCAATCGAAATCAACCTCCGAATTCAAGGTCTTAAGGGTTTTCACTCACTTTTTCCCTTCCCGCGAATAAAAGTTGAGAGTTCAATGATTCAAGGTTCGAATCTAATCAATGATTTTGATACCCGAAAATCACGAGCACGGAAATGGCGACTTCACTGGGGATCTTTTTGAGGGTTAAGCCTATTTTATCTTTCTTTACTTTTTGCGCTTTATTTGCCTATACTTTTGTAAATACGTGCCTAATTGTTTACTTTTTCGTGAGTGGCGAGATAAGTCCCCCTACCCGGACTTGAGAGGAAATTAGGATAGGATGGTGGTATAATCATAGTACCTTACCAAGAGTGATTTTTGGTTGTGGTACATGTGATAACCCCACTCGACTAAGGAATCTTGGAAGTATAATTTGTTAACATGAGTATTCATGTTTGGCATGCTATTTTCAAGTGACCGTCGAAGTTGAGAACCTAGAGTTGCATTTAACCCATCTCAGCCTTTTAGGATGTAGTGCGGTGGCTAAAATCATGAGTCAGTCTTGGTTTAGTCGTTACGCGATACTACACTCAAACTAGACTTCCTTGTGAATGTTATGGGACTAGGAGTATTCCTAGGCCTCAATGTATTCAAAAGGGGGTTGTAATTTGGGAACTTGGTAGAACCCGTGATACAGGTACATTTGAAACCATAGTCCTTACCAAATGGCGTGTTTTACCCTCAGCTCCAACTTTGTGGACTTAACCTCACCATGTTTTCTATGTTCTTTAGCATAATCATGCATACATGCATTCATTCGTAAACCTTTTTCTCATCAAAAAAAAAAAATCGAAGGACTTAAACGAGTTTTTGTAAACATCACAAAGGTATTGGACCTTGTAAGAATGAACACCAAGAAATACAACTTCAAAAATCTTAACTAAGCTTTTGCTTTTATTAAGAACTTCTCCCTTGGTTACACTCTTACTTTTTGAAAAGGAACTGATTGCAATATCTTTACGAGTTTTCAACTGAAACCATGTTCCTCTGCGATGTTTACAATTCACTTTGACAAATCCTTCGATAACAAAAATTGTACATTTTTGCATAAGCATATCATGCATCATTTGGCATTCATAGTTTCTGGTCCGTGTCTCACACTGTGTCTTCTCCGAAAAGGTCAATCCATCAGTCTACTCGCATCTACAACACTCGGGCAAATCAGAATGGAACACCTTGAACAAGAGAACCACAAGCTTCGTAAAGAGGTGACAACCCTCCGGGCCGAAAATGAGATTTTGAGGAACTTAGTATCTTTGATGACGGTTGCACAAAGTCACCCATTATCTCCTCCTATTGCTAACACTCAAGCTCAGCCGGTTGCTTCCACTACCCCGATTTCAACGGTGTTCGCTAGTACTCCTCAAAATGCTATGCTGGAAGGTTATCTCTGGAGCACA
Organism: Medicago arabica; assembly: GCA_946800305.1. Lineage (NCBI taxonomy): Eukaryota > Viridiplantae > Streptophyta > Magnoliopsida > Fabales > Fabaceae > Medicago > Medicago arabica. Next base: position 8,879,602 of record OX326970.1, on the reverse strand, counting down.
CGTTTAAGTTCTGATGAAGTATTCCGTCCTGTTGTCTCTGAGGTTCAAGCTCCTTTTGTGCAAATGACAACGCCTATCCCTCAATCGGGCCCTTTGTTCCCTCAAGCTGCTATGACCTACTCATCTCATTTGGTCAACACTGTTAAGCAAAACCACGAACCCATTCATCACTCAGAAGGTGTGGTTGCATGTAACCGGATAGATGAACTGGAAGAAAAGTTTGATAAAATACAGCTGGAATTGAAAGCTCTCCGTGGGACAGAACTGTTTGGCCAGGATGCTTATGACCTTTGCTTGGTTCCCAATGTCGTGATACCACCCAAATTTAAGGTCCCTGATTTTGAGAAGTATAAAGGGAACACTTGCCCTAAGGATCATCTGGTGATGTATGTGAGAAAGATGTCTGCTCATATCAAGGATGATGAACTTCTTATCCATTGTTTTCAAGAGAGTTTGATTGGTGCCGCACTGATATGGTACATGGGTCTGAACAAGGTTGATATCAAAACTTTTAATGATTTGTGCGAGGCTTTCGTTCAGCGATACAACTACAACTTGAACTCGGCCCCAAGAAGAGGTGAATTGCAGGCCATGACCCAAGATGATAATGAGTCCTTCAAAGCTTATGCCCAACGTTGGAGAGACTTCGCCGCGCAAGTCCGTCCATCTCTGGAAGAGAAAGAGTTGCCCGAGATTTTCCTTGATACTCTGGATCAGTTCTATTATGAGCGTATGTTGACAAGTGCATCCGGCAGCTTCGCAGAGATGATAACCGTGGGTATGCGCATTGAAGAATTGGTCCGAAAAGGACGTTTGATCAAAGGAAGTGTTCCCACTGATGGATCAGAGGATGAAGACCAGGAAGCGAGTATGGTGGAAGGTTGGTCTCAACAACAGTATTTGGCTTATCACCCTGTTGCCTCTATTATGCCAATCAAAAACGCTGTTTCCAATCCAGTGTGTCAACCCCAGTTTCAACAACAGCCTCGACAACAGGCTCCAAGAACACAGATTGATCCCATTCCTATGAAATATGCAGATTTGTTTCCAATATTGCTTGAAAGGAATTTGGTCTACACCAAGGCACCTCTTCCGTTGCCAGCAAAATTGCCAGCCCGGTACAGGCCCGATCGTTTTTGTGCCTTCCATCAAGGGGCACCAGGTCACGATATTGAAGACTGCTTTGCTTTGAAGAAGATAGTTCAGAAGCTGGTCCAAAAGAACCTCTGGTCATTCTAAAATTTGAACTCTGACATGCAAGTTAACCTACTACGGGATCATGATATTTGTTGACACGTGGAATGTTTAGCTGCACTTGGGTCGTTACTGATGTTTCTTTCTACTACTCATTTGTTCAATTAATATGTTTGTTTGCTGTTTTATGTTGTTCAAAAAAAATCCTTTCGTCCCACCCGAGGCGAAAGTGAACTTGTTTAGGGCTTTTTGCTTTATGTATTTTTCATCATTAATTAAAAAGTCGATTTGATCCCGACTTTGTTTTATTTTGTGCTTTTTCTGGAAAAATGGTAATACAAAAAACCAAAAAAAATTCTTTTTCTTTAATCATATTCGCATAATCATAATTTTCACTTATATGTCAAAATCAATAATCAAAGCATGCATTAATAAACCCGTTGAACACTTTAATCTTGTACTCCCTCTCGACTTTGAGTTCCTTGTGTCCGAAATGGAAGAAAAGGATGGATTCCCAATGAGAAATCTTGTCTACTGGGGCATCTCAGCCATTAAACTCTACAAAGAAGTATCAAGAAAGACTGTCCAAAAGACGACATTTAATTGCAAAAATTGGCAATGAGATGTTAGCATTTGCCTTGTATAAGAATTGTACTCCAGTACACACTTCAACATGGGCAATCCCTCCCACCATCCCTCAAGTATACAACATGAAGTTCAGAGTCCCGTCAATGGAAGTTCGGATGAAGGTTAAGCTTGTTTGCATTTAAATGCATCGTGGTCTTATGTCATGGACGGTTATATCAAAAGGATGCAGCAAGTTTCGACAAAGAAGGCTCGTCGCCATGAATGTCAAAAAGTGGCCTTGTGCTCAAACATTTGTTATCTGATTTTTACCAGACTCCAGGGGCAAAAGAATGCCTAATTGTAAAGAATGGTGATGAACTTGTATGTCCTGTGAATACCGATGCAGTCAAGAAATACTTTGTTAAAGTGAAAAAGCTCGATAAGTCGCAAATCTGAAAAGGCGGCTTAGGCAAAAAAGGAGCGTCTCGGTGGACTGAAAACTCGAAAGGGCGGTCCACGCAAAAGTTAGAGACATAAAAAAAAAAGAGAGAATGATGAAAAATGTTTATCCTGATAGGTTGAAACCCGCAAGGGCGATCTATGCAAAAGTTAAGGATTGTGACAAAGTAACTGCATCTGGTTGGACATGACTCACTTGGGGCATTTTAGCCGTCAAAAGATCTTCAACTTATGGCAAAATAACAACATCTGGTTGGACAGGTTTCACTTGGGGCATGTTAGCCATCAAAAGATCTCCAACTTGTGGCAAAGCAACTGCATCAAATCATATATAGTTCACTTGGGGCATCTTAACTGTCAGAAGACCTTCGATATGAAGTGTCCACAAATCAAAACTTTGAACAGTGAAATTCAAAGTTGTTAGGGAGAACCGTGGTTATTGTGTTCAATGTACCTTTCCCATATAATTACCATTTTCCAAAATTTTCAAAATCTGTGGAGCCACGCTTTTGGCGGGCCACCACTCCATTTACATTAATTTGAGCCTGTGCTAATTTATTTGAAATTCTCATTTATTCTTTATTTGCGAAATTTTCTTTCATTTTTTACGTTAATATTTAAAGCAAAAAAATTCAAAAAAATATATTTTTATGTCTTTTTGAAGTGCATAAACAACAGGTACATCTTCTTTGAACTTATGAGTAGTTGAAGCATACATCAACATCCGTCTCAAGGACAGTTGAACTCTGCAAGTTAAGTGTGACCAAAGGCTATGAGATGACCTCTGTCAAAAAAAAAGAAAAAAGTGAAAAAAGAAAAAGCTCGCTAAGTCGAAAACCCAAAAGGGCGGCTTAAGCCAAAAATGAGCGTCCCGGTGGATTGAAAACCCGAAAGGGCGATCCAGGCAAAAATTAGGGACATGCAAAAAAAATATTCCTGGTGGATTGAAAACCCGAAAGGGCGGTCCAGACAAAAGTTAGGGATTCAAAAAAAAAACAATACAAAAAAATGATGAAAAGAAAACAAAGACAGAGGCATCACAATTCGAGTAGGCCAAATGGAAGAATGCACTTCATGCTGGCTTACAAATGGCGACTTCTGCCAATTTGTTGTTTGATGGACTTGGTTCCTAGTGAATGGCGACTTCTGCCGTTTTGTTGATTGATGGACTTTTGTTCCCAGGAAATGGCGACTTCTGCCGTTTTGATTGATTGATGGACTTTGTTCCCAGTAAATGGCGTCTTCTGCCTGTGGTTTGATTATTTGGTTACTTCTGCCAGAATGATTGGTTAATGGGTTGTCACCCTTCAGTGGTTTAATTAACGGGTTGTTACCTTTTAGTGGTTTGATTATTGGGTCTTTCCCTATCAATGGTTTGATTATGGAGCTTTACCCCATCAGTGGTTCGGTTAGCGGGTTGTACCCCGATAGTGTTTTGATTCATCCCCAGTAATGATATCCCCATTGAAGATTGCCGAGTGTTTGTACTGCGATGTCGGTTCACCTCTTATCTTACTTTCCCAGTCTTGTTTCATCAAGTTATATACAATCATATGGTCGTACAAGTTTCCTGCATATATTCATACCTTCATTCATATACATATTCATGCATATAAACTTTCATGCACAATATCATTTATACATTATTGCATTGACCATCTTGTGTCTTATTTCAAGTGCATCGCAGAAAAGTGTCATCCCCGATGTGTCTGATCGGTGTTGTCACCCTTAGTCTTGATGGGTCGTATCCCTTCAGTTTGGTCCTTTTTCATCCATGTGTGTCAAGCGGATAGCTTGCAACCTTCTCTGTCCCATGTGCGTCAAGCGAATAGCTTGCAAACATATTTTGTTACGTGTGTGTCAAGCGAATAGCTTGCAAACCTCTTTTGGTATGTGTGTGTCAAGCGAATAGCTTGCAAATCTCTTGTGTCATGCGTGTGTCAAGCGAATAGCTTGCAAACCTCTTTTGGTTCCGTGTGTGTCAAGCGAATAGCTTGCAGACCTCTTTTGGTTACCGTACGCATGCGAATAGCGTGCAAGTATCTGTTATTACGTGTGTGTCAAGCGAATAGCTTGCAATACCTTTGGAGTCGGGTTTGATATCCTGCCTAATGCCTTTGAATCAGGTTAATACCCTGCAAATGCTCTGAATCAAGATAATAGCTCGCAATTACTTGTGTGTCAAACAACCATGTTACCAATGTCTTTTCAATCTCCCCGAATGACTATTCAAAAAGTATCCTTTGTTAAATGCTTGAATGTTCGTCATTACCCCAGTAAAGGTAATTGACAGTCTTACCCTTTCGTATGTTCGTCATTACCCCAGTAAAGGTAATTGACAGTTTTACCCTTTCGTATGTTCGTCATTACCCCAGTAAAGGTAATTGACAGTTTTACCCTTCGTATGTTCGTCGTTACCTCAGTAAAGGTAATTGATAGTTTTACCCTTCGTATGTTCGTCATTACCCCAGTAAAGGTAATTGACAGTTTTACCCCTTTCGTATGTTTGTCATTACCTCAGTAAAGGTAATTGACAGTTTTACCCCTTTCGTATGTTCGTCATTACCTAAGTAAAGGTAATTGACAGTTTTACCTTTCGTATGTTCGTCATTACCTCAGTAAAGGTAATTGACAGTTTTACCCTTCGTATGTTCGTCATTACCCCAGTAAAGGTAATTGACCGTTTTATCCTTTCGTATGTTCGTCGTTACCCCGGTAAAGGTAATTGACAGTTTTACCCTTTCGTATGTTCGTTGTTACCCCAGTAAAGGTAATGACCGGTATTTCTTTCGTATGTTTGTCTTTACTCCTGTAAAGGTAATAGACATCTTTTTCTCCCCAGTAACACTTTATTTGGTCCTCGAGTTAGTGTTTTCGTCGTCATTGCATTCGTACTTGCATAACAGACAACTCATATCATCACATCCATAGAGCTTTCTCGATTTATAAGTTGGTCAAAAATTGGTGTACTTGATATTTAAGTCTCTCCGACCCGTCGTTTCAAAAATCTTCGTCTTTTTAAACCCTCGTGACGGAGAAACTTAAATAGGGGCATCTGTCGTACCCTAATTTTTGAACGATTTATTTTATTTTATTCGTACGTTGTTTGTTTTTCAGTCGTCCGTTCGCGCGCTAATTCCCGTAATATCTGCGTTTGTTCGTATTTGCGGTCGCGATTATTTTTCGTTCGTCGTTCATGTTTTATTGTCGCTCGCGTTTTAATTTCGTAATTTTTACTCGCGTTTTGTGCGTTTTTTAGCGTAGCGTATTGTTTGCGTTCGTAAAGTTCATTTTATTCACGTCGTTGGTTTATCGTTTTAATTAGCGTAAAAAGCCGCGTGATCTCAGTCGTATCAGACGAAATTTCGGCAGAGAGGTATTTTAAAATACCTCATTTTTTGGTTCCGACGGGACATTTTTATTTTTATTTATTTAATTTTCGTTTTCCATTTTTAATTATTTATTTAGTCATTTTTTTTTTCATTTTTACTTATTTATTGTTATTTATTTATCAGTTTTTATTATTTTTTAAGTCATTGTCCACATGTCAATTCATCATTGGTCCAGTCCAGCTTTTCCTCCAAGAAACTGCAGGGGTAATTTGGTCATTGTTATTGCATCAGTGAACAGTACTATAATCAGTCAGAATCAAGTCATAAATTATCACTAACACCAAATTACTTTCTCTCTCCGAAATTTTGGATCAAAACCACCAAAAACTCAAGAACACCAAGAACATTCATGAACATTCATAAACACAAAAAAAATTCCAGCAACAAATCACCACACATAAACACATTTTCGGCCAATTTCTCAACACCACCAAGACCTATTTTCGGCCAAGTTAAACACACCCACCAAGACCCATTTTCGGCCAAATCAAATCACCTCACATAAACCCATTTTTCGGCCAAGCCAATCATCACAACAACAACTCATTTTCGAAAAAAAGAAGAACACAACAACAACAACCATTTTCAAGATCCAACCGAATTCAAGGTAAGGCAAGGCAAGGCATACACGAAGAAGAAAGAAAAAACGTGTTCAAGGGTGAAGAAAGTAGCAAACCGAAAACAAAAGCAAGGAGAAGAAACAAGAGGTAATATTCTTGGCTATTTGTGTGTTTTTGTTAGTGTTTTTCTTTTGTAGATCTAGGGCTTTTGAGAACGGTTTTTGAAAAACTAATGGTGGATTTGAGTAGAGGTGGAGGAGAGGAAACTTTAGGTAAAAATTTTTTTAAAAAAAATAGGTTCAAAGCTCCGACGCGGCGGCGCTACGGCCGGCCACCGCGCCGGAGCACTCCCCTCCACCGTGGACCACCACCTTCTCCGGTCCCCCCCCTTCGCCGGCGGTCTCCCTTCTAGAGAGAAGGGAGAGCTTTTTTCTTTGTTGTAATTTTTTAGAGTGAGAAAGAGAGGAAGGAAATGAAGGAAAAGCCATGCATTTTGCTTTTATACTCATTAATGGGAGCTGGGCGGGTCACCCATGGGTCGACCCAGTACCCATGCCCAGCTCCATTCCCATACCAGCCCATTTGTTTCTACTCATTTGCTATTTTCACCCCCCATTATTGCTACTGCACCCCCCTGCCTTGTGTAGTATTTTTGTTTTTTTTTTAATTTCATGTGTTTATCTTCTTAATCATTTCATTTAAATGTTATATTATATTTTCATGCATTTTCAGTAGTATCTTAATCTTCATATCATGCACTTTTATTTTTTTATCTCTTATGTTTAGTTCATTTTAGGTTATGAAGTAACATTTTCTTTTATTATTTGGGCCTAATGTTTTAATTATTATGCATGTATTATCTTTTAATAGTTTAATTCCTATCTTATGCATTTTATTTAATTTGCATCTTGAATATCCCGCATTATATAGTTTACCTGTCGATTTAATCTTAAGTTCATGCATTCTTTTACTAATATTCTCTTGTTTTTTTGAAAACTTGCATTTTATTTTTTTAAAATATGTTTCATGTCGTGCATTTTATTTGGTATTTAATTTCTAGTATATGATTTTCTTTTTGTGCCTAATATTTCTGTATGTGTCATTTTTGCTTTCTCTCTAGTATAATTTCATGCGTATTTTAATTTTTATCATTTATTTTTATTTTTAGTATGTAATTAGGGATTGGATGTAATTTATTTTTCGCGCATTTTTTTTCTTTTCTTTTGAGACCATAGAATGTATTTAGGGTATGTAATATGTAACCGGCACACACACTGACACGCGCACCGACACACCACTTTATTTATCGCTTTACGCTTATTTATTTTTCCGTCGTTACGCGATTTCGTCGTTAGTTTAGAAAAATATTTTCTTCGAAAAATCAAAAAAGTCAAATTCAATTTTCTTTTAAGTAAACCTTGGTATGTAATCCAAGTGATTTTCTTTTTATTTTCCTTAATCAAATGTTAATTAATTTAATATCCACATTAGACATGGATTTCGTATAATTAAAATCGACTAACTTCATCGTATTTTCTTCTCATGCCTTGAGGCCTCTCATCTCTTCTTAAAACCTTTTCTTTCAAAGATGTTAAAATCAATTCAACTCATCAAATAAGTTCTTTAGCCGAACTACTTGATTTTGATCCCGATTTATTTGGGTAAGTAGGCAAAGGGTTTCGACCCTTCCAAATCAATAAAAATAACCAAAAACATGCTTCATCTTTCTCCTTTCTTTCACTTTAACTCTTAAACTTTTTTTTAAGTAAAATCAATTTAGCGCAAGATTAGAGAATAGGTAGAAGGTTCCTATGGGATACCATAGTCGGTTCGGGTGCTTAACACCTTCCCCAATCGAAATCAACCTCCGAATCCAAGGTCTTAAGGGTTTTCACTCACTTTTTCCCTTCCTGCGAATAAAAGTTGAGAGTTCAATGATTCAAGGTTCGAATCTAATCAATGATTTTGATACCCGAAAATCACGAGCACGGAAATGGCGACTTCACTGGGGATCTTTTTGAGGGTTAAGCCTATTTTATCTTTCTTTACTTTTTGCGCTTTATTTGCCTATACTTTTGTAAATACGTGCCTAATTGTTTACTTTTTCGTGAGTGGCGAGATAAGTCCCCCTACCCGGACTTGAGAGGAAATTAGGATAGGATGGTGGTATAATCATAGTACCTTACCAAGAGTGATTTTTGGTTGTGGTACATGTGATAACCCCACTCGACTAAGGAATCTTGGAAGTATAATTTGTTAACATGAGTATTCATGTTTGGCATGCTATTTTCAAGTGACCGTCGAAGTTGAGAACCTAGAGTTGCATTTAACCCATCTCAGCCTTTTAGGATGTAGTGCGGTGGCTAAAATCATGAGTCAGTCTTGGTTTAGTCGTTACGCGATACTACACTCAAACTAGACTTCCTTGTGAATGTTATGGGACTAGGAGTATTCCTAGGCCTCAATGTATTCAAAAGGGGGTTGTAATTTGGGAACTTGGTAGAACCCGTGATACAGGTACATTTGAAACCATAGTCCTTACCAAATGGCGTGTTTTACCCTCAGCTCCAACTTTGTGGACTTAACCTCACCATGTTTTCTATGTTCTTTAGCATAATCATGCATACATGCATTCATTCGTAAACCTTTTTCTCATCAAAAAAAAAAAAATCGAAGGACTTAAACGAGTTTTTGTAAACATCACAAAGGTATTGGACCTTGTAAGAATGAACACCAAGAAATACAACTTCAAAAATCTTAACTAAGCTTTTGCTTTTATTAAGAACTTCTCCCTTGGTTACACTCTTACTTTTTGAAAAGGAACTGATTGCAATATCTTTACGAGTTTTCAACTGAAACCATGTTCCTTTGCGATGTTTACAATTCACTTTGACAAATCCTTCGATAACAAAAATTGTATATTTTTGCATAAGCATATCATGCATCATTTGGCATTCATAGTTTCTGGTCCGTGTCTCACACTGTGTCTTCTCCGAAAAGGTCAATCCATCAGTCTACTCGCATCTACAACACTCGGGCAAATCAGAATGGAACACCTTGAACAAGAGAACCACAAGTGATATGATTTTCTTTTGATTGACATTGGTTTCTCTCTATCATGTGATTTCAGACATAGAATATCTTCAAGAGAATCGGTCTTCGAGAGAAGTAATCTTCAAAACACAATGATTTCCTCTTAACCTTTCGTGGCTGTGAATATATATTCTATAGACTTGTATCCACACCTTTCTCTCTATTTTTTTTCTCTCTGGTGTAGGCGTTTCTTCATTCCTTTTCACATGAAGCTTCTAACTTTATATTGGTGTTCGACACACGCTCTTTTTAACTCTTCTTCTTGATCTTTTGGGCGTTCAACACACATGGTGTATCACAAAACTTTCTACAACACACTATTTCAACACAATACTTGGTGTTTATCAATACACTATATTGAGTTGAATAAAGTTCCTTTTATAAGGTCCCGTGAGCATAACTCATTTAGTAGGGACATTTCATAATATATGCAGGGGTAGGGGTTCGAACCCCTGACACCCTATTTCTCCACATTTAAAATATGAGAGCTCCAACCACTAGACTATTTAACAAAAAAATGATCCTTTTATAAGTTGAATAATATATGGTGCGTTTGTTTCAGCTTTAAGAAAAATAGATTTTTAGTTAAAAGAATCTAGAGATTCCTTTTTAGAGATTTTTAAAAAATGTCTAAAACTATTTTTGTTGGTTTACTATCATAAAAATCATTTTTTTTAGAATTTGAAGCTCTTATACTTGAGTTCCTTGTAATTAGAAAAAAAAAATAGATTTTGGAAAATCTACTAGGAATAGCTTTTCATTTTTAGGCTAAAAATATATTTTTTTAACAAAATGGATTTTTTTGCCCTTAAATCTGAAACAAACACTACAAAAATAAAAATAAAGTGATTTTTAGTTGAAAAAATAGATTTTTTTTTTAAAAATCCCAAACAAACGGCCCATAGTTGTTGAGAAAAATATAGGTTTAGAGACTGAAACAAAGCTAGTACAAAGATTTGTTGGATGACTTCTATGATCTACCTATGTTATGATGTATAGCATTTACCGTTGTACACTGTACTATTTGTCAGTTGTCTGAAAATTTGTATTTGAAAGTTGATGGAAGTCTTCATCAAGTGCTAAATCATTTGTTCTCTAGAAAATAAAAATAAACTTTCACATGATTAAACTCTAAGTCTACATTGAGAGTATAATTAGAATATACATATCTTAGTCATGGGAATGGATCCTCTCCGGTGATTGGAGGGTCCAGTGAAATCCTACTCATTGAAAAACATTAAAAAATAAATGCATTTAAGAAATTAAATGTTAAAATCAAGAGAGAGAAGAGGTTTAATTTAATGACTTAGATTTGATACGGGAGAAAACTGCAAATATTCTTATAGGAGAGAATCTTTTCCCTTAGTAATTGGAGATAACACCTTCTTTATGGTTACACCCTAGTGAAGGCCATAACTATCCATTTAATATTCAAGTATATTATGAACTTTCATTTTCTTAGCCTTAGCCCTTGAGGCCTATGACAAGATTTGTCTACTCCATACCAATGTATTGGTCATATAGCTTAAGACGTACTTTCTATATTGGAATGTGATAATCATACTTTTAATTATGAATTAAGTCTCATTTGTGTGTTTAAGTACTTGGTAACTTGGGCACCATGTCATTAGTTTTGTGTAACATAGGCACCATGTCATTTTTTTTTTATACTAATGTATTTCCTTTGTATGGCATTTAAACCTGTTTGTGTGAGGTTGAATAAGGATCTCTAGGATTTTTATTTGAACTAAACTTGTATTTTATCAAGAGCGTTTTACCTGTGGTCATTCTTCTTTGAACTTATTATTCTCTTGTTGAGTGAGTGTGGCGGTTTATTCTTCGTTTTTTTTTTGCAAGTTCATATCACATATTATTATATAAATACTCAAAAGCTCAAAAACTATGTTAGACTTGTAACTTTTAAAATGTCTCAAAAACATTGAAAACAAATTTTGTGATTGATTTTTTTTTTCTTCCCGAATGTCATTGATTTATTTATTGATGAATGTTATTTCTTTATATGTTGTATTGAAGGTTTCTAACTCTTTAGAAATGAAAAGTTTAGATGAGTTAAACTATAAGCTCATGGTCGTCAAAGCAGACATCAAAGTTCAACGAGCATTAAGAAAAGTGTTTATGGATAATCCAACAAAAAGGTTCTCGTGCTGACAATGAGAGAATCAAGAAGCACATTTATATGTATATATGGATATCATGTGTATGCTGGCTCCACAATAATTTCATTAAAGCATCATGCATCTACTCATTAACATGTCTCCTGAGTTGTGACCTTTTACTACCGGCATATATTTTCATTAAAATTGGCAGAACTTGAAGATTTGGAAGCTAGCTATCTTACACAAAAGCTTGATTCCTTAAACCAACAAAATAATGCTTGATTCAAAATAATAAGAAAAATAATAATAAATATGGATGACGCAATACATATAACAATAGTGTTAGCAATACTCTTTTCAATACTCTCTCAAACATCCACTTCTTTATTGGTTTAAATTAAGGTGGGTCTCACACTTTGAAATTGGGTTCCACTTAAAATCATGAGACTTACATTAATTTCCTTCAATAAAAGAGTGTTGATAAGAGAGTGTCTGTAGCATTCCTCGTACATATAAATAGATATATAGCTTGCAATTTACACTTGATCGGAACTTTCACTCCAATTTTTTATTGCTTGTCCCACTGCTTGTTTCACAGCTTGTGCATCAATAGTCTCACCTTGTTCTTCATTCTACATAAGTCACAAAAAAATTCCCGTCATTCTCATGCAGGATGGGAAATAAAATGCAAGATCGTTATACGATGATGAAATTAGCTGACTTCTATACGTAGTAGACGATTGAATGAAGACTATATATTATTATTAGGGTTAAGAGTAGGCACCATATATGGATTGCATGACCAATATCAATGATTCAATGTACAGCAACTCGGTCCCTTTTCTCGAGAACCCCAATGAGGAACGTTTTTATATAAAGGGACAAAACACGTGACACAAAAATATAGACAAGTGAAGGAAAATGATAGAGAGATTAATGATACGGATGTTGAACTTATAACATGAAAATTTAATTCATATGCAGCAAAAAATGTAAATATTTTTTACACTATCAAATAATTATAATCGTTAGATTGCCAAAAATGTTGATTTGATCAAAATTATTCTCATTATATTATATATTATTGTATAATAATAATTCTATAAAAAAATGATCACTATATTTATATATCTTACCTCTCCTCCAACAGCTTGGAATCGAAAATTGTCTGTACAAGAAACCCTAGCTTCCAGCACTGTAAGCCTCATCTCTTCAATGGCTTCAAGTATTGAAACAAGCATACCTTGGCTGCTTTTTGCTGAAAAAACGTTTATAAGAAATCCCTTTTCTAGGGTTTCCACTGTTACCTGCACAAGTCCATCCATAAAACCCATTTCAAATTTCATACTTGCAAGATCTTAGAAAATTAACTTGATGACCAAAATACATAGTATGTATATCTATTTATATATAGAGAAATTAATTACAATAACTGAAAATTAAAGATCCCAAGAAAAAAAATAGAAGTGAATTAACTCTGCGGCAAGTAATTTAGGGTCAAGACTTTTTTTAGGATATATAGAAGGATGGTTTATTTGAATTATTTTATTTGAGTTTACCTATTGACATAACACTTGTGAGATTGTTAGCACGGCGAGCTAATGGAAACAAGTCAACAACATATGTCATGTTTATAAGTTGTTTTCAGCCCGTTCAATATAGTTAATTAATGAAAATAACTAATAATTTAGATCAAAAAAATTTGATTTGATTTTATCTCTTGTTATAAAAATTACTATAAAAAGCATTTATTCAATAAGCGATTAACTTAAATTGTTTATCCAAAAGCACTCAAATTCTGATTGAGTACTTTTACTTTCTTAATAAAAAAATATTGGCTCTATAAAAAAGTATATAAATGGGCTCCTCATTTACCATAGGCAAGTTGGGATTGTGGACACTTGAACTTTCTGCAGAAGCTATTTCTTCATTCAGTCTTTCTACCTTTTCCTTTAGATTTTCAATATACTTTGATGCATCTATTACAATCGAGGTATCGTTTAGCTGCAACCAAACCATGCATAAAAACCATAAGAAGTAGTATTAGAAAATTATTAATATACCATATCAAATAAGCTCCACATAGCTGATAAGAATATAGGATAAGGATACACTACTATGGTTAGTTAATTAACAAGGTAAATGATATCAAATTAGAGACTTATATATCAATCACTTTTATTTATTTATTTTCGATGAAAAATCTATCACTATAAATCTTTTATACCAAGTTTTTATAATCAATTAATAGCTTGAGTTTTGAACCTAAATATGCATGTAGATGAGAGTATAAAAGAATGAGCAAGGAATTGGCTAATAAGGAATTAAGAAAGAAAATATAAATAGAACTTGAAAGATTCAAATTCAAAAAACTAATAAAAAATAGTAAACTTGGAAACATTAATTCCAATAATAAAAATGGACCCAAATCAGGAACAAGAGTATAGCAGAGAGGTTAGAATATTCTTTTATGGAATTGGGTGATTTCATTAAGAATATATTGATGGAGAGAAATCCAATGGAAAGAAAAGAAAGATAGGAGATAGAAAATGCAGAGAATATTTACAGCATGAGAGTTAGTAACAGAACGAAGAAGTTGCAGCTTCTCATGCAGTGCTGCTCTCTTTTGCTCCCTAGAAACCATTTTTTTGTGTTTTCTCTTTCTATATCTCTCTCTTTTCCTTTTGCTACAAATTCTGATGAGTTCTGAGGCCATTTAAAAGGAAGTGTTATGAGCTTTCAAATCCATATGATCTCATGTGTTTTCTTCTCACATGACTGTCTTAGTTTATTCAAAGACAAATTCTATATAGATTTTTAGTTGAACTTACTGAAGTACCCTTTTGTTATATATACTATGCCCCTTTCAATGGCTATTCTAAACTCAATCATATTTGGAGACCCTAGATTTTCATACATCTATTTAACAACTCAATTTTTTCGTTATATCTTTCTTTGTATGATATAATCAATTTATCGGATCTAACACATCACTTTCTCTTATCTCTATCCTTCTCAAGATGTACACACATTTCGGGTGTCTAAGAAATTTTTCATATTCTAATTTGGATATTTTTTTCAAGTATTAAATAAGATTTTGATTCCTATAAAAATTTCATAACTTGTTTTTAGTGTCTAAAAATTTTCAACAAGTTTAGTCCTTCAAATGTTTTCCGTCACGATTTCTAGTCTCTAGTTTTAAGCCAACTCACGTGTACCCTTCATATTTTTGATCAAATTTTTATTAAGATGTTTATAATATTATAAAAATCTTTCTCACAAAAATCTATAATATTTTTTTAACAAAATATGAGTTAAATATGAATTATTGTGCTCTAAAAAAGTTACATTTAATTCAATCCTTGTTAAAAAAAAAAAATCAAACTTTTGCAAGAGAGATTTACATAATATACTAAACATGATTGCAAACACAATCCAAAATCTTAAAGTATACACATGAGTTAATTTAAAAACAAGGACTTAAAGTCGTGCCAGAAAACATTGAATGAACAATACTTGCTAAAAAAAATTAGAGGGACTAAAAACGAAATTTAAGATTTTTAAAGTCACCTGATATTTATTTAACCCTTTTTAAAATCAATGGTTGAATCTTTTGCTTGCACAATCTATAACCGAAGTTCGAGCTCGGATTCTCTCATTGGTATGTTATATACTTACAATTTGAAGATTAAATATCCTTATTTCTCTTTTATTTTAACAAAATGTAGGGTGAGAGAATTGTATTTCAGTCTAAGATAAGGAAGATTATTGAACTCAAACAACGTTTAGAAAGAGATTTATATCTACATCCTTCTAAAGACATTAACGACATGAACTTAATATCTCTCGGAATCAATACCTATCTTTTCAATTGAATACCTCATGTAATCTCATTTACTTATAAAGTAGGGCAGACAATAGGAACAAGATATTGTTTATTTGATTACATTTTGAAGGGTATCGTTAACGAGTGTCCATGGGAACTCTTTAAACATTTTAAAATAAGCAATTATTTTTTTAAAAATTAAATGTTTCGATTTTTAATATATTAATTACACGTTTTTTCATAAATACATACTACTTACGGTCCATAAAGAATACCCTGAGAACACTCGTTAACAATTTTCCAATTTTGAAGTATGCAAAGGGTTAATTGGGAAAATGAAAAATATGACATTGCTGGCATACTAAGTTTTGAGGTGGAGGAAATAAAGGATTGAAGAGAGGAATCATAAACTCGTGATAGGGAAAATTACATTGAAAGAAGTGAAGGAGAAGCTAGCAACAAAAGAAATGTATGTATGTATGTGAGTTTGGAATGGGTCCAAACACTCCTCACGGGGGATTTTTTAGGCTCTCCTCCACTCTTTGATCCTTTCTCGAATTTTTGTCACTTTTTTCCATTCTCTCTCCACACGTGCCATCTTATACTCTCATTCTCATCGTATCAGACACTCAACCTCATTTTCGTTTTTCATTCCCACTTAATTGATAGCGAAATCAAATATGTGATATATTCACTTCACTTATTATAATTATTATACTTCTCTTTCGTACTATACATTTTCATTTTCATGTGAATTGTATGTGACTAGCTAGCTAGCACAATTGCTACTTGTATTGTTGTTTTATTTGTAGGTACTCAGGGGTGGCCATGATGATAGACGGGAAGGGCGGCAGCTCGGGATACCATTCTTATTGGTCACTAATATTATTAATTTTACGTACAATTGCTATTTGTATTGTTGTTTTGTTTGTAGGTACTCAAGGGTGGCCCTGATGATAGACGGGAAGGGCGGCAGCTCGGGATACCATTCTTATTGGGCACTAATATTATTAATTTTACGTACAATTGCTACTTGTATTGTTGTTTTGTTTGTAGGTACTCAGGGGTGGCCCTGATGATAGACAGGAAGGGCGACAGCTCGGGATACCATTTTTATTGGTCACTAATATTATTAATTTTACGTACAATTGCTACTTGTATTGTTGTTTTATTTGTAGTTACTCAGAGGTGGTCCTGATGATAGACGGAAGGGGGCGGTAACTCAGACCACCATTCTTATAAGAGCACTAAAATTATTATTTTTTACATGCAATTGCTACTTGTATTGTTGTTTTGTTTGTAGGTACTCGGGGTGGCCTTGATGATAAGTGGGAAGAGCGGCAACTCAGGACACCATTCTTATAGAGACACTAAAATTATTATTTTTACGTACAATTGCTACTTGTATTGTTGTTTTGTTTGCATGTACTCACGGGTGCCCTTGATGATAGATGAGAGAGGTGGCAGCTCAGGACACCATTCTAATAGGGGCACTAAAATAAAATTATTATTTTTACGTATTAGTTAGTATTATATATATTATTTAAATCGTTTTGGTTAATTATATTGAAAAATACGTTTCTAAAAAACTTTGATTATAAATGAATCTTTTACAATAAAAAACGTAAGAAGAAAAACATTCAAATAATTAAAAAAGATACAGTTTATTAATTCGTCCTAAGCACTAAAAATCTTAGGACTGTTGGTACTATACCATGCATTTCCAATAGACAAGTTAAATTACCGTCCATTAGTCCGGAACCGTATTATATCTATAGTTTTTATATAGTAAAAACATCTTAATCTTGTAGATATTAATTTATTGATAAACATACTATTTTTGTTAAATTGTTTGTTTAAGAACGTATACCGTGAAAATAATAGAATTTTAGCACGTAAATTTTGTATTAATATATAAGTATATTTTATTGAAGCCAGTATAAAAGAGATAGATCAACAATACGTCAAAAACAAACTCATGTAAGTTTTTTTTATTAGAAATTCATTGTTAGGTACTCATATTTGAAAAAGTCAGGGAGGAAAGAATTAGAGATATTATGACGGTGTATAATAGATTTGTAAAATAAAAAGTGAGTATAAGATATTTGCCTTGAATATTGTTCTTGGACACAAATTAATGATCCACTCACGTGTACCTAGTTTAAATCTCAACATTCTTGAGAGTGAGACTACATGGATCTCTTTATGGCCTGAATACATTCTAACACATATAACTCAATTATTCTCATTGCAACATAGACATAGTATCTTTTGAGTTTTCATATTAATTATAGTCGTTTATTCTAAATATAAATTCAAGGACTATGCCTACACCTTGTCTCTTATAATAAGGGGGAAAGGTCATTGCAAAACCAACGTGATTGTATAGGTTTCTGTATAAAGGGATAATAAATTACAAGCTCCATGAAACTAGGGGAAATAACCTTTATAGTTTATTTATACACAAATCTTATCATTAATAATGTTATAAGTAATCTTGATTTATAAGTCATGAGTTATGTTAACATAAACTGCAAGGGATGGTTTAAGTGCTGAGAACATGTCTGGCTTCATATTATTATTCATAAAAGTGTAGGTTGATAATAAGGAAATTAAAAAAAATAAAATAATGTCTCAATTCAGATTAATTATAATTATGGAGTAACTAGTTATTTTATCTATGCATAATTCAAGCCTCGTTGAAGCTTAGTGACGTTCGGTACCACAAGAGTCTAATGCAAGTGGTTGCAGTGTAGAGTGTATGTGAGTGTTGTAAAATTCAAGGGTACCGAGTTGAATTACTCCTAATAAAAAAGTAATTTTCAGTTATAAAAATAACTAAATGGCTTGATGACTATATCCCTGCTTCCAAGTTAAATGGTCTTGATCCGTTAAAAAACAAAAGATATTGGTAACTCTCAAACCCTCTATGGTGTTATTGGTAGGAAAAATAATGAAAGGAGTGGTGGGAAAAGGTGTGGAAGCACACTAATAAGTTCCAAATGTCACAATGCTTATAGTGATTTGATACTTTCAATTTTACCAGTCAAATTCTTTTGTTTTGGACTTATAAATCTATCCTAACTCGAAATTCAATTTAGGTAAATAAAGTCTGATCAAACATTATTCCAATTATAATTCGAACTTGATTTCTTTCAAATGATCCGTTTAAAGTTCAATTATCACTTGAATTCGATCGATTTTTTTTTAGCTCAAATTATGTCACCAAACATTACAATAAGAATAGATTGCCGTTAATTAATCAATCACTAACTATTTACGTCTATAATTAGGCAAATTATACGGTACACTCAATAATTTGAGTGTATTGGTACACTAAATTCTTAAATTAATAGTTAAATGAGTTATTTTTTGTAGGAAAAAATTATTTTCTATCACCTATAATTATAATAGTTAAATCTTATTTACCAAAAACGTCAACGCAATAAAATTTCATTTTTCTAAGTTTTTATTACTCATAATAGAGAATTTTGATTATTTTTTACAATAAAATGTAAAAAAATTAGTATGATTTTTATAAAAAATGAAATGATGTTTTTTTTCTTATAAAATGATATTTTCTAAAATATAAATGTCACCAAACACCTATTTTCTTCATAAAAAATGATAGTTAATTTATAAAAAATTTAAGCGAGAGTATCGGTACACCTTAATTTGCGGGTGTACTGTAGAAACTCCCCTATAATTAACTAACTTATAATTTAGTCTATATGAATATAGGATATACATAGAAAACACGGATAATATATATATCGATCATATATCATATCATATAAATTGAAGAGCTGTTGATTCTTGTTGCTTCCGCCATGAAGTATTGTCACCATTCCACAAGGACAAATATTGTACCCACCTATATTCACATGTGTGCCCATTAATCATCACAACAAAACAATATCCTCCATACACATATACTGCTCCTACCTTTGTCTCTTGCCTTCCATAAAAGCATTTGTTCCTCTGAACTCTCCAAGAGTTTTTTTGATTCCATTTACTAATTTCTTACATCAAGTTTTTTATTTTGAACCCCAATTTTCCATTCACAACCTCGAACATAATGCTTTCTTGGACACTTCTATATGTTTGTCTTACCGCGTATAATTCACATATCTATCTAGATTCCTCTATGTGCTTCATTAATATTCCCGACCATGATTACTACTATTTGATTTGATTATACATATTTCTTTTAGCTAAAAATTTATAGGGTTAATTATGATTTTGATCCCCTAAATATATCGTTGATTTTAGTTTATTTACAAAATTTTATAGGTTTTTAGTCCCTATAAAATTCTTCATCTATGGAATTGGTCCCTACTATTAACTCCTCTTTAATGGTGATGGCATGGCAACGCCACATGTGCATATCAAATGATGTGGCACTGCCATGTGGATTTACCCTTTGCTGATGTTGAATTTTTATATATTTTTTAAAAAAAGAGTAAAAAAATTATTTATTTATTTTAAAAAAGTTCTTTTAAATATTTAGTTTTTTAGTTTTTTTTTAAAAAAAAGGTCATGGTCTTTGGGGTTTGGGGCAGAGGATTACTAGTTTTTTTTTAAAATGTTTTTTGGGGAACTTTGCTGCTGGTATTTGGTTTGATGTACTAGAAATTAGTAATTTTGATTTGCAATGCGTTTCCGTGATTGTGACTGTTCTTGTTCTTGATTTCGAATTAGTAAATATGGATTAAGAGATGGAAATAAGAAGACAACAGAAACTCGAATATATTTGATTAAATTTAGCATATGTTTTCTTGTTTTCAATTGTTAAGTGGAGGAGATGGATTATTGAGTGCCTATGAACTATGATCAGTTTCAATTTCGTTCCTTGTGAACGGAAAAGCACGAAAGATAAGTTTGAGTAAAAAAATTAATTTTTTTTATTTTTTTATTTTAGTTTTTAAAAAACAAGGTTTTTTTAAACTTATTTTCTAGTTTTTAAAAAATAAAAAAAACTAATTTTTTTTTTACTTTTAAAAAAAAAAATATTCCACATCAGCAAAGGAAAAATCCACGTGGCAGTGCCACATAATTTGGTATGCACATGTGGCGTTGCCATGTCAATATCGTTAAAGAGAAGTTAATAGCAGGGACCAATTCCATAGATGGAGAATTTTATGGGGACTAAAAGCCTATAGAAAATTTTAGGGGGACTAAAATCAACAGTTAATATATTTCGAGGGACCAAAAACATAATTAACTCAAATTAATATACACACGCACATTTTCTACTTAAAGGCTATAGTCATGGAGATGGTTTCTGTAAGAATGTAATTCCATAAATTCAATCGATATGATTTGGGAATAATATGCAATTATTGTCAATTCTATTTTGGAAACTAAATAATTGCTAATGCATATGACGGACGTTGAGGCTGTCTCTAAAATCTTGAAATAGTAAGGGGAGACCTTTGGTAAAAATATTCACAATTTGATATCGTGACGTAACGTGAAGAACGCAAACATGACCTCAAACCACTTTTCCACGAACAAAATGAATGTCCATCTCAATATGTTTGGTCTGTTGGTGTTGAACGGGGTTACATGAGAGATAGATGGCACTGATGTTGTCACAGTAGACCATGGTGGCCTTGTGAATAGGACAATGTAACTCAAGAAGAAGGTTGTGTAACCAACATGGTTCAGAGACCACATTGGCAACACCACGATATTCGGCTTAAGCACAAGAGCGAGATAAAATAGGTTGTCATTTGGACGACCAAGAGAGCAAGTTATTGCCTAGAAACACACATACACCAAACTGATAACTAGGAGTCAACATGACATATTTAAACCTAACCACAAATATTATGGCATTAACATCCATGTTACAAAATCCCCTTTACCTAGGAATCATGTGTCTGCACTGAAAGGCCCAAATTGAAAAATGGTCATGGATGATGAATATAATGCTCTAATTAAAAATGCGAGGTGGGATTTAGTACCACAACCACATGATGTTAATGTTATTCGATCTATGTGGATTTTTAGACATAAGAAAAAATTTGATGGTTCTTTTGAGAGGCATAAAGCCCAACTTGTAGGTGATGGTGCATGTCAACTAATTGACATTGATAGTGCATAAACTTTTAGTAATTCATTAGCCATGAACTATATTCATTAGCAATTATTTAGTTTCTCAAAGGAAGTGTGATCACTCTCTCTTTATCTACAAGAAAGACACTCATATGGCCTACATCCTCATTTATGTCGATGATATAATCCTTACCACTGCTTCTGATACTCTACAAAAATCTACCATTTTGCCTCTGAGCTCTGAGTTTGCTATGAAAGATTTGGGACACCTAAGCTACTTTTTGGGCATTGTAGTCACTCGCCATCCAAAAGGCTTACACAGAAAAGTATGCCGAAGAATTCTTACACGAGCTAGAATGTCTTCGTGCAAATCATATCCAACCCCAGTTGATACAAAACTAAAACCGAGTGGACACATAGTACTCCATATGAGGATTCATCCCTATATTGAAGCCTTGCAGGTGCCCTTCAATATTTCACTTTCACTCGACCAAATATTTCATATGCAATACAATAAATATGTCTCTTCATTTATAATCCAATGGAAAACCACATGCATGCTATCCAAAGTGACATTGTATTTATAAGTGGGGACAATCTTCACCTCCTAAGTCGGTTTTGTGGGGTTGTGCTAGGCCTAACCATAATTTCTATGATGGTATCAGAGCCTCTTTAAGATCCATTGGACCACCTGCTATCAGGTTTCCGTTATCGGGTCACCCACCATTTATGTCCACGAACTAAGCCCAATAGTGTTGGTTGTGAGGTTGTATGTTAAGAGTCCTACATTAGATAGGAGATGGCCTGACAATGTATTTATAAGTGGGGAAAATCCTCACCTCACAAGCCGGGTTTGTGGGGTTATGTTAGGCCTAACCATGATTTGTAAGACAATGTATTTATAAGTAGGGAAAATCCTCACCTCACAAGCCGGTTTTGTGGGGTTATGTTAGGCGTAACCATGATTTCTAAGAGTTTCTAGACCAACTCAACTTTACGAATTTGACTGATAAAGATTGTCGTCACTTATAAACTCATGCTCAAACCAATTTTCATATAATATGGGAGATCTTAGCAAATATATTCTCTCTTCTATGAATGGTGTGTTGCTAACCCTCTATAGGTTGTCGACATAGAGTGTAATTGGTGTATT
Organism: Medicago arabica; assembly: GCA_946800305.1. Taxonomy (NCBI): domain Eukaryota; kingdom Viridiplantae; phylum Streptophyta; class Magnoliopsida; order Fabales; family Fabaceae; genus Medicago; species Medicago arabica. The sequence goes on along the minus strand of OX326970.1, from coordinate 8,857,181 downwards.
TTAATGGGTTGGAGTACTTTTTATACCCTTTTTTTTATAATTAAGAAGTTATTATACTCCTTTTTCTAAATTAATAATTTCTTTTGTTTATAAAAGAATTACATTCAAAAGCATATACAATAGTTGAATATCAGCTGGTACACATAGATGTGTATTAATAGTCATTTACTGAATCACATGAAATAAATCTCGTGGATTAATTGAATTGAAAAGTGAGAGTATAATGAATAGGAGCAACCTTATACGACATAGTGTTGTGGTGAGTGTGAGGTGGGATAAAAGTTCTAGATTGTTTGGTACATTGAAAGTTGAACAATATACAAATAAAAAGACTCATAAATTCAATGTCTTATGATTTTTTGTGAAGATTTGGCGTCTCAATCACTTGTGCGGTTGCTTTTGACCCAATGCGTATGATCTTCAGGCTCCCTTCATGATCCAATGATGGTAACATAACTGATGATTCGACAAAGGATTCGACTGACTCATTATATCAAAAGTTTTCGTCACAATAGTGGTCAAGTGGTGAGTCATGGTTAGTGCAGCCAACAAAGATACAAGTATTTGTGGATGAAAAAGCTTCTACTTGAGGGATAACATAATCAGATGAATGAACCAACTCACGCTTGAGGAGGAGATTGTTGTGACAAGTGCAATGTGAGTTAGAAGTCTCATATTACTTAAAAAAGTGAATGTTGAGCAACATATAAGTGAGAAGACCCATGAATTGATAGATCCGTATAGAGCTATTAAAGTATTATAAATTATCGTATTCACAAAGACTTGGTAGTTGCTTAATCATTCTGAAATTTTTGTATTTTAAGATTAGGTTTTGGTTGAAAAGTTGTTTGTAAATATCAATCGCAAAGGTTAACAAAAATATAAAGTTTTAAAGAGTTATGTTAGGATTAGACATTGTTCACTTCTCTTCAAAGTATCTTCTTAATCAATTATATACTTTCAATGCTTCAATTATATCTTCACCAATCACTCATCATACATGTCTGTTTCATGCAAACGACGACACGTCTATTGTATCTAACAACTTTTGATGTCTCGCTCAATTACTCAATACAAATTTAATTAATACTTCACAATGTATGCGACTATAAACTTAACCATATATTTAGCAACTAGCATCTACAACTGAATTTATTTCAGATATTTTAGATAGAAAGTCTATGTCTAGCACTTTCTATATCAAAGCATTAAGTACGTAAGTAAATCATCAATATAGTGAAACAAAGATTATATATAACTACACATATTAAGAGTTTACATCAGTATCATAGCTAACTCAACCTAAACCTAACACATAAAGAGAATTAGTTACACACACATGGTAATTAACACAAAGGAGTAGAAGTTAGGGAGAGAAACATCAAGTAGCTACAATGCGTTCCAATGATGAAATTCCACTTAAAATTCTCTCTCTCGTGTGTGTATATATAATCAATGAATGAAAAAAATGAACTATGAGCCCCTATTTATAGATATCATAAAAGTGGAAATTCGCTAAGAGAATTCATGCCTACTTAGTGAATTTCCGTTTCCTTTTTGGTCACTACACCACCATAATTCACTAAGTGAAATAAGTCTCTCTTAGAAAATCAACTTTTGTAATTTCCTTTTATTTGAAGAGAACTTTTGTAATTTCCTTGATCTTTATGTTTCCACTCGCTTCAATTTTTCAACCGCTCTCCTGCGAATATGCCTTCTTTGAAACATTGAACTTTTTGCCTTGGATCACTTTCAGCTTACTATTCGATTTAGCCAAGATTCAATTTCTTGGTTCCTTTCCATCTAATGCATCTTTAAGCACTAAAACTTACAAAATATATGGAAATAGGCCAATGTAGCCATAATTGATAAAAATAATAATCTATTTTACCGATATTTACAATTACTAAATGAATTTTCCTCAGATTACTTGTAAAAACAAATCAATAAGTGTCGATAAGATGTGTGTAAAAATACATTAGTGAAAATATAATATGATATGTCTCTCACTTGCATAGTTTCTCTTGACCGAATATAGATGATCCCTAAACTAATCTTATGACCCAACACATACAAGATCAATATAAAAGAAATTGAGGGTAATCAGCTAATAAAATTTTACAACCAAAACAAACTTATTTACTTCTAAGTGAAAAAATTATCCAACAAATTAAGTGTATAATTTAATGTCCCTCTCATGGTTGATAATAAATCTTGATAATTCCTAACTAGTGGATGAAAGTATAGAAGTCATGACTTAGGTGTCCCTCGGTAAATATGTCTACTAATTAATGTTGAGTTTTTATATGAATCAAGTTGAGCAAGATGGACTAAACCAACTCAAGTTTTGTTAGATAATGTTGTATTGTAGGAAAATGTGGGCATGGAAGCATGATCATAGTGAAATCTATCATGCCGAAGAAGTTTATCATTTGCTAACTCAACGTGTGGTGCAAGATTTGATATGACTCTCTAAATTTGTTTATAAAAAAATGATTTGTGAAGGTACATTATATGCCAAAGAAGTTTAAGCATTTTTTTTAATTTTATTATCCAAAAAAATATGTATCAAAAAGATGAAATACTTAAAATAACTTTATGTAATACACTATTCAAACCAATTTCTCATTTGAAGATTTTTTTTATAAAACCACTTGTTAAAGATTTTATAGCAGGGGTGAGGAAGTTGAAGGAGTTTAATATAGCTTTGCTAGGGAAATGGGGCTGGAGGATGCTGGTGGATAGAGAGGGGTTGTGGTACCGTGTTTTAGCCGCCCGTTATGGCGATTTAGGTGGGAGGTTGGGGGCCGGAGTTGTTCTACGTGGTGGAGGGAGGTGGGGAGGTTGCGTGAGGGAGGGGGAGATGTAGGGGGTGATTGGTTTAGTGGCAGTGTGTTTAGGCAGGTGGGTGATGGTGTTGGTACTTTGTTCTGGTTACATAGGTGGTGTGGAGATGTCCCCTTCCGAGAGAGGTTTCGTCGGTTGTTTGATCTAGCTGTTAATCAAGCTATTTCGGTGGCGGAGCTGTTCTCTCGAGGTGTGGAGGAGGGAGGGGAGGGTTGGGTTTGGAGGCGTAGGTTGTGGGCGTGGGAGGAGGAGCTTTTAGCGGAGCTTAGGACTTTATTGCTTGATGTTTCTTTGTTGTCTGATGTTTCAGATAGATGAGTGTGGCTTCCTGATCCAGTAGGAGGTTACACTGTCCGTGGTGCTTATGATCTTTTAGCGGAGGGTAGCAGTCCTCCCGTGGATGAAGCTTCTGAGTTAGTTTGACATCCCCAGGTTCCTCTGAAGGTCTCTATCTTTGTTTGGCGTCTTCTTAGAAATCGTCTTCCTTCAAAGACAAACTTGGCAGTTCGGCGGGCTCATTCTCCAGATGTGACTTTATGTGATTTAGGATGTGGCCTTGAGGAAACATCCGAACATTTGTTTTTGACTTGTCCGAATTTTGTATTGTTGTGGCAGCAGGTGCGTAACTGGATAGGTTGCATGGGAGTGGACTCCACTCATTTTTCCGACCACTTGTTGCAGTTCACTTTTTTGATTGGTGCGGGAAAAGCGAAGCGCTCCTTTTTGCAGTTGATTTGGCTCCTTTGCACGTGGGTCTTGTGGTTAGAACGCAACAATAGAATTTTTAATAATGTTGTATCTGATGTACCCAGATTGTTAGATAAGGTTAAATTGTTATCCTTAGGTTGGCTCAAAGTTAAGAAGCCGTTGTTTATTTTTGGCTCTCAGATGTGGTGGTCAAGTTCTTTGGCTTGTCTAGGTATTGGCTAAACCACAGTTTTTGTTATTACCTTGTGGTTGACTATTCTGTACTTTTGATAGTAGTTGTAGACACACCTTGTGCTTGCAAGTGCTATGGTTTAGTAATATAATCCCATTTTGATTTCTTAAAAAAAAAAAAAGATTTTATAGCAAAAAATCATCTAACAAAACTATAAAAAGATTTATTTAAAAGGATTTTTGTTAAAAAAATAATAAATAAATTTTAGTGTTCCATCTAATTTATTTTTTTTGGGACATCGCTCTTGCTTGTTTAGTGGTAATGTCTTAGTCACAAATGTACCCACTTATCCGTTGTGTTTATTATGACAGAAATGCCATGTCTACATGTCTATGATCAAGAAAAAGTACTTGATTGCTCACAACTATTTAAACAATTTATTTAGGCGCACACATATTTGAAAAAAGAAAAATATTTAAATAATATGTGTTTTTCAAATTATTAATTCATATGTATTTTTACATATGTGTCTAAATAACGTGTTTAAATATTAATGATCATATAAGACTTCCTCCTATAATCAGTTTATCCTTACATTCTTATTAAATATATATAGTAATTTAAATATGGTGGGATCAATGCATCGTTTCAATCAAAATCATGGGCTTATTCTCCTAAGTTTATCAAAGGCAAAAATCAATCAAAATCACGTAACATCATTCATTCACAACAATCAATAATTAGTTGGATGGAATGACTATGATTTATCAAAAGAAATATGAATTAATCAATTACCTATGAATTATAATAGTACGTAAGTACTAGCTAGGTAGAGAAATTTCACATTCAAAGCTATCAAAAAATTAGAATTAATTAAATAAGGGGAATTTTTTTGGCACCCATAAAAATGGTGGGCACATGCATCCATGAAGCAAAAATACAGAATGTTAATTAATTTAATAAATAATCAAATATAAAAATGAAGTGACATGTAATGTATTATGTTTAACAAAACACTAGGGGTATGAAATGGTTCAACATCAAATCATTCCTAATCAATAAGTAATTGTTTCAAAGCTTATTTATGTTTACCAAAATGGAATGAGATTGATGGAAATAGTATGAGTCTTACTTTCAAATTTGAGTCACGAATACTAATAATAAAATTTTTAAAATTCTAGGGAGTTTTATCACCTTTGAAGTTCTACTCTTTGAGAAAATCTTTCATGAACATAATTATAAATTAATATTGTTATAGGTACACTCTTACATTGCTAAAATAAAAAAGCACAACTTCATATGAATTTTTTTTAAGAAAAATTATATAGTTATGTCAATTGACATTATTCAATTTTATTCTCTTTTATTTTATTATGGTTTTATGTGTGTTCCCAAATATATTAATTTGGGTTTGTACCCAAACAAATATACCTCTCCGTAAGATGCACATCACTTAGACCCTCTTTAATGTGTATTGCCCGAAGCGCAAAAATATCACTGCTTAGTTATATAATTTACTCAATGTTAAATAATTCTATGATTTTTTTCTAGACACCATTGGAAAATTGTTGGTAATTTACACATCAACCAATGCAAATTATCCACGTAAACAAATTTACAAGTAAATTAGTGAAAGTTAGCTTGTGGTTACCACTTACAACTTTACTAATATGACTAATTTTGATTGGTTATCGGGTAAATCACATCTAATTCTTCGAAGCTAGCTTATGCGTCAACTAAGTCCATAAGCTACACATTCGTTCTTCAGGGTAATATGGCTCGCTTGCGTGTGGGTTATATGGAAAGAACGTAACAACCGTATATTTAAAAAATGCGGTGTATGATCCGCGTAACCTATCTGACAAAGTGAAGTTGAATTCTTTTATGTGGTTGAAATCAAATCAGCCATCTTTTGGTTATTGTTATCACGACTGATGTCGGCATCCGCTTCTTTGTATGAGTGTTTCTATGTAATTTTTTTCTGCTTTCTTTTCAGTGCCGCTCAGTGTGGCATATTTTGTGACTTTGTACATTTGTGAGTGAGTCTCTTCCAGCACGCCTTATGCGGAGGGATTCACCTTTGATTTAATATTATAATTCATTTTGATTTGTTAAAAAAACTAATTCTTCAATTTGATCCGTAACAAAATGGTTCGTTTAAAAAAGTTGCTGTTAGGAACGACAATTTATATTCAATTCCTTCGAACTATATTTGTCTTCAACAAATATTTAAAATCATGCAAGTGACATAGTCATAGGTCTTAGCTACATCGAAGGACGGATACACAGAGGGCAAGCATGGGATTAACTACTTTATATAATATGTCATCATTAAAAACTACTGTATATAATATCAGATAAAAACCATTGTACATATATATAATTTTACATATTAGTTATTATTCTAATTAGTTATTATAACATTTCATTAATGATAATAGAGTCAATACAATGGAAAAATTCATAATGAATATCGAGATTAGAAGAGAGAGAGGCTTCTCCTCTAATGATAATAGAGTTAATACAATGGAGAATTTCATGAATTTCCTAATTTGTCCCTCCCTATATTAGTTTGATGAGGTACATGAAATATTTCATTAGTTTTTGAATCTGTTTCACCTATGTATGTATATTAATTAATCTTTATGATAAAAATAAAAAGGATAAAGGCTAAAGTTCAAAAATTATATATGAAAATATTATTGTGGGGACATGGTTCAATTGTGGAGCTTAATATTTTTTAGTAAAAACAGTAAGGGTCAACCCATGTACTATTTTTGAGATGTTTGTATTAGTAGATAGACTCATTATTTCGTATTAGGGTTGAAGTATCTCTTTATATCTCATTGACTCAAATTATTCATTGCTTATAAAAAAGAAGGCAATAAAACTAAAGAACAAAACCCTAGTCCTTGCGTTACCCATGATCTTCCTTCACATGTCTCGTTATTAGTGGAGCTAAGTCCCTCGAGACTGAGTGAGAAGTAGTGACCTTGTAGGAATAGTTAGTTGCAATAAAGTTGGAGGTTGTGAATATTCTATTTTGGATTTCATTGTTTTTACTTGCTCAAGTTCCACGATCGATGAATATGATATGTACGGTGGAATGATGCATGTGTAATATATAATATGCAGAATGATTATACCACATCACACAACATAATTGCAGAGATTATTTAAAGTAAGTGAAGCTGTTAATGAATTAATAAATTATTATATATGATTAGTATAATTAAGTGATGTGATGAAATTGAGTGATATCAATATTATATGTGTTGCTGACCTGTACGCGTTTTGGTGTCCATTTGTATAATATATATCATGTGACCAAATGATGCCATAATAAAACCAAAAACAGAAACAATATTAGGGTCCAATTATTCAGAAAATTGTATTGCTCAATTCAGAAAAGTTTCTCGTGACATTTCAAATGATTTATATAAAAATTGAATTTGAATTGTTTGTCTCTATATATGAAAATGAAAACACATTTTACAGACCCCTTTCAATTTTATATATCCGAAGGATAAAATGAAATATCGTCCATTATGCCTGCCAGTATTTATCCATTTTTATTAATCACATGTGTATGTTTTTTCGTATGATTTTATCTGTTACCTATTTACTTTCTTTTCTTGTCGCAAAATACACATTGTGTTTCCTATATCTTATGTTAATATATTTAGGGTTTTTGTCACTTGCGAGAGAGCAAAACTCACGTGAGTTTGCACTTAGGAAAGTACATTCACATGCTAATGTGTGCAATGGAAACAAAACTTATTAAAACTATAAAGTTGGGTGACAAGGGCTTCTTGTTCTCATGGACAGGTAGAAAGAGAAACATGTTGCATTTGCCAGTACAACACAAGAATGAGAATCTATATATAAATATAAACAACGAAGTCAAGAATATGTATGTATGCTGTAAAAACATGAGGTCGGTCATATGAGTTCTTGGGAAAAATACAAATTAAATTCATTAATACTCAAATTATACTATATTATCCCATTATTTAGGACTACCTAAGATCTAATTCGTGAAGGATCCACAGTCCAAAAAGACAACACCATGTTCAGTATATAACACTGAATCATCCCTCATGATCCATTAATTAATGACTCTATAATGACAATTAGACCATGATATGCGAATCATACCATATTACACTAGCAATTGAAATATAAGGTTCTTTATGTCATTTGCATAAAAAGGTCCTTACCTTTGACAAAGGTACATTCTTAGGGTTGGTTAACTCTCTAACTCTCATAAAATTCTCACTAACTTTAAGCGTTGGATCCCCTCGAATTAGGGCTAACTCAAGTACAAGACCACTAAAGCTCTCGTTTTAGGCCTCTAAATAATAAATTATTTATTAAATTTTACAAGCAAAAATGTCTTATAGTTAAACAAAAAAAATTGTTTTAAGCCTCGCTTACTTTTAAAAATTATTAGACCGGCCCTACCCCATGACCTCTTGAAATCCAACATTATTTAATATTTACACATCATTTATGTAAAGGTTTTTAACACTTGGTAAAGTTACATTCTTAAGTTTGGTTAGATATCCACTAAATCTATAAAAAGGTCTCCTTCGTATACACACTTTTCTCTCAATTACCTCTCACTCTTTGCTCTTATACTGAGTTGATCGTCAGAGTGCTTATAAATACCTCAAAATGCATCTCAGCGAATGTTGCTCGACAAAAGTCATCATCACTTTAAAATAGACTTCCGTTAATTTAAATAAATTAAAGTAACAAATATTAATTTAAAACAGTAGTCAGTTTTATTGTTTTTTTTTGTTGAAAAAGCTAACAAAATACCTTCAAATGTAGAAGATATTCTTGTAGGACACTATAGAAACTGTTTTTTATACCATACTAGTATTTAACTACTACGGTTTTTTTCGAAATTGTTGCCTTTGCAGCAAAATTGCTTTCGGAAGAATGGACAACACCTTATTTTACCACACAACAAAAATAATGTTCGCATCTTTCCAAAAAACAAAAAAACAAAAATAATTTTCGTAGTTAAAGGTACAGTAACTGTTTTTGGCATCACAACGGGTTTTTAGCTGATGTAGGCTAAAATTGTAGTGACTCTTTTCATGGACAAGGATTCTTAAGAGTATGTTTTGAGTGGGAAAGAGAGAAGGTGTATACGTTGAATTTTCGAATGTACAATATAAATTGTAGAATGTGACCATTTTATGTATATTTATTTTTTTATAAATTAAAATATTACTTAATAGACTAAGTAATACTAAAAAAAAGTATGTTCAATTATCACTTATCGGACCACAATCAATCCACAAATAAATCATTAGTCAAAACCTATTACATTCACATAGTTCAATATTGGAGAAAGATTTTAATAGTAAACATGAGATCGTAGGTTAAAACCTTATCGCTTTCGTTGTAAGAAAAATGAAAAATTGTTTTTCCACTTCACACAATGTTAAGAAACATTATGAAATGATAAGTTTAACTCCAAATTTTATCGGTAGTTAACCACCGTTAGTTAAATTTAATCGAGTGTTAATTGTCGATGAATTTAAACATGTTATTTCATGGTGTTTCTTAGCATTGTTTGAAGCGGGAAATCTTTGTTAAAAAAGAGAGGTGAAAATATAGTTTTTCAAATTATAAACTACCAGTGGAATAGTGTGTTGGACTTTCAGCCCAAACAAAATGATTATAGGTCCAATAAGCCATTCTTATTCCCACCACACACCTTTTACGTTTTCTTCTTCTTTAAATTAACAATGCGAGTTTGCAACACATTACACAACTAAACAATTGACATTTGTTATATAAACAATCTCTGTTAACATTTTTGTGAAAGATTACCCGTATTTAGGACAAAAGGAAAATCGCCACATATCATTCATAACCAAGTACTTTTAATACATGTAAGAGTATCATGGACAACATTAGAGTTTGCATAGGACGCACCAACTTTAGCTAACGAATGATCAACCGTGTCGATTTCTCTCTCGACAAACTAAAGATTAAATAACATTTAAAATTATAATTTTTTTATTTTTTGTATCAAGTAGTTTAATGACTAAAATTTCACTCTTTAACATGAATATCTTTACATATAGTAATATATTGTTCATATCAACTGAATCATACTCACGAGCGCAACTTTTTGAATTTAAAAAGGACAATGAAGTTCCCACTCTTCCATTTGGACCAAATTTAGAGCAGGAGTATCCACATGTGGTTTTGGCTCGATAACATGATTCTCATAATAGCGATAAACCGCGACACCAGACAACGCTGCCAATGTTAACGCCTGAGCATGCATTCTTTAAACCAATAAGAAAAATTAGTATCCAAATCAATTTTCATATATGAACAAAAAAATCATATATAAATGAAATATGATAAAACTATAAATTGGAAGCAACCTTAGAGGAGAAATAATGTAGTCAAACATTTATGTACCTAGCATGTATAATCCTAAGACTTGGCTTCATTGGAGACCTTGTACGTGAATATGTTAGAAGCGTTGCTCCAATTCCAGATGCCCATAGTCCTCCTGTAATCAAATTCAACACCAATTATAATTATTTGGTTGAAAAAAAATTTAAATTTTACAATAACAAAATTACATTTAACTTTAAAATGTGTGACATGTCGATTGAGATAAGGATGTGTTGAATGTAGAATGTATTCAGGGCCGGTTTGAACTTAGGACCAAAAGGATATGATGTCATAAAATTGACCAACTAAGCTAGATAAATATTAATTATTAATATGTCATGTTTTATATTTTATAGCTAAATTGACTTATTTTGAGATTTTTTTTTTAACCCAAAATCTTGAGGCTTAAAACTTTTGCTTGAGTAGCTTGACCCTTGGGCCGACCCTGAATATATTAATACTTACCAACTGTGGCGAACTTGTGTTTTGAAACCCATGATTGAGTGGTCTCCATGTTGATTTTTCTTGTATTGCTCTCTTGGATTTCAGAGTATTTAACTGGTAAAGATGGATATATATATATGAACTATGAAGTGTGATAGAAAAATGATGGGTATTTATAGAAGAGAGTGGGAGAGGTTGATGCTGAAATGTGTGCTTTTATGTTTGGCTAATGGGTCTGTCCATAAGGTGGATTTTGTACCTGTTTTGTTGGAACATAGAAAGGGATAAACAAGAGGAGGCTTACATTGGTTTGAATCCTACTCTCTCCCTGCAAAATACACTCCCGACTTGTAGGCATGACGATTTTGTCCTTGCGCATGTTAACTCACGCAAGTGTAAAAGTGTGCGCTAGTTAACATGCGCTGCGTGACTTAAGTCACACATGTGTTAAACATTGCGTGACTTAAGCCAGACACTGTGCAAGTTAACTCACACACAGATTTAACACGTGCATGAGTTAACTAGCGCACAGAGGAGGTTTTGTTTCTTTGTTTTGGTTTGACATTTTTGCTAGCATGTATGTAATGTTTGCTCTCTTTGATCCCTTCTAGACACACCTTGTGCTTAGAAGCGAGTTTTTAAATCTATTTTGGTTTTGGCCTCTTAAATGTAATTTTGATCCCTCTATTTACATATGCTTTAAATTATAATCCTTATATTTCTAAAACCGATTTTTTGATCCCTATGTTAATAGTCAATATTTTTTTCGTTATATTTCATTTTTCGTTATTCATTCAAACACGTGTTAACTCATAAACAAATTACGAAAAAATAAAGGACCAAAATAAGGGAAAATGTATTAAAAACGCTAAAAAGCCCAAATGTAATATACATCAAAATCCGACAAAATATCATAAACAAAACTACACAAGCCATAATGCCTAAACCCTACTGCTGTGAACTCCTGCTCCGTCGTTGTGGAAGAAATTAGCTTTGAATGACGCAAGATTGATGAAATTCGAATTTGGGGTGAAAATTCGAAGTTTGGAAGTTTGAGAAATGAGGGAGTTGGGTCTCTGTTTTGCTGTTATATGACTTAAGTCACACTGCGCAACTTAAGTTGCGCAGCACACATAACGTGCGCAAGTTAAATCATGCAGCGTGATTTAACTTGCGCAAAGACATTTTTGTCATTTTGGCTGGGCGGGAGTGTATATTGCTGGGTGAAGAGTGGCATTCCACCAGTTTTGCCACTGAAAAACGTGTGTAGTGTGGTGTGGCACTCGTCTGCTTTTGTTGGGCAAAAAAAAGAAGCAAGTGCTTTTTCCATCATTGATTTCCACTATGAAAACACTTTTCATTTTTTTTAATTGAAGTTTTGATCCCATGTCTATATTTTTTAATTGATCCTATGTCTATTTTTTATATAAACTACTTAATTATGCACATCATAAACAAAAATGAAAAATAAATATAATATAATATACATCAGTTCTATCAAATCAACGAAAATGAACTCAAATATAGTAGAAAAGGGGGCAAAATTGAGAGAAATATAAAATGGGGAATAAAATTCCAAGTTTTAAATTAGAGTGTAAAATTCAAATCAAGCCAAAATAGAGGTAAAGTAAAACACATCTCTCCTGGTTCTAACAGAAAATTAAATTGCCGCTACTTTTTGAACCAAAAAAAAAAAAAACTGAACCTAACAGAATCAAAAGCTTCTCAAGCAATCTTGCAACTTCGACACACTCTTATAATTCTCCATTTCTTCATCACACTCAATTCAATTCAAAACCCCAATATCTAAAACTAAACCCTAACTATACTAAACCCTAACAATGGAATCTGAACGAAAACGAAAACGAAGAAACCCACTTTCCGATCGCACCAACACTTTCTCATCCGTTCCCCCAAAATCAACCAAACCTAAACCTTCCTTTTCTTCTGCATCCAAAAAACCTAAAAACAAATTCACCTCTACCACCGCGAATCTGAATGATGCTTCAAACCGTAGCTCTGTTGCACCGGCGTTTCATTCAACGCCTTCGCCCAATACCCGCTCTCGTCGCGGTAAGTTGAATATTATTAACTGTTCGATTGGTTTAAATTAGTGTTTTTCCAATTTGAATTTGAATGATTTGTATTTTTGGGATTTATTTTGGAAATTAGGGTTAATTTTAGTTTCTTTTTATCTAAAATGCAGAGATGTGTTAAGAGCAGTATATTATGATTTGTGGGTTGAAAAATGTTATAGAAAAGGGTTGTGTTGGGATTGCCATGTCATAAACTGATTTTTAACCTAATTTGGATAAGCTTTCATTCAAAAAGCATTTGTTTTTTAAAAATAAAATCTTGTTAAATTTAAGCTTTTTGTTCTTTTACTTCAGGGACTGTTGATCTTGAAGCTTCTAGGAAGGAGAAAGAGAATGAATTGGTCATTCAAAGGAAGGAAGTGGACACTCATTCAAGTAGAATACCCGTGGATAGATGGTACGCCTATTCAAAAGGGAAAGGGGTGGACATTGCTTCAAGTAGCACGTCTAATCAAAGGGAGGATGTAGGGAAACGAGTGGACATCACTTCAAGTAGCATACCCATGGATATATGGAATGAACCTACAATACCCTGCAAAAAACAATCTACAACCAAATTCACCACTACTACCGAGAATCTCAATGTTGCCTCAAACCCTAGCTCTGATGCACCGGATTTTCTTTCAACGCCTTTTCCCAATACCCGGCCTCATCACGGTATGCTTAAATTTTAAATATTTGGTTGGTGAAAACTGAAAAGTGTTTTTTCAATTTTAATTTCATTTCCAATCTGAATGACTTTTTTTTTTTGTTTATTTTACAAATTAAGGTTAATTCTAGTTTCTGTTTCTCTAAAATGCAAACATGTGTTTAGAGCAGTATGTGGGTGAAAAAATGTTATAGATATGGGCTGTGTTTGGATTGGCATGTCATAAACTGATCTTTAACCTAATTTGGATAAGCTTTCATTCAAGAAGCATTTGTTCTTTATAAATAAAATCTTGTTAAAATTTATGCTTTTTGTTCTTTTACTTCATGGACTGTTGATCTTGAAGCTTCTAGGAAGGAGAAAGAGAATGAACTGGTCATTCAAAGGAAGGAAGCGGACACTCTTTCAAGTAGAATACCCGTGGACAGATGGTACACCTATTCAAAGGGGAAGGGGGTGGACATTGCTTCAAGTAGCACGTCTAATCAAAGGGAGGATAAAGGGAAGCGAGTGGACACTCCTTTAAGTAGCATACCCATGGATATATCAAACGATCCTACAATACCCTGCAAAAAACAACCTACAACCAAATTCACCACTACTACTGAGAATCTCAATGTTGCCTTAGACCCTAGCTCTGATGCGCCGGATTTTCTTTCAACGCCTTATCCCAATACCCGGTCTTGTCACGGTATGCTTAAATTTTAAATATTCGATCTGTGAAAACTTTAAAGTGTTTTTGAATTTTAATTTCATTTCCAATCTGAATGATTTTTTTGTGTTTATTTTACAAATTAGAGTTAATTTTAGTTTCTGTTTCTCTAAAGTGCACACGTGTTTAGACAGTAGATTATGATATGTGGGTGAAAAAATGTTATAGATAAGGGCTGTGTTTGGATTGGCATGTCATAAGCTGATTTTTAACCTAATTTGGATAAACTTTTTTCAGGATAGTTTATGAAAACAGATTATAATTTATATGAAAAACCCAGTTTGACTATATTTTCTTTGAGTATAGAAATAGCGCTTATACATAAGCACTTAATATTGGTGTCCATCTAAATTGGCCTAATTTGAAGTAGTTGTTCGTGATGTTCTGGAGATTCATGGTTTAATACGATGTTGCTCAATTGCAATCTGGTTGTGGTTGCAGATAGATAGAAAGCCTAGATGTCGCGTTGGAACAATTTTTCGAACATTTGGCTATAGTTGCTTGATATGATTAGTGGTATTAATTTCATATTTTTCATACTGTGTTAATTTGTTCAATTTATAATTTTTGTGGGTTAAAAATGCTTTAGAGATGGGAAGTGTTTGGATTTACTTATGGAAAACGGATCCGGGCTTATCTGTTTGCTTAAGCAATTGACACAATGATCTGTAGAAACTCATGGACACAATATATATGACAAGTGCTTATGGGTCGGATAAGCACTTAATTGAGCTGTTCATATAAACATGCCCTTGGTATGAAATTGTTGTTTTTGATAGTGTGAAATTCATGGTCAAATACATTGTAACCATGCAGCTGATGTAGCTTCATTCACAATGTTGTTGCTATAGATGTCGCGTTTTCACAATTTCTTTTAATAGCCTGGCTATAGTTACTTGATATGATTAGTGGTATTAATTTAATCAAGAGGATTTTTCAGGAATAGGGTTTCTATTAATTTAATCAAGAGGATTTTTCAGGAATAGGGTTTCCCTTCCCAGTTTCCGCTTTAAATATTGTGTTCCTAGTCCCCCCCTAGCTTTTGATTTTTAATTATTTAATAAGTTTGCAGTGCTGCAGACGATTCTTAGGGTGAGGGGGTACCAACGTTGTTGGGATGTTCTAACTCTATAATGATACCTTTGCACCACATTTGTTTTTATCAATAAAATCTTGTTAAATTTATGCTTTTGGTTCTTTTACTTCAGGGACTGTTGATCTTGAAGCTTCTGGGCCTATTTCTATAGTATACGGTCGAAGGAGTCTTTCAAATAAAAGGAAGAAGAAAGAAAATGAATTGTACTCTCCTGCACTTAGTGTGCCTATTAAAAAGAAAGATAAAGGGAAGGATAAAGTGGACTTTCCTTCGAGCAACACACCCATGGATAGATGGAACAAACATGCAAATAGCAATACCATCAAAAGGAAGGATAAAAGCAAGTCAACTTCGAGGGTCTGTAATACTAGGTAATCATCCCTCTCTGATATGATAAAATTTATATTCTTGAAAGGAATTCTCTAACATATTCTGTTGTTGTTGTTGTGTGTTGTGAGAACTGGCTGTATTAGGCGTGGTTTGTGGATCTTGATTGAGCACATGAAGCCTTTATTTTATTTGGCGTGTCTTCCACTCATTAAGTATGGGTGTCAAACTCTTGAGATAACTTGTAGAATTATACAAGTACTCTCTCGGTATCAATTTTTAAAAAAAATAAAAAACCTAAAATGCGCAGCATAATGATTATTCTTCGTAGTGCACTGGTAATTAATCGTTTAGATGTATCACTCAACTCCACATATGTAAAATTGTTTCTGGCCTTGATGTGGAATATTAACCATGGGCTATTGTTTGTTCATCAAAATACAGAGTGAAAAGTGAAAATCCACCCAAAGCCAAGGCATTATCAGTCCCTTGTAGAAAGGTACATAACTCTATATTTAAGGTTCTACATGTCTTGTCGGCATGCCAAATTCTCCGTCTTTACTCTTGAGTGTTGTATGTTCTCTAAATAATTGTTACCTAGAAGTTGAATGTGTCACTTCCTGGTACTTTTTAGCTTCATACTTTTCCGCCATTTGCATATTTATTGTTTCCTAATTATAAGTTGATTCATGTCACACTGGATATTTTTCAATTGTTTGATGCATCTTTGCTGAATTTTCAGAAGCAGCGTGCCGAATCATCTTTAGTGAATGTGTACAAGGATCCCGCCGTGCAAGATTATATCAAGAAACAAAATGCTTACTTTAAAATGATTGATGAATTTGAACTGTCCGAGGAGGAGGTTTCCTCTATGAGTGACAGCTAGAAGAGTGGTAAACTGATTGATGAATTTGGACTGTCAAAGGAGGAAATTATATCTTTTGATAGTCGGGAAAGTGATAAAGATGTAAATATAAGTAGGCAGCTTAGAGCTTCTTTTTAGTGGGAGGTTGTATAGTTGTGATATTTTCTTTTTTCCACAATGAATTACTACGACATCAGTGTTACATTTCTGACCAAATAAGTAAAGTTAGGTTCTTAATAGTATTGGTAAGGATGGGAAATTGAAGTGTGACAGGAGCCTTTATGAAATTTCCTCGTTTCGTTTTTATATTACTAGTTTGTTAGAGTGTCATAATATATTCTTACTATTCATAAATTTTCGTGATTTTGCAGACCTTGCATTGTTTCATTCACACTGAGAAAGTACCATGCTATCATAGCCAAATATACTTTTTTGTTTTAATAAACCAAATATTTAACTACAAAATATGTACCATAATGTCTAAAACCAACAAAAACGAGTGAATCATCAACGCACTCAACTTCGTGCCTGAATTTTCACAGGTCGGTCAAATTCATCCTTCAGTTATGCAAAATATCTATTTAATCCCTGAATTTGTTAAATGTCAATCAATTTAGTCCTTCTGTTCAACTGGATGGTTAACGGTGCTGACGTGACCGTTAACCTCTCACATGTTAGATGCCACGTAGGCAAGGACTAATTTGGCCGATAATAACGAACATTTCAAAGAACCAAATTGATTATTTGCAGAAAATGTTTTGGCTTTCTTCCCCAAATGGCTCTTTTCTTCCCCAACGACTCTTTCTTCCTCAATTGTATAAAATTGGAACCCTAATTACACATCTGCAATATACACTCCAAAATCACCAAAATTTCCTCCAATAACAATTGGTTCAGTTCTTCCCCAATTCAAAAAAATTCAAGCCCTAACTTTTTCATATTGAATTTAAAAGCCAAAATTCTCAAAATTTCTTGAAGCAAAACTATTGAAATTGAATCTGAAACGATGAGGGTGGAATATGGAAAAAAACAGTTATCAAACTCGAGCTTCATCTTCAAAATTGTTGGAGAAGGTTTAGTCCATGGTTAAGGCCCTATCTATCAAATATGCCCTTTTTGTAATAATATTTCCATCAAATTAGTCCCTGAGTTATTTCCCTATCTATCAAATAGATCCTTACATTATATTAAAAACCAATCAAATATCAAATTGATCCTTGAAGCATATGCGTACAAGATTAAGTAAAAAAGTCAGAACACACAAATTGAAACTGAAATATTACATAGACAAAAGTCATAGGTCAAAAATCATAAGTCTGGAAAATTACATAGGCAAAAGCACCCAACTATGGGGTATTAACAAGTCATAAGTCTTAATATTACAAGCCTAAATAAGTCATAAGTCTAAAGATAAGCAAAAGACTCCCACCGTTGGGAATACGAACACATAAACTTGATAACGAAAAAACAAAAAAACGGACAAAAACAGGGTGAATACTAACACAAAAACTTGATAAACTACAGGAAAGATGTTACCTTTAACCACAGCCGAACACATAAACTTCAAAAACGTGAGAATCGCCGGAGATGATGATGATTTTGGAGGGGTGAGAATGAAGAACGTTTTAGCGGGAAGGAGAAGGGTCAAGGACGTTTTTGATGTTTCTGAGTGAAATGTGAAGAAGAAGGTATGAGTAATGCAGGTGCAAAATGTGAAAAGCAGAAAAAAAAAATAAACTGAAAGGTAAAAACTGAACTTTTTCCAATTCAATCAAATTAGTCCTTAAACACGTTGCTTCCTTCTTGCCACGTGTACAAGACAACACAACATGCAGGACGACAAATCAACATGGCTAACAGAGTACTTGGACGGAGGAACCTTTTTTATGGACGTCTAATAAATTCAAGGACTAAGTTGATATTTCGCATAATTGAGGAATGAATTTGACCGACCCGTAAAAATTCAAGAACGAAACTGCTCACTCCAACAAAAACTAATAATCATATCAGTTAACTCATTTTTCACTCAAGCACATACAATAATTACACCACTACTACCACTACCAGTTTAATGCCTTTTGTTCTTATATATCTCAATTCTTGCTATCGTTCATGTACTCAACTCCTCTGCAAACATGGTACTACCAGCCTCCAAACAGTAAGTTTCACCTTTTTTACAATTGTATCCTTAGAATTAAAACAATGTTCCTTCCTCCATCCATTAATTCGTTAAACCTGCAAATTGATTAGATACATATATGCCATTATTTGACTGTCCAATATATATTCCCATCATTTTGGAAAATGTAGGACAATAAAAAAACAAGCGAACACTTGTCTCCACTGCTCCACATTCTCCATTACAAAGGCTCGCTTTGCTTGTGATAACTCCACTTTTTAATAAATTTTCCTTTGTTAGTAATCTATTTTGAAACAATCTCCATAGCATTACAATTCTCCTCTTAAACCCAAGTTTCACATTCTTGTTCCCATTGGAACAAAGCTCTTTTCCAATCCCAATTCCAGTTATTGGGAAAATCTTGGAGGTAAAGAATAGCACCATCAGTTCATCACCATGAATTGGAGTTTGGCGGTCAAGGGGTTAATAATTCATATCCTTATAGTGTAAAATTTTGCACGTATAATGGTCATTATATTTCACTTTTATGTTGTGTCATATGATGTTATTTCATAAAATATTTTCATAAATAATCACAACGATATATAATCACATGACTCTCATACTATGAAATACAAATCTAAACATACAATTTATTAGTATACATTGTTAGGTAGTATACAATAATTTTCCGTATGCATATAATGAGTTGTTACGTTAATTAGTGAATATAAAAATACAGTTGTGATATTTATTAATTAAAATCCTTGAAATATTGAAGTCACAAACCTCACGATCTTCACAATTAAAGAAGATAATGATTGAATATGAGCTTATTCGTATTAATTTTGAGTGAATTGGATTAGTATATTTCCTTTTTGAGATTAAATACTTTTTTTTTTGTTACAAAGCTAATGGAAAACAAAGAACAAAAACAAACAAACAGAAAAAGAAAAAACTGCTAAGAAGCTAACTACTCTCGTATGTAAAAGGTGCCATCGACATTACTTTTAAGAAGGTCAAAGAGACCAGTAGGGGGTGAGTCATGAATAACAAGACCATCATCAGACGAGGCTCCAAGTTTCACCATGAAATCAGCGCACCTCTGAGAGTGTGAGAAACCGTAATATTACTTTGAAGAAGCAACTGTTTTTGAAGAAGGACCATGTAAACATGATATCTCTCAACGGGGCCATAAAGAAGATTGATGCAAACAAGAGAATCAGAATAACAAGCTAACTCCTTATAACCCAAATCCTTAGTCATGACCAGACCATGATATACGACAGAAAGTTCAGCTAGCAAAAAATCATGCGAGTTTAGAAGAAAACCATAAAACCCTGCAAGAAACAAACCTGAATTATTTTGCAAAATCCCTTCAAACCCTGTTCTAAGAGGAGTACAATGACAATTACCGTAAACATTCAGAATATCATAAGAGAGATTATTGTTGTTCCATTTAACATATTGGTTGACCGCAATAACATGACCAATGGAAGAAAAGATGTTTGTTATTACTTCAATCGAATGCTTTATGCTACAAATAAGCCAGTGAAGAGACCAAGTTTCGCCTCCCAAACACATAAGGTTTCGATGGCGCCAAGACCACCAAACTCCAGCTGAAAAAGTAGTTGCCTAAGAACCTCTGACACCCTCTTTAAGCCAGTCATGCATGTCATTGGGAGAGAAGAACTTAGAATTAGTGAAGCCTAATTGATGTCATATCCTAAGACAAAAGTTGCAGTCTCGAACACGGTGAAGAAATGTCTCATTTTGAAAACCGCAACAAGAACAAGCAGCACAAGGAGCTATACTCATGTGGTTTAGCAAAGATAAAGTAGGTACCGCATTGAGATTAAATACTTTGATTCTCGCCTTTGGCTCAAGTTTAATTTTTCTCAAATTTTATTTGTTTAAAAGTGACCCAATAACACATGTTAAATATTAAATATAAAAATATCATATTGAAAGTGGTGTATTCAACATCTTTGAAGCATACAAAAACGTCTTTGAAAATTTGAAACTATTTTAAAGTTTAAAAATTGTTTTTTTAACACAACTTTTTTTAAGTTTTTTTTAATTTCTTAGCAAGTGTTCTTAGAAGACGTGTTAGTAAAACATAGATATAATAATCCACTTAGGTTAATCTAATGACGTTGATTTAAAACCTTGGAATATGTTCCTCTTCAAACTCTTAGATAATGATGATCACATTATACTTATTTGGCTCTAAAAGTAGAATAAAAGCTCCCAAGATTAGACTTGAGAGTGTTAATTTTCTTTAGACTAGTTTTTAGTCTTACGGTGAACAAAGTTGTAATTGATTGTGAGAGAGACCATTACACTCTCAACAATAGTAAATGGTATTAGTTAATAGTTAGGCTTAACTACTTAAGTGCACAAAATAGCGTGATTGCTTTCTTAATTAAACATAAGGTGGGGCTATGGAAGATTCGTTACATACTTGTAGTTGCTAAACTTCAAATATTAAAAAATGTGTAATTTTTTTCTAGTATGCAAGCATGGTTTTTTCTTTAAAAAAATAAAAATGCAAGCATGGCTTTCACTTTCTAATTGTCAAAAAGAAAGCAAAAGAAATTGAGCTAGTCTTTTGCCAGCTAGCTGTTCAACATTCAACAAAGACAAAAAGAGAGTAGTGAAACTGTAAAAGCCAACTATGTAGATTAATACAAATTATATATTTTTCAACTCAACTATGTAGATTAAATAAAAGCACAGACCGTCCTATGAAATTGGAGACTCGGTTCTATTTTCAAAATAGGCCCCACTAAACTAAAAACGTAATTTTATTTTATAGATAAGCTTCATTAAAAAATCAGAATCAGAAGAACTTTTAAACATGAAACAAACCAGATTAAAATTAAGTGAAAGAGAGGTGAAATTTACCTAACGGTGTTGTTTGAAATGTCACTCCTACATCGTAGGAAAGGGGAAAACGAATGGTTTATGCGAAAAAGTAATAATTGTTGTGATTCTTTCAATGAAATAGCTTTTCAAATTAACTAATTAAGTGATTATACAAATTGATGGTGGTTTGATAACATCAAATTTATGTCCAGAAAGTAGAACTAAAGTCTAGAAAAAACTCATACGTGTACCGAAGAAGAAGAAAAATTAACATGTAATTTTTAATTTAAGTGGGGTGGGTATTATAATTTTTTTGAGGCACATAGTTTTTAGAGGCCCGGTTCGATAAAACTTCTTGCACTCCCCAAAATCCAACCCTGAATAAAAGTGAAAATATTTTAATTTTTTGTATCAAGCTGAGAAAGTGATGAAGTTTCAGCATAAATTTATCTTAAATTAAGATAAAAGTTTCAAACATAAAAATTGGTTTAAATGTACTTTTCATCATTATATATATTTTTTTTATGAACATTGTATGTTTATTTTTACAAAGTAAAAATAGTTCAAGAGGATACATATATACACATCTGTTGGCTTCACTAAAGATATGTTGAAAGTACTACAAGACCAGTTCTTAGAGTCCAGAAGTTTGATAATAGTTCCTAGATTCCAGAAGTTTGATAATTTCTTCTAAAAGATGTGTGTTGAAAGTGTTGATGAAGAGCCGTGGATCATAGTAGTTTGAGATAATAATTCCATCTCCTATCTCATCCATAAATTGTTGGATTATGACGAGCCGTGAGATCATCCACATTAGACCAAATACAAATATATAAGTGAATTGAACACAACATCTTAAAAGATTTGATTTAAGGCTCTTCTCATTATTAAAGTTCATCCATCCACAAACGCTTGTACTTGCAACGACTTTGATACATGAGGGGAGTTTGAGAGATCATTCACGTACATTGAGATGAGGGCAACCGATCAAGTAAATTGGACACAACATCTTAACTTAAAATTTTAAGACATTAAGTTTAGATGTTCTATCACTTATAAAATGCTCAAGAATTATTTTTTCATTCAATGTGAAACTTTTGACTCACCTCACACCTGCCACAAAATATATATAGTATACAAGAAATAAAAATATTAGTATACGAGATCCAAAGATACTTAACACATCCATCTCCTTATAATTCAAATTTAGAGAGGACTAACTTCGAAAAAAATTAATAGAGATGACTAACTTGATTGACAGAAGCAGAGATTAGGGACTAAATTAAGACGTTTTATAGTTACAAGACCATTTTAAAATAAAAAATTAAGTTAAGGACTAAAATGATCAATTATGCCTAAAAAAATAAAAAATAAAAAAATACTATTACGCACCAAATCTATGAAAATGAGTAGCTGAGCAGGAGGTCTCATCTAATATATATATATATATATATATATATATATATATATATATATAGACTAATTTAATTTTTGATTCTTTTCATAACTTCAACACATTTTATCAAAATGAATTGACTCGAATAGTTTATGAACTTTAAGGAGGAATTATTTAAAAGAACCTAAATTTAAATTATGATTAGTTATTGATTAAATTTAAGGGTTGTTAATTTATATCCACTTAAAAACACTAAGTTTATAAATTAAGGTAATTTTCACTCATTCAATATCCTTCTTGATATTTTTTTAATTAATCTAGGTAATTTTTACATTTAATCCAAACTGTTTAAGGAATCTTTTGGTTAAAATAAAGGCTTAAATGCACTTTTCACCCCCTATGTTTCAAAAAGTTGCGATTTTGACCTCCTTTAAAAAAATGGATATTTTGACCCCCTAACTTTTGATCCTCTTTTGATTAGCTGATTTTATACCAATTTCTCAGTCTCTGGTGGTGTAAACTGGCATGGGGATAGAAAGATGTTGATAAGTGGAGTCCAAACTTGCATGGTGTCCAAACTAATATGATAAGTGGAGTCCAAACTGATAAGTGGATCCTTCTTTAGGGGGGCCAAAAGTTACACCATGCCAGTTTGGACTTCATTTATCATCATCATTCTATCACCATGTCATTTTACACCATCAGAGACCTTAAAATTGTCATAATCTCCATCAAAATCAGCCAATCAAAAGAGGGTCAAAACTTAAGGGGTCAAAATATCCATTTTTTTATAGGGGGCCAAAATCGCAACTTTTTGAAACATAGGGAGTGAAAAATGCATTTAAGCCTAAAATAAATTAAGCAGTCAAAACACTCAAACGTTTGCTTGCATATCAATTAGATTCGTTGGACGAGTTGAATTAATCATCTCATGAAAATTTCAAACACATAATTGTAAAGTGGATAATATCATAGAATCTCAATCTTAAGAAGAAGAAAAAAAGTTTACTAACTACTTGCTACCACACTACTTTTGACAAATCTCCGCATGCCAGTACCACTACTCTTTGCTCCAAATCAACGTAGCAGGTACACTTTTTATTTAAAAACTGATTAATAATGATAAATATTAATTCATTTCTTAACCATCAAGTTTAAAGTTTAATTCTTAATTGAGTCGGCACGTGTAGAAAAACATATGTTTAAACATGTTTACTCTTAAAATGATCATGCTAACTAGTGTCATTAAAATATTTATTAATTAATAATACAAAAACTGTAACTTTCATCTTCGAAAGAACCTATAGTAGACTTTTAATCGTGTGTTGGTAAACTAAAAAATTACGGTGTAAACCCACTGTGAAAGAGAAGCTATGCTCAGTAGGGTTTGTCAATCGTGCGCTTAGATATATATCACCGTGAAACCAAAAAACTACTAAAACATTGATTACACAACTTTAATTATTTTAGCATTTTTCCTCTTTAAATATCTCAGTTAAAGATTAGTGTTAACGGTTCCAATCATCAAATTTCTTATTTTACTCCACTACTAGAAAAAGCAAAATTAGAGAGGGAAATTAGTGACGGAAAAAATAAAATTCCTCACAAATTCTTTGGTCACAAAATTTAGTGACAGAATTAGAGAGAGATTTCACGTTTTCCCTCTCTAAAATTCCCTCACTAATTTTTGCTTTTTTAGTAGTGCCAAAGAAAAGAAGAAAATCAAACCGACTAAACCATATGACTCGTTATAACATATAGCCAAGTCTACTATGTTAGGTAAACAAAATTAAAGGGAGAGACTAAGTACCTTGATATATTAATCTTGCATTGACAAAATTGGCAACTAAGTGAATTGGTCGTCGCAAGAGCCATAATATAAATATGAGACACTTCCTCAGTTTCCAAACACAAACACAAACACAAAACCTTCTTAACTGTACTTTTGCAATTATTATCTAGTTAATTATATGGCTTCATTTTGTTCTAGCATGACAAGTAATTTAATGATTTGTTTTTGCCTTTTGGTTCTTTTATCAATTGGGAGTGTCAATGCTAATCTTTCAAAAGATTATTACTATAGTTCTTGTCCAAAACTATTTGACACTGTGAAGTGTGAAGTTGAATCTGCCATATCAAAAGAGACCCGCATGGGTGCTTCTCTTCTGCGTTTGTTCTTCCACGATTGCTTTGTTAATGTACAATTTTTTTCCTTCTCTCTCACTTATATTCAATTACATTTCAACATGTATATATACGTTATGTTATAATATTAAATTTTAAAAATAATATTCTTTACAATCCTATTTTTAAAAAATATTTAGATTAACAAAAATTGATGTATTTGGTTTAAATTTTAAACCAGACATATCAATGTTTGTTGACTTAAATATATCTTATAAAATGATCAAATAAAGTTACATAAATATAAAATGATTTTCCACTAACGGTTTGGTTTACCTGCTTTTAACTTTTTTCTAAATGCTTGTTTTTATATTAACAATATTGACTTGTGATTTTTTAATTTGGTTTAGTGATGCCATGCCAATTTAATTGAGATGAATAATCTAACCTTTTTTATGCTACTTGCTTTTGCTTAAAAATTGATGTGATCATACAATTGAACATTGTGTACAACACTTTTTCTTTAGATACAAATTATATTATAAAAAAAATGAATATCTTTAATATAATATTTGCCAAATTTGATACTGAAAGAGTATTATTTTCTATGGACTATACAATTCATTGGCAAATTTAAATTGAATAAATAAACCATTGTAGGGATGTGATGGTTCAATTCTTCTTGATGACACATCAAGCTTCACCGGAGAGAAAACTGCCAATCCCAACAGAAATTCGGCCCGTGGATTCGAAGTGATCGACAAAATCAAATCAGCAGTGGAGAAAGTATGTCCAGGTGCAGTTTCATGCGCTGATATCCTCACCATCACTGCTAGAGACTCTGTTGAGATCGTAAGTATCCACCAAAATTGCATCATAATAATCATATTAAACAAAAACATAAAATTTGATCAAATTTTAATATTTCCCTATAGAGTTTAGAGAATAAAGTTATTAAAAATCTCAATATAACATCTAATTGAACGATAAGTGTAAAACTATTTTACATCGTGACTGAATAGGAATTTAAATATATTGTATAAATTATGCTAATTGATTATATTTAAATTTGGTCAGCTTGGAGGCCCAACATGGGATGTGAAACTTGGAAGAAGAGATGCAAGAACAGCTAGTAAATCAGCTGCAAACAATGGCATCCCAGCACCCACTTCAAGCCTCAACCAACTCATCTCAAGGTTTAATGCTCTTGGACTTTCCACCAAGGATTTGGTCGCATTGTCTGGTATGTTACATTGATTGTAATCCCACATTTACATCTATTCTATTGATTAAGTCAATTTGTCAATAATTGGTCGTATATTTTTCATATATAGACTAATATAGAAATATATGCAAGAGAGAAATTGATAACATGGGTGAAAATTATTATTAATAAACGTGGTATTAATAATTACTTCATCCGTCTCAATATAAGCGACGATTCATGTTTTATAAAAATTATAAAATGTATTAAGTAAATATAGTATAATACTTACTTTTCATTGGTTGATCGGGTTTAAATTTTCAATAATAATTTATTTTATTCTACCTTCATGTTTCTTTATCTAGGGTAAATCTTGATTTTTTAAATGATACTTGAACCAGGTGGTCATACAATTGGACAAGCAAGGTGCACTACATTTAGAGCACACATTTACAACGACTCCAACATAGATACTTCCTTTGCTCGCACAAGGCAATCAGGATGCCCTAAGACATCAGGTTCTGGGGACAATAATTTGGCACCCCTTGATCTTGCAACACCAACATCATTTGACAATCATTACTTCAAGAACCTAGTTGATAGCAAGGGACTACTCCACTCCGACCAACAACTTTTTAATGGTGGATCTACTGATTCCATAGTGCATGAATATAGTTTGTATCCAAGCTCTTTTTCCTCAGATTTCGTCACTGCCATGATCAAGATGGGAGACATTAGTCCCCTCACCGGTTCAAATGGAGAGATAAGAAAGCATTGCAGGAGTGTGAATTAACCAATTTAATTTTTTGTTGGACCAAATGCATGTATCTTTTTATTTTTATTTAAGTTTGGGTGGAGTATATCGTATTTTAATTAAGTTTTTCTTGTATTTTATTTTGTTGGTCTCATGTTAAAAGTATGTGTTTTGTAACAAAATTATTTTGATTCCAAGTGAATGTTGAAGGATAAAATTTCTTATATATTAAGGTTTGTTTTAAAGGAAGTATTGAACTTCATATAATGTTGATTTAATGTAAAGTTCATTGTGACTTTCTGCTTTTATTTCTTTTCACATTTCATCAAATTCACCGTGAACTCCATAATTAAATTAGAAGTTACCAAAGAACATGTGAAGTGTGTGCATTATTAGAATGTTATGATTTGCAATGGATTTAATGACAAATGAAGTTGAAGACTTGCATTGCAACTGAGATTTTAATTTCTCCGTACTGTTGCAACCAGATTTTATTTTAGACAAATATCGTTTCATTCATTCTTTTTAAGAGTCATTATATATCATTTAGGACAGCAAAATGAAACTGTTTTCATAAAGTCAAGAAGCAACATCAGTGAAGTGCTTTTGAAGTTTTCTTTCTTGCCTTGATAAAAATTGCAACATATCACATAAAAATGCTCTTCTCCCACCAAAAATTGCTCACTTACAACCAAACTTTCAAAAATACCACCGCATAAGTTATGTATATCCCAACGTGACTTAAGTCACGCCGGATTTAACAGTAACACCTATGTGACTTAAGTCATATTCCGAACACCAACCTGAGTTAACTCACGCCGGTTTTAAAAACTACATGTATTGTATTTTTCAATTATGTTCAACCTGCTCTCAAGTCTCACCTTTTGGTTCTCTCTCTTCCTTCTGTCTATCTTTCAACTTACATCATCTTTCAGGCTCTCACTACCACTTGTTTTAGCACCAAGTTCATAGTAGAAAATGTAAGTGTAAGTTTTAAGAGATAGAAGTGGTAAAATGGAACAAATGAATTTAATTCCATTTTGGGTAGTTATGAATTTCATCAACAAAGAATAAAAGGAGAAAAATATGATATGAATCAATTTTCTTTCCATTATTAATTTTTATCTGCTGAATTTCTAATCGAATGAATTATATTGATTTCTTCTTCCTCTTTTTAAATTATTTTGAAGCTTCAGTTTCTTCCCATTTTGAAACCTATGGGTATTTTAGATTCTTCTTTATGAGTTCATGTTTGCTGGTAGCAAGTTGATGAAAGTGATGATGTTTCAATAAGGATAAAAAATTGAAGAAGAGAGGAACAAAATCTCAAAAGATGAAACCTTTACAAATTGTGAGAAATAAGAAAATCATGACAGATCTTCATTTTAACTTGCAGAATAATTGAAAAATTAACATTAAAAATAAAATAGATTTATTGAAAAAATTCATAGAGTAATTGATTTTGAAGTGAACTGAATCTGGTGGTGATTTGTTAAGGTGTATATGGAGATGGAATAGAATGGTCCAGAGTGTATACGACATGAACTGAATCTTTGTTACTTTGGTCTGTAAAATTAACGGGAGTTAACTCACATCGGTGTTTGGAATGTGACTTAAGTCACTCAGATGTTAAATTTAGTGCGACTTATGTTACGTCGATATAGTTAACTAATGCAGGGGTATTTTTAGAATTTTGGTTGAAAACGAGCAGTTATTGTTGGGAGAAGAGCATTTTTCCATAGAATTCTGCTCTTTACGACTTTACCCAACAAAAATCACTCGCACCCAACTGAACTTTCCAAAATATCCCTACGTGAGTTAACTCACGCATGAGTATTTTGGTCCCCGTGAGTTAACTCACGCAAGTTGCAAAGTTGCAAAATTACAGTTTCCAACACCAAGAATTGAGAGCTATGAAGCCCGGATACTCCAAAATGGAGTTGTACCTGTATCGGATACCGATACTCCACGAATACGTACCCACGAAGTATCGGAATTAATTATTTTAATTTTAAAAATATATTTTATCCGATGCTTATTGGATACTTCAAAGATACACAAAGATACATATATGACACTTCACAAATATGTATCCTAGAAAAGATGAAAGTAAAAAAGTGAGACAATGGTTTAGAAATTCAATAGAGATGTATATGATTCAATTTTAGATATGCATCGGTAGAATTGTTTCTCGATGAACCACTTAAAATTATACTTCTTATTGATGAAGGTAACGAGAGATGATTCAATTAATCAACATTTGATCAAATTTGTGTTGAATGCTTCTCTCCGTATCCCAACCAATGAAAATATAATATGGTTTATAAGAAAACTTTACATGCATATAATAAAGGTAATCAACGCTTATTTTCTTCAAGTATATTTACATATATATAAATTTTAATATAAAAAATTTGTTGACGTATCTTAGCCGTATCGTATCCTAAATTTTAAAAAATTCGCATATCTGCGTATCCGTATCGTATCGTACTCGCACCTGTACCCGTATCTAGGCTTCATAGATTGAGAGCTATGAGAGGATTCATTTTGAAAAGAAATGGTGAAAGTCTTGTGTCCAAGTAAATTGCATTCATCTATAAAAAAGTGGAAATTATGAGTGGACGGAAATACGAAATCATTATAAGGAAGAAGAAGACATAGCACATGGACAAACCTGTTTTTGTTCTCTTACAAGGGTGAGCATTATTATTATTATTATTATCTGAACCTTTGTCGGCCTCATTCTCAAACTAATGCGGAAAGAAGCCTCACTTGATTTACATCCCTAAAAAAGAAGAAGAAATATTGTTATATGGTTATTGAAAAACAAAACATATAGAAGTGATTTTTGCAACTGTGTGAGTTGACTCACGCAGGCCAAAATACCCCTGCGTGAGTTAACTCAATCAGCGTGACTTAACTCACACTGGGTATAACACCTGCGTAAGTTAACTCACGCAGTATTTTAGGAAGTTCAGTTGAACGCGAGTGATATATGTTGGGTAAATAGCAGAATTCTTTTCCATATCACACCACTCACTATCCAAAAATTTTAAACTGGCCTGTTTGTATGCTCAAGGTGGGCTTTATTTGCATTTTCAGCTGTGCTGCTATTTACACCCTTGTAGTTTATCGCATTCAGTCTTCATTTGAGTGGGATTATGGGCATAGATTTGAACGTTGAAGACAAACAAATAACAAATTTTGTTTTATAAAAAAACATTGTCTAAAAACAAAATTTGTTTAAAAATAACAAACTTTAATTTTTTTAAATAGATAACGTTAATTAGTTTTATTGAAAAAGATAAAAGTACTTGATAAATTGTATAATTAAATAGGAATGCTAAATCCGTAGTCAAACGACAATCAAATAGGAATGCTAAATTCATAGTCAAACGACACTTGGAAAAGAACAATTTTTTTTATATATGTATATATATATATATATATATATATACATATATATTTTGACAAAAATAAACGATATTCATTCATTCAAATTGATAGAGTACATCGATACAATACAAATTCAAATTCGCTAAAAACAAAAAGGATGAATCTGTGAACAAACTCACAACATCCATGTTAATAACATAAAACGGCAAAGTATCTATTGTAACACCCCGTTTTCCCAACATAAAAATAAACATAAATATATCAGAGTGCATCGTAAAACAGGATGTCACATCTACGTTCTTCAAAAATCATTTTATCATAAATAGGGTTAAAATCCACTATTTAATTAAACACCTGATTTCAATAATTTAAACAATGTCGCAGCAGAAAAATATTCAATGTTTAATTCAAAACTTGGCACTAAGTCTCAACATAATAAAAATCACAATTAAAATGGTTCAACGGCAACTTATAAAAAGATACGTAACAAAGGAAAATAAAACATATAAATATCCCCATCCCGTTACGTATCAGAGCATGACTCCTAAGACGACACGAGAACTCAACTCACATCAGCGGCTACTCCTAGATATCTGCACGTTACCCACGTAGAGACAACATTCAAACAGAAGGGGTGAGATTTCACATTCAGCAATAATAAGCAACAATTCATAAAGAAGAATTAATCAACATAAAACAACAACAACTAATCATCAACAATTAATTCACATAAAGGAATCAATCAACATAGAACAACAACAACTAATCATCAACAATTAATTCACATAGAGGATTCAATCAACTTCGTTCAACAATGCAACAACAACGACTCAACAAAATGCAACGATAACGACTCAACAAAATGCAACAACAATGACTCAACAAAATGCAACCACAACGACTCAACAAATGCATGTGGTACCAACAAAGCGTCAAACTCTCAACATAATGTCGTAATTCGACTAAACAGGACATCAAGCCCTCAACTTTTAACAAGGCATCAAGCCTTCAACTTTAACAAGGCATCAAGCCTTCAACTTTGACAAATGCTTATGCAATGATACGACTCAGAAATGCAACAACAACAACAAGTAATGTCGTAATTCGACTTGACAGACATCAAGCCCCCAACGTTTAACAATCATTTATACAAGGACACAACTTCAAATACAACAACAATATCATCTTTCATATTAATTCATATAAATAACTTTTTCGTCAATTCATGTGATTACCTATGTTTTTAACAATTTATTTCAATTCAAAATCTAATTTTCACAACAACAACAAGATCAAACCTTTTCAAAATTATTACTCATGATTAAAGAAGGTTAGTCCCACCCTTACCTTAGATTGAATCTTTGAATTCTACAAGCTTCCTCTTAACCTTAGTTCTCTCCTTATGCCTCCGCTATCTTTTTCTCTCAAAAACCGTTTCTACAAGCTCTTCCTCTGTTTTCTCTCAAAACTGTTGTAACCCTAATTCTCTAATCTCCTCCTCTATTTATAAACACCACGAGTTTGTTTTTCACTTAATCTTTTTTATGAGCTTGCTATCTACACATCCTCAGATTAGTTACTAATTCGATAACAACTATTCAGCTTCACTATTTACACCTCATTTTATTCTTAACTTAAATAAATCTCTCTCATTCCAAAACTGCCCTTATGCCTCAATAATCGAATTTAATTAGATTTCCTTCACTATTAAAGTTATAACAAACTACTAATAACTACCAACTAATAACTACCAAAAAATCACCCAAAACATCACTCATCGCAATTATTCAAGTAAAATATATAAAAAGACACTAAACTTGATATAATAAATAAATAATAAAAATGTGGCGTTACACCTATGCCTACAAATATGACTAATATGACTATATTCAAGTCTCCGAAATACTCATGTCTTCGGATCTGCAACATTGACGACGCCAAAGTCATTGTCATTGATCGGATCTGCACTTGCTCAAAGCTAATCTTTCAACATGGATCAAATAAACACCACACTAAGACGGGAAATAAAAAACACACAGCACAAAGACGGGAAATAAAAAACACACCGCACAAAGACGGGAAATCAAAACAAATAGAGTCGTGCAAAGACGATGAAGTTACAAAAACAAACGAAAGAAAACTAAAAATATGTGACTCCAACTTAGCCCACATCGACGCCGGGGTAGCCTCCCTCACGACATCCCTTAAAACCTTATCTCCGAGACATAAAATAACGACACTCTTTGCCTTGTCTATCATCTCACGCTTCTCCGCTTGTGTCAAATGTGCCGGCATCGCGACTTCACCCTTCAATGCTTCTACACACTTTTGTTGTGTCAAAACCGCTTGCATCTTAACTTTCCACAACCCAAAATTACTTCCGGTGAACTTCTCGATGTCCCACTTTGAACCCATGATACCAACTTTACCAATTTACGCCTTTTCCCCACGGTGGACGCCAATTGTTGTGAATTCAGACAAAATCACACCAACGAATAACAAAGATGTGTGGAGCAAAGGAAGTGGTAGTCAATGGATAAAGTGTCTCCAAGCAACAACAACAAAAAACATACCTAAAAAAAGGAACTAAGTGTAGAGCTAATAACAATAACACAAACACTAACAAAACATAAAGAGATAAGAAAGCTTAAAGGGAAAACAAACATACAAGAGATGGTAACCCAGTTCGGCCAATATGACCTACTATGGGGGAGAGAGCAGCTCTCCAATCCACTATGAAAAGATGTTACAAAACAAGAAATCAGCCTTTTTCCTAATCTCTACCCTTTGCTTGACTCACCACACTCATATGAAACTTACTAGAGATTACACTAAAGGAAGCTTTAAAACCTTCCAATAATGTAATCTCACTACCTAAGGTGATTACAATGTTTATCCCAACCCAAGAGACCCTACTTACAAAGATACTCAATGCTCAAGTTTCCCCCCTTTGTAAACCCTAGGCCTCTTGCTTTAACTCTCTTCAAAAAACTGCATAAACCACTTAAATACTAGTCACAAACGTCCCAATTCGTGCCACGATTGTACTTTCCAACCGTTTTGATCAGTCCCTTTCAGATAAACTTGTTGAGGAAGTTGTTGAATCGTGTCACGATTTCCCATCTAAAAAACATGCTCACGGCTAAGCCAAACCGTGTCACGATTTCTGGGCTTTCTGCATTCACAATTTGAAGACAATTTTCAACAATTTGTTTACCCAGTTCAGTCCAAAATTGACCTAATCTGGGGGAGAGAGTAGCCCTCCATTTCACTATAATGATGAGTAACTTTACGAAAGAGATATCAATGGGTTACAAGAATAAGTCTCCCGCCTAATTCTACCCAAAGTTCCAATCTCTTCCCGCAACCAAGAGACTCAATCCTAATAGTGTTTCCCAAGGTGAATCAACCCTCAAACCCTAGTGTTTGTTCTCAAGAGACAAACTCTATATAAACCCTAGTTTTGTTGTTGCCTTTCTAAACCCTTGTTTCAACCCCCTCTATCTCAAGGTTTACTCTGATACAAAGCCTATATTTGTAGTAAAAGAATCCCTCATAAATTAAAACAAAATCAGGCCCAAAATTACGTTTTATTTTTATGCATCTGTGCAAAATCGTGCTCCGATTTTGCCAGATCGTGCTCCGATTTTTCACAGCTTCAACAAACTTCAATTTCTCCAATTTTGAGTCACTTTCACAACACTTATATTAACGTGTAACCCAAAAAATAAAAAACATAAAAATGTTGCACTTGGTTACATATAAACTTATAAATTTGCTTATGCTATTTTATTATAGCGAAAGTGTTCACAATGTTTTTGGGATTAACCAGAAATGTGACTTAAACGCAGGATGCTTTTCTCAATTAGATTTCTATATGATCAATGTTCTAGTTTATGTTCTTCGACTCATGACCGAATTGATGATTGAAAATGTTATAATTTGATGCTTTTAGATTCATCTGTTTTTGGTTTTATTGATTTTTTTAGAAGCTAAAAAATGATTATATAATCAAACAACTTTACTTCTTCTACATAAGGAGTGCTAAGAAGAAGTAAAGAGAAAAACTACACTAACATTTCTGAAAGATAGCAATCGTTTAAATATACGCACCACAAAGTCGTTATCATCTTTTTAACCGTTTTTCAACCGTGCACAAACATATAGTTATAAATTCAGCTGCTTATGGTTCTTGGCAACATAACATTTGGTTCTTGGCATCACAGAAATGACAAGAAATAGTTGATTATAATATACGCCAAATTTGACATCTCTTTTATATACAATTGAACGCATTACAGACACATGAACATTGGTGTATTAATTGTGAGAGAAATTTTTAAAATATATTTGAAAAGTTGCAATGGTTAAGAAGAGACCTTTTAGTGAAAAGGTGTAATGCTTAACAATTGAATCAAGGTAATCATTCATGAATAAACTCTTCTAAAGGGTTATTTCTCTTCACCAAATGACATAAGTTTTTTCTATAAATGGAGACACTTTGGAGGCAGAAAAAAAAGTTAGTGAATGAGAGAATTTGATAGAACTTTATTATGTAAGCTACCATTGTCGATACATTTGGTGTGAATGTGCTAGTCACGTCAAGGATTCCATTGCATCCGGTTGACATAACTGGTGGGGACGAATCGAACCTAAAGGTTAGTATGTCCCACACACGCTTTAGAAATTATGTGCACACTTCGTCATGTTCATCTTCATTATCTTCTTGATCAAGTTATTGCAGCAGACCGCAAGACAGGTTCTAACATTAATATTGATTCTTTCGTTTGTGGCTTCCTGGTTCTTTATTTTTCATATTTCATAAAAACTTGTGAAGGTCATATAAATAATAGATATATTTATCATTTATGAACTTTAAAAGTGTTGTTAGTTTCATGCATCAACTTTACCACCCCTGCACAGGAAAAAAAACTTCATTTGGAGCTCTCTTAAAGTCACAAATGGAAGATTCAGTACACAAACTTTCTGACCCTACTCAGAGGGAAATTGCTAAGGTTCCCTTCTATACTTTTCAATTATTGAACGTGAAATTTTTTCAAATGGAGTATCTTGTTTCTTTCTCTTTCTCTTTGCATGTGCATGTAATGTAATGGTGAAATTTATTCTCTTTCTCTCTTTTTTATTTTTTTATTTTTTTTATCTGTTGTTACCTAGGAAATAAAGCTTGATCCAAGACTGACATCATTTATTAAGAGAGATAATTCATTTCTCACTGGTTGGAGTTGGGACCCCAATGCTTCCAAGAATGAGCTTGGTTCTACTTCTACCAAAGAAGGAGAGAATCTTTCTTTTCCTCCTGAATCATATTTTAGTCATGAGGTACTTATGTAATCCTTCTTGCCCTTTCTGGTACATCTTGTTATAATATATTCTGGTCATGATTGTGTTTTGTACAATGCATGCATGTGATCAATTGTTAAAGGATGTTTTGGTATAGAAATATACGAATTTTTTTTTTTAAAACCAATTTAACGTAAACAAGATTTTAAGTTCTTTGATTGTTGTTTTCAGATTATTGATCGGAAGTGTGAGAACAACAACGCTCAAGATAAAAAGTGCAGCCCATCTGCAAAGAAACGTCGAAACCGTAAAACTAAGTATGATTAGCTTGAAACATTCATTCTTGTACTATATAATTAGGGTTACTTAAAGCTTGTGTTTTCATTATGAGTTTTGTTGCATGTTTTTGGAATTATGTCTCAATGCTTTTTTGTTAATTTTATAACTTTGAACGAGGGAGGTGAAGTTAGAGATTATTTGTATTACAATACACAGCTCTCACAAGGTTCATTGGGAAATTAATTGGCACCACCTTCAATAGGAAAAGAGAAAACTGGTTACTCATTGGATTGAAAAGAAAAGAAAATCTGCAAAATCTATCTAGCTATACCACATTTATGAGAGTCCTTGTTGCATATTTTGTAATGTATCTGCAAAATCTATCTAACTAAAAAAGACTTTATGAATTATAGTGATCTAATTAATGGTCTTCAGTACAATAGTTTCATGCAATTTTATACAATAGTTTCATAGCGTGTGTCACAATGATTTTTTCAAACTCATTGTGATTCAAAAACCATTTTCTGTGGACTGCATAATTAAATTAGAAATTAGCAAAGAACATGTATATAGTTCTAAATTGGAGCTGCCAAATACACTGGCTACATCTGACATGTGAAGTGTATGGATAAGAATGGACTTGATGATTGTACTTTATATGAATATGTATGAGGATTCACAATTTGTGCCGTAAGTTATAATGTATACATGATATGAGTTTTGAAATTATGTCTCTCACAATAGGTTTTGTATCTCAGGAGGGATTTCGTTGGTACCTGTGTTCACCGTGCAGGATCTACGCCCTGAGCTGGAAAACATCAACCTAACTCTCAAAGTAGTCAATGTGAAAAAAGTATCTGGTAAGGGTCAGGGTCAGCTGCCGGTGACAGAGTCTCTTGTAGGCGACGAAACTGGCATCATCATATTGCGAGCAGTCGGTGCTGATAAGATCAACAGAGTCAAAGAAGGATCAACAATTGTACTGCGCAATGCAAAGATAATCATGTACAAAGGTTCGATGAGACTTGGCGTTTGCAGAGCTGAAGACATCGAGGAAGCTCCGCCTGCTGCCTTCACAGTCAAAGAAGATTGTAACTTGTCTCTCATCGAATATGAACGAATTCAAGTTCTATGTTAGTTATCGTTGCTACTATTGCACTTTTCCTTTAATTAGGTTTTATCCCATCGGATTTTCCTATTAAGGTTTTTAATGAGTCAGTATTTTAAACTTTTTGTTTTGATCTAGTCGCAAATTTTTATCTTTATTTAAATAAATAAAGTTATTATCAATATTACTTTCTTTGTTTCTTTGTGACAGCATTAACATACAAGTGGTTTCTTTCTTCCTATACAATATATCCATTCATTGAGTGCAAATGTGACAATAAAATAGATTTTTTTTAAGGCTATAGTGATTATTGACCCAATATCATATTTTTGCATTCTTTGGACAGATGTGTCTACTACATATATGTATCTATAATTTATTTATTTATTTATTTATTTATATTGCTGCTTTGTACAAATGAGAGCAGATATTATCGACGATAATTGTGATGTTCCAATGAAAGCACTTTTTAATTCGGAGTTTCGAAGAATACAACTATGGGAGGTTTGTTTGACTATTAATATTATATATGATTCATTTGTATTATATTTTGTTTTAGTGAATTTCCTACTGATTTTTTATTTTGTCTTTCTTCATAATTTAGGCATATACTCCTTATGATTTTCCTACCTTCAATAATTTGACTCACTTGGCGACCAACTATTACTTGGATATGTTTATAGAAGTGCTTCACCACTGCCCTAAAATTAAAATTCTTGAACTTTTCCAGGTTTGTTAGTATTAAAAAATTTATTTAGTTTATTACTTATTATAACTTTATGTTTCAAAAAGTAAAAACGAGTACTTTTGTGTTTAATTTTGTTTTGTGAAATATTAACAGAAGACACAAGCTGGTTGGGATGAGAACACTGAAGGAGGAAAAGAACAAGAAAGTTAGGTGGATCCAAAATCCGCTCCACAATTTCTTTCATTGTATCTTAGAACTTGCACTATTCGAGACTTCGCTTTTGTAGACCTACAACATGACATTATGTTAGCAAGAAAAATATTCTAAACAATGCAAGAGTTTTACAAACTATGACAATATGGAGTGACAAAGAACAACCTCAAATAGACAATGTAATTACTACTTATGTATATTCTTTCTTTTTTGTGTGCATCTGTGTGTAGTTTAATCAAGAGGAAAATGGAGTTATGTATGGCAGTGCTTTCCTTATAATGCTATGCTCCAACTGTGTTTTGTATGCCATTTGTGAATGATGCTTCTGGATATATTGTAGTTAGTTTAGGTTTCTCTTTGGCAACTTTTGTTTCTTGCCAATATTGGACGAGTAAGAGGTTTAATAGGAAGACTGTTGGACTTGTTAATGGGTCTGCTTATGGTTGGGATATTATGGATAATATTGAACTTGTTAATGAGACTGCAAATGCTGATTTTTAGTGCTTTTTTTTGTCCAAGACCCTTCCTCATCTTTTAGTTAAGCTGTAATTTTTTACTTCCCAGTGAGCTGCTTTTAGTGAGGAGAAACTTTGGGGAAAAGGTAAAGTTGTTGTCTCGTGAC
The DNA here is from genome assembly GCA_946800305.1 of Medicago arabica. Classification (NCBI taxonomy): domain Eukaryota; kingdom Viridiplantae; phylum Streptophyta; class Magnoliopsida; order Fabales; family Fabaceae; genus Medicago; species Medicago arabica. The sequence continues at coordinate 8,818,761 of OX326970.1, read as the reverse complement.
TGAAAAGTCACAGGTTCAATTTTTGAAAACAACCTCGAGTAAAAAAAGGGTAATGCTGCGTACAATACACTAAATGACGAAACTTCTTTCCAGATTCCGCGTATGCGAGAGCTTAATTAGTGCACCAGACTGTTTTTTTAATTTATTTATTCTGGTTTTAGTATGATCTTTCTTGTAGCAAAATTAAGTGAAATAGATAATGGCTAGTTCAGGGAAAGGAGAAGTAGTTCTACTATGTAGGTGGGAGGTCATATCATATCCCAAGTTACACCATTTAAATATTTTGGGTCCATATATGTTGTGAAAGTGACTCAAAATTGGAGTTTTGGAGGCCAAAATTGATGTTTGCTAGAAAGGCTAAAATCGGCGCCCGAACTGTGGAGTCCGGGGCCCGAATTGTGCTGCCTGTTGGACGCTTTTCTCGCGGCAAAAATCTGCGCCCGAATGGTAAAATCGGGTCCCGATTTTGCACGTAGTGAAAAAAAACTGAAACGTATTTTTGGGCCAGATTTGTTATAATTTTATGGGAGTTACTTTTAATATAAATATAGGCTTTGTATCAGAGCAAACCTTGAGATAGAGGGGGCTGAAACCAGGGTTTAGAAAGACAACAACAAAACTAGGGTTTGTATAGAGTTCGTCTCTTTGGAACAAACGCTAGGGTTTGAGGGTTGATTCACCCTGGGAAACACTATTAGGAATGAGTCTCTTGGTTACAGAAAAAGATTGGGACTTTGGGTAGAATTAGGCGGGAGACTTATTCTTGTAACTCATTGATATCTCTTTTGTAAACTTACTCATCATTATAGTGGAAGGGATGACTGCTCTCTCCCCCAGATTAGGTCAATTTGGACTGAATTGGGTAAACAAATTCTTTTGTGTTCTCTCTTCTTCTCTCGCTGTTTTCTACTTTTGTTTGTGATTATAAATGTTACCCACTTGTATTGGTTGCTTGATTATTCCTTACTCCACACATCAAATATTTATTGGTGTGATTTTTCATCGAATTTGCAACAATATATAATATAAAATGATGGAGAAATAGAAGCATATGTAAATCATCGTATTCAAGTTAAGTGGTTGAAATGGAGAAGAGACTCAATTGCTTTATGTGATAAGAAATTGCTGCTTAAGTTGAAAGGAAAATTCTATCGGACAACAGTCAGACTGACGATGTTGTATGATACAAAGTGGTGGCGGTTAAGATCCAATGCGAGAATCAAGTAAGCGTATCAAAGATGAGGATGTTGCGTTGGATGAACGGTAAGACTAAATAGGATAAGATTAGGAATATAATACCATGTAGAGAGAAGACCAATGGATGATGTAGTACGAAGAGTAGATTAGATGGAGGAGAGTCAAATGAGAAGATGTAGAGGAAGACCTAGAAAAACTATTATAAAAGATTTAAAGGTTAACGAATTGGATCCAAACATGGTTTATGATCGAACTTTATGGCGTAATTTAATTTGATCCATGCAACTGACTCCATTTTTTGGGATAATGCTTAGTAGTTGTTGTAGAGGTGCTTGCTATTAGCTAAAATTACATATATTGAGAAGTATAGTGTATTCTCACACCATTTCGATAATAATGTTGGAATCTGGATCATAAACACTCAGGTTGAATCATAGCTATTGTCAATGGCAATCCCTTTGATGTTTCTAAGTTGTAGTTTTTATTTGAACGGGTGAGGTGGGATTGTGAATATTTTGAAGTTGAATCTTAGCCATCATAGTAGATTTTTCTTAATTACCAATCTTTGTATTAGCTTTTCTGTTTTAGAAATTAAACATATATTAATGTGTAACCCAAAAAAAAAAATATCAATGTTGCATTTGGTTATAATTGATGCTTTTAGATTCATCTGTTAAATATACGTGTGCCCCAGAGTTGGTATAATCTTTTTAACCGTTTTTCAACCGTGCACGAACATATAGTTATAAATTCATCTGCTTATGTTCCATTCTATTTCCGTCTAATAAATTGAACATAGCATTTGGTTCTAGGCAACACAGAAATGACAAGAAATAGTTGATTATAATATACTCCAAATTTGACATCTCTTTTATTTACAATTGAACGCATTAGAAAATCGTACAAACATACATATGAACATTGGTGTATTAACTGTGAGAGAAATTTTCAAAATATATTTGAAAAGTTGCAATGGTTAAAAAGAAGACTTAAAAAAAAAAAAGGTGTAATGCTTGACAATTGAATCAATTTCTTGAAGAAACTCTTCTAAAAGGTTATTTCTCTTCACCAAATGACATAAGTTTCACTATAAATAGAGACACTTTAGAGGCGGAAAAGAAGTTGGAAATAGACAGAAAATCACATTGTTGTGAGTTTAAATTCTGTCGAAAATTATATTAAATCATTCTTTCTTTTCTCTAGTGCACGAGAGAATTTGACAGAACTTTATTCCGTAAACTACCATTGTCGACATGCTTGGTGTGAATGTGCAAGTCACGTCAAGGATTACATCATATCCTGCAAGGGATTCGTCGGTGTAACCTAGGGATTCGCGGTGTAACCCTTTTGCATCCGATTGACATAACTGGTGGGGTGAATCGAACCTAAAGATTAGTGTGTCCCACACATGCTTTGAAATTTATGTGCACAATTCATCATATTCATCTTCATCATCATCTTCTTGATTAAGTTATTGTAGTAGACTCCAACACAAGTTCTAACATTAATATTGATTCTTTCCTTTGTGGTTTCTTGGTTCTTTATTTTTCATATTTCATATTTATTAGTTTGTCAAAACAAAAACTTTTTTATTAAATGAGTAAAAAAACATTTTATTAATTCTTCGATGCAAGACAATATTGAAAATCAAGGGAAAAGGGATATCTTCCCCGTATATGAACGAGTTTCAAGCACCGGAAGCTATAACAAAGAGATAGAAAACTGGAAAGTGGGTTTTCAAATTTTACTACGTATGAAATCAATTTTTATAAAAACTACACAGAGTTCGAATGAATCAAAAGATATAGCACACCATCAATATAAGACATCCACGGGAAAAACATGCTTTTCACATCACTATCAACCTTAAGAATCTCAGGATGGTAAACAATAGTTCATTCGTCATTATTATCTATCTGTTTGATCTATGTATGATACCTAAATAGCAACATGAACCAATATGTTGAAATAATTGGTTAAGCTTCATCTTCAACTCATCAAACTTATTGGTGGGGGTTAAAAAAATTTAACCGTCTTCTTCAAAGCTTCATATCTAATATGAGCTTCTACTTGATCCACTTGAGACATGATTCACTTGAGAGGGGTAGATACAACATAAAATATCATAAACCAATTTAATGAAGGAAAAGATAAAATGAAATATAGATTTACTATAGACATATATTTATATAAAATGCGGTGCAATGTTATCCATATAAATTGTTGATCCATTGTACACCACATAAAACATAAAAGACATTTATTTATATAACATTAGTGATATATTGGCCGCACAAAAATGTTTGAACTTTCAGATTAATGGATGTTATCTATATTTTTCTTGCTCAAAAAAAATAAATAACTATATATATTTTTCAATAATCTCATCTTCAATATAAATAATCTTCTAATCTCACATAAAATCATCTTCAATCTTGTAGCGTAGCTTTCTTTTTATAATTTCCGTTTCTTAAGTTCAAAGATAAATTAGTATCAATTCATAAGTGACAAATGCTGTAATTGTTAAATTGGATATTCATGATGTTTCAGGTTTGAACTTATGATCTTCCATTTATTTGTGAGTTTATGTGGTATTTTTACCACCTCGACTTCATGAAAAAAAAGACAAATTAGTGTTGTTGTTAAAAAAAAAAGATAGTGTAAATAACGTATCATATATAAATAATATGATATATGATAAAACGTTAAATATTTGTTCAAAGAGATGATTATAACGGTACAAACCGCTAGTCAGTTAAATTAGTTATAAGACTTCACTTATAATATATATATATATATATATATATATATATATATATATATATATATTAAAGTATTGTTAGTTTCATGCATCAACTTTCCCTGCATAGACTCATTGCACTACACAGAAAAAGAAACTTCATTTGGAGCTCTCTTCAACTCACAAATGAAAGATTCATCACACAAACTTTCTGACCCTAATCACAGAGAAATTGCTAAGGTTCCCTTCTATACTTTTCAATTTTCTTATTGAACGTGAATTTTTTTGGAATGTAGTATCTTGTTTCTTTTTCTTATTTTTCTTTTTAATTGTTCCTTTTTTCTTGTTTCTTTCTCTTTCTCTTTGCATGTAATGGTGAAATTTATTCTCTTTCTCTCTTCTTTTTTTATCTGTTGTTACTTAGGAAACAAAGCTTGATCCATGACTAACATCATTTATTAAGAAAAATAATTCATTTCTCACACCTTGGAGTTTGACCCAAATGCTTCCAAGAATGAGCTTGGTTCTACTTCTACCAAAGAAGGAGAGAATCTTTCTTTTCCTCCTGAATCATATTTTAGTCATGAGGTACTTATGTAATCCTTCTTGCCCTTTCTGGTACATCTTGTTATAATATATTCTGGTCATGATTGTGTTTTGTACAATGCATGCATGTGATCAATTGTTAAAGGATGTTTTGGTATAGAATTATATGGATTTTTTTTTTTTAAAAACCAAATTAATGTAAACAAGATTTTAAGTTCTTTGATTGTTGTTTTCAGATTATTGATCGGAAGTGTGAGAACAACAACGCTCAAGATAAAAAGTGCAGCCCATCTGCAAAGAAACGTCGAAACCGTAAAACTAAGTATGATTAGCTTGAAACTTTCATTTTGTACTATATAATTAGGGTTATTTAAAGCTTGTGTTTTTAGTATGAGTTTTGTTGCATGTTTTTAGAATTATGTCTCTATGCTTTTGTGCTACAAGGAGCTTGTGCTTTTTTGGAATTTTGTCTCACAAGGGCTAATGTATACAAGTTAAATGGGAGAATTAGGTCAATCCTCAGACAGTAATGAACTTGCATAATGTGACATGTATGAATGAAATTAGTTGGCACCACCTTCAATATAGAAAAAAAGCAAACTGGTTACTCACTGGAATATTGAAAAGAAAAGAAAATCTGCAAAATCTAACTAGCTAGCTATACTATAGTGGATATTTTGTAATGTTAGTCTTTGGTCTTTGATATAAGAGTCTTTTCACAGTTGATAGTTTCATGCAATTTTATACTTGGCTAAGACCTTTCAAGTTGATAAAACTTGTCCAAGTGTCAGCTCAATGGTATGACTTCAACAAACTTTGGTTCAAATACCATTTGAAACAATAGTAAAATTTAAAATAGTGCCACATTATGTAAGTTCATTACTGCATGATGATTGTCCTAATTTAATTGCTTTCACAGGAAATTAGGACAATTTAATGCGTACAAGTTTAATTGCATATTTGGATTTGAAGTGAGTTTGGCATAATCATAGCGTGTCACCATTATTTCGTCAAACTCATTGTGATTCCAAAGCCATTTTCTGTGGACTGCATAATTAAATTAGAAATTAGCAAAGAACATGTATAGTTCTAAATAGGGAGCTGCCAAATACACTGGCTACATCTAGGTCTGGTTTGAATTGAGCTTATGAAAAAGAGCTTATGCAAATAAATAAGTTTTTATCTTAATTCATAAGTTTTCACCAACGAAAATTGTACCTTTATAAACTGTTTTTTCATAAACTTATAAATAATACATTAAGTCATATTTATTTGCATAAGCTCTAAAAAAAGCTAATCCGGGCCCTAATATGTGAAGTATATGCATTGGAATGTTATGCTATGTAACAGACTTGATGACAAATGGACTTCATGCATATATAACTGAGGATCTTAAAGCTTGTGTTTTAATTTTGAGTTTTGTTGCATGTTTTTGAAATTATGTTACTGAATGCTTGTTGTTAATTTTATAACTTTGAAATCAAATATTAGTGTTGGACACAACACAACTCTCACATTTGTGCTATAAGGTATAATGTATACATGATAACTGAAAAATTAAGTATGAATTAATAACCTGAAACTTCTTCCTTGTATTTTATTACGAGTTTTGGAATTACGTCTTTCACATCTATATAGTTTTATCATAGCTACCGTTTTACAGTTTTTCGATCACTTATTTTCCGACACCTGTGTTCATCAAGGTGCATGACCTACGCCCAGAGATGGAAGACGTCTACTTGACTCTAAAAGTGATCAACGTCAAGGATGTGTCTCGTAAGGGTTGCATGACAGTGACTGAGTCTCTCGTCGGCGGCGATGAAACTGGCATCATCATATTCAGAGCTATCGGCGGTGATAAAATCAATCGAGTCAAAGAGGGATCAACCATTATAGTGCGCAACATAGGGATACTTATGTATAAAGGTTCGATGAGACTCAGTGTTCGCAAAGCGGAAGACATTGAAGAAGCTGCAGAGCCTGCTGCCTTCGTAATCAAAGAAGATTGTAACTGGTCGCTCATCGAATTCGAGCGAGTTCAAGTTCGTTCTTAGTTTTTGTTGTTGCTACTCCACTCTTTTTTCCTTAACTAGGTTTTAAGATGATAGAATGATGTTATAGTATCATAATTCTTTTTCTGCTTTTGAACTTGTTCGTCTAGATTCTTTTCCTTAACAAGTGGTAATTTTTTGCTTATATAATGACTTGTTCGTCTAGATTCTTTTCCTTAACAAGTGGTAATTTTTTGCTTATATAATGACTTGTTCGTCTAGATTCATTTAGATTATATGTGAAAATTTTGCACCTTTCCTTATTCAGTCATATTTATGCCAGCTGCCACCAAGTCTGTATCTTTTGTGCACACCTAAATGCAAATTATTTACTTGCTATTAACTTGATGATATTGATATTTGGTACCTCTAAATAGTAAGTGCTGCATGCCTGCATCTTTTGTGCTTAATGAATACTCTAAATTCTAGAGACCAAGACTGAATTTGCCAACTTTGCAAATTTTGTTGATATTCTTTGTAATTTCGCCTATGTCCTTAGATTAGATCCACAAATAAGATTTGACCTGGAAGAAAATTATGCAATTATGTTGACCTTATACTTATATGATATTATTGTTGTATATCACATTTTTATGAAGATAGTTTAAATACTTAGATCCACAAATAAGATTTGACTTGAAAGAAAATGAATGCGATATGTGTTTGATGGTTTAGATGCTTTTTCTTTAACTCAGACATGAGTAATCATATCTGTAGAATTGTGGGCTATCTTTAAGGTTTGAAGTTTGCGTTTGATCGAGGTTTTTGAGCTATTGGGATTGAGTCCAACTTAAAGGTCGTCGTTGGTTTAGGATGAATTTAGTGACGGACATCTTTCTTTCTTACTCGATGTTCAAAACTGTGGTATACCAAGGTATCTAGTTAATTTAGTTGAAGAGAAAATAGTTAAATTTTATATCAGTTTATATGATTTTGTTTACAAAATTTAGGCTCATTAGAGTTATCCTTCCCCACATGAGTAAAACAAAACCGAGTAAAGTAACTTGTCATGTTTCCTATTACTTTGGTAATACTCCCTGAACGCGATTAATTTCTGAACGAATGTTTCAAATACGGAAAAGGCTACTTATACAGAAAAAATTTATAGCGACAACATCACCACCGTTTGTTAATAGTCATTTGACTAGTACCCCTTCCACCGCTTTATCTACCAACCATCCATGTTTTCCAATAATGATCAGATCAAACGGCTAAAGGCTATTCGTGAAGACTTCGTGATTTTTCTGTGGCGATGAATAGTACGGCTCTTCAAATACCTAATAATCTCAAGGTGTTGGATTCAAATTCGACTTGTCAGAAGCAACATTCAATCTCTAATTTGATTGTTTTCATCAACGCAAAAACTTCAGCGGTTTTGAGTCATTGAAGTCCATCATAGACCAAGTTGCCATTGACACAAATTCATTGTTCCCATCATTTGCTAGCCTGAATTATGAAGACTACTTTTTAAAGTAGTATCAATACCCATTTGGGTTGACATGATGGTCTTGATGTATGATCTTGAAGTGTATTTCTCTTAATATCTCATTCAATTCTCTACGATGACAATTTTGGTGGACTAATTTGACTCTTACTCTATATATATATACACACATACATACATATATATATATATTATTTAGGAATATGTTTAAAAATATCTAAATAGTTCATGGATCTACACATTAATTAAATCTAACTTTTTGTAGACAAATTTATCTTTAACATAATTGGTTTTTTTTCGTAAATACGAATTTATACCATAATTAAAGAGAACTCTATAACTACCTCATTTTCCGTAAAAGTTTACCTAACAAAAAAAAATCCAATTTAAAAAATACTTCAAGAATATTGAAACTGAAGTTTAAAAGTGTTCTGGGAGACACTAATTAACATTTCTCATACGATAAAAAGATCATAAAGTTGAACTAAAACACACACGTTTTGAGGAAATATATAGCTAGATAGAGCTAGGAAATACAATAGGAAAACAAGATAAACAGACACAATTATGTAATTCTTCTCTCTAGTATAAATATAAGCAATACATAGATATTTGATGATCCTTCAAAAATAGATATTTGATGAAGAAAGGATATATATTATAATTGCATGATAGTAACAATATGTAACTGATTCAAATTGCATGACTACACAAGTAAAATGATTATTTGATTATAAATTGTTGGTAACCTATGAAATGTATAACCGTTAGTATTGTATCAGTTGAATGAATTAAATTAAATTTAAAAAAGTTTTTTTACAAAGAAAAAAAGTATTATTGTACAAATTGTTAGATCATTCACCTAACAATATTGCATATACAGTTTTTAAGGAGCAACGATGAATCCTCATAAAACATAAAGACAAAAGAATACTCAAAAAATACGGTGGACACAATATTTGTGACACAAGGAGTTGCAAGAAACTAATAAAAAATCAAATGAAAGCTAAAGTTCTTGCCATATGAATTAACCATTAATTAAATAGGCTTGGATTCCATGTCTAAAGCTAAATCAAGAGATGAAAGTTCTTAATCACATGTATACATCCAAAAACTCGACAACTCTCACGTTTATTGTAAATCATATTTAGCAATTTTCAACTCGACTTTGATATCATGTTAAAAGAGTTTAGATCTCATTTCATAGGCCAGCTAGAGAGATGAGAGTACTCAAACACATTTATACATAAAACATTTATATCTGAGCGATGTGAGACTTCAATACAATTTGAATACCCTCAATTAACTGTTGTAATCTTTTAGATAATTTTTATTTCAAAAGTATTTTGTGTTAAGTGATTAAATTATTTACTTGATCAAAAGGTTATGTGGCATTTCTTAACGGCTATAATATTTTATGCACATGTCTTTCATGCTTAAAAGTAGCATGGCTATATGTTGATGCTATTTTTTCTCTTTGGAAAATACGGTCATGGCTATATATTCATGCTATCAGTAACACAAGAAAATAGAACATGTACTCCCCAAAACAGAAAATGGAAAACTTTGTTTTCTTCTCCTCCAATTTTTCTAATTCCTGAGATAAACATTGCCTGATCAAATTATCATTCTTGTTGGTCTGTAACCTCCATAACAAGGAGAAGAAGGAGAAGGACCTGCTGTATTCTGGGGAGTTTTCGCACATTGAGGCGGATAAATTCCAAGGACAGTCCTCGTGACGCCTCAAGTTAATACTAACGTGTTTAATTTTGCAGTTTTACTTTCTAGTTTGTTTTGCAGAATCTGGTTCGCTGTTGTTTGAAGTTGCGGTGACTGTGTTGTTATTTGCGGTGGCTGCGGTGTTATTTAAAGTTGCTGTTGCTGTTTACTCTTACGCTTCAGGATCAACAATCTTTGAATTTATCCATAACTGTGACCGCAAGTTAAAGTTTGTGAGTCCTTATACAAGGTACACAACTCTCATTGAACAACTAATTGACAAAATAAATTGCCGAACCTTAGATTGTTATATATTTGCTTTTGAAATTGAAACATTCTATTCATTCATTTGGTTTTAATTTCTACGTGATTGCAATTATTATTATTATTATTATTATTATTATTATGGAATCTACTTTGCTAAAAAGGCCTTGTAATAGAATTTTTAAACCAAAAATTAGACACCATATTGCTCAATATAGTTACAAAAATGGAAACAACCAAGCTATCGATTCTAAATTTAATTTACAAGTTTTGACAAATGATATACATGTGAATGTTGTTTCTCATACAATACTTTCAATGAAGGAAAAACCATGGGTGGTAGACTCAGGCTCTACCTCACATATTTGTGCAAATAAAAATATGTTCACCTTTAATAAAACTACAGGGGAAGGAAAGGAACATATCATTTTAAGTGATTCGAGAAGAGTTGATGTTCTTGGTATAGGAAAAGTGGATTTAAAACTCGCCTATGGAAAAACCATTTCTTTAAGTAATGTTTTATATGTGCCTCATATGAGTTATAATTTGGTGTCTGTGTCTTTATTGAGCAAAGCGGGTGTAACAGTCACTTTTGAATCAAACAAAGTTTTACTTTCAAAATGTGGGGGCTTTGTAGGCAAAGGATTTGTGTTGGATATCTCCACAATTAATATTTCCTCTGCATGTTTGGTTGATTCATATGATATTTTGCATGTTAGATTAGGACATATTAGTTCTTCATATGTTTTTAAATTAGATCGTCTTGGTATAATTTCTGATAAGTGTGATGTTTATCGAAAAGGAAAGAAATGGTTCTTTTCCATTGTTATATTTGTTTTGATGAGATGGTTATAATTCTTAATGTTATTAAAACTCAATTGATCTTTTTGGATTGTGGTCAATGCCTGAAAAAAAAAAAAATTGGAGTTAATCACAATCACATGTTAATTAAAATTATTGTGACTATTTACTGATGGTTATATCTAAAGTTAATGATTGTAGTCTCTTGTTACATTGACTGATTTGAAAAAACTTGAACACATCAGTTTTTAAGCTTATGTCATTGAATAATATTTCCAATGGTTTAATCAACGTTTTCTGTTATATTTGAGTAGAATGAGTATTTTTTTTTTTCTTTCTTCTTTTTGGTTGATATATACACCTTATCTGCTAAGGGATTAATTTCATTTTATGGGTTTTGGGAATGATTCAATGTACTTGTGTACGAAGCAAGCATCATCATTTACCTGATATAACATGAATATGATCAATCCATATGTATCCAAGCATGTTATTATATCTTCATGTATCCATTCTTATACTAAATGTGTTGTTGTGTAGTGTCAGTGCTCAACACATGTATGTGTGGAACTAGTTAAAGTAAGTTTAGGCATGAGAACACTTGTATTATCCCATGCATCTCACTAATTTAACTTGTATTATCAGAGAGTTAATATATGCATAGTTTAAGTGAACTTACATCAAGGTATGATAGTTTCTACAATTTTTCTGAAATGCATTGGTACATATTTGAATGTGCAACGATACTGTAATTAAATTATCCAGTGTTGGATTGAACTTTCTTTAATTCTTATATTTCATTTGTAAAGTCTTTAGTTTATTTGACTTTATGCTTTGCCGATATTTTTTTAAAGGTGACATCTAAATTGATGTGAATGGAATAATATGATCAAGTGTGGTTCTTCTACTTGATAAATAAAAATTGAAGAGATATTTTATTAATAAATTTATGAAAAATATGCATGATAGAATCATGAAAAATTTGAGAGATACCAGTAAAATATTATATGGTATTTATGGATCATCCATTGTTTTAAAGTATTAATACAATGATGTTTTATGAAATTTGTTTATGTGAAAATATATATTCATGAGGATTTATTTTCTCCAGAGTGATGTTACTTCAAAGTTATTTAAGTAGGCCTGTGTAATAAACTCATGTATATTTGTTCAATGTGGGGTTTGTCGCTTAGAATTTATCTAAGTAGATCTGATGAAGTATATTAAGGAAGTCAATTTTAGACTTATGAAATGTTGTTTAGAGTTGATGAACTATTGTATCAAAATAATACAATATGTTAATTGAAATTGAATTTCAATGAGAATAAATCAAAATGTAAAATTATTTTATGAGATGTTGTCGCTTGAAATTCAAGCTGACTTATATAATTATAATTATAGAGATCAAGTTTATTTTTATAGACTTGATGAAATATGAGGTTAATTGACTTAGAGACGTCTTAGTCAATATTTGTGAATTTAGCGGATCCGTATATAAAACCCATTGGCAAGAAATTTAGGGAAATGAGACTTTGCCACTAAAAATCGACAAGTAATGAGAACCCAACCTTCGTGATTGGAGATCACATGAAGAAGGTTCAATGGGAAAAACAAATTACTTGTTAGTTCTGTTAGCACTGAATCTGTTTCGTCCCTTTCCTATGGTGTATGATATTGGATGTGAGAGTGCTAATCTATATAAAATTGAGGCGTAAGCATTATAGGCTTCTAATGATTACCATAAGCCCTTATGGGTGGTGTGTGGTTGGAGCATGCACTAGATGGAATCACCTATATGAAAAATACGGTCATGGCTATATATTCATGCTATCAGTAACACAGGAAAATAGAAAATAGAACACGTGACGCCTCAGATTAATACTAACGTGTTTAATTTTGCAGTTTTACTTTCTAGTTTGTTTTGCAGAATCTGGTTCGCTGTTGTTTGAAGTTGCGGTGGCTCCGGTGTTATTTGAAGTTGCGGTTGCCGTTTACGCTTCAGGGTCAACATTAACATCAACACAAACTACTCTCAATTTTCAAAAGAAATTTTATTACACTCTAAGAGCAACAAAAAAAATCAGTGGTATTACAATCAAGTTTATAAGGAATAAAAACAAAATCACAAACCAACTCATGGCATAATTAGATAACTGATAAAAACAAAGACAATGTCTCTCCAAAGTCTTTAATCTCTATTCTTCAAGTAAGAAGAATCTAGGTTTACAGGATAAAGATCAGTGGTTACTGAAGAAGATGAAGCAGTCCATGGCCCTTCCATTGAAATACTTTGGTCTTGATAATGTTTTCTCATTGCTTCCATTTTCTTCTCATCCAATACCTCACTTGACTCTAAAACCAGTTCTTGAATAGCAATTTTTCCTTCTAACATGCTTACCACTGAAGACATTGCAGGCCTAAGTGCTGAAGTCACATTAGTGCATAAGAGTGCCACATTTATCATTAGCATTGCTTCTTCTTTGTTGAAATTTGAACCCAATCTTTTATCAACTAGCTCCATTTCATTACCTTTCTCTTTCAAGATATGTGCCTGGTAATTATAGAATAAAATGAAAAATATTGATTCAAAAATTTGAAGTTCAAAATAACGAATTAATCGAATGAGCACAAGTATTATTTTTAAATTTAATCTTACGAAAAGGGACTATCTTGGTCAATATCCGTGAAGAAAATTGGCATGAGCACAACACTAGAATACTTACCCAATCAAGAAGATGGAATGCTTCTTCTTTTTGTCTAAGAATTGTATTGTTACTTCCATGTAGGATTTCCAATGCAACAATTCCAAAACTATAAACATCGGCTTTGTCGGTCAAATAACCATGCATGGCATATTCTGGAGCCATATATCCGCTGCATAATTAAAGAAATTGTCAACTACAAGGTTTTGTTATAGTTTCTGAATCAGTTTCATGATTTGAATGTCTTTACCTATATCATATGTATATAATCCAAATCATGTTTTACAAATATAAAAATATTTCTTGATCAAATTTGCACAAAATAAATTAAAATATAGGAACTTACTATGTCCCGGCTATTCGAGTGCTAATGTGAGTGTTCTCCTCTTCATCGAGCTTGGCCAAACCAAAATCAGATATCTTTGGATTAAGATCTTTATCAAGCAACACATTAGTGGCCTTGATATCCCTGTGAACAACCTTCAATCTTGATTCTTCATGTAGATATGCTAAACCTCTAGCAATACCAACACAAATCTTGTATCTTGTTGGCCAATCCAATCTTATTTGGTGTTCTGCAGGCCCTTTATTTGTGAAGGAAAAAGATATCAAAATATGGTGTCATTTAGAAAATGGACATATGCTAGAAAATGTGAAATATAAATGATAACCAAAGTTTGATCATATAGGAATAATTACCAAATAAAGCACGAGCAAGACTATTGTTTTCCAAATATTCATATATTAACATTAACTGATCTCCCTCCACACAGCATCCATAGAGTTTAACAAGATGAGGGTGTTGCAAAGCCGAGATCATGCCGATTTCATTTAAAAATTCGCGATTCCCTTGCTTTGATTTAGAGGAAAGTAGCTTAACTGCTATCAATGTTCCATCTGATAGACGTCCCTGTATTTTCGAAGAATGTTTTATATAGTTATTGAAGATGAATACTCGCTAAATAATACTTAACATTATAATAAATATGTGATAACTAATATAATACCTTGTATACTGGACCAAATCCTCCTTCACCAATCTTATTGGAAATATCAAAGTTATTTGTTGCTCCTTTGATTTGTCTCACATTAAATAAACTCATTTGTAGGTTTAAACCCTTAACCTCTGTTAATTGATGCAAAATAAAGATCAGATATATGTTATACTAAAAATAATCTATTGACTAACAACATATTTAATCTTTAATTTAAAGTTCTTATTCAAACTTGTAATGTACTAAACAAGCATAACTTTATTCTTGACACATGAAAAGTCAATAGTTTATTACCATTTTCTAAAGAGCTTTTCTTTCCAAAACAGCCTTTCCACCAAAGAATACCAAATAACAGAATGATCACAATTGCTATTGCAGCCACAATTCCAACCACAGCTCCGGCAGATATGCTGCTTCCATTTTCAGAAGGAGCTGGAAAGTCTGCAAGATTATTATACAATAGTTTGATTAGATCACAACATGGAAATGGTTTTAAATTGCGGTTTGCACAGTAATTGCAGCCGCAATATAAAGGATTTTGAGGCATCTACAACCGATTCGCAACTGCAATTTCAATCGCATCGGCCACATTTTTTCACATTTTAAAGCAATACAAAGGTTTGCAGCATAACCGCAACTACAATTGAAAACTATGTAGCATGAGATTGTGAATATACAAAGTATAACTTACCTGATTCAACAGATATAGCCGAAATAAGAGGGCCATATACTGATCTAAATGGCATACCAGTTGTCCCTTTTCCTGCCCAATATAAGCGAATCTCCAAAGTACTGTCGGTCACAAAAGCAGTGAATGGTTTTGTGACTTCCTTATCAACTCCTCCTGCTTCTTTTGCTATATCAAAGTCCTTTTTTACTAGCTTTCCCTATGACATTTCAACCCAAATGTTAATACTTCACAATGATTACAAACCTAAATATATGAGTCAGGATCCGTTGAACTTTATTAGAATAGATAGATAATAAACGACATTAGTACGAATAATGTACCTGAATATAGATATCAAATACACGCCTTCCTAGGCTGTTAAATGTTTGATCATTTGTAAACATGATTTCTGCAAAATGTAGATTTACTGTGTAGTTTCCATTTTCCAAACAAAATCCGTAATAAGTCAAAGATGTGGGAGAAACTCGTGCATTCATGTATAATTCAGCATTGGCCATAGAAAGTGTAGATTTATTCGACCAGGTATAGTAGTCGCCACCGTCGTTATCCATGAAGTTACCAGTGGTGCTAAATCCCCAATTTGTTCCACTCTGGTGGAATCTAGCTGGTGCTGCTGTATCCGAATCATCATCATATGTTTTTCCATTTACTGTCATCGACTTTCCACCACAATTTATACGGAGAGCATATGAGGCTGGCATGAGCAACATAAAGTGAGAAATTGTTCAAATATTAAGAAAAGTACAAAAGTTATATGATGAAGATGAAAGAAGGTAATCATGTTAAGTTATATACAAGTATTAGGCCAGTGTACGATGCTATGACCAAGTAGAGTACGAGGAATTCAGATTCTCTTCCGACACTGATTGCACGCAGTCAGTACATCAATAATCTAAATCAAAGTCTAAACGTTCCAATCTCGATTCAATGGCCACCAGTGTGCTGACTGCGTGAATGTGTGCAATCGGTGATAGAGGGATACAAATTTAGTATTCAATAGGAAATTCACTACAATGAAACTTACTTTTAGGACAGACAAAGCTTTTCAAACATGAAACCACTCCTCTGAGATAATGACAAAGGACAAAATAAGTTAGCATAATGAAAACTCTCAAACATTGTAAAAACAATGCAAAATGTATAATAAGAAACTTACGAGTCGTTGCGGGTCAAAGAGCTAGAAAACAAGTTCCTGTGATATATAAGAAATGCTTTGAATCAGATATGTTCTTAGTAGTTTCCAAACAAATACACACAAAGTCAAGAATTCTTACACATTTCCATCTTGACATGGCTGACTCCCTTGGCTTACAGTGAAGTTATTGTAAGAAAGATCTCTATATACAAGTTATAAAATTTAATTCAGAATCACATAGTATGCCAAATAAAGAGACCTTAATGAAACATTTAGAAATTCCAAAGAAACATATCAAAGATAACTCACAGGTTGTCTGCTTTTTGTGACCATGCAGGAACAGATCCAGTGAGAAGGTTTCCAGTTAAATATCTACATTCAAAAATTATAAACAATTCAATATATAGAATTTAATATTGATTAAGGACTTAATTAGCACTTGTAGGATATGAGCTATTCTTACATGTAATCCACTTTTCTTAAGGCATCATAGTTACTTGGAATTACTCCACTCAATTTGTTGAAGCTGAGATCTCTGAAAGAAAAATCATATCAAGAATGAGTTTAAAAACCACAGAAGAAAGTTATATCCATCAATGTAAGAAATGTCAAAGGTAAATTACTAAAAGTAACAAAATAATACTAGTATAAACATTAATGAGAATTTAATTATTAATTAAAATGAACATAAATAAATTGAAATAAAACAAAATTTGGAAAATATGCAATTACAAGTTTTTTAGACTAGTAAATGTCCCAAGATATTGAGGCAGTGTCCCATTGATGTTGCAATTCCTTAGAATCCTGTGAAAAATAAGATAGATAATAATGCATTATGAGTACATTTTTTGCTGCTATGTTTTTTTTTCTGTTCTATTGCTAAAAGAATCAGTGCAATCAACTCACAAAGTTTTCAATTTCAAAGCTTTAAGTTGTGGAAAAGGTGAAAATTCAGATCCACTTAAATCACTGATTCTCCTGCATATCACATCAAATTCACAACTAATTAGTAAAAGCAATTAAAATGAAAGTTAATTTTGAAACATTGTTTACTATATTAAAAAAATATCATACATACAAGTCAGTTAATTTTTCCAAATTTGAAATTCCAGAAGGAATTGGCCCACTTAATCCACTCCCTTCAATGATTCTGTCAAAGTAAATTCAATCAATAATTTCAATAAAATTAAATTCAAAGCAATAAAATACTTTTGAAATAGATAAATATTTTTTTTATCAAAAATAGATAAATAAAATAGAAAATTAAAGTTTGTACAATTTAGTGAGACTTGTCCAGCTTTGAATAAAATCAGGTATCTTCCCAGAGAATTGATTGTCTTGAATTCGACTGTATACAGTAAAATGTATGAGACAAAGAAAAGTTACTATGGATATTTTCAAAACCAATAGTCTATAGTTTAAGCATCACTCAATAGTTCAATAAAAATATTAATCTTACATATCCTGCAATGTGCTGAGTTTGGCCAATGTAGCAGGTAGTTCTCCAGTGAAATTGTTTGAAGAAATTAGCCTAAATATAATTAACAACAACAAATAGTGAATCTTAACCATTGACATCAAACTATGGGTTTTTCACATCCATTGGGATGATATAGACACCATTGAAGAAAAAATAAATTATATTAACATATACTATTAGAAGAAAAAAATTAATTACGAAAATTAGAGACTGAAAAAATGAAACTTCTCTATGATTTTCTCGTTATAAATTTAGGGTGTGTTTAATTTGTTTAAAAGCAACTTCTTTTTGTACCTTGTTTGTTAGAAACTTGTCAAAATACATGACAAAACAGACAGTAATAGATCGGACAAAAACAAGAACTCTTGTCGGTCACTAAACCATGAGACAACTTTTTGTCCATAGTACAAACTATAAAAAATACCAAAATATTTTTTTTAATTTTTCAACATAAAAATGTTATCTCTCTATTGTATGTCTTGTCATGTACTATTTTATCTTATCCTTGCAATATTCTATTCAATAATTATTGTTTTGTGAATCAAACACACACTTAGTAACATAATCAGTGACAAATTTCATACTTCATGTCATGTCTCTAAATTCTTCTAATTATTTTAATTTTTTCTAGTACTAGTATTTATTGGATGTAAATGGCAAATAAAATAAAATGCTTACATTCTTTGAATTTGGGTTAGATTCCCAAGCTCAGGGGGAAGATTTCCAGATAGTTGATTGGACTCCAATACCCTATAAATTTCATGTTAAAGCTTTTGTGGTACAAATACTCTATAAAATGGCCTACATAATTTAGTTACAAACATAAATAGAAAAAATTTATTTACTAAGGTCGATAGTGAGAAACTCACAAACTTTGTAGAGTGGATATGTTTGTTATAGCTATAGGTATTGTACCAGTTATTCGATTTCCAATGAGGGAGCTGTAATGATATAGAACCATTTTGTCATTAACTTCTTAATTGCATGAAGTTACTATAAGAAAAAAATTATAAAATCACATCTCATAAAGAATGTAAAATAAAATGAAATACCAAAAAAAAAAAGTATACATGTTAACGAGATTCATGGAGCCCCATTCATTAGGGATTGTACCATTCAAGTAATTGCGGGTAAGGTCACTGTAATAGGGAGAGAGTAATATACATTAGTACATTCATATCATACATTTACAATTAGTATACATAGACATATCTAGCAAAAAAATACATAAATATATAAAAGTAATTGGATAAATGAAACATACATTTCTTGAAGATAAGGCAACCTGACCAATTCCTTTGGGAGTGTGCCCGGGAGGTTTTGTTGTTTCAAAAGTCTACACATTCATTCAACAATGAGAATAGTTAAAAAAAAAAAATAATAGTGTTAAGCTAAATGAAGTATTTAATTGCCATCTATTAGTGAAACATTATATATTAAACTTGTGTCAAGAAAAACATTCTGTTAAACAATTGACTGGTGAAACTTTCATCTAATTATGTATCATAACAAGGCTGTAACATTCTTAAAAAAAAAAAAAAAAGAGAGGCTGAAACACAAATTATAACTTTTTATTTTTATTTTAAAGAAGTCCATAGTTTGAACTTTGATTAATGAAAGTACTTACTGTACAAGCTCATGTAAATAATTTATTTTTTCGTCTTAAGCTTACCTAAGTATGGGACAGAATATTGGATGGTTAAGAGCCAACACGAGAATTAAAGTAAGTGTAGTGGAGATGAGGATGTTGCGCTAGATGAGCGGTAAGACTAGACGGGATAGGATTATGAATGACACCATTAGGGAGAGAGTAGAGGTAGCATCTATAATAGAAAAGTTTATAGAAAATAGGCTTGGATGGTTTTGGCATGTAGAGAGCAGACTCTTAGATGATGCCGTAAGAAGAGTAGATCATACGTAGAGAATCAGGCCAAAAGAGGTAGAAGAAAACTTAAAAAAAACTATAAGGGAAACCATTAAAAAGGACTTAGATGTTAATGAGTTGGATCTAAATATGATTTATGATAAAACACTATGACGTAATTTGATCTATATAGCCGACATCATATAGTGGAATAAGAATTGATTGTTGTTGTTGTCGTCTTAAGCTTATCTAAATTTTTAAATACAATATCAGCCATATTATTTGCGCCTAGACTGCTAAATTTAGGTCCAAACTAAAATTAGGACACTTTGTAGATGTTTGTCATCTGGAGACTTCGAATTACTTACGAAAATTTGTCAAAAAAAAAATACTTATGAAAATGTAATTTTGAAGTTTTAAAAACAAGTTGTATATTATAAAAATATTCTACATACATTTTTCAATAAAATAATACTTTATTAGGCAATATAATACAACTTCAAATTTACTCCAATAGAATTTGATAATTATATCCATATAATTTTAAATAAACAATTAATAAGTTGCCCCACAAGAAGGGGATTTGAAAAACCCAAGTTCGAATCGTAATGGAGTCAACCACATCAAAAGGATACGAACCAAGAAAATTTATGTTCCGTTAATCAAATTGATGATTAATCTTATAAGTTATAACCGATTCAAATGTAGTTAAGCGTTAAAGGTCTTAACTACGAATGAGTTTCAAAATAAAAATCATTAAATACATGCAGGTGTGACAGGTAGGTTGTTACTATTTTTTGGGTGAACAGTAGGTTATTAACTGACCACAATCATACAATATCTCTCAATCAATAAAGCCAAATTGAGTAAAAAAATAAAAAATAAATTCATAAAGCCAATCTTTACTCGTTGTCACAGATATTTTTAAGGATGCCTACCCTGTCTAGTATTATTGTCACCCACTTGTGTGCTGACTGTTAAACAAGTAAGTAAGGTGCATAAAGTCAAAATAAAAAAGATAAAATAAAATAAACCGATATTCTACGTTTTCATAAAACAGTGTTGCAGTATGGAACCAGCCGTTTAAAGTTGACAAAACCAACGTGTGGACATTTCATTACGTTCACAATTCTTTTAAAATAAATTTAACAATACATCATCAAAAATATGCTATAAAATAATCTCTTTGGTATTAACTTTTTCTTATAAATAAGATCGAAGAAAATAGTTGACATTAGTTTCTGAAAATAATCATAGACTATTTGGGTATATATGAAAATAAGGATTAGAGTTTTCTCTTACATTTCATATTTGAATTATTATATTTTCAGAAACTAATGTCTATTTGGAGCTTTCCCTATTTAAAAAGTTAAATTATCAACAAAATTTAAAGGTAAAAAAACCATAAGTCAATTATTTTTATGTAAACGGGATATATTCCGCGTGCAAGAGATTGAAACAAGATCTTCGTTAAGTTAGAAGAAACTCATGTCATCTTCTCTAAACATTTTTAAATAGTCAATTTTTTATTTCATCAATAAGTATTAGACGCGCTATAAAAAAAATCATTATATTTAATTTATCTTTAATTTCTATGGATATTGAACATTTTTGTTAGTATACATCTATTAAAAAAGAGAAGGGTAAGAGATGTACATGTTAGTCACATGACAAACAGTGGCATTGACAAAGGTACAATTGCATGTGACGGCATTTTCACTCCCTTTCACTTGAACTGAAGATGTCCAATTCCGTTCTCCACTACATGGATCTACACTGAAATCCCAATCTTTCTTTCCAAGTGTCTTAGCTATATCTTTAAGAGCTTCCACTATAAAACCAGAAGAACAAAATTTAGTTACAAGTCATATATAATCTATATAATACTAATGTTTTTGTGAGTAAGAAAAATATGGTAAGCTATTTACATATACCTTCATCTTTGGAAAGAGTGGCTCCAAAAGCTAAGGTGGAAAAGAACAAGATTGTAAAGAGCAAAATGAAGAAGAAACTATGGAAGCTTAGATTCATGCTTGTTGATATGATGATTAAAAACAAAGCTTCAAATTCAGTGGTAGAAGAGATATATCATATAGAAATATGCATATGAAAAGAGAGAAATTGTAGATATGACAACTTGTTTGGTGATAAGAAATGAAACAAAAGCTCAAATAAAGATAGAGGTTAGTTTTATAGAATAGAGTAGAATAGTACACATCAATATATCATCAAAGTCATTGATTAATAAAAAGTCAACAGTTGAGATGTTGCCCAATTGTGCAATTTATAAGTTAGAATACATAATAATTAGTATTAGTGATATACTATAATACTAAGCTAGAGGCAAATTTTTAATGTAGCTAGTTGAAGAAAAGACAAATGTTGGTAATATATTGGAAACATGGGTTATAAGACCATGTTGTATTATTGATGTGTATGTATGTAGAGCATGTATACATTATTTCACTAGAACAAGTTGGTGATGACAGTTGTGACTATAAATCTACCAACCACACGGTCCTTATTGATTGCTACAGACTGTATAATAATCTAATATATATGAGAATAAAATATATTAACTTTATGACCATAACCAAACTAATAGCCAATAGTATAGCACCCGGTTCTTCATAAAACTAGTAATCTAATACTCCGCAGCCTAATAACAATACCTAGAAATTGTGGTATGGAAAATGGAAGAAAGATTTGTTCTACGAATTAGATTATCTTTATCTTATTTTAAATATTAACTTTACTTTATGTTAGTTCAATCTTTTAGCCTGAAAGTTGTATAAACATTTGGTCTTATGTTTCATTTCTAGGGAGTCAAACATTTTAATAGAGAGTTTATCCTTTGTATCGGATTATATTCTAAATCATTAAAATCCCAACACCATACTTGAGATTTAGATTTTATCGATTCATCTTAAAATCCTATTTTTCTGTCTCATGTTCCTACAATTTATGTAATATAGGATTAGTCACAAAGTTGACACTTGTTGAGAGGAAGATGAATTTAACGATGATAAAAATCAATGTTTTAAAATCGGACCGATGATCGAACCGGTAAAACCTTCGGTTTAAGGTTCAACATGTATAATCGGTTCAACCGTTATTGAACCAAATAATTAATTAATTAATTAAAAAATATGTAACCAGTAACAAACCCCAAAAAAATGTAAATAGTGCAAAATAAAGTTAAAAAAAAAAAGATTTTATAAAAAAGTACGAATCTAACATTTTTTTTTTTAAGGAAAAAAGTATCAATAAACATGTTTCAAGATTTTCCTCTGCTACTGGGCCAAAATAATAAGAGCCCATTTCCTAAACTCTAAGAATGCCACTCTTCACCCAGCAAAATACACTTCCGCCCAGCTAAAATGATTAAAATGCCCCTGCGCAAGTTAAGTCACGCAGCATGACTTAACTTGCGAACGTTATATTTGTTGCGCAAGTTAACTTGTGCATGTGTTAAATCTGTGCGCAAGTTAACTTGCGCAGTGTCTGGCTTAAGTCACGTAGCGTTAACACATGCGTGACTTAAGTCACGCAACATATGTTAACTAACGCACAATTTTACACGTGCTTTAGTTATGTAAGACAGCTTATTATGATCTCTTTTTTCAAAATAACTTATTCAAAACAGCTTATTAGGATCTCTTTTTTCAAAATAACTTATTCAAATTAGCTTATTTATGCAAAACAACTTATTAGAATCTCTTTTTTCAAAACAACTTATTTATGCAAAACAGCTTATCAAGATGTCTTTTTTCAAAACAACTTTTTTATGCAAAACAGCTTATCAAGATGTCTTTTTTCAAAACAACTTATCAAGAACAACTTTTTTATGCAATACAGCTAATTATGATCTCTTTTTACAAAATAACTTATTCAAAACAACTTATTTATGCAAAACAACTTATTATGATCTCTTTTTAAAAAAACAACTTATTCAAAACAGCCTATTTATACAAAACAGTTTATTAGAATCTCTTTTGTCAAAACAACTTATTCAAAATAGCTTATTTATGCAAAACAACTTATTTGGATCTCTTTTTTCAAAATAACTTATTCAAATTAGCTTATTTATGCAAAACAGCTTATCAAAATCTCACTTTTCAAAACAACTTGTTCAGAACATCTTTTTTTTTTTTTAATGCAAAACAGCTTATTTGGATCTCTGTTTTGTATAAGTAAACTGCTTCAAATAAGTTGTTTTGAAAAAAGAGACCCTCAAAGTTGTTTTGCATAAATAAGTGCGCAAGTTAAGTCACGCAGCGTGACTTAACTTACGCACGTTATATTTGCTGCACAGACACTGCGCAAGTTAACTTACGCATGTGTTAAATCTGTGCGCAAGTTAACTTGCGCAGTGTCTGGCTTAAGTCACGCAATGTTTAACACATGCGTGACTTAAGTCATGCAGTGCATGTTAACTAACGCACAGTTTTACACTTGCGCTAGTTAACTTGCGCAGGGGTATTTTCGCCCTGCTTGCAGGGCGGGAGTGGATTTTGCAGGGGGGAGAGTGGTATTCAAACTCTAATTGGAACTATAAAAACTATGTGAATCCTGCTCTTCACCCAGCACAAAACACTCCCACCCAGCTGAACTGACGAAAATTATCCTGCGTGACTTAAGTCACGGAGCATATGTTAACTCCCGCACGTTATAAGCCCTGTGTGAATTAAGTCACGCACCACTGTCACATGCACGAGTTAACTCACGCACGTTGGCCAGTGGTCAGAACTGAAGAGCAAACGTTTTTTGGTCTTTAGTCAGTTTTTCAACATTCAATTCACACGTTTTTTGACCACATTAATGGTATTTACAACCTATACTATCATTCCCGCCTATAAATACCCCTCGATACTTCCCTATTTCTTCACACCATCTCACTTTCTCTCCCACCTCACTCTCTCCCTCTTTTTCTCTTCTTCTTTTTTGCTTCTATAGTATCTAGGCTCTTTACACCCCTTTATGTATATACCAGTAGTTTTTGAGGGAAATAGTGGTCCGCCGGGTTGGGGAAAAGGGCATCATCCCTTGAGGTAAAATTAGGTTTGCTTCCTTTTACTCCCAAAATCTTTTTACTGTGGGTAAAAAGAATCATCATTGGGGTATAAAAGGAACCAAATTTAAATTTACCTCAAGGGATCTTGATGTCTTTTTCCCCAACAGGACGGGTCACTATTTTCCCCAAGAGTTATTGGTATATACCGAAGAGGGTGAAAATAATTTTTTACCCCAAGAGGGTAAAATATATGTATTAATTATTGTAATGTTTGAATGATATTAATAAAATTAGAGTTATATTTATTAATTTTGTTTTTAATTTGTATTTATTTTTGCATTTATTTTATGTTTATGATTATGTATTGCATAAAAAAATATTGTATTTAATGGTATCGAATTTACTTGTATCGAATTTATTTATACCAATAGCTCAACGGAATGAGGTTTATACCTTGACACTTCAATACCATCATTTAAATGAAGCCAACAAGAATTTAACATTTTGAATGGAACAAAAGCAATTCCGGACGAATGTTGGAGTCCTGTCGTTTAACAAGTTTGAATTGCCTCATCCAGAGTAACACAATTGTTGTAGTTTGAAGGTGCATTCCCTACCTAATCACGACCGCAACTTAATCATGATTTTTTGGCGGAATTAAACTTTTGATGATATCTTCAGTTGATCTCACCAACGTTGCTCCCATATCGATCCATTGGAACATGTTGTGCTCCCAAAACATGGTCGTCACGCTTTCTTCGTTCATCAATTCTACCCAAGTGAATGATACTCTTCCATCGTCGAGCGTTGGACGTTTATACCGAACGTATTCCACCTTCCTTGTGTCTCGGGGGTTGACTCATTTGTTGAATTCATCCAGCTGATCCTTGAGACCTCTAGCGCTATACCAAGACACCGAACCTTCAACCTCTGAGGTTCTCCGCCGTTGAATTGTGCACGAACGTCGATCCACCCGGCCATTCTTTCAAATCTACACAATAAGAAATTAAAAATGATCAATGAAAATTCTCTAAAACAAACCCTAAATCTAAAATAATTCTTTAAAACTCAAAACCTACAACATAAACATGCAAACAACTAAACATTTAAACACAAGTCATTTTCATGTAAAGATTTCTTGCCAAAAAACCAAAATTTAAACAAACCATAAATCTAAAAAAAAAATTAATTTAAGAGAAAAAAATCTAACATATAAACATAAAAGGTTGATGGTGTTTGATTATGAAAACTTACTTGTTATTGGAGTGTTGTTTGATTTGAACTTGAAGGAATTTTGGATTTGGTGATTTTAGAGAGATTTTGGAGAATTTTTGAGATTTTAGATGAGAAATGAGGAAATGAGGTGTTATGCCTTGTCTAAGATAGGACGTAGCGTGAGTTAACTAACGATGCGCTAGTTAACTCACGCTGCACAACTTAACTAACGCACAGTTTTACACGTGCGTTAGTTAACATGCGCAAGGGTAAAATTGGCTTGGCTGCAGGGTGGAAGTATTTTGTGCAGGATGAAGAACATTATTCAAACTACATTAGCATGTTTGTAGCCGCCACAGACACATACTTGTGATCACTTTTCAGTTTTCTGTACTGTTCTTCTTCCTCTTTCTTTCTATGCATACAAAAAAACAAGAAGATCTACATACACACAAACTAAGCCAGTGTTTTTAGTTTTAATATTAGATGGAAAATATGAAGGTGAGAAAAACACAAGAAGGGGGGGGTTGAATTGTGTTTGCTTTTCGCAGCTCTTGAAGAGTGAGAATCTAATTCCTTAATATCAGAGTCTGAAGGAGATCAGAGTCTGATAGGAGATTAGGTTCTGATGCAGCGGAAATAATCAAGAGATAGAGAGAAGAGAGAACACAAGCAATTATACAGGTTCCTTCCACAAATTGGAAGTAGTCCTGTCCCCCTTGTACTTCCAAGGAGAGTTCACTAAAATGTAATATCAATTACAAGTTGCTCAAACACACAATAAGAGACTTCCAATGCTCAAGCACGCAGGCAAGAGACTTCCAATGCTCAAAGACACAACTAAGAGACTTCCTTGCTCAAGGACGCAACCAAGAGACTTTTTTGCTCAAGCACACAAGCAAGAGACTTCTTACACAATTACAGAAAATTGAATAGAGTTGAAACACTTGACAAACAATCAAACGTGTTTCTATTACAATAAAGACAGACTCTGTTTCAAACAAAAGATAGACTCTGTTTTTCTGTGAAACTTAGAAATTCTAGAATACTCAGTTTGTAAGAATTATCTAAGTTGAAGATGTGTTTTTGTTAAGACTCAGTTGAATACGAAAGCAATGCAGCGTAGTTTTTTCTAGTTGTAGAGTCTAACAATTCTTCAAGTCTTCTATCCTTTATATAGGCGTAGGAAAGAGACGTTGAGTCATCCAGCACATCAGGATGATTTCTGAAGCTTGATCAATGGTTGTTGATCTGTTGCTTGATATGGTAATAGTCCTTCAATTGCATAATTTGAATTCCATTCCCTTTGAAGATTAATACCGGTAGACACAGTTGCCAAACTGTACGAGGTAGTGGAGTAGTGGAAACAGAGTTCGTACAACGTACTCTGTACTGGCCTGCATTCTTTGTCGTTGTGCTTCCTACGCTCAAGTTGACTTTGAAGCTAGCCGTTACTCCAAATGAGAGTTTCTTTAGCATCGTAATGCTTGTAGAAATCCTTGTTAGCAGATTTTCAGATTTCGGGCTTCAGACTCACTGTAGCACTAAGCTTCTGATAATCTTCAGACTCTCTTGGTTTTCAGATTCTGATAGTCTTCAGACTCTGATGCAGTCTTCAGACTCTGATACAGTTTTTCAGACTCTCTTCGGTACAGTCTTCAGACTCTCTTCGATACAGTCTTCAGACTCTCTTCGGTACAGAATCACAAGCAACAAGCTTCTCTGGATTTTTGATCTTTAACATTGTTCAAATAGAATACTTTCTAAGATATAAATCTTGATTGATATCCTGCATACTTAAACAAATATTAGCAATATCCAATTGACAACTTTTAATACTTTGTTATCATCAAAACTCAAAACGTGGTATTGCTGAACACCTTTGTTCCAACAAAATATTCCTTTATTTAAACTGTGATTTTTAACATTGCCAATTCTTTGCGTTTTTTTAACAGAGATGGACTTATTTTTTCTTCTTATTGTTCATAGTTGGTTTCTTTTTGAGGATTCTTCATCTAATAAAAACTGGAAAAAGTGTTATCGTGACCGGACGGTCAGGTGAAAACCGGGACGATTCATCGGTTCTTCCGGTTTTCACCGGTCCAAACCTTTTTTTTTTTTTTTTTGACTGGTTTGGCAGACTTCCGGTTATGTATGACTTTCTGGACCGGAGCTTGGTCCGGTTCATGGTTGAACCGGTCGAACCGGCCAGTCCGGTTCGGTTTTAACAACATTGATAAAAATACTCTTGTGTCACACCATTACTTGACATCACTGCTAAATAGATGAAATATCTACCATTTTAAATGCTTAAATATATATAGAAGATCCAAAGTTGGATTTTAGCTTTTGCTTTCTTCATCAAGAAAAATACTTAGTTAGACACAACCCTAAACGATAGTTTTCAAGTTTTTTTCTTTCTACGTGCAAGGTCCAATGTCCACTTTCTTTACTACATGATAACCAAGTTGTCATTCCTATTCTGGTTGGCGGTGAGATTGATTAGGATGATGAATTTAATTATTTTCCAATCTCAATCAACTTTTATAAAGGGACGAAGTTTAGCTGATGGGGCTGTTGTGGTAAATGAAATCGTCGATATGGTGGGTAAGTTGAAGCAATGTTAAGAGGTTTTGAGATTGTATCCGGGTTGAAAGTGAATTTTTTCAAAAGTTGTTTGATAAGTGTGAATGTGGGAAGAGTGTTTATTGAAATAGCTTGTGATTTTTCGAATTGCAGTGAGGGAAAAAATCCCTTTTATTTATGTGGGGCTATTGGTGGGGGCAAATCTGAGGAAGCTATCAACTTAGGAGCTTCTGTTGGAGAGTTTGAGTTGCAAATTGAATTCTTGGGGCAACAAATATATATGTGAGCCTTGCTGATCAAAGTCACCTTCTAAATTCGGTCTTGAATTCAATTTCAATTTTTTATTTATCCTACTTGAAGATGCCGGTGAATTAGAGAGTTAATGAATTAGAAACTTTGGTGAGTTAGACCCATTAAGAGAATAGGCTTGTAAACCCATGAGGAGAGAAAACTAGGGTTATTCCATTCATTTCAAAGTTTTAGAAAGAGAAGCTTGAGAGAAAAGTTCAAGAGGAGCTAGAGAGAGGGTTTTCAAGAGAAGAGGCTTGAGAGCAAGAGAAGGGTTAGAGGCTCAAGGATTGGAGTTAAAGTGAGGCAATAGCTTAGAATTGTGAAGAATTAAGGTAAGAGGGTTAGATTTCAGTAATAATCTCTTAGCTTATTTTTTCTCTAATTATATACATAAGTGCTTATTTGAATAAGTGGTTTTCATGAACTTAATTGTTGAATTTCTTGTTCATATGATCTAGATATGTTTGGGTATATGAATTAGTTGTTGATTAAGTTGTTAACATGAAAATTGAATGCTCTATGATATTATGTTGCTTATTTGTGAAATTGGATGAATTTGGTGAATTATGATGTTGTTGTGGATGGATTGTTGATAAATTCATGGTTTAATGATGTTGTTGTTGTTATGAGATGTTGTTGTTGTTGTTGTTATGTGGTGTTTGGTTCAATTTGCAAAAATCTGATGCCGGCCGTATAAGGTTGTAGCTTTTTCATGGAAGCTACTTAATAATTGTGTCCCAATGAAAGATAACCTTGTGAGGAGTAATTGGTTCCTTTGGAGGCAAATTTAAATTGTGTTTTTTGTGGTGGTGATCCAGAAATTTCAAACCATTTATTTTTATATTGTTAAGTAGTGTTTGAGTTGTGGTCCAAGATTATGGTTCGACTCGAAACAAATATGGTTACTCCGCATAATTTGTTTGTGCATTTTCAATATTGGAGTGGGGAGATGAGGAATAAGAAGCTTAGAAAAAGTTGATGGTTGATTTGACATGCAACAATTTAGGTCATTAAAAAATCTAGAAATGATATCATTTTCAATAATAGAATCAAGGAGATTGATGAAATGGTTGAAGAGATTAAAGTGCTGTTTTAACAATGGAGCTTGAGTATGTTAAATATTTCATCTTGCTAATTTTACGAATGATGTTGGAACACGAAGGATTGTTTATCAAGGTAGCTTGGTCTTTTGGAGCCAGGTGGGTGTGTTGTTGGTGCTCAACTACGGTGATTTTTCATCCTTTTGGGGTTTTATTGTTTTTTGTTTCTTTTAGGGTGAGGTTGCCGCATGTTTATGATGCCTTTTGCAATTATCTTTTCCATCCACTTGCAAGACCTGTGCGTGTGAGGTTTAATACATATGTTGTTTAATAAAAAAAGTTGTCCTCCACACTGCTACTTGTCCAGAAAAAGTCCTCCATGAAAGAACAAATGTATGAACAAAAAAAACATAAAAATAGATTGTCATTTAGTAAAGGATAATGATCAAGATGGTACTCTCCTTTTAGTATTGGACATTGTTGGATAAATTTCTATGGAGTGAGAATAATGCAGCAAATAGAATAGAGATTAAGAAGATTAGTGCACAATTACTCCAAATTGTGTGCTGACATAAGCTTTAAGATCGATCCGTCCCACTTATTTCTCTAAACTAGATGCAATAGAGTACCTACTAAAACACTTATAATGTGCATTTCAACAAATATATATATAGTGTATGTGTCTATTACGTGTAAAAGTCCAACCTTCCAATTTTATTCATATGGTCCAAGTACCTTAAATCTATGAGATGTATCAATTGTTGAATACTTACTTTACTTTTAACAGTGTATTTTCACCATTAAATTTACGCTTAATATTTACTTAAGTGTGAGTTGGAAGTTTTCTTTTATTTTCTTATACATTTTTTTAATATAACTTCTTCACAAAGTTATGCTTTAGTCCAATGTTATTGAACTTTTCACTATATGATTGTCAGTCAACACCGGAACCATACATGTGACATTGTGGTAAGAATATCATATGTCATTGTCCAACCACAATGTGACACAGTTTTTTTGGTTTCTCTCTCTCTCTCTCTCTTTAAGTTTCACGTTTGTTTTAGATAGGTCTTTTAAGTTTCTAAAGTTTCAGATAAGTCCTTTTAAGTTTCGAATTTGTTTCAGATAGGTTCTTTCTGTCAACCTCCGTTAAATGGGTGAGGTGGTTCTTTATGACACTTGGCATCAATTTTTTTCCCAACCAAATCAACTTTGCCTTAACGGACAGATTAACTTTGGCTTAATGGAGGTTGACAGAAATGACCTATCCAAAACAAACTCGAAACTTAAAGGACATATCTGAAACCTTAGTAACTTAAATGACCTGTCCGAAACAAACCCCCGAAACTTAAAGGACATACCTGAAACCTTAGAAACTTAAAAGATCTATCTGAAACAAACATGAAACTTAAAGAACCCGTGGAGGTATTTGGCCTTTATAATTATATTCTTTTCTCATCTATACAGTTATATACTAAAAGCCTAGAAACAAAAGTTTAAATAGTATTGAAATTGAAAGTTGTTAGTGCCGTAGAGATTACTTCATTCACAAGCAATCAAGATTGGGAGAGAATTAAGAGAAATTAAGAGAGAAGAAAGAGAGATCAATGTGATTGTAAACTATGTTCTCATTAGTAATGAAAATCTGAGATTACAAGCTTATATACAACTACTTATGTGCCTTACTTGCAATACAAGTAATTAATCAAACTAACTAACTCCATCAAATTATAGCTAACAAATAACTAACTGATTTTAACTACTTTTTTTTTTGCAACTAACTTGAATTAAAATACAACAGAAGTAAGAATTATACCATATTTATCAGTTCCTTTCAACTTATCTTTGATTTATTTAGATAACTCAAGCACTTCTGGTGTCTGCACACTGAACAAAACAATTGTTCAGCCTGCAAGAGACTGAAGAGTCACCTGAGTAACTTTGGAGACTGAAATTGCAATTGCGGCCTTTGCATCGTCATTATCCTCGAGACGTTTGAGAGCTCTGTCAAACAAAAGTTTATTGTCCTCATTTTAAACTACCATGAAGCAAAAGACAAATAAAACAACATCACAATAGAAGAAGGAAAAGATAACTTATGTTGTTTTTCTTATTTCAGGACTAAACTTTTATGTGTCATAGACAAGAAAATTAAAGTGCTGAAATCATCAAATATTTTAGACATTATTAACCAACCAACCAACAAATTAACATTCACATGAATAAACACATCATCAATTTAGAAGTTCATGATAATCATTTAATTTTTCTAAATATGCAGAATTTGACAAGAACAAGAAACCCAATAATCTTAACCATTACAAGCATTAAGGGACTTTTTGGATCATCAACTTATAGCACAAGCGCTTATGTATAAGCTTGCATAAGCTATTTCTATAGCAAAAGATTAAATTGCGTTAAATTGATGTTGTATACGATATAAGTTGTTTTTATAAGCTATATTGAAGAACTTATGAAAATAAGTTAAAACAAAAACTTATGAAATTGTCATAACTCATAAGCTGTTTTCATTAGTTTGAACTCAATTCGTCCTGAAGGATTTGTCCTTAATTGCAAGCCATTAACCACCAAGGCTAATCACTTAGTTACAGGTTGAAGTGTTTAACAAATAAGGAATTAAGCTCGGTAAAATCATGAATGGAACTATGTGCTATTTCGTAAATTTGTGGACTCAAATAACACTAAAGGATGAATGTTGGTTGCTTGAGTAGCTTGGGTATGGCCAACACTGAAGTTTAAGGATTTGGATTCCTTATGATTAATCTTGATCATCGATTTGAAATCGACCGACTCACATTACATCTTTATCAAGGGCCCTTTTATTATTGATTATAAAAAATGGTTTTAATGTTCAATAAATTAAAAATTAATTTTTATAGATTCTTTAAAAAAAGTTTATTTGTGTTTGTTTACTATAATGAAAACAGCCTTGCTATATGGTGCGAAATATATACGCACGACCTGTGCACGATAAAACATTGATAGCATTTTTACATTTTAAAAAATAAATAAAATTAAAACACAACCTAAATCCTATGGTTATTGTATATGATCCTATAGATGTAGTGGATTCATTGCTTTTCGTCGTTTAACTTTAGTACCAGCTTTTTCCTAAATGAAAATTAGTTTTTTTTTTTAAATCAGTAATAAAAAATGATATTATACATTAACTACTCAAAATAGTTTCTCATTTTAAGTAGATTTTAGATTATTTTTCCTTCAAATTCTCATTTCTTAAAAAAAAATCTATAAGAAACAGGTAGAAATTTCTAAAAAATGATTATTTTGTTTTAAAAAAAGTGGTATTTTTCTTAACCAAAAAAAAAAACTAAACGGGATATGGATCATGTTTAAATAATCTTCACTATTTATTTGATATCAAATGTGGATAAATACATCACGTACAGTATTTAATTACCTCGTGAAATTCAAATAAATTTATATATCATGTTGGCAATTGCAAATAAGAGTTGAGTGAGATCCAAGTATGCATGCATGCTTTAAGAATAGCTTTAATATTGGATTAATCCCCTTTAGACTCTCCAAATCCATCCACTGATTATAATAAATTCTAGAACTCGTAAATATCTAAATCTATATATAGTGAAAAGTCTTGCTCAACTTTATTATCAAAAGACAAAGAAGGATAGTTAGGTTATGTCAACACCAATAATAAACCAATCTTTCTAAGCAATCATGAAAAGATAGGTTCCTTTTTTTTCCTCTTTAGTAAATCACATTATAAAGCCAAGATCAAGGAGCAATTTTCAATATGAGCAAAAGTGGCATTCCAATGATTTCATCATAAAAGGAATTATAGAAGAAAGAAACTAACAATTATCAATAACTTTCCAATCATATATCTTCAGGAAAATTTTGGTCATCAATAGTACAAAAATAAACAAAAACGAAGTATACATGCCATGACTAATATATAGTCTTTTTTCTTAAATCATTAACAAAAAAATATATCATTATTATTTTGTTTGCAAATTTAATCAAAATAGGAAATATGATCACTTGAAATTGAGCTATAACTGGTAGGATTTGTCTGCTGTGTGTAAATGGAAGAAGGAAGCATTGGTAGTGATGTTGAAGGTGGTAGAGTAGCAATTGATACATCCTCTGAAGAAGGAAGCATGTTAGCTTCCATGAGTTTGTATTTATGTATTTCTTCCCTTATAGCATTAAGTTCACCTAGTAATGATTGAACTTGTTGTTGCAAAGATGAAATTGCACCCATGCATCCATAAACTGGATCTCTTAGTCTTACATTTGCTTCATAAACTAAACTATTTGCTGCATCTGCTCTTTGATTCTCTGGTACCTCCTAATTAAACACATAACCATACCACATAAAAATTAATCACCATTGCTTTGTATTCAAGTAGAATGCACATAAGGTTTAGATATATATAAATAATTTGTTATTTAGAGGGGATCTATTCTCTAATATAGTCCTGATCTAATTGTGGACCTCATGAACTTTTCATATGGTATTAAGTTTTATAAAATTTTTGAGAGGATTAAGTTTTTATAAATAGTAGTTAAAACAAAATATTAACTTGATATACCAAGTTAACCTCAAAGGTCCACTAATTAGAATAGTTTTTAAAAGGTTCATATTAAAAACCCACATTATTTAATAATTCATTTAGCAACTATGACTCTTCCCATACCCTGTGTATGTGGAAGTTTTAGTGCATCTGCCCTTTTTTTAGTCGATTTAGTGATCAATTTGTAAAAGTCCTAAATAATTGGTCGAAATCGATCTCTAAATCAACCCTAAAACTTTTGTTATCAATGTGTAAAAGTCAACGCATATCGATCGACTTAAATTAAAATCAACAGCTAAATCAGTCATCACTAAATAGTGAAATATTTGTAATAATGAACTAAGGTTTTATATGTGTATATACCAATAGCAACTTTGAGACGTTGCTAGCACCAAAGACTTTGTGGACAGAAGCAAACTTCTGAGGCTCATGAGGAGAGAAATATGGAGAAAAAGGACATTCTTGGGCACACCTTCGTCTCAAAAGCTTACATGCAGCACAAGGAGTAGTGGTATTTAGTGTTCCTGAAGTACCTAACATTCTTCCCTTTTGAAAAGAATCATCACCCTCCCTCTTCTTTCCTATCTCATCAAAATATCTCCCCCTATAGATATTAAACAATATATGAAATTTAGTAATTAACAAATTTATGCAAAATTATTTTGAAGAGTACAAAAAGTATGCTTGAAAAGTTTGGTTACCATATATAAATTAGTAGAAATACTTATTAAAAATTATTTTGAAGAGTACAAAAAGTATACTTTGAAAGAGTTTTCTTACCTTTCTCTGGACATTCAGGCATGCTATCTGAAACATGTATAGGAGTTAATTTATGGAAAGAATAGATAGAGAAATTTTGGAGGAGAGTCAGAAAGGGAATGGAAGAAAGAAAATATGGTTACAAAATTTGGTTTGGTGTGCTTAAAAGGCAAGGTTGTAAAGGATAAATCAACACTCCAGCTATATAGAAAATAATGTCACATTGTATAAAAGAAGAAATATGTTGAATGCTAGTGGTTGAATTGAACCTCTCTTGTTTTCGAGGATTTCAAGAATAATGGTTATATATTTTTATGTTGTACGACAAACTTAGGTCTACTTGCTCACGTGTGAGTTCTTAAATGTGTTTGACTTTTTAAATCAACTTTGTGATTCTATTGGCGTATGCATGTGGTTCTTGCTTCTTATTGAGGACATGTAAATAAAATTGGAGGTCCTATTTTTAACTTTATATTTAACTATTTAGTTTGATAGAGGTTAAATTAGTTAGTTAGTTACAACTCCATTAGTTAGTTTCAGAATTGGTTGAATAAGCTTTGTATGAATAGAGCATTTGTATATCAAAGGAAATATATCATAGTGATATATATGCATCTAGTAATAACATCAATGTAAGCCTATGAAGCAGTAATATGTTTTTTTTTCTTTATAAGCAAGATTTTATTAAATCGAGTAAAGGGGTATTCGAAGCCCATTACAATAAGTCAAGAAATTACATGTTTTAAAGACATACAATGAGGTTCAACCACCAATTCGGGAAAACAAAATTTTTATTACGTCCCTCCTCACATATGAACCAAGACCACGATAAACGTTTTATGCGATCAACCACTTCCAAAGCATCTGCAACATTACCTTTAAAGAAAACATCATTACGTTTCATTCAAATACACCACACCGTATGAAATAGTAATTTGCAAACACCAGTAATACTTTAAGAAAATTAAAAGTGATTAAATATAATTACATGTATTAGCGTTCAAACACAAAACATGTTTATTCATAAACATGAAATTGCTTAGAAATTGTAATTCAAGCAAGCTGAAAAGGACTCTTAGTATTATATACCGATCAGTGCAATGGGGGTTGGACACCTTTCAAGATAAGTTGCTAATCTTTAGCAGAAAATGACTTTTGTTATGTGACGGATATATATATATATATAGAATTGAGAGATATAAAGAAATGCCGATTTGAGACATCTCACCCAAGCTTGGATGTTCGAAAATCATTTCACATATAATAATATGTCATGGTTACTTGATTTCATTAACACTAGTTAATTTGGCATCATAATTTGTGGTCATTAGAACGGAAAATCTAGGTATATATAAAGAAAATAGATATATAAACTCACAAAAATATGAAATATAATCACAAAGTTCGGAGTTCGATCAATTATATCGACATCTTTATAAGTGTGTTATGATTTTTTTGTTTATTGTGCAATTCGTAAGAGTATGGTTAAATATTACAATTCAGTTTACACATACATCTATGAACGATACTACGGGGGTAAACCTACCAAATACTTCTTGACTATTTTCTTTTGAGCCAACCCTTCAGTTTCTATAAATAAAGAATCCTAATAATTCGGAGTTCGGCCAAGAAATAAATAAAGTTTAACCAAAAATTGTTTTCATTAAAAATTAAACTCCAATTCTCCTTAATTAACTTCTTAACTATATCCTTCACACTAGTGACAAAAATATTCTTTGCAGCACACACTTCAACATAGTATGAAA
Source organism: Medicago arabica (assembly GCA_946800305.1). Taxonomy (NCBI): domain Eukaryota; kingdom Viridiplantae; phylum Streptophyta; class Magnoliopsida; order Fabales; family Fabaceae; genus Medicago; species Medicago arabica. The sequence goes on along the minus strand of OX326970.1, from coordinate 8,781,884 downwards.
GCTCTCCCTTCAATTTATTGAAAATACAAAATCTATAACCATTTCTAGCTTGAAATCATGTGAGACCGACACTGCAGTAATTTAATATTGTACTTCATCACAGGAATTGAATTAAAGGAAAAGAATATAGTGTCAAAGTGGGTGGTGAAAGAGAAGAAAAAAAAGATGACAGAGAGAAAGAGTGTATATGCAGGAGTACTTGCTATTGAACTCTGTGAAAGGTAAGGTAGGAATGCTTAAACTCCAAGAAATTGAATGGCACCATCTGTTACTATTTGACTTGACCCGTATCTTGAGCCTTATGACTCGCTTCAATATTGAATTTGAACCTAATGTAAGATATTTTAACAAATCACTAACTATATCTAACTCCTAATTTCAATTCTCTCTCAATATATTCAATACTACAAGGCTCACGTACCCTTCTTCTGTATGAGAATACCAAATGCCACAACCCCAGCACTAGACTTCAACTGCTTCATTGGCAGAATATATTTGTTAATTTATAGCATAGTCACATAATTCTAGTAACATACTGTGTATTTCGAATTGGTACGTATGTGCCTGTTAATAGTACTTTTACGAATTAGTTCGCACAAATTTCTATGTAATTCTTTGAATCGGACGAATTGGACAAGTTAATGAAGATCAAGGAAAGATGAAGAAGAGGTTGAGTAAGAGATAAAAAGGAACAAAAAAAATTGTAGGAAAATCTCTTTGAAACTTGGAGAAAGAGAATATCTCTTGTAAAATAACACCGATAAAAATGAAAAAAAGTGAATATAAAAAAGTATTTTGGAAAGAGTGTTTTAGTTTGTTGCAGTTGGCTAGTATAATCCTTCTACTTTTTCCAATATATATATATATATATATATACATCTTACTATACTTAATTATGTAGTATTAGTACTACAAACCGACGTGTACCGAAGCTCTGTACCCCTATACATATCCAATTCTTCTTATATCATGTACCACAAACTCATATCTATTTCATGTACCAAGTCGAATTGCAAATTATGTGACTATAGAGAATTTATTCAAGAATACATATTGATTTTTTTCCGGTCAAAGACTAAAAACTCTTTCATTAAAATGAATAAATAGAAATTCTGAAATTCGAATTCCAACCCTTCTATACTGCAGTATTCATACAAACTACGTTATGCTTTTAAAATTACCATCTTAATTTAATTGATAGTGTTGACTTAGAACCAACGTCTTGAAATTTTCTCAAATTTTTAAGTTTGATAGGCAAATGTCAATGTCTAATTTATTAGGAGGAAGAGGTAATTGTTAACCACATGATAGAACTGCCATTCTCCATAATAAGTCATCAATGTCGTTAGTAATGCCATTGGATTACACCTTTGACACATTTATTAATTTATCCGATAAACATAATTTTTTTTGTTTATCTTCATATCAACAAAGAACCGCCAACATGAACTTTTTTTTTTATCAAAAAACATGAAATTAAAATCTTCGAAAAAGGGCTCATTTGTACCCCAAAAAACATGAGATGTTGTGTATTGCCATTTGCAACAGTTAATCAGCTATGGCAGGGTTCCTATAGCCGATACCCGATAGTTGTGGATGTTACATGAATAAGGTTAATGCATTATTTGACATACTTTTGAACACTCTTTTTAAATGGTATGAGTCTCACGAAATTTATAAGTAATTTTGCGGAACTCGAATGAATTTTAACCGATAAGTAAGAGCATGTTAAAACGTGTGTATAAAGGAATGTGAGGTCAAGCTTCTTCAAAAAAAAAATGCGATGACAACACTCTTTTGGTTACATAAAGTTATATTAGTCCTTAGCACGAGCTACTCCATTTACCTGTTGACGATTGCTCTTTAGGCATCTAGTGCTTGCTCTCAGGCATTCACTGAAAGACAATTAACTATCGTGTGACACTTTTGAGATCGGATGAAAGACTTTTTAAATCAATTCATCCAATTTACAAAGTGTGTTGGACAAGAGCTAATTATTGTTCGGTTTTTTCTAGGTGCATAAAGAGCAATTGTCGTACCCCTTCTACCAACATGAGATTGAAATGGGATTTTCATCTTACTGTCTTCTAAGATAAGGCCCACAATATTACATGACTTGTTTTCTTGGGAGAAAAAATTTCAACCCTTAGTTTAAATTAAAAAAATATATGAAAACACAAATTTTGTATCAGAACTACACTTCCAGACATATTATGTTGTCTAGGTGCTACATGATGCTAATATTTAAATAGTGAATGGGGATTCGCATGAATATTGAACATTAAAATTGGATGCATGGTAATAAATTGTATGTTTTGGACTTCCTATTTTTCTACAAGCTTGTTTTGGACTTCCTGGATGGGACTACGAGGCATTTATAAACAACTATAATCCAGATTTTGTTTAGGAAACTGCTCTCTCCTTGCACAAAACACTCTCGTCCTGCTATAGTGCAAAGGTCAAATCAATAATCAGGTATCATGGGTTCGAAGTGGGATATTAAAAAGTTTACCGGTAGTAACGACTTCGGGTTGTGGAAGGTAAAGATGAGGGCAATTCTAATTCAACAAAAGTGTGTTGAAGCATTGAAGGGAGAAGCACAGATGTCTGCACATCTAACACCTGCTGAGAAGACTGGGATGAATGATAAAGCGGTCAGTTTCATCATTTTGTGTCTTGGGGATAAGGTGTTGAGAGAGGTAGCAAGGGAGACTACTGTTGATTCATTGTACATGACCAAGTTCATGGCACATAGACAATGTCTAAAACAACAACTCTACTTTTACCGAATGGTGGAGTCAAAACCTATAATGGAGCAACTGACGGAGTTCAATAAGATTATTGATGATTTGGCGAACATAGATGTAAATTTGGAAGATGAGAGTAAATCCTTAAATGTCCTTTGAGAATTTGAAGGATACAATGCTTTATGGCAAAGAGGGCACTATCACTTTGGAGGAAGTTCAAGCAGCTTTGAGAACCAATAAGTTAACCAAATTCAAAGAGTTGAAGGTTGATGATAGTGGAGAAGACTTAAATGTCTCAAGGGGTAGACGTGAAAACAGAGGAAATGGGAAAGGCAACAGTTCCAGGTCAAAGGGTGGTGATAATAAAACAATGTACAAATGTTTTATTTGTCACAATCCAGGTCACTTCAAGAAGGATGGTCTAGAGAGAAAGGGCAATGGAAGTGGAAATCCATCCGTTCAGATTGCAAGTGAAGAGGAAGGTTATGAGAGTGTTGGAGCACTAACTAAGACAAGTTGGGAACCTGAAAAGGGCTGGGTCTTGGACTCTGGGTGCTCTTATCACATTTGTCCGAGAGATGAGTACTTTGAAACTTTCGAGCTGAAAGAAGGTGGAGTAGTTCTCCTTGGTAATAATAAGGCTTGCAAAATTCAAGGTATGGGTATTATCCGTATCAAAAAGTTTGATGACCATGATTTCCTTTTGAAGAGTGTGAGGTATATTCCTGAACTTAAGAGAAATTTAATATTTATAAGAATGTTTGATGGTCTAGGATATTATACTATAATTGAACGTGGTATGATGAGAATTTCTCATGGTGCATTACTTATAGCTAAAGGGTCTAAAGTACATGGTTTATATATTTTAGAAGGTTCCACTGTTATAGCTCATGCATCGGTTGCTAGTATAGACACTTTGGACATAACTAAACTATGGCATTTCAGGTTAGGTCATGTCAGTGAGAGGGGTTTGGTTGAGCTAGCTAAACAAGGTTTGTTAGGGAATGAAAAATTAAACAAACTAGATTTCTGTGATAATTGCACGTTAGGCAAACAACACAAGGTGAAGTTTGGAGTTGTGTGCATAAATCTAGTAGGCCTTTTGAGTATGTTCATTCGGATCTTTGGGGTCCAACATCAGTTAAAACTCATGGGGGAGGTCATATTTCATGTCTATTATTGATGATTATTCTAGAAGGGTATGTGTTTACATTCTGAAGAATAAAAGTGACGCTTTTGAAAAATTTAAGAATGGCATACACTTGTAGAAAATTCTATCAGAAGCCATATAGTTGAAAGGTATGATTGAAATGATGGGGATTAGTCAAGGGTGTGTGAAGATACATTGTGATAGCCAGAGTGTCATCCATTTGGCAAATCATCAGGTATATCATGAAAGAACAAAACACATTGACATTTGTTTGCACTTTGTTAGAGACATGATTGAGACAAAGGAGATCATGGTGGAGAAAGTGGCATCTGAAGAACATCCAGCATACATGTTCACCAAATCATTACCAAGATCAAGATTCAAGCATTACTTGGACTTGATTAACTTCATTGAAGAGTAGATGAAGGTTGGAGAGAGCAGCAAAGTGATTGATGGTTAAATTGACATCATCACTGATTTGAAGTCAATGTGAACAATTGTGAGAGTTAACTTAAAATCAGGAGTCTGGAGGAACGTGCCACGATTGTTGAACAAGATCCTGAAGCAAGTAACTGGAAAAATCGTGCCACGATGAAATCGTAACGTGGCACGATGGAACGCACGATGGAACGCTGAAGGCGAAAAACATAAACGTATTTTTCAGTGGAGATTTGTTTCAATTTTTAAAGGTTACTTTTACTATAAATATAAACCTTGTATCAGATGAAAAAGTGTGTAGAAAACAGGGTTTAGAAGCCAACATACAAACTAGGGTTTATAGGGAATTTCTCTTGGCAACAAACACTAGGGTTGGGATTGTTTTGATTCACCTTGAACAAAACACTATTATGATTGAGTCTCTTGGTCATGGGAAGAGATTGGGACTTTGGGTAGAATTAGGTTTGAAGACTGATTTTTGTAACCCTCTGATATCTCTTTGTAAAAATACTCATATCATTATAGTGGAATTGAGAGCTGCTATCTCCCTCAGAGTAGGTCATCAATAGACCGAACTGAGTAAACAATTTCTTGTGTTCTCCTTCTTCCTTTATCTCTTGCCGTTTATTTTTTTTGCTTGAATTAAATTGTCCCCGCATAATTTGATTACTTGGTTTTAATTTGCTCCACGCATCAAATTTTTTTATTTGTGTGGTTTTCGCAACGAATTTACAACAATATGGCATATCAACTGTGTGGATTATCAATTTTACTTCTATTTTCATTTGATGTAAAACACTCGTCAAATCTCCATGAAAATAAATGAGAAGAAGATGAACATTAATTAGAATATGAACTTTAATTTGAAGAACAAAGGGAAAAATAAGATTTGCAGTAATCATAGTCAGCCACAATTAATGCTAAGGGAAACGAAGTTAGAAGACCAAGATAGATAGAAATTAGAAATAGTTATGAGAGTAAAGTAAAACCACAAAATAAATTAAGGATCATACGTGTAATTTAGCATATTATTTATCACTGTGTTTTGAGCCATTACCAAGAACAGAGAACTTGTGTTCTCCCATGTACCACTACTTCAACTGCTAAGGCGTTAAGGTGCTGATTGTTTGTCTTATGGTTCTGGTGGAAGGTTACGGCTCCTCTAAAGTGAATATTTCACTAAAAAATCAAAGATAGATATTATAGATATATCATAAGTAATAAATTATGAGTTTGTTAAAATAACAATCTCTAATTTTCTCATTTTACACTTTAGTCATTTTAGAGCATTCCAATCCTTAATATAAATATACATAGCTTTTTCTGTTAACATGCCTTTCATTTTCAGTGGGTCCTGCTTCTGGGGGTTGTGAATTGTCACTTACTAAAATAAATTTCCTTCTAGGTTACAATATTATGTGAATGTGAGATTTGTTATTGTGATTTGTTGTATTAACATGTCAATGATTTTCCTAGTTTCATGCTTCCTTTAACCTAAGCAAGAAAGGATTTGGATTCCCTGCTCTAAGAAAATCGCACATATACACGGTAAACAATTTTAGCTGTTAATTTATGATCCAACCATTCAAATTACACAATAACAAAGGCAGTGATTTTGTGCCTTTTATTAAATTAGACGACCAAACAAACTACAAAGTCTGAGAAAAAATCCAAAACTTCCCCCAAAAATTACGAAGATTTAATGATAATGAAATTACATACTCCAAAACATTGTAATGGATTTTTCCACCATTGAGATAAGTTGTAATCAAATCCTTTCACTTTAAATTTAAGCTACCACCACGATAGAATTTTATCTTGATCCAAAATAGAAGATAAATTAAATTCATTCTCAGACAAAACAACATTATTACGATGGACCAAGTGCAAGCCAGCCAAATAATGCGAAAAGAATCTTAAATTTACACTTGAAAAACTTGTAATCCTATGAATTGGATGACATGGCTTGATACATCATTAATTAACAAAAGCACAAGACAAGCCCGACCAGTTGTTGATTTATCTCCACACTTGACTAAAGAACACGCAATCCAAGAAAAGATTATTAGACTTTCCCTGATACCACATCCACTTATGCAAGGAGAATCATATTGTGATTCTCCCTCGTCTTACCAAATTATCCTTAGTAGAAAGACAACTATTAATAATCTCTAAGCTAATAAAAACATTTTCCGTAGAATACTAATTTATAATGAAAGAATTACTGTCTTAAATTAGCCTTCTCCACAACTTACTACTATTTCTTTCTTCTTTGTTTTCCCAATAGAATAACACCCTCTAACTCTATTTGAACCTTTATGTTTCAAAATAGAACCAACAATTGTTGATGAGCACGAGGAAGAGAAGCTTCCATGATTGTTGTCTCTCATGGAATATGAATACGACGATGTTGATGATGAAGACGATGATGACCGAGACGATTTCGATGATGCATGAGTAGTTTTCCTTGAGCCAACCAACCATGGCAAAATGCATGAAAAAATATTGAATTTTGAATTTCTTCTTTTGTTAGAATTGGATATTTTGGAATAATATGAAGGTGGGGGAGTAAGTGGAGGTATAGAGGTTTCAGATAAAGGGTGCTTAGGAGTACCAGGTTGTGCCTCCCATACAAAGGGAATTGCAATTGATGTTTCTCCATAATACATGACCCTTGATGAAGTGTTGGCACTAGAAGCTTCCTTTGATTTTAGCCTTAAGAAGAATTTATCATCTTGCTTTATTCTGAAAGACTTGTCAATTGAGAGATGATTGATACCATCATTGATCATTTTTTGGGTTTAGAAATATTACTGTATCTTGCTTTGAACTATGATATAAAATAAGTCTCAAAAGAAAATGGAACCATAAACATTGTGTTGAGTAATGAGTATACACTCTTCTGTCTGCTTATGGTCCTAACTTCTGAGCATCATTTTATTGCTTTTCCTTGTATTTGGGAAAATAAAAGTTAAAAGATTTATCAATAAAATAAATGGAGTTTTTTTTTTTTTTTTTAAATTACTAGATAGTAGTTAAGCGATTAAGATATTCAACAAAAGACGAATAGTGCGTAAGAATTTGAGTTCAATTCATGTATTTGCATTTAAGTCAATATAGTGTACATTGTCTCCTTCAAAAAAATGATTAGTGTACATTGTCAAATTAAGATATGTATTTATAAACATAGGGAGTATAATACATGATGAGTAACAATTGCTAACAATAAAAGTTGATATATTCGATCCAAATTTTGAACAAGTACATCAAATTTTATGGACTTAAATGTCTCTTATAAACATGATCAGACGAAATATTAATTCGACTAAGTTTATTACTAACATGTTTAATCAAAAGATGCTATGTTGATTAAAGATAGACATACTAGTTGGCTAATTCTTATGGGAATTAATTAGAGTATAAACTAAATCAAGAAATGGGTTGTTTGATGAATTTAATAGTAGAGATTGTTTTCTATCGCACCATTTTGATAGTGGCAAAATTTAATGCTTGGTGATCAAACTAGTATAAAACTGATGGGTCTAATGGGTAGCTGTTCAATTATTTTTGGAGTAATCTGACCGTTGATTAAGGGACTGGGGGACTAGTTTGGTTTGTTTTGTTACAAAGAGAAAATGTACCACTAGTTTGGTTTTGGTTCGTCTATACTAATAAATCATTGGTGACCAAAAACAGTTGAGGAAAAAAGAATTTGGTTCTGGACCAACATTGTATAATAAATGAAACAGCTTTGTGGTCCATGATTCCATAAATTAGAATGAGAAATTTGTAGATTGCATAATTGATTTATCATGAAAAAGTCTGAACTGTGTTCATATTTAGACTCTGCTAGTCGGTTTACATACTTATGACAACATAAATATTTTTAAAAGAATCTTACCATAACAATGAGTTTTTTTTTTTTTTTGGGACAAAATCATAATAAGATTAAGGAGTTCATTGAGTTGAAACTAGCTTATGTGTTAATGTGAAGAAGATCTTGGGGTCTATTTTCATCTTAGTACGTGATTAAGGAAGTGAATAATATCATGATTAATGAATAATAGACACAACTAAATGACTAATAAAAGCCACGTGAACTACAAGCTGATTGGCTATGTGTGTGTCTCATGAGTCCACATTATGCATGAATAATAAATAAGCCTAACCTAACTATCTGTTTGAAAAAACTGAATTTTGGACCATGACCTCCTCTCCTCCCAACGTCCTAAGCTTGGATAACAGTATTTGGATTTTGATGCCAAACAATTTATATCCTATTTCTTTTTACTGAAGAATATTTTATCCTCATTAACTAGCAAGAATAAATAAAATGAACATATTCACCTACTTAGGCATCATTGATAGAGACATTTCACATAGTACATAACATAGTGAAAGCTGAAGGGTATTGGACTATTTATCACTAACAATTTGAAATGTCATATGTGTAGAAAGAGCTCTTCATAAAATTAGGTTTCTTTTAAAAAAATCCCAAAATTTCTCCCATCTCCATAGTTTCTTCTTCATTCTTAAAACTTCTCACACCTGCACAGCTCACATTAAATTAAATGTGTCTGTACTTGCAATTGAATATCATAAATAATAAGCAATTAGTGATCATAGTTTTTTGAGTCAAAGTGATTATAGTTATAGTATCTTGAGGTGAAACAGGAACAAAAGGAAGAAAAAAGAGAGAATAAAAGATGGAGAAAGACATATTCCCTACGTCATAAAATATAAGGAAAAAAAATCAATTCACGCTTAATAGAAAAATTAAAACATAATAATTTGGTGTATATCTTTTTGTGTTCTACTCGAAATAAGTTTCACAAGAAGAAGTAAAAATAATGTTTCATTGGTTATTGGTTATGGAGAAAATAGGAGAAATAATTTTTTTTTGGGTAGTGAAATAGGAGGAAGAGTTAATTAAGTACAATTTGTATTTAATTTTATGAAAATAAGTAAAAATTTATTTTGAAAAAGATGATTTGTTTGTAAACAACATGACTAAATAGGGTAAAAATTTGTCTTTTTTGCTTATGATTTGAGACAAATAAAGTGAATTTTATGCATATAATTTAGGTTGGAAAGAGTATTAAGTTATGAAAAAATATGAAATATTAAGTAATATTATGTTTGCAAAATCTTAACACAAGAACATACTTGGTTTAGTGGTAAAGGCTTCTCAAATGACTTATAGGAATTCTGTTCAATCCCCAAAGTCCCTCAATCTTACTTCAACATGAATTTAATTATTAATAAGAAAATAGTATATAAAAGAAATGGATCAAAAGCATGTAGTTAAAAGCAAGTAAGTGCCTTAAAAGGCAAAACTAAAAAAAAGGAAGTATCAAACCCAAGTAATTAAACTGGACCGTGTCATTCATATGGGCTATAGGTGCAAAATCTTTTAACTAGATGCAATATAAAAATATCAGGAGGTTCAATATCAAAAACCAGGAGATTCAAATAGAAATAAAGTACAAGCAGCATGTGGAAATTTTAAAAATCGAGGGGATGCATCCCCTCACTTGTATGTGGCTCCGCCAGTGTAAGTAAGTCCCATTAACCAATAACAAAATCAAAACAAAAGAAAAAAAAAAAAACTCAGACTAAAACCAAGAATAAAATAAAAAAGAGTTTGTTAACGAATGCCCCGAACAAAGAGGGACTGAGAGAGTTTAACTATGTTCTTTTAGGTAAGTGGTGTTGGAGATTGATGGTGGATAGAAGGGTGTTGTCAGCCTATGAGTTGGTGCGTATCCGAGATGGGGTTGGTTTAGAGATGGGGAGTTGGTTTGAACATAATTTACGGCGGAAGTTGGGTAATGGTGCATATACTTTTTTTGGACTAATCGGCGGCTTGGTATTATAATTTTTTTGATAGATTTAATGGTGCATATACTTTTTTTGGACTAATCGGCGGCTTGGTATTATAATTTTTTTGATAGATTTAGCAGGTTGTTCGACTTGACTGCAAATCAATCGATAGCAATGGCGGAAATGTTCCAGTTAGGTTGAGGTGAGAGAGGGGAGACGTGGAAATGAAGGTGTCATTTGTTGGCTTGCGAGGAGGATTGATAGGGGAATGTAGGGAGTTGCTTCCTGATGTGTTTTTGCAGGTTAAAGTTACGAATGATCTGAAAAGCAGTAAAACCAAACGGAGCTTATTCCCCAAACGGATGATCCGTATCATTAACCTGCAAAAACACATTAGGAAGTAACTCCCTACATTCCCCTACCAATCCTCCTCGCACGCCAACAAACGACGCAAGGACGAGGATGAAGAATTGTTTGTCTTTCATATCTTTTGAGTCAAGGATGAGGAAAAAATATATAAATTTTCATGTTCGGTGGGTATTTTGCACATAAGTGCAAAACTTAAGGGGGGTATTTGCAAAACGTCATGTTGACTAACAAAAGAATTTGACGGATGGGGTAAATTGATTAACGTTGTGCAATTTCAGAGGGGTAATTGAAGTTTTGTTAATGTTAGGGGGTAATTGACGAAACTTATAATTTTAGAGAGTAATTGCCTATTTACTCTTTTTTTTTTTAAGCAAACATAATGACATAAGATAGATGAATACAAAATAAATTTTTATGGTACTGAACAATTTTTTTTATACGATTTTTGATCGACAAAATAATATTTTTAATATTTTAGACAAAAATTCTTGGTGGTTTAATGAAAATAAGAATTTCAGTTTTTATCATATCTCTTATCATTCAATCCGTCGCGTTGCACTTCAATGTCATTATAGAGGAAATGACACGTATAGTTGAACAATCTCTTATTTGTAAATGTTAACTCGAACGCAATATTAACCCTAGATTTAACCTAATTATATCGTCTAATTTTACTATATTAACCTTGGATTTGATTTAATCAAAATCTATTATCTCTTATTTCTAAATGTTAACCCGAACGCAATATTAATCCTAGATTTAATCTAATTCTATCTCCTGGAAATCTCCTATTGTTATGCAAAGCAAAATAAACTCTTATTTCTAAATGTTAACCAGAATGCAATATTAACCCTAGATTTAACCTAATTTTATCGCCTAATTTTACTATATTAACCCTAGATTTAATTTAATCAAAATCTCTTATTTATAAATGTTGACCCGTCTCGCTATACTTAACCTAATTTTTCCCTCCACACTTTTGCATTTAATGTTTATCTAAAGTAAAATAAAATTATGTTCATAATTGTATGCTATTTTTTTGAAAGGAATAACCGTTAACCCGTCTCACTATCTATGACTTATAAATATTAATCCGTCTCGCTATACTTAACCTAATTTTTCCCTCCACACTTTTGCATTTAATGTTTATCTAAAGTAAAATAAAATTATGTTCCTAATTATATGCTATTTTTTGGGAAAGGAATAATCGTTAACCCGTACGTTACGTTACGGTACCAAGGACGATGTCATGAAAATATTATGTTATGGTACAATACCAACGTCTATGCTTCTTAATATTATGAAATACTATATGACAAACATGACATTCATCTAAACTATTTTGTCACCTATTATCGTCAACATTACTTTCGATATGACTCGTGCGTTAGTACGGATCGATGGTCTAGTAATTGTGAAACTTAAGTGCATTCAACCTTTTATGTTTAAAACAATTACATTATCACGTGTCGCAAAAAATTGAACAATATCATAAGTACAATCCTAATTTGCATGTCTCTAAAATAGTTTTGATAAGTGAAATTACGATGTTGTATCCTTATATTTTAGGAGATCAAACACATGTATAGTAGAAGCTCGTGTATTATTTCCTTACACCGCAGATCACGCTCCAAATCTAGCCAATCACAAAAAACACGACAAACAAGCTCACCTTACTTCCTCCAAATCAATGACGTGCCTCATTTTCATTGGCCAAAATTTACAACGACATCTTTGACTTTTCCTTCTACCAACCAAACAGTGAAAAAGTACCCTTCATAACCGCTTTCCTCTTCCTTTTTCTCTTTTCTGCTTTCTCCTTTTAACTCGGTCCCTCAAAACAATCATCACACTCACACAAACACACTCTAAATAAATGAATGCACTCATAAAGTTTAAGCTCAAATCTCCATGCAACTTTGGTTGCTGTACATGGTTCTTCTCTGAATCCAATGGAGAAGAAGATGATGATGATGATGGAAGATGATTCATTGGAAAAACAAGAAGAGATGGAAAATGGAATAAGAAGAGTAAGTTCAAGAGCTGAAGTTGATACGTCAATGCCATTTGAGTCTGTTAAGGAAGCTGTTACTCGTTTCGGTGGAAGTGGTCCTTGGTTACCTCTTTACAAGCTTGGTGAAGCTTATGTAAGTTTTCACCTCTCTTTTTTACCATGATAAAAAAAAAAAAGTAGAAACTGTAAAAACGACTTCACTGGGGATCGAACCCAGAATCTCTGGTTCCGTAGACCAGCGCCTTATCCATTGGGCCATGAAGTCCTGTTGTCTTGTTTCTCTGTTTTGTAAATGTTGTTTTTAACTTTTAGTGTAGACTATAGAGTGAAAAATTGTTCTTATTCAATTATTTGTTTTCTGGTGTCATTTTGTTTATATAAGCTATTGGGATCTTATTTCTCTAGAAAACAAATTAATAATTGTGTGGATTAATAATGTAAAATATATATATATACATGCATCGAGTGTTATCAATATAAATTGGTGTTGACTTCAGACTTTGAAGTGTGCTCCTCTCAAGGTTTTGGTTCAATTCTCCTCAATGCAAATTTAAGTGAGTTGCGGAAAATTGAGAGGAACATAGTCCAAGTCCGAAACCAACACCACCATACCAATGTAGGTGGGTTTTCCACAATTCAGTATTGATAATACTCGATGCATGTATTTTTTTTTAGCGGAAAATCTAGGAATGCCAAAAATCTGCTAATTGAAATAGCATATGGATTTACGATCAGATAGAGGAAGCCACATAGTAGTTGAAATAAGTCAGCTAGGAGCAACCTGAATGGTGGCCGTTATTTTCGTTATAGAGAATCTAGGATAGCATTGTAGTTTTCACAGAAAATTCATCAAAATCTGTTATGTTATAGCGATATAGCGTCCTTATCGTGCAATTTGAAAATACCACATACATCGAATCATATCTCACTGTATAGATATTTCTAGAGTTATTTTTATAAATTAACATAACAAAGTGTCATTTTTGTGTGATTTGATTATATGAATGTGTAGAATAGCTTTACACTGTCAGTGCACAGTAATTAATCTCTTACTATGATTTATTATTTACTATTTAAACATAAAGCATTGAAAATTGGATTTTGAGAACTGAACTTGAACACAAAGCTGAAAGATAAGGAATTGCATATGAGATAGAGTAAGCAACCAATTTCGACTCTGATCTTACACTTTTCTATTACTTGGTTCTCAAGTAAATAAAGATAATAAGCAGTTTTTAATGTTTGTTACATAGATCCTGTCTTGTCAGTGCCCATTATTTTGTCAAAATATAACAATCGGGACAAACAACATGCGTTAGGGACTAATTATTTTTAACGAAGCATAATTTATTTGTTCAAACACCTTTGTAATTCACTCTGATGTTTTAAGATTGTCATTAGCAGAGCAGTATTGAAGACTTCGACATAAAGAAAATAGAGGAACAGGCAGCAAAGTTGGAAAAAGATTTGATAATGAAAGAACTCGAAACACTTGATGTGCTTGAAGAACTGGGATCTGCCAAAACGATTCTCGAGAAATTAAAACAGCAGCTACAATCTGAAGCATTGAAATGTGCTTCAACTCAATCGTGCGAAAATCTTGGAGCACTTGTTAAGAATTCTGAAAATATTGTCCACCGTCAAGAGAAAATATTGCAAATTTCAAGTCCATGCCATAATTCATCACCCGATATGTTGTTAACCGAGTTAAAACAAGCTAAGATGAACCTAGGTAAAACTATAAACGATCTCGGGACAATACAATCTTCTGTGGAAACTTTGAATAAGAAGATGAAGAAGGAAAGACTTTTTCTCGAGAGGACACGGGAGAATCTACAATCAAAGTTTGCAGCTATCTCTGCTCAAAATGTGGCCAAAAAAGAAGCAATTACAAAGCCACCAGAAGCTCCTGTAGAAAAGGATTTTACTTTTGACACACCCCAAAAGGTTGTGAAGGCTTACAAATTGGATGTTGAAGATGAAGAGTTCAATGGAATGGTTGAAGCAAGATCTGCAGAAGTTTCGAAGCAAGGGATTGAGTATGAAGAGAATGAGTTTAATATTAAGACTGCTGAGATGAGGTGGTTTGCAGCTAAAAAGATGGAAGAAGCTGCAATGGCAGCCGAAGCCGTTGCTCTAGCTGAAATCAAGGCTTTATCTGGTGGTGATATATCATCGCGATTTTCTATGCGAGAACATCAGAAAGTGACTTCTGCATTAGAGGTATACTCTACTCTAAACCCCGAATTTCAAATACCTGAAGAGTCTATCTTGAAGAAGCTAATACATGCCAATTTCAAAATTGATGAAGTAAATGCTTCTAAACACACTATTCTAAAAAAATTAGAGGAAGCAACCGAAGAAGTTCTACGCAGCAAAGAAGTTTTAACAGAAGCTTTAAACGGTATTGAAACTGCAAACAGAAAGCAACGTGCTGCTGAAGAGGCTCTGAGGAGATGGATTCCTGAAAACTATCTAAAGAGCCGAGCTATGCATAACTCGATTAAGCGAAACAAGTTCAATCAAGTTGAAAAGTGTCAAACTATGAAGCCAGCCGTAAGATCCTCGGTTTCAATGAGAGATCTACTCAGCAGGAAGCAGGTTCCTGACGAATATACTACGACAAAGGAGATGGAAGAGCACGCTGAAACAAAGGTAGCATTGAGTCAAATGCTTCGAGCAATGAGGGAAAATCAAACTCTTCCAACTGAACATGAGAATGACGGGGGCGACCAAAAGCAGTCCATATCACATCAGAAGAAGAAATTTGGATTCATCCGAATATCATTCCCTTTAGGAAAGCGAAACGATAAAAAGACATGAATTCAATTCTAATGCTTATGCCACACCTCGTGCATTAATGTCTCGTCATTCGTTATTGGTTCTTATATTTTGTGAGCTTTTTGGTTGGTATGTGTAAAAGTTTGTGTTGGTATTTGATTTTGTAAGTTATGTTTCCTAACAAAGTACTCTCTATTGTGAATTCAAATGCAAGTTTGGAGTTTGGTAAATTCAAGAATGAGTATCATGAAGATAATATAAGAGGAAAAATTCATTTACCTAATAGTTTAAGGTATTGGGAGAATATATTGCTGTATATGCTAGTATGAAACATGGGAGTTTCACATGATTTTTTAATTGTTCTTCACTTTTTTCATATGCATTCTTTTTGATTGAATTTGTACTTATGTTGTGATGCATTCTTTGCAAATCAATAAAAAAAATTGATATTTCATATTCACAAACTTTCTCATATGAAGATGTTTGGAATTTATTTTGGTTTCAAATATAAGGAGTTACAAACTTTAAGATGTGTTTTTTCTTAGCAAACAAATTTTAAGATGTATTTATTGCTCAAATGAGTTGGCAATTTATTATCTCTATCTATCTATAATAATTTAGTAGTAATTTATTATTTTTCTCATATATCAAATTTTCTCCCATATTTTATCTAATCCAATTTTCTAATATATATTTAAGAATTACGATATGTATATTTAAGAAACTAATATACTACTGTCAAATATTATACAATTACCTATTCTCATCATTTGACACACCATGAAATGATGAAATTGAGGGAATTTTTTTTTTTTTTGGAAACTTATTCACAGTCCCAAAAATCTCACTTTCTACCTCATAACAATACCATTTCCAAAATTTCCACTCAACTCCAGGCCAAATTTATCAACTCTTATATTTGTACACCTTCACTTTTCTTACATTCGGGTAACATCTCATTTTCCTTTATCTTTTCGCTTTATATCACATCACTTGTTTATCACATTTATCACATCACTCTCTCTATTTCTAATTTTCCTTGATTTATTTTGTCTCCTTCTCTTACTTCCTCCATTTTGCTTTGACCATCAATGCACCACCGAAAAAACATGTATTGATCTTCCGCCATACCATGGTTGTCAACTTTTTTCTCCTTTTCAACTTCTTCACAACCTTAATGGACGTACATGGTTGTCAAAATTCAAACTCTCAATGCCACTTTCTCTTTCCCATATAACCCTTTGTTTCCCACGTATCCAATTTGTGTGGAGTCACTATGACCGCATGTAATCAACAAGTTTGAGATCAATCAATCAAGATCGAACGATTCATATTTTAAACTCATAATTTTATATTAAACAAAAATAAAATATGCTTTTGAAATTTGAACCGTGGGATTTTAAGTGTAAATTTGTATGGCACCCCAAAGAGAAGGAAATTGGCTCCCCAATTTAGAGAACCCTTCTAGAGTAAAAAAAAAGCTTCACGGGAGCATACATGTTAGAGACACTCAATGGAGAAGAGCTTCCAAGGACGTGAAATTCGGCTAACCTACGTTTGTATTATAGTTGAAAATATTTTGCTTGTTGAATAAGCAGGACAATAAAGATCATTGGATTATATCTTCGTGCATATGATTTTATTTTTTTTAATATATGCATATCGATTTTGGAGCTGGAAACAAATTAGTTTCATTAGTGCATACTAGCAACGTAATATGCATATGGATTATTTTTAAAATGAATATACCCTTTGAATTCCTTTGTACTTGTAGTGAGTATGATTTATCAGACTAGGGTTAATCTGTTTAAGTCATACCTTGAGAATGCTTTCAAAGTTGGTATTTATAGTTGTAATTGGGTTCGCTTCCCCGCTAACTAATTAGGTGCTAAGTTAGCTGAGTTGAGATAAGCGTTAAGGAGCTTCTAGAAGGTTTTCTAGGCGGCATCCGCGTAAAGGGCGCTTAGAGCCTCTCTGATCCATATGAAGGACGCTTTGGCCCTTATTAAGGGCGCTATATCCTTTATCCGAGCCACAAGCCCCCCAAGCACGAGTCTTGGGACAAGGCAAAGTGGATTCATGTTTAACGTACTGAGCGCCAAGGGTTTCTCCGGTTATACGAAAGACGCTTTGGCCCTTATTAAGGGCGCTATGTCCTTTATTCGGGCTTCCCCGGTCCGCAAGCCCCCCAAGCATGAGTCTTGGAACAAGGCGGAGTGGTTTGGGACAAGGCGAAGTGGTTTCATGTTTAACGTACTGAGCGCTTAGGGTTTCTCCGTTATCCGAAGGGTGCTTTGGCCTTATTAAGGGCGCTATGTCCTTTATCCGGGCTTCCCCGGTCCAACCTTGAATTTTGTCACCCATAAACTTTATAAATCTTAATGATCTTTTTACTTCAAACCCATAAACTACTTTAATGTTAATTTAGCCTTTATTTTTCTTAAATTACAAAAAAAATATGAAACAAATACCTCTTTTTGAGATTTATTTCATAGGTAAAAGAAATCTTATTTATATCAAAAGTTTTGTAGATTTAATTGAAATTTTTATTTCATCCGGGATATATAATATAACTGCAATTGTTTATTTCAAACCCATAAACTACTTTAATGTCAATTTAGCCTTTATTTTTCTTAAATTACAAAAAATTTATGAAACAAATACCTCTTTTTGAGATTTATTACATAGGTAAAAGAAATCTTGCTTATATCAAAAGTTTTGTAGATTTAATTGAAATTTTTATTTCATCCGTGATATATAATATAACTGCAATTGTTTATTTTAATACATGAAATAAGTTTACAAATTTATTAGTATAATCTATATATTAATTATATATTTTTTGACGATTTATGTATTAATAATATTTAAAACATAATCTTATTTTATTTTGATCATTTAATTCAAATTATCGTATTTAATACTTGAAATAATAGTTTGCAAATTTATTAGTATAATCTATATATTAATTATATATATTTTGAAGATTTATTTATTAATAATATTTGAAACATAATCTTATTTTATTTTGATCATTTAATTCAAATTATCATATTTCAGTAACAATAATGCAATTATGAGGAACGCTAACAACACACATACATTTTAACAAACACTTTCCAACACATTCTTTTTTATTGGTTAAAATTCACATGGGTCCACCCAATCATGTGGGTCCCATATAAATTTAGTAGGTCACATGTGAATTTTAACCAATAAAAAAGAGTGTGTTGAAAAGTGTATTAAAATGTGTATTTAACTTTTCTCATGCAACTATTTTAATCTAATATGCATATTTTAAAATATTGTTAGGGCTATCTATTTTATCTATTAACAATATAAAATTTAATTAATCTAAAAAAGATATGGCCCTCCACAAGCATGAGAACCTTGCGAGTAATCTAAAAACTTTGCTTACCTTTGTTTACAAACTGATCCCAATTTACAGCTCAAAAGGCGTTGTCCCATGATTGCTATAAAGACTTGATGCTTGAATTCATATTTGAGTTCAATTAAACGTTCGATTGATCAAGGATGAAAACAAAGTATTTCATCTTCGTGGTCTCTCTTTGTGCACTATTGCTTATCTCTGTTGTGGCAATTAGGCCATCAAAAGATGAAATACAATGTATATACATAGATTTTTTTTGCACAATTGCTTTCTTCTCTTATTATCTATAATAATTGTGGTTGTTTGATTTGTAGATGGTGGAACTGAAGAATCTAAAACAAAAACTAGGGTAGATGCATATGGAGGTTGGGGAAGAGGTGGACACGGTGCAAATCCGGGAGGAGAAGAAGAAACCGGAGGAGTTCCGGGAGAAGGTGAAGTATGAGAGGTGGACACAATAAAAGAGGTTAGGGAGGAGGAGAAGGTGGAGGCGTTGAAAATGGAGAATCTGGGGAACATGCATGAAAACTAGACACATGCATGTAGGTATTGTATCTCTTGCAAATGTAAAATAAAAGCATGATCTTTATCTTACTCTATGATTAGTCTTCAATCAAAATGTTTTTCATTCATAATCTTAGATATTGTACAACTTATATTTTTTAAGAAGTTAAAATGGATTAAATAACCAAACGTTTAGTCTCTCAAGTATAAAAAGTACCAAAGGAAAACTAAGGAAACAAAGTATTTGTTAGATCAAGTTTACCAAAAAAAAATAAAGTGTTTTAGCTAAATAGCAAGCACACTTAGAAACACAGAAAAAGATTGAAACATAGTATAACTTATATTATCAGTTTTAAATGGATAATAAGCAGTAAGTACCACATAATGTTATTTTGTTCATTAATTATGACATGTTATATATAAGTCAATAGTGATTAAATTACAATAAAAAAATTATAATCAGTATGTATATATGTTTCACAACCCACTCATACTCTTTAAAGAGGAGAATTTAATTTGATACATAAATTGTTCAACACACAAAGGGGGATTACTACCTTTTTTTATGAGTAAGATGTAGATCCTTTGAATTGTACATCTAGATAATAGTGTTATAGCAGTTCGATGGGGTGTTTCTTTTTGTCTTTATAACAAACAATTTGTACCTCCTTTTCATTATCTTTCTAGTTTTTATACGGGTTTGAATAATCGATTACTTCATTGTACTCTTTTCAATTTTATAATCTTTTATTGATTATTAAACAAAAGATAGCTTAAACTCAATTTTAATCAAAATCAATGTTTAGGACTATAGAACACAAACACACATACACCGACAGATCAACACAATGATATATTATTTCTCTAAGACTCCACTATCAACTCAATAAAATCAACAAACGTTTAAGAGTTATGGATGGCAATGACATCAAGAGAGATGTCTAGTGCAATTTCAATGGAGTGGTATATCTTGTATTTCTTGAGGAGTATGACAAGGACATTCATTTGATCATGTGATTGAGTTTATGGCATATGATGTGTGAAGTGATTCAAGGTATATGAATATTAAAAAAAAATACATGTGCACATTAAGTTGATAGGATGCAATCAAGAAACTTTGTTTCAAGAGATTATAAGTCTATTAACAAAATAATAGACAACATTAAACAAGCTTATTTTTAATCTATGATATTATTTATAAATTTTATCTAACTATTGCCTCTTCTTCCTAATATCATATGCGGATGACATTTTATTAAAAAATTAACAATACATGATTTACAAAATCAAAAATTTTGTCACAAGCTATTTTGTGATGAAAGATCTATTGGAAATACTTGTTTAGTCTCGAAAGTTTATACTATATTGAGATCATTCTCAAGGTGTCTTGAAATTAACAATACTGATTTAGGTATTATTGTCATAATTGATAGACCATATTGGAGATTCATTTTATATAAGGCCAATTTTGTCATTATACAAATATACATATGTCTTTCTTCTCCTTTTCCATGCAATCGAACAAATAAAGAGAAATCAAAGAGGATCAGTTGGATAAGATGATAAGAGTCTCATCCAATTTAACAATAAGTTATGGGTTTGAACTCAAATTAGAAATGTATGAATATTAAATCTTTTGAGGGATAGATTTGTCGTCCATTGTGGTTTTACTCATCTCGAAGGATTAATCTTTATAGTTGTGCGTAGAGTATATCCGGTTAAAAAAAATTAAAACAAAGGAATAGAAAGTTTTATAATATTCAATCTTTGCATCTTATACCTTGGCATTTACATCTATATATCCATCATCAGCTCAATGATCCAAAAAAGTTGTTTCGCCATCATAAATGCCCCTTTAGCATAGAAAATGAGCAGGGAGCAACTTTCTACACAAATCACATGTTGTTGGAAATGTACTTCTCAACTACATATTTTGTGTTTTGTCCCCAAGTATTTTTGAGTGACACAAAATTTGTATCACTTGGTTTTTATGGTGATTTCCCTCCACTTTGTCAGCTATAAATTTGATCTCATGTCCTTAAAGGTTGCATTAAGAACCAATATTTGGGGCTCATGATTCACTGCAGTTGATTCCAACTGCAGTACCTACATGCATTTAGTTAAAATTTCAATTAAAGACTTGATAGAGAAAGATAAGTTAGGTGAGGAAAATATCAAAATCTCCTAAAATGGGATAGTGTAAATGCAGGATTTGCGGGAAATTTGAATGTAGATAATCCTATTCTAATATGTGGATCATACTCCTAAGTGATCAAATTCTCATCAACTAATGCTTCAGTCCACAACTATCATGTCTCTACTCCCGTAGTTCCGTTAGTCGTTACTATACTTGGATATTCTTGTGTTAAATGTACATCATCCTCAATGATTAAGAGTCTAGCAAGATCAAATGCATGTTCATCTTGTACACATGTAAACTTCTTCATCATGTCACTAGTCCTCACTTCTTTTAGGTCCAACATTCTTGAAATTTTAGGCTTTCTTTTCTTTTGCCCGTAAAACAGTTTATGATCATCTCTCACAATATGACAGAATATTTAAACAAAAACATCCACAACAATTAGTTTAAAAAATATAGGGTTAATTAAAGAAATAGTCCCTATAAATATAAAGAATTTCATTTTTAGTCTCTAAAAAAAAATCGTATTTTTTAGTTTTTGTAAAATTTTCTGTCAACATTTTTAGTGCCGATAAAATTTTCCATCAGTATTTTAGTTCCTAAAAAAAAAATTGTCAATACTTTTGTCACTAAAAATTCTAATAAAATTATATTAAAGGGATTAAAAAATGTAATTTTATTTTATAGGGATTAAAAATGAAATTCCATAATTCTATAGGAATTATTTACTTAATTAACCCAAAAATATATTAACCTTTATTAACCATAGTGTTCTGGACCAGTCAGAAGATCAATCTCATATTGACACGTGGACTCAACATGCACTGCCTTAGGACTCTGCGCCTGAAGGAACACGCCAACTTTAATGCACCGCATAGCATACAAGCACGCCTCCACGCGATGATCACCCTACACGTGTCCTCTAACTGCTCCCTAAGCTCACGCCGCAAACCCGAAGACGGTTATCATCATGCACGCCTATATAAGGGTGACTTAGCTTCACCCTCCAGGCATGATTCACTTTCCACAACACTTCCTACACACTATTTCTCAGTTCCATTACTGACTTGAGTGTTGGAGTGCTAATGTGCTTGCAGGCATGTTTCGTTCCACCGCAAAGACTCATCGCCACCGTATCGGAGCACATTCCGCTATTGTTGCCTCTCATCCCTCCTCACCGAACAGATCACATAGTTACCAAATATCTATGAGAATTTAGTGTGAGATTTGAAAATATTGATCATCTAGGGAGATTTCAAAGCAACGGTGGAACATTTTCGAATAATGTTTCATGAACACCCCTTTATTCCATACCCCCACTATACACCTGCATGTGGCAGTAAGGGCATATTTGTAATTTCAACTCACCACCACTCATACCTCTAGTCTCACACAAATCGCTTTATCTCTTCTCTCTCGTAGATCTTTCTCTCTTCTTTCAAAACCTTCACCCTCCCTCACCACTAGCACAACCACAGTCGCCCATCCACCACCACCATCGTCCTCCCCCACACCAGCGTTTCTCTTCCACCACCATCATCCTCCTCGGAGGCGTCTTTCTATGTTTCTTTCTCTCTCTTTCTCTCTCTCACTCTCACTCTCGCCGCCGTTCTCCTTCACCATCATCCTCATTCGTCCATCACCATTGTGTATTTTAGTTCATTTTTATTTTTAGATTTGCATGTTTCTTTTCATATATGTTTTTTTGATGTGCATGTTTTTTGGTTCGTCCATCACCACTGTTGTTTTTTGGTCCGTTTTTAGTTCATTTTTTCTTCAAATATGTGTGTTTTTCGTTGTTTATAGAGGTTCTGTTTTCTTATTGTTTACAAATGTAGTCTTTTCTGTGTTATGATGTCGCGATCATGGTGGTGTTGCCCGGTGATGGAGGAGGACAGTGGTGGTTTGTGATGAAGGACGATGGTGATGACAAGAAAGTAAACGTTAAAGGAGACATATATGTGCCGACGAGGGTGAGGTCAGCAACGATGAGGCGGGGAGGGGCGGTGGATGGTATGAGAAGAATGTGGAGAGAAGAGAGAGATGATAAATAAAAGGCAATGAAAGGGAGATGAGAGAGAGAGTTGGGTTGGCACAAACTTATTTTTTTTATATTAAACTATGTGCCACATGGGGGTGTAGAAGGGATGGATTGCCACATGGGGTGTCTATGTGGTGTCTATGTGTAAGAACTGAAACAGTAATCCAAAATATTTGCTTAACTTTATTCTCGCGATTAACCAAATTATTTTATTTTTTTTGTCAAGTAGCCTAGTGGCTAGAATTCACTTTTTAAAGAGAATAAGTGAGGTATTTTTTTGTTATTGAAGAAGATGGGGTGTTCTTGGTTCGAATCCTAACCCCCTACATATAATAATGTATTGTCCCTAACAACGTATTTATGCTCACGTGGATGCGGTCAGCCAAAGGATTACCATACAGTGTGTGTGTGTGTGTGTTGACCTTACGCCTTTCAACCTTGCAATGTTGGGTAAACAAGGTTGTAAGCTACAAACTGAAGCAAATTCCTTATTAAATCGGCTCTTTAAGGCACGATAATTTCCCTCTAGCAACTATTTTAACGCGAAGTTGGGTCATAGCTCGAGTTACGTTTGGCGTAGCATTCTTCGAGCATGATTCATTGTTCATTGAGTGGCGAGTTGGTGCATTGGTCCATGTAGATCAATTCCTATTCTTGATGAGCCTTGGCATAATAACGACAACTGCATTGCAAGTAATTCCCCTGAAACAAATTTTCTTCACAACTTTATTGTTGCTAGTTTGATTGCTACTGATGTCAAACAATGGAATTCCAATTTAATTTATCAAGTTTTTAGTGAGGGTGATGCTATTGTGAATACTCCGTTGGTCCCTCATATACCAGCTAACATATTAATTTGGAGAGGGGAGAAAAATGGTATTTATTCTGTGAAAAATACATATAGGTTGTGCGTGCAGGAACTAATTGATGTCTCGCACTTCCGGTGTCCTGGAAATTGGGTTGTTATATGAAATTAAAAAGTACCGCCAAAAATCAAAAACTTCATTTGGCATATACATCGGGAGTGCTTACCAACAAGAGCTAGGCTACATGATAAAGGGGTACAATGTCCGGTAAATTGTCTGAGTTGTAATGCGGCGGTGGAGGACTTGGCTCATGTCTTTTTTCACTATCCCTTTGCAGTTCAGGTTTGCCAAACAGCAGGCTTGTGGTACACTGTCATAACCACAGTTCAAAACAACATTTCGGCTGAAGCTGTCATTTTTTCCCTTATGCAGACGCTACACACTAAGTTACAACAAAGGTTTGCGATCGTTTTATGGAGTTTGTGGAAGCACCGTAGCAATAAGTTATGGCATAATGAAATGGTTGGTTGTCCAAGTGAATTTTAGAGCTCAAAACCTTATGTAGGGTTGGGTCTCTGCGAATGCTATAGGAAATCATTTCTCGGTTTCCCACGGCTCAAGATCAGATCGGCAGGGACGGCTTGCACAGGCTAACACATGCATGAGCATGGCAGAATCCGCAGCGGGGTCATTTCAAATGTAATATTGACGCAGCTTTTTCTTTGGTGTGGAATCGTACGGGTATAGGTATATGTTTGCGGAATGAAGACGACACATATGTACTAGCGCAAACAAGGAGTTTTCCCACACAGTTCTCTGTTGACGTTGGTGAAGCTCTGGGGATGTTTTTCGCCCTCCAATGGTTGGCATATATGCAATTTGATCAGTGGACTTTATGATTGATTCAAAAGTAACTGCAGATGCCTTCAATTCATCACAAAACGAATTCACGGAGTAATTTGTAATTTTTATTTTTCAACATATAAAATTGAAGTTCTTTAATGTCAAATGTCATAATTCTATAGAATCAAAGTTTTTTTATTATTGTTTTCTCACTTTTTCCCTAATTTTTTAGTAATATATTTCTTTTCTCTCATATAAAATATTCGCTTATATTTTATTAGCTTCTAATAAGATCTTTCTAATGTAAACTCAAACTCATAAACTACATTCATGTCACTTTGTTATTTTTTAAATTAGAACATTTCGATGAAACAATCACCTCCTTTTCAAATGAGAGAGATAACATAAATGCACTTATTTTAATCTTATATTCATATTTTGAAATTTCATAGAACTATTACCTTTTAACAATACGCAAATTTAATTTTTATATTTTTATTTTTTAAAGCATACAATAAAACATAAGTGACTCGTGAGAAAGCACAAATACCTTTCTAGTAATCTAATTTTTTTTCTTACTTCACTAAACAAACACACCCCAATTTACCTCTCAATAGGTGTTGATGGCCCATTATTCTCACAATTAGCCAAATTGTTACTATACAATATACTGAATCTAATCAAGCTCTTTTTGTTCTTCGTATATCTATATTGTCTCATAATCATTATAAATAGCTTATTGAATTCATAATTAACTACAATTAAATTAAACTCTTAGTTGATTAAGGATGAAAACTAAGCCTTGCATATTTGTGTTCTTTCTTTGTGAACTAATTATAATCTCTGTTGTGGCAATTAAGTCGTCCATAGATGAGAAACGATGTAAATTTATATATTTGTATATACATTGTTCGCACAATTACTTTCTTCTTTAACTATAAATTTAATAAATGTGTACGTGTTAATTTGCAGCGGGTGCAACTAAAGAATACAAAACAACAATTGAGGTAGATATGGATAAATATTGGGGAAGGAGTGGAGGGGGTGGATACTGGGGAGGAGAACATGGTGATGTAGATATGGGAGGTTGGTTAGGAAGAGGGACACCTAGAAGACGAGGAAATGGAGGACCAGAAGGAGGAAAAAAAGGGGGTTCAGAAGAAAAAGCAATCGAAGAATCGGGAGGAGAAGGTGGAGGAGGAAACAAAGGAGGTTCGGAAGGAAGTGAAAATAAAGGACCTGGAGGGGGAGGAGGAGGAGGAAACAAAGGAGCTTCGGAAGGAAGTGAAAGTAAAGGACTTGGTGGAGGAGGAGGAGGAGAAACAAAAGGTCCTGGAGGAGAAGGTGGAGGGATCGAAAATGGTGATCATGTGGAACATCCATGAAAACCAGATAGATGCATGTGTTTTGTACCACATGCACTATGTAAAAAAGAAAAGCTTGGACTCCATGCTACTCTATGACTAGTTTATGATTGGGTGAACATTTTTCCCTGAAATTGAATACATTTCACTAATATCTTTATATTGTACCATTTATATTAGCACATTTGAATGAATAAGTACCTCAGTATTATGTCACTATTTTCTTCAATTTGGTGGTTTAATTTCAATCCTTATTATTTTCATGTTATATTGTATGTAGACAAAATGATAATAGTCGTTGAAAACTCAGACACTTTTGAATATATTATACTTGTTCATAAAAAAATGTTAAATGCCTATATATTTTTCCTTCTCCTATGACGTCTATCTCTTCCTTATATCATCATCCCCATAGTCATGTGAAGGATGTGTTGGAGCTGCAAAGATAGTTCTGAGAAAATTGGATGGTGTGGAATCATATGACATTGATTTGAAGGAACAGAAAGTGGTAGTGAAAGGAAATGTCGAGCCCGACACAGTTCTAAAGACAGTTTCCAAAACTGGGAAAGCCAACCACATTCTAGGAAGCTGAAGCTCCATCTTAGACTAAAACACAGTAACTGCTGCTAAAACATTTGGCTCAATTATGTGGTATGAAAATTAAAGTGTTTAAAAAAACATGTTCTATACTTGGGTCAGCCCCTGGCCCTGCTCCATTTAAATCACCTCATTTGATTTGATTTCGATGATTTACATATTCTTCTATTTATCCGTCTTTTTTGTACTACGTAACAAAGATATGTGAACCGTATAATTTGTGATATAATAAGATCACCAACTTTCACCTCTAAGTTATAAATGCAGTCTTTTGCTAGCGCATCAATGTCTAACAATATGATATAATTTAATTGTTAAAATAAACATGTGTAATATAATGTATTATGGGAAATATTTGCTGCTGACAAAATTTTGATATTTTTTTTTTTTGTCAAGTAAGTGGCTAGAGCTCACATATTATAAATATGGAGAAGTGGGGTGTCAAGGCTTCGAACCTCTGCCCCTGCATAAATTATGCAACGTCCCTACCAACTGAGCTAAGTTTACGGGGACCAAAATTTTGATAATTTAGTACAAGCAAATGTAAAAAGTATCAACTGAAAAATCTTATTATTATTATATGTAATGAAAAACTGTCAACGCAAAAAGATGTTTTGGTACATGTTTGCTGATGACAAGACTTGATAATTTAGTACAGGCAAATACAAAAGGCACAAGATGAAGAACCTTAATTTAATCTCATATGTAAATCAGTCAACTCAAACAGATATATCTTTGCCAAAGAGATTGCTAATTCCCTTTCCAGGATCACTTTGTTTCACAATAGACTCTCCCACCAAAACCTGTGAAAAATTGACAAAAGAGTTTAATTTCGATACACTGTCAAAGTACAAACTTAAAAGTTTTACACCGTCAACAAATCAGAAACGATTATGTGTGACTTTAGAAGTAGTTATGATTAAAGCCAAATGTTTTTAATGATCCGATGATTATGATGGACCGACTATAAAAAATTGTACATGGATTAAATCTAAATTGTATGCGAACCTTGATATTGGAGTTGTTAATCTATTCAATTTTGACGTTAGTAATTTAGTTACTTTTAACATAAGCTAAAGCCTCGTCACGGTTGTGTGTATGAAATTTTTAATTAGCATAGAAATGAAATTTTCAATACTTACAGCTTTAACTCCTGCTTCTTGTACATAAGCAATATCTTCAGGTGTGAAGAGACCAGATTCCCCTACCATCTAAACAAAACCATATAATCATCAGTTCAAAGTAAAATAAAAAAATTAAAGTTAAGATGGAATAAAATTTCTTTGAAAACGTACAATTATGTTTCTCTCGCGGATTATTTTGCCTCTCTCTCCTTCAAGAAGCTTCTTCGTGGTGCTGATATCTAACTCAAATGTTTCTGTAACCACAAAAAATAGAAACAACAGTTGATGACTCAGATCCTTAAGTATAAATATTCAGACATAGACAGACACACAAAATTACGGTTGATATGACATACCAAGATTACGGTTGTTGATGCCAATAAGCTCAACGCTCTCTATTCCAAGAACACGATCAAATTCTCTCTCATCGTGCACCTACATTAAAACATAAAATTTCCAAAAGAAATATCTAAATCAAGGATCCAGCACAAATAAGAAACATGGCATACAGATCGAGAGATCTAAGAAAATCATATTAGCAACTTCTGTAACCAAGAACCAGCTACAGTGTAGGTATCACATTTGACAAATAGTCATAAAATTCAAGGTTTAAATTGAAGTTAATTTCGTATAGTTACGGTTCTGAAGAAAATTTCGCCTATCTGTAAATTTCATACTTGTAAATATAATAAATAGGCTTTAGTTCTTTCTTCCAATCACAGTTTAAATTACACTATTTCAAACAGGCCCGGCCCTTGGCATGTGCAAGGTGAGCTACGGTGCCGGGCCTCGCAATCTTAGGAGCCTCAATTTTTTTAATATAGCATTCAAAAATGTTAGGTATATTCGACCAAAAAAAAAAGTGTTAGGTATGTATAATAATAAAATATAAAACATCAATAGACATAATGGAATAGTTTAGTGGAAAAATAGAATGCACTTGAGTTCTTGGTCTCGAGGTTCAATCCCGAGCATTTGTGTGAATTTGAACCAAATATAAAGGTCTCAATTACATAGACAACTACTAGACCATTATAATTTAATATGCATTTCAGAGTTAGCTATGAAGGTAGAAAACTACTATATAGAATTTTTTGCCATCTTTCCATTAACAACGCAAATTAAATCCGTTAAATAATTAGTATTTTTTTTATATTATTTCAAGTTTAATCATGCATGCTAGTACTAATTTGCTACTATTTTTTCTTTATTAATATTAGTTTGTCACGATTTAGATAGCAAAGACACTTTATTTAAGCAACAACAACCAATATACTTAAGACCCATTTTGCACTAAACAAAGTGATGATTCTTTTCAAGTTTTTGCCGTTTCTTTTTATTATAAAATATGAACCCAATTTCTAATATTAAAACAATTAGTGGTTAGTGAAGTTCAACACAAGTTAGTTAGTCATTCACATATGAACTTACTTTTACTTAATTAGAATGACTATTTTTTATGTTATTAACAACTTAAATAGATGATTACTATTGCTTAAAAAATCTTGTTTTTTCATAGGAGGCCATTTAAATATTTGAATATGGCCTCCGATTTTGCCGGAACGGCCCTGATTTCAAATTCAAGCAACTCACTTCAGGACCAAGTTTACACTAAAATAGCTAAAAAATGCTAATTCCAACCAGGCGTCATTCAAATTCAGGAAACAAATAAAGAAGCAGCGATATTTACCTCAACAAGAGCTGTCAGGCCAAGTAATTTGCATATCTTAACCATGTATTTGATGTCAAGATCAGGTAAAACAGCGGCAATTAGAAGGACTGCATCTGCACCTTTTGATCGAGCATAGTAGAGCTGCCAAGCATCTATGATGAATTCTTTGCACAACAAAGGGCACTGCATTTTTTTTCAAGTTTATAAGCATGGTCTACATAAAGCATTAGATGGTAGAATAAATCTTATATCAAGGATAAATGCAATTCACTTAGCAAACCTTTACTCCAGCATTTCTTATTAACTCCAAATTTTCAAAGCTTCCCTGGACAAGAAAACAAGAATCAAGATAGAGTTAGTTATCGTTTAGCTGCAATATAATAGCTCTCAATCTACCAAATATTAACATTTAGCATTGCTCGATTTGTAAAAAAAATTTAACGAATTTTAAAGTTAGTTTACCTTAAAATACTTTTCATCTGTTAGAACACTCAGACATGCTGCTCCACCTTTCTCATAAGATTGAGCAACTTCAACCTGTAAGAGAGAATCCATTATATTGTAAATTCAATCTCAAACCACACCACGAACTTAGATGTGTGGAACAAATATCAAAGGCAACCAATAACCAAACAGTCTCAAGCAACAACAACAGATCAAGCAACTAAGTGTAAATCAAGCAACTAAGTGTAAATCAACTCCACAAACATAATCCAAGATTACAGGTCAGAGAATAGAGGAACAACACACCAATATTTGTTCACCCAGTTCGGCCCAATATGACCTACGTCTAGGGGAGAGAGCAGCTCTTCAATCCACTATGAAATGAATGATGCGAAGAAGTTACATCCAAAAGCTCTTCTAGAATAAACTCTAATTTCTACCCCTTTTTCAAGTCGTTCAACCCACAATGAGATCCTAAGAAATCAAGAGAGAAAGCTTTGATCCTCCCTCTAATGAGATCTCACCACCCAAGGTGAATAAAAAGTGTTTCCCAACCCAAGAATCTCACCCAAAAGCACTTATCCCTTGGCCTCTAAGTTTCCTAAAAGTTCCCTCTTTTGGTCTCAAAATATTACACAACAAAATGGAGAAGAAATCTTAAATAATGGTGCTGAAATCGAGACTAGCGCCTAGTCCCTGCGCCTTGCACCCCTGCCCAACTGTCCACTGGGCGCCTTGCTCCCCAGTGAGGCCGCCTTGTGGTTTTGACAGGGAAAAAAAATCCCAAAACTGAATCAACAATTCAGCCTTGCGCCCCTCTGTCAACGCCTTGAGGAAATGACCAGTTTTGCACCAAAATTTCGAAACTTCAATGTTTGTTTTGTGAAATTTTAAGGCTCACACAACACGCTAAACAGTAGCATAGATCGTATAGAGAAGAAATAAAAACTGACAGCGGTGTTTGACAAGATGCTTGAAGGGTTTGGTAGGTGATGCAATGCAAAAGTACAAGGAGGCCAAAATAATTGACTTGATAATATCTTTGTAATTAAAAAAGAAAAAACAGGACAGGCCCTTATTTTGAAGCAACGCTTCTTTGAAAACCATGAACCTGGACTAGTTATTGAGAAACAAATGAACTACCAAAAAATAGGAATACCGTACTTCATATCAACTCGTAATTTAAGTATTTAGTACATATTTTGTTGATGCTTGTCTAAGTCATGTGGCATAACACAACAGAAAAATGCAATATTTCCTTCATAAGTTCATATTTACATTAACTGGGGTTAAAACAAGCAGATTTTTTTTACAAAACTATAGGTTTGACTCTATAAAAGCAAACTGAGTCTTCATTAGATGATCAAAGCAAGAATTTGATATGCAACATAATAATTTATGACCTCTCTGCAAACATGATTCAGATCCAAAAACTCGTGTTATAGCAAGTAGATTTAGTAAAGACAAATAAAAGGAATTGATTAATAGTCTAGCCTGACTCTAACGAAGAAGATGAAATGGGGCTATGTTGTCAATTGCTGATCGCAAAAACAAGCGGTTTGTTTAAACTCTGCTACACTACAGTGCTATAGCACTACTACAACCGTCATTTTACAACATTCTATACTAAATTGCGTATCACGTAACAACAGTGGTTTGTTAAATGTCCACTACCCTATAGCACTGTAGCCGTTATTTGACAACACTAAATGAGATATAGCGAGTTGGAGCCGAAACAAACATTTTCCACATGATATCAGTAATAACTTCAGAATTACAGAAATAAAGTAGAAAGATAATAGTTCTATCCGTAAAGATCATAGTGGAAATAAAAAAAAAAACTTACTGGATCAAAATTTTCTCTCAAGATGCCTCTACTTGGTGAAGCCTTCTTCACTTCAGCAATCAATCCCGGCAATCCAGTTCGCTCATTAGCAGCCCTTAAAGCCCCAATAAAATCCCGAACAGGAGGTGCATTTTTAAGGGCCTTGTTAATCGTAATAAGGGGTTTTCTTTCTTTGAGCTGAAAACCAAATAGTTCACATTAGCACAAGCTATCAATTTCATGAAAGACTTAATAGAAGTCAAAGCAAATCAAAAATAATACCTGTGCGACTTCTTTGTCCTTGTTCCACACAATCTCTTCCAAGATGTTACGTGGCGTATTACCCTCATTCTGCAACCGGAATTCAAAAGGTCCTACATAATGAGTAGGGGGTCCAGTTGGTGGTCTTCTCCTTATTCTTATACCTTGGGTAGCAGCAACCTCATTATGAAACATTCCTACTTCCCATTCCTTAACTTTGAGAGCTTCAATCACAGACTCACCAGAAGTAGCTATTGTAGACGAACCTTCATTAGGATCCACCTAATCAAAACATCAAATTATCCCAAAAACATGATGAAAATCAAAAAGGAATCCTCACAATTAAACACAAAAAATTGCATCAACACACACTCCAATTGAACACATATATCAGCTAAAAAAAAAAAAACTAAGTTCACTAGATGTGGATATTGCGGCATAACCTTCATTATGCTATACCTTAATCAAAACAGCAAATAATCCAAAAAACATTATATAAAACAAAAAGGGCTCCTCAAAATTAAACCAAAAAAATAATATGCATCAACACAAACTACAAATGAACAAATGTATCAGTTAAAAATCAACTAATTTCACAAGATGCGGCTATTGTAGCAGAACCTTCATTATGCTCCAGCATAATCAAAACACCAAATAATCACAAAAATATGATAAAAATGAAAAAGGGTATCTCAAAAAACAAAAATCATCAACAGAAACCTCAATTGAACACGTATTTCATTCAAAATTCAACTAAACCAACACCCCCAGGAAGAAAAATGAGATTGACCCAGATAAATATACAACGAAAAAACAATAAAACAGTACAAAAATGTAGAAAATTTGAAACAAAAAATTCACCTGTGCTCGAACAGAAAACGTAAAAATTGAGTTTTTTCTATACATATTGACTTGAGTTGGAGGAACAGTGGTTCTGGGATTGGAAGAGAATGAAGGGAAGACATGAAAGTGACCCTTGAGAGAAATCAACGATTCCATTGAAAAGGGTAATAGAAAATTTGAAGCAAGAACAGAAAAAAACACACGAAGATGAAACACAAAGAGGTTATGTTGTGTTGTTTTACATTTACAAAGGAACAAGAAGTGATGTTAAAAGGAAACAGGATTTGTTCTATTGTTAGTATGGAAAACGTGTTCTTACCGATTTAACAAATTGTTGTTCATGCATTTTCTGGTTCAAACATTGAACTGGGTAGGATTTGAATATAGAAAATATCCTAAATAATTAATTATTTTTTGGTTACATCCTAAATAATTAATTAAAAATATGGTTTTTTTTTTGGTGTGGTGAATTAAAAACATGGTATACAATAATATCAGTCAAATCCTTCAAAAAAATAATATCAGTCAATTAAATAACATTTTTAGGTATATAATATGGTTTTTTTATATGTAGAATAAAACTATAAATGCATCCAATCATAAAAAAATAAATCCAATCATATTTGATAATTTAGATATTTTTCTAAATATTTTAGCAAATATAATATTTTTATCTTGACCAAAAAATTATATGATATTTGTTTGTCGAAACAAACAAAAATATAATAAACACAATATAATATTTTTGCTGGATTTTTCTTTGTAAAAATACATTCAATTTTCAATACAAATAACACATGTAACAAATAGATAAGAATAAATTTAAATATTAAAAAATGTAATAAACTCGATATGAATATATATATATATATATATGTCTGATTTTTTTTTCATTTATCATATAAAAAGAGTAACAAACTAGATGAGTATATTTATACTTACTTTTTTATTATCCCAATTATACCCTTAAATAACTTTTTTTCTATAATAAAGATTGTTGTTGGTGTCATAAAAAAAAATTTAGATTATATTTTTTTGTTATATTGTTGGTGTTATTGAAATAGATAATCATGTTTAATTTGGTTTGTTATAACTAGAAAGTAACAAACATTTATATTTTTAGTTTTAATCAAAATCAATCATAATTTTCAAATTTATTTTAGCGCAATAAAAAGAGCGGAAATGTGCCCATCTTTTTGCTAGTATTTATAACAAGTTTGTTTTTAAGTTTCTTTTTGTTACATATTGATCCTTTAAATCATAAAATATCCACATCACTATCATATTTTCATCAATATCAATTAAAAAATGTTTATGTAGACGTTTATATTAAGTTGGTAGTTCTAAATTCATCGCTCTCAAAACTAAGGTTCATACTTCTATTATTTGATCTTGATTTGAACAAAATTGATCGATTACTTGATTTATAACATTGTTGATGAAATATTTATCTTTAAAATTAGGTTTGAATTAAAAAACAACAAGAAAATAAGTGTAAGTAATCATGTTTGATGTCATAAACACTTTTAAACCGACCGCATCAA
Source organism: Medicago arabica (assembly GCA_946800305.1). NCBI lineage: Eukaryota > Viridiplantae > Streptophyta > Magnoliopsida > Fabales > Fabaceae > Medicago > Medicago arabica. The sequence continues at coordinate 8,747,163 of OX326970.1, read as the reverse complement.
TGTTAAATGGTCAGTAAACACTTCTTTACGAAGTTGATTGAAAAAATGGATAATAATAGTGTAAATATTATATGACTTACAAAATAGATTTGTAACAAAACAAAACTTAAAGATTAATTTGTAAAATTAAAACTTAAATGAACAATTTATTGTAAACATGTAACTTAAAAGAGCACATGATGTATTCGACCATTAATATATTATTTCAGTTTTTTACCAAACAAAATGTTTAAAATAAATAATCTGATGTAAATTTGAGTATATAGAACTAATTAGTTGATTAGTAAATTTGTAAAATTAGGCTATGATTGTCGATAGGAGATCCTTCATGAATCATGTCTCTGGAAAGGAACGAGGTGAAGTGTTAAAGCACGGCATTTTGCATGAGAAATTTCTGATCAAAAGTAAGGACTTGAGAAATTTTGGAGGGTTTCATAAAAAAATATTAAAAGCCAAAAGATTATTAAATTATGAAACCCGAACAAGTTGCTTTCGTACAAGATGTATCGAAAGCAACATGACCGAAAACAGAGTACAAACAGCAATCTGAAACCAAAAAGGAAACAACAAAAGCGCTACATACTAAGTAATTGTGGTTAAATAGTAAATAGGATTAAGTATCCGTAGTTGGCAATCAAAGTCTCACCCTTTCACAAAGAGTTGAAGCTTAAACCACCAAAAGAGTTGAAGCTTCACCCTTTCACAAAGCGCCTATAAGTTTTCCTCCTTCTACTAAAAAATCTTCATGTCACCCTCTTTCCGAATAACTCAAACAACATAAAGCCAAATGATATTAACGGATAATCTAACTTTTTCAGAAAATCCCCACAATCCACCATATTGATTTAAAAGATCCAATAAACTACCATGAAGAGCAGAAGTAAAACCAAACCAACTAGAAATAAGAGACCAAATTCTACCCAAAAAAATCACATTTAACAAACAAGTGGTATGTATCATCGTTTGAACCACAATTTGCAATACATCCCTGATTATTGACGTCTAAAATACGCCTTTTCACTAACTTATTCCTTGTCGGAACAAGATTTAGAAACAGCCGCCACATAAAAATAGAAACCTTGAGAGGAATAACCTTTATCCACAGGAGATGAGAAGCATTATGTTGAATGTAGTAATCCACTGTTGTCAATTTATTTTAAGCACTTCTAACGATATAACAATGATATGTGTGTAAATTCCAAACCTACTTATCCTTGTCACTACCTGCAAAACAACATATGTTAGCTGCTTAATACGAACCCCCCACCACACACACACACAACTCCCCCTCTCAAGAAAACAACCTCATATGTCACTTTCAAACCTCAACTCTCCAACCTAAAGCAAACATCTATGTTATCGTTGCCAATTTGTTATCAGCTAACTCAAACAAACTTCTAAACTATCTTTCAAAGATCTATCGTCCAACCAATGATCATTTCAAAACAGATTAGAAGATTCTTCCTTAACCTTACGACTAATATTATCAAGCAGCCAACCTCAATCTACCAGCCCAACACCATCTCCTAATATTATTCACAGTCTGCCAACACAGCAACCCATCTCCCCTCCATACACACAATCGCCCATTCTCCTGCCTGTAACACTGACATAACGCCCTATACCATAAACTCACTGTATCATCCAACAACCTCCGACACAATTTATCAAGCAAAGAAAAATTAAACTTCTTTAACCTCCTAACCCCCAAACCATCTTGTTCTTTTTGCAAACAAATAGGATCCCATTTAATCCAAGATATTTTCCTATCCCCCCCGCCCCCGCCCCGCAAAAAAAAACACTAAAAATAGAATCAAGCGAAGAAATGGTACCTGAAGAGGTCTTGAAGAAGGAAATAAATTAAACCGGAATGGAGGAAAAAACAGACTTAAAAAAATCAAACAACCTCCATAGATATATTTCTACTCTTCCATCCTGATAACCTTTTTTTTAATCCGATCAATCAATGGATACAAAAAATTCAACTTCCTAGGATCCTCACCAATAGGCATCCCCAAATATAAGATGGAAGACGACCATGCTTACAATGCAAAACCAAAGCAGCCTCATGTAACCAAGAATCAGAGATATTAACCCCCACCAACATACTTTTATGAAAGTTTATCTTTTTTCATAAGTTTCTGTATGATTGCCGACTATCTTAGACAAGTGAGCTTATGTTGAAGTTGGTTAAACAATATGTGTCACTCAACTCTTCTCTCTATCCGTTTCAATTAATCTGGCGATCGACGACCGATGACCGCACATCTACTCTTCATTGTTTCCAATCTATAGTCACATAATTTGCAATTCGTGTTGGTACGTGGTATGAGTTTGTCGTACGCGACATGAGAAGAATTCGATACGTATGGGGGTATAGAGCTTCAGTACGCGTAGATTTGTAGCACTAGATAGTACTACTAAATCAAGCTATCTTAATATTGCAACAAAGTAGAAGGATTATAGTAGCTAGTTGAAACAAACTAGCACCAACTTTCCAAAGTATTTTTTATATTCACTTTTTTCTTGTTATTGATGTCATTTTGCAAGAGATGTTCTCTTTATTCAACTTTCAAAGAGGAAATTTATTTACACCACCTGATGATTTTTCTTTCTCTTTTATTTCCTATTCAAACTCTTCATCATCTTATCTCGATTTTCACCCATTTATCTCGATTCCTTTGATTCGTTAGTTTTCATGAATATCATTTTTTTTTTGCAAACCAAGTTGCAAAATTACCATGAATCGGTAAGTAAGTACCAATCCGCGGTTTGCAGGTTGTCTAGAGAATTATGTGACCAATCCAATCAAATTAAAATTGATCATTAATTAAAGAACGAAGGAAAGGAAACCAAAAGCTAAGATTAATTGACTCCTATCATACCAAAACACAACTTGTGTACCGCTTGTTTCTTTTAATATTTTAGTGTATTTTTTTAATTTTCACTCAAAATAATTAAACTGTCTCTGTGTTGTTTGTTTTGAATTTGGTTTTAGAAAACAAATTAATTCGAGTCATAGGTATGTAGACCATACCAAGGGAGAATGAGAGAATAAGAAAGAATAAAAAAAAACATAGCAAATTGAAGGTGTGTTAAAGCTGTATAGTAAAATAAAAAATGGGCCACAAAATTGTAATTTATAATAATCATGATTCATGATGAGCAACACACAAGTACAAGAGGAGAAATCGGCTCAGTGATGGTGAGAGAAAGAAGGATTCGAGTGGAGAGGAAATTAAATAAAGAATGGAAAAAGTGAAAATGAAATTTAAAAAAAAGTATTTGGTGTTGTTGGTGTATTCAAAGAATTATAGAGCTTCACTATCAAGCTCGTGGAAGATCTATCAAGCTCTTTTACCATAAACTTGAGAGTATGAACCTAGGTTAATTGATTAAGATTACAAGGCAAACGAAAAAATGAAAACAGAAGTTTTGAATGGGCAAATTAAAAAATCATGTATCAAGATAATGTGAAGTTTTGAACCTAGGTTAATTGACACAAGTGTAACCAAAAAAAAATAATGTGACACAAGTAATAGATTTTTTATTCATCGGTATCGGAAAGTATTTGATGGGAAACGTTAACTCTTTTAATGGATCTCAGCTACTTCGAGGGGATTAGTAGTCTCTTGCAGTTGTGCATGGAAGATACTTTTGATTTAAAAAATAATAATCATGTAACAATAGTGATGAAGATGAAGGATGCATTTGGTTTACCAAAAAAAAATAATCATGTAACAATAATGATGAAGAAAATTGAAAAACCCGTGAAAGAAAACCATCCAAATCATAGTTGCTCATTCTCAAATAAGAAATATTTGGGCATATACACAAATAAAGAATATCATTTTTTTTAATTTGTCTGTATGAACGGACCTACGTTCATAGTCGTGTAAGCCTTGACCCTCGTTTTGATATATAAACACACATTATTATTTTGAGCAAGTACATTTACACATTATAGCAAATGCATTATAGTTCATTCAATATAATGTAGGCAAATAAAGACATTTTTCAAAAACATAATATCATGGATCATACAAACATGTGTCCTTACATTATTTTTTAACCAATATCACTTGTTAATAAGTCAAAAATGAAAATAAATGATGAGGATTATGTGTAAAAAAGTCAATTTGTAAAAGTGTCAACATGTTCAGTGCGTCATTCTCAAAAAAGAAAAATCACTTAACAAATGTTCTTAGCACACTTCTCAGATTTAATTTATCATGTTATTATAAATCTACGTGTAAATATTGCCCCCAAACCATCCCTAAAGGGGGGTCTTAATTTTTAATACTCGGTACCTATTAGGTACCCCTATTTGAGAGAAATTTTTTGGGGGTCCTATAGGACCAGAGTCTCACTTAAGACATCACTCTTAAGTAGGAGCCACACTTTTTAATGTTAAAAAATTGATATGTATTCATATAAAGTTATTGATAGTTGATTAATGGGTCTCATTTAAGAATTTTGTGTGAGATATTGTGTTGAAGGGATTGAATATTTATTAAATACTAATGTTAAAAAATTATAAATATATGATATATACACGTGAGTTATTTAAGTACCTAAAAATAGGCTCTTTCAACAAACAAAAAAGTACCTAATAGCTGTCTTCATTATAGATGCTCTCATTTGTTACTTGTTTCCATCGAATTACAATGTCGCACACTTTACTCTTTCTCAAAAGTAAAATAAATGTTAGGACACCGTTACTATATATGACCAAATATTTTTCATACAGGATTGTGACCAAGCAAGACTTACTTTCTTTAAAGTCTCACAACTGTTGAATTAGGCATAGAAGAGATGATTGTAGAAACTTATGCATGAGATTATTTGTTTTCAATGAATTACAATGTTGCACTTTTTTTTAGTAGCCTAGTGATTAGATTCACACACACAATATGTAAAGAAGTAGAGAATTTAGGATTCGAACTCCGTCTTCTACATATAATATCTCTAATAGCTACCCGTTAAACTACACTTACGAGATACAATGTTGCACGCTCTATTATTTCTCAAATATAAAATAAATGCTAGGACAAATACAAACTTGAGCGTACATTCGACTCCCCACAACCAAGGTACAAGGAGACTTTTGCATTTCTTCTTTCTGAACATCATCAAGGGGCACTATGTGAGACTAAATTTCATCCTTTGGTGACAGTTTTATATCATGATTGCATCTATCCAGAATTAAAGAGCTCTTTTGCAACCGACCAATGATACATAGAGAATGACCTCAAAATATGTAAATTATCAAAATAAAATAAGTACCTACAATATATATTTCATTTAAAAATTATTTGCTCTTTTTTAAATACATGTCGCATGCAATTATTACACACATGACAATACGCAATTTTGACTGTTAATATTTTTATTTATCTGTATAAATTATTATAAAAATTTGATGTTTTGAAAATATTCATTAAGACAAATTGAACAATAACTTATATGCTAAAATTTGTATTTATATATTAATTAAAAAAATATGATTAAAGTAAATTATTCTAACAGTGTTCATTGGCAAATTGTGAAATGTATTTATGAACGGAAAGATTATTTATAAGAAATTTATTGATTATGTGTAATAAACACACATCATTACTGGCTAGCAAAATGACATCGACATTTATTTAATATCAAAAAGAAGAGGCAGAAGCTAGATACACATTCATAATATTCTAACGATAAACATGTCTAATGTTTTTTTATTGAAGGGCATGTCTAATGTTTTTTATGTTTTTTTTTTTTTTTTTAAATATGCGTATGGACTTTGAACAGCTTGAAACGAGTTTATTGATTGCATCATATGAACTTAATCGGCATATGTTTTATTAAATATGCATATACCCTTTAAATGCCTTGATACATTGTTAACCATAAACTTAATCACATCACCAAATCATATTATCTTCTAAAATTGTACTCCACATCTCTCTTTCATTAGAGCTCTTCTTAATGTTTAATGTTTGTTGAAAATTTTGAACATTTTGTGCAATGCGAGGAGGAATATCTCATTTTCTTGAACAGTTTGTTTGTGCTTGTTTCTACCATGCTAAAAATAATTTTGTAAATAAAATGTTTGTTTGAATATGTTTACGTAAAACTCAGTAAAAGTGAGTTTGACAATAAATTTGAGTGTGAAAATCATGTTTAGAATCTTTATAATCACTTTTAGCTCTCCAAATATGCATTTAGTGTGGTGCTTGTGGAGGGATCAAGTAGCCGACAATTGATGGATCAAAGTAATAATGTGACATGAAACGGTGGCACTTCCTAAATGTGAAAATATAAATGGTACATGAACCAAATAATGTGACATGAAAGAGTGGCATTTCTATATGTGATAATATAAATGGTACATTCTAAGAATATCAATAAAATATATTTTAATTTAAGTGAAAAAGTTCATCCTAATAAAGACTAAATATGGAGTAAGATAAATTGCATGTTTTTCTTATACATACTTTATGGGACGCAACACTCGCATTCATAACTCTAATTGTTATGGGCATCCCCAAGCTCCTTGAGTTCCAGAGCCTTCATATTCTCCTCCTCTCATCTGAGGCATTTCATATCCTCCTCCGCCACATCCTTCTCCTCTTTCTCCTCCATATCCACTATATTCTCCTCCTCCCATAGCTACTTCATTTTCTCCTCCTCCTCTCCCTCCCATGTTTCCTCCTCCTCCTCTCCCTCCCATGTTTCCTCTTCCCCCTCCCATGTTTCCTCCTCCTCCTCTCCCACCCATGTTTCCTCCTCCCCCTCCCATGTTTCCTCCTCCTCTCCCTCCCATGCTTCCTCCTCCTCCCATGTTTCCCCCTCCTCCCCCTCCTTCATTTCCTCCTCCTCCTCCCCAACTGACTCCAAACCCTCCTTGGTTTTCTCCTAATCCCGAAATTGCTTCGTTTGCCATCCATTCAAACCAACCTTTCAGCCCTCCTAAATTTCCCCAAAATCCCCAACCTCCATCGACGTGTCCTCCTCCATGGTCTTCACCACGACTAACTCCTTTCAAACCTTCATCCTTATCTACCACAATTTTTGTTTTGGATTCTTCAGTTGCATCAACTGTAAATAAAAAAAACACTTTTATTAAATATGATTAAATAAGAAAGGAATTGAGAAAATAATTTGTGTGTCTATCTGTGTGTGTGTGTGTGTGTGTGTGTGTGTGTGTAGATAGAGAGAGAGAGGGAGATTTACATTGTTCTCCATCTTTGGATGGATTAATTGCCACAACAGAGATAAGAATTAGCGCATAAAGAAAGAACATGAAGATAAAATGTTTGATTTTCATCCTTCATATACAAAGAGTGTAAGTGTAGTCAATTATGAGTTCAATCAACAATTATTTATAGTAATAATGTGAGAAGATAAATATAAGAAGAAAAAAATTGATTATAGTAACAATTTGGCTAATCTTGAGAATAATGGGCCATCAACACCTATTAAGAGGTAAATTAGGTAAGAATTTATTTAAGGTTAAAATATGCATTTCATCCCTGCAATTAGGGGTCGTTTGAAATTTCATCCATGAACTTACTAATCCTCCCATTTTGCCCCTGCAAATATTAATCATTTGAAAATTCGTCCATTAACCCACTTAATGACTACTACATCATCAAATTAGCAAAATGGCAAGGGAAAAGACAAAAATACCCTTTTTAATTAAAAAATCTGAAAAAAAATAATAAAAAATCTGAATTTTTTTTTAAAATCATAAAAAAAACCTGAATTTTTTTTTGGAAAAAAACTGTTAAAATTAAAAAATTTCGAAAATTATATATTACTTTTTTTTCAAAAAACTAATTTCCATTTTTTTCTTCATCTTTAAAAAAAATTGGAATTTTTTTTTCTTCAGATTTTTTAATTAAAAAAAGGTATTTTTGTCTTTTCCCAAGCCATTTTGCTAATTTGATGACGTGGCAGTCATTAAGTAGGCTAATGGACGAATTTTCAAATAATTAATATTTACAGGGGCAAAATAGAAGGATTAGTAAGTTCAGGGATGAAATTTCAAACGACCCTTAATTGCAGGAATGAAATGCATATTTAAGCCTTTATTTAATTATTTTAGATTACTAGTGAGTCCATGTGTTTCCGCAACGGTCACTTCAACTTTATAAATATGCATATTAGTATAAAATAATTACGGTTATATCTTATCTCACTTATTAAAATAATAAATATAAATTAAATATTTAAAGCATAAAAGTGAAATAAAAGTGTATATAAAATACTATTAAAAGTTATATCAATTTTTTTTACCCTCTAAGCAAAATTTGTTTAACATTTAAATTTATTTCAAAATAAACAAATATAAAAATATGACATGGCATTGATTGATTGGATGAAGGTACATACTCAACCAAATTATATTGATACATTTGTGTTTTTCCATTAATAATAGTTTTACAGTTGTATTACATTGTCTATAGTAATGTGATCACCAAGTTAAATATGATTTTTTTTTTATCGATATAAATTTCAAAATAAGTAGTTGTAATTTAAGAAAATATAAACTAAATTTGAAATCTCAAGTGATCGTTAAACCAACTACCAACTCCCTCTCGAATGCATCCCTTAATAACATTAGAGGTTCCAATGTTATAGTGGAATTTTTTGATGATATTGCTAGATGATTCTCAAATTAAACCACCGCAATTAATGGAACGAGCGGTGGTATTATGATAGCCATTGACATTTAATTTATAGAAAGAAGGAGGGGGAGGGTGCCAAACAATATGAAACTCAATTTTGATGTTAGTAGAGTATAGAGAAATACTGTGAATTGTGTCTTGCATAATAAGATAAGATGGACCATAATATTGGAGGATTCAAGAATACCTATCAATAATAGTTTTCCCCTAAAAAATAAGATTGTTTCCACAAATTTCAAATCCTAACAACAAAATAAACAATTCAGATAGTATTAGAAACAACAATTTTATTTGATGAAAGATTCCAATGTAACAAATCTCTAAGTAAATGTATAATTTTTCATGTGATGAGTTTTGGGTTGAGAATTAGTGAGGAGTCGATCGTAATAAAGTTTCCAAAGATAAACTTTAATCCTTTGAGGACTTGGCCAATTCCAAACCAAGTTGGAAAGAGAGTCGATATGAGAGGCCAAACAAGGATGATATACTAGAAGTTGATTTAATTTGTTCCATTTCCACTCGCAACTACTAGTGTAAGAGAAAACTATTTAGGTTTAATTGCAGTTTTAGCTCCTTAACTTTTCCAAAGTTGCGATATTGGTCCCCTAAGAAAAAAACTACAAAATCGTCCCCTAAGTTTTGCACCTGTGTCAGTTTTGACCCCAAGGTCAATTTTGACTCGGTCTATGCTGACGTGACACCCTAAGTGAGGTGTCACGTGTTATTTTTTTTTTTGTCTTAGGGGCCAAAACTGCTACAGTTGCAAAACTTAGGGGGCGGTTTTGTAGTTTTTTTCCTTAGGGGACCAAAATCGCAACTACGTGAAAGTTAGGGGGACAAAACTGCTATTAAACCAACTATTATTTATCTTCACCATAAAGAATAGTAGAGGTAACATGTTCCTTAAGAGGACCAACTCCATTAACCCATAAGTCTTGCCGAATTGAAATAATAATTTTTTTTTGGTAGATAGACGAAACGACAGAGCCATCATAAACTTACACACATAAATTAGAGGTGTCGAAGTTCAAATCTCGATCATAACGTCTGACTTAACAATTTTGACATTTTTGTGGGTTGAAATAAGACTTGTAGAACAAAATGAAATAGCATTTTGATTGATGATAAGTGACAAAAAACTTAAATTTTATAATTAGTAATAGATCAAAAACTATTTATGCTGATCATACATGATAAATATAAAAATAACAAAAAGATCTTGATTGGATAATATATATTGCTCGTAAAATAATGAGTAAATATAAAAAAATAAACTATTATATTATCGGGCCATCAACACCTATCGAGAGATTCCCTACAAAAAAGAAACCATTGAGAGGTAAATTGGGACGTGTTTGTCAACTACGGTAAGTAAATATTCCCAATTATTATCACAAGGTTGGGCACTTGTGTTTTTGCATTTGTTTAATAAAAAACTTTAAGACAAAATAAATGTGTATATTGTTAATTAATAGATAACATAAATAGCTCCACAAAATTTTAAAATGTGCATATCGCCGAGATGGCAATTGGACCCAGATCCAATGGGTACCTGCAAAAAATACTCATAATGGATAGGCAAAGCCCCGCTTTCATGGATATGGGCACGGGTCCAGGTAATACCCACAAATTTTAATGGGTATGGGTACGGGTAAGGGTACTATACTACCCAGCCCCGCAACCCCGCATATACATATTTATATAATATTATAAATAATTATTTATTTTTGGTGTATAATTAATTTATTTATTTAGCTATTTAAGCCTAAACCCAAACCTAAATAAAAAAAACTACTTAATACAATAACAACTCTATCTTGCTGGTGTACAATTTTTTAGGGATATTTTGGATGTTTTTTATTTGACTAAATACTATGATTCATGCTATTTTATGAGTTAATTTTAAAAAAATTGGACCATAGTTTTATTTCAATTGTGATGTTTTTATTGCCTTTTCATAGTTAAAGTGCGGGTAATGGGTGCAGATATGGACACTTAGGTACCCATAAGATCTGGGGAAGGGCAAATATTTTTTACAGAGCAGGTATAAGGATGGGTTGTAGTACTCTACCCATTAAGTACCCATTACCATCCTTACCTATCATATTAAAAGGACAGCAAACATGTCATATATCTCATTAAACCAATGAGTAAACTACAAAATTAATCTCTAATTTTATAAGATACTCAAACAAGTTCATGAGATTATGAATATTTGAAAAAGGATCGTAAGTATGTCAAATTTTATTCATGTTTTTCTTTTTAAAAATATGTCAAAGACTAAATTGATAGTAAGTAGTTTAAGATAAAGACCAAATTAATAGTAAGTTGGTAAAATATAGGGATCCAATCGATAATAAGTGGTTAAATTTGAGTGTTAATTTTGGTAGGGTAATTTAACTTTTTAAAAAAATGGTTAAATTTGAGGATTAGTTTGATAGTTTAATAAAATCAGAGACGTTTTAGAAATATTCATAATCCCAATGGCTTGTTTAAGAGTGTTTTACAAAATCAGGGACTAACTAGTGGATTATTCTTAAAATAATAATTGAAATTAAATAATTAAAACAAAATGTAAAATAAGATTGTGTTTTAAATATTTTAAATAATTCGTCTAAACAATTATTGTTGATAGATAAATATTTCTAATTTAATTTATAAAATATCATTTTATATATTAAGTTAAACCGATTGTGGTGAAATTGATTTATGAGTGGAACAATCTTGATCAGACTTAACTTACCTCCCGAATGAACTTTAGATTATCATGGCCAATTTTCCCTATGAATCGGAGTCCCCTTTTCTCTATAAATCGGAGAGTAAATAAAAAAAATGAATGTAGTTACTATATCACCCCTTTTCTCCATTACATACACCTCTTACTATAAGATTGCACTTTGGTGACATTATCGCAAAAATATCACATGACGTTGACCAATTCAATTGACACATAAGCCAATCAAATACTTTCTCCTTTTCACATCCTTTTATGTTTTAAAAAAATTCATATTGCCACATATCACAATTAGATTGGCCAATGTCATGTGACATTGTGTCAATGAAGTGGAAATCGGAGGCGGAAGGGGTGTTTACGGTTAAGTCTTGCTATTTAAAGCTAGAAAGGTTGTGGATGGGAGAGGAGGGTTGGGTTGGAGTTTGGATTAGAAGAGAGTTTTTGATTGTATTTGGAAGAGTAAAGCTCATTTGAAAGCCGTGGCTTTTTCATGGAAACTTCATGATAGAATCCCATCAAAAAGTAATCTAGCAAGACGTAATTGTTTACCTTCGGAGGCCTCATTGTTGTGTGTTTTATGTGGTTGTTCAGAGAAATGGTCTAACCATCTTTTTTTGCATTGTAATTTTACGGCTAGAGTTTGGGAGGAAGTCATGAGGTGGCTTGGTTTCTATTTCATCACTCCTCCAAATTTATTTGTGTATTGGGAGTGTTGGAATATAGAAGGGAGAAAGAAAAAATTCCGTAAAGGTTTATGGATTATTTGGCATGCAACAATTTGAGCTATTTGGCAAGCTAGGAATCATATAATTTTCCAGAATGAATCGAAACAAGTTGACGAATTAGTGACGGAAATTATTGTGTTGTCTTGGTGGTGGAGTTTGACGAGGCTTAATATGCAAACATGTTTATTTTATGAATGAAATTGGAACCAGCAAGAGTGTCTCTAGAGGAGGTAGCTTTTTGTGCATGTGAAGGTTTTTTTGAATTTGTTTGTGAAGTTTTGGTCCTACCGTTGCTTTAGGATGTTGTGTTAATCAGTTGGCATAGGCTGTTTTTTTTCTTCTAGTGTGCGTCTGTTTGTTGCTGTCAGCGCCCTTTTCTTTGGGCTAGGAGCTGGTCCTGAGGCATGTTTATGCTCGGCTAGGTTTGGAGTTGCGCCTGCTGCCATAGCAGTTTTGCTATCAGCTAGCTTTTAACCCCTTAGTATATATTTGCATCAGGATTAGTGTTCCGTTGTTTGCATTGTGTTTTCGGTGTTCCGCCTATATACGGCACCGGTGTATTAGTTTCTTTTTCGTTTCTTCTGCAAATTGATCTGCTTTTAGTACAATCTAATTAAAAAAAGAAAGTGTAAGCCTCATTTTCTTGTATTCAATATCTAAAGAGTAAGACAAAGTTAAAAATAAGTTATCTAGAGATGATTTTTTTTTTCTCCTCTCTTGAGTACAAATTGCGTGACAATCTTGTTTTTTATTTTACAAGACAGTGTAGTGTCTTCGACACTAAATTGCTAAATTTACTCCTGCACTGAATCTAATACCGATCTTGTCATTGTTGAGTAAGTTTTACTAATAGCAACACTAGACTGGCAAGAACAGTATCATTGTTGAGTAAGTTTATCACATAGAAACTCATACTCGCTTTTATCATTTAGTCCTAGAAGCCAATCAACAGCTAACATTACCAAAGAAACACCCATTTGATCCTTAAAATGGTAGACATTGGGCATTTTAATATCTAAAATGGAAAAAACTGCAACCCTTGTGGTTGATTAATTTAGTCATGCAAGTGTTTCAAATAAATTACTGTATTCAAAAGATTTCATTTAAGAATCATTTTGAACTAAATAAACCAATGTTAATATTGTCCCAACTATGGTGGGAGTAGTCGAACTCTCAACTTACCTATCACTAGTTCTTAACTCCCTCACCTCACCTGAGTCATTAATCCAATCTAATATCTCCTGCATCATTCTAAAATATTGATAATTTCATGCACCAGAGTATCTAATCTATAGAATTTTCCTAACTGAATTGATATTTTAATCTAAGAAACTACAAAGCAAATAATCAAAGCGAAAATACAATTCCTTATCTAAACTTTTTCCTCCTTGAGCAACAGGTCAAAGTCTCAACACATGGTAAAATAAAATTTTACATGTTACATAAAACTGTAAGGCTATCTTCCGAAGATAAGAAATATAGATAAATCAAAACCGAAATACATAACTAAGATTAAATGCACTGAATATTCTATTGAAAATGGGAACACTTTTGCCTCCTCCCTGCTTCACAACTTTCCTGAGGCGATTGTAGTTCCCGTCATCCTGCAGAAATAATCAAGAGTTATTATGTACATCATTCATTTTACACACTTTGCGCAAGACATGTTCCGCTCGGCATTCAATCACAACAACCAACTCAATGGAAAAAAGAACAATCAAAAGAACTTTGCACATACAATACAGTTAAAATCTACAACAGGGAAAATAAAGATAAACATTATATTGAGAATAAAATAAGTTCCAAATACATCCTTTGACATAAGTTGCTACAGCCTAATGTAAATACTAAATTCTCACATCGCTTTACAGAAATAGTTCCACGGGCTCTTGAGGGCATAGGTAGTAAAAACAGATAGGTCATTAAGAAAGAGGTTATACACAATCTCTAGTTTATGCTATGAAGAACTGACACTGGAATGGACACAAGAATCAAGACACAACACTGACACTGGTAATAATTAGAAAAATTGGTATAATCGAATGTAATCAGAAGTGTCAGTGCTGCATAGTGTTAATGTCTCAATGCAGTTGCTGTCTCTTGATGTTTACAATGCATAATGATTAATTGAAAACACCTTTGCATTTGGCGCTTGTCAATTGATGAATCATTACCCTTATTGTCACAAATATGTTTATTTACAAATTAAAAATTTCGAAATAGCAATAGATTTAAAACAAGAATTCACTTCTATCATTGACTTACTGTCAATTTGTGATGCTACAGAAAATTCAACATCAAAAGCAATACCATTTAAACGAACATTATAAAACCACAACCAATGCAGAGAAAATCACAAATCAATCATAACTAAGAACAAACTAAAACCATGCATTGTAAGCATACATGCAGGCTACTTTTTTCCATTGTAAATCATACAAATAATTATCACAAGTAAATCCATTATGCATGAAAATCATAAATACAACCAAACAGATCACCCACTTCAAAAATCCCCTGATTCATATTAAGATCTAACTAAAATCAAATTGACAATGTAGCACCGACACTGACCGACACATGTGATCGCATTAAATTAATTCATTTGTTCACATTTTTAGCTGTGTCGACGTCTGTGTTGTATCATTGGTGTCGGTGTTTCATAGTTTCAATCTAGCACCAAAGTAAGACAGTACTAAAATCATGCATTGTAGCAAACATGCATGCTATTTTTCCATTGTAAATCATAACAAAATCTCTAACAGCTAAAACCTATTATGCATAAAAACCATAATACACCCAAACAAAAACCCACTTCAAAAAGCCATTGATTTAATCAAATTGTTTCAAGTTACCAACATTTACATCAGAAACATTAAAAAATTCATAATTTCAACACAAAAAATAAGCTTAACGAAATCATAATTTAGTTTTTACCTAACCAGATCCAACGATGATGTTGTTGATTGGAATAAAAATAAGCTTAACGAAAAATCCGACGAATCCCATCACAACGAAACCAATCGCGGTACGAACAGCAACCTTGGAAAATTCTACAAAACCAAAAAAACACAATCAAAATTCAAGATCCACAATATAGAGATTTAAATCAAGTAAATCGAATTAGAATTTAGGGTTATACCTTTGCGATCGGGTTTGTGGCAACGCTTAACGAGCCTAACGCTGTCTTTGGCGAATTCTCTGAGAGGATCGAAGACGGAATCAATGGCGTCCATTTTCTCGCGAATTGAGAATTTGAATTGAAATACGAGAAATTGAATCGAGGAGAATGAGAAGGTTTTTGTTTGTGAAGAAGATGAATTGGTTGATATAATGTGTTGACGAAAAAGAGAAAACAAATTTGGATGGGAAGACACGTATTGTTGACCAATAGTTTTTGGACATGTTGGAAATCTTTTTAGTGTGTTGACCAAAAAATTGTTAGTTTCACATGCAAACATTTATTTTATTAATATTGTCAAAAATATATTAGAAGTTCCATAAAGATATAATTAAAGTAAGATTTCATAAAAATTCATTTATTTTTTTAAAAAGGCCTAAAGTTAAATACAATAAACTTGAAAGTATAAGGAGTGTCTAAAAGGATTAAAAATAGTTAAGTTATATTAAATTTAAAGTGGAAAAAATAACATGAAATTATGGAAAAAATAAGCCAAATCAATGCAGCGGATTAAGCCACCATGAATGAAAGTTGACAAGAGTATTAAGCCACGATGAATGAAGTTTTATGTGATTAAGTAATTGTTATAACAAAAGCTATATATTACAAAAGATTTTAGCATTACACTCTTTTCATATAACCCAGATACAAGACATCCAGATTACATGAAGACAAGGGCAAATATCCTTCACGAACATATGTGCACCGCCGAACTACAAAGCATGGTCACTAATGTCAGTTGTATTAATTAAATAGATTTCTACCCAATGCAAAAACACAATTTCAGATATTAACAAAGAAGTCACATCCAAGAAATAGATGATTAATTATTTCTTTCTTCAAACACCCTTACGAACATAGTAACAAACTGGTAGACACCACATTACGACAAAAAATATTATCCTCTAATAGAGTTCTATTATTAAAAATCTTCAAGTAAATAACGACACTAGACACAACTTTATATCAAATTATGTGTGACGGAATATCAAAGTTGGGATGTTCAACTCTAGTAAGAATTACATGATCAACACCCTTTACCAAATAACCATCAACAGAGTTTTGTAACCAAACTCATTTATCTTACACGTTATCCTGCAAAAAAAATGTTATTTAACAAAGAACACATTGTTCCATTTAATCCCCTTCCAAGACAAAAAATAAAATAAAAGCCCTCTCCACCGCCACCATGCCTCTCAACCCCCAACCTAACCTCTTCATCTCAGATATAGTAACACTCCTTTCAACACAAAGCTTAAACAGTCACATAAACCTATACCATAAACACCCTTCCTCCAGTAAAGTATCGTTCTAGAATAAAGTAGTCTCTTCGTCATCCAAAATACGACTAATCCCTTCCTTAAACCAACTTCCCTCACCACCCGACTCCCCTTCACCAATCACACAAATCGTTCCACCACGTTGACGCTTTACTCCCTCCTTTCCCAATACGATTATTATATTTGAAAATTGAACTCAGATTCTTGATTCTTCTTAAATTAAAGAGGAGTTCTAATTTGTAAAGTAAAACTAAAAAATAAATAAAAAGACCAAAGTGTAATTTAGTCTAAAATCTATCACCTTCATTCTCTAAAAAAAAATTCGATCTCTTTGTATGAATTTGGATTCCCTCAATTTTTTTTAAGTGGAATCTCAACCTTCAAACATAAGAGAGAAAATTAAAGTTAAATTACTAATAAAAGTAGTAGGAGCATTTTAACCATGGATCATGAGAGAATCATAATCCTCTTCCTCTTTGTATAGATGCCTCTTCATTTCCTAACTAATTAAAAATACTCTCCGACTTTACATATAGTAGCACCGCCAAACTGCCACCGCCCACTATCTCAAACCATTAACTTTAACAAATGGTTAAACATCTTTTTCTTAACTTCATATCATACTTTCCCACCGAAGTTCACCATCGCTGTAAAATCCAACCACCGTTCATATATATTTCCTCTCCTTTAGGTACGTTTTCCTCTTCCATTTCACCTCTTATTTTATTTATATTTCCCAAATCCCACATTAAAACCCTTGCATGGCTAAAAGAAAACTAGAAGAACAAGTTGATAGGATCAGTAGTTTACACAATGAAGTACTTGCTTATATCCTTTCATTCCTACCAGCAAAAGAAGCTATTGCTACTAGTGTTTTGTCACGTAGGTGGGTTTCTCTTTGGACTCTTACTAATTCTCTTCATTTCCCTGAAAATTGTCCAACAAGAAATAACTTTGTTCAAATTGTGAAAAGTGTCTTAGCTCAAAGAAATTCAAGTTGCATGAAAAGAGTTTCATTCTCTATCCACAATAACTGTTATATCCCACACTTGGTTAGTTCAATAGTTTGCATGGCAAGTAAGCAAAAAGTTGAGGAGATTGATCTCTCTTTATATAGTTTAAAAGTGTATTTACCTTGTGAAGTTTTCGCTTGCGAAACACTCGTTGTTTTGAAGTTGGTTGGGAGATTTTACCTGAATCTTCCTTCTCATGTTCATCCTCCTTTGTTGAAGATTTTGCATCTCTGTATTTTGTGTTTTGTTGAAGATAAAGCTCTTATGAAGCTTTTCTATGGCTGTCCAGTTCTTGAGGAACTTTACTATGAGGATGTCGAGTTTAAACATAGTTCTTTGTTTGGAATACGTGTGCCTACATTGAAGAGGTGCCTACATTGAAGAGGAACTTTACCGATATTTTTAAATAAGAATTGTGTCTTATTTTTCATAACTCTCTGTTATTTTGATCCATGTGCAGGTGCTTACTTATGCTTGTCTAGAATTCCCAACATTTAACAATTTGGGTCATCTACAATTATATTTAAAAACCTTTAACTCATATTTTCTAGTTAATCTGTTGCTAGGAAAATGCCCCAATCTTGATGTTCTTGTGATTATTAAGGTTAGTTTGCTCTTGAGATTTGGTTAATTACCGGTTAACTTTTTAAATTTACTTTCTTTTTCTCAAGAGAATTATAGATGTGTTGTGATCTCTTTTGACAGGTTGATGAACTATGTGATAATGAAATTAAATGGGCACAACCAACAATAGTTCCTTGCTGTATTTCATCACACCTTACTACTTTTATATTCAGAGATTATGAAGGCATGGATGAAGAGTTCGAACTTATAAGGTACATTTTGAAGAGTGGAAAAGTGCTTAAGAGGGCCACAATTTATTTTGGAAGTAGCTGGGAACAAAGCGAGACAAGTGACGCTGTCTCGGAATTATGTTCGTTGCAAAGAGCCTCAAAAGATAACAGGATTATGTGCTTCGAAGTTGCCTTCATGGTATGGATTACTTCCTTCTCTATTCTTAGACACTTAACAAGTTTAACCTTGTGTAGACTTAATGCGTGTGTATAAATTTAGTTCTATTTTTATCCATTCGGATAGGGATGTCCTATGATCACTAGATGTCGCGCGCTTCTGATTTATTGTCAAAATTTCTATGAGGACAACGAGATAATGTGTCTTGTTATGAGACTGTTTTCTTAATAACGCACCACCTTTAGTGTTACTAATTATTGATGTTCTTATATGATAATTTCCATTGTTGTTAAATGGGTGAGTTTCTGTTGATGATGTATGCTATATGTTGATTGTGAATTGATGTTGTTGTTGATGTTGATCATGTTATTATGTAATAGATTAGTAAGTTAATCGAATAGAAGATAAATGGTTATAAAAAATAGCTTAAGTGATGATTTGATATGATTTTTATGATGATAATTGATTAGGCAACACGGTTAATTGATTAGATGTTAGAGAGGCGCAAGAAGTAGGCTAAGATATAATCCTAGGGAAATTTGTGGAATAAAAATTATTGAGAGTTAAGACTAAGTGTGAGTGGCTTGGATGTGATGAATAATTATGTAAACTTAAGATAATGGATTGGTATGTTAAGATTAATTTATTCTGGTGATCATTAAGGTTGATTTATTAGGGTGATTTTCAAATTAGGGAATACCCTTGAGTGTGTTAGTCGATTAAATGGTTTCGTTAATCGATTGCCAAGTTAAATGATTGATTAAGTCTGTAACATGATTCAGTATCTATTAGGTAATTATCCAATATGATTTATTTAACTTTTGATAAAATAATGATCCGAACATTGTTAGATAGTTGGTCCGATGGTTTAATATTAAGCCTAGGAATAATCAATTGTTAATGATTGATTATGATGAGTTGTGATCCTCTCCAATTGTATTAACTTTCTAATGATGTATCATAAGTCGCATAAATGGGGGAGGTGTTACATGATTCTGTTGTTAATGGTGATGATGAATATATTATGGTATGTGTATTTGTAAAGAAGATACTTGAGGTTGAATCTTGATAGAATCGGATATGAATGATGATTATGGCCTTGGTCGAGAGGGCATATGTAAATGCCTAGTTATATGATTGCTGCATTGTTAATTGCAGGCATAATTATGTTCTCTGTGTTCGTCTGCAGCATTGTATCATCTCGAAGTTTTTTGCTGGTTTTAGTTTGCGTTTCACGGGTGCTCTCATGCTTAGACTGCCTCCACTTTCTGCTGCATTTTTCTTTTGGGTTATGTGATCTGTATAGTTCTGGTAGGATACTTGTAATTTTCTCATGTTTATGGCTGGGTGTCGTGTTTACAACGAGACGTTTGTTGGTATCGTGCTGGCTTGAGCGTGCTTATGCCTTTTGTGGGCATGTATGCCCTTGTAGCTGCCTGTACAGTTTAATGTACTCTCGGATGTCTATTTCGAGTACGTCTTGTGCTCGAAATAGTCTATTTCAATGAAGATTTTAGCTGTTACAAAAAAATAGTGTTTGTGTTTCAATACTTGTAATAAAAAAAGTTATCATCATCATCCCTTTTGAAGCGTACAACTTCTGGTATATTTAAGGTCAATCAATAAGAAATATGAAAATTTCATGCACTTTAGGTGACTAATGTGGCTTCCATAAAAATAACTATGGAGCGCTGCTGTTTTTTACAGGGGCAGGATAATCATAAAAGAGCATTGCTATATGTCACGACGGAATTTCTTGCGAACCTATCACGAATCACTATTGCGTAAATCATATGCTTGGTAATTGATTTACATAAGTAGTTGAACCCTTTTGTTGTATCAAGTGATTAAAAGCGGTATTAGTTTGGTCTCAAAATAGTGACATGCATGTCGTGAAACAAAATTTTGCTATGTTTAGCATTACTCATCATAAACACAACGGGTTTATTGCAATAAAGATGATTGATTGTTTGCTGCTAGAAGTTGTCTAATAATCATAAAATTAATTGATTTGGCTTTCTAGGGCTGATTTTGTTTGTAGTGTGCTGCAAAATGTATTAGTGCTGGGATTTAATACTTTATGCAGCATCTATTAAAGAACATTGATGCTTGGAAGTTGGATTCAAAAAAATGTATAGTCTTGGGTATGACCAAGTTCCACATCCCTCAATTACTCATGCATTTTTGGTCTTCTATTTTTAAAAAATTGAAGTTTAGATTTCTATTTTAAAAACAAGTTTTTCCCCACAATTTCGCTTTTTTGTTGAATTTTTATCTTTTTTTAGTCATTTTAGCTGAAACCATTTTTTTTTAAAGAAAAATGTAAAATGGTGCGACATCATATTTTAGCTATCCGTTTGTAGTTCCTTTGCTTCTTAAGAATTGTCTTGGCTTACGTTCTCAGATGTAACCTCTATCTGTATAGGGTTTAGGCCCTCTCCTGCCTTTATTGCCTTTATAAATAAAAAAAATAAAAACTAACCCTATGATTTCTGAGTTATGTGATAGCAAGTAAACATCGAGGGGAATGAGACTTGTACTAATTTGAATTTGATGGTGTTGATAATCTAGATTATGTGATTGAAGATTTCGTGATAGGGTTTAGGCCCTCTCCTACCTTTATAGCTTTCTTTTGCCTTTATAAATAAAAAAAATAAAAACTAACCCCATGATTTCTGAGTTATGTGATAGCAAGTAAACATTGAAGGGAATGAGACTTGAACTAATTTGAATTTGATGGTGTTGATAATCCTGATTTTGTGATTGAAGATTTCGTGAAAAAGGTCTATAATTTATATAGCTAAAATAAGTAACTAGCTAGTTAGGAAGCACCATTATTTTTGCATCTTCCTAGCAAGAATTGCTGGACATTTATTTAGATGATAAATTTAAAAAGTTTTAATGATTTTCATATCCATTATTGACGGTGTACGAACTGTAGCACACACTTAATGAAATCACTGCTAACATAAGTATTCTGTCTAGTTCATAAAATTTGTTTCACCAACTCTGTGGGTTAAGTCTTAACATCTAAATTTGGTTCATAGTCTAAAAGACAACATATTATCATCCAACATATTCACCCATAAAACTGTTTTCAACCTTTTTTTTTTTTTGAAGAAACTGTTTTCAACCTTTTAAAATGTTTTAATAAACTTTTGAAATATGCCGGAGATCGTTGATTATGTTATACTATTTCCAAATTATCTTAATCACTTGCAATTACTTAACTTTTGAAATATGCCGGAGATCGTTGATTCATTACTTAACTTTTTGAATAATAACTTGCAATTATGTCTCACTGGTTCGATATCATTTCCTTACATTGGAGTTATGGTTATAACAATTGTTAATAATTTATTTTGCCTTTATTCTTTATAGCTATTATAGCTATGCCACCGTTTGGCTTTTGCTTGCATAGATGAACAAATAATTCTCACAAACAGACAGATTGTTATTATACAATGTGTATATTATCTAATCATGTTCTATTTGTTGTTCTTATGTCTCATGGTCACTATAAATATCTTATATGTGAATTCATATTTAACTACAATTGCACTCTTTGATCAAGGATGAAAATCAAACCTTTTATCTTCGTGTTCTTTCTTTGTTCACTAATTATTGTCTCTGTTGTGGCAATTAGGCCATCCAAAGATGAGAAACAGTGTGTGTGTGTATATATATATATATATATATATATATATATATACAAATTGTTCGCATGATTACATTCTTCTTTTAGTATATCCAATAACTATGTTTGTTTGATTTGCAGTTGGTGTAATCGAAGAATCAAAGACAAAAGTTCGGGCAGATAAGGATGGAGGTCGAGGAGAAGGTGGACACGATGGAGACTGGGGAGGGGGAATGCATAGCAATGTAGATTGGGAAAGTTTAGAACAAGAAGGATTCGGGGAAGAACAAGGAGGAGGAGGAGGAGAAAACAATGAATATGGAGAAGGTGGAGAAGGGGAAAACGAAGAAAATGGAGGAGAAGAAGGCGAACGCAGCGAATATGAAGAGACCGGAGAATATCCTTGAAAACTATAAGCATGCATGTGTGCAGTGTCTAGATAGTATGTAAAATAAAAGCACAAACTCTATCTTAATCCAATGCGTAACCTTTAATAGGATGAACATTTTCACCTTAAATTAAATGTCTTTCATTGATATCCATAGGCTGTAACACATATTATCATATTTAGTGTGTGTTTGGTTTCCCGTTTACAACACAAACACACGTTTGCACGTTTCCCAAAATGTTTTTGCTTTGATTTTCAAAAGCTCCAAATACTAGCTTATGCTCTAATGTGGTATTTTGCCGCACTTTTGTTCAAACTCACACTTTACAAACGCAGTACCAAACAAAGGCTTAGATGGATAAGAAGTATCATGCTTTCATGTCATATTATTTGTTCAACTAGCTGTTATACTTTCAATCATTAACTGTGTAATGTTCTATAACTCAATAGTGATCAAAATGCTAATATGACATGAAGTATTGTGTAATGCTTAGGCAATTTTTTATGTTAAATGAAGAAGTATTGAAAAACATAGTACATACATGGAATACTATAAACAAACAAAAAATAAGCAAACATCGCTTATAGCAAAAAGAAATACCTGCAATTGTTATTATACAAAGAAAATAAATACATTAAAATAAGAAGGTACAAATTCAACAAAAATATGTGGGAGAACTTTCATGAGCAAACAATAACAAAAGAAGATAGGTTAATTCCAAAACCCATATAATCAACCAAGATAGGACCAATAGGACCTTAATATAATCAACCAAAATAGGATTCATTTCCAAATTAGGACCTTAATATAAGCAACTAGAATAGGACTACCCAGGGATATTTTAGAGAAAAAACGAATTTGAATAATTCAAAATTTCCCTGAACTTTTCTCCAATTGAAATCCCCACCACTAAAACACTGCCTCTCCCATTTTTTTTGTTTTTTTTTTTTTCATGTTTTAAAAACCACCTCTTTTGTTTTGGAGCAGTGCTATTAAAAGGAAAAGAATTGTTCGCGAAAGCTTCACGAAATATTTTTAGACCAATCAAATCTTGTTACTGTTCGGAATTCACGACGGTGGTTCGGTTGATTTTTCAAAACATTCAACAAACGTAGTGGAACTTCCGCTCGCGATGCCACTTGTGAAATGGGTTTTCGCTGTGTTAAGCATTAGCTTTTGTTTTTTTTAAGGTCATGATTTCAGAGGAGTTCACTTGTGGGGTTTGTCACCAGAGAAAACTTGAGAGAATTTTCAATGGAGAGAATCCAAATCCGATGATGAACTCCCCAAAAAATCCATTCTTAAGGTTCAAAATACCCATAAGAACTTAAACATACTCATTGTTCATCCCTTTTCATGAATCAGTCATGACTAAAGCCTTCCTATAAATTCATCTACATCGCATTCAAGCACCGGATTTACCAAACAATTAAATCAATTTTTTTTTTGACAAATAATATAGTGGGTAAAAATTCTTTGGAATGTTTGAGGTTCGAACCATGTCCTTGCATATAATGCAGTATCCCTACCCTAGCTAATCTCAGAGAGAAAATTAAATAATTTCTTTAATCCAACTAATTTAAAATGTTTAATTCCCTCAATTATATTTTCAATATAGATTACAAAGTATGATTAAATTAGTGGGTTTTGAAAACAATAGAAGATTGACATAGATCAAAATACGAAAAATTGAGACCACATGATTTGCTGTGTTAGTGTTACCTACAAATCAATTGAAGGAAAATTAGGTAGAATGTCATGAAACCGAAGTTTAGGCTTGAAGTAGAAACAGGAATGTTTTACCATTTACTAATGATGTACAAATTTCCAAATACACTTGCAAATGGGTCAGACCATTATTATTCATACAATACAATAATCATGTTTTTATCTCCAAACAACAAAAATTGACTAGAGAAAAACAAAATTCGCCAATCTCCATTCTAAACATAAACAAAACACAAATAATTTGTATATGCAAATAAAGAGTGACTAGGAAAACTAGTAACAAATTATATCTCAGTGATTTAACTGATGATTATTGTCTTTCTAAAAATCATTTACATATTGTTAAGCAAAAAAGTTCAGGTGAGTTGGACTCGCGGAAATTGAATCTACAGTTAACTTTTTATCAACTGAATCAATCTTCAACACCACAATATATTAGAAGAGTAAATTGAAAAGAAAATAAAACTATAGTCTATTTTATTAACAAAAAACTATAGTCTATAAAAATGGCTAAATAACAAGATAAAACTGAAAAAATGCCTGGCTTTCCCATGTACACCGCAAGTGATGAATTTTCCACCACAAATGAGATAGATCCTAATCCTCAAAACCATACCTCGTACAAACAAAGTCACACAAAACATCCTTAAACAATTGAAAATGAATCTTTGGAAAGTCCATGAATAGTTTCTTCTTATTCCACCTCTCCATCAATGCTTTGCTTAAAGACCCGAACAGTGATTCCTGAAGGAGAAATTATGTTTCATGGGTTTGGAAGAAAATTTGTTAGCATTGCATCTAGATCAATGTAGGATAAAGATATGAAGGGAAATTTATTGCGTGCATAAAGAAGAAGAAGAGTGAGTTGTGAAGAAATGAAGGAAGGGGGAGTTGAAATGTTACAGAGTTACAGCTTTAAGGGGAGGCGGCTGTAAAAAAGGGTAGAGTAGGGTTTGTTACGGAATAATGTACTGAAATGAGAGTCCAAATGGGGTGTGTAGGGTACCCCTATTCTTTTGGCAGTGTAGGGCTTATTTGTTTAAAGTAAATGGGCTTAATAGTCCAAGATCAATTTCTTTTAAAAAATTGTTCTTCTCCGTTTCGTTTTTCTCACTCCCTTAATTCAACATAGTTACCTAATGCTCGACGTTTTCTAGCATGAGTTAACTCATGTTACACTTTTTAGATTGGTTTAATAACTTTTTAAACCAGTTCAACGGATCTTAAAAGTGTCAGCGATGAGTTAACTCATGCTAAAAAATGTCGAGCGTAAATTAACTCAATAAATTAAAGGAATAGACAATTTTAAAAAAGAGAATATCAATATCCTTTCTTATAGGTTTAATTCACCAAAATTAAGCTTTTTTATACAAACACCGTTAGCATTTTTACTCTTTAGTCCTTTATAGAAATATATGCTTACAAATGATTTGAATAATCATCAACGGTCCTTGTGCATAGTTTTCTATAAATAAAAAATAAAATAATTATTACCACTTTTGGAGTGATTATGAACGTATAAAATTGATTTTAACATGTTTGGTTGTTGTCGAGTAGAAGTGATTCTACCTTCATAATTGATTATACTTACAACTAAGATTTGTAGGTTTTGATTTTAGATTTGATTTTCAGACACATATTGATAATTCAACTAAGTTTTACATGAATGTATCCAAACACAAAAAACTTTTAGTCATAAATAATTTTTTAACCAAAATCAATCTTACAATCAGTTCTATCAAAATCAGTTATCCACACCCCACAACCATGGGCGGACCTAAACAGGTCCTGGTGTGGCAAGCTTAGCGCAAAGCACTAAGTACACTATAAACACTTTCCCCTCACTTTTCACTTCAGCGAGCCCTTTTCATTCTTCTTTCTCTCAGCAAGCGCACAACACAACACAAACAGAAGCAAGCGCTTTTCATTCTTGTTAAATTTAGGCTAAGTCATATATTGTGAATGACTTGGCACGTGTAATCATCTATCTCATGGATGAACAAGTTTTCAAGTTTAAAAACTAAACCATTAAAACTTAAACATCTTATATCAAATTGAGCGTAAAACAAGTTTTCAAGTTCTCTTGCGGCAAGACACTTTCTACTTATAGTGTTTCTACTTTCTTTGACTCCTATTTTCATCGTTCATGCTCAGAACAATCAATCAGGTTTGGTAGTCTCATCTCATAACATATTATTCTGCATATAGGATTGTTTCATGTGCTTAGAACCTATGTGTACTTTTTATTTAATTATTTGACCAAAAACTGTGCCTCACCAATATTGTGAGTCCAGATCCGCCCCTGCCCGCAACCAAACATACGATAAATGAGTTTGGATATCATCCAAAATGTTAGTTTAAAGAACGACAGAGAACAAACACAATTATTTTACATTCAACAATTCAAAAATTTGAGCAATGTGAGACTTCAATACTCACACTCATGTCTAACGGGAGTCTTGAGTCCAATAATTGAAATTCAATCGTTTACTTGACTTTAATACCATGTTAAATTAGTCTGAATGATCTTATCCTAAAGAACTAACTTAAAAAACGATGATGTCCACACACTTTTATACATTTGAATTTGTATTAGAGTCTAACATCGCTCGGATTTTCAGATGGCTAACATATAAATATGTCTTATCCCCGTCATCATTTAAACTAATTTTTAGATGATATTCAAACTCTTTAAAAAGTGCTACATACCACCATTACCATTTTTATCATTTTAAAGACACCCCACGAGTAAGATGTGAAGCACTCGTTCTAAGGTCTAGGATACAATATAGCATCATCATTTATTAAACTATTTTCTATTTTGCTTACCTTTCTTTCCCTACTATAATTTTCCGTAGAAAATAATTCTACTAGATATTTTGTTATTTTTTAATAGATATTCCTTGTGTTTGCAATTTATTTTGCATGTTAAGGAGAGTGAGGATTCATGCTTATTAGCAACTATGGAATGGATGGGAGAATAAAAGTTCAAGCAAGTTATCTTTATTTTAAATTTAAAACGTGTTGTAGATTATTTAACTTGTTGGTTAATGATAGAACCAGTTCAATTTCCTTTTTATGTCACGATACTTTAATATTTATCATGGTTGCATAACAATTTTTATCTCAAGTTTTCTAAGAGACATACTAATATGGTTCCTCGCAACTCTATTAAGATGAGTTATATACAACATCTGTTTTCAACTTTATTTTAATATTTTCTTTTTTATCAATCCTTTTATTTTTAATGATATGAATTAGTTTTCTCCGTAAAGAATTTTATGGTTGTATTTCTAATTGGAGTGATGCTGCTACTCTATCAATCTTTAGTCATCCTTTATAAGTTATCCCCTTATATTTAGCGACAACCACCTTAGACTAAGACGTACTCCTATAACTCAGTGCCTTCCTACTCATTATTCATAAATTATAGTACCGTATTCATAACAATTGTTTTTTTAAGTCGGTATCCGATTTAAAAACCGACTAATCTGAGAGGGTAAATCTCACCGTCCTCTTGTAAAAGACCCGTTTAAAACCGAAACATAACTCTATATGGACATAACCCATCAAAATTGTCATCAGAGTAAATCAAATCTGAAATCTTGGGAGAAAATAATTAGTTCATCCGTCCTTAATTACAAGCTCCCTTTGAAAAAATGTTTTTTTTCCTGAATATAAGTTCTTATACAAATTACTAGATGCATTTTTTTACCCCTAATAATACTACCAGCTTGCCTTAGAATATGAAAAATCAAATCAAATACACATATAATCAAAAGCTCGTTTAAGGTTAGTCTAGTGGTTTGTTTGAGATCTTAGAGTTCACTGCTCTCAATGTCTCAAGTTCGATTCCTTTGTTGCCAATTTTGTCGGACAAGTCCATGCAGAGTTTTGTTTTTATTTTAAATAAGACCTTTACAAATGGGCGGTGAAATTTATCCCTTCGAATTAGTCAATTATTGACCGAGTTTTAAAAGATAACATATGCATGCAAAGAAAAGACAATTTCTTAAGGTGTGATATTAGTGAAATGAGCTTGTAATAAGAGAGAGGAAATAATACTAACGTCATTCTTAGGTAAAAATCTATATCCCTGTCATTGTGCAACAGAGAGTAATATTTACCATTAGAAAACATCACTGGTGTTTCTAAATCTTGTTTGAATCGGTCAAACTTTTCAAAGAAATTAGGCATCCCTGGATTTTGAACACAATAAAGATCATATTAGTCAATTGCCTCTAAATTCAAGTAAAGAAGAAAAGAAACATATACTACAATACACGTGCACACAGTCAGGGAGACATATAGAGACAAAATATTAAATTGTACATGTGTGAAAGGGATGGAACACAATGTCAAAGTTAAACAAAACCCAGTTTGACAATTTTTAATCATGTACAAAATTCGAGACATTTCTGTCGTTGAATGTCCAAATCTTATTGCCAATCCCCAAAACCTCAATTGTTAGACAAAAGCTAAGGATGGCACTACATTAACTTTTCAATATGTTTATTTCCCAATCTTGTAAAAAAATGTGTATTTCCCTATAACATACCGTATTCAAATTAGGATTAGTATACGGAATTCTTAACAAGTGTGTCTAACCTTAAACAACACTTAATTTAAGACGGATGCAATATATTAACCTTAATTGAATTTTGGACAAAATAATTGTATCCTTTTTGGTTAAAGCATACAAAAAGGTGTATTGAGCCAACATGTATACGAGTGATTTTGCTGAGCCGATTCAGGCTTTACATAAATAGGTTGAACATGTTCAACAAATTTAAGGTCCAAATCTAACCTCTTACATATCATAGGTTTATATTTAGGTCTTGAGTCCTGACTAATCTTTTTAAAAGTTTAGTTGACATGCTAACTTCGTCAAGGACATACTACCTACCTATAAAACATTTATATATACCAACAATTGATGTATCATATTCATGATCTAATATAACAATTGATGCGATAGGTTTAGTCGCTTGTTCGCTCTAGCGGAAAACCCTTTATGCTCGGTAGCGAAGATGCATCACTTAGATTGGGATTAGGAGTGAGAAGCGTGGAAGTGGAGACGATGATTATTTGCGTGGGAGGAGGATCTCTTTAGGAACTGTTGTTTTCTCCTTCATAACATTGTTTTGCAGGATGGTGTTCTTGGTCGTTGGAAATGGTTATTGGATCCCATCAAAGGTTTCTCAGTCAATGATATTTACCACATGTTTACAACTTCTGATCCACATGGTGTGCGGGTTCACACGACTAATGTTTGGCTCAAGCATGTCCCTCTCAAGGTGTCTTTATTGGTGTGGCATCTCTTCTGCAACCGTCTTTCAACAAAGGAAAATCTCTCTTCGCGAGGTATTATTCACATAGAGGCTAATGTCTGTGTAGGTGGTTGTGCGGCTGAAGAGTCAGCATGTCACCTCTTCATCACTGCCATTTTGGTCAGTTATGGTCTCTCATTCACAGTTGGCTTGGCATTTCTTCGGTTGATACTTTTTTTTGCTACAAACCACTATCTTAACTTCGGACAACTAGGTGGTTTTCCTAGACAAATGTACCCGTTCTTGCAACTTATTTGATTCTCATGTGCTTGGACAATTTGGAAAGAACAAAACAATCAGATATTAAACAACAAATCTCTAAAGCTTCATCATTTGCTCGATAAAATCAAATTACTATCTTTTACATGGCTCAAGGCTAAATTGTCAACCTTTGCCTACACTTATCACGAGTGGTGGCAACACCCTTTATTTTGTCTCGGCATTGCTTTGTAATTGTTTTTGCTGTTTTGCGGCAGCTTAGCTTTGTATGCTGCTTTTGTAACAATTATTTTTTACCTCCCTTAGCACTCCTTGTGCGGGGGGAGATTCACTTTGTGGTGTTAATATAAATTTGACTTTGGCTTGTTAAAAAAAAAATTAATAAAAAGTATATTTATAATTTTTTTGAAGGGGTTGTTTATATTTTTACTTAAGTTGGCTCCATGTAACAAGTCTAAAAAACTTTTTTTTTATTGCAAGAAGCTTGCCCATTTATATAAACAGGCTTCTAAAAATCATTGATGTTTATATATTTAAATTTCTTTTACCTAGCTTCGCTTTAACCACAGACCTTTATAGGTTGATCTAACTTCTTTCTACCCATACGAGTGATGGCTCAATGCGTAGAGTATATTGATGGTTAAGGAAAGAAGGAACATTACAAGAACACCTAATTTGGGTAAAGAAGAAAACTTTCAAAAAATAAGCATAACATTGCTCCCTCCCTACCACGTTACTGGTTCCATTGTTCTCAAGCTCAATCTTATCTTCCAACTTGAATTTAAGCGTTGCCCAAGGTACATAACTCTTTCTCTTACTTACACGGTGATATCTTATCTTTTATATAGAAAACGAATTTGGAAAATATTTTTAGCACTTAGGGTTTGTGCCTCCTTCATCACTATATAACTCACTTTTGTGAGTGATTCCTTCGATAATTAATTGCTAAATTTAGTGACTAGAGGTTTAATGATATTTCGCAAATCAATCTCTAAATCGATCACAAATTGATTTAACAATCGATATAAAGACCAATTTAGCAGCCGATTACAAAATTCAGTCACTATGGAGACTAAAATTATTTGGTCATCAAATAAGTTGCTAACTATCACATTTATAGTAGTTAACGATGTATTTTCAAAATGTAAACCATTTATCGGGTTATTTCCTTGCAAGTTGCAACTTGTTCATCCTTCATCAGGAGCCTATTAAATTAATCTAGATTTAAGAATGAGACTTCATAATAAACGCTTTTGCTCCAAATCAATGGTCACATCATAATAAACGCTTTTGCTGGTTTGTTATGAAGTCTCATTCTTAATTAGTCATAACTCCACCACCATGATCTTCTTTGTTGGTTCATACATAATATACTCCCTCCATTCTAAATCAATGGTCGTTTTAATTTTAGTAAAAGATAAAAAAAAAAAAAATATTGTCGCTTTGTCATTGTAAGGCATCATTGGTTATGGCTTTTTCTTTGGAATTTCCCCTCATCAATTATATGAGACATGCAGCTTTTTTCTTTTTTTGAATGAAGGATGAGGTATGCAGTTTTATTATTGCAACTTTTCATCAACCAAATTATACCAAAGAACAAAACTAAACTTTTCATTAACCAAAACATTATTGTAAACATACATTTATTAAAAAATTGAGTTAATTCTATAAAACAACTAGGTCTATTAATCAATTCGTCGAGACAAATCCAACAATATCTTATATCATATAATTTGTCTTTGTATGATGGAAGAAAAATATGTTCAAAATATATTATGTGAATAAGGCATGTAGGCAAACTAGCTAGCTAATTTATTTTGGGAAGGAGGAGGTACTTCACTTGAACCGTAAGGGAGGGGCATGTGTGGGTCGCGGTCATGGCCTAACTAGTTAATAACTCATAATGGATAAGCTAACAAATAATCTTTGTTAGGTTTATAGACTTGTGTTGGCCACATTTTGTTAAAACAAGAGTTCTAGCAAGATGTCGAACAAGATGTCTTGACATGTTAGTGCAACATCATAGCGTTCTTTCTTCCGCTTTCTTGGAGTTTGTTTTTTAAGCATGAGATTCTTGAAGATTCTCTGAAGATTTATTTCACGCGAAGAGTTGACCAAGAAGCGTGTAGTTTCTAAAGCAGAGAAAGACAATTTTTATTTAGCATGTTTCTTAAGTATGTTGTTGCAACAATTAAGGAACATCTTATCTGTTTCAGAATATTGTGCTGAAATATCGTGATTCACCTGGATGTTTGACCCGATTTTTGCATCAAGCCCATTCTGCAATAAGGTAATATAAAGGAAGACTCAATACCTAATTTACTACTGAAGCCCTCATTTACAAAAGAATCAATTAGGGTTTTTAGTCCGTCTTTGTTATTTTTGAGCCACTCTCGTATCTCGTTGCTACTAGAGTTGGACTGATTAGTTGAGTTGTAAACTTTGAATCACTCATAAGCTTGTAAGCACGAGTGGATTCTTCTGTTAAGGAGTGTGTCTCCATTTCTATTAAGTTGATCACTCAGATTGTTGTGATTGAGAGGAAGTGAGAGGAGGATATCATATCTAGGAGAGTCTTAGATAGAAATTGCACGGGTATTGATTAAGTGAGAAACTAGTAGACTGGAGATAGTTTTTACGTATGCTTCGAATTAATACTGCTATAGTGAATTTTCTTCTTGACTTAGTAGCCCCCATACATAGGTGAAGTTGCACCGAGCTGGATTAACAAACAACATGTGTCGTTTTACTTCATGCTTATATTATTTACGATTGTTGTTTGTTATTTGAGTTATCACGATGTCTTGACATCTTTCGTAACATCTCGCTTGTCTTGACATCATGTATAACATCTTTACTGCATACCGAAATTTCAATCTTTATAGTATATGATAAAATTAATTGTTGATCTAACGGATAAATATGAAATGTCATAAAAAGATATCTAAAATCAATATTCTATCTCATTGGAAAAAGTTATAAGCTAAAACGCTATTTGATGTATCATATATTGTTTTTACAAAAATGTTATAAGCTTAATAATCAACAATCAAAACCCATAACTAAAAGTTTGATCAAACAAGTATATTTTGCTCGTATGACCTTAAAAACTATTTTATTATAATCTTAAAAAACCGTCTTACCAAATATATCCTTAAGAGTGAATGTCGCTAGCATTTCTATAATATTTCTTAGAGAATGAGACAAAAATTTAATGTATGTACTCCCTACCAATGAAATTGTTTCTTTGATTCCATTAATTTCAAATGTAATTTCTTTAATTAATAATATATATATTGAAAAGTATAATTTGTGGGTAGTTAGAATAATAGAAGATGGAGTGAAGATTCATTTTAGTCTCTCTTAAGAAACATGAAACACATATTAGTCCATGAGATAAAATAGTCATTTGTCGTCCCTTCCCAAATTAAACTGGACCAATACTGTAGTTTGAAACAATATCCCTTACTCAACCGTCTACCAAATGATGACGTAGACTAATTAAGTTAAAGTTGTGGCATTAACCGTGTTAGTTAACAAAAAATAAGGAACAACCTCTTACACAATAAAATTAAAAGGAAACATTGGGATGGAAATAAGATTATGAGAAAAAAAGAAGTCAAAAAAAGCTTTCCTTTGACATTGTACCAATTTAGCCCCACAAAATAATGAAAGTAACCACTTACTCTCTAGGAAAAAAAAAATGAAAGTATCAATTTAGTCCCTTAGAAGTCAATAAACAATAAAGTAAAAAGGTGAAAAGAAAGGAGCAATATTCGAACTAGTATTGATTTTTGTGACCAAATCATCCCTAAAGAAAATTGTTGTAGGGGCCTAAACGTCCCTATTTTTCATATAAAATACACTTGGACAATTACATGAAAGATGAAAACCACATAAGTTGGTCGTTGTTCAAAAGCAAAAAATAATGGCTGGAAAATATTGGTAGTAAGATTTGTGTGCCCCAATTTGTTTTTGTAAGGAACTAGAAAAGACTATTTTTTTTCTCAAGAACTAATTTGACATTTTTATTTTCTAAGCGACTAAAATACATCTTCATCACTCTAGAAGATGAATAGTAGTCACAATAAAGAAAATTTATGTCACATGAATTGCCGTGTTACCTAAAAACCATTGAAACCAATGCAGGCAAATTAGGTAGCATGTCATGAAAACGAAGTTTAGGTTTGAAGTAGAGAAATAGGAATGTTTTACCATTTCCAAAACTATGTATTCAAATAGATTGCAAATGGGTTAGCACATTTTTATACAAGAATTATTTTTTCTTCTCCAAACAAGAGAAATTGATCCCAAATATAAGTTGCATCTTTATGATGTGTTTGGCTCGAGAGAAGGGATGAGAGGGGAGCAAAATCCCTCCAAAATAAGAAGGTTATGAAGGGAGAAAATATTTCTTTTACATTTATTTTTTTTTGCAACTTAAATGTTCTTTTATTCAATGTCATTTTAAATAGAACAAATGTAAAAAAGAAAAATCATGTTCTTGCCATTAAAATTTTCTCCTATGGTTGAATCTAACACAATTGCTTACCTCCCATCACTTCACTATTAAAATTCATCCTCTCTCCTCCTCCATTGAACTAAACATACCCTTCTGCATAATTTATAGTAGTAGTAGTAATAATAATAATAATAATAATTTGTTACATAATTAAGAAGTATAAGAGAGCAATAATGCAAATGAAAAGAGACTAGGAAAACCAGCCACAAATTTTATTTCAATGCTTTAATTTGATGATCATTGATGTCCTCCTAAAAGCCGTTTAAGAATGTGTTCTGTAACTATTCCGGCAATCACTAACCTCATATAATTAACCAAACATAATTTAAGAAAGTAGATAAAATAAATAAACTATAGTCTATATAGAAATTAAATAACAAGATAAAAACGAAAAAGAAAATAAAAATAAAAATGCCTGGCTTTCCCATGTACGCCTGAAGTGATGAATTCCCCAACACAAATGAGATCAATCCTAGTCTTCAAAACCATACCTCGTACCAACAAAGTCACAAAAAACATCCTCAAACAATTGAAAATGAATCTTTGAAAAATCCATGAATATTTTCTTTTTGTTCTTCATGTCCATGACCATCTAGTTTCTCAATGCTTAAAGACTCGAATAGAAAGAACACAAAAAGGGTATCACTATGTTTGAGTTTATATACAAAAAATAATATTCTTACTAGAGTGAAGAAAAAGAGAGAAAGGGAAGAGGTATATAGAAGAAGATTGTTTTGTTCCCAAGAAGATGAAGAGTTAGAGCATTTCCCGTTGATGTTGTTTTCAAAGAGGGTTTTAATTTTCCTTAAGGTGGGCCATAAAAGAAGGCCTTTTTGTTTCACACGTTGGGGTGGATCTATTTGTCTTCCCTCTCAAATTTCAGTCAATGGTTTTAGTTTTAGCTTTATTAATTAACTTTCAATGAAACAATGAACTACCAAACCAAATAATTTAATTACATCTTGTACGTCTGCCGTTTATTTCTTTAATTCTTTCTATGTATGTGTATTTCTTCTTCCACACCTTTATGCCTTGCTAGCAGTGTACCTTCTGGTAGGGTAGGGTACAGTGTATCACCAAAAAGTTTTATTTTTATAAATACCTCCAAAGAGGTTTATAAAGAAAAATTGAAGTATTTTATATGAATATACTATAAGGTAGGGCACTAGTTAAGGACAATAATATAAAAAGTTTACATTGAAAATTGTTAAAAAGTATTATTTTCAACTATTAAAAGTCAAAATTTTATTGTTTTCAAGTAAAAGTTTCTATTTTATGCTTTCTTAACTAGTGCTCTGGGGGCACTGGTTAACATGACTCATACTATAATAGTCCATCAATTTCTTTTTAAATGTGTTCTATATAATTATAGTTAGAGTTCAAAGTAGTACTACTATTAACTATTACTGTTTTGTCAAATGTATCTTATAGATCTCTTTATTTCAAGTGTAAATCAATCTATTTCTTGTAGAGATTGACAAAATTGAATGAGATACTAATAGATCTCTTTATTTCAAGTGTAAATCAATCTATTTCTTGTAGAGATTGACAAAATTGAATGAGATACTGGTCTCTTTATTTCAAGTGTAAATCAATCTATTTCTCGTAGAGATTGACAAAATTGAATGAGATATTGATCTCTTTATTTCAAGTGTAAATCAATCTATTTCTTGTAGAGATTGACAAAATTGAATGAGATACAAATAGATAGTCACTTTGATGGTTTATTTTACATGTCTCGTTTTAATAGTGCACAATTCTTAAAAATATGATTAGTTGTGTTGATTTTATGATAAAATGGGTTTTAATTATTAAAATATTTTTATTAGTTGTAGTTGGTGGAGTAGGTAGATGATTGAA
Source organism: Medicago arabica (assembly GCA_946800305.1). Classification (NCBI taxonomy): domain Eukaryota; kingdom Viridiplantae; phylum Streptophyta; class Magnoliopsida; order Fabales; family Fabaceae; genus Medicago; species Medicago arabica. The sequence continues at coordinate 8,710,895 of OX326970.1, read as the reverse complement.
ATACAACATAGAAATATTAATTAGTTTCTCTGGGACATTAGTTAAGAAAAACTAATATAAAAACTTTATATTGGGAAGTGGCGAACAATAGAATATTCAACTTTGTGAAAGTCGAAAAATTATTATTTTTTATGAAAAATTTCTATTTTTAATTCCTTAACAAGTGTCTGAGGGCACTGGTTAAAATGACCCAATACAATATTAAGAATTATGTTAACAACGAGTTAGAATCCTCTCTATTTATGAAAATAAATAGAGATTGTCATTTAAATAGAGATACACAGAAAATATAAATTGTGGGTTCAACTGGGTAAAGATCCTCTCCATTTCTTAAATACTCCATGGAAATGTCAATTACTATAGTTTTGAAGTAAATGTATAATATAAATGTACACATTTCAAGAATTGAAAACATTAATTGCACATTTATACACCAAAACTTTGGTAATAGAACAAATGGAGAGAATTTAAAATGGAGTGGATCTTCACCCGGTTCAACCAACAAGTGAGTCTTACTATCAATAATTATTTTTAAATTTTATTATGTTTTTGTCTCTCTAAATGGAAGAAATGTATAAGATCTAAAATGTAGATAATCTTGACTCATTAGCAACACACCCACTCATCCCAACACACACTCTCTCTCTAATTGGTTTGATTCTAAATGAAACCCACTAAATTTATATGAGTCCACATGATTTAGTGAGATCCATTTGCATTTCAACCAATTATTGATTATATTTAGAAAAAAGTGTGTTGTTAGTAGGGATGAAAATAGGTCGGGTTGAACCAGACTTTGTTTAAATAGATCAGACCTAATTAAAAAAAACTAAAGTTTGTAATACTAGTGGTAATTTAGTTGAAATTGAGAAATATTGCAAATGAAACACTTATCATTAATAAGAGAAATAGAGCAAGAGTATTATACGAAAAGACAAATAGTTGCTTTAATTAAAAGCAATAATATAATGTAAATAACCTTAAAACGTCAATTAACAAGGAACATAATGAAACCCAATTGTATTGATTTGGTAATGTTCGTTTGAGATTTTAGAGTGTGTCCCTTATCATTGTCTCATGTTTGATTCTCCTTAGTTTCGATTTGAGTGAGTTAGTTTAACTTCTTAACAGAAGAAAAAAGAAACAAAAACAAACAACTTTTATGAAAATAACCATTTTTTTCTGCAAAATAGTTATTTCTTTTATTTGATAGATACTTCTTTCGTATTTATAAGACTCCTTGACACTTCTTTACATATATTAAGAAAATTTGGTAGTGTAATTAATGCACATAGCTTGTCTATAACTATGGGCTCTGCCCTCTTTTTTGTAAAAAAAAAGCTTGTCTATAACTATTATTGAATTATTCTTTCTGTATAAATAAATTTAATAACAATTTTTCATATTCAAAAACAAATTTATAGTATTAAAAAGAATATATTTGTAAAAAGAATAATAATGTATCTAAAAATTAAATTTTTAATTTGTCATGTTTAGGCTCAAGTAATTGTTGCAAAAGAATCCTATAATTTAGGATCGGGGAGTAAAGAATTTAGACTAGAGAACAAACAACATAAAAAATATTTTTGAACTTGAATTTAAATAATAATACTAACTTGTATAAATGGAAGATCCACTATTTTTATCAGACTCTGTTAGGTGAGTCGAGATTCAGAATTTATCAATGTCAAAGAAAGTCGAATGCATCAATGAGTGCTTATATCATGCACTTACATACAAGACATATAAAAAAAACTATTAAATTGGGGAAAAAATATCAAAGTATTAGATATACTCCATAGATTTTCACATTGGAGTTGGACAACTCAAGTTTTTATTTTTTTTTTCACTTTGTTATATGTATGAAGTTTTTACCGTCTTTTAATAATGAGTAACTTCGGCTTCGGCTTCGGTGAAACACACAAGGTTGATTTTTACATTCTTGATAAAAAAAATCTCCATATCTAATCCGTCATCACTTGAATCAATCCATTCTTAGTGGCAACTTAAGTTATTATACACTATATGAATTTAATTTTTGCAAATTTATATTATATATTAAGGATCAACTACACATGAATAGAAAACAAACATACAACAGCTGCCTGCTAGGCCTTTTTGGACGGCAAAACAGTTATTCGTAAACACAACATTCATGAACCTAAGAGACATGACATGAACAACATTTGGAGGAGACAAAAAGTGTCAAAAGGAAATGATATAAAAATATGGTGATTGTTAGAACACGCTTTCTTATGTTTGGCCACTTTGCATGATGCAGCTTTTAGGGCTGTTTGTCAAACCATAAAAGCTTCAACCCATAATCCCACAAGTGGTGAAACCTCAATCAAGTTCGCACATGCATGTTCTCCTCCTACCCATCCATACACCATAACATCTTCAGGGCTAAGTGCCGATCTTCTATCTGGTGGATCAATCAGGAAGTTCATAGACGCCTCATTCTTCACTTCACTATTACTCCCGTGTGCCTGAATATATGAAAATGACATCGCTAACAAAGTCATGTATGTATTTAAAGCCAAAAAACATTTTGCAATAAACTACATGCTCTCCAAAAGTATTTAGGCACGCCTTAATATAAACAATACACATCTCATTAATACAAAATAGTGAAATCATAATGTTATATATAAGAATAAGATGATACTCAACTGACCTAACCCATCAATATATGGATAATTAGAAGAAAATCCTGAACATATTTAAAAACATTCTAAAACTTTCTTTTGTCAGGTGATAGCTAGATTAACATTATTATAGAAAAATTATTTATCTGAAAACAAATGAGAACGAATATTAAACCTACCATGGCTTCTATTTTTGACTGTATATGGCACTTGTCTCTAGGAGCATTTTAATTAAACTTGCACTGACATGTCCCTCCATTGCCGGGTACAACAACTTCAAAAATGTGTAAAATATATTGATTAGTTTTGGAGTGATAGATTGATATTTTTCTCACAGGTAATCTTGCTTATTGTAAATATAATAGCTTGAAGAGAATTGGCAGATTCGATCTTATCGTGGGTTGCTTGAAGCTTGCAATATCAATAATTGAGGAAGCAAATAATTAGTGTACTAGTCACTGCATGTGATGCCATTACATTAATATCACGCCATTAATTATTTGGATATAAATTAAAATATATGTTAAAAAATGTAAAATATGCCTTCTTTATGTATTTTGTTGTACGATGAATATATTTTATATGTATAATAAGTACATTAAACAATAACATATAGTGTGTCTTGATTTGTATATGTTCCTACAATAGTTTATTTGCTTGATTTTGCAATAGCTGTACACGGTTTCTGTGTGGTTTACTGACTCACTGTCAACAGTAATTAACATATGTAAAGAAGGTAAAAATGTCCGATTTCAGATTGCAAACAATTTATGAGGCAAATTTGACTTTTTACTCTTTAATTCAATGTTTTTCCTGTTCGAAATTGACTTTATTAAGAGTGAAGTATCAGTACAAAACATGTAACCTAGTGCCGTCACTTGGGAATTTATTTATTTATTTTTTGAAATTTTTAGTTTCTTATAAAATAAATCGGGGCATTGCCTAAAAATTGAAAATAAATTGGGACATATTTATTAGTCTTTCTATCGGTTTTTTTTCTCCCATAAGTGGGTTTTTGGACGTGTTTGAACCATAACAAGGCTAATGTTGCGCTCCACTTCGTGTGGTTAAAACAAACCAAAAGGACATTTAGGTCTTTACAACAAAAATATTTGGGGACAGTTTAGGATTATCAAATTTGCTAAGTACATTGATTAAAGAAACCATAAATAAAAATATTCTTTTGAAAACACAAATCAAGCATATGAAAAAGTAACAAATATACATATTTCAATGCAAAAATTATTACTTTTGATTATTTAAACAATGTCTAACGACATTTGATATCATTTCCCGTTTCTTTTATTAAAAAACCATCTCCACATATAATACTTTACCTTTTTGAATAGGTCAAAAGGTAGGACTGACATCAAGAGACAGCTTCGACATCCCAACTGGGTTGACGCCCCAAAAGACTCTTATCCTATGTCGCCTACTTCAGAAAAAGTCTAGTGTAAAAAAGGGAAAAATTATACAAGAGGACAACGAAACCAAAACCCTCACCATTAAAAAGTTCTATAACTTTCCATCACATCATCCTTTTCCACCACCTCCTTTTCCTCCACCAGGAATGGGTACTTTGTATCCACCACCCACTTTTCCATCTTTACCACCCTTTCCACCGCCACCCCCTTTTCTACCGCTACCCTACCATCCCGTGCCCCAACTTCGCTCCTTCTTCCATGCATTGTCAACATACCCTTTTTCACAATGACCCTTTACTCCATCACCATATCCATCATTGTTTTTCCCTCTGTTGCCATTCCAGATTGCACCTAAGCCCGACCAGTATGCACAACAATCAACTCCAATGTTAGTATTTGATTTTTCTATTTCCCAAGCTGAAAATAAATATTTTTTATGTGTAAATATGTCATTGATCCTTGCACTTTTACCATATTTTGGCATTGATCTTTGTAAAAGTTTTACTATTGGTCCTTTTGTTAAGTCCAGGTTAAAAAAACTAACGAAGTGCCATGTTAACCAATTATTTCACGTCATGTAACACACTAAAAGACAAAAAAATATTCCAACTCTTTTACTATTATTTGATTCATTAAGTTTTGACTTAACAATATCATTAAACCCTGCACTTTCGATACTTTTTGATATTGGTTCCAACACTAATTGATAAAAATCTTTTTTCTCATTAAAGAAACATAATCATGTGGACCAATTATTTTTTGAAAGAATAATTATAAAATAATTTTTGATCATTTAAAAAGATTTTTTTTTTATTTCTTTATAACTATTCTCAATAAAAATAATGAACAAGAAAATAATAAAGTATAATAATATCATTCAAAGTTTTTCAAAAAGTGCAGAGACCAATATCAAAAAGTATTGAAAGTGCAGAGACTAATGATATTTTTAAGTTTAAAAATAATGAATAAAATAATAATAAAAAGTTGAAATTTTTTTTTTGTCTTTTAGTGTGCCACATGACATGCAATGATGAGCAACGTGGCACACCATTAGTTTTTATTTTTATTTTTAATTTAGACTTAACGGAAAGACCAATAGCAAAACTTTTACAAAGTGTAGGGTCCAATGGCAAACAACAAAAAATGCTAAACGTGCCAAAATATGATGAGGGTGTCGGGACTAATCACATATTTAAGCCTATTTTTTATTAGATATAAACAAAATAAAAGATTTCCACCACTACATTCGTTTGTGTTTCTACAGCTGCCTTGAAATACTGTACCTCTACCTAGCCAGTTTGCATATCCACGTACCCCAGTATTTATCTTTGATTTTTTTGTTTCACTAGCTGCAAATATAAAAGACTTCTTATTAAATATAAAAGAATAAAACGATTGTGCATATATGAAAACCATTTTATATTTATACATTATTTACCTTCGGAAGACATAATTGCCACAAGAAATATGAGAAGTAGTGCATAGAAGCACACAGAGACAAACATCATGGTTTTCATCCTTATTACAAATTGAACGTATCTTGTGAGATATGATGAAGACAATAAAAAAATATATATAATGATCATGAGACACTAACTATAAGTTAAAAACTATATATAATGATCATGAGACATTAACTATACGAGGACCTAAAAGAACATGATTAGATAAAATACATTAATCAACAAAAAATATAGAATATAATATTTTGTTAACTAATTGCGAGGATAATTGATCATTAACAACTATTGAGCAATGAAAGGTTAAATCGGAGAATGTTTGTTACCCAAACTAAGCAAGATTCGAGACAATGATAATTGACAAACCACAATGGCAACAAATTCTCATCTTTTTTCTTAGAAAAATGATAATCAATGCGAAAAACAAATTGTTGTTTATTCCATATGATCTATATCATGCCATATTTTAAAGAAAATGATATAATATGTAACCATTTATTTTCGTCTCTTAAATTGAATATTAATATACCACAAGTAGAACTCTCAAAATGGTTTAGATCCACCATACCTCTATTTTAGTGTCGGCTGAACATTTAAAAAAGCACGAAAAAAAGACCCTATCTTATTGGGCCAATCCAACGGGGTTCAGTCTGGGTTGGGTCATTGGGCTTTCGAGTCGGCCTTTAAAACTTATTGAAAAAAATTAGTTTATAAAATAGTTTTATTATGTAGGACTTAATTATTTTATTATGTATGGTTGAATTTTACTGTTTCCAAGATTCACTTTGTGAGTTGTGAAAATACTCTCTACTTTTGCATGATGTTTTTGTGCTATTTATCTCTTATGGATGTTGATTTAATAGATGTTTTATATAACATTTAACTAAGTTTACGAAGATATGTGATTTATTTGATGAATAATAATTTATGTAATATGTTTCTATTAAAAAAAAGTGATATGTAGCTTTATTGTTCATCACATCTTTTTTTTTTTTGAAAAAAAAATACATTTTGAATTATGGGCCGGGCAGACCCGTTGGACCGTGTAGCTCACTACAAATTGGGTTCAGCTCAATTTTAATGCCTATAAATCAAGTGGACCGACCCATCCAATCCATTTATATGAGTTGGCTCACCGAACCAAGGCGTGTTGGGCCAAACTGGCCTATTTAATAACTCTAGCCATAAGCAACCAACAAACAAGCTAATAGATCTAGTCTTTTTGGTCGAACCTTAGGTTTTATTTAGACAGAGCGAAGTGAGAATGAGTTTACTCTTAATATGGTATATTGGAGATTATACTCTTCCAATATTATGTTAACTTATGTGAGTTTACATTATTTCCTAAAGAGCCAACACTAACACGGGCAAATTAAGTTCATATGATCTTATTCGATCATCTAATTAGCTCTCTTAATATTAACACATAAATGAATTTAACTCTTTCTTTTTTGGTTTCAAGAGCCCAACGACGAAATTCACACGCACTAGATACATTGAAAAGAATGGTGAAGAAACAAAAGTGTTACTTCTCAATTGATATACTCTTTTAGAGAACTGTTTGTTTTTTTTTCAATGCGGCTTAGCAGATCAATAACTCTGAGGTAATGAAGTCAATTACACATGAGGTAATGGAGTTAGGCAATGTTTTGATAAACAACTTAATTTACAATTTATAGCTTAACCACTTATAATACAAGCGCTTATGAATAAAATGATAAAATAAAGTCAATTTGTTTTTTTATAAGTTATAAGTTGTTTTCAGAAGCTATCTTGGAGAATTTATGTAAATAAGTTAAAAAAAAGCTTAACAACATATAATGAGTTGTTTATTTAAGTTTTCTCAAACAATCTCACCGATGCTTATGTCAGTAGATAAGCTAAAATAAGACAATCCAATCAGGCTCTTAGTATGTTTATTATTTTGGAATATTTATTAACTTATTGGAATATATAGTGACAACCACATCCCGAATTTTGTAGGATGTTGGATGACTTCATCCTAGACATATCAGTACAGTATCCTCACTTGATATTGGTAAATGAGAGACTCTAGAACATATATTTTGGTCAAATTTATTTAGAAATAATCTTTGATCATAACAATATGATTTTTCTTGTAGAATGAGTAAATGAAGAAGGGTATCAAAGCTCGAGAGCACAAGGTTCTGTTCAGCAGGATCACAAGTAAGTTGGACATTTCTTCAAATTGCTGTAAAATATAGATTTTTCATGTCATGATGCTAATAGTTCTGTTCAATTTGAAAGTGCACATTTTCTCATTTTAAGATGATTTTCCTGATTGAAAGTGCCCCTACATGTAGTGGGGGCACATGCATTCTGCTATGGTTACTGGTGTGACTTATAGATTGTTAGAATATTCCTTTTATCATCATCATCAATTTATCTCCATGTAACAGGTATTTGTTTTTCTTTTCCACTTGAATAAATACTTGTTATTTAACACTACTTATAGTATAACTCATTCTTTTCTTCTACAAACATATAAGCTAAGAGTAGCATAAACTGAAATCAAGATTTCCACACAAAAAAAATTAGCCTCTGTGGCAGATTTGTTGGAAGTCAAAGAGATCGTTGATTGTTAAAGATAGTGCAAGAAGGATTTCTAAAAGAGTATTTGAGAGTATACATCATTTGTTAATTGTAGGGAGTACATTAGGTGGTGTTAACAATTGGGTATTGAAGGTTCAACAATAAAGCAACATGTGTTTCTTTTAATTTTATTTTGATGTATGATTAGTGCAATTGTTAAACATTATTTTGTTCTACACTTCTAATTCGTTCTAATTTCTTAAATGGTTAAAAATTGTATTTTATATAATTTATATTATCGTTTTGGAATGCAATGAAGAGCATTATTATTTTTAAATAAATCAATACATTTCCTGCGGATTTACTTGCAGTTTGTTGTTTACTTGATGTTTCCTGCGGATTCTCCTGCGGAAATACCTGCAAGTATGTTCGCAAGAAAGTGCTGACAGGCATGACACTTCCCAAATACTGACCTAATACTTCCTGCGGATACACCTTTCATGTAGATTCTAAAATCTTATGGAAACAATTGCGCACAAAGGTATTATCTGAGAACCTAAATCCTTGGTAAAATCCGCAGGATAAGGTGTACCTGCGGAGTTTTCATTATAATCCGCAGATAATTCCGTAGGAAAATTGAGACTTTCTACTAGTGATAATATATACTCATTTAATATGGGACGGACGACATAACTGCCCCAACAAAGATGAGAAGTAGTGCATTGAAGTATACAGAGATAACAAAACTTGGTTTTCATCCTTGTTGCAACACTGCAGTTAGATGCCATTACATTAATATCATGCCATTAATTACTTGGATATAAATTAAAATATATGTTAAAAAAATTTAAAATATATTTTGGGTATTTTTAACGAGTACTTCTGAGACACTCTTTAAGCATTTTAAATTAATTAATTATTCTTTAAAAATGTCAAATTTTTTAATTTTCAATGCATTTTATTACACAAACTTCCCCAAACACTTGTCATTTAAAGTCATTAACCAGGGCCCCGGACACTAGTTAACATTTCCCATATATTTTATATGAGGTGTGTTATTTGAACAACTATTTGGTTGACAACTTATTGAACAACCATAGATTTACAAAGAAAAAACAGGTATTGTCACGCAAACGAAAACAATAAAGAGATGAAGTAAACACATAATGTGAGTATGAAAAAGAAAATTATCACAAAATGATTGTACAAATATCATTTCTCATTTTATACGTATAAGTACATTAAACAATAACATATAGCGTGTCTTGATTTGTATATGTTCCTACAATGAGGGGCGGATTTACCACCCAGCTAGCCTGCTACGTGTCTGGGCTCAACCTATACTTTCTTTGTATCGCTACAAGAAATTTGACTTGTAGTGACATCCAAAATCTGTCACTATAGTGCAAATTTTCAAAACTAAATCCGTCTGTCATTGCCAAATTAATGGCTGTCATTGCATATTTTCCACCTTTAACGCATGTAATTCTAAGAAGACCATTTTCAAAACATTATGGACCTCTACCTACGGTTGTGACTGTCACTAAAACTTTTCATTGCTTTATTTTTATATTTCTATCTATGACTATTTATATATTATGTCACATGTGAATTTACGGTCAAAATTTGACACAGACTCGATAAAATTTCTGACTCCGTCACTTCATGCAGTAGTTTATTTGCTTGATTTTGCAATAAGATCACGGTTTCTGTGTGGTTTACCGACCCACTGCCAACAGTAATTAACATATGTAAAGAAGGTAAAAATGTCCGATTTCAGTCAGATTGCAAACAATTTATGAGGCATATTTGACTTTTTTTACTCTTTATTTCAAGGTTTTTCCTGTTCGAGATTGACATTATTAAGAGTGAAGTACCATTTGGTCCTTCACAAAACATGCAACCTAGTGCAGACACCTAGGAATAAAAAAAAAAAGAAATTTTAAGCAAAAATGTAATTTATTATTTCTTATTTAATCAGTAAATTTTTTAAGCCAACCACTATCAACAAGAAGAAAATTGTAGTCTAATACTTTAATTATGTGTGGTGCATATTATTGCTTCATGCTATAACTAAAGGGTTGATGCTTTGTGTTAAATTTCTTACAACGTTGAATATTGTATCAACATGATATACATCTTACTTGTAAATGTGCTAGTTCTGTATGGAACTAGACTTTCCTCACACTTCATCCCACATTTCTCTATCCATTGCCGCCCACATTTCAACTGGAGCCTCCCATGTTTCCACGTCCAATCCTTTTTCTACCGCCGGGAAAGTGTACGACGTTTCCTCCGCCACCTTTGTTTCCAACAGAAGGAGAGTTTACCGCATTTCCACTGCCGGGAAAGTGTACGACGTTTCCATTGTTCTCCTCTTTTTGACCGTCAAGAAAGTTTATGACATTTCCACCACCACACTCGTTTGTGTTTCTATCGCCACCTTGCAATACCGTACCTCTGCCTAGCCAGTTTGCAAATCCATGTACCGCAATATTTATCTTTGGTTTTTCTGTTTCACAAGCTGCAAATATAAAAGACTTCTTATTAGTATAAAAGAATAAACACAATTGTGCATATATGAACAAAATTTTATATATATACATTGTTTCCCTTCGGAAGGCATAATTGACATAACAAAGATGAGTAGTAGTTCATAGAAGCACACGGAGATAAACAACTTGGTTTTCATTCTTGTTACAACAAATTAAGAGTATCTTGTGAGATATGATGAACACAATCAAAAACTATATATATACATATATAATATAATGATCATGAGACACTAACTCTAAGAGTACCACAAAGAACTTGATTAGATAGAATACATATATTGTACGGTAAAAAATGATAATATATCTTGATCAACAAAAAATATAGAATAATAGTGTAATGTTTTCCTAGCTAATTGCGAGGATAATAGGTCATCAACAACTATTGTGCCATGAAAGGTTAATTGGGGAATGTTTGTTAACCGCAGTAAACAAGATTTCAGACAACGGCAATAATTTCTCTATTTTTTTTTAGAAAAATGATAATCATTGTGAAGATCAAATTGTTGTTTATTCCATATGATCTATACCATGCCATATTTTTAAGAAATTGATATAATATGTAACCACTTTTTTTCATTTTTTAATTTGAATATTAATATACCACAAGCAACCCACAAACAAGCTAATAGATCTAGTATTTTTTGATCGAACCTTAGGCTTTATTTACACAGACAAAGTGAGAATGAGTTTACTCTAATATGGTACATTGGAGACTATACTCTTCCAATAACATATTTACTTGTGTGATTTTACATTATCTTATAAGGAGCCACCACTGACATGGGCAAATTAAGTTCATATGATCTTATTTGATTGTCTAATGAGCTCTCTTAATATTAACCACATAATTGAATTCAACTCTTTCTTTTTTTATTTCAAAAATCTAACGACAAAATTCACACACATTAAATACATAGAATTTTGAGGTCGAACGCTCAACTCATAACATTAAAAGTAAAATATTATGAAACAATATGTCGCTTTTAATGAGCACCAATTGTCATTTGTATTCGTGTGATGGTAACATTTTCTTGAAAAAGAAAATTGGGTGTTAATGTTTAAATGACAATATCAAGTATTCAAGGGAAAAAATTTCAAAAATATCACTGAGAAAGTTAGAAAGAGAAAGTTGCTCTTGGTGACATTTTCGAAAGAACATTCTCATACATTCTTTCATTTATAAAATGGTGCACAAATAAGTTTCACCATTAAATCAATAGATCCCCTTTGGATCAAATTAAATGAGATATGATGTGTCTTATTGATCCAATAATATATAATAAAAAAAAAATGTTCATGATGTAAGACTATTTTACTTTTACTCGATAGACAAAGTCTATAAAAGGCACTTATATTTTGAATTTTTCTAGTGTTTGGCTTTTGTCTAAAAGGAGACGACAAATTAATATTAAGCTTAGCCAGACATACTTGTAAACCATAAAGAAACCCATAGTGAATATGCTAACATATTATTCATTCCTACATGTTCTATAAAATATGTTTTTGTTAATCCTAAATGATATATTAATAGAGTGGTGCACCCTATTGGGATATTAAGAAAAAACTAATTTTAAATTGTTAGGAATAATAGAAGAAGAGAGTTATTCTATCGTGACAAAAATTATTGATCTAAAAGCAAATTTTGATGGATCTTCCATGCACCCAATATCTAGTTTACTATAGTCAGAAGAACGTTGAAGTCACAAAAACAATAAGAGCTCGTTTGATGGTCAGGATAGGGAGACAGGATATGATACATTAATCATATCCTGCTTAAAAAACTAAATGTATGAAGATATAAATGGTAGTTTATTTTATATATAGATAATGCGTTATTGCAGTAGAAATAGCGGACAGACGAGCACGAGTAGATAATAATTAAAGGCTTTTATATGTGTTTAGTCCCTGCAAATAGGAGTCATTTAAAAATTGGTCTCTGTATTTCTTAATCCTGGCAATTTGTCCTCACCTCACAAAATTTAATCACTTAAAATTTCGTCCCTCAACCAAGTTAATCACTGCCACGTCACTAATCTAATGAGGTGGCACCGCTAATTGATTCATACGCATGTGAAATGACCAAAATTGCCTTAGTTGTTCCAGTTAAACAGGAAAGGACCAAAATACCCTCCTTATGTTGAGGTAAAATCCCTAATTAATTTTAAAGATAATAAACCATTATGATTAAAGGAATTACTGGACTTTGATTAGTTTCTTAGTATTTAACTTGTGCCCTTGAGTGGTTAACTAAGATAGGTACAAGGTTTAATTCATACCAAGATACAATAAATCAAAGGATATTTGAATTCATAATCTAATTCTGAGTTCAAAATGTTTGATCATAATGTTGCTCAGAAAGTTGATCAGAATGTTCAAGCAGAGTTCAGAAGGTTGTTCTTACACAAAGCCCAAGAACTCAAGAACATTATCAAGATTATGCAAGGCACACGTGATATGAATATATGTCCAGGAAAGTATACTTGCATGGATCAATCAAGAACAAAGGCATTTACAAACGAAATGTCTAAAAGGATACTCAATGTTCATTTAAGACTATGAACATTGAAGTACTAGGAATATTCCAAGAGAATATGATCCTAGATGAGTATAATAACTGCTCTTCATTGTTGTTTCACTATTAGGATTTGATTACATCAAATGGTAGTCTTACAAATTATCCTAAGTGAAACAAATGGAACATTCTGATGGTCAGAATGTTCAGCTCTGCACATGCTTACTTTATGAACAGTAAAGTTGGTGAAAAACAAAAAGCAAAAGCAAAAGCAAAAGCAAATCTATCTTGTTCAATCAAAGATAGACACGCGTGAGATTTGGTACAATGCATGGACTACACAATCTCTCAAAGCATGGGCATGAAGAAGCAGAATCCACTTTATCTCTCCTGCACCTGTCCCTAGGCAAATCTGGGAAAGTAACTTTCTGATGTATGTGAAAAAGCCGCTACTTTGGTTATTGCTCAGAAATTTATATGAAAAACATATGACACGCCCATAAGTTCATGTGTTCATTCATCATGATGAACCCATATGAAGATCATGAAGAACACAACAACATTCTGAAGTTCATTAGAAGAACAAAACAACATTATGAAGTTTAGAATGTTTACCCAGAATTTCAAGTAAAAGCTTGTGGGACCCAGGACACATGACATAACACCATTGGACACCCTACAACGGCTATATGAGCCCAACAACTTTATAAATATAGATCAAAGGCTCAACATTACTTGCACCATTGCAAAGCATACAAGAAAACATTTGAAACGTGTTTGAAACTCTTGCAATTTGAATTGATCATCACTGACTCTTTCTATCTTCTTTGTAGTGTAAATCAATTCTTTATGTTATCTCTTTAAAGATAACTTTTTCCATCTCTCCTGTTTGTTTTTAAACATCCAAACTCCATACAAATTGTAAACTGAATCTCATCTAGCTTTAGGGGTAGTAAAGTGTTAGCTTGAGTAAAAGTTGTAAAAGTCTAAGTGGTTAACTTAGCAAGAAGGTGCAAGCCTGCTGAGGCTTAGAGAATACAGTTGGTGTAAATTGTTCAGGTGAATAAAGATTGTAAGATGCAGGATTTGAGAGGTTATCTCAAGCATCATAGTGGAAACTCTCACAAGATTGTGAGGAGTGGACTTGCCCACATTGGATGAACCACTATAAATCTTTGTGTGTTCGTTCTCTCTTCCCTATACTCTTTAATTTAAGTATACACAACACACACCTGCATATTTAATTTATTAAGCAGTTTTTGCGTATGAACTTCAAAACGTTCTAAAGTCAGAATACTAACTTAATCATTCCAAGTAAACAACTTGAGAATAACTTTTAAGTTAAAGGATAAATTTTAAAGGGTCACAATTCAAACCCCCCTTCCTTGTGACTATTTTATCTACTTCACCTTCATCTTCATCCTCCTCTGCGACATTATCCTTCCCATGATAAATCCAAACAAGAACACCAAACCCACAAATTCATCAAACCCCAAAACCGAAAGACTAGAAGATGAAGCAAAATTTGAACTTTCACCAAAATTTCTTATACATTTGGATCTTCTAAGCATGGATTCGATTTTAGGGTTTCAATTTTCGAGTTTGTGTTTTCGATCTGGCGGAGAGGGGATCGTCACTGATGGATTTAACGGCGTAACACATGAAAACTTGAATTTGTACATTTCTTGGAAGACATAAACTATGTTGTAATGGTAGTTTGTTTAACCTAACTCCTTCCATAATCTTGCAATGAGTGGCATATGGAACGGCGTAACACATGAAAACTTGAATTTGTACATTTTTTGGAAGACATAAACTATGTTGTAATGGTAGTTTGTTTAACCTAACTCCTTCCATAATCTTGCAATGAGTGGCATATGGAACCGTCTCGGATGACTCTGCATAGATTTGGAAACACTTCAATTCCTTCGCGGAGGTTCTGAGCATGGAGAATTTTAATGAATGGAGAATTTTAATGAAATTGGGGGCCTAACTCATCCTTAAAAACCGGTTCATAAGGTGATGATTGTCTCCTCTATATAAACTCCTATCAAGAGTCTTATCTATCCGATGTGGGACATGAGTTTTTCCCAATACACCCCATCACGCCCAACACTCTTTGAGCTTTGGTGCATGAATCGGCCGTCACGTCCAACAACACTCTTTGGGCTTGGTGTGTGAATCAGTAGGTGGCCTTTGATTTCGACAGGCTCTGATACCATAATGAAATTGGGGGCCTAACTCATCCTTAAAAACCGGTTCATAAGGTGAGGATGACCTCCTCTTTATAAACTTCTATCAAGAGCCTTATCTATCCGATGTGGGACATGGGTTTTTCCCAATACACCCCCATCACGCCCAACACTCTTTGGACTTTGGTGCGTCAATCGGCCGTCACGTCCAACAACGCCTAATTAAGTGAGTTTTGGTTGTGTGAAAAATTAACCTGAACACATCAAAACCAAACACGATTTTTTTGAAGTTTTCGGTTTGCATTGATTCGATTTAGAATTTCTGTTAAACTGGTTTTGTTTTAAACACTTTTAATAAATACACATACCCACTTACTTATTTTTCTCTCTCACAACTAAATCACTGTCACTAAAGTACCCAATACTATCGGTTTTGGAAAATAATTACACCTAATGTAAAAAACATGATAACAAAAATCTTACGTTCCAAACCCTACGTGAATATACCAACATATTATTCATTCCTACATGTTGCATAAAATATGTTTTTGTTAAGCGGAGGAAAGTATCTATAATCTCGTAATTTGACGAGTGAAAGTCTATAAGAGAAATATCTTTAAATTACAAGTTGAAATCTAAATTTTTTTTCTCAAGGAGCCAAAGAAAAACTCACTTTGCGCGCTTTATCATTGTCAAATTTCCTTAATTATGTGCAATACCTAGCAATGTGTTCTATAATGTATTCCCCACTTTCACCAAAAAATTTGTTAGTTTTAGAATATTAATTCCTCTAGGAATTTCATTTTGTTGCACCCAATCTATGAATCTATGCAAATTCCTTTGATTTGCATACTCAACATTGAAACAAACCTATTTTGGGCTCGTTCAACGACATAATCAACATTATACCCTACTTGATTGACAATTTTTCCTACATCTATCTATTACATGATTAGGCACATTTATGTCATTCCTATTTAGAATATGCACATTACCATGTTAAGATATTAGTTATACATTGTGTTCACTCACACGATCACTTCTTAACGACATATAATCCCATTCTTGAAGTTTGTGGTCACTATTTATTTATAATTACAAGTTAATCAAATTAGTCCAACTGAATGTGTCAATAATTTTGTAACATTAACGTTGATATTTTTGTTTCGACGGTAATCTATTAGAAACATCAACAAATAAATATCCGAGTATGACATATATCCACATTCAAAGGATGGAGCAAGTTGATATTCAAGTGTATCATACAATTTTCATGGTAAAACTTGAAGAAATGCAATACTAAGAAAAATAATTGTTGTCTTAAGTTGAACAGAAACTAAAAATGAATTAATGCTTAAATATTTAAAAGGAAGTCAATTACATGAATTTAAATGTGTAAACCAAATAATATTTAAGAATGACTCATAGTCAGGAATCTAACAATGAAAACAAATCAAAACTTAATACATATCAGAAAATGTTTCAAAGTTTTATTGCAAATTAACTTGTAAAAAATGAAGAAAACACAAACTTGAGGTTTAAAAAGAAAGTGTAATGTAGATAAAAGATAAGTAAAAGAAAAATTTCATCAAGAACAACATAAACAAACCCTACGTAGAAGACAATAGAAATTTGAATTAAAAAGCAGGAACTTGAATTAACCCCAACGTAGGAGAAAATTTCTCTTTCTCCCAAACACTTTTTCTCATTCTCACCACAAATTGCCTAAAATAACCCCAATGTAATGTAATTCACGTTCGGTCCCATCAACGTGAATTAAGTTACGTTTGGTGTTCAACATGAGTTAACTCACGTTTTCTTCTATTGCGTTAGCTTATATAGCTCATTTTCTCAACACAATGTCCCTTCCTCCAATTTAATCACGTTATCTCCTATTGTTTCATCCAATCACGTTATTCCTTCGTGTGCATATGTCATATGGTTTGTTGTTGTGGGGCCACATTAACAAATAGGGCAATACATTAACCAATGAGAATGCACTTTGGTTATGTATAACAATAGAGAAAGAGGTCTAACATTACTTTTGTGTTGGACTTTTATGTTGGGTAAAAGGAAATATATGTCCATTATGAAATGTAAGTTAACTCACATGAGACACCAAATATGATATTGTTTACGTTGGTTCAACCTGACTTAATTCGCGTTGATGGTACCGATAACTAATGTTGGAGTTATTTTACGCAATTTGAGGAGGGAATGAGCAAATTTGATTGGGAGAAGAGCAATTTTCAGAATAGGAAACTATACTTCAAAACCCATGTTAGAAAACATAAATATATGATTATCGGGTCAAATATGCTCCAAGCCCTAAACATTCATATTGGTAATACACAACCCTAATTAATCTCATTATAGTGTGCGCCACTGCATTTATCTCCCATCTCACCTATACTATGTACTGTATTGTGCATCTTCATTCCTCACATTTGAAAAAAATTAATCCAATTTCTACTAGCAAAAGATCAAAGAATAAGAGAGAATTAAGAATGTTTCGACTTTCTATTTTTATTTCTTTTCTATCTTCAAACTTAGAAGAATGAAGATGAAATATAGGTACATTACCTCATGTCAAAGGACATTAATTTATTTTCTTCTTTTTTCTTAAAAATTAAAGTGCGGTCCAACCCGTAGAACCGACTAAACCATCAGTTTTACGGTTTTCCCCGGTTGTTGACTGGTTCAGATATTTGACGGTTTTTAGCACTGATTGGACCTGGCACAGGTCTGGTTCCCGGTCCAACCTATTGAACATGCCTATCCGGTCTGATTTTAATTACCTTGTTAATATATCAAGATAACTATTATAGAATAAATAGTATATATTGTGTAGCATGATGCATCGACGTACCCTTTTCCACAATGACCCTCTATTCCATCACCACATCCGTCATTGCTTTCTCCTTCGATGTCATTCCATATTGCACCTACGCCCGACAAGTATGCACAACAATGGTTAGTATTTGAATTTTCTATTTCCCAAACACAATAAATATTTTTTTATTAGATATAAACAAAAGAAAAAAATTCCCACTGCACCTCGCTCGTTTGTGTTTCTATCATCGCCTTGCAATATTGCACCTTTACCTAGCCAGTTTGCATATCCATGTACCCCTATATTTATCTTTGATTTGTTTGTTTCACCAGCTGCAAATATAAAAGACTTCTTACTATATATAAAAGAATAAAATGATTGTGCATATATGAAAACTATTTTGTATATCTACATTGTCTACCTTCGGAAGGCATAATAGCCACAAGAAATATGAAAAGTAGTGCATAGAAGCACGCAGAGACAAACACCTTGGTTTTCATTCTTATTACGACAAATTAAGAGTATCTTGTGAGATATGATGAACACAGTCAAAAACTATATATATAATGATCATGAGACATTAAATATAAGAGGACACAAAATAACATGATTCGATAGAATACATTGTACAGCCAAAAAAAGATAATATATCTTGATCAACAAAAAAAATATAGAATATAATAATTTGTTAACTAAGTGCAAGGATAATTGGTAATTAACAACTATTGAGTAATGAAAGGTTAAATTGGAGCCATGTCCTTTCATGTATTTTATTAGGGATGACAAAGTGAGTGGTCACGTTCCGTTTAGGCCCGCTTCACATAAGCCCATTTAAAACAAGACAAGATGAGACATGTTAAATTAGGTGATCGAGTCCAAAATCTCATCCCGTCTTATTTAATGGCGGACATACGAGTTGACGTGTTGGCCCGTCAAACAAAAAATGTTTTCTTTAGAGTAAAAACAACAACTTTTTTTAATGCATTTTTTACAACTTAATTGTAACAAAAAACCAAGTTTCTTTCATCATAAAAAATATAAAAGAATAGACATCAAATAAATTTATAGTAAAAACAAGATAATTAACAAATTGTCGAACTCAACATCATACTTAATTGCGAAATAAGGAAAAGTTGCCAACATAAAACAACTCCTAAAATAAATCCAACAATCAAAATAAATCTAAAATGATAAAATAATTCTAAAAAAAGAAAAGAAAAATGAGTTAAGCGGACCGCCCCGTTCCTTCCCCGTCCCGTTTTTCAACGAGTTAAGCGGGGCGAGACAACTATATAAAACGAGTTCAAATCTTCAACCCTGCCTATCAAAAATTGTGGCGCTAAACGGTCCGACCCGATGGGTTGAACCCATTTTGCCATCCTTATATTATATAGTCTAAAGTTTATGTTTGTTTATATGGTGAAATTATAATCAACATTTATTTCTAGCTTCTATGTTATTTTATTTTATTTATCATGATAGTAGTGCATAGAAACACTAGATAAACCTCCTAGACGCATAAAAACATTAATATTCCTTTTAAAATTATATGAGTTAAATACTCTATGTGTCAAAAATTAAGTTGTTTTAGAAGAAAAACAATTTGTCCCATGATATACGTCTATTTATAATACCAATGAAGCATTAATGTTATTTTGGATGTTTGGTGTCTAAGGTGACTTAACTCACGTTTTCTTCTTTTGTGTTAGCTTATATAGCTCATTTTCTCAACCTAATGTCCCCTCCTCCAATTTAATCAACTCATCTCCTATTGTTTCCTCCAATCATGTTATTCCTCATCCAATTTGACCAATGAGAATGCACTTCGGTTATGTTTAACAATTGAAAAAGAGGTCTCACGTTACTTTTGTGTTGGATAAAAGGAAATACATCAACATTATGCAACGTGAGTTAACTCACGTTGAAGTTATTTTAAATAGTTTGACAAGGGAATGAGAAAATTTGATTGGGAGAAGAACAATTTTCGTAGTAGGAAACTATACATCAAAGCCCATGTTAGGAAAACATAAGTATATTACTATCACGTCAAATATGCTCCAAGCCCAAAACATTCATATTGGTAATACACAACCCTAATCTCATTATAGTGTGCTGATAGTCGGATTAGGAAAATGTATAAAATTGTTTATCAAGTAATAAATTGATAAGTAGAGTATCGTATCCACATGGATTCTCGTTTCGTCCAAACAATTCGCGTTACTTATTTTAAATTGACGATATAAAATAGAAGAGATAAGAGTTAGAGATTGCAATTTTTATCTGTTTCCAATAAAGCAAGTTACCTGATTTAGTTGCAGAAAACTAAGCATCGGTTAGGAATCTTTGAATCCTCCCTATTTGTTTTGTTGAAATTAAATAACATTCATGTCGCATTCAATTATCTTAAGTAGACTACACAAGTGATGAGGTCGTTGATGTAACGCCCTATTTTATTATTTATTTATTTTATTGAGTTTAGTGTCTTTTTAAATAATATATTTGAATAATTGGGGTGTGTGATTTTTGGTAATTATTAGTAGTTTGTTGTGACTTTAATAAGAAAGAATATAATTAAATTAGATTAATGAGTCATAAGGGCAGTTTAGGAATAAGAGGAATTTGTTTGTTAGGTTAAGATTAAGTGAGAAACAAACCCAAATCATTTATAAATAGAGGAGAGCATTAGAGAACTAGGGTTACAACAAAAATAGTTTTGGGAGAAAACAGAGAAAAACATGTAGAAACGGTTTTTGAGAGAAAAAAAGGAAGCTTGTAGAATTCATAAATTCAACCAATCTAAGGTAAGGGTGAGACTAACCTTCTTTAATCATAAGTATATAATTCTGAAAAGGGGATTAATCTTGTTGTTGTTGTGAATTTTTGATGTTATAGAAGTTAGGTTTTGAATTGAATTAGATTGTTGAAAATATAGGTAATCCCATGAATTATTATGAAGAAATGGATGTCCAGGTTGTAGAATATCAGAATGTAATGTTTCCTATCAATTTTGGGAATTGGGTTGTCGAAATTGGGGGTTTTTGGGCAAAAAGCGATCAAACCCGTAACTGTGTTAGTGCTGAATTTTGGAAACTTCAAAAATTCGTAACTTGAGTTCCGGGAGTCTGATTTGTACGCCGTTCGAAGCGATGGAAAGATAACGAGATGAACTACCCTATAATGATAGTCTCTGGCCCAGGATGTGGATTATCGTTATGGAATAACTTAAAATGGAACTGTTGTGTTAAAATTTTTGATTTTTGGTGAAGTGAAAGTTTGGATTTTAGCGCAATTTCGAAACTGAAAATGTTCCAGACTTTGACTGGTTTTCAGAACGTGACTCCTGTATTTAATGATGAATTTAGGTGTATTTTAATAATTATTTTGTTATGTCCTTGAGTTGTTTTTGAAGCGTTTTCGATTAAGGTATGCATGCTTGAGTTTCGTAATTATAAGTGTGTGAATGAAAATATTGTTTATTTGCGAAGAAAATGTTGATTAATTTTGAAATTGTGATGCGAAATTGATGTTGCTGTTGTTGCATTTTAAGTTGTGTCATTGCATAAGCATTGTTAAGCGAAGGGGGATATAGTCTGTCAAGCCGGATTACGACATTAGCGAAGGATGTTGTAGCTCTGTTGATTCTTAAGCGAAGGGGGTTGTAGCCTGTCAAGCCGAATTATAGCATTAGCGAAGGGAGATGTAGCTCTATTGCTACCACATGCATAATGACATTGCATTTGTTGAGTCGTTGTTGTTACATTGTTGAGCGAAGTTAATTGACGATTGTAGTTGGAATTATATGAAGTATTATTGATGATGAATTGTTGTTGATGATTGTAGTTGGAATTATATGAAGTATTGTTGATGATGAATTGTTGTTGTTTTATGTTGATTAATTCTTTTATATGAATTGTTGCTTATTATTACTGAATGTGAAATCTCACCCTTTCTGTTTGAATGTTGCCTCTACGTGGGTAACGTGCAGATATCCAGAAGTAACCGTTGATGTGAGTTGAGTTCTCGTGTCGTCTTAGGAGTCATGCTCTGATACGTAACGGGATGTGGATATTTATGTGTTTTATTTTCCTGTGTTACGTATCTTTTTATAAACTGATGTTGAACCACTTTTGAATTTGGAATTTTATTATGTTGTTGATGTTGAGGCCTTAGTGCCAAGTATTGTTTAAACGTTGAATATTTTCCGCTGTGACATTGTTTTAATTATTGAAAGCAGTTGTTTAAATAAATAGTGAATTTAACTCTATTTATGATAAACAATATTTTCAAGAACGAAATGTGACATCCTGTTTGCGATGAACTCTGATTTATTTTATATTGTTTATAAGTTGGGAAAACGGGGTGTTACAGTTGACACGTTCTAACCTAGTTGGTTGTCAAGCTGCAGCGGCTGATCGCACGGTGATCCTTACGTGCAGGGTCTATACTATCTCGGTTGATCTAAGTATATCCCTCTGGTGGCTAACTGCACATGTTGATCGCACGGTGATCCTTACGTGCGGGGTCTTACTAATTCAAAGGTAATTGAAACATAAACTTAAATTGGCGTTCTTAGGTTTCCAAAGGCAATGAAGACCAATGTTTTTGAAGGTCTTCACATCTATGAATCTTAGGACACTGGTAGCACCCTCTCCTTCTCCCCTTGGTAGTTTTATAAACGGGAAGCCATATCAGCATCTTATTAGGATCAATTTACTCCTATTGGTGTCTGTTTCCCAAATTAATAACTAGTTACATCATAGGTTCAATAGATTTTACTCAGTATTAGTAATGTCACCTCCTAAGTACTTACTACTGGGGTCAAGTCACTTTCGGTATCTTTCGTCTAGTTAGTAACTACTTACTTCCTAGAGAGGTAGATATAAATATCAAGATATAAGCATCAATATTAGGTCCTGATACAACCTAAATACCAAGTATAAGGTTGCACTTCGCCGGAATAAACTAATCCTAATAAAACTTAATAATAGACATAAAATATACTAAAATAAACGACATTAAATTAAATAATTATCCAACAAAACAAATAGAGGTTCATCTTAGAACCCTATCCTATAAATATCTAGTTACACTTGATAATTAAGACAAAATACATAAAGATGAAAACATACCCTAGAAAAGATAGGAGAAGATATAACTCCTCCTTGGCTCCTAGAATCGTTTTCCTCTTGAACTGCTCTAGTTCTAAATGAGAAATTATGAATGAGAAAGATGGTATATGATCTATCATCATGTGCGCCACTACATCATCTCTCATCTCACCTATACTATGTACTGTATTCTACATCTTCATTCCTCACCTTTGAAATTAAATCCATTTCTACTATAAAAATTTGAAAGAATAAGAAAGAAACAAGAATGTTTCTACTTTCTATTTTTATTTATCAGCTATCTTCAAACTTAGAAGAATGAAGATGAAATCTAATTACCTTCCATCATTCTCTCGTGTCAAAGGACATCGATTTCTTTTCTTCTTTTTCAACAAAAATTAAAGCGTAGTCTAACCCATTGAACCGACTAAACCATTGGTTTTTCGGTTTTTTGCCCAGTTGTTGACGGTTCTAGTACTCGATAGTTTTTAGCACTGATCGGATCGAACACAGATCTGGTTCCCTGTCCAATCTGTCTAGTCTAGTTTTAATTACCTTGTTAATATATCAAGATAACTATTATAAAATAAATAGTTAAAATAGAACAACAAATGATACAAATAAAACATGACAAGATAAAGAAGTAATTAAATATAAACTAGGTATATAATCCGTGCAATGCACCGGTTTGATTAGAATACTACTTGAAATATTTTTACAAATAAGAAAATAATAATTGTAATAAGCAATAATCACACAAAGTTAAATAGTTGATAATGTTTTAAAATATGTTGATATTGTTATGTTTAATATTAAATTATATTAAATATAAGAGGGTTGTTTAGAAACTATATGAGAATTCATAGCCGGCCCTAGTTTTTTCTCTGGTCTTCTCTTCCAGTTTCTTTATTGAGGGGGTGGTTTTGGGTCAAATTTTGACATGAAATCACCTCTCTTCATCTTTTTCTCTCTTTTTCAATATAAATTTAAAGAAGTGATTTTCACGTAGATCAACGTTTTTTCTTCGTGATTTCATCATCTAAGTGTGGTGGTTTATTGTTCGTCGTCTTGTGCGGCGTTGTTTGATTTCTCGTATTCTTCTTGCGGTGTTCATTTGATCCATATTAAAAGATCGATTATTCAATCAAAATTTTGGGCGTCAACGTTGCAGAATCGGAGGCATGGATATTCCGGTCACTTTAGTTTTATCATATATTTTTGTATGCATTATGTCGTTATATGCTATTAACTTGGATGTTGTGAGTTTGTTCGCAGATTCATCCATTACGTTTTTAGCAGTGATGAATGATGTAATCTCTCGATTTGAATGAATGAATATCATTTTGTGTTTGTCAAAAAAAATATTTGTTTAAATATTTTTAGGATAATTAATATAGTTCTTGGTGGTTCTTGTTAATATTTCATAAATTATACCGTAATGAGCGAGAGAGTGGTAAATAGTTATCAAATATGAAGAAAGAAAAGGTAGTTGAAAGATTAGTGAAGCAAACAAATGATTGTTGTAGATATTTTAAAAAAATCATTGAAATATTTTTATTGATTCGACAACTTCATTAATACATAAATAAGTTTCATATAAAAAATTAAGGGTCTATAAAAGATATTATTTAAGTGTTATGTGTATTTTCAACTATATTAAAATTATAATACACATTCAATAAATTTGAATCTAATTGATGATAGTATTAGGTTCAAAGACCTATGCTTACATGGGCTGCCAATTTTCATATGCTTCTATAGCATCAAAGATGCAACAAAAGGAAAAAAAATGGAAGTCTCCTTTATCATCTTCTCATCATTCCGTGGAAAAAATAGCCATATAAACGCATAAAAAATACAATAAAAAATAAAGTTAGAAAAATAGACTAACAAACATTGCATAAATAAACAAACGTGAGTAGATTAATGTATATCCACTTACATAAAAAAATGTGAATTGTTCAATTTTCCAACCTTCACTTGCACAATGGGATCGATATAGTCTTCTTGTACTCTCCATAAAATGATGTTAAATGTCTTTCCTCACTATGAAAACATCACAATAATTACTGGAGCACATATATACACATAAAATTAACTAATATAATAACTAGTGATTAATTTTTCTTATATTTGATTCATGATAAAACTTTGGGGTCGATTATTAATTTTACATCTATAACAACAGTAAATATTGTGTAGCATGGATAATAAATCATACAAATATACGAGTCTAGCTTTCCCTACACTTGACTGGTGTCCCTAACTGTCACCCCCATTTCTACCACTGTAAAAATATTTTATAACATTTTTCCATCATTGGTCTCCTTCCCACCATCGAAATGTTCTATAACTTTCCACCACCTCCTTTTCCAACACCGGGAATGGGTATTTTGTATCCACCACCGCCCCCTTTTCCACCTTTGCTACCCTTTCCACTGCCACCCCCTTTTCCACCGTTAGTCTGCCATCCTGTGCCCCAAGTATGATCCTTCTGCCATGTTACATCGACATACCCTTTTCCACAATGACTCTCTATTCCATCACTACACCCATCCTTGTTTTCCTCTTCGTCGCCATTCCAGATTGCACCTAAGCCTGACCAGTATGTACAACAATGGTTAGTATTCCATTTTTCTATTTCCAAAACTGAAAATAAATATTTTTAGCTTATAGTTTTTAGCTTTTTATATTTTCTTTCAATTTTAACCTTATTAATTTTATTTAATTATTTTTTAATAAGAAAAAACTATCCATATTCATATGTAACTACCCACTTTTTATATATTAAAAAAGAAAAGAAAGAAACTACCTACTTTTATATTTTGTTGCACCTAACTACTTGCACATTTCTATCCATATATTTTCTTTGTTTTTTTTCTTTTCTTTTAACTTGCTTTTAATTCATATAATATAATATAATTTTAAATAAAATCTACAACAAATAGTAAGACCATTTCATTGAAATAAAAAATATTAATAATTCATATAAAAACATTTATCATTTTGAAGATGAAAATAATTCAAAATAAATTCAAATATTTAAAATTAAATAAATAAGTAAAAAAATAAAAAACAAGTCATATTATGTCATTTTATATTTATCAGTCACTTCAACAACTAATTTTACCAAACACATTATTTTTAATAAGCGAGCATTTTCAGCTATAAGCTATCAGTCATCAGTTAGCTTATCAGTTATCAGCTAGCTTATAGATTAATTTTTATCAATCAGAGCCTTTGTATATATACATTGTTTACCTTCGGAAGGCGTAGTTGCCACAAGAAATATGAGAAGTAGTGCATAGAAGCACGCAGAGACAAACAACTTGGATTTCATGCTTACTACGACAAATTAAGAGTATCTTGTGGGATATGATGAGCACAATCAAAAACTATATATATAATGATCATGAGACACTAACTATAAGTAAAAAGTTATGCTTATTAAAAAAAAAAGTAAAAAATTATATATAATGATCATGAGACACTATATATAAGAGGACAAAAAAGAACATGATTAGATAAAAATACATTATACAGCCAAAAAAATAAAAAAAGATAATATGTCTTGATAAGAAAAAAAATATGGAAAATAATATTTTGTTGGTGACAACTAATTCGTTACCCATCAATAAAATGTGGGTAACACAATCCATGTTGAGTTGACACCAATCAAATTTATTTATTTGTTTTCTATTATTTTTAATGTTATGTAAATATATAGTTTTGATTGGACCAACTCAACATAGATAGTGTTATCCACCTTTTATTGATGGGTAAACAAGAATTTCCCTATTTTGTTACCTATTTGCGAGGATAATTGATCATCAACAACCATTGAGTAATTAAAGGTTAAATTGGAGTCATGTCCTTTCATGTATTTAATAGAGCTTTATGTTTGTTTACGTGGTGAAACTAAGATAAAGGCACGTCCAACTATAAACATTTATTTCTTGCTTTTTTTTATTTTTTATTTTTTATGGCAGAAGTGCTAAAAAAAACACTAGAAAAACCTCCTAGACGTATAAAATCATTAAAACTCCCTCTAAATTTATGAGTAAATATTTACATATTTAGAATTTGTGAATAGGCAAAACAAACTTTGATATTGAATTACATTGATAGATTTAGCGTTTAATTTAATAATAAGTGATATAAATTACAGGCTAATTTGCTAGAATATTATAAACATCCCTTCAAAAAAATTAGAATTTTTTTAATAAAACATGAATTAAATATGAATTTTTAAATGCCAAAAATATAAAAATTTATATTTAATTCATGTTTTGTTAAAAAATTCTAATTTTTTTGGAGAGATTCTCGTAATATTATAAACCTTTATGCAAAATTTTATTAAAAAATATAAACCCTAACAATTGTTCGATTAATTTTCAAATGTAGCTGGATCTCAATTTTTAGGCATGCCTGCATAACTAGA
The DNA here is from genome assembly GCA_946800305.1 of Medicago arabica. NCBI lineage: Eukaryota > Viridiplantae > Streptophyta > Magnoliopsida > Fabales > Fabaceae > Medicago > Medicago arabica. The sequence goes on along the minus strand of OX326970.1, from coordinate 8,683,169 downwards.
GATTTTCTTGTGAGAATTTGTTCTACTTTTATTAGAAGTGATGTTGGACTTACTCACATGACCACTTCCTTACGACATATAATCTCATTCTTGAAGTTTGTGATCACTGTTTGTAAATTCAGATGATAACCTATGAGGGGGTGAACTAAGTTATGCAACTTTTCAGGATAATTTTTGAAGGTTTAAAGTTTTTGTTATTTTTCTGGAAAATATTGTTGAAGGTATGAACGAAAACTGGAAAAATAAAAGTGTTGGGGGAGAGAAAAGACACAAGAAATTATAGTGGTTCCCCTATAGGTACATCCACTCCCTTTACACCCCGTGAAAGAATTCACCGTGTAAAGAGTCTTTGTTACAAAGCAACCTTAATCCCAAGACCCCCTAACAATATTTCTCGACACACCAAGATAGCACCTCACTATCTTTACAAAAAGATGAAATTATCAAAAACAAACAAGATAGCACCCCACTATCTTTTACAACAACTCCCACCAACAATGGAGTAATCTTTACAACAAAGTAATTGACGAATAGCAAATGTATATGATTGTATCTTTGATCAATATCACTCTTACAAATGGACATAGTGCTCATAAAACTTTTTAATAAATGTTAAAGTATAAAATAAGTTTTCCAAACAATCTAAATGAAAGTTTAAAAGCAAGTGATATTGAAAATTTACAATTGAGAATTTGAAAGTTGTGGTGTGTGTAAAATGTTTTGATTCTCAATTAAATTTATAGAGGCTAAAAATACATTTACGAAGCAATGTTACTTTCTAAAAAAAGACATGTACCATATAGCACGACACGAAAGCACACGACACAGTAATAGCGGAAATCATGCGCATACAACAAAGGAAAATGCTATTTACAGCGACATATAGTTAGGGATGTTCAAAACCGAACAAATCCAATATAAAAACTGCAAACCGAAGTAATCCAAATTAAAACCGTAAAAAACCGCATTTGGTTCGAATGTATTTTCATCATTTTTTTACTCCGCACGGTTTGGTTCGGTTTGCGGTTTTTAACCAACCGAACCAATCCAAACCAAACGGCATCATATGAAAAACACTAATTAAACATATGATACATCAATATTTAAATAAACTCAATGGATTTTTTTTTATAAAATGACATATATTTTCTCTTGTTAAGTTTCATCTTTGCTTTTTATTTCAAAAATGTATTTATGTGTTACTTGAACTTTTAGAGAATGATAAAATCTTAGTTTTTTTGCATTTCTTACAAAATTTGATTGTGTTACGATGTTTTAGCTTTTTAACTTGATTTTAATGTCCGAAACAAAAAAATTATATTTTCTCAAAAAAACCGCACCAACCGATCAAACCCAAACCACATTGGTTTGATTCGGATTACATTTTAAAAGTCAACCGAACCAAACCAAACCGCATGCATTTTTATCTTGCGGTTCAGATGACTTTTAGGTTCAAAGCCGAACCAAACCGCACCTTGAACACCCTTACATATAGCATAACGAAAATTTCCAGATACAGTTGGCAAGTGTCTATTGGATGGTGTATTTGTTCACTTCCTATTTTTCAGTCACATCTCCTTGAATTTTGGCAAATAGTGCATTGTGATTAGCTGTTCTTTATCGTAATGTTATTTTTTTAAATATATAACACTGCTCTACAACAAAACATGGGAGAGAGAAATTCAATTATTTAAAGGAAATAGAAAGCATCCAACGGCATTGAATGATTCATGCATTCCCGTGCATGTAAAAATGTCGTTCCAAAAAGCATTTTTGTAAAACTAATGATCTAAGTGAAAACTAAACTATGTTAATTATAACTTATTTAACAACCTAATTAACTAACCAACAAAATTACAATCCTGTAACATCGCTTATGCCTCTTATAACCGCAAAGAGGTTAGAGGCTACATGGCCAATTGACAACATAGAAAAAGGATTGCATATTTTGAATTCAAACTAGAATTAACACTGACATAGCTGGAAAAAATAGATGAAAGCTGGAGTTGTGCAACAACTTTCTATATTGAAAAAAAAACCTTGAAAAGAAAAATACATATAGTTGGGCTGGTCTCACTCTTATGAAACTATTACATGAATTGATTTGTGAACCAACACTTAATAAACTTAGTTCAAAATGGGGAGAAATATAAAAAAATAGAACGCGAAAAGAACCAATAGAGTTTTTTTTTTGAAGAAAGAACCAATAGAGTTTTGTTTACTCATGTTACACTATTTTTTTAAATTTGTGTTTCTATTGGTTCTTTTCGTTCTTGGTTTGTTCTATTTATTTAATACTTCTCTCCGATTTGAGCTAAGTCTATTAAGTTTTGGTTCACTAATTCTCCTAGAAATCTATAATACTTGCAACCATTTTGACTATTTATACTTTTGGTATAGGGGTAAAACATATAGCTATTCTAAAACAAAAAGGATAATCATCGACAAACTCATTATGTTTTTTCTCGATATCAAACCAATCAGTGAGTGTAACTTTCAAGTCTCCTTTAAAAAATTGATGTTGAAAGCTTCTCTCTAAATGCATCCAATTAAAAGTTGAATTGGACCATAACTTGGAGAACCATAGAAAATAATTCTTTGTCAAGGAGCCAGAGAAAAACTCACTTTGAGCGCTTCCTTATTCTTTCTTAAACCTATTCAATTCCTCTCTCTCTCTCAAACTCAATTTCTTTGAACTCTCTCTAGAAAACAAGCCGTTGTTCCTTCCCTTTCGAATCCAAACCTCCAAGATGTAGCGGCTGTAGATGGTGGTGTGACGAGTGGTTTTGTCTTCCGCATCACCTCTTACCCCGACGGGGTTCCTAAGCCTCAATTTTCCGGTGGTTGTTGCGTTCGTTGCAGTGGTTTTTCACCGTTCCAGTGTCGGAGAGCTCGGGTGTTGGGTCTAAAACTCGTTGTTGTGTGTAATCCACCGCTTAACGTGTCGATTATGCTACAAGGTGAGATCTACCATTCTTTCCGACGGCCGCCTCTGCTCCAACACGATCAACCCTCCTTCGGCTTTTTTCTTTTTGATTCTTCGCCGTCTGCCAGGGTCGTGGTGGGTAACGATGGTGGCTTCAGTTTGGACGGTTGCTGCATATATGGGGTTGTTTGTTATGTGCAGGTTTTCATGATTCAGTTTTGCACCTACCACGTCAAAGGATTGGACTGCTTTGGGTTGTTGCTGTTTTTTTTAAAAAAAAAATCTGATTCGATTTCGGGATCAATTTTGGATTGGGTGGCTAGAAATGGCCGTAAATTTCCGTGGTTTGTCACAGTAAATTGTGGGTATGCGATGTTTGTCACCATGTTGGCGGTCAAGTTCATATGCCATCCTCAATGTGTCTCGGCTGTGATTGTATGTTCGCTTGATGTGGGCCAGAAATGGCTAATTAATGAGTTGATCAGTTGGTGCGCGTGAATTCCGTTAATTACCGTGTTGGCGGTCGAATCCACCCCCATTTTCAAGCATTTGTTTGTGGTACTATATAGACTCAAAAGAGTCGTCAAAGCTTGTTGTCTTTGTTGCAGGGAGTTGATGGTACGTGATCCGATTTTGTGTTGATGATCGGTTCATTCGCCAAACTTTAGACCCGAGCTTAATTGTTAGAAATGTTTAGGGTTGGATCCACTTTGTGGATTTTTTTTATTTTTTGGTTTTGCCTGTTAGGGTTGTTGACTGGGTCAGATTTTATGTCCCCCTAGTTTTTCCTGTAATTTTACCTTTTTTTATAATATATATGAGCAATTAGCAACAAATTAGAGTAGGGTACCAACTTAGTTGGACACTATTCTTTTTGATGTCATTTTTCTCTTGGCCTATAAAAGAAACTCTGAGTGCGTCGTCATTGTCAATGTGTCCTATAATGGTATAATCCATGTTTATTAATTAATGACCAAAATTGTATGTATATAATATTAGAAATAAGTCTGTTAAGAGTTGTTAATAGTTAATTAGTGAAGTTATTCATCTTTGTTAGTTGTTATTTTCTTCTCCTTTTCATATGAACTTATATGTATAAATAGGGTCCATTATATTCATTGTAATTCAGTTGATCAAATCGTCAATGATATTTGTTCATTAGAATTTCTATACTTTTCTCCCATTTATGAGTTGTCTCAAAAATTGTATAATGTATACCCTATTTATTTAAACTTTACTCTGCCTTTAAAATATGGTGAGATGAAAAGAATTTTTTTTTTGCATGCAGCTATACGCATCTCGCCCGATCGATTAAGATCAAACAATTCATATTTTGAAAAATATTATGATTATTTTTAAAAAATCTGAAATATCAAACTTGAAATTTTGGAAGTTTGAATTGATTGGTCAACATTCATCGAAATACATGCATTCACTAGATTGTGATTGCACACAATCCGGATCAAATGTTTTTTAGGGTTCATGTTCTTACTTCGAAATTATCCAGCTTTAAAGTCCTCTCTTTAGCTATAAAGTCTGAACTCACATTTCCATGGGATGTGGGCTAGATATCCATATCCCTACCAATTGATTAACCTTTGCTGACAATCAAAGTATAGTAATACTGGCAAATCTAACCATGACCAATCCTTATAGTTATAAAAACTATAGTTATGAATCACTAAACAATTATCTAAGAAAAAAAAAAGCATTATTTTAAAAAACTTCATTTTTTTTTGGACCCATTTTAACAAACTTCATGAATTATTATATGAAAAAGATTACATAGAGTTCACAGACACTGACCTCCAACGTCAAGCGATGAAGCATCGACACAAACATAGACATTAGACACACTATTGACACTCGCTCCTACACAATAATATTTCTTTAACAAAACCAGAGTGATTGAACGTAACTATATATGTCAGTATCACGTCGATATCAAACCTTCGATCTAAAGTGTCGATTCTATATAGATACCAACTCATTCCACACTAGTTGAGAATGAGATCTTCATCTTGTAGCCAAAGGAAACCAACGTTCATGAAAAGAAGATTGATAAGCAATCATAAACAAAAGGAAAACAAGCAAGAGTGCCACTCCCCATGGAGATCCACCAGCTCTATGCAATGATTCCCTCTCCTCTGGCAAAGGTAAAGTGAAAGATTCTCCACTTGAGAGACAATGAACAACGAGCAACAACATTAGTGGCACAAGAGCCAGCAAAATCTTCAGCTGAATAAACCTGTCCTCGTACACGTACTCATACTTTATGTACCATGAAAATGCTAACACGAAGAAAAGGATGAACATGAATAAACAAAGATGAACTGGGAAAGACAAATATTCCCAGAAATAGTAGCTATTGTTGTATCTTGCCATAGTTTCGAGGTTTATAGTGGCTTTGAATTAATCACACTTTATATTGTGAGGATGAAACTTTTTTTTTCTCTACCACGGGTGTTCATGAAACTTTTTTTTTTCTCTACTATTGATTCTTTGTTTTTTTATTTATTGTGAGGATGCATCGAGATTATCCCAGTAGTAAAGTGACAGTGTAATCAAAAGTTAAGGACAAATGGTGTTGTCCAATAGGAGGATGCCACAATGTTGTCGAAGTCGACCAGAACGTGTGAAGAAGAGAAAATCAAGGATGAAAAAAACAACTAGAATGCATTAGTTTCGGTTTGTGTCTGTGTGATACTAAAATATTGGGATCATATCATTGTGAAACTTGTGTCTTGTTTATTCGAAAGATGGCCCATATTTTCTATTTTCAAGCTATAATTTGGAGTCACGTCCCTTTATGTATTTAATAGTTTAAAGTCTATGTTTGTTTATGTGGTGAAACCACAATAAACATACGTTCAATTACAAGTATCTATTTCTAGCTTTTATTTTATTTTATTTTTTATGGTAGAAGTGCTTAGAAACACTAGAAAAACCTCCTAGACACAGAAAATCATTAATTTTCCCTTTAAAATTGTATGAGTTAAATATTTACATTTTTAAAATTTATGATTAGGCAAAACAGACTTTGATTTTGAATGACGTTGGTAGACTTAGAGTTTAATTTAATAATAAGTGATATAATTTAAAGACTAATTTGCTAGTAAATGTTCTATTTTATGAACTAATTTGTTTGTTTAAGAAATTATTAAAAACAAAGTTGGTATTAAGAAGATAGAAACACTAGGTTGTGAAAACAGGCAGAGGGGGAGAGAGACTAACGGTAGAAAATGAAAGAGATAGTTGCTAAATTGACAGAGTAGGAGGGATGGGAGATAGAGAGGGATATAGAAAGAGTAGGCATGACAACAAAACTCATACTTGCGGGTACCTGCTCGAACCAAACCCAATTTAACAAGTTTTACCCGATTCGACTGAGTTTGGGTATGAGTTTGAGTTTTCCCCGGTTTCAAAACACAGGTACGAGACGGGTAACAGAGATATATGTACCCATCCTGAACCCATATACCAAACCCTCCCTTAATGTAGAAAATCAATTTATTACCCTTTTTATATAAATAGAAACCAAAATCTTAAATCATTTCACGGACACAGTCAGAGTCTCAGTCTTTCAGATGACACTCATTTATCACAATTCTCTTTTCTCCTTCCATCTCTCTCTCTCTCTCTCTCTCTCTATCACCATAATCGTCAATCAACATCATCTCTTTGCTGGATAATGCATTACAACATTGCGCTCGAGGTTGAAAAAAAATTATTAATTTTTTTTATCCACTGTGTAGATGGGGTGGGGATACCCGAACCAATCGAGGACGGGGATGTGTTTTGATTTCTCATTCCCGACGGGTATGGGCAAGGTAATGAGTAAGTACATAGGAGTAGGGTATGGGGAAGGTAAAACCAGTGTTTTAAAACCCAGACCGACCCGACCGGTCGGACCGGTTGGACCAGGACCCGGAGGGTGCAACAGTTCGGGCAGGCTATTGGATTGGATATGTAATTAGTCTGCTAAAACCCGGTGTGACCCGGCCGGATCAGTGGGCAGACCGTTGAACCAATTTAGCCCACCCGACCCGTTTTTCCATTTTTTTATATATAAAAGGCAAGGCATATATTAAGACTATGACAATTTGACTCCATGGGCATAAATAGTTTATTGATTAGGGAATTGTTTTCTCTGTTTTTTGTTGACCATGTTCAGAACTTACTTTGGTTTGTCAGTCAATTATTTTTTGTTGACTATGTTCAGAACTTACTTGGATTTGTAAGTCTATTATATTTTGATTTCAAACAATGTTTAGAACATACTATGTTATAAAGATGGATTCTGAATTAGAACTTATTTGTGATGAGTTTTTTTATACAGTACTATTGTTTAACGTATGAGTTAATTTGAATTTGGATTGGAATTAGCATGAATTGCACTGCAGTTAAGAAATTAACTTGCAAACTTGCGGCTGTGAATATAATTTTTTAACTTACAAACTTTAAATAGAAAAAAAATGACATGATTTTTTTTATCAAAATTTTATTCATAATGTAATTTTTGGTCATGAATATTTTTATATAGACCGGGTCAATAGTCACGCGATCGAACCAGTGACCCACTAGTTCGACCAGTGACCCGGTGCCTTGACCGGGTCGATCAACGGTCCGGGTTTTAAAACATTGGGTAAAACCCGTCCCCACCCTGCCCCACTTCCATGCCAGAGAGAGAGAGAGAGTTACAAAGTGTTACAAAGGAATATGTGAATTGTGTATAGTGTTTTGGTGGCCGAAGGTTTGAACCGAGTTACTAATTTAATACCTCAAAATAAGTGAGTTTGTGGTTTAGTTCAGTTTGCTTTGGGTGTTAAAATAAAAACAACAAATCAAATTAAACTAAACTGCGCAATTGAGTGAAAAATTAACCTGAACACATCAAAACCAAATACGGTTTTTTGAAGATTTCATTTGAATTGGTTCGATTTGCAAAAAAAATAAATTAAGTTGATTTATTTTTCAATACCTTTAATAAATACATATGCCCACTTTTTTTTTTCTCTCTCACAACTAAATCATTATCACTAAAGTACCCAATACTATCAGTTTTGGAAATAATTACAACGATAAAATAAAGAATCATAGATAGCAATACTTTATATCAATTACTAAATTCAATAATAATAAATACATATACCCACGTTTTTTTCTCTCTCACAACTAAATCATTATCACTAAAGTACCCAATTCTACCAGTTTTGGAAATAATTACAACAATAAAATAAAGAATCATAGATAGCAATACTTTATATCAATTACTAAATTCTAATATTGTTACCAATTCTTGGCGGGGATACTCTAATCACACTATTATTCCAAAACTTGTATCATGTGCGGACGACATATCGGTATGGAAAAAGACTCATTGCAACAAACTAAAAATTGATATTGCAGATTGTTGCAAGCAGTTGCAGGAAACTCGGCTAGGCTCTAATGGCGAGGATCAAGTACGCATGTTTGAGCTTCGGAAACGCATGCAAAGATTGCTGTCCCAAGATGATGCTTACTGGCGTCAACGTGCAAATAATCACTGGTATAAGGATGGCGACATAAATACTAAATTTTTTCACGCATCGGCTACGGCTCGCAAGAAGGTAAACCGTATTAGTTCTCTTGATGATGATGCTGGTAATAAAGTTACTACTGAGCAAGGCATGCAGGATGTGGCCCGACAATATTTTGTTAATATTTTTCAACAACAAAACAGCGAGTTCTCGCCTGTTATTGACATTATTAATACTTTTGTTTCTACTACTGATAATGATATGCTCACGGCACCTTTTACAAAAGCCGAATTTAAGGAAGCCACTTTTTCTATGCACTCGGACAAGTGTTCCGGCCCTGATGGGTATAGTCCAGGCTTTTACCAACATTTTTGGAACTTATGTAGCGATGATATTTTTAAGGAGTGTTGTACCTGGTTAGACACGAGCCAATTTCCTTCGGACTTAAATATTACTAACATTGCTCTTATTCCAAAAGGCTTTATGCAGGCTAGTATGAAGGATTGGCGGCCAATAGCACTTTGCAATGTCCTTTACAAAATCATTTCGAAAGTGCTAGCAAACAGACTGAAGAATGTGCTATCTACATGCATCTCAGACAATCAATCCGCGTTTGTTCCGGGACGCTCTATTCTGGATAATGCTATGGTGGCAATTGAGGTTTTACACTTTATTAAAACCAAGACGCGAGGGGATGACAGATATGTCGCGCTAAAGCTTGATATTAGCAAGGCCTACGATCGTATGGATTGGAATTATCTGAGGGCTGTTTTGAACAAGATGGGTTTCCATCATCGATGGATTCACTGGATGGGTATGTGTGTCGAAACCGTATATTATTCTGTGATTGTCAATGGTGAACAGGTTGGTCCTATCATTCCAGGTCGTGGTCTCCGTCAAGGGGATCCTCTCTCCCCGTATTTATTCATCATTTGTGCCGAAGGTTTATCCTCCCTTATCAAAGACGCCGAAACAAGAGGTGCTCTCACGGGTACGAAGGTCTGTCGTCAAGCACCGTCCGTTTCACATCTTTTGTTTGCTGATGACTGTTTTTTGTTTTTTAAAGCTACTGAGGATCAGGCACAAGTTATGAAAAGTATTTTATCCATTTACGAGATAGCTTCTGGTCAAGCAATCAGTTTGCCCAAATCTGAAATTTATTGTAGCAGAAATGTCCCCGAGGCTCTAAAAAATAACATCACTAATATTTTAGGCGTGCAGGTGGTCTTGGGTACAGGTAAATACCTTGGGCTGCCTTCCATAATTGGTTGTGACCGCCATGCCACTTTTGCTTATATCAAAGACCGTGTTTGGCAGAAAATAAACTCTTGGAGTGGTAAGAGTCTCTCCAAAGTAGGTCGGGAGGTGATGATAAAATATGTGTTGCAGGCTATTCCCTCTTACGTGATGAGCATCTTTCAATTACCTACCACGTTAGTAGACTCCATCGAAAAGATGTTGAATTCCTTTTGGTGGGGTCATGGTAGAGCAACTCGCAGGGGCATCCATTGGATGAATTGGGAGAAGTTGTCTGCACCAAAGATCCACGGAGGTATGGGCTTCAAAGACCTCTCTGCTTTTAATTTGGCTATGTTGGGTAAACAAGGATGGAAGTTTATTACGGAACCGGACTCTCTGGTGGCACGCATTTTCAAAGCTCGGTACTATCCGACAGGTTCTTATCTCACGGCCATTGTTGGGCATAATCCCAGCTATGTTTGGCGCAGTGTTATGCGCGCTAGGTTTCTTGTTCGAGGGGGTGCCCGTTGGAGCATTGGTTCAGGTGCGTCCATTTCCATCCTAAATGAACCATGGTTGACTAATGGTGAGTTTATTGGCAGCGATATTCCAGGTGCCCACTTTGTTCATAATTATACTATTAATTCCTTGATGAATTTATATGACAAAAGCTGGAATGAACAGGTGGTTAGACAGATTTTTAGTGATGATATAGCAAACAAAATTCTGTGTACACCACTATTTTCTCAGGTCGAGGCAGATAGAATCATTTGGAAAGAGGAAAGGAATGGTAGGTATTCTGTCAAAAGTGCATACAGGTTATGTGTCACAGAGTTAATAGATTCTTCTTATAACAGGCGCCCGGGGTACTAGTCTGGTATTTGGAACCTTAAGGTTCCGCCGAAGGTCAAGAATTTAATCTGGCGTATGTGTCGTGGCTGTTTACCAACCCGTGTCCGTCTGTTGGACAAAGGCGTTGTCTGTCCAACCAACTGTGCTAGTTGCGCCTCAACTCATGAGGATCTTCTGCATGTCTTCTTTGAATGTCCTTTTGCTATACAGGTTTGGAACACGACAGGGCTTTGGGGTTCGGTGCAACACGCCCTTGCTCACACGGCCTCGGCATCGGAAGCCATTTTCTCTTTGTTAGAACATTTGTCTGTGGGTTTAAAGCAACGTCTGGCAACGGTTATGTGGAGTATTTGGAAACACCGCAACCTCCGTATTTGGGAAGATGCAACAGAAACGAGCGCAACGGTTGTAACGCGTGCTATGAATATGGTGACAGACTGGCAGCTGGCTAATGCACCATATATGTTGGCTTCAGGGGTGAATCATACCTCCGTACCGGCCCCTTCGCTGGAGGTCCCCACCTCACATCAACATCGAACAAGGTGGCAACCCCCTGAGATTGGTAGGTACAAATGTAACATAGATGCAACTTTTTCTTCCCATTTCAACCGTACAGGCATATATATTTGTGTTCGGGATGCAGAATGTACTTTTGTTCTGGCTAAAACTCTTACTTTTCCCTGCACAGTCTCGGTGGATGTGGGTGAGGCCTTAGGACTACATTCCGCTCTGCAATGGCTTAGCGACATGCTGCTTACCAATGTAGATTTTGAGACATATTCTAAGTTGACAACTGATGCCTTCCTCTCTAACAGGAACGACTTTTCAGAATTTGGTTGTATTATTTCTTCTTGTCGTTCTTTGTTTACTGCCTACTTTTCTAACTCTAGGGTGGAGTTTGTCAGGAGACAAGCCAACGAGGTCGCTCATGCTCTTGCAAGAGAGGCCACGTCTTTAGCTAGTCCCGTCGTTTATTTCGAGATACCCAATTGTATTGAAACTCTTATTATTAATGAAATGCTATAAGCATGTTTCTTTCAAAAAAAAATAATTATGCATAAAATCATCACTCAATAGCCGGAACACATATAATAGAATTAATCACAATATTACTAATATATCAACAAAATTATGATAAGATAAAAAGTTAAAATAGAACAATAAATTGAACTAAAAGAAAATAGGACAATAAAAAGAAGTAATTAAATATAAATATGCACACACTTATTATTGAACTAATACACACAAAAAACATCACAATAATTGCTGGAGCACATATATACATAGAAAATGAACTAAAATAATAACTAGTAATTTATTATTCTTATATTTGATTCATGCTAAAACAACTATGGGATACATTCTTAATTTTGCATTTATAACATTATTAGAAATTGTGTAGCATGGATACATCACATATATATACGCGTGCGTTTAGTTTTTCATGGAGGCTTTCCCAGCACTTGACTATTGTCCCTAACTGCCACCCTCATTTCTACCACCGCAAAAATATTCTATAACATTTCCACCATTGCCTCTTTTTCCACCACTGCTCTCCTTTCCACCTTTGAAAAGTTCTATAACTTTACACCACTTCCTCCTTTTCCACCGCCTCCTTTTCCACCACCGGGAATAGGTATGTTGTATCCACCACTGCCCCCTTTTCCACCATTACCACCCTTTCCTCCGCTAACCCCTTTTCCACCTCTAGTCCACCATCCTTGGCCCCAACCTTGCATCTTCGCCCATCCATCGACGTACCCCTTTCCACAATGACCCTCTATTCCATCGCCACACTTGTCATTGTTTTCCCCTTCGTTACCATTCCAGATTGCACCTAAGCTTGGTCAATATGCACAACAATCAACTCCAATGTTAGTATTTGATTTTTCTATTTCCTAAACTGAAAATAAATCTTTTTTATTAGATATAAACAAAAGAAAAAATTGCTTAAATAAATATTATCTACAAATATACTTTGTTTCACTTTTTCATAAGGCTCAATTCCCAGAACAGAGATAAGAAGTAGTGCATGGAAGCACAATAAGAATAAAAGTTTGGATTTCATCCTTGCTATAATTAAGAGTTTCTTGTGAAATATGAGTTCAATTAACCACTATTTATAATGATAATTGGATAAGATAAACGTAAGAAGAATAGAAAGAGCATTATGAGATAAACAATATATTATATGTTGTACATAAAAAATGTATAAAATATAATATTTGGTTAGCTAATTTTGAGGATAATGAGTCGTCGACACTTATTGAGTCATTGAAGGGTTATATATAGATATATTTTTAATCAAGGAAAGAAAGTTTGCCTAACTATGACAAATAGAAAGTGAATTAGAAGTTTGGTAGTTTCTTTTTCAAAACCAAAATTTTCAATATATGATATATTTTATATTGTACAATAAAAAAATATATAAAATATAATGTTTAACTAGTTGATTGCGAAGAATATGAGTCATCATCATCACCTACTGAGCTATATAAGAGTTACATTTTGGAATATTTATCAACCGAAGAAACTTAGTTTAAATCACTACGGCAACTAGCAAATGGCAAAGATGTTTGAAAATTTCCTAATCAAATTCACAATTCTCATTTTTTTTTTTAGAAAATTGATAATCATAGTTCTTTGTTCAATATAATCTATAACATATTTTCCCCTTCTTTTTATTTGCTTCTCCTTCTTCATATTTATGAGTTACCCCTTCTCTTTACGGGTCTATATAAAGTTTTGATCATTTCACACGTATTAATACCATACAAAAATAATATAAACCATTGCCTCAAATATTTACATCTCTCATTTTTATGTTAAAACCGTCAATTTTCATCCTACTCAAATAATAAATTCTACAATTTTCTCTCTAAATCGTATTACTTTTCTCTTGTATCACCCTATCTTTCTAACTCTCGACCACATATCATTCTCACTTTACTTCTTTTCATACATTCTAATATTGTTTTTTCTCGTGAATTGGGCGATGGCCTGCATTACCACTGCTTCTTATACTTTTAATGTTAATGGAGATTTGACTAGTCATTTTCAAGCTAAGAAGGGGCTCATATAGGGTGATCCAATCTCGCCTTATCTGTTAGTGATTTGTATGGAATATTTGAATAGGTGTCTTATGCAACTTAAGAACAACTCTGATTTCAGATATCATCCTAGACGCAAAAAGTTGAATTTAATTCATGTGTGTTTCGCTGATGATTTCCTTGTGTTTTCAAGAGCGGATGCGGGATCTGTTACTCAGATGTTTGAAGCTTTTAATATGTTCTCTGCTGCATCTGGACTCAAAGCTAACCAAGCCAAAAGCTCAATATATTTTGGAGGTGTAGCCTTAAATATACAAAAGACAATCCTCACTAAGTTCAGTCTTACCAAGGGTGAGCTCCCTTTTAAATATTAGGGGGTTCCTCTATCTGCTAAGAAATTAAATGTGATGCAATGTCAACCTTTGGTAAAGAAAATTGTTAGTAGGACAGAAAACTGGTCCTCTAAGTTGTTATCTTATGTTGGACGACTACAACTTATTAAATCACTGTTATTTGGTGTGCAAACTAATTGGAGCCAAGTTTTTGCCCTTCCTCAAAAAGTCTTAAAATTAATTCAAATTGCTTGTAGAGTTTTTTTTTTTTGGACCGGTAAATCTGAAATCTCAAAAAGAGCTCTTATTTCATGGGAGCATATTTGTTTACCTAAATCAGCTGGTGGGTGGAATGTCATAGATTTGAAATGTTGGAACCAAGCTGCAATTAGTAAGCAAATTTGGAATCTGTCCCATAAGAAGGATGTCTTATGGGTGAAGTGAGTTCATGAATATTACATAAAAGGGAGGGATATGCTTCTAATGGAAGTGCATTCACAAGCTTCATGGGTTGTTAAGAAAGTTTTTGATGCAGCAAAAACTATTTCAAATTCCCATGGTAATATGCTTCAGCATGCTAACTTTTCTATTAAGCGAATGTACAATGCTTTAAGAGGTGATTTTGTCAAAGTTAGTTGGAGGAAGATAATTTGTAATAATCCTGCCCCTCCAAAGTGTTTGTTTGTTACTTGGTTAGCTATACATTGTAGATTGCTAACATGTGACAGATTGAGTAAAGTTGGAATACAATGTGACCAAACTTGCATCTTGTGTAAAAAAGAGAATGAAAGTCATTCTCATATATTCTTCACTTGTGAGTATTCTGAGGCTGTTTGGATAGGTGCAATACAAAGGAGTAACATGAGCATTGATACTAGCAACTGGCAGGATGTGATGCATTATATTCAAAGTCAGTACAACAAAAACAATGGTACTCATCACATGAGTAGAATGGTGTTGAGTATAACTCAGTATATGATTTTGAAGGAAATGAATGTCAGAAGGTTTCAACAAAGTTATCAATCAGTTCATGAGCTCCTTAACCAAATAAAAGAGATTGTCTACATTAGTGGGTTGAAATGTAAGAAGATGAAGTGTCTAATGATAAGCTTGTGAGGTCTTTGACCTGTCTTTTTTGTTTTTGTGTTTTTGTTATTGTAGTGTTGGAGCCTAGCTCTTCTTGAATTAGTGGTTTCTTGATGCCATGTAGTTTGTAATTATTGTTTTGGTTAATAAAATTTATCTCTATTTACCAAAAAAATATATTGTTTTTTCTCTTACATATATATAGGTGCTGATAATTTACACCCACCTAAAAACACTAAGGAGTAAATTAGCAACTTACACGTACCTAAAATCGTTAAAGAGTAAATTAACAACCTACAACCATTTAATTATTTGGAAGTTATACCCCACACCCTTGCTATTATACCTTCACCCCAACATTTTACACAAACTACCAAATTTACCCTTTATATAAAATAAAACATATTTTACCCTCTCACTTATTCACCCCACTTTCACCCCTACATTTGTGAAGAAAACGAACGGTTTATGGAAAACACAAACAACGCAGAAGCAAACAACTCAAACAACGCAAACAGTAAGCTTTGTTCTTTGTTCTTTCTCTTAATCTTAATCGTTCAATGTATATGGATTTGTTAATCGCTCAATTGATTGAGGTTTAAGGTTTTTTAGGGCTTGTTAACGTTTTATGGGGTAGTGGGTTTGTTCCCGAAAAAAGCTTGCGATGATTCCCGGAAAACGCTTGCAAAGCGTTTCGGTTGATTTTATGCAAATTGTTGTGGTTGAGTTTTCCGGAATTGTTTCAAATTCTTTCCAGAATCGTTTCGATTTCTTTCCGGAATGGTTGCGTGAATGATTTCCGGTTCAGTTTTTTTTTTCTTTTCAATTTTAAGTTCTTACAATTTTAGCTAAGAAATGCTTACAAATGAATAACACTTACCGATGAGTAATAAAAAGGCATATCAAGTCTACTTTCTCTCCCAATAGGTTGCAAATTACTAGAATGCTATTAGAGTGAAATTATGCTCAAAATACGTAAACCTCCATGAGCTAAAAATATCCAATTATTTTTATTAGTTCTAGATAGAATGGATTCATATGGTAAGAAAGGGTTGGATCAAATTATTTATGGCCATGACTTGCTTCAGTGTTAGTCTTTTGTTAGTTGGTTAAAAATCCAATTATTTTTATTAGTTGGTTAATCTTTTGTTTGGATGTCTTTGCTTCTCCGTGTTCTCAATGTGTTGTGATGTTGAACTTTGTGAAGCATTATCAAGCTTCAGTGTAATCAATTTTAAATCTGCATAAAACCACTCTTGCAAAGAGTCAAACTTTTAAGTTTGTTGAGAATTCGATGAAAAAATCACATCAATAAATATTTGATGTGTGGAGTAAGGAATAATCAAGCAACTAAAACAAGTGTATGGAACAGTTATAATCACAAACAAAAGTAGAAAACAGCGAGAGAAAAGAAGAGAGAACACAAAAGAATTTGTTTACCCAGTTCAGTCCAAAATTGACCTAATCTGGGGGAGAGAGTAGCTCTCCATTCCACTATAATGATGAGTAACTTTACAAAAGAGATATCAATGGGTTACAAGAATAAGCCTCCCGCCTAATTCTACCCAAAGTCTCAATCTCTTCCCGTAACCAAGAGACTCAATCCTAATAGTGTTTCCCAAGGTGAATCAACCCTCAAACCCTACTGTTTGTTCCCAATAGACAAACTTTATACAAGCCCTAATTTTGTTGTTGCCTTTCTAAACCCTTGTTTCGGCCCCCTCTATCTCTCAATGTTTACTCTGATACAAGGTCTATATTTATAGTAAAAGTATCGCTTAAAATTTGGAACAAATCTGCACTAAAAAATATGTTTCTGTTATTCGCATTCAACGCACAATCGTGCCACGTTGCGAATCCATCGTGGCAAGTTACGATGTCATCGTGCCACGTTACGATGCCATCGTGGCACGATTTTTCCAATGACTTGCTTTAGGATCTTGTTCAACAGTCGTGACACGTTGCTTCTCCATCGTGGCATGATTTCTCCAGAACCTAATTTTAAGTTAACTCTCACAAAGTTGCAACTTAGACAATGAGTAGAGATTAGAGTTAAGCTTGTGGTTGTGTAAATAAATTGTAGTACAGATGCATGGATAAGCGTACAAAACATTGTTTGAATTTAGAGGAAAAGAAAAGGTGAGAAAATAGAGTAAATTTTTCTTATGTGGGTAGTGATAGTTGATAGAAGATCAGTAATATTTTTTCTAGAGTTTTTGAATGTGAACTTGGTTGCCTTTTTTATACTGAGATCTTTTCTCTTGGTGAAAATGAAAAGAGATTGAAAATCCTGGGTATGTTATTAATGTTTATGTTGCATACAAAATGATAATTAAATTATTATCAGTTTTCTCTTATCAAACTAGTACCAATACCATTCAATTATTATGGGGTGACATAGTTAGTTAAGCTTTTTGTGATGTTATTGTTTAAGTTTAATTCTTGTACTTTTTTTAATAATTCTGTCTTTTCTATTAAGTGGTTCAGTGCAGAGGACGATGTGGCAAGATTATACGCATAAGACAAATCGAACGACGACATGAGGGGGTTCGGTGCAGAGGACAAGGTGGCAAGATTGTACGCGTAGGGCGAAATTACAAACAACAACATGAGGTGGTTTGAGATCAACCAGCCGTACAACAAGCGAAGGAGCAACTCATAAATCAAGAGGTAGAGAAGCATGGACTTGTGGCAGTAGAGCAGCATATGGATCAAGATGTGGAGCAACCACATTTTTTCGTAGCACTTTGTGTTGAACTTTCATCTCGCTTGTACCTTACACCCTTGTCACACCCCAAAACTAAATTATTAATTTGTCCTCTCTTTTCGGTGGTATTTGATATAGTAATGGTAACAATCACTTTATTTTTAATTCCTATCTCCTTAGCCCAGCTTACAACAACTTCTCTTTTATCAAACCTTTGTGTAATTGTGAGTGCAGCAGTGGTGTCTACACATGATTGATCTTTATCACATAATTGAGGTATCTCCGTAACTATTTAAAAATGATATAAAAAAATAGAAATTCAGAAAAAGTGAAAAAACTAAAATGTAATTTTTTTAACAAGAAACTATTACTAAAATGAACATTTAAAAAGAAATATATATAAGCAAGTAATAATATAATAATCAAGAATATAAGTAGTAGTATTAAGCAGGTTGGAATTTAAAAAAAATGAAAAAAAATAAATGCACCGGAAAACTAGCATCAACGTTTCCGGTTCCTTATTTCTACAATGAAATTGTTTTGTATTGAAACATAGCTAGCATGAACCGGAAAGGTTTTTATGTTATATCCGATATATATATATATATATATATATATATATATATATATATATATATACACACACACACACGGAAAGCGTAGCATTCTAGTTTTCCAAATTATTTTCGGAACCGTCCACACGAGTTTTCTGAAATATTTTTGGAATCGTCCATATGAGTTTTCGGAAACATTTTAGAGAAAAATAAAAAAAAATGGAAACTCATATCTGGATGTGGGGTGAAGTCGGAGATATTAAAAATGAGGGTGATAAATTTATGTTTAAAAGGTTAAATAATAAAAGGGGTAAAATTGAAATTTTAAAAATTTGTAGGGGTGAAAGTACATGTGTGTTTGAGTGTAAGGTAAAATTTCCTAATTATTTACATCATTTCAAATATTGTTTCCTTTAAAGCTTGTATCAACTATCATGTCAATTAAATTATTTACACCCGCTTTTTTCATTTCAAATATTGTTTCCTTAAATACTTGTATTATGTTAAAGAAAATAAAAATAAAAATACTGGGCACTAAAAATCCTATCGATCAATGTAAGTCTTAAGGCATACACCAAATCTCAACCATCAAATCTAATTAATTCAACAGCCCACAATTAATTCATAAGAGATGCGCGTGAGCCTTCTTTTTTGTTTCATACTTTATCACAGCCAACATGAACAAATCTCTGATCTACAACAAACCTATCAATTTGATGAAAATCACGGCGTCTTTGAAAACCTAAAACACAGGAGTGAATCATTCGAAGCATCTTCGTATTTTTATTTTGCTTTAACATATTTCCCTTGTATCCAACGTCTTTCAACAGTGACACAAAAAATCCCCAAAATAAGATACAAGCCCGTTTATCTTTCATGTAAGTTGAATTTTGATTGCTGTGTTGAATCTGGATTAAGCTGTTTAGATTGTGGTGCACAATTTTTCTTTTCCACATGAACTCCATTTATTTGGCAGTGATATTAAGGGATAATTCATATCAATTTTCGGTTGTTGAACTTTCAATCATTAATATGGTTTTAGACAATCACTAGAAATTGGCACAAAGAAAATCACTCTGGAAATTTAGTCTCAATGAATTCCTATAAAATTGAAGTTTTAGATTAAGAACATGAATTCAAATAACTATGGAAATGTGAAAGGTATTAAAAGTGAAATTGAAAATGTTGAGAAGAAGTCATTAAGGTTCGGGTTCGAATCCCTTCAAAGGCTTTTTTCAATAAACATTTTTTAGATTAATTGTTGGAGAATTTCAATAAACATTTTTTAGATTAATTGTTGGAGAAAGGAGAGAAATTTTCAGATTAGAATTAGGGTTAAGTATAATTGACATAAATAAAAGATTAATTGTGTGGAGAAATGAGAGAAATTTTTAGATTAGAATTAGGGTTAAATATATCTTGACGGGTTAAGATTTATAAATAAGAGATAAGAGATATTCTCTAAAAGAACAGGGCATTTGATATCAAGAAAATTGTCCGTGGTGAAAAATGTTGAGAAGGCCAGTAAGGTTCGGGTTCGAATCGATTTTTTTTTTTTATATTAGAATTAGGGTTTAATTAAGGTTTAATATAGCTTGACGGGTTAAGTTTTATGAATAAGAGATAAGAGATACTCCCTCAAAATAAAAAAGGGCGTTTGACATTGAGATATCAATTAATGGAAGCAAAATTAAATCAAGAAAATTGTCAGTGGCTTAGTGGTGAAAATGTTGAGAAGAAGCCAGTAAGGCTCGAGTACAAATTTGTTTAGATTAATTGCGTGGAGAAAGGAGGTAAATTATTAGATTAGAATTAGGGTTGAATCAGGGCTAAGTATAGCTTGTCGGATTAAGATTTATATATAAGAGATAAGAGATACTCCCTAAAAAACACAGGGCGTTTGATTATGGATATCAATTAATGGAAGCAAAATTAAATCCCTTCAAAGGCTTTTTTCAATAAAGATTTTTTAGATTAATTGCAAGAGAAAGGAGGGAAATTTTCAGATTAGAATTAGGGTTTAATTAGGGTTAAGTATAACTTGACACAAATAAGAGATTAATTGTGTGGAGAAAGGAGAGAAATTTTTAGATTAGAATTAGGGTTTAATTAGGGTTAAGTATTGTTTGACGAGTTAAGATTTATAATTAAGAGATAAGAGATACTCCCTCAAAAAAAAAAAAAGGGCGTTTGATATCAAAAAAATTGTTAATGGCTTAGTGGTGAAAATGTTGAGAAGGCCAGTAAAGTTCGAGTTTGAATCGGGAAATTTGTAGATTAGAATTAGGGTTTAATTAGGGTTAAGTATAACTTGACGGGTTAAAATTTATAAATAAGAGATAAGAGATACTCCTTCTAAAAACAAAAAAAAAACAAAAGGGCGTTTGATATTGAGATATCAATTAATAGAAGCAAAATTAAATCAAGAAAATTGTCATTGGCTTAGTGGTGAAAATGTTGAGAAGAAGCCAGTAAGGCTCGAGTTCGAATTTTTTTAGATTAATTGCGTGGAGAAATGAGGTAAATTTTTAGATTAAAATTAGGGTTGAATTAAGGCTAAGTATAGTTTGACGGATTAAGATTTATATATAAGAGATAAGAGATACTCCCTAAAAAACATAGAACGTTTGATATTGGATATCAATTAATGAAAGCAAAATTAAATCAAGAAAATTGTAAAAGGTTTAGTGGTGAAAATGTTGAGAAGAAGTCAGTAAGGGTCGGGTTAAGATTTATAAATAAGAGATTTATTGAACTAGACCATCGACCCGTGCACATATTAACTATAATATATGAACATAATAATAAAGTATATCACATAAAAGATTTGACTCGTAAACACACATAATTTGATGGATATAAAATATTAGAGATAATTGAAATTAAAATACCTCTAGTGTTTTGTAAAAAAAAAGAGAGATTTAAAAAGTCGATTAAAAATGTGATTTTCAGATTCTAACTATTAACATGGTAAAATTGGTTGTTTACAAAAATGTTAATTTAAAATTTAAGGTTAATAAGGTCTATGCATACAATTTTTTATAAGGAAACTTTTTTTTAAGGATTCAAAGGGAACATATAGTTACAAATTGTGGAGCATATTACATCTATTTAACATATAAATAATAAATACAACTCACATTTATCTATCCCTTTGAAACAAAAACAAAAAAACTCCCATAGGAACATATATGCAGGAACATTTTTTTTTCTTGTAGGAAACTTATAATTACGTGTGGAGTATATTACAACCATTTAACATATTTTTTTTCTCTAAAAACTGTAATCAATATAGGAAGAGCATAAACCAATATACATAAAAATTACTCCAAGTAAAACCCTCAGATGCAAAGGCATTGGCGTAAATTTTTTATGGATGTTATGTTTGTGCAAACTTTTCATTTACTTGTTGATTTAATTCCGTCTATCTAGTCTTTAAGTGGATCTGGACTAACAAAGGACTTCAATTCCAACGTGTGGAGATTTTACTCTAACTTTTCATCTATTGAGTGTTCCTTGATATGCATTGGAAGCAGAATGACAATTTAATGCTGATATAAATAGATGTTAATGATTACGTTGGAATTGATCAAAATGGATGAAGGGATGTTATTATGCATTAAACATGAACCATTTAAAGTAATGACATTAATAACATGTTGTGGGAATTCAAATTCGATTTTCAAATTGGCAAGATGGTTTAAGAGTATTAATTGCGTGGAGAAAGGAGGGAAATTTGTAGGTTAGAATTAAGGTTAAATATAGCTTGACCGATTAAGATTTATAAATAAGAGATAATTGCGTGGAGAAAGAAGGGAAATTTTAAGGTTAGAATTAAAGTTTAATTAGGGTTAAGTATAGCTTGACCGGTAAAAATTTATAAATAAGAGATAATTGCGTGGAGAAAGGAGAGAAATTTTTAGGTTAGAATTAGGGTTTAATAAAGATTAAATATAGCTTGACCGGTTAACATTTATAAATAAGAGATAAGAGATAATTGCGTGGAGAAATGAAAGAAATTTTTAGGCTTGAATTAGCGTTTAATTAGGATTAAGTATAGCTTGACTGATTAAATTTATAAATAAGAAATGAATGAATATCCGTATTGTTTTTTTGTAAAAAAAAAAAATCAACATTTTCTCTACTCAAAAATGAATATCGTATTTCAAGATTCTTATGTTCGGCAATACAAGATTTACCATTTTATGACTTGCAAAATTCGATACACTTGTCAAGACGCTGTCACATACTCACATATCACAATTATTGTCAATTTCATCGATCTATTGTTGAATACTAGTTAGTAGTTAAAGTGACATATATGTGTTAGGTCGATAATATAATTTAATGATGCTTATATTTTGATATATATTTTAGAAAGATAATTGTCTTGAATTCAATTTCTTGTGCCTCTTACTCTGCCGACAGATCTGACTATAAGAAAAGAGGTTAGAGGCTATAGCTAATGACAATGTAGACGTATAGGAAATAAATTAATACTTTCAATTCCAAATTCCAGCTTGAAGTAACACAAACATAGATGAAGGTTAGAGTTGCGCAATAACAAAATTTATGTATAACTTAACTATGTTGTGCTCTGCTTTAAAAAAAATGTATGACAAGAGGAATTAATATACATGTATTATTGTTTTAATAGAATATAGGTGAAAAAATCTCAAGACTTGCAAAGTACTTATAAATTACCATATTAAAAATATATTACATATGGTTCATATGATAGCCTTCAACGGCAACCTACGAAACACATGTCCCCAATACGTAGGCATCAATAATAATTTTTTTTTTAAAAATTAATTAAATGTAGCTACATGTATCTACATCACCTTGTAATCATACATCAACCCATGTCTAACACACAGGACACACATTCAATCTAAAGTATCAGTTCTAAGTAGACACCAACTCATTTGGTACATTTTGAGAATAAGATCTTCTTCACCTGGTAACCAAAGGAAACCAACGTTCATGAAAAGAAGACTGATGAGCCATCATGAACAAAAGGAACACAAGCAAGAGTGCCACTCCCCATGGAGATCCACCAGCTCTATGTAGAGACTCTCTCTCCTCTGGCAAAGGTAAAGTGAACGATCCTCCACTTGAGAGACATTGAACAACAAGCAACAATATTAGTGGCACAAAGGCCAACAAAATCTTCACTTGAATAAACATGTCCTCGTACATGTATTCATAGTTTATGTACCATTCCACTCTCCATCTTCTCCACAATAGTGACAATTATGTGTATTATCACTATTATTGACAAACAAAAGCAAGGCATGTCATTAGTCCATGTACTTCCACCATATTATAGCATTGGTCCTTGCATTTAAAGTTTAAATCACTATTATTTGTGGAATATGACAATGGTCTGTTGTATGGTAAAAATAATGGAAAAAAGTACGTCATAAAAGTGATTATTGGCCGTTAAACATGTAAATTTAAAATGATGGTAATGTTGTATTTTTGAGTTATTATTAAATATTTAAGAATTTATTTATTAATAGGAATCATTTTCAAAGTAAATTACACTTTCTTCCTTTAAGAGAACCTTAATTTATCTTCCCATTCCATCTTACGTTAAAATATACATTATCTTCCCTTGCAAAGTAAACATATATGTAAAAAAAATATATACTCCTCAATGATAATTAAATTTAAATATTTTGTTATTAATTTGAAGATTTTAGAATATAACATAATTTTAATTAGCTTATTTCATCAATTTCAATTTTTTTTAATATTTTCCGTGAACATAGCTCACTTGGCAGTAGGAACATCAGAGTTAGAGAAAAACGACGATGCAATAAGAACAAAGCTTAATCTTTCATTAAAAAGAATTTTTTATTTTATTTTTTAGAATTATTCTCAATAATAATAATAAAACATAATAATGTCATTGGAATATTTAAAAAAGAAAAAGAAATAAAAGGTTCAGGACTAATACCAAAGTGTAGGGACCAATAATAAAAAATGTTGAAAGTGCAATGACTAATAATGAATTAAATATTTGGAATATTTTAATTCTAACAATTTTGTCTTTTAGTGTGCCACATGGTGTGGAATGATTGGTCTATGTGGCAAATCGTTAGTTTTAGTTTTTTTTAACTTAGACTTAACAGAAGGACTAAAACCAAAATTTTTCTAAATTGCAGGGTCCAATCCCAAACAAAAAAAAGTGATGGGATCAATATTAAAATCTGATGAAATTACAGGAACCAATCACATATTTAAACCTTCTTTAAATGTTGACTAGTTAAAGAGGCATGTTGACCAGTCAAAGAGTCTAAGAAGAAACATGGGGTACCGGATGAAAAAAAGAAAAATAAGTGAGCTTCTAATCCTAGTTTTTTTCTTTTTTTTTTTTACAAAAATACATGACATTCAATCATTTAAATTATCATAGTAAATCGATATAATGTAAATTCGCTAAAACCAAAAAGGATAAATTTGCCAACAAACTTACATCATTCATGTTAATAACATAAAACGACATAGTACATAAGCCTACACATGTAACTATATTCAAGTCTCTCGGAATATTCATGTCTTCAGGCCTGCAACGTGGAGGACGCCAAAGTCATTGATTAGATGCACCGGATCGAAGTTGATATGACAATCTAAACCGAACAAATACCTGAGCGAAACAAGAAAGACAAACAACGCAAAACAAAGACGACGAGCAAACCAACATCACACTAAGACGACAAAATTACAAAATAAAAATATAACAGATGTGAAAAATCCCTTGTTTCAATAAAAGGGAAAGAGAAAAGTGAGTTAGAGGGTGATTTTGGGGTAAAAATTGACCATAAGTCACACATCTTTAGTGATGAAGGAGAATAATCTAGAGTTTAAGTGACGGGTCACAAGAAAAAAGTGAAACATTTTGAACATTTTGTACTACTACTCCCAGTGTTGTTACTGACCCGACAAAAGAAGTGGGAGAATTAGGTTTCATTGAGCTTTGGCATATAAATACAAGTGCGGCAAGAGTCAGGGGATGAACGTTAGAGAGCACACATCACAGGATCATCACGTTTTGGGAATCAATGAATTGAAGGAAAGGGCAGCCACACAATGGAGAGAATACCAACACCGTAGTGAAAAGAATTAAAGTGGAGAAGAAAAAGCTCGTGAGCAATACATCTCTGGTTTTATTTTCTTTCTATTATGTTGTTTAATTTTTCTAAACATAAGTAGCTAAAGTTTCAATTGATTGGGCTTTCGGATGTATTTGTCTTGAGATGTTTGAACATTTAAATTGTGAAACTCTATTATAATGTAATGATCCTATATAAAATGATTTCAAATATCAATTGATTGATTCATAATTATTCAAAATGATTTAAATCTTAGTTTTATTCAGAATTATTTGTTTTTAATGTTTTTTTTTATATTGATCCTATATAAAATGATTTCAAATATCAATTGACTATATATTGACACTAGCTATTGAATTAGATTTAATAATTATGATTAATCCAACGGTCAATCGAGGGATAAATGATTGTTAGATTATGACATAGAAATTATCATTGATATACAACCATCAACGGTTGCTGATTCACCTACGGAATTAGGGAGTTGTAACTCTAGAGGGCTCTAATCCAAGAGATTGATCAGAATCAACTAGTTAATTTGTCGTGAAATACGAGAATTATTGTTGAAGATAGGTGCAATTTATCAAACAACGAGAGACAGATGATTCAAAGACCTAGTCATCTTCCCTTCAAATCTTAAACAAGTTGCAAAAAACATTAATAATAATGATTTTGCCGAGTAGAAATTCAAACGGTCCGCATGGAAACAAAGCTTATAAATTTTATTACTTTGATGCATACTTAGTATACTTGCTAAAAAATTATTAAATATTTGGCTCTATTGTCGGGGAATTTTGAATCATTATTTCAATGAAACAATTTCATTATTATTAAGATTTATGTCATTTATATTTTTGTCTATATATCGTAACATCCAAAAATAAAAAATGGTGACACCAATTTAAATTGACAAAGGAAATGATGGACAAAGACGAAGTTTGGGAATTATGATTCTCTCTCGAGAGTTACATTAATTATGTGTGATGTAATAACATAAATCTTATAAATACTAATAATATTTATTTCATGGTAAGACTATAAGGTCATTCTTTATTTTATATTTCTTACAATATTGAGTATTGTGTCAGCATGTATACATCATACATGTATATGCGTCAAGTTTTTCATGGAGGTTTTCCCCACGCTTGACTTGTTTCCTCAATTGTCTTTCTCTTTTCCACCACCTCCCACCTTTCTACCAATGGGAAAACCTATGTTGTTTCCATCACTTTCCCCGTTTCCTTTGTCGTTCCTTTTTGCATTATTGAGAAATTTTACAAAATTTCCAATACGGCCCCCACTATCGGGAAAGGTTTTATCGTTTCCACCATTGCAAGCGCCACCATCCTTCCAACGCACCCACCATCCATAGCAATTTAGCTCTTCATATGGCTCATCTTCTTCTATTTCAACCACTGAAAAATATCCGAAACTTTTTATTAAATATTAAAAAAAAGAAAAAAAAAACGGTGTATACATGGCTACTATTTATATATAAAATGGTCTATACATGGCTCCTCTTCTTCATAAGACTCAATTGCCACAACAGAGGTAAGAATAAAGGCATAAAAGAACAATAAAATAATCAATTTGGTTTTCATCATAACTACAACTAAGAGTTTCTTATGAAATAGGATTTTAATCGATACTTATTTATAATGACCATGGGGCAATATTGATATGTGAAGAATAAAGATTTTGAATAGATAAAATATAGTGTACAATAAAAAAATATAATGATCATGGGGCAAATTGGTTAACTAATTGTGAGGATAATGGCTATTGAAACCATTGAAGAATTACATTTGGATATTTTTGTTGCCCGAGGTAAATAGGTTTTTTAAACCATGACAACTAGAAAATGATTAAGATATTTGATAATTTCTTTAATGAAAATCATAATTCCTTTTTTTTCTTTTTCTTTTTCTTTTTTTGTTTGTAAAAAATGATCATCATAGTCAAGAACAAATCGTTATGTGTTCCATATCATCTATAACGAGCCATAACATTAATTTCGTTAATGCATATGTATCGATTTATGTCCATAGCTTTCTGACATCCCAACTATGTTGTCACTTCAAAAATCTTACAATCAATTGCATTAGCTCAAAATATTTATTGATATTAAAAAAGAAAACAAAAGTAAGGGGGAATGGGTTTATGGTGATATGTTATATTCAAGACTATAATATTCTATCAATATAATAAAAGGAAACTACCCTAGAAAAATCATATACATCATTTTCTCAAATTTTTACACATCTTTTTTTAGGTAAAAATTGTCAATTTCTTTCTAGATCAAATAATAAAATCTAACATTTTCCTTAAAAAAAATAATCTAACATTCGTTGTCTAAGTCATATTTGTAAGAACGAAGTTGGTTCATAGACAATATCGTCTATAGAACATCTATATTAATTAACATTTATACTATAAAAAAGTTTCATAATTAGTGGCCCGCCAAAGCTTTTTTTTTTGGTTCCTCCACCGACCGAAATGTCGAACTCAACAACATGGACACCTATGGAGTAAATGAATATTTGGTTCAAGTTCTACACAATATTATTTGGTAAACCTATAAAGTTACGACTAGAGCAGATAAAATTATTGAAGCATTTTCACTAGTCGTACAATGACAGCCTCTAATCAAATGTCCCACATATGTTGTAAACTATGTCAACAAATCCTTGTACATCTATCTAAAGACTCTTTTCTCAAGGTCTATAAAAGAAACTTCATTTCAAATAACGAGGTTGAAAAAGTCAAATAAATTTATAATAAGTCTTTACTCCTGTAATATATGTCATTTTTAGTTTTACACCCTATAAAATTATTTTTTTGATTTACTCCCTGTAAAATATTTTTGTTTTGATTTACCCCCTAATAGGCCAAACAAAAACGAAAATTTCTTGAAAAATAAAATAAAATAAGTTTTTGTTTGACCTATTAGGGGGTAAATCAAAACAAAAATATTTTATAGGGAATAAATAAAAAAAATAATTTTACAGGGGGAAACCGAAAATGACCTACATTACAGGAGGTAAGAACCTATTAACCCTAATTAGCATGAGTAACTAATGAGAGAAATGTAAATGCCAATAGTTTAATATTAGACGGTTTCCATACAAGAGAGAAAAGAAGAAAATCAAAAGGCATATTATACATTCTGAAAAAAAAAATTGAACAATTTAAGGTTGGATGAGAGTGATTAGAATTTGTTGTAAATCAATCATTTATGCATCAACATAATCAACTTTTTAAGAGTTATTTTTTTTTTGAAGAAGCTAAACTAGCACACTCAAATTGACATCAGAGAGAATCGAATCTGAGACCTTGAGGAAGAACACACTTCCAAGTCCCAAGCCAATACCACCAGAGTTATTATATACTTGGAGTGATAATTTTCTTGGATATGCCCCATGAAAAATTGTGAATCCTATTGGGAACAGGAGCCTTCCGGATCTTACACCCCACGGTACCTTGGGAGGATGAAGTTTTTGGTTGATTTAGGAGTTTTGGTTGGTTAGCAACTGATAAGCTGATCTGCTAGAATAATGGTCATTTTTTTACTATACCATAAAAGTCTATCTTCATGGAGGCTCCAACCAAGGGGAATGCTAGTGATTAATTTACTGTCCCTGAAAGTTGTTAAAAATGTGTTGGATTAACTCAGTTTTCCAAGACTTCAAATCCCCATCAATGAGTTCACTAGCAGTTGCATCAGGTCCAGAAACAGACATATGGTTGCAAAATTTGAATCTAGCCTGATTCGATAGCCAGTTATCACCTCAAATATTAATCATGCACTCACTATTAACTCTTTATCTTGTGCCCTATTGGAATAATGGTCTAGCGGAAAGGATGCTCCGCCAAGCATGCCTATGCTGCTACCCGGCCCGGATTTTCCTCCAAAAGGGGTCCTCTAGGATAATATCTACTTTTAAAAATCTTATACCTATTAGTGAATTTTCATCAATGATTAACCGCTAACATTGTATTCTGAGGAGGGCTTTGTTGAAGACAATAAAACCTCTAAAATCCACGCCACCCTTATCCTTTGAGATGAACATCTTTTACCAATTGAACCAAAGCATCTTACAACCTCTCCAGCCCCACCAAAAATGTGCTAATATGTTCTCAATTTCTTTGCAGCATCCGTCCGGGATTTTGAAGCAGCTCATCACATATTTGGGTATTGATTGGGAGTTGGGACACTACAATAATTAGTACTTCCTTCCTTGCCCTAGCTTGAAAGGAATTTCACATTCCATCCCTTCAATTTCTTCCAGACATGGTCCTTAACAAACGAGAAGTTAACCATTTTTTACCTCTCAAAGACAACAATGAGGCCAAGGTACCTATTATGAGAATCCACAATCTTTATTCTCATCCGGTTACTGGTCTTTTCTTATCGACTGCAAGCACATTTAGACTAAAAATGGCTTCAGATTTGTTCATGTTAACAACTTGTCCATTTTTTTTATAGATGTCTAGAATGCCCAATATGGTTCTGGCTTCCTATTGATTAGCTTAAGAGAAAAAGAGCATATCATTTGCAAACGAGAGGTGCGTGATATTTGAAGCGCTTCTAGTAATTTTCAGCCCATGTGTGTGATTCACAATGACCGCGTTGTGGAGAAGACCAAACAACACATGATCATATAAAAGGAATAAATAAGAGGAAATACGATCACCTTTGCAAATACCTCTTTCTAGATAAAAAAAAAAAGACTTGCTAGGCTTGACATATGCTCCTGATCACCGTTGCGACACAATTTAAGATGGTATTTCACATATGCTCCTGAATCCCATTGAGGTGAGGAATGTAAGGACAAAAGGCCACTCTACCCTATCATATGCTTTGTACATAACAAACTTCAGGCCCATCATCCCTTTTTCCCTTTCTTCTTTTTCCTTAACCAATGGGAACACTCCATGGCGATCAGGCCGTTGTCGCTGATGACATCTGGAGTTTGGTCAACGGTCACTATCTTCACATTGTATAGGTTGATTGTCCTTTAATCTTTGGGAGTCTTTAGAATTAGGAAAAACTCTATGTTACAAGAAGACTAGATGTTAACAATAGTTGATTGTGACTATTAAAAAAAATACATGTTTCTTTCTCTTTCTCTGCCAATATATCTTTTACCATTTAGTTTAAAAGGAAGTTTTTATTTATTCTATTGACACATTTAAAACTTCATTTCTTGCGTATCTTAACACATTGAATATCAATTTTCTCGCTCTCTTCCATCATCCCAACTCTCTCTCTCAATATAGCAATTTCATTTTACATGCTTTCAATATTTAACACATTTGGTTAAGACTCAAAATCTCCGTGCTTTCAATATTTGAACACCCGACCTTACACTTGAATCCCACAACCTATACCACTGCAGCAGGCGTTGCATTTGGTACATGTTTTCTTATAGATATTAATATATAATAATTATATCGTCAAATTAAAATGTGGGTTACCATCACATTAAATAGAAATTTGTCATTTATATATTTTAGGACGTTGTATATTCCTTTAAAAAATTAAATTTTTTAAGACATTTTTAATACTTATCTAAATACTCTATACTTTATTTAGATATAAAATATATATGTTATAATCAATGAGTTTGAATTTGAAAAATCAGTTTGTGAAATTACATAAGTTTGTATAGTGATTTTTATACATTTTATAGGTGTCATAGTTTGTGAAATTAGTTTTTTAATTTGATATACTGTACTTATGTGGTTTAATACAATAACATTGTCGAGTCAATAACTTGTCCGTGTTTTAAGACTATGGTTGGAACATCAAGGGATTCAGATTCTCAGTTGTCATATTAACCATGTTGTCACTGCAGTCACTTGATCTTGACCGTCTGATGAATCCAACGTCCCATATTATTGACTCAAAATAAATTAAAGAAATCTGCAATTGGCGCCAAACACAGCGGTTTTGTTCCTCAATCTTCGGGTCATATCTTCCTCTTTAATGTCTTCCTAATTTTCTGGGCATATCTTCCTTTATCCACCAATTTCCCCATATCTTCCTTTACTAGTATCACTTTTTTCCTTTTCTGTGAAATTCTTATGCTGCATCTTTATCCAGCAAGAAGTTTAATACACTATCTCATATTCTCATTCATATAAGCCATTTTCATGACAGGACCATTAATTTTATCAAACATTGCAAATTTAACCAAATAAGTTATAAACTACTTTTATATGAATTAATAGCTTATTTTTATGAATAAATAGCTTATTTTTGATAGTTTATACACTATCTCATATTCTCATTCATATAAGACTCACTTTCATCCCTTTTGCATTTGGTCAATCTTATATGCAGTAGGAATAAAGGTCAAGAAACTCTCTAATTGCATGGGCTCATTATCTTTGTGATGATTAGGTGATTTGGTTTCTTTGTGTGTAGGATTTGTCCCTGTTTAATTTGCTTTGTGGATCATCCAATCAGGAGAAATTTTTTATGACAAGAATGAAGCTTTGTGGTGGAAAATTTATGCAATTTGTTTCTATGATCTTAACAGGAGAAATAGTGTATATATGTAGTAAAGATTTTTTATTATGTTTGGCCCTGTAACATATCTTTGCAGCTATTGTAATTTGTATATTGTAAACTTACAAAGCCTTTACTTATTTGTTGAAATACTACAGAAAATTATTTATAAAGTTTGTGAATTTTGTTTAAGCTGTGATTGTCCTCTTCCACAATTGATTATGTTTTTGAACTGGTTCTTTGTTATGAGAAATAGTGTATATATGTAGTAAAGCTTTTGATTGAGAAAAAAAATATGAGAATAGATACAACATGCTGTCAAATGTTTAGTACATGTTGATGAGAAAAGATAATAATAGAACAAGTCACAATATAGAATATTCTGTCAAAAAACAGACATAAGCAAATGAGAACTTTCTGTCCAAAAAAAAAGAAGCAAATGAGAACATGCTGCCAAAAGGTTTTGTATGCTGTCTTGTATCATCACACAGTGTTTCAGAAGCAGTGGTTTGTATCCTTGACTGAACCTCATTCATGTTCAATTGACTCCTACATTAAAAACACATACACAGTATCATAAAAAGTTGTAAATAAAACATAATTATTACTTATTATAAACCAAGGAATCTTACCATTAATAATCTAGTGAAACTAAATTGATTTGTTTGAGATAACTCATGTGCCGGATGTGCCACACCTGATGTCTGAAAGACGATCTGACTTGAAGATCCAACCTTCAATGATTTTAAAAATTAATACACAATAATTGAAAAAGAATTATTTTGAAAGAAAAATGGTTACAACAATAAACTTATATACCATTGATTGATGACATGACAAAGGTTGTACAATCGGAGCTCTTTTAGGCTGACGTTCAATCCAACTTTTAAATCGCTTTTGTCTTTTTGACCCACGCCGATTCTTATACCCCTTTGCTGTTGTCTCAATCGGTTCATCCAATGTCGGAACACCACCTTCATCATTGACCGTTGCATTTTGTTCTAGTCTAACCTCCATCACTTGTTTACACAAGTCATGTATTACATTGTCTGCAAGTTCATATAATGTAGGACATGTGGATACATCGGCTGCCAATCTAATCATTGTTGAGCAAAGTCGCCTATATCGTTGTGTTATAGATAATTTGGGATCTTCCACAACCTCATTTTTCCTAGCATCATGTATAACACCACTGCGCGCATCTCTTGTCCACCTCTTTAAGATGTATTGTTCAGGGACAAGTTTAACATCATTTGCCTCAAAGACCTTGAGTGCATGGCAACAAAGTATTCCAAAAGTCTCAAACTTTCTACAACTACATGATATAGATGACTCTACAGGATCAAATATAACTCTCCACTCTCCTTCCTTATTGACCAAGGTGATGACATATTCAAATGGAAGTTGGGACATATATTTTTTATCTATGCAAGCAGCTAAAAATAAGGAAAATTCATTACGGAATTTGTAAAAAATGGCAGGTGTGTATATTTGTGAGAGTTGCACTAAAATTGGTGAATGGTTGTATATCAAATGTGGCAGTTTATGCCGAGCCTCATATTCACAAACTAACTCATTGTTTCGTTTTTCCTCTACAACTCTCTCAAAGTGTTTGAAAAAATTAGTAACATTGATGTTTGGTGTCATACATGCCTTAAAATCAGAATTCAAACTCTCACTAAGTTGAGTGCTTCACATTCCTAGAGTGAATGCTTCCTTCATGTGATATGCTGCCCATTTTTCCTTAATAGCATACATCGACTTCACCCAATTGTTTTCGTTGACATTAAATTCTGAAACCAACTTGCTCCAAGCTGTCTCAAACTTCTCCTCTTGATCATAATCATACATGCACTTCTTAAAATCAGCCAAGAAATGACTTCCTTTTTTCATCAAGTTACCAAGGTGTTTTATACCATTCTGCATCAAGTGCCATGTACATAACCCATGTCGAGTCTCTGGCATCACTTCAGCTAGTGCTTTAGACATTGCTTGGTCTTGATCTGTGAACAAAGTTTGGGGTTTTTTATTTCCATGTGCTTCGAGAAATACCTCAAATAACCATTTGAAAGATTCAGCTGTTTCATCATATAAGAGTGCAGCCCCAAAAATGACAATGCCTCTATAATGGTTAAAGCCTGAAAACAATGCCAACGGTCTATTAGCATGATTGGTGCAATACGTAGTATCTAAAGAAACCACCTCACCAAAATATCCATAATCTAAGATCATTTTTGCATCAGCCCAAAATACATTTGTGATTTGTTCATCACAATCCATCTGATATGCATGAAAAAATGAAGGATTCTTCAATAACTGATGTTGAAAATACTTCATAAGACTACCAACTTCCCCATAAACCATGTTACGTTGTCTTCTTGCTTTAAGATAGTTCTTAGCATCCAACCGTGTATATCCAAGATTAGTTCTACCACCTGCTTGTGCACTCATAAGTTGAAACGAAGCCTTTTGCCTCAAACCAGAGTCCTCTGCCATTTCAATCTCATATGCTTGAACTTCAGATATTTTACGGTGTGATGCTAGCATGTGTGTTGTTTGAGGAAGCTGTAAATCATGGTTATGGTCCTTCACAAACTCGTGGATTACAAATTTTCCATTCTTTGAACTAAGTGCAATTCTTGCTTTGCAATCAGTTCTGGTTTCAGCTCTAGGATTCTTAACTAAATAAGATCTCTTGTCCGGCTCCCGATGACCCTCCTTGCAACAAACAAACCTGCATGATCTAATGGATTTGTCTTTCTTTCTTTTGTTGAAATAATCCTTTCTAACACCAAAGCCAGTATCTTTACCATACTCAACCCAAAACTGCCAAGCTTCATCTACACTATTAAACTCCATGCCAACACTAGGCATAGTGGTTGTCATTGATAGAACAAACCTATATATTTTCAACACAAAAACAGAGCAATTCACCAACATAGCTTATTTGAAAATTACAATACACACACATATATTATATACATATACAACCTATAAGTTTATTCAAATTCTCAATTTCAAGAATCACTGTTTAATCAAATAAAAGAGTACACGCATTCCTTTGTTTGAAAAACATATATTATATAAATATACATCAATAGTTTTATTAAAGATCACAATACAAGATTACAGTACTCACATACCTCTTTCTGATCAATTTCTGAATTTGAAGAATCACAGTTCTACGCATCAATCTTCAAGCAGCGAAGATATTCCAACAACGCGACGACCGCCGCCGTTTTCTCGCAAAATGACAAGCCAAGTAGGGTTAGTGTGCAGATTGGGGAAATTGGCGGATAAAGGAAGATATGCCCAGAAAATTAGGAAGACATTAAAGAGGAAGATATGACCAGAAGATTGAGGAACGAAAAACCGCTGTGTTTGGCGCCAATTGCAGATTTCTTTAATTTGTTTTGAGGAAATAATATGGGACGTTGGATTTATCAGATGGTCAAGATCAAGTGACTGCAGTGACAGCATGGTTAATGTGACAGCTGAGAATCTGAATCCGAACATCAAGTGGTAATCACTTTTATTAAAAAAAAAAAAAAGCTTATCCATACTCTCATTTGCATTTTGCATATGCTTAATATATGAAATTTACGCAGCCAGTTTAACAACAACATTTTACTACATATATAAAACCGTGGAACTTTATCCATTCAAGCTTGATAATTAAGTGGTTGTAATCTAAAGATAGATTTGAGTAAAATACATGTTTACTTAAGGGGGAGATTCATCCTACGACAAACCAGGCATAAGCCATGCTTTATTTTACATTTTTATTACATCATTCACTGCATGGGATCATACCCACATGCATGCACGTGTCATGGTTTTCATGGACTTCCCCCACGTCCTCCATGTTTCCCCCCGCCGTGTCCTCCTCCTCCCCAACCTCCACCACCACGTCCTCCTCCTGCTCCCCCACCCGAACCTCCACCATATCCTCCACTACCACGACCTCCACCTCCTCCCCCTCCTGAACCTCCACCAAATCCTCCACCTCCGCGTCCACCTCCTCCCCAACCTCCACCACCACCTTGTCCTCCTCCTCCTCCCCAACCTCCACCACCTTGTAATCCTCTTCCCCGATCATCTACCTCAATTTTTGTTGGTGATTCTCCTGTTCCACCAGCTGCACATACACAATCACTTTTAATGTATTCTTAATATTGATATTTTTCTTAGAAAGTTTAAGTACATAAATTACGATATATATACAGTGACAAGTTCATAAATTTTTCAAATATATGAACAATGATAATTAAACACTCTTAAATCTTCAAGATCAATTTGACACCTCATTTCATCTCTATTTTAAAGGATGTATATATGTTGTGTTCTTTTTCATAATCCGAATAAAAAATAATTTATAACATATTCATAAAAAAGATCTTTTATGGCAATTTTAGATTTATATTTCTTTAATATATGTATGTAGAAACTATTATTTTTCTATAAGGAGTTCGTTGTCATGTGCTCAAATCCAAACAAACGGGAAATATTAATCCAACAACTAATTATAAAACACTACCTTGTTTCCCATCTTTGGATGGTTCAGTTGCTGCTGAAACGATAAGAAGTAGTGCGCAGAGGAAGCACAAGAAGATAACGGGCTTCATATTCATCTTTGCTACTTAGGTTATACTGTTAATTGGTGTGTAGTATGAAAAAAATTGTTGTTGTGGACATGCTATTTATAGTGCTAAAATAAAGGGAAAAGACAAACAAAAAAAAGTTAAAAAAAGAAAAAAGGAATTTGGTTATTTAATTCGTTTGGTTATTGTGAGAACAATGGAATGTGAAAAATGTATCCTCATCATCACCGATTTAGCAATTGAAGGCTTTGAATGGGACACGATTTAGCAATTAGGGAAAACACAGTTCTTAGTCTTCTTGACATCGGTGTGGTCAGGCGGTTTGTTCCCTTGAGTCCATCAAAAACAGTGATACAAGTGTACGTGGATGAAGGAAAGCTTATGTTTGAAAGGAAGCACAACCAATTGAATTGAATGACTCCTACTTGAGAAGGCGATTATTGTAGCAAATATGAGGTGGGTTAGAAGCGCCACATAGTTTAAAAAATCAACATTGAGTAATATATAAGTTAGATGATTCTTCAATCTAATGTCTTAAATTTTTGGTTTAATAGTATTTTTGGTCGCTTAAGTACCTGAAAGTTGTGATTTTGGCCTCCCAACAAAATAAAATACAATCCAGCTCCTAAATATTTTCCCTTTTGCAGTTTTGGCCCTCATGCCAATTTTGATCAAGTCAATGTTGATGTGGACGCAACGTGTGTAATTTTTATTTTTAAGTTTTTTTAAATTATAAAAATATTTTTTATTTTTTTTAATAATTAAGAAAAGTTAAAAAAAAATTACGCACGTGGCGTCCACATCAGCATTGACTTGGTCAAAATTGGTCTGGGGGCCAAAACTACGAAAGGGACAATACTTAGGGGATTGGATTGTATTTTATTTTGTTAATGGTCCAAAATCGCAACTTCCTAATACTTAGCGGATCAAAACTTCTTTTAAGCCTAAATTTTTATGTTAAGATATGGTGTCCAATTCATTTTTATGCGGTTCTTGATCCAATATCCCCTCGTGATCCAACAATGATATAAGGGTTTGGTTCGACTTAAGGTAGAACTACTCCTTATGTCGAAAGTCTTCCTTAAAATGTGGTCAAGTGACGTATGGTGGGTGTCAACAACAGTGCAAGCATTTTTGGAAGAAAAATCTTTCGTTTTAAGTTAAATGTGGTGTTCAACTCACTTGTATGATTTTCTTAATCGAATGTAGATGATCCCCCAGACCTCCCTTATGACCCAACAAATTATTCTTTACCAAATCAATTTATAGGGGGCTACCTACTATGTGGCGGAATATTAATAATCTGATACCTATCAATAATTAACATTTTTTTAAGGTCAAATAGTCTAATTATTAGAAATTCACTTCTTAAAGTGAATAAGTGGACGTATATCCATACATATATTATGAAATGTCTTTACCAACTATTCACGGGGACCAACACAATTGACATTTAATATGATATTTTCAAGATTAGATATTAACTTCGCAACAATTATTTATTTCTTTAAATTTTTTACATCAATGATATTTTTATACAATTAACATTTTCCAATTCAACAAATCGTTTTATCGTTATCTCTTTCATATCATCCCAACACTTATTATCTCTTCTATCACATCACTCATTTTATCTCTTTCTCTCTCGAGGTGTTAACACCATATGAAGTATCTACCAATTATTCCTAAACTTTATTTATTCGCATATAAATTCAAACTTCTTGCATACACCTCCCAATTTAATCTTTTTTTTTTAGCAAAGGTAAAATTAATTCATATCATTCAATAATAAAGTGTTCAAACCAAATGGTACATCATAGAAAATATAAGGGTTAGGGTGAGATAAGGAAGCTCTAGCTATGTTATGAGCTATCTTATTTGTTTGTCTCTTTACAAAAACGCACAAAAAAGTTAGTGTGCAAAGACAAAACATTGTTTACAATAAAAAATAATGTCACCAAGTTCATTGTGGGGGTTGTCACCAGAGTTCACAACATCCACCATGTTGTGAATTCAGACTTAAATCTCACACCAATGAATAACAAAGATGTGTGGAGCAAAGGAAAGTAGTAACCACAATCAAAGCAATCATAAGCAAGAGCAATAATAACAACACCTAGATCTAATCTAGTAATCAAAGTGAAAAGCTCAAAACCACAAGTAAAAGATAAAGGGAGAAGAGAAACAAACACAACAAAGATTGTTGACCCAGTTCGATCCAACTTGATCTACTCTAGTGGAGATATTTAACTCTCCAATCCACTATCAAAGAGTTGTTCCAAAGAGATACAAATGAGTTACAAGAAATTAGCTTAAACATGCTGAAAAAGAACAAACCTAGTTTCTACCCATTTTCCCAATCTCACCAAAGAACAAGACACTCAATGATTTTCGCTCACCCAAGGTGTTTACAATGTTTCCCAATTCAAGAGAACCTCACTACAAAGATACTCAACCCTAAAATGCCATCCTTTGCAGTCCCAAGTTTCTCTCTCTTCAAGCTCTCCTTCAAAATCTGCAAAGAAACCCTTATATAGTTGTCTTTAGCTGTCAAAATCGTGTCACGTTTTGCCAAATTGTAACACGGTTGGTGCGTACGACCCAAGGTACAACCAACCTTATCCTGAAAACGTGTCCAACAAGTTGAAAATCGTGACATGTTTTTTCAAAATCGTGTCACGATTTGACACCCTGCAAAACAACTCTCGACATTGCGAAATCGTAATATGCTTCACAAATCGTGTCACGATTCCATGTTTTCTTAACTTCACAATTTTGAGGCAAAATACAACACACCACAATTTTGCAATCAGATTCGAAGATAAGAGATTGCATGCCTCGTGCAATAGCCAGTTTGAACCCCCAATTTAATCTTGTTATTCTCATTTTCCCACCATACCTTGAACCTGTTCCATAACTGATCTAAACTAACTCAATGAACCCAAGAATATTTTAGTTTTTCTTATAAGCAAAATGCATTAATGGAAGTAGCAGGGGTACTTCAACTTATTGCAACAAAAAGTGTTTTAATCACTTTGAAGATAACCCAATGGTTTAGAACATCAAAAAGAAAAAAATTGTAACAAGGCTTGTCTTTAGTTCTAGCCATATGCCAAGAAGATAGTGTAGTTGCAAATAGAAGTCATGTTAACTTGTACCATTATGACACATGTTAAACATTAAATTTTTGCCACTAATCACTACTAGAAAATCCAATTTTAGCGACGGAAGTTTGTGAGGAGATATAATCCGTCGCAAACTGTGATGGATTTTGTGAGGTTTTTAATATTTCTACCATTAGTGACAGATTTTGTGACAGTTACGCTTGTCGCTAAATTTCTGTCGCCAGTTCCGTCAGTAATTTGAATGGATGAGATTTTGTGAGGGGATTAACGACGGTACATATGGCAAAGATATTTTCGCGTCCTAATTTCTCCCTTATGCTTAGTGACGTCCATTTATTCCGTCACAAAGATATTTTCGCGTTTTTATATTAAATGATGCAAAAGTAAATTAATTAAAATTTATGGATGAACAGAGACTTGAACCCACAACCCTTGTTACGAAAATCAAGGGAATTTACCACCACGCTATCTTGCTCTTTTGTTAGTAATTTAATTTGTTTTAATTAATACCATTTTATAACATTTTTTTTTTTTGAAAACCTTTCATTTTCATCCACTAACAAACACCCAGAAACCCAAACCCCTTTCTTTCTTTCTCTCAAACACGAAAACCCAGACCCCTTTCTTTCATTCTCCTCAAAGACGAATCTTCAAACAAAAACATCTTCATATTCCAGTTGCAGCAGCATATGCATGTGGTTCATAAACAAGAAGAAAATCAATGGTGGATCTAGTTACCATTGACACTTCTTGTGCTCTATCTGCTACCGTATGTACTTTTCTTCTATCAAAATTTATTCTTTAGTTCTTGGGTTTTAACCATTTTGGATAAAGTTGCAAACTTTAACTTCATTTTAGAATGAACTGCAATTTTTTAAATTGGGTTTATCATGTCTTAGAAATGTGACATTTTTGGAATTGATGATGCTTCTTCCTAGTTATGTTTGTTAGTCCATTATGTTCAAAATTTCACATTTGTTTTTTTCCTAATATTACTTTTGTTTTGGTGATAATACTTAAGGCTGATTTTTCAAGTGATTTTCCTGTTTGGGTTTTCCTGGGTCAGGTCCTACGTCCCTTCAGTCTTTGTGTCTTTCTCTTTTATTTATTATATTTCCTTTTTGCTTTAAAAAAAAAGTTTTGGTGATGATAGTCTGGTTAGTTAAAGGGTAATTTGGTTCACATATGAATTTATTGTGTTTATTGGTACTGTCGTTATATTTTTCAATTTTTCTTATGAAGTCACTTTCTAATTAAATGTGATTTTTATCATAACTCTTACCATATGCCATATGAAGATTTGTAACAAGCTTTGTAGCGCTGACACTTTTGATCGAAGGCGTGTTTGATGACCGATACTGACAAATGTGATTGCATTGAATTATGTTATTTTGTCAAATTATTATTTGTTTATAGGTGTCAACGTATGTGTGTCTGGCTTGTATCACGTGTCTGTGTTTGTGTATGTGCTTCGTAGGTAACAAGAAAGTTTGTATTTACTTTGGTTTTTAGTATGTATGCAGATCTCAAATTTCTCTTTTGTGTTGTGTCTCCATCTACAATAAAAAATTCCTCAGGGGAGATAATTGAAGAAACTGATTCAAGTATAACTACTAATATCAACAACAATGATCTTCATAGTAAGGTAACTGACTTATTGCTCCTACTAACATCAACCATAAGTTTTTTTTGTCTGGTATTATTAACATTCTACAAAGGTATCTTGGTGTGCATTAATATTATCAACAAATTCACTAGTTTATGATTGAAGACAATTTCTCTGCTAAAAGTATCTCTTGACTATTTTCACATTTTGGCACTCTATTCTTTTTGGATTCTTATCTTTGATTTTTTTTTATTATATTATCTTTTATTACTGCAGAATCCAATGAGCCTTAATGATTGGACTTATGAAACAGTTTTGCTTTTTTACTTGAACTTTTTTTAATGAGAGGCTTAATCTTTCCTTCTCATGTTCATCTGGCTTCCGCCAAACTTTGTCTGCAGGCCACTCTTCTAATAAAAGCTTTTTGTTCCAACATATAACCATTTTTGAAAATTGAATAGGGGAATTATCCTTTTTTCTCTATGTAATGTGAATTGCTGTAGTAAATAAACCTGTCAATATATACGTGTAAAAGGTCCAATCAAACAAGAAAATTAAGGCCCTATTTGGATAAAAGCTCAATTAAGCACTTATGGCACGAGCGATTATCATATAAGTGCTTATGTATGAGTTATTTATCTAGCAAAAGATAAAATAAAGTCAGGTGATTTTTTTAAAATATATAAGCTTTTTTCATAAGCTATACTAGAGTGTTTATGGAAATGAGCTCAATGAATATAGCTTACTGACATGATGTAAACTGATCCCATAAGCTCTCTCAAACAGTCTTATACGTGTTTATACTAAAAGATAAGTTCAAATTAGTCGATCTAATAGGTCTTAAGTATAGTTTGTTCATTAAGGGTATAACATTCATTTTATTGATTCATTTATTCCAAAATTAAATTGCAGCGGTGGTCACTTTGTAACAGTGATTTTCCTTGCAAGGTTTGTATGGAAAAATTTGCCTTTTGAAACACAAATGAAGGTGTGTCTCACTCCCCTCGCCTCTCAGATTATGAATTTGTATTTTGTACCCTTACCAGTTTTCATTTTGAGCTAGGCAACGGCTTCTGAGGTACAAAATCTTCTTGTTTTTGGCAAAAAGAAGGAAGTTATGCAATATGCACAAGAAGGTCAATTGTGGGGACCTGCACTTGTTCTTCCTTTGCAGCTTGGTGAAAAGGTATGCTGTCAAATTTTTCATGTTGAAGACTGTGCTTGGTTACTTATCCTCAAATGCCTAAGTCAGACAGTCTCTTATATGTGTTACAGTCCTTTTTCATCCTGCCTCTACTAGGGGAATGAATTTGGTACATGTTTGCACTGCAGTTTTATGTTGATACAATGAAGCAAATGGCACTTCGTCAACTGGTTGTAGGGTCTCCTCTATGCACATTATGCCTTCTAATTGTGGGTCAACCAACTGAAGTTTTCCCTTCTGACAGCTCAAATAGCTAGTGGGGACCCTAGTGCTTTTAATATGCCTCAGAATTCTGCACAGGTGATTTTAGTAGGATAAACTAACAAGCCAATGATGCAAGGGATATGAAAATTATTCGTTCTTACTTTTAAGTTTCAATAGTTGCAAAGGTTATGGTTTTTTATTCTACATGGAAGCTCATGCCTTTACTATTGCTTTACAGCTTCGGTTTGGATCTAGCGGTATGCTTGATGATAGGGAGGAGAATTTAGCTGTAATAACTTCGAACAAAACTAAATATATTGAGCTTGTAATTATTCACCTTGGTGATTGCTTGTGGAAGTAAAGAAGTGAGGTATAGTTCTCCATCTATATTTTCTGCTATCAAATAGTTTTTATATATTTCCGTTACCCTTCTGATCTGAGACTCATATTTTAGATCATTGTTGCACACATCTGCTATTTAATTGCCGAAGCAAACTTTGAGTCATACTCAGACAATGCAAGGCTTTTTCTATTAGGATTTGATCACTAGAAATTTTCATGAACTTATACTAGTCCAGAGGCTATCCAGGTTCATTGAGAGTTTATTCTTTTTTTTCCCTGTTTGTTCACTTATCATTTTAATTTTTGATTATGTTAGTCTCTTATATCAAATGAAAAATCACTATTGTTCATGTTGTTGAACTTGAGAGCTTTCTTTCTTATAAAATGAAATTGTTTATTTTCTTATTCTTACTTCTAATCGGTTCAGTAAGGGAACATGTATTGAATATTTATTTTTGTTTGGGGAATTGAAATCTGTAATACATGATAAGATGAATCAGTTTGATACCAATTAAGAGTGAAGGGTGAGTTGACCACTTTTATACAAATTTTATACATAATTTCAAAAAAAAATGAGAATCTAAAAGATGAATCCAACAATTGCTTAAAATCATAAGCATTTTTTCAGCAACTTCTTAGAAAACTACTTAGACAAGAAATTAGCCGAAGAGGCTCCTTTACACAATAAACCAAACCCTAAATCAAAAAGGTGAAAAATACGGAATTATTTTATTTTTTTAAAAATAAATAATTAAATCGGATACTCGGTCGATACATATCGACGGGGTATCAGGGCGTATCGGATACGATACGGTAGCTATTTTGAAGTATCCGTGCTTTATAACTTTTAACAATAATATAACAAATATAAAAATTCTTTATTAAAAATTATATAATATTTTTTTTATCTTTTCAATAACACAAACAATAGAACATTCATGCTCCTAATTATATACTGTGATTTATTATTATTATTATTATTATTATTATTATTATTATTATTATTATTATTATTATATAATATAAAAAATATATAACAAAACTCAATTTATCCCTCACACTGTTCGTTATTTATAACAAACAAATACATAACAAAACACACAAAAAACCTTCACTTCGCTTAGGTTTCCATCATTCAAAAATTCATCCTAACTCTCAAACAGGTCCCCCAATCGGTTCCTAATCTAATTTACCCTAGATCATCACTTCATCAATCTAATTCCCAAAACCTTCACTCATCAATTCACTTCGATCAGCTAATCGCTCATCTTACGTTGCTGCCGCAAACAGGTTCTCAAATCCTTCACTTCGCTCAGCCCATTGGTCAGTTAGCTCATCTCACTTGGCTATTGCAAACAGGTTCCAAACTATTTTATCTCTTTCTTTTGTTTTTATGTTGTAAATTATGATAACCTGAATTGGGTATGAACAATTCGAATGCCTATCTGTTAAGGTTTTGATTTTTCTTTCTAGAATTTTGTCAATTTGTTGGTGATTTGGATTGTTTTATGGATTTATATATTTTAGTTAGTGAAGATTTTATGGTCTGTCTTTTACAGTTGAATCCTTGTTTGCTTCAAACTAGTGTATGGATTTTGGATAGTTAATTTTATTTTTAATTAGTAATTAGGGAGAACATATTTTGGATGTTTTAATTTTGTGTGCCTTTTAACTTGTTTATGCCCATGTTTAATTTTGTGCGCCTTTTAACCTTTTTATGTACAATAG
This sequence comes from Medicago arabica, assembly GCA_946800305.1. Lineage (NCBI taxonomy): Eukaryota > Viridiplantae > Streptophyta > Magnoliopsida > Fabales > Fabaceae > Medicago > Medicago arabica. The sequence goes on along the minus strand of OX326970.1, from coordinate 8,638,459 downwards.
TTAATTACCTAGTTTTATATGTATATAGATGGATGACAATGATGACACAAGGGGAAATGGAAGAGGTGTTGGTATAGGCATCAACAAAGTTAGGGGAAAAGGGAGAGGTAAGCATAAAACTACTTTGTCACATTCTTCCATATTTCAAGTTCCTACTTTGATGTCGGGTTTATCCTAATATTATTTACATTGCTTGTATTGCAGAGGATATATAAGTGGTTTCCTGAGCATGAGCAAGACATAAAGAAGACTTATCATCATAAGGCATCTAATAGGTACCAAAATACAATGTATCAAGTACGAAAAGGAATAGACAAAGGAGAATGGATCCCTGTTGAATTGCGTGAAAAATTGGAACAAAATTGGGAAGATAGTAAATGGAAGGACAAGGCAGAAGTAAATAAGCAAAATAGAAGATCCTTTGATGGTCCATTCCACACTTGTGGGTCAATTCCAACAACCGAGCATTCTAAAATATTAGTAATAAACAAATTATATTTGCAGTAAATCATAATGATTTAAATTGATAATAATATTAATCTATTTATTTTGTACTATAGAGAACTGACTCAAACATGACTCCAAGCTGCTGGAGGTGTATCAAAAGACACAAAATGAAAGGCGATCCATCAAAGTGGGCATCCTCCAAATCTCAGATGGTTGCGGTAAAGTTACAATTCGATGAGATTATCGCTTCTAGCCTTTTGTCAAATAATCATAAAACAATTGAAAATTTTCTAGAATTAGTTATCTCCTTTTGTGGACTTGGTATTGTGGTGGATAGTCAAGATAATTGACAGTACTTTAAAATTAGTATTTATAACTGTCCTCATGTGTATTGATGCATGATGCTATACTATCACTTTGCCATCATGTGCTATAATTGTTTTTTGTTATCTAATCATGTCTATTGTTGTATGTGTCCTGCTTTTGTGCTATAGTTTTTAATGTTATGCATGCTTATTATTGTTCATCAAGTTCTGACATCTGAACACGATAATCTTATGTATCTTCACTTGGAAAGAAGTCACGATAACTTAGTTATTAATTAAAAGCTAGTTTTAATTTGTTTAAGTTGGTATTGGTTGGTTTATATATGAATTTAATTAAGGTAATAATTCATTTAATTTCATATTTTTGTACGTAAGAATTAAGACGGACTCTAATTTTATAGGATGAATATGAAAGACGGATTTCGAAAGGATCTCACAACAAACAGAGGGGGATGATGTGTCTAATGACCATCAGTCAGACAACTTTATCTTCTTAGACGTAGTTGGAGGAGTCGACAAGAAAAGACGCATATATGGTTTGGGAGCAGAGGCAGGAAAATACAAGCCTTCTTCATTCAGATCATCTGGCAACATCTCACCATCTGAATATGAGCATATGAGGACTGCAATATCTGAAATGTCAACTGAAAACATGGAACTCAAGGAGCGGTTGAAGAATAATGAGGAATTGATTCGTGCATCACATGAGTCATATTTAGCTCGAGAGCAGTCACATAAGTATTCACGTTTTATCCGAGAGCAGTTCCAGGAACACATGGAGTCTTTTGCACAAGGCTAATCACATCTGCCTCCATACCGACCTCATCCTTCGAGTTAGGATCAACATATGTGTCCACCTACTTGATTATTTATTATATTATTTTGAGAATTTGATTATAACTTTTAGTTTGAAGTAAATGTTATAATACTATTTAGTGATTATTTCAATATATCGTGATGCAAAAGATAAGTAGTGTGATTCTTATGAACGCAATCAGAAAGGTTTTTCATCAAATATTAATGTGATTTTTATCATATTTTGTTTTCTTTTATATTCCAAAAATGTTGAGAAAGAATTGAGAAATTTTCTAACCTAATTTTAAGGAAAAAAAAAGCTATTTGCAACGGAAAACCCAGGATTCACAAATTTTTTGTCCAGCAAAGTAGCGTCGACCATCAGAGCAACGCTACACAAATTCCCAGAAACTTGGCGACGGGAGTATTCTCTAATAAATTTGCGACGGTTTTTTACCCTCAGAAATTTGTAACGGATATTTATTTCGTCGACAATTTGTGACGGAAAACTGGGTTTAAAATATCCATCTTATGTGAGAATTAGCGACGAAATTTTACTCTTTGCGACCAAAAGAAAACCGCCGCAAATTGTGACGGATTTGATTTCCCTAGCAAAAATTTTCCGACCCCTATTATTACGACGGATTTAGACTGCGTCGCAAAATCCGTCAGAAAATTGTTTGCGACGGAAATTTGCCTATATTGCGACGGATTCTGACCGTCGCTAAATCCGAATTTTCTAGTAGTGAATAATAAGTATTAATCGAAAAAAATTAATATTAAAATTTTTGAATAATAAATTAACACAATTTTCTATACATAATTTCTAGTAGTGCTGTGTCAAAAAATTGGTAGTGTGGAATTCTTAACATGTACCCTAAGGGCACATGTTAACATTTCCATGTAAATATAAATGGAATACTAACTTTGTGTAAGGGCACAAGTTGGTAAATCAAATATAGTAATATTTTGTTGGAATTCATGCATTGGATTTAATTTTAAAATTTGTGATAAATTGAATACTCAAAACTTAGAAGAATATTTTTACTTTTAGGTTTTTTAACATGTGCTTTTATAGGCACATCTCATTTATACTTTTTTCAACTTTAACTCTTTCATTTTAATGATGAACTTTAACTCACATTTGACACATCAAAACATTGCTTTCTTAAATATGGGACTCTTTGCATCCTTGATCCAACCCCAAGAATCTCTCTATCATGTCGAAATAGGCTTTGATACCATTGTTAGATTATAAGAGGGAACCTCGTTAAGTTGGATGACGTTGAGCAATGAACAACCATACAAATGAGATTGAACGACACATCTTCACCTAAAATCCCTCTAAGTTCCGTTCCTGTTGGTTCCCTTCTCTCTAAGTTCCGTTCCTTTTCCCTCTTCTCTAGCAAAACGGTGGCTCAAAGGGATCACAATATAGCCATAGGTATGTATTTTATAGCATTTGTATAAATTTTGATTATCTCTCTGTTTCTAGTCATTTTTAGATATATAATTGTGATGTTTGTATGTTATTAAAGTAATGAATTAGGTAAAAGGGGTAATGGGAACGATTAATTTAGGATTTGAAGAGTTGTTACATAATGGGAAAAGATATTAGGTTCCTCATCTTGTTTATCTGAAAGAGAATTTTGTTATGATTCTCCCGTTGTGTATGTTAGTATGTATGTGAGTATTTGAATGTCTTTTTATCTATCTATTGTGATACTTTGAAATTTGGTTTGATAACAAAGGGGTCTATATCTTTTCCCAACTCTAACATATGCCCATAAAAATCTGAAGTTTCAAACCTTAATTACTTGGTGAATATGCTATATAGCATAAAGTAAAAATTGATAAACACCCTATATATGTCAAAGCTTGATTGGATGTAAACTTTCTCTCTTATTTCTACTCTACAACTTTTTCTTATGACAACTTGTTGGACAACTAAATTATACAAAAAAAATTAGATAGTGGCATAAAAATCAAAGTAAAGAGATAAAGTAAAAGAATAATGTGAGTATGAAAGAGAAAATTATCATAAAAATTGTCAAAAAATTATATTGTTCAGATAACATTTCTCTTCTACTCGTATACCATATCGAACTATGGAGAGACAAGTGGGAACACGTTAGGTATTAAATAGAAAGATAGGTGTCTACCTATAACTACTCTAAAGCATATTTTCTATGATTTTAAATATAAACAAAAGTTGAATTAACAAAAATGAATGTATTTATTTAAGTTTTGAACAAAATTCATCAATTTTTGTTGATTAACTGTTGCTTATATATGAAACCTGAAGGAATATATATATATGTTTTGCTAGAAGCCATCTTTTATGAAGATGTCTTTTAACAAGTTATTCCATGAGCGAGCATTTGCTAAAAGACACCAACTAATTTTTATGAAGGTGTCGTTTAGCAAAGTTATAACTAGAAAGCTGAAATCACACCTTGATGTATGAGTTGCTAAAAGACATCTTCATTGATGACTTCTAACAAAACCATATATGTGTGTGTGTGTGTGTATATATATATATATATAATATATATATATATATATATATATATATATATATGTTATTCATATATTGCTTCATGTCGTTTAGAAATATGTTTTGGGTAAACTCTTTACTTAATCCTAAGATGTATTTAAGGTCGACATCATTTGACTATGGAACTCTAGTTATTGATAGAGTAGTGCACTCATGAGTAAATGCCCAAGTGAATCACTAGTGGCCTATCAATGACGTTAAAAAGTACAAAGTCAATGAAATTCCGCAACCATGCATGGTGGATTTGCTTTGTTGTTTCTAAGCTTATTTTTTTGTGCGATCTTTGTTTTATTTGTTGAAATTTTACTTGCCATCTTACATATTGTGTATTAGTTTCATCATCGCACACTTTATGTTTAAGGATTATTTTTGTATGGCCAGAAGAATAAATATAAATTGTTTAGATACACTCACAAAATATTAATTCTACATTTTTACAGTAATTGTTTAAAAAATAATTAAATTAAATTTAATCATACATTTTACTTTTATGTGAGATTAGTGGCTATAGTCGGTATTGTGACCTTGAAAAATTTGCTTTATGTTTGAGTGTGATTAACTTATCAATAATGATATGTATACACACACTACAATTTTGCACACCTTATGTTTGGGGGTTATTTTTGTTATTTATCTCAAGACCAAATATAAGTCGCTTAATAAATAGCTTGAACATACTTCTTAGAATTTGCTAGTAATTTAATCACCGTAGACTTATATAACGTGACAATATTAGATTGAAATTTAACGCTGTCAGTTGAACAACATATTATGGCACGAAGAAGAAGAAAAAAAACACACATATTATGGCATGAAAATAAAACCGTGCTACTTGTTATCCATTTAAGTGTGATAAGTGGTACAATACAAAGATAGCAGTGAAGGACATGCAAGATTTAACCCTAAAGACAAGGCATGGAGTATGATAAGAGTCCATACTTTATTTTACATTTCTTATTTTACATCATCATTTACTGCATGGGGATCATACACACATGCATATGCTTCATGGTTTTCATGGACTTGCCCCACGTCCTCCCTTCCCTTTTCCGTGTCCTCCTCCTCCTCCCCAGCCTCCACCACCGTGTCCTCCTCCTCCGTGTCCACCTCCTCCCCAGCCTCCACCACCGTGTCCTCCTCCTCCGTGTCCACCTCCTCCCCAGCCTCCACCACCGTGTCCTCCTCCTCCCCAGCCATCTACCCCAATTTTTTCTTTGGGTTCTACTGTCGCCCCAGCTGCAGATGCACAAAACACTTTTTAAATATTCCTAATACAAATATTGTTCTTGTAAAATTTTGGTAGTTAGGCTACACCACTATTCATGAGATAAAAGAAAATATTTTTCATGCATTATTACCTTCAATCAAAGACTGTTATTTGTATGAATTTTAAATTATATATAAATTGAAAGAAGTATACTCTAAGATCCCAAGTTAACATCATCATGTTATTCAAGTAAGTTTTAAACCCATTAGTAAGAGATCATCATTTGTGTTATTTTAAGATAGATATGATATGATAAATGTTCAACTTAATTGACCAACATTATAAAGAAAAAAAAACACATACACTCTCAAGAGCACATGGATTATGTTTATGCAAAATATATTATATATATACGTACCTTGTTTTTCATCTTTGGACGGTTCAGTTGCTGCTGAAGCGACAAGAAGTAGAGTGCAAAGGAAACACAAGAAGATAATGGGCTTGATATTCATCTTTGCTAGCTACTTAGGTTATGTTGTTAAGTGTTGTTGTGTGAAGAATATTGTTGTTGTGAACATGCTATTTATAGTGAAAAAATGAAGGGAAAAGACAATTAAAAAAAATATGAATTTGTTTAGATAATTCCTTTGGCAGATTGTGAGCAAAATGGAATGTGAATAGTGTATCCTCATCATCACCGATCGAGTAAGTGAAGGCTTTGAACGAGACACGTCTGTAAAACGAGGTAAGCAAGTTTGTAAAACGATGGCAAGTGGCAGTTTGACTATGATAATGTTTGATTAGGTTGTATGTTTTTGGGACCAATTTTTGTTCCCTACCTTTATATTACTACAGGTATTATTTCACTTACAGAATCGAGCCTTTGAATTTATAGAAACGGTCCTGATAATCCTGTGTTAAACACAAGCTAGAATTTAGTCATATTTGATAAAAATAAAATAAAAATGTTGTGATGTATTAATGTCATTTATACATCAACATTAAATACATCAACATTAAACTCATATACTTGATATCTTAAAATATTTGGAGAAGATGTTGTATCATTCTCATTTAGATGGTTGCTCTTCGTCTAATGGATAGATCCACACCATTGTTAATTGATCCAGAAAGTCCAACAATGGTAGCAGGGTCGTTCCTATGAAATAGGAGTCTCGGCTCTCTTTTTAAAATAGGTTCCTCGTAAAATAAAAACGCATTTTTTTTTTGTGTCTTTAAGCTTCATTAAAAAAATCAGAATCAGAAGAACTTCTAAACATGAAACGAAATAAATAAAAAATATGAAAGAGAGGTGAAATTTACCTAACACTGCTATTTGAATTTGTCACTTTTTTGTTATGGGAAAGGGGGAAACGAATGGTTTATACAAAACATAAATAATTGTTGTGATTCTTTCAATGAAATTGATTTTTAAATTGACTGATTAAGTGATTATATAAATTGGAAGTGGTTTTATAACATCACATTTATGTCCAGAAATGAGAACTAAAGTATAGAAAAATAAAAACTCAAATGTGTACTGAAGAAAGAAAAAGAAGTAACGTATATTTTTATTTATTTAAGTAGAGGTGCGTATTAGACATAATTTATTTTTTGAGGCCCATAATATATGGAGGCCCGATTTGGTTGCACTCCCCCAAGGTAGGGGCCTGAATGGTAGCATAACCCAGTTCGACTTAGTGGGGGAAGGGTGAGTGGTTTGAAAATTGTTGTATACACATCTAATAGGATTGAAAAATACATTTAAAAGACGAAAATACACCTCGGCAGTTAACTGCCGCCGGTTATTTGAATTCCTCAACAGTTAAGTGTCGAGACGCTGTTTCATATATGATGAAACAACCACCTACTCCCCATACACACTATTTCATCATCATCTTTTTTCCCTCTTCCATCCAAACACCAAAATCCAATAATTTTTTCATCAAATCTTGCCCCAAAATCATTGGTGCATCAATCCTAGGAGGTATCAACACACTTTTGATGTTAAAAAACAAGTATTGTTGCTTTTAATCCGTTTATTTTTGTTGTTCATTGTGTATTGGCTGTCAGTTTACATTCAAGACTGACATGGGGGGATCGGCAGTTAACTGCCGAGGAATGCATGGGAACTTCGGCAGTCAACTGCCGAGGAATACATGGAAAAAATTTGAAAAACGCAGGAATGGCAACTTACTGCCATTTTTTCAAAAAAAAAATTCCTTTGTTTTTTTGTTTTAATTCATTATGGCATTGATGTTTATGCATTAGTTAGTGGTTTAATTCATAGTTTTGTGTTGTTTAATTATAGTAATGGTTGAGAACGCGGAAGATGATCCGGGAGAGACAAAACCAATTTTTTTCGAAAATTCCGGACATGTCAAATCGCCTAAGATTGAAGCCAAACAAAACATTAACGAAGCTTCCGTCCACGTTGAAGCTTCTAAAAATGTTGACTCCGGTGTCCTCCCACTTCATGCCAACGAAGTTGACACGGCTGGGTTTTTTTTTCCGACGACGTTAAATGGAAAGATAGAGAAGACTTGCTTAATTGGGCACATCGTCAAGCAAATAAAGCGGGACTTACAATTGCTACACAAAGATCAAGTTTGATCAATCTAATGTTGCGACTAGTGTGTGAAAGGAGTGGAGCTCACAAAGTGCCGAAAAAGAAACCGAAGAATGAGACAACAGACTCAAGAAAATGTGGAGTTCACAACCATGCAATGGAACCGGATTTAGAAGGAAACATGCTTGCTGGTAGATTAAAGGATGATTACAAGAAGATTAAACGTGACTTGACCAAGAGCAAAGTGCATCCAAGAAATATGGAAGTCGAATATAGGTGACAAGACGGTGTTGCAGTATCTAATCTCGAAGTTAAAGGAGCATAAATATGTTTATTTCTCAAGAACACAGTGAAAGTATTACTACTGAATATATCTTTTGGGCTCATCCAACATCCGTTTAGTTGTTTAACAATTTTCCAACGGTTTTGGTTATGGACTCCACCTACAAAACCAACATCTACAAGATGCCAATGTTTGAGATAGTTGGGGTCACCTCGACCGATTTGACATATTCGGTTGGCTTTGGATTTGTGACATATGAGAAAGAGGAAAATTTTGTATGGTCTTAAAACAAATATGTAAACTTCTTACGTCAAAGATGAATATGTCTAAGGTGGTTATGACTGACAGGGATATGTCTTTGATGAGAGTGGTTGCAAATGTTCTCCCTGAAAGTTATGCAATGAATTGTTACTTTCATGTGAAAATGCATGTAAAAAAAGGTGCGTCTTAGACTGTAGATATCCTTTGGGAAAAAAGAATGGGAAATAGGTGAAACATGGTGATGTAGTGAAGAAGATAATGGACGCATGTAAAGTTATTGTTGAATCGTCCACTCAAGAGTTATATGTAAATGCATTAATGGAGTTCCTAGATGTTTGTAGTGATTTCCAAGTTTTCCGAAACTATGCCATGACCACCTTGAATGAAGTGAAGGAGAAGGTAATGAAGGCATGGACAAACCATGTGATGCATCTTGGTTGTAGAACCACCAACAGGGTTGAATCGGCTCATGCTTTAGTTAAGAAATATTTGGACAATAGTGTGGGTAATTTGTGTACTTGTTAGGAAAAAATACATGATATGTTGGTGCTTCAGTTAAGTGCGATACAAACATCATTTGGTTAGAGTGTTACCGTATTAGAACATAGATTCAAAGATGTCACTTTGTACTCTGGGTTAGGGGGTTATGTGGCTAGATATGCTTTGGACAACATTGTCGAGGAAGAGTCAAAGGACATCGTACAGGCTACCTTGCGCTTGCTTTATTGCTACTAAACTCCGTGACGACAAGCATATTTTATTGGATGAGATAAACCATCATTGGCATAGGTTATGTCTAGGCGAAGAAAGTAATGAAGTTGGTTTTTCCATCGATGATGAGTGGAATGGTATTCAAGAACGTCCCAAAAAAGTCTCTTACCAAATGAAGCTTGAAATGAAAGAGGTTTTGCGCCAGTTGGATTTTCTTGACACCACCATGATGTCTCCACCACCATGAAAACTACCAACCAAGGATGCCAAGAAAAAAGTGGATATTGCGAGGTCTAGAGGAAAAATTGCATCGACTAGTCGAATCCCTTCTTCGTGGGAGGTTGTTGATTCCCAAAATCCGGATAGTCAACCATCACCGTCACCAACATATTCATCATTTTCTAAAAAATAAGGTGTTCGTCTTGGTAAACCATCACGTTCCCCACTTCCACCACCTACTCGGTTTCCAAAGCCTATTCTGGTTACAAAGCCTATTCCGGTTCCAACGTCTATTCCTGTTTTGAGCCCAATTGATTATATTCCAAGGTTCATGGTTCCATTTATTGAAAAAGTGGTGGATTTTATAGGCGACAGACATTGTGGATTTTGGGATATAGCGGAGTTCATGGAATTGAACGAAGAAAGTCATATCATGATTCGTAGACATCTTATTCAATAGTTGAAAGATCATAGAGATGATATGTGAGAGTATATGCGGGTGAGGATTGTTATAACTACATTTTAAATGGCTTACATTCTCCCCCCTGCAAATATGAATTGTATTGCACAAGTTGATAAGTGGTTGACGTTTCAGGACATGGGACACATCGTTGCTAATTATTACAATAGGTGTGTGGTCTTGTTGACAAATCATGAAATTGGAATTCCATAATCTTATTTCCCACTAAGAGGGCCACCACCGGCTAAGCAAAAATCTCCCATCATGTGCCTTGGCATGATTCCGGATCACTTCGTGCTTATTTTTTTGAAGTATGATTGTCCATTACCTCCATCATCTACGAAGTGGAACAATCACAAGAATGAAGAGGTGGTAGCTTGGGAAGATGAGTATTTGGATCAACATGATTTGTTTCGAAGACTCATGGTTACTGAAAATGCAATGAAACCGCCGAGACCAAAAAAGGAGTCCAACAAAGCGGATCCTATCTTGTTGGACACTTCTGAAAAAGCAAAGCAACTATTTGAAGTAATTGTGGAAGATGAAGAAAATTCTATGTCACTTGATCTTCCTCAATCACTTGGTGATTAATGAGTGATTTTTTTGTCGGTGTTAGTTCTTTTTTTTGGTAGAAATTACACCGATGTATATTTTGGGGTCGAAATTGTAAAGCCAATTTTTTGTGGCCAATATATAACATTATGTAATTTATATAAATATATGATAATATGACTTTTATGTGGTGAAACTAGTGCAATACCTATTTATTCATTATTAATGTTTATGCATTTAATTTGATTTATTCGTTATTCTTTATTAGTTATTACGTTTCATTTAATTTTATTCTAATGTATGATTTTATTTCATAAAGCTTTTGTGAAGTGAAACATGTCTGAGGTTGCAAGAATTGAAGACCGTGCTAGGTACTCCGCTTTTAAAAAAGACAATTAAGGTTATGATAATGCCGACCGACTTATTTAATGATTTGAAGGCACAACTTAACACTTATTTTACGCATGTCGGTTCAAATCAATATACATGTCACTTATTTGGTCAAATGCCTTGCATAGACCTGGGAGAAGATAGAGATGAACACGCGTGGAAAACAACAAGCTATATGCCTTGGGTTATTCGGGAAGATAGCGACGTCAGATTTATGTTTCGGAATATGGTGGAAGATAATAGATTATATATGTATGTTCGTTCCATCTGCAACTGTATAGAATGTTAGTAGAGATTTAATTTAATGATATGTAATGTGTTGTTTAATTATGGACACTCTTTAATGTTTATTCGTGTCATTTTAACAAAATGTCGGATTGATATAATTATGGATAACTGTAAAAGATAATGCATTTTTCTTGTTTATGACTGAGTATAAATGTTGCATGAGTTATGTAGCCTCTCGAAATGCTCTGGATGAATTACAGGTAAAAACTGACCGAAAAATGGCTTGGTTGCATTAATGCAGAACTTGCTGTCTACATTAATGATTTCCTCGGTAGTTAACTGCCGATGAAATCGGCTGCAGTAAACTGCCGAAGTAAATTGCGGTAGTTAACTACCGAGGAAAATGAAACCGGCGGCAAATAACTGTCGAGGGGCATTTTCGTCTTTTAAAGGTATTTTTCAACCCTATTTGATGTGTATATAACAATTTTCGAGTGGTTTCTAGTGGTAGATCACGAATTCGGATACTCTTATACTTGAGGGAGAGAAATTAATGTGTCAAGTATGAGTTAATGTTCCATATTATAAGACCTATATAACTAATGCATTAAAATTTAGGCTCTCTTTGGAGTGAGTTAATGTTCCATTCGATCACTCTACTCTACATCAATCCAAACATTGCCTTAGGGTGAACTTGTGGAGTTAGTATTACTTGTTTGATTTCTCTCGGTGTAATAGATGGTCAAACTTGATTGAGGATCCTTGATCGTAACAACTTTATCACGAGTTGTTCTTTTAGTTCGTGGATGTCATTTGTTTATTTTTTTTTTCTCTTCATATTTTAATTAATGGATCGCTTTTATTCTTTTTTTTTATTCAACCTTCATTATTTCAAATTCTTTCTCTATTAGCCTAGAGGGATCTAACAATGGAAAAAGCCAATGTATTATGTTGAGTCGACAAATACATGCTTATTATAAATTTTAAAATTATGTGATTTTATTTAAGTGAGTATAATATTTGATAAAATAATTACCTTAAAATCGTCACGGTAAAATTATCAGCAATTCACTATACTCCTTAAAGTCAAAGCACCGACACCTTTTTCTTTTTTCTTTTCATTATCCTTTCTCTCATGTTAAAATCCATTTCTTATCTTCTTGATTTTCTAAATTATTTTCTCTCTTATCATATAATAAAGAAACAAAAACCTCCTCTCATGAACCACCATGACAATCTACCGTTTTTACCATGTCTTGCCTTAATCTAACCTAATTGGTTCTAGGTCATCATATCACATATCCAATAAATCTCACACTCCCTCCATGAATCTCATACTTGTCTGACGTTATTTTACTTCTAGGACATCGTTTTTATGCTCATTAACGTAATAAAAAAAGTAGATAAACGAATAATGGAGTATCCTTCTTAACGATTTATTTTTTGTGGTGGTCGGAATTTGAACCCCAAATTTTACATATATTATGCATTGTCCCTCTTAATCGAGTTAAGATCACATTACTAACGATAGTTTGATATAATAAGCATAAGCATGGTAATACATTCACTGCTTTTTTAATTCACCACTTTCTTAAACAAGTTCATCAATATCATCACAAAATACATAGTGTGATGCATATTCATACTTGATTACCACTTATGCAATATATCCATACTATTAGCAATATAGTTTTCTTTCCTTTAATGGAAAATCGAAGGTATAAAAAACGGAATATCCGAAGCACATATACAAAGGAGTACTCAAGATCCACAAAAAGCAATACAAAAGGAAATAGACAACAACTCTTGTCTTTCTATATAACCACTCTTGATAAACACACAACGTTATTCATGCATGAGATTTATTACGTAGAAGTGCACCATGCATGATGATATCATTATGATCAGTTACGAGTGTTGTTCTCAGTTTGCATGGCAACAGCTTCACCAGCATATGAGCAACATCTTCTGCAACTCCCATAATACCTGTCACCGCAACAGCCATAGCGACAATAATTACCACCACGGTTTCCAGGATAACCACCACCATAATTACCACCACGGTTTCCAGGGTAACCACCACCATAGTTACCACCACGGTTTCCAGGATAACCACCACCATAATTACCACCACCACGACCAGGATAGCCGTCACCATAGCTTCCATATTTGACATCATTCAATTCATTTGTTTGTTCACCAACCTCTGCAAACACATTACGTACGCACTATTAATTATAAAATTCATTTTTACAACAATTTTTTTTTTTGTAAGAGTTAAAAGTGAACTTATTTTAGAGGCTCATATTAAACAAACTCACATTTTAAGGATGAATTTTAAATGACATAGAATGTGGTTAGAATCATATTTAACGGTGTTAGTGTTGCAGTGTGGATCTATTTTGAGGCAAAATTTCATACAATTCAAAATCTAATTCGACCCAAGTGATTTTTAAAAAAGAACAACCATGCACATCTAATAGTATTCGATTTTATGTGATTTTCAATATATATATATATATATATATATATATATATATATCAATTTACGTTTTTTATTTTGGATCAATTTGAATCTGAACTCATCACATATTAGACAATCCCATGAAATATAGCTTCTAACGGCGGAGTGTTCAATTTTGAAACGTATCATGTCACTAGCATTTCTGAAGGCATTATTTTTTTTTGGATAGATAGACGAGATGACAAAGTCATCATAAACTCACACATATAAAGTGGAGGTACCGGAGTTTGACCTCGGTCATGACGTCCGGCCTAACAACTTCGACGTTTTTGTTAGTTGAGCTAGGACTTATGAGACTTTCATGCTGCATTATTATCGAGGGAAAAAAAATACAAAATGCTTATAAAATGCTCTTGAAAATGTACAATCTCACCTTTTTGGGTGTTAGAGGATGTCTCAGTTAAGTCCCTAGCCGAAACCTCTGAGGATATAAGAAGAATGATAGCCAATAGGCCTAGCATACGGATTGCTTTTTTCAGATCCATTGTTTCAATACCAATTCAAATAAAATATTTGGTAGCCAATGATGAGAAAACTTGTAGGAAAGTGTGCTCTATATATAATGGATGGAGAGATAGGGATCAATATGGAACCATTACTTAGTAGTTGGGAAGGTAGCTAGTATCTATTGTAATTCAATCTTATCTTAATGTTGTAAGGTACATAGTCTTTTCTCAATTCATTTTGAGCAGTAAAGATCTAGAGCAGTTAATATCTACGCTATGTCTACTTGCTAACATGGCCATAATTCAAGTTCAACTACCTATCTTAAGGAGATACAGTGTATCTGATACAATCTAAACAATCCACACACTCACTTGTGTAAAATGGAAAATAAGATAGACACTTTTGTACTCTATTAAGTTAATGTGAAAAGGGTGAGGAGATGACATTTTTGCAATTAAGTTAATGTCACAAACATTGTACGCCATTTGGTTAAATTAATAACTGGTTTTTACAGCTTGATCGCGATAGCATTTTCGCAGTTACGAAGAAAATTTGAAATATCAAGTCATATTTTACAACATTTGATGTTTTAAGAGAAAATAATTATGTCCTTCAACTTTCTTTTCTGCTCACTGCAAATCATTATTAATCAACGTTCTAATATTATGTCAACTTTTATTTATTTAGATGTTTGGGAATTTAAATCCCTTTCATAGGGATGAAGTTAAAAATATTCAAGAACGCGTTATAAATATGATTTTGAAACTTATTAAAGCACGTGTGGATTCAGCTCAGTGTGAGACTGGTTTCTGGAATAGACTTAGTTGTGAGACTAGTTTTGGTTTTTGAAGCAGGTGGGGATTCAACTAAGCGTTGGTCTTAATTTTAGTTTTTGCTGTTTTAGTGTAGTTATAGTTCTCTTGTATTTGTTTTATCTATTTGTATTTTGGCCCAACTCTTACCCTGCTTGTACCGTGGTTATGTTTTACTTTGGTATGCCATTATAGTTCTCATTTTATTTTGATTAGTACATGCGTACTTTGAGTTATGGTACATTCTACTGATTTGTATATGTGATCTGTTCGGTGAGGAATTGATGGAGGCAACGGTGGCAGAAAGTGCTCTGGTTAGGTGGGTATGAAGTTTTCATGGTGGAACGAAAGGTGTTTGCAGACACGTTAGCAAACTCAAATCCAAGTTAGTGTAGAAAATGAGATGGAATGTGTGAAAAGTGTGGGAAAAGTGAACCATACCTTAAGGGTGAAGTTAAGTCACCTTTATATAGGTGCGTGTGAGAATAACCGTCTCCGCAAAGTGCAGCGCCTTATCAGGAGGCCGTCAATAGACATGTGTACTGTGTCTAATTCACGGGGGCGTGCTTAGGAGGGGTAACATGCTCCAACAGTAGTGTGTTTGCACAAGTGACGTGTGTTGATCTGACGGACTTATTGTCCACATGTCAGCGTTGATTGACTTTCTAACCGGGTCAGTAGGACATGTATCTTTGGTCCAAATCGATCTTATATTTATATTTTGATTAGTAAATTTAATGGTAATGACTTGAATAGTATTGATTCTAGTCAAGAGATCCAATATATGTAAAAAAAACGTGTTTTTACAAACAAAAAAAAAGATTTTTTAATAGGCAGTTATTTGTAAATTATGGTAGTTTTTAAGGTGGATTCTAGGGTGAATGATCAACTAAGTCCCTCACCGGTGGAGCACATAAAAAGTACTGTTAGATTTAATCAACGGTTGGAATTAGTTGATATTATAAATGAGAACAACAATACATCTCCGCATACAATTCTATCTATGTCTCTTCTTCATTTGCTTCTTCTCCAATATGCTAAAATCTGCAAAAGCTGATTGCTAAAAATCTAAAATATATGAAACAATAATTTTGCAAACAATTAACTTCAAAAGAACAAGAACTAGTGAGGTTCTCTTATGGGTTGGCACCATTACACAAGAATCATATACAATGGTTCTTCTGCCCTATTTGACTTTTATTTGTGTGTTTAACAATAGTTTATATATATTCTTCTCTGGTTGTAGTGACAATGAAAAATTGGTTAAAGAAATCGATTCAATTTTAACTTCAAATCGATCTTTGTTGTTAACCCATGAAAAACAAAGCAAAGAAGCAACCATATGCTTAATTAATTTTCATCACCCATGGTGTGGCTAATGTTGTTTATGCTAATTAATCAATAATTCTAACTTGAGAGGACCCAGAGATAGATTATTTTCTCACAAAAGTTTTGATTTGCAATAAGAATTTTTTACGAAATTCGGTGGGTTGGAGAGGACAGGGAAGAGATAATGCATAATTGTGTGTGAAAATTAGTTAATGTTCTCATTTTTAATATCAACAAATCTGAACCGCTCCTTAAATCATACGGTACTTTTTAGGTGCTCTACAGGTGAGGGATTTAGTTGATCCCTCATCCTAGAATATACCAATTTTTAAAGTTTGAACTTTGGATTGTTTTCGTGGTACTCTTTCCATGTCCATTAACTCACCAGTTACTCTTTAAAAAAAAAAAAACTCACCAGTTACCCTCAATTGGGACTGACACAAATTGAGTACGACTTATATACATTTTATCTACCCCTAGAGTCCAACACATGCAAATATTGTTCGGTGTGTACATATATTATGTGTGTAGGTGTTACAAACTCTAATGTATGAGTTCGTTTTCTATGTATTAAAAAAAGACTTTTATATGTGTTTAGTTCTGCAAATAGGGGTCATTTAAAAATGGTCTCTATATTCCTTAATCCTGACATTTTGTCATACCA
Source organism: Medicago arabica (assembly GCA_946800305.1). Taxonomy (NCBI): domain Eukaryota; kingdom Viridiplantae; phylum Streptophyta; class Magnoliopsida; order Fabales; family Fabaceae; genus Medicago; species Medicago arabica. Next base: position 8,621,678 of record OX326970.1, on the reverse strand, counting down.
AAATTTAATCATTTAAAAATTAGTCCCTCAGCTCAGTTAATTACTGCCACGTCACTGTAATTACAAATGTGAAATTACAAAAATACCTCTGTAATTAGTGATGTGACGGTGATTAAGTGGGAAGATGGACGGAATTTTAAGTGATTAAATTTTGGCAGGGCAAAATATCAGGATTAAGGAATACAGAGACCAATTTTTAAATGATTCCTATTTGCAAGGACTAAACACATATAAAAGCCTTAAAAAAATATAAAATTATCCAAACAAAGATAGTATACTAAAAAGTTTGTTGAAGAGATCTTTGCTAATGTTTTTTTACGGGTTAAATAAGTTTTTAGTTAAAAATAATTATTTTTAGTCTCTACAAATTTGCTGAAGCGCTTTACATGTCAAAAATTCATCTTTTTAGTATATATAGTAATATAATTTACTTCATAGTTTTTTTTGCCACACTGATATCAAATGTTTAGATCCGTCCCATAGTACTACATGTACACGCTTAAACGAGAAATGATGAAACACATAAATATTAACCGTTGATGTTTAAGATTGTCATGTTTATCCTTGTTCTATTACTGTATTACCACGCTATCTAATATGCATGAATATATGGCAAGTGGGTTTTGTTATCGTCAAACATCGTTAACGTGGCAAGTCGCACTACTTAGCAATACTCCAAAAACATATTTAACGTTAAATTTCAAGGAAAGAAAGTAATAATAAAGACAGTGGTATTTGATATAATAACTAGTGTCCCTTAACACTAGTACGTTAGCATTTTCCATATAATAAAGCATCATAACACATTCACCACTTTTATTAAAAACCTCATCAACATCATCACCCATACATAGTGTGATGCATATTCATACTTGATTTTCTCTTATGAAATGTCCATGCTAGTGCAAGATAGATGATCGAATATCCATGCTAGTACAACATAGTTTATTCATGAAATTTATTACTAAGAAAGAGTACATATTGCATGATGATATCAGTTACGAGTATTGTGCTCAGTTTTCACGGTAAAAGCACCAACATATGCGCAGCATCTATCACAACAGCCACAGGGGCAAGAACTTCGTCCATGCCGACCACCATTACCACGACCACGACCACGTCCTGGATAACGACCACCATAATAATTACCACCACCACGACCATGATAGCCCCCATTATAGTTTCCATATTTCGCATCATTTACTTCATTTGTTTGTTCAACAACCTCTGCAAACACATTATTGAAAATATTACACTTATATTCATTTGTTATTATATTCATTATTTTACTATGGAAAGAGTTCAGCTTCGGAACATTGTTTAGATCCATATTATATAAACTCATAATTTTTAATCTAGATCATTCTTGAAGGATTATATGGTTTAGGTTTCTCTTATTTTCTCGTACAATATAATCATGTCTTATAATAACCATCACATTTGTAAAAAAAAATATTTATCCTAAATACTTATATGATGCTCATGAAAATGTATAATCTCACCTTTGTTTGCATTAGAGGAAGTCTCAGTTAAGTCCCTAGCCGAAACTTCTGAGGAGATAAGAAGAACCATAGCCAAGAGGCCTAGGATGAGGATTGCTTTCCTTGAATCCATTGTTCAATATTGATTCAAATGGGATATTTGGTAGCTAAATGATGAGAAAACTAGTAAGAAAGTGTGCTCTATATACAATGAATGGAGAGATCGGAACCATTGCTTGGTAGCTGGGAAGGTAGATAGTATGTATTAATTCAATCTTATCATAAAGTTGTGAGGTACATAGTCTATTCTTGATTCATTTTGAGTAGTAAAGATTGGGAGCTATGAAATGAAGCAGAGTAGTTATTGTTTGTGCCATGTCCACTTGCTATTTGTTGGAAAATGACAGTATTGAAAGCATACTTCTAGAGTGTGAATCTAGCACAAATCAATGATGTAGTTGAACACATCATATGTGTACGTAAGTGGATTCATCTTTTTGTTTTTTTAAGCACTTAAATAAAAGAAAGATAATGAAAAACTTATCAAATTAATCTTAGGAGTATTTGTGGATTCAACTTACTATGTTTATGTTGATATTGCCAGTTGTATTTTTTTTTTCAACAGTGAAAGTCACCCACTTAATTGAGGTTTTTTGTCAGGAAATTCAGCGGTTAGAATTCATCTTTTTTAAAGTAAATAAATGAGATGTATGGGGTTTGAACCCGACCTATGTACATAACAATACATATCATTGTCAACTGAACTATACTCACGAGAACACTTATTTGAGTTTTTATTTTTCTTCAAATCTAATAAAATGTATGCATTTAATGTTTCTCTGTTTCTTTATGTAGATACAAAGTTCTGGCTGTATATATCATTTAATCTTATCAAGGATATAGCCAAATAACATTGCAGTTTGTGAAAAATATACGATTCACCATCTGCATCCATTGTATTAACAAAATAACATTGTATTAAGACGTTGATTATAAAGACAAAATATATGAAATCCACACAAATATTTAGAGTCTTTTATGGATATTGCAGAAACACTTGCTTATAACGAATAACTTATAGTATATCAACCTATGTAAAACATGCAGAGTTGATCAACTTATAATTGAACATACAAACCTCCACGTCTTCCAATTCTATATGTCGAAGTGTCAGGACCGCCCTAGGTATAGGTTAGGGGTGTGACGGTCTAGGACCCATGCTGGTAGAGGATCCAATTTTATAGTTTGAGACCATCATCGCTTTACAAGGACCCCTTTTGTCGACTCGTTTGGTTCCAATTTAATCACAACGTCCCTTAGTTTTCATTTTATAGTTTGAGATATCACAATTTTCCTTAGAGTAAGCCGAATTAATTGTGTTATTTTTCAAATAAAACATGACAAATTATTTTTTATTTTTTTAATTTCTATAGATAGCACTATGCATAGTGTGACTCAACTAATAACAATATGAGGCTTCGTTTGGTAAGACTATGTTATAAGTATTTCGCAAATAGTTTCCTTCTTCCGTTAAGACTCATCTTTTGTGTTATCATAATTTGAAATAACACTATTACATGCTCTGAAACAAATACATGCGGACCGTTGAATAATAACACTATTAGATACTCCCATTTTCCTGCGGATTTCTATGCGTAAAATAATCCGCAGGAATATCGGAGGATTTTGCAGCAAATTACCTTGAGTCATAAGAAGTTTCCGGCGGATCCTACTTCCACAGCATAATCCGCAGGTAACGTTTATTTTGCTGAGGTTTTTCCTGCGGAACTATTGACGAAAATTATTTTGACGTTTCCTTAAATTTAACTTACAAAATGCTTCATAAATTTTCATCCTTTTGAAAATTCTTCAAATTATTATCCAAATAATGAAATTCACCTCAAAGTATTTGCATTCCTTCAAAACATTATATTCCCTCAAAACATTCCCCCATTAAAACAAACTCTTAGGAAATTCCGCAGGTATTGCTGCGGATTTTACTGCAGAAATCTGATTTTACTGTTGCAATGATAATCTGAACTAATATTTCACAAGTTGTCGTCAAAAAAAACAGTAAAGGCAAAGGGAAAACATTATTATTGCAATGTATTGCAAATACAACTCAATTAATAATGACAAGGATGTTGATACTTGATATACATAGATTAAATCTTGAACTCTGGATTTCTCATTTCAACACATTTAAGATATGTGAATCTAATCATTAAACTCAAAAAATATATATTATTCGGAAATAAAAAAAATCTATGACATTTTTTATAAATATGTCGCTCATTGTTAGAAGGATATATTAAGTTTTGTAAAAAAATTAATAGCAACTATTTTGTTGTGACCATAATGTTTTAGTCTTAATTTCAATTTATCAATCAACCAAACTGTGTAATATTGCAAGTATTAAGTATTCGGAAATTGCTCTTATCCCATAAAAAATTAATCACTCCCATATAAACTAACGAAAATACCCTTCATATGATTTAAGTCACACATGTGTTAAACTCAACGTGACTTAAGTCACATTGAAATCCAACGTGAGTTAAGTCACATATGTTACAACCCAGTGTGAGTTAACTCATGTAGATTATAACCCTAACGTGGGTTAACTCATGTATGTTATAACTTCAGTGTGAGTTAACTCATGTAGGTTATACTTCAGCATGAATGAATGTCACTACAAGAATTCCCCTTATTAGTGACCAATTTAAAATTGCATTATTGACGAATTTAGACTATCAGTACCGGCCATCTAAACCCTCAGTAATGTAACAAAAACCCTCAATAACATTACTGACGGAATAAACCCTCAATAATTATGAAAATTATGTTACTGACAGATAAATTCGTCAGTATTGCGGTTGACCAATATTCCTTAGATTAGTGACGGACTTTTTCCGTCAATAATAATGTTGCACATCGGATTGAACTACTGACGGATTTTAATCTGTTAGTAATGTTCTGAGAGACTGAAAAATCCCCCAGTAACCCTTTATTTTCGCCAGTAACCAATTAATTCAACTTATAATGAAAAAATAAAATAAGAAAATTAGAACAAGCAGAAACAAAAGACACGCATTTGGCTTTCTACCCAAAAAACAAACATCTTGGTTTCCTTCATCTCATTTCAAAAGAAGGGTTTTTGCTTCATCTCAATTGTTCCCTTCATCTCGTTAGCATTTCAATAGTTCAAAATCTCAATCATTCCTCTCTCACGTGCTCGATCATGCTCATTTGTTCATCTCAATCGTGCTCAATCATTCCTCTTTCAAGATTAAGGCCTTATGTTGAAGAAGGTCTAAAGGGCAGAATAATGAAGGTTTAATTGAGGTGAGTTTCTCAAATTAGGTTTTAATTATAGCAAAAGGGAACTCGAGTTAGCAACTAGGATCAAGGAAATTGACACGCAATAGAATGAAATTGAAAACCTAATTGATTTTCCCTTTTTGTTGTTGTGTTGTTACATGTGGATTTTGGTTAGCAGTCACCTCATTGGAGTAGTTGGAAGCATTAAATTCAAATGGAAGTTCATTTTGGAGCTAAATGTCAAGTGATTGTAGAATTGGGGAAAACTTGAAGGGCATCAAAGTTCATCAAATTCTTATGAGTTCAGAAACGATTGAGGTGGGGTCCCTCTCCTAGGCTTGAATTTAATTAGCTAGGCTTGAAATCTTTATGACAGATTAATGGGTATTGTGATTAGTATGAGAAAATTAGGTTTTAAATAAAATTCCCATATTAAATTAGCTTGTTTGTGTAGCAACAAGTTTACATAACATAGAAATGATGATTATGAGTTTGTGGCCATCATATAGGAGTTAATATTATTAGTAGTCATGTTGTGATCTGGCATACGACCATTTGGGTTTTATGGAAGGCAAGGAACGAGAGAATTTTCAACAATGGGACGAGGAATATTGAGGATTTGGTGGAGGAAGTGAAGGTGCTTTCGTGGAGGTGGACTCTGGGACGGGTTCAATTTAAGCCGTGTATGTTTTATGAATGGACGTGGAACCCGAGGGACTGTATGTTGCGCTAAGTGCAGGTTTGAGGTGCTGTCAGTAACTTCTGCGCATTAGTGATTCAGAAGGATGGTTGAGTTTTCAGTTGTTCGGTGGAGTGGATTTGTTGGCAGTGCTTTGGTGTTAGGCTTGTGTTTTGGTCTGAAGTGCTTTGATCTGCATTTAGCTTTTGGTTTGTGCTTGGTTGGTTCGTTACTGCGGATCCAGTTTTAGCATTTTCTGCTATGGTATGCTGCTATCATGGTTCTCCTGCAGCAAGCTTTTGGTCTGTGCGGTTTTTGCAGGTTGCCGAATGAATGCCTCTTGAGGAATTAGCTGATGTCTTAGGGTTGATTCTCCTTATGTTTGGTGGCGTAGCAACTATTTTTTCTCTTTTGAGGGGCATTTTTTCGTCTGTTATGGTTACATGATTTGTTGGTGTAGCTGTTGGATGGTTTAGGCAGCAGCTTGGGTTTTCCCTCAGCAGTAGGTGCGGTTTTCTGGTGTGATTTTATGGGAGCAGCAACTGTAATATTTGTTGGTTTTATGTCTTTGTTCCTTATGTGAATTGAGGTAGGGATATGCACTTATTAGTCTTAGGAAGCAACTGTTTTTGTTTATTAACACATAGGTGTGGCCCTTTCTTTTATGTATATCCCAGCATCACTTTTTAATGGGATTGATGATGCTATTTTTTGGGATGGCGTTTGTTTGGTGGTGTCCCGTGTTAAACGATGTCGTGTTTGTATTTTGTTTTGTTCGTTTTTCATCCGACAAATAGAAACGTAAATATGTCACATAAAAGTATGGATTGTCTTTTTCTAAACTACCTTTGGTTGTTTGGTGCCGGCTCCCTTATCCGAAAATTGTTACACTCAGAGTCTCCAATGAATTTTAGTGTCTCCATCACATGATAAAACTCATTGGAGACTCAAAAGTTAAAACTATCAATAAATAAAATATTTTTTTTCCAGGTGTTTAGCTACCAGATTATTTCAATCAAAGTTCCAATTTGTACTTTGGCTGTTGGCTCTCATTTGTGAATGTAGATTATCAAGGTCTCACCAAGTCATTCAATCATGGAAAGATCTATTGCTCCTCAGTTACAACCAGACTTGTAAATATGAACATAGGAATTCCATATGATGAACCAAAATGTTGAGATAGCTGGGATTGGCGTGATTTGTTTGGATGTCAACCATTGTCCAGGTTCCATACTTATACTCTTTGAACCTCCGAATGGTAAGGTGAGGCTTGGACTGGCTTCCTAATAGGCTTAATTATCGTTGGCTAGCTACCCATTGTTTCACTAGAACTGACAAGCTGTTTTTTGTTTCTGTTTATCTAGGCAGTACTTCATACGGGTGATTTTCGTTACAGTGAAGAAATGGCAAACTGCGGACATGTCCTATTCACACTTTAATTCTTGACACCACATACTGCAACCCAGTCTACATATGAATAATGAATGATCTCTTTCAAATCAAATGACACAATTGTTTGCATCAAGTATTTGCTTTGAAACTTCCTTAATTTTATTTAAGTTCATTGACGTAATTAATTAACTTTGACATTTTACTCTGATTACTCAAGATAGTGTCAAACAGAATTGGATTTCAATCTACTATAACCAGACATGTTTTCTTGAATAGTTGGTTTTGTAGGATAACTTACTTATATTTAATTTTGAATGTTTGTGCAGACCACCATGAGAGCTTTTGTTGAAGCTTTCAAAGGCAACAAGATAATTTATATGGAAACTTTAAGAATTATATAGATGACGTTTTGCAAGAAATCCCCCAAAATACGGGAAGCGGATGAAGTAGGAGCGGATATCATCACGATCAGGATCAAATTTGCTTGAATATTATGATAATTAGTTTATTCTTAGTTTTCTAGATTGTACGAATATTATTGAAATATTTTAATTTTGCACGCAAACTATTTATGAGTTGTACAAATATTGTGATGATATGTTGTTTAATTAATTTGTGTCTTACTAAATTTAAATTTTATTTCTTTAATTTATTTGTGTTTAATTAATTTTATTTATTTAATTAGAATAAAAAAGTGGGAAGGGGAAAAAAAGTGTGAAGTACATTATTGACGAAAATTTCCGTCAATAATGCAAATCTGTTTGAACATTACTGAGGGGTTGTTTCGCCCGTAATTACTGACGGACTTTTCAGTCAGTAGGAATAATCCCTCGGTAATGTTTTGTCATAACTGCTTCACCATTACTGAGGGAAAATTTCCGTTAGTAACATTACTGACGCAGTATTACTGAAGGACACCAATCTGCCAGTAATGTGTATTACTGAGGGATATTTTATTCCTTCAATAAAAACCAAAATTCTTGTAGTGTGTGAGTTAATTCACGTGAGGTATTTTGGTCAGTTTATATATAAATGAGCAATTTTATATAGGAGAAGAGCAATTTCCTAAGTATTATGGACCTAGCAAATATCTCGGTCCAAGAGTTACGTGTTTAGGGGAAGGAAGGGGCCAGGGGAGACCCACGCTTTCCCCTCACTTAATTTGTCCTTGTTCCCCTCATAATTTATTCATTTTTTAAATACTTTGAATATTCAACTCTGTAGTACTTATGTTGAAATTGCCAGACGATAATGAAACCCGCTTATTTCAGTTTTCTTTTCCTTCAAATCCAACGAAATTTATGCATTTAATGTTTCTCTGTTTTTTTTCTATAGATACAAATTTGTGTCTATGGGCATTTAATGTTAGTAAGGACATACATTTTTTTTTTTTGAGGGAAGTAAGTATATACATAATATTGCAATTTTTGAAAAATATCACGATTCCCATTCTACATTCATTGTATTAAAAAAGGTACAACATTATTGTCGACTCCATTGTTAGTTTTGTATAGTGTGGTCAATTTTTATTTTTATTTATAAATCTATAATTAAAAGAGGATTGCTATATGGTGCGAGAAAACAACCCACGACTGGCACACGAATCATGGAGGGTAGTGTTATTATATTTTCAAAATAAATAAAAGTCAAAATGGATTGCAATTCAATTAACATGCTACGGTGCCTATTTGTTCATTGTTTTTCGTTGGTTATGTTTTCGCACTAACAAGCTTTTTCCATGTTAAAAATATGGAAAAGAAAGCCAACAAAAGACTATGGATCTTGCTAACAAATGTCATCAATAAACTTTTTAAAAATTATTATACTAAATTTTCATAAAATATTATTTAATCTTCAAAAAATATCACGGAAACACTCATTAATATTTCCAAAAAACTATGTACATTAACCATAACCAAATCAAGAGGAAGTAAAAATCAATCCAAATTTTTAGAACCTGATAGAACAAGAACAAGACAACATCTAAAGATGTTGAAACAAAAGATTAAAAAAACAAAAAACAGAAAGAGACCAAAGCCTCTAAATCTAACATGAAATAGTTTCAATGACGGTCTCTCTCATCATAGCTTATTTAGTTGAGAGTTGATACTTTGCATAACATATATAGGAGTTATTGTTCAAATGTTGAATTTCTCACTTATTCCTTTTAAGGATAAATTTCTAACTATTAAACTACTTGATAAAGAAAAATCAAATATAAAATCCACGAAATATTTGGCGTCTTTTGGATATTACCAAAAACAGTAACTTATAAAAGTCTCATAATTGCGGTTTGGGATTGCGATAGTGACAAGTGTTCCGGTCTAGATGGAGTCAACTTTGGGTTCATTAAGGATTTTTTGGGTGATATAAAACAGGATATTATGCGTCTTCTGTTGGATTTTCATTGAAATGGCAAGCTTCTGAAAGGTATTAACATCACTTTCGTTACTTTAATTCCTAAAAATATTGCTCGCAGAGTTTGAATGATTTTTGCCTCATTTCTTTGGTGGGAAGCTTGTATAAGGTGTTTGCAAAATTATTAGCAAACAGGTTGCGGAATGTGATTACTGATTAGTTAATGGGAGCCCCACAGAAGAATTTCCTATGGCTCGCGGTCTGCGCCAAGGGGACCTCCTTTCTCCATTCTTGTTTCTTTTGGCGGCTGAGGGGTTTCATGTAATGATGGATTATTTGATTATTAAAATTATATTCTTCGGTTACAAGGCTAGTCGGGAGAGGAATTTGTTTATTTCTCATCTCCAATTTGCAGACGATACTCTAATTTTTTGTGATAAAAGTTGGACAAATGTTCGGGCTTTGCGGGTTGTTCTTCACCTTTTTGTTGCTATGTCTAGGTTGAAGGTTAATTTCCACAAGAGTGATTTGGTGGGTGTTAACGTTAGTCAATCTTAGTTACTTGAAATTGCGACTTTTTTAAATTGTAAGGTGAATAATTTGCCTATTTTGTATATGGGCCTTCCTGTTGGTGGAGATCCTCGCCGGTTGAATTTTTGGGACCATGTTGTTGATCGTATCAAGTCTCATCTGTCTAGTTGGAAAAACAGACATTTTTCTTTTGGTGGTCGTCTTGTTCTCCTTAAGTCTATCATGATCTCGCTTCATGTATATGCTTTTTCCTTATTCAAATCTCCCTCAGGTATCATTACTTCTATTGATTTTCTTTTAATTCGTTTTTTTTTTTGGGTTGGAGTGAAGATAATAGAAAAATATCTTGGATCGACTGGGAGTACATTTGTGTGGACAAGGAGGTTGGAGGCTTGTGGGTAAGGAGAGTTAGGGAGCTTAATTTGGCTTTGTTGGGGAAGTAGTGTTGGAGGATGGTGGTGGATAAAGAAGTTCTTTGGTTTAGACTCTTGGCTACTAGATATGGCCTAGAGAGGGGGTGGTTGTAGGCTGGAGGTGCGAGGAATCGGTGTGATGGAAGGATATAGTTAGCATCCGGGACGGTGGTGGTTCTGTGCTAGGTAGCTGGTTTCTCGATAATTTACGTCTTCATATAGGTAATGGAGCTAAAACGTTTTTTTGGTTAGATAGGTTGGTTAGTGATGTCTCCCTTTTTGTCCGGTTCTAGCGATTGTACGATTTATTTGATGATAAATTGTGTATGATGGTGCAAATGTTTGCTTGGGGTGGGGTGCAGGTCGTGAGGCTTGGAAATGGCGGAGGAGAGTGTGAGTGTGGGAGGAGGAGATGTTAGTGAAGTGTAGGAATTTTTTATTGTATGTTATGTTACATGTTGATATTAATGACGCTTGAAGGTGGACTCTAGATCTGGTTGCTAGGTACACGGTTAGTAGGACGTACCACATTCTCACTGTCACTGCTAACTATATCCTTCCATGCGGCTCTTTTAAGGAGGAAGGACGTTCCTTTGAAGATTACCGTGTTCACCTGGCGGCTGTTTCGACATCGATTGCCTACTAAGACAAACTTGTATTGTAGAGGCATTATTTCACCAGTGGCTCATATGTGTGTCGCTGGTTGTGTTTTCAGGAATCATAGAATCATCTTTTTTTGTCTTGTCCTCTGTTTGGTCAGATTTGACAGCTTGTTCGGAACCGGCTTTGCGTTTACTTAGCGGATCCATATAATATTGTTGATCATTTTTATCAATTTGGTACTAGTTCAGGTTGTGTCAAATCTAGATGTTCCCTCATGCATTTGGTTTGGTTCGCTAGTGTTTGGGTGCTTTGGAAGAAAAAAAACGATCAGATATCCTATGGTAAAGATAAATCTCCAGTTTCGCTTATGAAAAAAGTGAAGTTACTATCCTTTTGGTGTGTCAAGGCTAATTATATATTGTTTCATTATAGCTTTCATAGTTGGTGCCAAAATCCATTCTTATGTGCAGGTATTGGCTAATCCGTGCTTTTGGTGGTGAGCTTTTGTTGTAGATTTTGGCTTTCTTCTCCGGTACACCTTGTACCAAAAGGATAGTCTACTTTCAGTTATATATCTCATTTTGATTTCTTAAAAAAAATATGATTTAAGTATCACATTGATCACTTTTATCTACTTGATACATGGACCACTATAAATTTACTTCTATGCCTCCGCTATAAATTCATTCGTTATCCATTATTGTTAACTACATTTTACTTTAGTCTCTATTATAAGAAGAAAACAAATCTTGTTTTAAATTTATTGACTAACTGATTATCTGATTTATAATACATATCATATATATGCTATATTCAATAATTTATAAAATCTTTCAAAAAAAATTATAAGATAAATTGTTTTTATATTGGCAAAAGTTTCCATAGATGATATTACAAAGCCTCCTAAAAAGACTCCTTCAATCATTCTAAGGAAAACAGAGTGAGTTCGTTGTCATGGAATTCAATCACGTGGAGCCAGAGGCCATAAATATTTAGAAGATCGTTATCCTTCGCCAATTGCAATTTTAGCATGAGTAATGTCTTCATACATGATTTTTTTATGAACCACCGAATCTTCTTTTGTATCGAAGTGGCGGAGCCAGAAATTTTATAGAGTCTGAGGAAAAAATTTCACAAATTCATATGTGTAATAATATATATATATATATAAATAGTTATGAATCGAAATAAAAGACGTTCGTCATTTTTTCAACAAAAGTACAATTTTAAATAAGAGAGATGAAATATAACCGGCTAATAGCGTGCTAAATAAAATTAGGAGGTAAATGCCCTTTCCGCGACCTCATTCGAGTAAATGTTCGAATAATATCAACATCATCAAGTGACTTGAATATCTTCCGCTCGGTGTAACATATCATCAAGTCATTGAACCACACATTGTTGATCTTGTTGCGCAATTTAGTATTGTTAATCTTCATTGCTGAAAAATTTCTTTCAACGGATGTTAACGGCATTATCAAAGTCAACTCAATGAGTTTGTAGACCAATGGAAATACTAAATGTTTCTCAGTTTGAACCATCTTCATAGCCAAATTTTGAACATTTTCATAAGAAGAAAAGGAAGCATGCCTTTTCACTAGAAGTAATTAAGTGTCAAGTTGCTCCCTTATTTTTCCAAATATATTGTTACTAATTTATAAGAAAGAAAGAAAAAAACAAGCAAATCATGTACCGTACAAAACTGTCATAACATATAATATATAGAGATTAATTCTTATTCATTCTTTAGCACTTGACAATATATTCTACATAACATATAAATTATAATACCATAGCCGAAACATTATTAGAAAGGGAAATGTAGTAGATAAATCTAATTATTCTTATCATCCTTTTTAGAAAAACAGAGAGAGGTTTCTGAAATCAACAATTCTCTTTGGAAACCAGAGATAGGGGTTTCTAAAATCAACAATTCTCTTTAGACAAACAAAGAGAAGAATCAACAATTCTGAATTAGGGTTTGGGAAATCAAAATTTGGAATAATCAACACTTCTAAATTGCGGTTTGGAATTTGAATAATCAACTCATTCACCCATTAACAAATAACAAGCATCAACCATCGGCAATAAAATATAACAAATAACAAAGAAAATAACATAGAAGTAGAACAAACCTAGAGGAGAGGAGAAGGAATGAAAATGGAGGCAGACTGAGAGTTGAGAGAGGAAGAGGCACAAGTTGAGAGAGGGAGAGGCAAATGAAAGGAGGAGAGTAGCGAGTTAGAAAAGAAGAAGAGTTCTCAAATACGTACCTGAAAATAAAAACAATTGAATTCCGTCTTTTTTTTAGTAGGAAAAGGGGTATTGGGCTAAGCTTGCTACAAAAAAAGTAGAAGTTGAGCCCGGGCTAATGCCCTGGCTAGCTGAGGACCGGCTCCACCCCTATATATATATATATATATATATATATATATATATATATATATATATATATATATATATATATATATATCAAAATAAATTATTATATGTAAACCATATACTTGAAGTTAATCAGTTAGCTTCTATTTTATATGATTTATAAATATAATCTCTATGTTATCTAAATTTATTTAAGTTTTAGCTCAATATTAATATAAATTCTTTAAAATGAAAATTTGAAACAAAAATTATGGTGTTATAAGAATATTTATGACACAAAAATGTTCAACTAAAATAACTAGCTAGTTCTTGAATTCTAAATTTACATTTAATTATGTAAATAATTGAATTATTGTTAAAGATAAATTAGTCTAAGAAAATATTCAAACAAAAAGTAATAACCAGATAGTTAGCAAAAAGTTATTGTTTCAAAACAACTGCATATGGCAACCATCTGTGGCGGTAAAATATTCTTAAGTCGATGCTTTTGCATGCATTATCTAAATATTGATACATTTCTGTGATCTCTATTTGATTTATAGTTATATTTATTTCAATATAATATTTAAGATAATTTTATATTTAATTTTTTTCCCAACAATAGTATTTCTTAACTTGAAATTATGTAGATCAATGTTTTTTTTTTTAAGGAATGTAGATCAATGTTATTTTGGAATGATGTTTTTATTCTCATGCAGTACTTATTGTGTTTATTTCTGCTTATAGTTATACTATGACTTATCTCTATATGCAACTTTGTGAAAACTATAATTTAATTTGTTTCTCCAAAAGAGTACTATTGTCTTTCTTTTAGATAACAAGTATTATCATTAATGTTATCATTCGTTACTACTTATAAAATATAATTTGTACTGTTATTTAGTTTAGGAACCATAGTTGCAGAAATAGACTAAAATAAATATACTCAAAATATAACTCATTACAAGGTGAATATTGATTTTCTGAATACTTTACAAATGTTCTATTAAGGTTAACTCCTTTTGCGATTGGAGATTTATCTTGTCTTGGTTGTTGGAAATAGTGGGGTCTCCCGCTCTTTTTGGTGTATGTCTAAATGGGGTCATTTGGTCCCTTTCTTTAATGTTAGTTTTTTATGGTTGCTATTTGTACTTGTTGCTTGGTTGTCAATGTTTACTCTAAATATGCCTTTATGGAAAGAAAAAATAAGTGAGATGATGAGCAAGCATGGTCTAACAAAATAATATAATTATTAAACACAAAAAAAAATCTAAACATGTTTTATTCGAAATCTAATTTATGATAGATTTTAGAAATTGAAAAGGTTTGGTCAAAGTGGGATCTGTTCCCTTAAATCATACCACAGGCAATAGGTGGTGATTGTTACTTTCTTCAGGAAAAAATTGTGATTGTTATTCCTCAAAAAAAAAAATTGCGGTTTCTAATGTTGATTTTCTTAGTTATAAGAAGACTAAGGGTGTTTCAAAGATTGTAGATCTACCTAACATGAAGGGTAGCGGTGATGAAATGTAACAGTTACAGGAGGAAGGAGGGAGGAAGATGTGGGACGGATTTGGTATGAAAAAGTATACTTGCTCTCATTTTGATTTCAAATTAATATGGTCCTTTGATTAAATCCAACTGTATTTGCTCTGTGCTTCATCGGTGAGGGATTTAATTGATCCCTCACCCTAGAATCCACCCTTTTATATAATAGTATTCAAACTAACCAAAATTATTTTAAAAAAATAATTGTTATTATGATAACAAACACAATATATTTTTGTTTACAAAGCTATCATGTATAGAAAACAAGTTTAAAATAGTGGATATTCTTTTTTGTCTAATAGAAAATGCTTATAGTTTTTATGTCAGTATAAATAAAAATCTCACAAAAATATGTATTAAAGAGTTTGGTGCTATGATTTTAATAGTGCTTTGAAAAATAACATAAATTCTACCCGTTATTTCCATTCTTTTCATTTTGATTTTTTTATGAGGTGGCAATGTTACTTTTTTGACTAAATGTTTTTTGCTATTATTAATCGAGGGGCTTATATAGAGAAAAATGAACCATTTTCCCCTATGTGTCGAATTTCTATATGAATTTTTTTAGGCATATTTAGGATGTTAAATAAGATATTCCATATAAAATTAAAATTTTCGACAAAAATATGGATTACTTATGAATTTTTAAAGCAACGAAAACATAAAAACAAAAAAGAGAAATGCTAACAATTACTCTTTTAACCCTTAATACGAAGTTTAAAGTGGACGTTTTATCTTAGGAGTTGTGTATTCAACCCTTTTCATCATAAAATTTATCAATTGTTTCAATTTTTTAACCATTTAGGGTATTTGTTAGCAAGAGAAAGAAAAAAAAAACCGAAACATCGACCTTAAACTCGAATAATGAGCTGGTTTTTTTGTAGAGACCTCTATAAACATATGTAGAAAATATATATTAAGCGACATGGCATTTCAAAGAACCCTCATTTTTTTTATGTGCAAAATCACAATTTTCTTTTGAGTAAGCATATATACTCACGGGTTGATTGTTTTCTCCAATTATGTGGGCACGTTTAATAAATCATTAGAACACCAATCGCATAATTTTAAAAATTTTAAATGAGAGACTAATTTAATTATGAATTTTCTTTTCCCATAATTATGAAATTTAGAAAAAAAATATAAATAATCAGTCTCGTTTAAAAGGTACAAAATTTCATGGTGGATGTTCATATGAAATTTTAAATATGCCTGCAAATTTGGGGAATGAAACTTTTTTACCCTTGAGTATATGTTTATTTTGAACAAAATTATGATTTTGTACGTTTTGGTTGAAAAGACTTAACTAAACCACATCATATGACAACATGGCAGCGCCTCTTGTGTGACTAGGTTGTCGGAGAACCAAAATATAATCTATGTTTTGAATATATATATATATATATATATATATATATATATTCAAAACGCAGTATCCAGCAGCATAAGGACCAACTTATCCAATGGGTCCATGATATTAGAGGATTTCAGTATCTTCACATAGCAGTAAGTATGTTAGTTTTTTATCAAAAAAATAAAAATATTAAATCCACAAAGACTGCATATAGTTTAACCGTTCTAATTTACACTATTTTAAATCAAGGTTCAAAAATAGGTTTGTTTGTGAATTTTTTTGTGAAAATATAATTGACAAGATTGTATTAGGATATACGTCTCTAGCTATTTATTCAATAGTTTCTATTGATCGATTGTATACCTTCTAAGATTCAAATATAAATCCATTTATGTCTAATCTTATGTTGCCATATATAGCTAACAACGTGAAATTGATTGTCTCATTCGACTTCTAATTCTAACACTATCTGAAATCAGCAAATTTCCTGCGGAATAATCTTAGGAAAAATATCCGAAGCGATTCCTGGGAATTTTGCTGCTGATTTTGTTACTACTTACCAGAGGGTGATTTCCGACGGATCCTGTTTTGGCAGGAAAATCCAAAGGTAATATCATTTTTTCCTGTGGAACATTTGTATTTTGACATTTTCTGCGGATTTACATGCGGAATGTTTCGTAGGAAACATTTCATTAATCTTTGTGTGCATTGATAGTGTAAAAAATTAATCTGATGTATACAACTTTTCCTGCGGATTTGTATACGGAAAGATCAGATTCCTGGGATTATACCTGCGGAACATATCTTCTACGGGGTTTCCTGCGGCTGCGGAATTACCTGCCGTATGTTTGCAGGAAATTTCACAGGCAGAAAAGAATTCCTCCTGACCAAAAATTTCCTGCAGATTTTTTTCACTATAATTGAGGAAATTTCCGCAAGTACGTTTCCTGCGGTTCAAAAAATCCTCAAGAAGCAATTACCCACGAAGGTATTATCTTGGAACCTGAATCCTTAGTAAAATCCGCAGGAAACAGGTTTCTTGCGGAAATTTCAGAGTTATCCGCAGGAAATTCAACAGAAAAATCAAGAGTTTCTAGTAGTGTAATCAAAGTAGCCAATTGATTCAAAGACATATAACCAAACATTGTATGCCAATACAAACCGAACCCTTTGTCTAGACATTAGTATCTAGACATGGTTTAATTTAGATCCATTAGATAAAAAGCATATGTCTCTCCCTTTCTAAATCAGATAATCATTTTCCCATTGCATGTCTGAAAAAGCATTAAGAACGGAATTTAACCAAAGACTCTAGTGAATAATAGATTGTATACAAACAATCAGATCATCAATAACAATACATTGAAATTCTACCTATCTAAATCTATTACCAACATAAAGAGAAAGTTATTTGCCCATGAATGAGAAACGAGTACAAAGAAGAAGAAGAATCAAGAAGGAAACACATCCAAGGCTTGAATTGAAATCATGCTCCAAATGTCCTCAATAATGAAAGCTTGGTTCTCCCTATCTTTCTCTCTCTAGGTCGAGTCTTGGTATATGACAAGTTATGATAAATTATAATTTCTAAAGTATTTAAACTTGACAAAAAGTTACATATTCACAAAGTAAAATCATGCTTGTCGAGCAAATCAAGGTTGCTTCAGGTGGAGCCGTGGAGGGAAAAGCCACATGTTCTTTGAAAGTCACTAGCACTCCTTTACTTCGGGTAACGATGTGCCTACTCACCCAACAAATTACTCTAGCTTTTCTCCAAATATCACCACCCTTAGAGGGTAAAAATGTGGAATCCTCATGAGGTGTAGATTGGATGGATGGATGAGTGTCCAAATATCACCACCCTTGACATTAACCCTTTTCCCCTCATTTGAAAATTGCGTTTTCAATATGTTAGAATTTATTTTTTTCAATACAAACTGAATTTTAAATTTTTTAAGATAGTTTTTTAATTTCTTAACTAGTGTCATATGAAATGTATTGCATATTATTATTATTATTGGCAAGATGGATAATACACAACAACAAAAATTGTTTTCCTATAAAAAAGAAACAACAAATATGATTTTTTTTTTTTTTGAGTTAAACAACAACGAATATTGATGTCTACTTCTCTTGATCAACACACACCATTATTTATTTATTTTTGTATAAAGGCGAATTATTTATTCATGCAATATATTACTAAGTAAGTACATATCATGCATAATGATTTGATGATATCAATTATGAGGGTTATCCTCAGTTTGCACAGCAACAGCTTCACCATACGAGCAGCATTTTGGGCAATTCGTATATAAGCTAGGAGTGCAACATTTGCGGCAATAAGTTCCTCCATCACCATCTTTTGCATCATTTACTTCATTTATCTGTTCAACACCATCTGCAAACACATTATATGTGAATCATTATCAAATCAAATTGTATTTTTCGTCACAATTGTCAAGAAATTTTAAAATAATTGTTCTCTTACTATTGGCATAACATAAGTAGTCGAGCTGTGGAAGAAGTTTGAAAAGAAAAGCTAACTATTGGAATATTAACAAAGATGTCCAAAGCTGAGTGTGAGATCTGTTGAAAGCTCTTCTATCTCTTACTGCTGAATGTTTCTGCTTTGTTTTGTCAAGGCATGTATTCTAACCTTGATGGTTAGTATACTCATAAGTGGAGAAAGACATCTCGACGAGATTATTATGAGAAACGGTTCAACCTATTACCAACCGTTTTCATTTACAACTCATTAATAAATATTTTATATTTAAAATTTAGTGCAATATCATAATTAATTATAATTTAATAGTTAATAGAATAATTTATTATTTTAATTATTGATTTGGTGTTAATCAATAAAATCCCGACACAAACAACTAACATCTTGTTCTGGTGAAACTGAGGAGGGTATTTCCTTTTTATTATTTTATATATAAAAAAAAAGGGTGAGAAGATTGTTTGTAAGAAAGGGTAAAACTAGTTAATATTAGTCATATACCTAAAACTATACCATGAATCGTTAAAGTTGTCTTATTTGATTCCTTCAACAATTCGTTAAATATCCTTGATAACATCAGTGTCTGTGAGCTTAGCTCAATGATATTAACGGAGATAATACACATTGTAATATGTAGGGATTTGAATTCGAACCTCGAACGCCCCCACTTATTTCATCACAAAAAGTGAACTCTAACCAATGAACTACTTGAACAAAAACAAAAAACATTTTCCTTAATCATATTATCTCAATCAATCTCATTTTATTATGGAAAATGCTAAATGTCCCGAAAAGCAATATCTCGAGGCTATCACGATGAGTATTTTTAGTAACATAATACCACTACCAGCCTGATTTCCACTAAATCCGGGATTGAGTAAATGAAACGGTTTTTTCCATTTAACTGTGTTTAAGCCTAAAACAGGAGCATCGTAATAGGAAGACTCTTTTGTTATTCGCAACTTTGAATATACTATATATAGATACACTAATATTAAAGCCATTTTCTAAAGGCTAATTATTTCTCTTCAGTTGGTGTTTTGAACTAAATTAGCTTTCGTGCTAGTAGCATTCCATTTAGCATGTAAGTAATTATACCGGTGTATGATAACAATTTCGTTTTTGACACTATGCATATCTTGCGGTATTATGCTTTAAAAATTTGATTACAAGAAAACATTAATCAGCTTTTCCGAAATTATTCCGACCGTTATCCTTTTATTGCAGCACCTCCATGTATGGTAAGTGGGTCCTAATTTATGTCTCTTTTTTTTTTTCGCTACAACTGCATTTTATAATCGTGAGATATTTTTGAGAAATTTGATCGGAACAAATAGCACCGTCGTTTAGTAAAATCGATATACTCCTTTCATTTCTCATGTTTTATAATTTGTGTGAAATCATCAGATATAAAAATTATTAAATTCAAAAAAAAAAAGTAAAAATATTGTGGGACAAAAGAGCACAGATGAAAAATAGGTTTTTGCAGCGTCCAAAAGCTTCCACAAAAAACCTCCCTGAAATAGGTTCAACCACAAAAAACGTCGTCACAACAAATGTTTGAGGCGGAGTATGGCTGCCACTGCACTTGTAAACCTCCTCAAGCGTTTGCTTTTTTTTTTTATAGAGTGAAAAATATAAAACTAATAAATTTAATAAAAATTAGATATATTAAAACAAAAATTTGTAGTAAGAGAAAATTAAAAAACAACTTAAAAATAAAAAATGGTAAAACAAATATTTTATAGTAATTTAAAATTAAATGTAAAGATTAAATTTAAAAAGTGTTAAGTATGTTCTTAATCTCTACAATATCACAGAATTTTTAGTTTAGTCCCTATTAAATTTTAATTTTCCATATATTGAAGTCTATAAGAATAGTCCTTGTTTTGCATTTTTTTTTTTAAATTGATATTTTAGTCCTCAAAATAGTCACCATAAAGTGCAAATAAGGACTAAAAGAGAATACTATTTTTTGAGGGACTAAACTTAAAAATTTGTGATTTTGTAGGGACTAAAAACATTGATAGTAAGAAAAAACACTTGTAGTAAAATTTGTTGTAAGAAATTTGCAAATAGAAACGAAAGATAATGATTGTAGTGAAGAGAAAAAAAATGAGAATGAAAATGGATTAAAGAAATAAAAAGAGATTGTTTATATAGGGAAAAGGTTTGTTAGACATTTACATAGGACATAAGCCAACGCAAAACTTAATTTTTTTAAATTTTAGGGCTAATAGCCTAATATCACTATATAACTATTTAATTGATATGTATTATCGGTGTAAATATTTTTACATTATCAATTAAGATAATTAAAAATATTAAAATTTGATTAAAACTATTTTTAAGCTATGTTTGGATAGATGAAATGTAATGGAGTAAGATGGAATGAAATGATAACTAATTATGTTCTATTGTTTAGATTTGTTAAAAATGAATGGAGTGGAATGAGGGACGGATATAGGAATACATTTCAAGTGTGGCTAAATAAGTAGCAACCGAAAAAAAAAGACCAATTTTAAATCTTTTATATTTTAGCGACTGAATTTTCTGTTACTATTTTTGTCGCTAAACGTATTAGAGACCGATTTTTACTCTAGCGACTGAATATTTGATTATTGTTTCTATCGCTGGTCATATTAGCGACCAATTTTCATACCTTAGCGACTGAAAATTCAATAGCAAAAGAAAAAAAAATGTGGCTATAGCCACACATGGTCATGAATTAGATCCGCCCCTAAGTGAAATGATACATAATAGAACTCATTCCATCAAATCCTTCAATATTCTTCTCCCTAATTTGGGATGTAACCAATGGAATGAAACTTTATGGTTAAAATATTACTATTTTATTTCTATCTTAATACTGCTTCGTCTCTAATGTATTTTTTTCTCATATTTCTTCTTCGCTCATTGAATACGAGAAAAAAAATCCTTCTTGTACTATTACGAAAAATTATCCATGTCTTAATACTAAGCTTTTAAAGGGACAAAGGAAAGCAGAACATTTGGAGATGTTTGATAGTAATAAAGAGAGTACTACCCAATACCAACTAACATTATTCACCTACATAGTTATAAATCAACGCTTTGGATTTTTTATTTTTTGAAAACAAGATTCAGTTGGTTTATTGGGGAGGAGATTGTCTCCGGTGTATTTATCTTATGTGTTATCCTAACCATTTATTAAGTAAGTGAGAGAATATGTTTTAAAATTAAAAATGGAAAGAGGGTGTAATCAATGGCTGGGATACAAGGACGGCGGAAAACTGCAGAGGATTAGAGTAGAGTGGATCCTCTCCTGGTTTGTTGTTGCCTTCATTGTCTCGTTTGTCATGTTTACAATATCTTGGCCAAAGTTTCTGCTATGTTTACATTGCTACGTAGGTCTTATTTTGTGTCAAAAAAATTTTTTTGTTCTAAGGTGTTTCTTTTTTCTTTTTCTCTTGATTTGGTGATTTTTTTAGTGTTAAGAAATAAAACTCCCCCAGTTTCTTGCGTCAATATACTCTACATATTTTGTGTCTTAATTGAGTATTTTTTTATTCCATTTCTTTTGAAGAAAACAAAATTTAGTAATATTTTCTTACATAATAAAAGTATTTTTTAAATAAGGGCAAAAATGGAATTAATAAGTTCTAACTTGTTCCATTCCGTCCACTTTTCAAACAATTGAATAAAAACATTTCACAACATATCTAAAAAATGAAATGAAAACTTTCTCATTCTATTCCGTTTCATTCTCTATTTTGTTCAATCAATTCAAACAGAGCTTTAAAGTCACGTTCATTATTGGTTATGATTATTTGAAAATAGTAAAATAATTATCAACTGTACAGTGAAATTAAGCTATCAAAAAAAGGTGTACCACAATAATTTCGTTCCCTACCCATTATTGATTTTTTTTTCCCCTATCACCATTTTGTTCAGGCTCCACCCGACAATCAATTGTTGTTGAGTGTTTAATCTACACAATTTTTTTGATTATCTATATATATTTCATCATCAATTATCGGTAATATATACTATCAACGATAGCAATCTTGCACAGTAATATTAGTGCCACGTGAGTCATGGGTGGCTTCACCATCCCACGATCTTAGGTATTGACCCGAACACATCGATACCTATTTATATATGGTTCAACTCAATAGATCATTAACCTACTTAAAAACACAAAAAATTGGGTAAATTTCAGAATTTCTTACACTCGCACAATAGAAAGCCATAAAAGAGATATTCAAGTCATTTTAGGATGTTGATATTATTCGAACATTCACCGCAAAGAGATATTAAAAAGGGTATTTATCTCCTAATTTTATTTAATATACTATTGGTAGGTTATATTTCATCTCTTATTTTAAATTGTATTTTTGTTGACAAAATGACGAATATATTTTATTTCAATTCATAACTATTTATATATTATGATACATATAAATTTATTATAAATTATTTACCTAATTAAACTCTATAAAATTTATGGCTTCCCAACTAACTACGTTCTTGTAGGACGTGAAAAGGTCCAAAACTTTGGTTTTACAGAGAGAAAATACGTGTTCCCATTTATGGGGACATTCTGAGTGTGATTGGTGTTATTGTTTGATAGCGGGGTGATGGTCTAAGTTCTAACAATTAGGTTAGGGACAAATCTAAATAAAAAAAATTCAAAGGGTTGGTTGGATGATTGGGGTACGTGGTATCCTCATGGAAGTTGCACGTGATGTTTCAAATCACTGACCTCTAATACTCCTTCATTCCTTCGATACATGATCTAGTTGACAATATACATTATTGTCTTAGCATACTTTGATCATATTTTTTTATTAATTCAAAAAGATAAATAATATCATGTAAGATGTTGGATTCGTCTCGATAAATATTTTTAAAATATTAAATTTTCATAATTTTTTTTTTAGTAGAGAATTGAAGATATCAAAGATAAAACATTACTAAGTGTGTCGGAATCAACTAAATCATATATTGAGGGACGGAGAGAATATTAAATAGCGTTCTCATGATTGGGTCCATAAACCATATAGGTTCAATAATCATTGATTATGAGGGTAAAAGTCAAGTCTTTCTTTATTGTTGCTTGTAGGAGTTGAATTACTTCGTTCGTCAATTCATTAGATTTTATTTTAAAAATAAGACCACAAATCCTCGTTTTATTTTTCATTAGATTTTATAAACAAAAAGGCCTCATATTCTAATAAAAAAAAAAGGTCTTATATATTCAATCTTATTTTAAGCTTCACTTATTTTTTAAAATTATTAAGCTGGCCCCGTAGATATTAAAATCCAATTGGTAGTGGTTACTGGTTTGTTCATAGTGGTGGTTCGTTCTCAGTTAGTTTGGCCTATGAGTTATGGCTATGAAACACAAACGTAGAAACAGTATACGATACTAATATGCACATCGATAAAATTTTGAATTACTAGTAAAAATTTGAGAGAAAAAAAGACATAATTTAATGTATCTTAAATGTTAGTGTCGTGTTGATATTGGACACGACACGTGTTGAACACGAGAACACAATTTGATGAGAAAGTGTCCATGTAATAGGGAAAATACTTGGGTGTATTTGGCTTTAGTATCATTAGGTACCCTTAGTTTATTTTAGATGAGAGAGAATGAAGAATGAATGATGAATATGACACTCAATCCATGGTCGTGGAGGCTTGATTATGGGTGTATTTTCTCTAACTTAGTCCGCAATTTTTCATGGGTAATAGATCACGTTAAGATGACTTCTTAAAAAACATATGTTAGTTATATTGATATTTAGATACCCCAAATTCGTAAACATTCATTCATTACCTCAGTTTATCTTTATCTTGCATCCTGTCACTTTATCAATATATCACATCTCTTTTATCTTTTTCTCTTTCAAGATATATATACAATTAATAGAGTGTATGTCAAACAATATTGTTTAGTTATTTGTGTATGATTTGTTTTTTTTTATCTACAAATTTAAACTTCTTTAAAACAAAATGTTGTTACATATAATAAAGGTCTCATGAAGAGTTGAAATTTTATAAATAATATGACTAATATTGTTAAAAATTTCAAGTGTAAAGGAGTAATCTCAACATTCAAATATATATCATACAATATAAATCTAGTATTGGTCAAGTCATAGTTTAAGCTTAAATTTTAATTAAACTCTCCCCCCCCCCCCCCCCCCCCGCCCCCCTCCTCTCTCTCACTCTATATATATATATTAAGAAGTAGCTAACGAATGCAATTTCTTTTAAAAAAACAAATGTTCATCGATAGATTGACCACCTAAGGTGACCAAAGACCGACAACACTGCGAAAAGGAACCAAACAACGAAAAAAGCACCAACACAAAAAAAACATGAACACATAAACATACACCCCATCCAATGACCCAAACCAAAAGTGAAATGGACATAGAAGCACCCAAACAAGTCCCCCACACAGCAACAATCGGCTCAAACGTGAATTGGTACCACCACCCATTCATAGTGAAAGCAAGGCGAACCAGGATGGAACCCAAAAAAAACTAATAACACACAAAACAGAACATTCTAAACCAATTCCTTCACATCTTAAATCTTACCAACAAACACAAAATCATTAATGTATTATGTGTCACATTGCGTGTGAATGTTGTAAATTTCAAGTTTTAATTTTGCTTCCTACTCATAAGAATTGTGAACTTTATTTGAAATATTATGATCTATTGAAAATAAGTATTAAGAAGATGGCCGGTCCAAGCTATAGGCAAACTAGACATTTGCCTAAGGCCTCAAAACATTTTTTTATTTTTTTACCTATCATACCTGGTACCTCTTTTTTTTTTTTTGTAGGGAGCCTCATATTTATTTATGGAGATAAAAAATTTAAGAGAAATAAAACAACTGCAATGATATACCAACTGATATAGTTAATTATATAAAAAATACTTGATTCTTTTTCAGATGAATATATTATTGCTTATAGAATAATGTTAACAGTATAACCTTTTGAGTCTGCTAATTGTTTTTTTTTCAAAATTAAAGTTAATAATATCTTTCTTTTCTTGTTAATAATATCTTATTTAAAATCAACAATATGTAAACAAAAATTAAATGAATTTGTTATATTGTCGATTGAAAAAGAGTTGCTAAACAAAACCGATTACAATAATTTAATAAATGATTTTGCATTAAAAAAAGTTATATCACTTTGAATAAAATACTTTTATAAAAAATACTAGTAATAATTGTTTATTCGTACAAACCAAAAATAACTTAAAAGATTTCATTTTAGATTTTCTCTTCAGCATCAATATGTGTTGGACCGACCTGATCAAAAAGTTTTATGCTATGAATTTTTTTTATCGGGGAATTTTCATTGAAATATCACCCATAAAGATAAAAGGAGAGGTGACAATGGAATAACACATTCATCATTTTTTTTGGAAAAGCTTATCATCGTTACAAATACATAGTCTGATGCAAATTTATACATGATTTCCACTGATGAAATATCTATCTATACTATATAGTGGCAAGATAGATAATACACAACAACTGAAACTGCTGTATGCCTTTTTTGATCAACACACAACATTATTTTTATTCATGAAATATATTACTGAGAAAGAGTGCATGGTGTGCATGATGATATATCATTATGATCAGTTTTGAGTTTTGTCCTCAGTTTGCACGGCACCGTGTCCTCCATGTCCTCCGTGTCCACCGTGACCACCTCCACCGTGGTAACCACCTCCACCGTGGTGATAACTACCTCCTCCATGGTTGTAACTACCACCACCATATTTGGCATCATTTACTTCATTAGTCTTTTCCTCAGTTTGCACGGCAACAGATTCAGCACTGCCATGACCACCGTGACCTCCACCACCATTGTAACCCCCTCCACCGTGACCACCGTGACCTCCACCGCCATTGTAACCCCCTCCACCATGGTTGTAACCCCCGCCATTGTGGTAACCACCACCCCCGTTGTGGTAACCACCACCGCCGTTGTGGTAACCACCTCCACCGTGGTTATATCCTCCACCATTGTAACCACCACCATGGTTGTAACCACCACCATATTTGGCATCGTTTACTTCATTAGTCTTTTCAACAACCTCTGCAAACACAATATATGTGAATTATTAAATGATTATTTTAAATATATATTTATATATATAGGAATATCAAATCCGGTGCAATGTTCGAATAATTTTACACCGCTCAACAACTTCTTATTGAATATATAATCATATCAAATTTTATAAAACTCACAATTGAATATATATATATATATATATATATATATATATATATATCATATTGATCATCTTTGTATGTTATGAAGCAAATTTTAAATCATTTTATATAACATTGTGGTGCATGAAAATAATTAATTAAAATGAATAAAATATATAAATAAGTATAAAAGAATTATCCTTCAAATCAGTAGAAAAGAATTCTTGTCAGAAAAAAAGTAGAAACGAAATAAAACATATATATATAAAACGCTCATGAAAACATATATAAAGAAACATAATATATAGCTCACCCTTTTTAGCATCAGTGGGAGTTTCAGTTAACTCCCTAGCGGACATCACTGAGGAAATAAGAGCCATAGCCAAGAGGCCTAGCATGAGGATTGCCTTTCTCGAACCCATTGTTCAATATCTATGCAAATGTGATATTTGGTAGTGAGCTGTGATAAAACTAGTAAGAATTATGCTCTATATATAATGGAGGAAGGGAGGAGATGTAGGGACATTTATTTACTGGTTGAGAAAGTAGCTGGTGTGTATTAATTCATCTCTTTTTAGATTCAAAACGTATCTACTCTCTATTATAGACCAGATAATTTTTTATGCAATTAATTTAAAAAATTAAATTTTATATATAATAGTGATCTTATGTATATATCTATAAATTTTGAACTAAAATAGTTGTTTGATGATTTTGATACCATTTATTTTGACTACACCCTTCGTTTTAAAATAAGTGATCTTGTTGAGTTTGTTACATTTGAAAGTTACAAATATCTATGTTTAAATTTTTTTTATCTATACCAAAAAATTTATATAAAATATCGTTTCTAATTTACATGCAAAATTTGTATAAAATATCGTTGATAATTTACAAACGTTAATGTAATAAAAAGAGAAAAAAAAAAGATAGATACCCGTGTTTTTCGCTAATATGAATAATAGGTATAATCAAATAGAGTCACTTATTTCATAATTGAGAGAGTTGTAAAGATGGAAGGCTATGAAAATAGAGATGAGTTATGTCTACTTTCTATTGGCTGAAAGTGACGTTTTGAAAGCATGCTATTGGTTCATACTAGCTATCTCATCCCATGGAGATACATACATTCAAACTAATCCACACACATTCATAATATGTTTTCTATAAGTAATTTTCTTTAGCAAAAGATTATTACAGAGACACAATCTAAACTTTTTAAATAACAGTATTGTTGAATACAACTCCTTTCGATCTTATTTTTAAAAGATATTTTAATTAACAAAAATCGATGTATTAAACCAAATTCTTAATTAAATACATCATACTTTGTTGACATAAATATGTTTATAATAAATAAGATCGGAGAGAGTAGCTTAATACAAATTAAGAAAAAAACTATGTTTCTCAACTATAGATTCCTTAATTACTCTAAATAGTAAGAAAAACATAAGTAAACGCTTAAGACAACTAAAATATGAATTATAATTGTTAGAACTGCTTTTATCTCTTGAATAACGACTAAGGTAAAACCTTCGTTTAGTTCGGTTTTCGAACGACCGTAAATTCAAACCTATTAAGAATAATTCATTTGTTTTGACTTGGTTTTACAATTAATATATTACAAATGAAACTAAAGTGATTGAAAATGGGTTGATTTTGATATTTTAAAATTTAATATATTTTACAATTTTCGGTGTCTGGATTTGGCGGAGGCGCCTTCTTGCTTGGGAGGAGGAGAGTGTTACGAAGTGCTCGGCTTTGTTGCATAATATTGTTTTGCAGGATCATATACTTGACGGGTGGAGGTATCTTCTTGATCCTATTCATGGTTACTTTGTTAAATGCACATACCATTTCCTCACGACGGTAGATGTGCCTCTTGAAAGGGGTGTGTTTGATGACGTGTGGCATAAGCATGCATCGTTAAAGGTATCCCTATTCGCCTGGAGGCTTTTTCGCAATCGACTTCCAACCAAAGATAACCTGGTGCGCCGACAAATTATCCATATTGATGATAATGTGTGTGTAGGAGGATGCGGGTCTTTAGAAACTGCGAATCACTTACTTTTTGGTTGTGACACCTTCTGCACCGTGTGGTTCTTGGTTTTCCAGTGGCTTGACATCTCTTTCGTCGCTCCATTTGCGGATCGTGATCGTTTACATCAGTTTGGGCACCTTGCGGGGTTACCACGATCATCTGATTTGTTCCTAACAACTATCTTGCTAGCTTGTGTCTGGGTTATTTGGAAGGAGCGGAACAATTGAGTTTTTCATCAGAAGGCTTTGGATTCACATTGCATAGTGGACAAGGTTAAACGCCTATCATTCCTTTGGTTGAAGTCTAATATGCATACTTTAGTTATCAGTTATCATGACTGGTGGCGACACCTTTACAATGTATGGATGTTACGTTATAATTTTCTTATTATTATGTTTCTTCTTCATTGCAGTGATCTATTTGTAGCACCAGCGACTTGAAAATGTAAATTGTTTTGGGTGATTATCTTTTTGCACGCCTTGTGCAAGATGAATCACCTTCGTTGATTAATATATTTCATTTTACCTTGTTAAAAAAAATACAAATTTTAAAAAAATAATTTTTCTTCAAGAATATTATAGATCTCAGAGGCGTCAGTAAACAAGACGAGATCCAACTCTATAGGAGGGGAATCCCATAACTTCATGGCGTCAACATTCTTTGCACCAAACTAGGTCAATCAATTATCACACTCGTTGTCTTCTCTTAAAGTATGATTAAAGGAAATCAACCACGAAAGACAGATGGACTTCCCAATGATGGAATTAATTGCATGTGGGTGGGAATCCTTATGTTGGACATTAGTTATCAAGTCTAAGGCTGACTTGAAAATTCTTATATTATTAAAATAAGTATATAGTTTCAATGAAAAAAATTAAATAGAATGACTAAAAAATACATTAAATCAACATATTTGCAAGATAAAACTATTAATTCAGCATGATAGTTAACAATAAGGAAAAATTAAGCTACTTTCTTTTTGGTGGATTTCCCTTTTATTTGTTTGGCCAATGGTTAATTTCTTTATTTTATTTTTTTTCTTCGGAGTGACTTTGTTGTAAAACTTTGGTGTTCTTTTTTTTTTGTGGTTGTCGGGGTTTGAACCTCGGACCTTACATATATTATGCATTGTTCATACCAACTGAGTTAAGCTCACAAGAACAAAACTTTGGTGTTCTACTCTGACACATTATGTGCTAGGGAGAATATTTGTTTGGTAGTAATATGTTTTATTTGGCCTTGTTATAGTATGAAATAAAAATAATTAATAATCAAATAAAAAAATTTGGTTTGATTCTTAGGTGATCTGATTTAAATGATCTGTAACCGATATTCGAACAATAGTGGTCAAATTTCATTAGTGTGGTTCAGGTTATACAAGAACATAAAAAAGAATGCATTAAATGTTTTTATTTATCGGGTTATTGGTTTGATTCTTTTTTTTTTTTGAAGAAGATAAACTAACCCATCTAAATTGACACTAGAGAGAATCGAACATGAGACCTCAAGGAGGGACACACTTCCAGATCTTAAGTCATTACCACTAGGCCAACCCAAGTGGGTTTATTGGTTTGATTCTTACAACTCATCATGAGCTAATGTTTCACCTTATCACCTTTTATTGAGTTCAACTCGTATAAATACAATATGGGGGCGAGAGACGGAGAATGAGTTGAGCTAACGAGTGTTGCGGAGCTTATATATATATATTGTAACATTATAAACTCTAATTCATTGCAAAAATGAAATACAATTATAGATATTTTATAGTCACATAGGAGGATGCTTAACATAAGTATGAGTGAGAAACTAGAGAGATAAGGTGTAGCGGGAATGGGTCCAATGGGACAAATGTGAGAGTGGATCCTAAGGCTAAGGCTCCGGCAGGGTCAGGTACGACAGTAACCAAGCGGCGTGTGACATTTCATCACTTGGATAACATTACTACTTCCTTTTTCTTCACAAATTTTACCGTAGAAGGCGAAGACGACATACCTATGGAGACTGCTTATGTGCTATGGGTTGGTGGGAGAGGTCTTCATTCCCAACAAGGTGGACAAGTGGGGAAAGAAATTCGGTTTTGTTAAGTTTAAAGTAGTGGGTGATGTGAAGAACTTGGAATGACGGCTGGAGGATGTTTGGCTTTGGAACATTCGTCTGAAGATCTACAGAGCTCGTTTTGGGAGGGATGGGAAGAAGGGGTGGAGGAGAGGAGGAGCATAGAAGGGGTGGCAGTGGGTGGCACGATTACTACTCCTGGTATTTCCTTCAAAGATGCGATGGTGTTGGACAAAAATTCCTTTCCGGCCCTGAATGGGGTTTTGCCTAGTTTAGAAATTCAGCCATATGAGGAGATGATGGAGTATCTAGAATGTTGTTTTGTAAGGGAGCTTCGCCATCCCATGGAGGCTTCGGCGGTGCAGCAAGCCATTGTTATGGAAGGTATTCATCGTATGAAGGTTACGGGTATGGGTGCTAATCTAATGCTTTTACATGTTGAGGGCACTGGTGTTATTGATGTGGTCAGTAAAAGTCATAAACAATGGTGGGATTCCTTGTTCAAAATTGTTATCAAGTGGACTCCCCAACTGGTTGCTGAAAACAGATTGCGTCGTTACATGTCTATGGGGTTCCTCTCCATGTCTGGGATGAACCCTTGTTCAAGAAGATAGGATCCTTATTTGGAAGTTTCATTGATTTTGGTGAAGAATCTATTAGTAGAAAAAGAATGAATGTGGCTAGGATTTAAGTGTCTACAATGAGGAAAGGGTTTATAGATGAGGTGCTAAATCTGAAGGTAATGGGGGCAGTTTTTGGATTGTGGGTGGTGGAGGAGGATGGCAGACGATGATGGTTATCAGAAGGCGTGGAGGTTCACGATGAGGCTTCTTCAGCTACCTCACGTGATGGGGAGGTGGGTAGAGAGATGGAAGATAATTTTTCATAAGAGGAGGGTTTCCCTTAGGGGTCTACACGTTGTAAAACCTATTGTACCTCTAGGTCAATCTGTTGTGCAGTCATCTCAAGAGTCAAAAGAAGACAGGTCTTTACCGGGAGAACATTTTAAGGAATCTCAGCTTCCTAGATCCTCAGATGGGGAAGAGATTTCAAATGATCTTATAATTGGTTGCCATGTGGCAGCAAGAGGAGAGGGATTTGACTTGAGGAGAGAATAGGTGGAAAAGTGCATCAGTAATGAAAGGGATTAGGGGGCTGTTTCATTGGTATTTGTGCTGGATAAAGTTGTCCAGGTTCCCCACTCGCTAGTGATTTCCCACGCGCTAGGAGTGCAGGGCGTCCCCCATTCTCTTCCACGCGCGCAAGAAATTGTGGGGTCAAGTGGAGTTTCTGTGGTTCCAAGTTGTAGTTTGGGGCTTGGTAATAGGCCTGTAGCATCGCAAAAACATTTTTTTAGGAGGATTTTTCGAGTTTCCAGTTCGATAGGGGGGTGTGCAGTCAGAAGAAATTGACTCGTCAATTTTTTTATCCAATTTCGTTAGAGGTAAAGGCTTGGGCATGATTGGGGCATCTCAAAGGGATGAAGAAGATCATATTGAGGTGGTGGAGTTGATGGTAAAGGGAGGTGAACCTGTTAACCAACATATTAGATTTATTTCAGAAGAATCAAATTGTTCGAATTTTAGTGACTCAATTGAAGATTTTGTGTGGGATGAACAAAGGATTTTAAAAGTTGAGGCAAAGAAATAGAAAAAAGAAAAAAGATATTTCGTTGGCTAAAAAACAAATTGGGTCGCCTCTAGAAGATTATTTGATGGTAGTCCTAAAGTACGGAAGCATGATAAGAAAAGGCATCATTTTCGCTCTTCTCATAGGAGGACGGTATCTCATCTGGCGGGTAGAGAGGAGGGTTGAAGTGAGGAGGATGGTTCGGTGACTGGAGTAGGAAGGGGGAGAGGGTGTGTGGCACATTCCCAAGGCTTCAGAATTGGGCTTATGGAGGGCTATCAAGATCGTAGTGAAGATGGGGGTGTGGTAAACAACTTAAGGTGCTTGCAGCTAGGAAAGTTTTACATATCCAAAAGAACGATGAGGTCTCTTTCTCCTTGAAAGAGGGTGGGATTATTGAAAAACTTGTTGACTTGGAAGAGAAGGCGGTGAAGGTTAAGGCAAGTAAGGAGGTACCTTAGGTAGTTTAATGATTATTTCCACATTTAATGCGAGGGGGTTGGGGGGAATAGTTAAGAAAAATAAGATGCGATATTTGGTGAGGCAAAACAACATCAATTTTCTGGCATTACAAGAGACAAAGTTGGAAGAGATTTCTCATTCCTTATGCTATTCGATTTGGGGTAGTGATGATTGTGATTGGGTGTTTAGAGCCTCGGAAGGAAATTGTGGAGGTATCCTTTTTATTTGGAGGAAGTCTTGTGCATCTTTGCTAACTTCTTTCCAAGGGGAAGGTTATGTGGGGGTGGAGTTGGAATAGGGTGTGGAGAAAACCAAGTGTATAGTTATTAATGTGTACTCCAAATGTGACTTGCCGGCTAAGAGAAGGCTATGGGAGAATCTTATTGATGAGCGTAATGATAGAGATGTAGGGGTTTGGTTTGTTCTTGGAAATTTTAATGTATTGAGAAGAATGGATGAAAGGAGAGGAGTGAATGTAGAAACATCGCCGGCGCATATTTTGGAGATGTTTTTGTTTAATGCTTTTTTAGGTGGGATGGAGTTGGAGGATTTAAATGTGTTGGGTTGGCGTTTTACTTGGTTTTCATCCTAATGGGAGCTCAATGAGTAGGATTGATAGGATATTTATATCATAGGAGTGGGCTCATGTATGAGGGGATAATGCACTTTGGGTGTTACCTAGGGATGTTTCCGACCATTGTCCTTTAGTGTTTAAAAACAAGGGATGGAATTAGGGGCCAACACCTTTCCATTTCAATAATTTTTTGTTACAAAATCAAGATTTTAAAGGGGTGGTTGAGGAGGCTTGGAGAAATCAAAATGTTCCCGAATGGATGAGCTTTGTTCTTAAAGAAAAGTTGAAGGGACTTAAGTACATTCTCAAGGATTGGAATAACGAGGAGTATAGAGGTATGAAGGAGAAGGTTGAGTTGCTAGTGGGGGAGATAAAACGGCTAGATGAAAAAAGGGAGGATGGGGTGTTGACGGAGTGGGAAGTCGGAAGTCGGAAGACCAAGTTTGAAGAGTTATTGAAACTTCTTAAAGCTAAAGATGCTTTGATAGCCCAAAGATCGAGATCGAGGTGGTTAAAGGAGGGAGATGTTAATTCTAAGTTCTTCAATAAATGCACGAAGTTAAGGAAGAGTAGGAATTCTATCAAGGCGCTTAAGGAGGGTGATGGTTTGGTGGTAAACCCTTTTGAAGTTCGTAGGAAGGTGGTGAATTATTTTATGGACCATTTCTCGGATGATAGATGAGATAGGCCAAAGTTGGATGGGTTGGACTTTTGTAAGCTAACCGAATGTGAAAACGGGAGCTTGGTGGCACCATTCTCTTTGATGGAAATTGAGGCCGTGGTGAGAGATAATGATGGAGGGAAAAGTCCGAGATCAGATGGCTTTAACTCTGCTTTTGTGTAAGAGTTTTGGTACTTGAACAAAGGGGAGGTGAGAATCATGTTTGGTCAATTTCATGCTAATGAAGTTTTACCTAAAAGTATGTTGGCATTCTTTGTGACTTTGATTCCTAAAGTTTCGTCTCCGTTGGAATTGAAGGATTTTAGTCCAATTTCTCTACTAGGGTGTCTTTACAAATTACTAGCTAAGGTATTGGCAAAGAGGTTATCATGTGTTATGAACAATATCATCTCTTATTCTCAATCGGCTTTTCTTAAAGGTAGGCATTTGGTGGTGAATGAGTTCGTTGATTATGCGAAGAAAACGAAGAAAGAATGCCTTATTTTGAAGGTGGGTTTTGAGAAGGCATATGATTCGGTGGATTGGGGTTTTTTGGAGTATATGATGGTGAAAGTTAGTATGTGTGAGAAGTGGGTGGCTTGGATGAAGGCTTGTGTCTTTGGTGGTAATATGTCGGTGCTTGTGAATGGTAATCCTACGGAGGAGATTTGCATTAGTAGAGATCTAAAGCAAGGGGACCCACTAGCTCCTTTTTTGTTCTTGTTGGTGGCGGAAGGTTTTAGTAGCTTGATGAGGAACGCGGTTGATCGCAATTTGTTTGAGGGGTTCGCCTTTGGTAATGGAGGTTTGGTGGTTTCTCACTTACAATATGCCGATGAGACATTTTGTATTGGAAAACCAACGGTGGAAAATCTTTGGGATATGAAATCACTACTTAGAGATTTTGAGATGGCGTCGGGATTAAGGATTAATTTTTTCAAGAGTTCATTGATTGGGGTTAATGTTGATAGTGAGTTCTTGGATATGTCATGTAATTTTTTAAATTGTAGCAAGAGGAGGGTTCCTTTCAAGCATTTGGGGCTTCCGGTGGGAGCTAAATCGAAGACTATGTCTACTTGGGAGTCGTTGATGGAGAACTTAAGTGGGAGGTTGAATATGTGGGGGCACAAGTACATTAGTTTTGGAGGTAGAATTTTTCTCTTAAATTCGGTTCTAAATGCTATTCCAATTTTTTTCTCATCCTTCATGAAGATTTTGGTGCAAGCGTGGAAGAAGATGGTTCATATTCAAAGAGAATTTCTTTCGGGTGGAGTCGGAGGGGGTAAGAAAATTAGTTGGGTGAAATGGAAGATGGTTTGCTAAAGTATGGAGGTTTGGGGGTGAAGGATATTAGGGTGATGAATGTTAGTCTTTTGGCTAAATGGGGATGAAGGTTACTAGATGGGGATGGTGCTTTATGGAAACATGTATTGGAAGCAAAATATGGTGTTGTGGCAGGAAGTTTAGTGGAGAGGACTTCTAATGGGAGGTCGAGTTTGGCTTCCTCTTGGTGGAAGAATCTTATTAATTTAGGGAATTTTGGAGGGCCTAATTGGTTTAACTTGGAAGTGGAACATAAATTTGGTAATGGTTTATCATCTAGCTTTTGGAATGATATTTGGAGAGGGGTCGGGATAGTTGTTTCTGGGTTAAATATCCTCGTCTTTTTTCAACATCGACCCAAAAAGAGGCTAAGGTGGGGGAGGTGGGGTTGGTTTCGGAACAAGGAACATAATGGAGTTTTAATTGGAGAAGACATCTCTTCATGTGGGAGGAGGAGGTTCTCTTAAGCCTTATGGAGGATGTGGAAGGTGTGAGGTTGTTTAATGAAGCCGATACATGGAGCTGGAAAGAATTAAAAGTGTCAAGAAGGGTTTGTGTTTGATTTGGCATGCTACAATTTGGGTCTTGAGGAAAACTCGGAATGATAAAATCTTTAAGGATGTTGGTTTTACGGTGGATGATATTGTGGACGAGGTGAAAGTGTTGTCATGGAGGTGGGTGCTTAGTAGGATGCCTTCCCCGATTTGTCTGTTTTATGAATGGCGTTGGAGTCCAAAATTGTGCCTCGCAAGGGTTTTTAGGCGTCCTTGAAGATTGGTGCAGCTGCGCGACTACGACTGATGAGGTGTCCTTGAGGTTGTGCTTTGCAGTGTTGGGGTTTTCCTGCTATTTAGGCCTCCTACTGATGCTGAGTATCGGCCTTAGCAGGCTCTTGGCAAAACTGCTCTACTGATGTTGCTGATGCGGGGGTTCTGTTGGCAGATTGGTACCTGTAGGATCTGCGGCTGTGTTTTTTCAAAGCTAATCTTTCAACCTGAATCAAATAAACACCGCACTAAGACGGGAAATCAAAAACACACCGCACAAAGATGGGAAATCAAAACAATCAGAGTCGTTCAGAGACGACGAAATCACAAAAATAAACGAAAGAAAACATAGAATATGTGAAATCACTTATTCAATTAGGATAGAAGGAAGAACAATTCAGATGGGTGATTTTTGGATCAAAATTGACTCTAAATCACTCCTCTGAAAATAAGAAGATGAAGAAAAGGGTGACGGCTAGGGTTTGAGAAGGAGAGAAGAGAGAGATGAAGAAAGGTGGTCAAATTCCACATTAGTTCAATTATTTTTTTCAACTTCCATGTCTTATTGTGGTGTGATTTAAGATTCCCGGGGGAGGAGGGGAGAGTAAGTTGAAGAAAAAGTTATATATTACACTCAAAATTTAATGTGACAATTATTTTAGGATAACTTTTTACATATATGTCACTCATCGTTTAAAAAAATATAGTGATGTTTTTATTTTAAATATCAAATATTTTGTTGTGACAATGATATTTTAGTTTTTATTAAATAAATAACTTGTTTTTACAAAGGAAACTTTAAGTAAGATTAACTCTAAACATTTACAAATGTAGTTAAAAATCACACATAACAAAGAGGTCCGACAACAACGATTGTACCTACGAAAATACGTGTCAATCAACTTCTTATTCCACGACCCACGCCAGCCCCTCCCTTACTGTTCAACTGAAGTACTATGTTGAATTAAATTGCCAGCAACAAACGATAACGAGACTCACCCACTTATTTGAGTTTTCCTTTACCTTCAATTCTAACAAAATTTAGGCATTTAAATATTTAATGTTTCTCTGTTTTATCCTATAGATACAAATTTGCTGTTATGAGCGTTTAATGTTAAGAAAAAATATCGCAGAACAACACTGCAATTAGAATTTTGTTAACTTACTTCTCAATTAACTAAATTATCTTTTGTAGAATCCAATTACGTAATAACCGACAAACAAAAATTATATACTTTTTCTTTTTTTGGCCAAATACCTTCGTGAGTCTTTAAGTTTTATATTTGTTTCGGATAGGTCTTTTAAGTTTCTAAGGTTTCAGATAGGTCCTTTAAGTTTCGAGTTTGTTTCGGATAAGTCCTTTAAGTTTCTAAAGTTTCAGATAGGTTCTTTAAGTTTCGAGTTTGTTTCGGATAAGTCATTTATGTCAACCTCATTTATGCTATCTATCTGAAACAAACTCGAAACTTAAAGGATATATCTGAAACCTTAGAAACTTAAAGGAGCTATCCGAAACAAACTTGAAACTTAAAAGACCTATCTAAAACCTTAGAAACTTAAAGGATCTATCTGAAACAAACGTGAAACTTAAAAGACCTAGAGAGGTATTTGGCCTTTTTTTTAAGAAAAAAACCATATGTACTTCTATTGTGCAAGATATATAGGCTCTTTTTGGTAAAATCAAGTTATAAGCTAGCTGGTAGCTGATAAGCTAGCTGATAGCTGAAAAGCTAGCTTATAGCTGTTAGCTTATAGCTGAAAAGTTCGCTTATTGAAAATAATGTGTTTGGTAAAATTAGTTGTTGACGTGACTGATAAATATAAAATGACATAAAAGGACATGTTTTTATTTTTTTATAAATTATATACACTTTTTTTACTTATTTATTTAATTTTAAATATTTGAATTTATTTTAAATTACGTTAATCTCCAAAATGATAAATGTTTGTTATGAATTCAATTAATATTTTTTTATTTCACTAAAATGGTTTTACTATTTGATGCCGATTTTATTTAAAACTTTATATTATATTATATAAATTGAAAGCAAGTTAAAAAAAAAGGAAAAAGAACAAAGAAAATATATGGTAGTAAGTAGTAACGTGCAAGTGGCTTTGCACTAAAGGTGGGTAGTTTTTTTTTTAAGATAAAAAAAGTGGGTAGTTACATATGAATATGGGTAGTTTTTTCTAATTAAAAAATAATAAAATAAAATTAATAAGGTTAAAATTGGAAGATAATATAAAAAGCTACCAGCTATAAGCTCAAAAGCTACTTGAAATAGCTTTTCAAAAAAAGCTATAAGCTCGTAAGAAAAGCTTGTTACCAAACACATCACGTTTTCATCCAACGAGCTTATAAGCTAGTCTAACAAGTTATAAGCTAACTTTTTTGTGTTACCAAACACAGCCATATCCTCTTGAAAAAAAAATCAATAGTTGTTACTATCACGCACTGAGTTATTCATAATTTCATACCAAAAAAATTGAGGTGTTATTAAAGTTTGTAATAATTCTATGCATAATTTTATTAAAATTGAGGTGCTATAAATATTTGTATGATATCTTACATTTTTAGTTAGACTTTCTTTACTTCGTGACCATACTCGGATCACGAAGATATTTTTCTTCATAAAATATAGAATTAAAACCGAAAAACGCTCTTACGCACATTTGTTCGTAAAAACACTCTTTATGTGTACTTATTTGTAAAATGAGATCAACAATGATAATAAACATCTTTTAATTTCATAATGATTTTAACAATATATATATATATATGTAAATTTATTTATTTTCCTCTTTGTTTTAAAGCGTATGCAAAACATTTTCCAAAAGAGATAGCAAGATTTTTCTTTTCAAATGAATGATTGATTCCATAGAAGGGGCTAGTTGTTTCCCATGCAACAACATAGGCCACTCATTTGATAACAAGGAAGTGAGAAGAATTAACAGAACACTAGGATAGGTCATTTTCTTTAAAAAAAAAAAACTAGGATATGTTATTTGGTGCCGACACTTTGACAATATTGAGGCATCAAATGCAATCGATTTTTATTTTTTATTTTTTATGATTAAAATCGACATTGTTTTTGCAATAGGCACGCCACGTAATGGTACAAGTTCAACATGCATTTGACTTTAGCAAAAACATTATTATCAATCTTAGATTAGATCACGTGTTGGTTCTCATTTGTTAGAATCCATTTTTGTGGTGTAGTATCCATTTAAGAGGTAATGGATTTTTTAACTGAAAATCTTTTAAGTTTTCTTAATTATTATATCTAAATCATTAAACATGATGAAAGAGAAAAAGAAATATAAAATAACAACCAAAAATAGTATATTAAGCTTGTGTTTGAGATGTAATAATTGAGAAAAATTAAAACCGTTTCAATTAAGATTTATTTCTACATTAAGATGGCTGAAAGTTTCTGGATAAAATATGTTTTAATCCGTATAAATTTATGTGCTTTCCATTTTAGTCTTACATAATTTTATTAGTAATTTTAATCCTTATAAAAAAATGATTATTAAATAATTGGTCCTTCATGTCAAATGGGCTGCTATTTGAGCTAAAGGAATTATTTAATAAATTGAAAATCTTATAAATTCTCAAAAAATAAACAAACCGCAGGAAAATCCAATTGAAAAACCGCAGATAAATCCTCAGCAATACTTGCGGAATTTCCTAAGGAAAGGGAGAAAAAATATTGGATAATTATTCCGCAGGAAAATTCTTAGTAAAAAATAATAACCTGCGGATGTTTCTGCGGCATCTGAATCCGCAGGAAACTTCGTCTGACTAAGGTCTGCTGCAGCAAAATCCTCAGGTATACTTGCCGATTTTTCTTTCGCATGAAAAACCGCAGGAAAAACGAGAGATTCTAGTACATTGCTAACTTGTGAATGTGAGAAAAACATGAGAAAGGTTGAATTTTGTAGGATTTTTTCAAAAAAAATTATAAGTTAAAAATCGATCATATAATGCAAAGGACAACCAGAGATAAGAGAAGTGAAGATAATCATATATTTATACCGGTTCATCCCATAATCTATGATTACGTCTAGTACCCTCACAAAAGAGAGAATTTTTCACTATAATCATATAAAATTACAATTACTTAGACACACAAATCTAAGATTTCATGTTTCACCATGAGAACTTCTACAATCAGAGTTTACAAATAAGATTTATTGTTGTTTATACCATAGACTCAAAGAGTAATGGTAAACGAAATTAAGCTCAATTGATTTCTAAACACTTAAAAAAATTAAGAAAGGAAGTTTGTAAGAATTTTCTGAATGTTTATGTGTGTTTGAAATTTGATCAGTGTTTTGGCAAAGTTTAAAAGCTTGTACTTCTATGTCTTCTTCAAATATTCAAGGTACTTTTATAGGAGAGTTAAATAGAGTCGTTGTTTGATGAGATTGCCCGCGCATCAAGAGCTATCTTCATATTTGAAAATTTTGCTTCCAATGGATAATTCAGTTGAGTGGTACTTCATAATTTCTCTGTTTCTTTTAGAATGATTGGTTGCTTCTTCTGTGTCATGTAAGATTTTTCTCCCATTTGTGCAACATGGTATTCATTTAATTGAGCAAGGACAAAATATACTGAACAACATGGAGAATGATGTTCCATCAACAGAAAGCAGAGCCGTTCGTAGCATTTTAGGGACCTGAGGCATAGTTTGAGAAAATGACCCCTTTATATAATACAACATAAACCTTTTTTAGTTTCTTGTTATGATTTTACTAGCACTTCATTTTTCGTTTTTTTCTTCGCTTTTCACTACAAGATAACAGTTTTTTTAGGCAACATCTTCAACTAAATCAAATACTCCATAGAAACTAAAACTAAACAAAATACCATAGAATTAGATAACGATAGCTCATGTGAAGTAGACTGACGTTTTAGCACCTGAATAGTAGACATTGAAATTTTGACATCTAATGATAGTAACACCAAAAAAATAAAAGTATATCAACATGTAATTAATTAAATTTTATACATTTGGATACAAAATTCTCCAATGTTAAACCCATAGCAACAATAATACTTGATAAAAAAACATAGTTAGAATTTTTAAAGTACTATAAGATACAAGAACTCGTTTGTATGCTACAAGTAAATCATTCCTCTTTTTTATATGCTACAAATACCAAGTTTAATATGATGACACAAAATCAATGTTAGACTGTTGTTAACATAGTGTCTCCCATAATGCATATTTAGTCACTTGTATCAACAATTTTATCACACTTATGATAAGAGATTGTCTCACTGAAATTAATGAGACACACATTAATTTTGAGGGTTGATATCTCAGCTATGCTGGCACCCCAAAACATCGTGTCAAATGCACATCATCCTATATATTATTGATAAAAAAAAAAAGAATAACAAAATAAAACAAATGAGTGGGCCACATGATCTTAAATGCGTATCACATCGTGTTTCATGATCAAGAATGTGTCTCGCATGGTCTTGCATTATCAAATTCAATTATGCAATCCTTTCAATCAATCCTAGAAAATTGGCATTACTATATTGATATAATTATTTTATTTTTGATACTTTAATGGCAATATTAAGATTAATTTCTCTAATAGGCCAATTTTCAACTAAAATATAATTTCTTTTGGTCTAAAGACTCTTCCAATTTTCTGGATGATAAATATCACAAATATTTTTAATATTAGTAAGACACATTATTAGGATAAAGGGCCCAAAAAAATATCAATTTTTTTTTGACTCATTATTAAGAACAAAGGGTCCAATTTTTTTGGGAGGGTGTATATAAAAATCTTTGTTTTATATGGTGTATACAGCAAATTGCATCAAAAGGGCCAATACAATAATAGACTTTATTCCAACCTTTCCATGTCAATGTTTCGGCCTGTTGTATATTTTACTATATAAACCCCCTAAAAACCAATTCTTGTTATATACACCCCCATAAATAAAATAAAATTGGGCCACCTACCGGCACAGGCCCTATGATGTCGCACTCTCGAACTATGCCTAGGACCACCCTTGAGAGGAAAATAAAACTGGTCAAATATTCTTCAGATCTCTCACTGTTGACTTCATCCATCAAAGCTTGTATTTAGCTCAGAGCTTGTCTTGATACATACTGATTAGAGCTTTGACTTTTTATTAACTATCAAAGTGTTGTCATTAGAGTTTGTCTTGAGTACTAAGAATGTTATTCTTAAATTAGAGCATAATGTTTTAGAGTCAAAACGTTGAGTTCTGACTCAATTTAATTATAACGTCCTACTTTCTTGAATAAATATTAGAGTACCCAATTGTTATTGTTTTACAGTCAAAACGTTGAGTTCTGACTCAATTTAATTATAATGTCCTACACTCTTGAATAAACATTAGAGTATCCAATTGTTACTTCATACATGTATCATCAAAACTTTAGAGACATTGTTCTAAAAATCACTCTCATTCATCATCTCGTACTTTTTTATTTAAATTATCAAATGTTTATTTTAAAAAAAATCAATGAAAACAAAAAAAACTCATGACCAAAATTCTTGAGTCCCTGATTACCAATTTCTTCTACCTAATTCCATGAAATAGATGAGGGTTTCACATATATGAGTTTAATTAATTTTTCACAATCTTGGGTGTGGGGAATTTTTCAAGCACTAAACATATAATCTTTTCCACAAAAAGTTCTACATTTTTTTTCTTTTAATCACAACCGACAAAAGAAATAGAGATCACTTCGTCGTTACTTTATACAACAATGTCTTCTTCATCCTAAACAACACTCTTCATCGGTCCCCAATGCTACAACGACACCATTGTGAAGGTAAAAAAATTCTAAAACCCTAATTCTTCAATTAAAATCATAAGAGAATAATTTTCTACCAAAATCATAACTGCTTCCAATAACTTCAAATTAATCTCTAAAACTTTAGCAAGATGACACAAATGGTTCATCGCCAAAGTTGGAATCGCCGTCGTTGAAAGTGACTGAAGGTGGAGAATAGGCTTTTATAATAAAACGAAACGATTTGAGATCTCTTTATCCATTTTTCATAAACCCATTATTCATGGTATATTGATGTTTGACTCTAGAAAGTGTACTAAATCGTCGTTGAATAGTAAAATTTATAAGTTTGTATCGCCGTAGATTGTGAAATCTCAACTTAACTACTATGATAATAGTTTGGATATAAATAATTGGGGGTGGGGGTGTTCACTTGCCAATGGTTGGATCAACTATTCTTTAAGGAAATAGGTAAAACAATTATTAAGCCATGGTAGATCCGCTTCTCTTGATTACTTAGAAACTCGCCCCCTTGGTGACAATTGTCCGAATAGTTTAGTTTCATGATATTTGATCAAAATAGTTAAGTTAATTTCTAGTTCACTAACCTTTTTCTCTAGTTACGAACCCATAATGTCTTACGTGAAAGTATAACCATTGAAGGTTTGATTGTATGCCAAATTATTGTCACAAAGCAGTTGAACGATTAAAATTAGCTCAAGCCACAAAGCTAAGATTAGTAGTCATTGAGACCAAAATAAGTTTATGAACATTCATAAACGCATAAAAAGCATTAAGAACAATTATAAGTGAATAAAACCAATCAATCATTTGTAATCACATGACTTTTATATGTTACATGATCAAACAATTACATAGAAGTTCCTCCGCATGACCTTACCGAGAGAATTAGCTAACCATGCTTACTAAACATATACAAATGAATATTAAACATAAATACATGAGTAAATGATCACCGCTTGATGATTCCTTAGCTTCCGAACTGCTTTGGCTCTCCTAGCCTTCCAAAATCGTGTTTTTTCCTTTTTATGTTCGTCGTAGAATTTTTCTGCATTGACACATGGCTTCTATATTTATAGGTGCGTGTTTCCAAGTATTTATGAAATGATCATTACCTGGCGTGTGTTGGTTGTTGCGCATCACACATTGCGATGAGGTTTCATCCTATGTAATTCCTTCAATATGTGTGATGCCGCAACTCATAGCACCCATCGCGCATGGCGCCGAGACTGAACAATCTAGAATCCCATCAAATTGTGTGATGCATAGCCCAGAGCACACATAG
Organism: Medicago arabica; assembly: GCA_946800305.1. NCBI lineage: Eukaryota > Viridiplantae > Streptophyta > Magnoliopsida > Fabales > Fabaceae > Medicago > Medicago arabica. The sequence continues at coordinate 8,577,284 of OX326970.1, read as the reverse complement.
CTCGTTGTGTCATGGCGGAACACTTTTGATTTCTTCATTTCTTGTTCCAATTATTCTCAACACAATGTATGTAACGACTATACCACAAGAATTTAGATGCTAAATCCTCCACAAGAATTTAGATGCTAAATCCTGTAAAAAAAAAAAATAGTAGGGTCACACATTGTTGTCTGGTTTAGGTGATTTTCAACGGTTCCAAGGTCATTTACCTACTTTTTCTCTTTCATGACTCTTTGTCAAATCTTGTATAAAACTCTACTAAGATACAATCATACTTGTTAAATGAAATCTAAAATGACACTAAAAACTCTATGTGATTTCTTGTTATCACAAACTCCCTCACAAGATTTCACTGTTGTGCAGGGAAAACAAAAAAAAAAAACATGATTTTGTTGTGCCACATTGCCATTAACGATGTTTAGTTATGGTGGGATGGGAACACTTACGAAGGCTCGGACTATAAATCAAGGGGTAAGGGTCATTTGACTGTTCAAGATTCAAGGTTGGAGGAGTAGTTGATTGTAGATTTTTTAGAAATTGTATTCAAATATTGCTAAGAAAAAAGTCAGGTTTATGCCAAATATGTTAAATTTATGGTAATATTATTTGCATCACTCTCACTTCAACATTTTCTACTATACATTTATGGTAATTATAAATAGACATATGACTAGTGCTAACAACACTTTATTTTCAACACTCTCTCCACCACTTTTTTTTTATTGGTTTAAATTATTGTGGGTCTTGAAAATGGACTTCACTCAAAGTGGTGGGTCATACAATGATTTCATCCAATAAGAGAATGAGTGTTGATGACAAAATCTTTATTTGATATTTTAAAGATACAAATATGTTAAATTTATCTCATCTTGTTATCTACTAATTTGTTTTGTGAGAATTGTTTAATGAGAACGTTTTGAGAACATTATGGACTCACAAAGCAAATAAAACATCTACTAATAACAATATATGAAAGTTGAAGTACAACAAAATTACTTAATCGTCATCTTTAAAACTCATGATCTCCTTAATTTCATGTGCAAAATGGTCATTTTGTATAATTTAATTTAATTTTTTTAAAAAAAATTAATTATGGATAATGGTCATCACAAATGTAACAAATTTCCACGGATAACTATGAAATTAATTAATTTGTTAAAACAATTACGGATAATGGTCATCACAACTCTCACAAATTTTTAGAGATAATTATGAAATCAATTTATTTGTTTTTTAAAAAATGACTTAAAAATAAATATTATGGAATTATCCATCGATATAAAAAAATTCGCATTTATTTGTTTTTTGGATGCAAAATTAATAAATCTTTGAAATACTTTTAAAACATTATTAATAATGATTTTGGAGAAACAATACAGTGATGTTGATATTTTGAAAATAGTCACGAATTTTCCAAATTTTATCATATCGACTATCACATATCGTCAAACAAAAAAAAAATTCTGCATTATAAGCTTATAAAATCCTCGACGAGTGCGATGCAAATATTTATCGATGTTTTAAATATAAAATAAAAAGTTATTTAATAGAAACCCTACATTGACGTTGATATTCTGAAAATAGTCATGAGTTTCCAAATTTTTATCATATTATTTTTCTCATGTATGTACATAAAAAGTTATTTTTGCATATATAAGCACAAAAAATCTGCAACGGATGCGGTGCAAACATTGAACGTTGTTTTGCATATAAAATAAAAAGTTATTCAATAGAAATACTAGGTTAATCAATATTTATATTTTGACAATAATATTAATGAGTTTTCACGATTTTATCATATCAACTTTCTCTTATATTTCCGTAAAAAAAAAATCTGCAAATAAAACACATAAAATCTGCAACAGGTTTGGTGCAAACATTGCACGGTTTTTGCATATAAAAACTTATTTAATAGAAACTACATTGATGTTGATATTTTGAAAATAGTCATAGTTTTCAAAATTTTATCATATCGACTTGCTCATATATGTACATAAAAATCATTTATGCATAAATAAGCTCATAAAATCTGCAACGTGTGCAATGCAAACATTAAGCGGTGTTTTGCATATAAAACAAAAACTTATTCAACGGAAAAACTATATTAATGTTTATATTTTGAGAATATTACTGAGTTTTAATGATTTGATCATATCATCTTTCTCATATATTTACGTAAAAATTTGTTTATGTAGATAAAACACATAAAATCTCCAACGGGTGTGATGCAAACATTTAACAATGTTTTGCATATAAAATAAAAGTTATTTAATATAAACTACATTGATGTTGATATTTTGAAAATAGTCATGAGTTTTAAGAAATTTATTTTATTGACTTTCTCATATATGTATATAAAAATTTGTTTTCGCGTACATATGAAAATAAAATCCACAACATACACGATTCAAACATTTAACATATTTTTCTATATATAAATAAGGATATTGTTTATTATTTCATTCATTATTAATTATACAGTTGCATCCAGAACATTCTAATTTAAGATAAAACAACTGCTTAAATATCTAAAGACAAACTCACGTTTAAAATCAACATATAATATTGTTTTATCATTCTTCTTTTATTTAATCATTTTCTAGAACATTTTATTCCTTGGTTAAATTAGTTTTACATTTTAGTAACATTTTACTCATTCTACTTAAATATTAATTAATCATTCTCCAATACATTCTGGTCTTAGATAAAACAAATATTTTATATGTAAAACTCTATAGTCTTATTATACTAACATTTACCAAGAATTTTCTTGAGTATACAGACTTATTAAGTTTCAAGAATAATTTTAAAAAGGTTACAATTCGAAACCCCTTTTTTGCGATGTTTTTTGCTACTTTAAAGAGAATGTCCCAAGCATTTCTCATAGACAAATACATTTTGAAGGCACTTATATGAAAATGTTATTCTCTATGTGTGAAATGACCAAGTAAATCAATTTTTGTGTGAAGAGGGAGTATTAAAATCATCAACTCAATGGAGTTTAAGTTATGGTTGATGAAAAAAAATGGTTGATAGCTAACAATTACATATAAAATAGTATGAGGACAACAATTACATATAGAATCGTACGAGGACAACAATTGCATATAGAATAAGAATAGTACGAGCCCAGAGGACATGAATCATCTTTTTTTCCTTTTCTCTCCATTCTTTTAACTCTATATTTATTTTTTAGTATTACTCTCTCAGAGAGAGAAAGAGAGTGAGAGAGAGTAATATTAGTCATGAGAGGGGATATATAATAGAAAAGAGATAATTTAATTTGATGGTGTTGAGGATGAATAGGGTAGAGCCTATTGTTTTTTTTTAACATGAGTGTCATCAAATTATATGGGACTCATGAATTTTAATCAATAAAATAATGTGTTGGATTTTTAATGTGCATTAGCATAGTGTTGCATGAAAATTTCAAATTATATTTCTAGAGCGTCAAAGACATTTCGAGAGAAAATATCACTCGTTGTTTGAACCAATGTGAAATAGTTCAAAGCAAAGACATCTTGAAGAAGTTACAACAGTCGTCTAGATAACTATCAACATCGCTCAAAGAATTCTAAATACAACAACTCCTAAAAACTGTCATCTGAATATTGTTTAATAAGTTTCAAGATCAACAATTACTTGTTTCGATGTGCCAAAGATTCAAATTCAAAAGAAAGACACTTTCAAAAGAATTTCTTGAAAGTTAGGAGACATGTTGTGTATATGCAATGTAGTAGTTAGTTTATTTTCTTTTATAAATCGTAAACTTAAACCTCATATAAAGAAGTTCATTTTCGTCCAACAAAACTACACATATTGGAAACACATCCCCCTCACATAGGGCCGGCAATGAACCGAACCAACTCGAATATAGTTCGAAAATCGATTCGATAATTAATTCGTTGAATTTGGTTCATGAACCAAATGAGCCGAACTTGAGCTAAAAATTAAGTTCGTTAACTAAATGAGCTGAACTTGAGTTATATATTGCTCGACTTGTTTGGTTCATTAACTGACTCCATTATATATATATACTTAGTTTTTATTTTTTAAAAATAATTACATACCTTAATGTATTAAATATTTTTATATACTTAGTCCTCCTGACTACTTGTTCCCAAATGAAAAAGAATTAACTTTGTACCATTTTCCCATGCGTGACCTTTGTTCTCCTCTATCTAAAAAAATTAATCCTTTACTCTATACTCCACTAGAAAGAAAACTCTTCCGTCCATTTTTCCAAACCAAGGTGGAAGGCAAAAAGACAATTCATCAAGTCCTCACCTCTCTATTTCTTTAAGATTCCACAAAGATCACTTTTGTAAATATAGCTCACCACCATTTCATCTTCTTTTGCTGGTTTTAGTAGTATTGTCACTCAATTTTGTGGATTAAGTTTTGCTCTAACACTAAATTATACTTTCTTCATAATGTTTCGTTGTCTTTATTTGGTTACTTTTCATACTTTTTTTAATATTGGCATGATTCTTATTTGTTGATATTAATAAAGGAATAATAGACTCTTTTTAATATTGTTATAGTTTTGCTCCAACACTTGAAATATATTTTGTCATGCTCCACGAATATAGTCATGTTTTTGTTTTTAATATTGGTATGATTCTTTGTAACTTTTAATGCCCAGAAATCAACTTTTTATGGCCAGAAATCAAAAACACTTTCTAGTATACCCATAAATCAAAATACTTTCTAATGGAAAAAATATCAATAACAATTTTGCAACAATACCAAATTATCATCTAAAAACTAAAATATTGTCTTTTTATTTTAAAAAGAACTTTTAAGTTATGTGATTCGAGCAAGCGAACCGAACCTAACGAGCCGAACCGAGTTGTTCGTGAACTTAAAACGAGCCGAACTCGAGCTAAAAAAAACGCTCGTCATGAACTCGAGTTGAGTTTCGAGCTGAACCAATTCTTATCGAGTCAAGTCGAGCTGAGGCGAGTCCGACTCGACTCGACTCATTTCCAGCCCTACCCTCACATGATAACACTCCTACTTCCGAAATTGAAAGAACGATACATGAAACTCAATTAAATGAATATAACTCATTTTCCTTTTCACACACTTGTGTCCTTTTTTTCCTCTTTTATATATTCAAAAAACCATTACATTCCTTCGATTCACAACTATGTAAACTTGTCTCGCAGTAAACTTATCAACTCAAATATTCTGTAAGGACTTGAATCAAACAATGGGGATTTACCTCCTAAATTGATCTTCAAGTGCATTTGTTTGTGTTTTTGTACGAACAATGGGGATTTACCTCCTAGGCATGGAGTGTTGCTCCTTCGCAGATGGTTGTACGCTCCTTTTTTTGCACCTTCTTTAATATGCAGGGAGGAGGGGTATGCTCGCAAAAGGCACTCTGGCGCTCAAGTTAGACAAGGTGCAACCTAAGAGCAGACAAACATTGTATATGAGTATGAGTGTGATGAAATTGGAATGATGTGAAGTTCATCATACCAAGGGGAGAGGGCCCCTGTTTATAATGGTTGATACGATGATAGACTCCTTGTTGGTTGGAATAGATTGTCTCGATCCACCCGACAATAAATCGGTGTTGAGTGTTTAATCTACACAATTTTTTTTAATTACTTCATCCGGTCACATTTATAAATAAAATATTATTTTTTAGGTTCATTGAATACTTAATGTAGTTGATATATACTATCATAAACCAAACATATTAAGTATTCAATGAATCTAAAAAGTTTTTTTCTTCCCTAAAAAAAATTTGTTTTTGCTTATAAATATGATATGACGAAGTATCAATTGTCGGTTAATATATAGTGTGAATTATAAACGATAGCAATCTTGCACAGTAATATGTTTAGTGCCACGTGAATCCTGTGTTTTCTATGTTCCTGTAGGACGTGAAAAGGTTACCCTGAGTAGATCGTTAGCTCCTCGAGTTTCTCTTTTAACATCAAAATCGTTAACATCAAAATACGTGATCGCATCTAGAAAAAAAACACTATTAATGTTTTTGGCAAAATATATATCAATTGATATACTTAATTATATAGAAAGATTTGGTTCTTTTTGAGATGTGTATATTGCTTATAGAATAATGTTAACAATCATATAACTATTGTGTTTGTAGATTTAAAAAAAAAAAAAAAGTTAATAATATCTTATTTAATATCAACAATGTGTCAACGATGATTAAATGAATTTGTTTTATTGTCTATTGAAAAAGAATTGTTAAACTAAACACATTACAATAATTTAATCAATGATCTTGCATCCAAAAAATTTGAAATCACTTTGAATAAAAATATTACTTTTGGAAAAAGAAATACTATTAAAAATTACGTTTCTGTCTCGAAAAATAGCATCCAAATTTTTTCAAAACACAGTTGGTAAGTTTTAATTGCATGATTTATTTGTTCACTTCTTATTTTTCAGCCACACCTCTTTGAATTGTGGTAAATAGTGCATTGTGATTGACTGCTCGTTATTCTTGAAGAATTCTTAATGTTATTTTTCTAGAGATATATCATTACTCTAACTTAAAATACTCATTTTTGATTTTGCGTTGAGCTTCAATACGTGTTGGACCGGCCCTAATCAAAAAGTATTATGCTATGAATTTTTTTTATCGGTGAAAAATCATAGAGATCTTTTCATAGATATTTAAAAGGAGAGGTTATATCGGAATACACATGATAACACACTCATCATTGTTTTGAAAAAGCATATCATCGTTACAAATATATAGTCTGATGCAAATTTATACATGATTTCCACTGATGAAATATCTATCTATACTATATAGTGGCAAGATAGATAATACACAACAACTGAAACTGCTGTATGCCTTTTTTGATCAACACACAACATTATTTTTATTCATGAAATATATTACTGAGAAAGAGTGCATGGTGTGCATGATGATATATCATTATGATCAGTTTTGAGTTTTGTCCTCAGTTTGCTCGGCACCGTGTCCACCGTGGCCACCGTGACCTCCGTGACCACCTCCACCATGGTAACCACCTCCACCGTAGTGATAACTACCTCCTCCATGGTTGTAACTTCCACCATGGTTGTAACTGCCACCACCATATTTGGCATCATTCACTTCATTAGTCTTTTCCTCGGTTTGCACAGCAACAGATTCAGCACCACCGTGACCACCGTGACCTCCACCACCATTGTAACCACCTCCACCATGACCACCGTGACCTCCACCACCATTGTAGCCACCTCCACCATGATTGTAACCACCTCCACCATTGTAACCACCACCGCCGTGGTTATAACCACCTCCACCGTTGTTGTAACCACCTCCACCATGGTTGTAACCACCTCCACCATTGTAACCACCACCGCCGTGGTTGTAACCACCTCCACCATTGTTGTAACCACCTCCACCATTGTAACCACCACCGCCGTGGTTGTAACCACCTCCACCATTGTTGTAACCACCACCATGGTTATAACCTCCACCATTGTAACCACCACCCTGGTTGTAACCACCTCCATATTTGGCATCATTTACATCATTAGTCTTTTCAACGACCTCTGCAAACACAATATATATTAATCATTAAATGATTACTTTAAAGATATATATATATAGAAGAATTATCCTTCAAAAAAGTAGAAAAGAATTAAAACATATATCTAAAAATATCTAAAACCAAAAAAATATCTAAAACGCTCATGAAAGCATATATAAAGAATTTTAACGTATAGCTCACCCTTTTTAGTATCGGTGGAAGTTTCAGTTAACTCCCTAGCAGACATCACTGAGGAAATAAGAGCCATAGCCAAGAGGCCTAGCATGAGGATTGTCTTTTTCGAACCCATTGTTCAATATCTATGCAAATGTGATATTTGGTAGTGAACTGTGATAAAACTAGTAAGCAGTGTGCTCTATATATAATGGAGGGAAGGAGGGAGATGTAGGGACCTTTACTTGGTAGTTGAGATGGTAGCTAGTGTGTATTAATTCATTACTTTTTAGATTCATAACGTATATGGTCTATCGTATCGACCGGATACATTTTGTATGTAATTAATTTAAAAATGAAATTTTACTTATAACAGTGATCGGACAATTTATATCTATAAATTTTGAACTAAAATAGTTGTTTGATGATTTTGATACCATTTATTTGACTACTTCTTCCGTTTCAAAATAAATGATCTTGTTGATTGTTTTAACAATGTACACCTTTGATATTTAATATCTTATCTATGCATTAACAAAAAATATAACAATTTGATATATTGAAAAATATTCATTGTGACAAATCTAAAAATATCTTACATATTACCATATGTCTTTTTATATATTATCATATGTCTTTATATGATAGTATTAAAAGACGATCGGCGTATAGTCTTTATATGATAGTAAAAAAAGATGATTATGTGAAAATAGACGTAGCAAGTAGAGTCACTTATTTCATAATAGAGAGAGTTGTAAAGATCGAAGGCTGTGAAAATGGTAATGAGTTATGTCTGCTTGCTATTGGCTGAAAGTGACGTTTTGAAAGCATGCTACTGGTTCGTACTAGCTATCTCATCCCATGGAGATAGATATACATTCAAACTAATCCAGACAAATTCATAATATTTTCTTTATGAGTAAAAAAATTAGCAAAAGAGTATTAAGAGGTACACTCTAAACTTTTTAAAGAACAATGTTGTTGAATATTACTTATTTCAATCTTATTTATAAAAGGCATTTGAGTTAATAAAAATTAATGTATTTTTCCAACTTCTAAATAAGGTATATCAGATTTTGTTGACGTAAATGTTTCTTATAAGAGTCTTGCTAATTAGGGTTCTCAGAGCAAAGGTTAAAGATTCTACAAATAAATTTTTTATCTTAAAAATATAAGATGTTACTTTTGATAAAGTAATGATTATATACATTTTTCATGAGAACTTAGTTGTTTTAGATATTTAATAAATACTATTGTGACACTAGTAAGCATTCTCCTTTTAACCTCCTATAAATATATCTGCTTCAAACGTTTACACAAAATAAGAAACAAACAATGACCCCGTTTGTTTCAGATTATTTTCAAATAAATAAAATAACTTTTTTCATTTTTAAGTTTTTGTTTAGGATTTTTAGAAAAATCATTTTATTGAAAAAATCTATCTTGACCCTAAAATAAAAAGCTATTAGGATTAACTTTTCTTAAAATCTATTTATTTTTTCAAAAATAAGAAGGTAACACATCTACAAATTAAAAATCAATTTAAAAAAAAATTGAATTTTTTATAGGTAATAGGCAAACAAAAATAACTTTAAATTTTTTATAAAGTCTTTAAAAAATATTTCTAAAATAAAAATAATGTACTAAGGTCTTTGTCTTTGTGCACTCCACTGTCAAAAATATTTATCAATTGCAAGTTGCAAAATACATGCTGAAATTTCCGCATCGAGTACCTTAGAAATATGGAGAATTGCGCAAAACCTTCATGTCGAGACCTAGAAATAAACCCTGAACCTCTGCCATAATCCGCCGTTGCGCGCTGATCCCTAACCCTAATCTGAACCCGTCCTCCTTGCCGTGCCGACACCGTTGACCTGTCCCGTCTTCCAGCTTCCTGTTGCATCGCTTTCCTCTTCCTTGATCTCACCACAGTCCAATCTCCCCTATCCCCCCCAATTTCTGCCACCCTGGCTGGACCCCTAACCCCCCCGGTATATCTCTCTGCCGGCGAAAAGCTCCGGCGTGGCCTCCCTAGGTATGCCCTAGTTTGGCCATTACGCTCTCTCTCTCTTACCTCTCGCATCTACTAGGGCATACCTAGGGAGGCCACGCCGGAGCTTTTCGCCGGTAGAGAGATATACCGGGGGGGTTAGGGGTCCAGCCAGGGTGGCAGAAATTGGGGGGGATAGGGGAGATTGGACTGTGGTGAGATCAAGGAAGAGGAAAGCGATGCAACAGGAAGCTGGAAGACGGGACAGGTCAACGGTGTCGGCACGGCAAGGAGGACGGGTTCAGATTAGGGTTAGGGATCAGCGCGCAACGGCGGATTATGGCAGAGGTTCAGGGTTTATTTCTAGGTCTCGACATGAAGGTTTTGCGCAAGGAGCTAGGGTTTCCAACGTCAGAGGGGTAACTCCTGATAGGCGTGAGCTGGAGCAGGCCCACGATGGTGCAGTTCATGAGTTTTCAGACGGCAACGGTGGCAAAGTTTCCTACTATTTCACGAATTTTCCTGACTTTACGCCTGTGTTCCAACTTCGTCAAGCTTTCGAGGTTTGTGGTATTTTATCAGACGTTTACATTGCTCGTAAAAGAAACGTTCGAGGTCAGACTTATGGTTTCTTGAGGTTTTCGAATGTTAGAAACAAAGATAAACTGTCCATTGCTTTGAATAATATTTGGTTTGGTCAGTGTCGTATTTGGGCACGCGAGGCTCGTTTTGACAGATTTGCCTCAGACTTAACGGGTGTGCATGGCGACGGGAGGAGGAAGGGAGAGGTCGGTCGGGTTGTGGTGAGAGCGAGGGGTGCTGGAGTTACAAATATACGGATGGTTGGGAAATATTCAGGCGAGGGAGGACTTCAGACAGATGGGACAGAACAGGCGCTGGATGGAGAAATTGACGGTGCGGAGGTGAATAAGGTGGAGGTGACGGCTGCGGTGGCGGGGGGGAGAGAGGGTGACAGAGGTGCTGTTAGTGGGATAGGAGAAGCTAAGACGAAGGATGTGCAAGGTTCAGCGGCTGTTTTGAAGAAACAAAATAATTCCGTGCGTCTCATTCCAAAGTACTCATCTGTGCCGGCGGACCGAATGTGGGCTAGTTCAGGCCTAGTAGCTAATGTGGTGGGGGAGGATTCGACATTGGCACTTCAACAGAAGGTCCGCGACGCTGGTTTCAACAATGTGGTGGTAACCCCAATGGGTGGTGATAGAGGCTTTTTATACTGTCCAGGTGGGGAAGATATTTGGCACGTGTTCAACGACTCAATTCACTTTTTCGGCATGTTATTCAATAATATTCGTATGTGGTCGGCGGAGGATGTGAAGTATGAACGGGGGGCCTGGGTGAGAGTGTATGGAGTACCTATCCACGCATGGAACGAAGTGTTTTTTAAATTGTGTGTTATGGATATTGGACGGTTTGTCCGAGTGGATGCTTGCACGACGGACAAATCTAGGATTGATTTCGCACGTATTCTTATTTCTACGTCTCAATTGGAAATACTGAATATGTCTTCTGACTTTATTATCGATGGAAGCTTGTATAGTATTAAAATGGTGGAGGAATGGGGGTGGAGCTTAGGGGAAGACGCTTTTTTGTCTGAAGAGGATACCGAGTCTAGACCGGAAGCGTTACACCAATCTAATCACGACAACGGTTTGGATGAGGTTCAAGGGGAGTGGGAGCTTGATGATTTGGTTGCTGATTTACATAAGGAATGGAGTGCTAATGAGAAGAGAAAGGAGGGGATACCTGCTGATGTACAGGAAGTTGATGTACTCAATGTCAACAATGATGCGGCTCAGGATTTGTGCGCTAAACAGAAACAGAATTCTGCAGCATCAACTTGTCCGGAAACAGCTTTTGAAGCGGGGCAGGAACTCTATAATTCACAGAAACAACCGTCTGTGTCAGCTGTTTGTTTGGAACCAGTTGTGTTTGCGGCCCAGGATGCCAACGTGGTTCCGAAACAGGATTCTGCCGTACCTGCCATTTTGGAACCGGTTCCACCTGTTGAAAACACGGAGGCACATGTGTTTATTACTCACAGTCAGGAGCAGCGCAACCATTGTGTCCCTTGGAGTTTGGAGTGGCTGCCTAACGTGTCTACAGGAGCAGCGGCGATAGCTCCAAAGTCTTTGAATCTCTTCGAAGGCAAACATGGGCCGGGAAACCAGTGTGAGTTACCTGTTTTGAATCAGCATGCCGCGCAGACACAGTCCAGGAAGTTCAAGCATTCTGCTAGATTTTTAAAAAGAGTAGCGCGTATGCCGGACGGTGATAAACAAGAAGTGTTAAAAATCCTCAAGAAGCACGAAAGGTCTCGTAAAGCACGCAAACAATCATCACATTCAAAGGCAGTGAGTATTCCTTCGTCAGAGTCTTCTATGAATTCCAGTCCTTCTGTTAACAAGGATTGGGAAAACTGGGTGGTTATGCAGGAACAAAGGCGGAAGTGAAGGCGGACGTTAAAGAGTTAGGGCGGGCTGTTGGGTTGACTTTCAACGGCGATCCTCAAAATAGTTTCAACTTGCTGTCTAAAGAAGGTAGACGGAGCTGGAGGGCTGCGCGTGGTGGTGGGTCAGAGGGAGACAGTGCTGGACGGGGGCGGACTATTGGTGATGGTTGTTGATTGGAGCGTTGGTGGAGGGGTGGGGGTGGAATGTGGTAGCAATGAAAGTGATCTCTTACAATGTCCGTGGTTTGGGTGGAGGGGAAAAAAGGGCGGAGGTTCGTCGTTTAGTTCAAGAGAAGAATCCGTTTGTGTTGTGTATTCAAGAGTCAAAACTCAGATATGTGGACGACAATTTGATAAAATCTGTTTGGGGCGATGGACCTTTTGGTTATTCTTTTCAGTCGTCGGTCGGTGCTTCCGGAGGTATGATAACGGTCTGGAATACTACTCTAATTGATGTGTGTTCCTCGTCGAGTTTGACGCATGCTCTTGTTATTTCCGGACGGGTGATTTCTTCGGGAGAAGATATTGTTATTATTAATGTGTATGCGCCTTGCGATGCGACTGTGAAAAGGGGCTTGTGGGAGCGGCTCACCTCTTTTGTTAATAGTAAAGCCGACTTGTGTTTATGTCTTTGTGGGGACTTTAATTCTGTCCGCGGAATGGCGGAGCGCAAAGGGAGGGGATCCGTGTTCGGACAGGTGGAAGCAGATTTGTTCAATTCTTTTATTGCCGACACAAGTTTGATAGATTTACCTATTTGCGGTCGTTTGTTCACTTGGTATCGTGGTGATGGTATTTCTATGAGCAGACTTGATCGCTTTTTGTTGTCAGAGAAATGGTGCGAAAAGTGGCCCAATTGCACCCAAATAGCTTATCAACGTGGTCTTTCCGACCACGTTCCTCTAGTGTTAATGGCCGATGAAGCCAACTGGGGGCCTCGACCTCTGCGGATGCTCAAATGCTGGGCTGATTTTCCCGGGTACGCTGAATTTGTGAACCAACAATGGCGCTCCTTTGATGTGCACGGTTGGGGCGGGTATGTCTTGAAACAAAAGCTGAAAATGATGAAAACAAATCTTAAAGAGTGGCATCAGCGACATTCTCAGAATTTGGACGATAAAATATCGTCAGTGAAAAATCGCATGTTACTTCTAGACTCCAAAGCAGAGGCAAACATGTTATTAGAAGAGGAAGCGCAGGAACTCCAGGATTTGTCTGTGAACTTGCAATCTTTATCGCGAACTCAGTGCAGCATCAGCTGGCAGAAATCTCGGTTGAAGTGGTTACAAGAAGGGGATGAAAATTCAAAATTCTTTCATGGAGTTATGTCAAATCGCCGTCGTCGAAATAATATTACGGTGGTCACGGTCGACGGTGCTAGTATTGAAGGGGTTCACAACATCAGGGCGGTGGTTTTCAATCATTTCTCAAATCACTTTAAACCAACCAATGTGGTGCGGCCAGGTGTGGCCCACCTTCCTTTCCGAAAGTTGTCTGCGGCTGATGCCGGACACTTAACAAGACTTTTTTCGGTAGAGGAGGTAAGGCAGGCGGTTTGGGACTGTGACAGCTTTAAAAGTCTGGGGCCGGACGGTGTCAATTTTGGATTCATAAAGCAATTTTGGGACTTATTGAAAGAAGATTTTATGAGATTTTTAGTGGAATTTCATCGGAACGGTAAACTAACGAAAGGTGTGAACTCTACTTTTATTGCCTTGATACCGAAGGTGAGCAGTCCACAACATTTGAATGATTTTCGTCCAATATCTCTTGTTGGGTGTATGTATAAGGTGCTCGCGAAAGTTTTGGCGAACAGACTACGAGGTGTGCTTAGTAGTGTGATTTCTGATTCTCAATCCGCTTTCGTCAAAGGGAAACAAATTTTAGATGGGATTCTTATTGCCAATGAAGCAGTCGATGAAGCTAGGCGCCTTAAAAAAGAGCTTCTTTTATTTAAGGTGGATTTCGAAAAGGCTTACGACTCGGTGGACTTAACTTATCTGGATTCAGTCATGTGCAGCATGAATTTTCCAACTTTGTGGAGAAAATGGATATCAGAATGTGTTGGCACGGCCACAGCGTCGATTCTTGTCAATGGCAGCCCTACAGAGGAATTTAAGATGGAGAGGGGTCTTCGTCAAGGGGATCCGCTATCTCCGTTCCTATTTTTATTGGCCGCTGAAGGTTTTAATATCTTGATGAAAGCAATGGTGGATATGCAATTTTACCAGGGATACAGGGTGGGCCAAAATGGGGAGGTGAGTCTCACGCACCTACAGTTCGCTGACGATACACTGATCATTGGAGAAAAGAGCTGGTTAAACGTGCGTTCCATGCGCGCGCTTTTGCTCTTGTTTGAGGAAATGTCTGGTTTAAAAGTCAACTTCCATAAAAGTATGCTTACAGGTGTCAATATTAATGACTCTTGGTTAGCGGAGGCGGCGCGAGTTATGAATTGCAGAAGGGGATCCATCCCGTTTGTGTATTTGGGACTTCCGATTGGTGGGGACTCTAGAAAACTAAGCTTTTGGAAACCTGTGATAGACCGCATAGTTGCGCGCTTATCTTCCTGGAATAATAAGTTCTTGTCTTTCGGTGGGCGTCTGATACTGTTGAAATCTGTCCTGTCGTCGCTTCCGGTTTATTTTCTTTCCTTTTTCAAGGCTCCTGCAGGTATAATTTCTCTTATCGAATCTATTTTTAAAAGATTTTTCTGGGGTGGGAGTGAGGACAATAAAAAAAACTGCTTGGATTAAATGGGATGACATTTGTGTCCCAAAGAAGGAGGGAGGTTTGGGGGTCAGGAGGCTGAGAGAGTTTAATTTGTCTCTGTTGGGGAAATGGTGTTGGAGGATGTTGGTAGAGAAAGAGGGGTTGTGGTACCGTGTTCTAAAAGCCCGTTATGGAGAGGAGGGTGGCCGATTGATGGAAGGGGGCAGACTTAGTTCGGCGTGGTGGAGGATGATATGTTTTGCTCGTGAGGGGGTCGGTGAGGGAGTAGGGAATTGGTTTGACGGGAATATTCGAAGGGTGGTGGGCAACAGTCTCGATACTTTATTTTGGTATGATCACTGGATCGGGGAGTCGCCTTTGCGACACAAATACCCTCGACTATTTGATTTGGCGGTAAACAAGGAGTGTAAGGTGGCTGATATGGAGAGTGAGGGTTGGGAAGACGTAGGAGGGGCGTGGGTGTGGCGAAGGCGGTTGTTAGCATGGGAGGAGGCGAGTGTGAGGGAGTGCTCAATGTTATTACATGGTTTTGTTTTACAGGATAACGTTACAGACAAGTGGAGATGGAATCTTGACACGGGCCATGGTTACTCGGTACGGGAGGCATACCGTTTCATTACCAGCATTGAAGGAAATTTGGACAGAAGCCGTGTTGACAAAGTTTGGTACAGTTACATACCAACAAAGGTGTCTCTGTTTGTGTGGCGTCTTCTTCGCAATCGACTTCCGACCCGAGGCAATTTGTTAAGAAGGAATATAATTCAAGCAAATAACTCCTTATGTGTGTTTGGCTGCGGTGTTATCGAAACGGCTAGTCACTTATTTTTATCTTGTGGTCATGCTTCTACTCTGTGGTCTTTGGTTTTATCTTGGTTAGGCTTGTACTCAGTTCATTCTAATGACTTGCGACAACACCACGTTCAATTTTGTTCTATGGCGGGACTTCCTCGGTATACACATTCTTTTTTTACAGGTATATGGTACGCCTGTGTCTGGGTGATGTGGAAAGATAGGAACAAACACATCTTCCAAAATGAGGTCTCGACTCCTATTCTCCTTCTGGAGAAAGTCAAACGCAACGCTTTTATGTGGATGAAAGCAAAGAGCTTTTCTGTTAGTTATTGTCATTATGACTGGTGGACTAATCCGCTCCTTTGTATGGGAATGCACCAGTAATTTTTATTTCTTTTTGTTTTTGCGCGTGCCTCTCGTTTTTGGCACCAGGATGTTTGTAAATACATAGCGGTGTTGC
This sequence comes from Medicago arabica, assembly GCA_946800305.1. Classification (NCBI taxonomy): domain Eukaryota; kingdom Viridiplantae; phylum Streptophyta; class Magnoliopsida; order Fabales; family Fabaceae; genus Medicago; species Medicago arabica. The sequence continues at coordinate 8,561,136 of OX326970.1, read as the reverse complement.
GCTTCCAGTACATCTTGTGCTGGGTGTTTCACTCGCAATATTAATATATTCCATTTTAGCTTGTGCAAAAAAAAAAGAATGCTAACTATTGTTTTTGGGGCATTGGATAAAGGGATAAAAATAGTAATATAATATTGAAAAACGGTGAAAAGTTATAAATTTTACTTTTTTAAGTCAAAATGTTGTTAAAACCAATACAAACATACTACTTTTGATTTCCTTAACTATTGCCCTAAGGACAATGGTTAGCAAGACCCTGAAAATATTTAAGTCAGAAAAGTATGATATATTGTCATCATTCTGTATTCACCTTCGCATCATTATTGCCAATATTGTCTTATTATTTCCTTCTTCTAATCATTGTTTTATTCATCTCCCTTTTCAGAACTAGCTAATCATTACCTTTTATTTCCTTTCCAGCCAACAAATTTAAAATCATCAAAAAATGGTAGACATTCATCAGAGTCTAGCTATCATCTTGAGAATCATGGAGCAACTTCCACGGCTAGAAACTCTCGATTTTCCTGCAACAATTCACTAAGGGATACCTAGATATTTTTATGGAGTTTTAATTCTGAAACACTCGTTTTGAATGTTCAACCACTAGTGTTTTGGTTTTTGAATGTTCAATCTATGTACTTTATCTATTGTTTTGATTGTTACTCTTGAAAGAATTATATTTATTGGATTTTGATATTTTTTTGTTATATATTTATGTATTTTAAGTATTTATTTATTTATAAATTTATTTAAATCGTCAACGAAAATGGCCCCATTCAGTTTTTTTTTTAAGACTCAACATTTGCAATTGTTGTGAGGGGTCGTAAGCCCATTTTAGATTAAAGCGTCTATTTTACGACGGTTCTGAGGAGTTGAAGATATAGTATTGCAACTGTTAGCAAATGTCGCAATATCTTCTACGTTTGAAACAACCGTTCGTTGGATGAACCGTCGCAAAAGGCAGTTGCGACCCCAATTTCTCCGTCTGTTAGAGAACCGACGCAAATGGACATTTATGACCCTTCTAATAGTCACATTCCATCATTTTAAATATCGCAAAATGTTTTTTTTTTTTTTTTTGTAGTGAATAAGCATCTAAACTATACTCACATAATGGTGGTTTAAGGAAGGAAGAGGCCACGACCCACGTCCGGCCCTCCCTTAGTGTTTAACTGAAGTACTTATGTTGAATTAAATTGCCAGCAACAAACGATAACGAGACTCACCCACTTATAAAAAAGTAGAGTTGCTTGGTAAAGTTTTTACGATCTTATGTCATTTTTTCCACGAGCAGAGCTTATTGAGATATATACTTCTATTGTGCCGGATATATATCTTCCTTAAAAAACAAAGATCAATAGTTGTTACTATAACGCACTGAATTATTCATAATTTAATATGATTAAGAACAAATTTATTAATTTTAACCCAATTTTAATTCGAATTGAGATATAATTACATAAAGTTATTTGTTAAAAAATATATTTTTTGAAAGACGTGTAAAAAATTATTATCCTCACAAAACTTAAGCCACTAATTAGTACCATTGTTTCATCATAAATTTATTTTGTGATATTTTTTTTCTATTTTAATGTATATTTCTATTTTGATGTATATTTTAATCAGTACCACTAATTGTATATTTTGTAATTTTATTAAAATTGAGGTGTTATAAATATTATTATGATATCTTACATTTATTAACGGTGAATCAATTGGAAACCATCAAAATTTCAATTATAACTCATAATTTTTAGTTAGACATTCTTTACTTGGTCATATATACTTCGATCACTAAGATATAGATTTCTCATAAAGTTAGAGAATTAAGACTTACATATACTTGTTTGTAAATTGAGATTTACAATGATAATAAACATTTTTTAATTTCATAAACATATTTAACATTTCATTTTTTTCTTCTATCTTTTTTTATCACATCATTAAACTATCACATATATCAATTTATTTATTTTTCAAATGAGATAGCAAGATTTTTCTTTTCAAATGAATGATTGATTGATTCCATATTTTGAGAAGGGGCTAGTTGTTTCCCATGCAACTAATAACATAGACCACTCATTTGATAACTGGGAAGTGAGAAGAATTCACAGAACACTTGGATAGGTCATTTTCTTAAATAAAAAAAAACTAGAATATGCCATTTGGCGCCCCCATTCAATTAATTCATTTCACACCACCGACGCTTTGACATTGAGGTATTAAATGCAATCGATTTTTTATTTTATTTTTTATGATTAAAATCGACATTGTTTTTTGGTGAGGATCGAAAGTGGCACACCACGTAATGGTACAAGTTCAACATGCATTTGACTTTAGCAAACATTATCAATCTTAGATTAGATCACGTGTTTGTTCTCATTTGTTAGAATCCATTTTTGTGATGTAGTATACGAGAGGAAATTTTTTAAGTTAAAATTATCTCTCTTAAGTTTTTTTCAAATGTTATATTTAAATCATTAAACATGACTTTTTTTTTCAAGTAACATGTTGGTTGGCTAAAGCTCACACAATTTAATTATGGAGAAGTGGAGTGTCTGGGGTTCAAACCCCAGCTCCTGCATATAAAATGTAATATCCCTACAAACTGAGTTAAGCTCACAAAAATTTAATCATAACCTCCTTACTAGCCAACATTCAAAGAATATCGTGACTTACTCTTGTTTGATCATGTGACCAATAATAAAGGTATAATACATATAATTGACTCAATAAATAAAAAAATATAATTTATTTAAAATGACTCTACAATAATAATAATAATAATAATAGATTAAAAACTTAATTAAATAGATTTTAAAAATATGTTGTGATAGAATGTCACAGTCGACATGCATATTTGTCATACTACCATACGTCTGAAAAATTTACCCTTAAACTGTTCATTTTCTAACCGACATTTTGATGAGCCAACCTTGACGAATCAACCATTTCCACAACATATGGCAAATGATTTATAAAAATTACCCACAGTCGACATGCATATCTGTCATACTACCATACGTCTGAAAATTTTCTAAACCGTCAAACAAATACAATATTACAGTACACACTTTAAAAGATTTTTTGGGATTATAACGGTGGGATGTTTTTGAGAAAATAGGTTATAAAAGAAAAATTAGAGTTAAGCAATTCCTACTATTTTGAAAAAGTGAAACAACAACATGCCAAACAGATTTAGAATACAAGAGAACTATTTTTACTCTGATACAACGAATTATACCATTGTTTTTCAATTTTGCCTCAATTCTTTTTCTCATTTTTTCTTCATTTTTTTTAAACTGATTTTAGATGGTTCAACACTTTTTTTCATTTTTTTTAACGAAGACATTTGAGGTGTTTTTAGTTCTTGCTCTCTGGTACTTTTACCCTAAACTTAAATTGTCGTTAGTTTCATCAGTACCCCATACTTAATGATGAGCAATGACTTCAACACAAACATTGCCTAACTCCAAAAAAAAACATTTTTAGATTCAAAATTCTCCTAAGGTCTCCAGGCTTGTAACGTGGTTTGTCACCAAAACAAATGTCTAACCTATAGGGTCAAATTGGCTCAGCAAAGGATAAATATAAACATTGAAATACAAGGTGGCTCAAAAAGACTTTAAGTACTAAGCACTTTGTCTTAGTGTGTATATAATATAACCAATCAACAAATAAAGAAAAGTTACAAATTCTAGAAATGACAGTTGCATGAAACACCCATATATATGTGAAAATTGAAAAATAAAAGGATTAATAGTGTTTTGGCCCCTGTAATATAGGCAATTTTCGGTTTTCCACCCTGTAAATATTTTTTTTGTAGTATTCGTCCTTGTAATTTGAAGTTTTTTTTTTGCATTCGTCCTTGTAAATTGAAAAATAAAAGGATTTTTTTTTCTGTTTCGTTGGAGGGTTTTGGTAAAGTCCCCCCTCCTTTTGTATTTTTTTCCCCTTTTTTTAATAAAATTTTCTTAGAGTTTGGCGGCATAGGATGGAGGTATCTCGGAATGCCAACCTAGTTGGGATGTCGATGATGCCTCTTGATGCATGTCTTTTCTCCTTGCTTATTAAAAAAAGGTTGAAGATTTTTTGGTTTTGAACCTTCATGGCAAATTTCTCCCCATATAATTTGAGCAAATTTCGGTTCACACCTGTAATGCAAGCATCCACCTCCTTATAAACTTTTATGTTACCAATGGTTAAACAAGCTATTATCAAACTGAAAAATTTCGAGGACCAAGAAAATTCATTTATAATAAACAAGCAAACAATAAAAGCTTTTGAAAAAATGAATCAAACTGACACGACTGACATCTTACAAAGACGAGTTATTGAAATAGATTGATATGGACTTAGAATTATTTTTTTATGTCCATTTTTTCACTTATTTTTCTTTGTTTTTTATTTTTTTTACTCAGGAGAAATACCTGAAAAATGAACAAACAATAGAAAAACAATGGGTTGTTTATGATGGTCGAATTAGACAAGCGTACCGAATCGTTTACCAAATAATAAAGTGATAAGTAGAGTATCGTATCCACATGGATTATCGTTTCAACCAAATAATTCCCGTTACTTATTTGGGAAAAAAATAAAATAAAAGAGATAAGGTTTTAAAAAGACCTATTTGAAATTTTTGAAACTTAAAGGATTAACTTGAGAATTCTGTCAAACTAAAATGACCTAATTGAAACTTTTGAAACTTAAAAGACTAACTTGAGAATTATGTCAAACTAAAAAGATCGAAAATGATATTTGGTCTAAATTAATATCGTGACTATTGTCCATATGAGCTTTATACACCAATAGGTTCAAGCCTGGTGTTTAATGTGCCGTGTCAGAATGTTTGTAAATTTCAAGTACTAATTTTGTTTCCCCCTCGTATAAAAATTGTGAATTTTATCTAAGAAGTTTGGGTGAAGATCCTCTCCATTTCCTAAATAAATGAAAAATGTTAGTATTATAGTTTTAGTGTAAATATATGATATAAATACACGTATTTCAAAAATTGAAAATATTAATTATACATTTATACATCAAAATTATAATAATTGACATTTTTCATTTATTTAGGTAATAGAGAGGATCTAAAGAAGTTTTATGCTACAAATTTTTTGCTCGGTGAATTTTCTTAGATATCTCATGCATAAATTTAAAACGAGAGAAAGTAAGAACAACGTAATACACATGATAACACATTCATTTTTTGGAAAAGCTCATCATTGTCACAAATACATAGATTGATACAAATTTATACATGATTACCACTGTTGAAATATCTATACTATATAGTGGCAAAATAGATAATACACAACAGACATTGATGTCTATCTATGTATGCCTTTTTTGGTAACACACAACATTATTTATTCATGAAATATATTACTAAGAAAGAGTGCATCATGCATGATCATAGATTCATAGCATTATGATCAGTTCTGAGTGTTGTCCGCAGCTTGCACGGCAACAAATTCAGCATGTGAACAGCACCTCCCTCCATGGCAATGGTATTGGCAACCACCTCCGTGGTTGTAACCGCCTCCACCATGGTTGTAGCCACCGCCGTTGTAACCACCTCCACCATGGTTGTAGCCACCACCGTGGTTGTAGCCACCACCATTGTAACCTCCTCCACCATGGTTGTATCCACCACCATTGTTGTATCCACCACCGCCATGGTTGTATCCACCACCATTGTTGTATCCACCACCGCCGTGGTTGTAACCACCACCATAGCCTCCATATTTCGCATCGTTTACTTCATTAGTCTTTTCAACAACCTCTGCAAACATATTTAATAATCATATTGATTATCTTTGTAAATTATGAAGCAAATTTCTAATCATTTGATATAACATTGAGGTGCATTAAGATTAATGTTTAAATAGAAAATAATTAATTACTAAAATGTATATAATGCTCGTGAAAGAATATATATAAAGAAAAATAATATATATAGCTCACCCTTTTTGGCATCAGAGGTGGTTTCAGTTAAGTCCCTAGCTGACACTTCTGAGGAAATGAGAAGAACCATAGCCAAGAGGCCTAGGATGAGGATTGCTTTTCTCGAATCCATTGTTCAATATCGGTTCAAATGTGATATTTGATAGTGAACGATGAGAAAATTAGTAAGAAGTATGCTCTATATATAATGGAAGGAAGGAGGGAGATGTAAGGACCTTTACTTGGTAGTTGGGAAGGTAGATAGTGAGTATAAATTCGATCTTATCTATAAATTTAGACGTATTGTTTGGTAATTTAGATACTATTCATGATTTATATTTATATTTCTCTTTCCATCCCATGATATGTGAGACCTTTGTTAATTTCACGCGTATTAAGAAAAATCTATAAGTGAAATAAATAGTTTTAAGTGTCTTGTCAAGTATTCATGTATTCACTATTATCATAAATGCAAGTGAAAGATGTTGAATCGTGAATAATAAAAGTAGTATTAATTATAGTGTATAATTGAAAAAAAATAATTAATATTAGCATTGAAAAGTGAAATGATCAAGTCAGTTATTTTGGTTCGATAATTTATTGCAAATAACTCAATTATTTTGGAACGGATAGGGTATATACAACTAAAATGCATGGTATACTTTTACAAAATTATCTATAAGAATGATATATTGTATGTCATTCAAAAAGATAAGAATTTAAATTATATTTATTAATTGCACTTGTCATTAAAAAATATAAATAAAATTTGTTATAATATAAAAATGAAAAATATTTATATCTTTAATTTTAAATAAACTCAAAATTTCGTAAAACTATTGTTTGTAATTTATATATATCTTAATATAATAAAAATGGTGGACATATCTTTCCAACGAAAGGGAATAGTAAAGATTGGGGGCTATGAAAGTGAATCGGAGTCATCTCTACTTGCAATTGGTTGAAAGCGACAAAGTATTGAAAGCATACTACTTGTTCATACCAGCTATCTCATGTCATGGAGATACGTAGATCCCAGCTAAATAAAAGAATCGGCAAGAGAGTACACTCTCCGATTTTTATTATAAGAAGAAATATATATAAAAAAAAAACATCAAAATTAAAGTAATCATTAATTAACGTAATTTTTTTTGAATATTTTTACAAAAGATGTTAATTATTCTTTCAATTGGGAAAGTATGAGTATTCTTATCATCCTTCGGTAGAAGCGTTGGGTGGTTTATTAACTGTGTGGGGTTGTTCTTTGGTGGAGGTGTGGTCATTGTAAAATTTTGAACATGTTATGTTGATCCATGGTATGTTTCTTACTAATAATGAGGAATTTTATTTGGCAAATATATATGTTCCATGTGATAATGCGTTTAAGAAATTTGGGACAAGTTATTTGTGAGTCTTTGTGTTTGAGAGGGGAAGAACTTTTGTGTGTGTGGCGATTTGTATGCGGTTCGGTGTATGGAATAAAGGAAATCAGTTGGGTACTAGTACACTATGAAGACATTCATCCTTTTACTAGATTTATTGAGGAGAATTTCTTAGTTGGTCTCCCTCTTGGGGGTCGTGCATATACTTGGTATCGAGGAGACGGTAGATTCATTAGTTACCTTGATAGATTCTTGTTATCTGAGGCTTGGTGTTTGAGTTGGAGTAAATGTTTTCAGATGGTTCAAATTAGAAGGTTATCAGATCATCATTGTCCTATTGTGTTGTCTACTGATGAGTAAAATTGGGGGCCCAAACATTCAAGATTATGAGCAGTTTGTCTGTGATCAACGGATGTGTTTTCAGGTAGATGGTCTGGGTTGTTGCGTTGTTAAGAAGAGATTTAAGTTGATCAAATCAGCGCTTAAACTTTGGAATAGTAACCATGTTTAAAATTTGTCAAGGAGGATTTCTTCTATTAAGGAGAGAATTACTTTGTTATATTGTAAAGGGGAAATTGAGCCTTTGTCAGATGGCGGGTCTGAGGAGTTACATGGGCTAACAAATGATTTAAATTTTTTATCTTGTATAAATATTAGTATTTGTTGGCAACAATCTAGGTTACTTTTTCTAAAAGAAAGATATTCAAACTTTAAGTTTTTTCATGACATTAGCTTTAGTCGTCGGCAGGGTAATAATCTTAATTCTATTATTGTCGAAGGCTCCCGGGTGCAAGGAGTCTCTAATGTGCATTAATTTTAGTTTTATAAAGGAGTTTTGGCCCGAATTAAAAGGTGATATCATGAGGTTCATTTTAGAGTTTCACTGCGATGGAAGGTTAACGAAAGGCATTAATTATACTTTTATCGCGTTAGTACCTAAGATTGATAGTCCTCAATGCTTGAACGATTTTAGACCCATTTGTCTTGTGGGTAGCATGAATAAGATCTTGGCTAAGTTGTAGCAAACAGATTGTGGTCGACGATGGGATTCTGATTAATGGGATTCTTATAGCTGATGAAGTGGTAGACGAGACTCGCAAGATGAAGAAAGAGTTATTGATGTTTAAAGTTGATATTGAAAAGACTTATGATTCAGTAGACTAGGGATATTTTGATGATGTTAAAGAAAATATGATGTTCCCGTATCAGTAAGGCTACGACATCTGTTTTGGTTAATTGTAGTCTTACATATGAATTCCCGTTGAAAAAGGGGTTGAGAGAGAGTGACCCATTTTCCCTTTTCTTTTTTTGTTGGCAGTAGAAGGATTGCATGTAAAGATGAAATCCATGGTGGAGTCCAGTGTGTTACTGGATATTGTGTTGGTCATCATGATTATGTTGTTATTTCTCATTTGCAATTTGCAGATGATACAATGTTATTTGCGATCAAAAGTTGGGCGAATGTTAAAGCCTTGCGAGCTGTTTTGTACTTGTTTGAAGCGATGTTGGGATTAAAAGTTATTTTTCATAAGAGTTTGTTGGTTGCAGTCAATGCTAATTATTCTTAGTTAAATGGTGTGGCTTCAGTGTTGAGGTGCAAAATTGAAAAGATTCCTTTTGTGTATTCGGGTATGTCGATTTGGGGTAATGTGTGGCATCTAATTTTTTGGGAGTGGTGATTAATCAAATAAAATCTAGACTATTCGAGTGGAGAAGTAGAAATTTATCATTGGATTGCCGATTGATTATGCTTCATACTGTCTTGTCCTATTTTCCTATATAATTATCTATACTCTTTCCTTTTTCAAAGGCCTTTCACGTATCATTTCCTCTGTTGATTATATTTTAAGTTTGTTCTTTTTGTTGGTGTGAGGATTATAGGAAAATTTCTTGGGTTAACTGGAATCTATATGTTTGAGGAAGAAGGATGGAGGTTTGAGGGTTAGGCGATTGAGGGAGTTTAATGTTTCTCTTTTTGATAAATGGTGTTGAAGGATGTTGGTGGGATAGAGGTGTTTTGTGGTATCGTGTCTTAGCGGCGTGATGCGGTGTATGGGGTGGCTAAGTTTTGGAGGGGGTCCGGAGAGTGTTAGGTTGGTGGAAGGATATAGTGATTTGGTGTTGGATTTGAAAGGCGGGTGGTTAGTTTAAAGATGATGTTTTTCGAATAGTTGGCAATGGTGTAGATAAGTGGATTGGGGAGACTCCTTTATGTGAGAGGTTTAGGCGGTTGTTTGATTTGTCAAGGGATAAGTGGGTATCGGTGGCTGATATGTTTGCCTTACGTTGGGGTGAGGGTGGTGAGGCCTGGAAGTGGTGGTATCAGTTGTTCGCATAGGAGGAGGAGTTGATGACAATTGATTGTGTCGGTTAGACTCGGGGTGGTGCTTATTCAGTTTGAGGTGTGTATCATTTCCTCGCTAGCTTGCAGTCACAACAGTCTATCGCAGCTTCAATCTTAATTTGGAATAAAGACGTTCCTTTGAAGGTTTCAGATTTGACTTAGTGGCTACTTCGCAGTAGGCTACCTACAAAAGATAACTTGGTCAGGTCTGGTTTCATTACTCATGATGCACAATTATGTGTGAGTGGGTGCGGTAATGTGGAAATTGTAAACCATCAGTTTCTAAATTGTACTATTTTTGGTTCTATTTGGCATCTGGTTTGTACTTGGTTAGGATTTTCATCGGTTAACCCAATTGATATTTCCGATCATTTTGCTCGGTATGCGCATTCGAAAAGAGGCTATAAAGTGCGACGTTCTTTTATGCACTTAATCTAATTCTTGTGTGTTTGGATCATTTGAAATGAAAGAAATGACATAATTTTTAATAATAAGCAAAAATCTATTTCTCAGCTTCTCGATAAAGTCAAGATTATTTCTTTCGGGTGGTTGAAGATAAAAGTTGCAAGCCTATTTGGTGATTTTCATAACTGGTGACAGTGTTCTTTTGTTTGTTTGTGTTATGAAATGTGTTAAAATGAATAACTCTCATTTCTCATAGATGAATCAACAAGTACAAGGAGTATATATAAGAGTGCATAGCTCCTAATTAACATGCTAATCTCAATTATTAACAAGCTAAACACAATTACTTGTATATCAAGTAATGTCGCTAACCAACTCAACTTCATTTCCTTTGTTCTCTAATAGTCCCCCACAATCTAGGACATGGTAGATATCAAGCATTCCCAACTTAGATAAAAGTATGTTTAAAGGTTCAGGAAGAAGTGGTTTAATGAAGAAATATTCTAGTTGATCTTTGGATGAAACTAGTAGTAATTTCATCAGTCCTGCTTGCAACTTCTCCCTAACCAAGTGGCAGTCAATCTCAAGGTGCTTGGTCCTTTCATGAAAAACAGGATTAGTAGTTATGTGCAAGGCACTTTGATTGTCACAATAAAGCACATGCGGTTTGATAGGTGAAACATGTAGATCTTTAAGCAGATAGAGAAGCCATTGAAATTCACAAGTAGCTCCACCCAATACTTTATACTCAGCTTCTAATGAGGATCTAGAAACAGTCAATTGTTTCTTGGTTCTCCATGAAATGAGCGATTTCCCAAGAAAGAAGCATTGGCCAAAGATAGATCTTCTATAATCTATGCACCCTACCCAGTCAGCATCTGAAAATCTTGAAAGGCATAAAGAAGAGTCTCTGGGGAAGAAGAGACTTTGACCTGGGCATTTCTTCAAATATCTCAAGATTCTAGTGGCTGCAGTGAAGTGTTTCCCAGTTGGTGAAGAGAGGAATTGTCTAAGTTGTTGAGTTGCAAAAGTGATATCTAGTCTAGTGTTGGTGAGATAAATCAGTCTACAAATCAATCTTCTATAGGAAGGGACATCAGTATAAGGTGCACTAGTGTCTTGGTGAAGCTTACATGAAGGTTCAGAGGGTGTAGATACAGGTTTAGAAGCCAAGCAGCCTGAATCAGTTAGCATATCAAGGCAGTATTTCCTTTGACACAGTGAAATGCCTTGAGAAGAATGTGCCGCCTCTAAACCAAGGAAATACTTCAATTGTCCAAGATCCTTGATTTTGAATGATGAATGCAGAATGGATTTGATATTTTGAAATTCAAGCATAGAGTTTCTAGCAATTATCACATCATCAATATACACTAGTAACACAGTGAATGAAGTATATGTGTGCTTGATAAACAAAGAATGATTTGATGTAGACTGTGTATATTGATGGTCAAGAAAAAGGGAAGTGAGTTTTTCATATCAGTTTATGCTTGCTTGCTTGAGACCATAAAGATATTTCATGAGTTTGTAGACTTGATTAAGGTTGGAAGTAATGACACCTTAAGGGAGATTCATATACAGATCTTCTTGCAAATCTCCATGGAGGAATGCATTGTTTACATCAAGTTGATGAATATTCCAGATGTTGATAGAAGCCAAAGAAATTACAATTCTTAATATGGTAAGCTTAGCAACTAGTGAGTAAGTATCAAAATAATCCAATCCCTCAATTTGATTGTAACCTTTAGCAACCAATCTAGCTTTGTATCTCTTTATGGTTCCATCTGCATGATGCTTGATTTTGTATATCCACCTGCAACCTATATGTTTGATGTTAGGTGGTAAATCCACTAGTTTCCATGTGCCAGTTGGGTGGTAAATCCACCAGTTTATGGATATATGGATCTCTCTATAATGAATGTCTAAGAGAACAGAACTTTTAAAGCCAATAGAGTAACCCAAGAAAAAAACAAATTTTCTGGATCTAGGTGATAGTTTGGATCTCTGTGCTTAAAGGGTAGATGAGTAGCATAAAAAACCAAAAACCTTGAAAGACTCTATCAGGGATTTTATTGTGAAATAATTAGTATCGGGATTTGTTGTGGAGGATAGGAGAAGTAACTCTATTGATGATAAAGGTAGCATGAAGGAGAACAAATGACCAATAAGAAGCAAGGAGTTTGGATTGATATAGGAGAGCTCTACCTACATTGAGAATGTGTTGGTGTTTTCTTTCTACTCTACCATTATGTTGGGGGGTCTCAACACATGATCTATGATGTAAGATGCCTTTAGAAGCATAAAAAGAATGAATAAGAATTCAGGATCATTATTAGACCTGATGGCTTTAGGAGTGATATGAAACTGGTTTTCAATAATGGAAATGAAGTTCTTAACATGTTGAGAAACTTCATACTTGGATTTTAAGAGAACAATCCAAACAAATCTACTATAGTCATCAAGAATAGTAAGAAAATATCTATGATTATGTACAAAAGTAGTGGATAAAGGACCTCAAATATCAAAATGCAAAAGTTCAAACTTGCTAGAAGCAACAAACAAACTAGAAGTGAAAGGTAATTTCTTTTGCTTGGAAAAACGGCATATGTCACAAGTAGCATGATGATAAAAAATAAGATTGGGATATAGTTGAGACATATGAGTGAGTCTTTTATGAGATACATGTCCTAATCTAAAATGCCATAATGTAGAAAAAGGGATGGTTAAATTTGTAGTGGTGGAAATATGATTGGCAGAAAAATTATTGCATAAAGGAAGATTAAAGGAATCTAAGGATAATCTATATAGACCTTCAACCTGGTAACCCAAACTAATCATCTTCTGGGAGTGAAGATCCTATAAGAAACATTTATTATCATGAAAAATGGCATGAAAATTTAATGACTGACATAGTTTTGAAATAGAGATTAAGTTCAAATTGAAAAAAGGTGAATACAAAACATTGTCAAGTTGAAACTGAGGTGAAAATTGAATAGTGCCAGCATATTGAACAAGAACAAAAGTACCATTAGGTAAATTAATAGGTTTATGATTAATTTTATGATAAGTTAACCAATGTGTGGAGGAAACTATGTGTTCATTAGCTCCTGAATCTAGAAACCAAATATCAGAGTTAGAGGACATAGAACAAGAAAAGATAGATGATATACCTGATATAGAAGGAGAATTAATGTGATTGGCACTAGCAGGGGGTGTGGATGATGAAGGAAGCAAATTTACTTGTTGAAGAAAAATAACAAGTTCATCATACTTCTCTTGTGAAATACTAGAACTAGGTGAAGATGCATCAATACAACTTCCTGGTGTTGCTTCATTTGTTTCTTTATTACTTAAAGCATTTACATAAGGTACTTGCCTCTGAAAGTTGGGGTGTCCATACTTGGCATAACAATAATCAACAGTGCGATTGCTTCTTCCACAAAAACTGCAATGTCTTGGAAGAAGCTACAAAATTATTATTGCTTTCTTCCTGAATCACTAAGGAATACACTTTATTGATTGATGGAAGAGGATCCATCATGAGTACTTGAGTTTTGATAACTACAAATTGATCATTCAATCCTGTGAGGAATTGAATAACCTGATCTTCATGGCTTAAATTGCGAGCTTCTCTCATAGCAGCACAACGGCAAGGATGTGGACAAGTGCAATGAGGCATAGGCCTGTGAGAGTTCAATTCCTCCCATAGAGTACGCATCTCTGTAAAGTACTCTAACACAGATTTTGAACCTTGTTTCAAGTTGTTGATAGTGGATCGAAGTGTAGCAATACGTACCTATCATCTTTAGAGAAACGTTCCTTGAGATCTAACCAAGCATCAACGGCGGATTCATGAAAAACCAATGTTTGAGCAATTTGTGGTGAAACAGAGTTTATAATCCATGATTGAATGAGACGATTGCACCGTTCCCAAGCACTACGGTTCATATCATCTTCATCAGGAACTTCCATGGATCCATCAATAAATTTCAATTTGTTTTTCGCGCCAAATGCACGAATCATGGAGTAACAAGGAACAGAACTCGGACCTTCACTTGGATGAACGTAAAACATTGATTCAGTATCAGGTTGTGTTTGACGAAGCATGGTGAAAACGAAACTAGACGAAAAACAAGACGAAACGATGAACAAGAAGAAGCATGGTTGATATTTTTCTAAAATATAAATGCCGAGAAATAACTATTTAATTTATAAAATGATCATTAATTTATAGATTTAAAAAAAAGAGTACCGATACACCTCAATTTATGAGTGTACCGTAGAAGCTCCCTTTAAGGTGCTATCGTACTCTTGAGAAGCCCTAGCCGTATCTTCTCCTTTTTATCATCTTTATTCACTTTGTATTTTAATATCTTGTTATTGTCTCTCTTCACTCATCTCTCCTCACTAGGTATGTATATATGTTTAGATGTTTAGATTAACTATAATTTCCCAATTAATTCAGCAATTATTTTTTTGTTCATGTGTTTGATGTTAAGAAGGACATCGAGTATATTGTCCAAATAAAAGAGAAGGAAATCAAGTATAGATATAGGCTGAAACTGGGTAATCGAGCAAACTTTCGTATGGTAGCTCATAAGAAAAATTAAGCGTTTAAAACAAATGTAGCAATAATTTTTTTTTATTTGAAGTCATCAAAAAGATAGATCTGAGCTACCTTCCAATGATACACCAGTGTCACATGAACATGTTTTTTTTTTTTTTTTCACTTCAAGTTTTGTTTTGGTAGATAGACGAAATGACAAAGTCATTGTAAACTCACACACACAAGGTATCGGAGTTCGAACCCCGATCATTACGTCCGACTTAACAATTTCAGTATTTTATCAATTGAGCTAAAATTTGTGAACTTTTCACTTCGCATTTTTTTTGATATGCAATGTGTAAATCCCTTGGATGGTTCCAAAAACAGAAAATGTTTTTTTTGTTACAGCAAAATTTAATTGACGTGACAATTTATATAAAATGTTTTGATTGGTCGTGTATGTAAAATTGTTTAGGACTTTCAACCCACCACCATTAAACTTTACAACAAATGTATTTCGGTTATTTTACTTATTTTTAACATGTTTTGGTCCTTTTTTATACCAAAAATTAATAATTTTTTTCCCTTTATCTTTTTAAAAATTAGAGAAAGTTGGAAACTATAAACCCTCATGGCTTCCATTCTGTCAATTGTATTGTAGCAATTTAATCTCCTCTAAGGAGGTCACAAAAATCGTTTTCAAAAAAGACGTCTCAGGAAAATTTCCTTCAAACATCTATGTTCTTATTTTCGTTTGCAACATTCCCTCTCACTATTCCCAAAAAACAGTGTTGGTTTTCCTTTTCTATATGTCACTGTCACATGGCTCTATGTTAACCCACGTATTATAATTCAGTTACTTATGTTATAATTTATGATCAAAAGAAGGGTTCAATATATTTTTGTTCCTTGAAAAATTTAGATCTTTTAAGTTTAATTCTTACTTAATTTTAATAGTTTTTTTAGTTTTAAAAAAAAATTCTACAGCCAGTATTAGTCCTTCCTCAATTCAAATTTGTTTAATTTTGTGTTTAAACTCTTGAGTTTTTGAACAATTTTTCGCAAACGTGTTAAGAACATTACTAAAAATTCCTCTACAAAAAAATTGTCACAAAATTTGATTTCTACGTCCAAATTTTGTTAATTTTATCTTAAACTTTTGTCGTTTTAAAATATTTATATTTAATCTGTTTCATGTTAAAAAATTCTAAATTTTAGTAAATGACCCTTTTATAGTGTTCTAAACTTATCTCAAAAAAATCATTCAAAAATTTAAGAGTTTCAGGATAACTAAACAAACTTTGTTGTAAAATAGACAAATTAGAAGTATTTTTTTTAAGGACTAAAAAATCTACTAAAATTAAGTAAGGATTGAACTTAGAAGTTATCAATTTTATAGAGACCAAAAACATATTACCCTTAAAAGAATAAGGCCTAAATCTTTTTAATATAAATAAATTACCAAAATATGATAAAAATAAGATAAAGCATCAAAATGCATTTTTAATACTCCTTCCGTCTCATAATAACGGAGTCATTTACAAAAAAATATTGTCCCAAAAAATTGACCCATTTCACTTTTCAATACAATATTAATTACTTTTTTACAATTATAACTCTAATTAATACTACTTTCACAACTCTTAATTCAGTATATTCTACTTTACATCTATGATAAAGAGGAATACACCAATAGTTAATTATGACACTTAAAAATTATTTTTCTCTCTCTTTCATTTATACACTTTTTTTTAATAAATGTGAAATGAATTAAGAATTCAATTAAAATGAGACGGATGAAGCAAAAGATAAAAGACTGAAATGAAGTATAATTAAGTCACCATATTATGGAAGAAGGGACCATGGGGATCCCCGACTGCCCTCCCAGTCTTTTGTCCTTACTGCTCATGTCCCCGACTGAAATGGAGTATTTTGAATAATTCAACTGATGTACTTAGGTTGAATTAAATTGCCAGCAACAAACGATAATGAGAGTCACCCATTTCGTTCAGTTTTTCATTTTCATCAAATCTAACAAAATTTATGCATTTAATGTTTTTCTGTTTTTTTCAATAGATAGTACAAATTTGCGGTTATGAGCATTTAATGTTAGCAAAAACAAAGCCAAATAACCTTGCAATTTGTGAAGAAAAAAATAAATAAATTTGAAAGACAATTTGTGAATAATATTATGATTTACGATCAACTCATCGAAGGTACTATTAACAATGACAACATTGTTGCCGACTCCATTATCTGTTCTAATTAGTGATAAAAGGTTAGATTATATTTTACTCTACCTCTCACGTTCTTATGTCATTTTTTCAATGAGCTTATGGAGTTTTTATTGAGATCTTTTAAGTAGAATTAAGCTTATAATGTATAGTCTACAATATATTTCCTCATTTTTAGATTATATTTCCTCCGTACTTGTAACTCGGTTGATAAGACAATATATAATATAGGTAAGGTTTCAATTTAGACCTCATCACTACAAAAAAAAAATTATAATTTATTTGTTTCAAAATACATGTCGTACTGTTTTAATGTCCATTATTCACATGGCTTACTTTGATTATATTTTTTAATTAATTTATAAATATAAAATGTTAGTATGTAAGATATTGTTTGATTTGTCTCAATCAATATTTTCAAAATATCAAATTTTATAATTTTTTATAATATATAAATATAGATATTAATTGTTAAAGTTATTAATTGTGTATCGTGATTAACTATGTCATATAATTTGAAACAGATGAAGTATATTTATTATTTTTTTTCATCTAGATCCTTTAAATACCTGTCATTTTTGTAAAATATTTTTATGTAAAGAAACATAGAGAGTATCAATCAACTTATGCATAATACTCTTTCTTGTCACTATTATACACTTTTTTTTTTCCTCTAAATTCATTGAATAATTAATGTGTCTAATCGATAATATAAATTAAATGTATAATTTATTCGATGAATCTAAATTTTATTTTTTATTTTTCTTATAAAAAACATCGGATAAAATACACTATAAATTCAGCCACGGTAGTAAATTTATCTATTAGCCGCCTCAAAAGACTTTATTCAATCATTGCAAGGATAAGGCAGTGAGTACGTGGACGTGGTCCTGGAATTCAATCACGTGGAACCATCCATAGGCATAGCCATAAAAATATTTAGATTTTTTTAATTTTTAGATGTTTATGTTTCCTACATCAAATACAATTTTAGCATATGATTGATCTTCTATTATAGATTGATAGATACTCTTGTTTAAAGAGTTGTCTAGAACCAAATAATTTTAATAAAATTCAATATCGTGAGTTATTGTTATAAAACTTATTTAAGTTGATCGAGTGTATAATGAAATAAAATCATTTGAGAAAAAAATATTTGTCTCACAATACTTTTTTTTTTGAAATTTTTTGTCTCACAATACTTAAAGTAGGAACAATTGTTTTATCATAAATCTATTTTGTAATTTTTTTTTATATTTTTATACATAATTTTATTAAAATTGAGGTGTTATAAATATTTTTATGACAACTTACATTTATTAATAACAAATATTTGGAAGACCTCAAATTTAAATTATAGTTGAACAATTTTTAATCAAACTTTTCCTACTTTATAATCGAACTTGGTCACTAAAGTATTTTTCTCATAAAGATAATAAGACTGTTATTAACAATAATGTTTTAAACAGACATTCTATATCCGTCTAACCTATCTTATATTATGTTAATAAGATAGTACATCCTCTCACCATTTTTATAAATCAAATTTCTTTTTTAATATTCATTAAATAACTATTTTATTAAGGAAGATTCATTGAATAACTGTTATGTTATATCTGATCTATATAAATTGGATACATCGATTATTTAATCGTCGTAAAAAACTAAATCTACTTATAATATTTTTTCAGTCCATTTTATTAATTGATTCTATATTTAGACTAGAGAAGGGCTTGTTGTTGCCCCGGCAACTAATGGACCACTCATATGTGATAACAGGGAAGTGAGAAGAATTCACAGAATACAACACATGTCATTTGGTGCCCACAATCAATTAATTCATTTCACATTGACTATTTGACGATATTGAGACATTAAATGCGATCAATTTTTCCTTATAAAAAATTTAATCGATTTTTATTATTAAAATCTTGTATAATATATAGATATAGGAGATTTGGAGCTTCGTATTAGGGGTGTTCGCGGATTCGATTGGTTCGGTTTTAGAAGGAAAAACCATCCGATCCAATGTATTCGGTTTTGTTATTTGTTCATCCAATTGGTTTGGTTTTAAAATCAAATCCAATCCAATCCAATTTTTTTCGGTTTGGATTGGATTGGTTTTCGGTTTTCATTGTTGTATAGAATTTTTAATTTGTATTTAAGAAAATAAGCTTTCTGTTAATGAAATTTCATAAAAAATAAGGCTAAGAAAAAGATGAACAAGTGGAAAATAAAATAATCGTAAAGTAAATAAAATAGTAGCCTTATAAGCAAACAAAGTAGTAACGATTCAAGAAAAATAATCCAAATATTTATGTGTTCTCATAGCATTTTTAGTAGAAATTCATATATACAAGTATAAGTTCGGTTTGGATTGGATTGGATCGGTTTACACCATGTGAACCGAAAACCAATCCAATCCATTTAAATTTGCGGTTTTTTTTCGATTTTCGGTTTTCGGTTTTCGGTTCGGTTGCTGCGGTTTGCATTGGATTGGATTGGATGTGAACACCCCTACTTTGTATAATATGTGTAAACATTGAAGGTTCGAACCTGATATACACTTATTTTCTACAAAACTAAATTTTTAACCACTAAATTTCTAAAAAATTTATCAACAATTTTTGTGGTGGAATTCGCTAGTGGCACACGCCCACGGAATCCTACAAGCTCCACATGCATTTGACTTTAGAAAACACTATCAATTTTAGATTAGATCACATTTCATAATTAAGGATTTAATTTTTTCGCAAGCAATCTTCACAAGTTAGAGTAGTTTTATGTTTAGCTATTTTATGTGTGTTAATCCTCCGATTTTTAAAAAGAAAATAGACTCTGGTATTTTAGAGTTCGACAGTGAGGTAGATAAAATTTGGTCAATAATTGTTTCACTTGATCTAAGAGTGAAATTTAAATTCTTCTGAACAATTTGTCATTGATGGAACTAATTAACCACTTGATCTCAATTGTTTTGTTTTTGTTTAGCTACTCTATAATACATATTTAACTATTCCAAATAAGTTTATTTATGAAAATTATTAGTAGAAATATAGAAGACAAAACTATCATTGATACATAAATATATTTTTCTTGTTTTGGCACTTTCGGTCTCTATAGTAACTACATAACGAGTTTTGTCAACAATAAAAATTGTCCAGATAAGATTCATAAAAATATATTTTACTTTTTCCATGTATTTGACCCCCTCATAAAATTTCGACTAATTTCACCACTGCTTAAGGCACTTTGTTAATAAAAATAGTAGCAACATAATTTGGAATTATATTAAAAACATTGCGTGAAACGTAAGATAGAGATATTCGTGCAAGAGCATGAGAGTTACTATTTGCTTGACGCATAGTCAACACAACTTTGTAACTGTTGTGATTCATGAGAATAGTTTTACAATTTTCCAAGATCACACCATACTCTGAGTAATTTAATTTATTTTTGTTAAATCATCAACCACCATTTTGCAGCCGTTTCCGATACGACAAAGCGACGCTCTAATGAGTTCAACCATTCAAGCTCACAAAACAAACTCCAACATCCCAAAGGACAAGCATACATGTTTCTTGCTTATTCTCCCAAAGTTCAAGATTTTGTTTCTTCCGTAAGCTCCAAACAGACATGACAAAGTTCACTGATTGTTAGCCTATGTCAATCAGGTAAATATTCCCTCCTTAGATGCCACGTAAAATGTTTAACCTTCGGTGAGATGGGAAGTGACCACAGCTTGTTTCAATCACTACTAGAAATTCTCGATATTCCTGTGGATTTTCATACGGAAAATAAGCCGCAGGAATACCTGAGGATTTTGTTGCGGATAACGTTAGTCATACTACTTTTCCTGCGAATGCAAACACAGCAGGACAATCCGCAAGTAAATTTTATTTTGCCTATCACTGCCAGACGTTTTCTGCGGATTTTTCTAGGAATACATTCCTAGGAAAATTTCCTGCGGATCCGAAAATCCTCATGAAACAATTACCCACGAAAGTATTATCCGAAAACCTAAATCATTGATAAAATCCGCAGGAAATAGAGTTCCTGCGGAATTTTCACTTGAATCCGCAGGAAATTCGAGAGTTTTTAGTAGTGAATCTCCTTCCACTTTCTAATCATCCCTATTTACTATACCGTCAACACAAACTCGATAAGCACTTTTGAAAAAATAAAGACCTTTCTTGACGAATCTTCGTATTATTGCATCCTTCCTTGTAAGATTAGTTAAAGGAATGTTGAGAATTTCATGTACATCTCTCTCACTAAATAATTCCGAAAGTATTCCAACTTCTAGAGTTTGTATCAACAAGTGTACTAAATGTGTATGTAGCTAAGGAATTGGTACATGCAGTAGATATAACATAGATAGGATTATGTCCTAATTTTATTTCGTAAATATTCAAATTAATCTGATGTATAAATATTAAAATATATTGTTAATCATTTATATTATTGAAAAACATTTATTTTATTTGTTTGTTTTTTTATTTGACCGATGTGGAAGAGACTTGTTTGTGGACTTCCTATGATGGATAAGTGATCTCATTTGTTTGATAGAATGAGAGTGGAGTTGTTGTTATTGCCTAGGGGAACCATATGATTAGAGTTGTATATCTATTGTATCACGCTAATTTTTTTTTTTTTTTTTTTAAGTTTTTCAATTTGGACACGTTAAGAAGCTTAAAATAGAAATTTTACATCAATTTTTTTTTTTGAAGCAGTACATCAAAACTTGTATATTTAATATTAAATATAAAACTTTTGAATAAATAATTGTTGTTTTCCAAAAAAAAAGTTACTACTATTAGTTGTTTTAACATGTGCGATCTATTCTCTAATTATGAAACTTAATGTAAACTAAAAATACAATTTTACCCCTTCTTAATTTTTTGACATGTCATCAAAATTATATCCTTTTGTCTTTTGCTTTAATTTTCCCTTATAATTTCTCTCCTAAAAATAAATTAAAACAAACTCAGTTGATAAAAACATTAATTTAATCTTTTTTAAACAACAAACAAACTTAATCTTAATCTCAATAAAAACAAATTTTTCTATAATTCAATTTCTAAATATCTAAAGAGTTAAAAAAAAATTACAATCTTTTATTTTATAATTTATCTATCATTAAACTTCTAATGAAAAAAAAAATTATGAAACTCAATGTCTACAGAAAATACAATCTTACTTCTTCTTAATTTTTTGACACGTCATCAAAATTATATCTTTTTTGTTTTTTTTGCATCAACTTTTCCCTTTTTTCTCTCTTAAAATCAAATTAAAAAAAATTCACTCGATAAAACACACTACCTTAATCTTTTTTTTAAAGAACAAACAAACTTAATCTTAATCTCAATCAAAACAAATTTTCGTACAATTCAACTTTTAAATATTTAAACAGTTAAAAAAATTACAAAATATTTATTACAAGGCATATACCTACTTTTCAAAAAATTACACATTTTCAAAATTGCTTCTTCTCTTCTCTTCTTTTCATGTAACAATTTTTTTTTTGCTTCTTTTCAAAATATGATTTGCTTTTGTTTTTTCTTTATCCTTTTTTTAGTCAAAAGAAAAATTATATTAAATAAAAATAAATGGATAAAGAGCTTGAGGACATTAGACCTAACTCAGGTATAACAAAAAATGAAGATACAACATAGTAGTAATAAATTAGACCAGGTGGATCGACTCAAATCTATCCTAACAAAAATTCACTAATCAGCAAGTGAACCCGTGTATGGGCGCGAAACCAGGTTAAAAAATTATGAAAAGTGAACTGCGAAAAACAATTAATGGATCAACCATCAGCATGATATCAAAATCCAAGTACCAACAGCTCCCTAAACAAATCAACATTCATAAAAGCTCTTTCGAGCTTGAAAATTCATAGTGTAGATAAACAAGATACATTGAAACAGAGAATCAAAGAAGTCAGGCCACCATATCATGTTATAAAATATTATTTTTTATTGTTGTGGATTATAAATTATTATATCTTTTAGAAAGATGACTATAAAAACATTGAAAACATGATAAATTAGTCACTAAATAATATTGTTGTACAATTCATATACGAGACTCATAATGACATCTTTATCAATAATGAAATCTTTACTATTTTAAATATTTCTACATATTTTTCATTTACCATTTCATAATATTTGATAACACTTATTTCAATGATTTTATCATGGAAAATCACACTAACCTCTCATAAGGTCTTCTTAAATAACACAATCATCTGTCCTATTTTTTAACTAAACACTAATCTCCATTTTTTTTATTTTATCAAATTGACTAGCACTTCTCTTATAATATAATACGGTTTAAACTTTGTTAATTCCATTTATTTTGAGCAATTAACTTCTTCATATGAGTATGAACTCATTTAATTTTCTACCATTTTTTCTTTGCATTTTTCACTTAGGTGATTTTTCTCAACTCATTGTTACTCAGTAAGGTGGTTTAATTTTTAAACTTTAATATAATAAAACAGAAATATAGAAGATTATTTCCTTTTCATTGATCAACCATAATGTCCATCCACCAAAATTCTTCTCATTTTTATATTCTCTTTTGATCTCTTCTGTAATTGCCGATGTTTGATTCAATTTGGTGGTAAAAACAAATGTTGTTATTGTTTCTCTATTGTGAGAAAAAAAACCTCATTTAATTTAATTGTGAAAAGAGAACACAAATACAAACAAACCAAGAAAAAAACCTCATTTAACTTAATTGTGAAAAGAGAAAACATATACAAACAAACAAAAATGTCTGAAATTAAATTGTATATTTACAAAGTTATTGAAATGGATAAAATGAGGGGAGATTGATGTGTTCGGAAAATTAGAAGGGGTGTTTGTGTTATTTAAGAAAATCTTAAGGGAAATCAAAGTAATTTGCCCTTTTATCATTAATGTCGACTTTATCATTAGTTTTTTTCTTCTTATTTTCTCAATTCATATAGCATTGCAATGCGCTTTGATGCATAACCATCCACTTCAAATTAGTCCATGCGGAGCATGAATCCGTGTTTAACACGGGTTTGTTGCTAATTTTCTTAATAACAATCTTCAAATTAGAAAAGGCTTGTTTGAGAGAAATACCTTTTATGGAAACTACACGGATATGCTAAAGACTAGTTAGAACTAATTCTACTTATCCTTTGTTTATGTGTATTATTTTTGTTTTCTTTTAAACATAAAGGAATAAGTTAAAGTAAGTATCTTCGTAAAAGAAAAAAAATTAAAGTTGGTATTCTTACTTCCACTTATTTTTTATCAATAACTCAAATCTTCTTTAAAAAAAAAAACTACTTAAATGAGTGTATATTTATGTAATTTTGTAAATTTCATTTACTTTTATTTGTAAATAAAAAACCACGTAATTGATTTATCATTTGTCATACTATGCCGTTAAATTCTAGGTTATGATGTGTTAAACAAGTGTAGTATTCACATTTAACAAATGGAAAATTTTATGGTGAAGTCATGAGAATGACTTTTCTGGTGGTGAAGTTAACCCTATGATCAATCACTGAGTCCTTGATTAAATTAAAATTAAATTTTATTATTATTATTATTATTTTCTAAATCATAAAGTTTATGCATCTGAAACAGAATATGTTCCTTTCGAATCCCTTTCATTTGCTAAAGTTTGAATCTGTTCATATTCATCAGTTCCTTTCACTCTAAAATCTTATCATCATCATCATATCGATCTTGTTCATCTCTTTCTCTCCAAAATTAATCTGCTCCAACATCAACCATACCTTTCACATCCCTAATATGGACGACCTCCATGAAAATCCCAAATCTTAAATGAATCAAATTCAATTTGAGATCTATGACGGTGGAAGACAAGATGGATACTGATGACACTCTGTCATTACGTAATTTTTATGTATTTTAATCACAATTTAGAGTTCACAAGGTAACTTAAGCAGCAAGAAAAGCAGAAAAAACTGAAGAATTCAAGAAGGACCAAATCGTGTCACGATTGGTACAAAACGTGGCACAATTCAAGAAGACAAAAACATGCTATCTGCCAAGGCAAAAACGTGTCACGTTGACCAAAACGTGACACGATTTCTAGAAACCCTAATTTAGAAGTTTGTTATACAAGTAAAATCGTGACACGATTCCACAAAAACGTGACACGATTTTAGGCGAATTTCTGTGCCTATTTAAGCTGAAGGCTATTCTAAAAACAAGGGTTACGATTTGAGAAGAGCAAAGTGCGATTTTTACACTGGAAGACGGCTGCAGGGGCGATTTCTTCACCTTGTAACCAGTTCATGTATGTATTGTTACCTCTAATGATTATGTTATTTATAAATTCAATTATGAGTTGCTAAATCCATTAGAGGTTAGGTATGAGATGATTCTTTGTAACCCTAATTGACATATGTTGCTGTGAAACTCTATTTATTGTGAATGACAATTTAGTTTTTATTCAATTCAATTGTTCTTAATGCTTTATATATTCTGATCATATATATATATATATATATGATTTGGTTAGAACGAACGACTACTGACCATAGCTTTCGACTTTGACCTAGTTGAATTGTTCTAATAATTATAATTAGTCTAGGAATGGATAATTCTTTATTAGTGATATTAGGTTAACGTACTTCAAACCTTCGAAGATTATTAGACCACCTAAGGGATTAGGGGCTGTAATCTTAGAAGAGGGTCCTAACTCAAGGGATTGATTAGGACTATTTTGTTAACTATCGTGAAACTAGAAAATCATTCATAAGAATAGGTGCAGTGACCAATTAGGGGAACTCAGATGATTCGAAGACCTAACTCATCTCTCTCTTATTTTAAACAATCAATTTATTTTCCGTTACTAAGTTTTATGCTATTAAACAAATTTACTGCCTAGCGGCAAACAAAATAACTTTTACTTCATCATAAATTAATAACGTGTTTGACTTTTTGAGATTAAAACCAGTCCTTGTGGGAACGATATTTTTACTACTTCGATAGTATTTGGTACACTTGCCAAAAATCTATCAAGTTTTTGGCGCCGCTGCCGGGGACTGTTGATTTATTTCAACAAGGCAATTGCGTTTTAATTTAGGATTTCTGCAATTTATTTTCTGTTTAAAAATACTAAATTGATTCAGTGTTCATTATTTAATTTGCATTGTGCAGTGCTACTAAGGTATTTTGCTGTTTATGCGAGGTAAAAGGAGTTCAGACGACCTAGAGTACGATCCTGAGATCGAAAGAACTGCAAGAGCTAATCGGAAAACCGTCCGGTTAGCCAAATCAAAGTCAGTTCCACCGGGTGTTCGTGAACAACTACCTAATTCAACACTAGTTGAACCTGAATCAATCCTCTCTCCTAATTCTATCACAATGGGAGATCAACCACAAAGGCCTAAGTTGGGAGATTATGGTTTAGCCAACAACCGTGGTCGACTAACTCACACCTTCCAACCTGCGAACCCTGTTGCTTTTGACATCAAGGCCTCTGTTCAGAATGGCTTAAAGGAGAAACAATTTGATGGGTCTGATTCGATGAGTCCTCATGAACATTTAAGCCACTTTCATGAAACCTGTGAGTTTTGCGTACCTCCAGCTACGGTCACTGAAAACCAAAAGAAGCTGAGGTTGTTTGCTTTTACTCTCACCGGGAGAGCAAAGGATTGGTTACTCTCTTTACCTAGTGGAACCATCCAAACATGGGAGGAACTTGAGCTGAAGTTTTTAGAGAAATACTTTCCTATGTCTAAGTATTGGGATAAGAAGCAGGAAATTTCAAATTTCAGGCAAGGGGAAAATGAGTCACTATATGATGCATGGGAGCGATTCAATTTGCTTCTGAAAAGATGCCCTAACCACGAGTTCTCTGAGAAACAATACCTTCAAATCTTTACTGAGGGGCTGACTTCCAACAACAGAATGTTCTTAGATGCTTCAGCTGGAGGAAGCCTGAAAGTGAAGACTGACCATGAAGTGCAAGCTTTAATAGAGAACATGGCTGCAAATGAATACCGTGCTGATGCGGAAAAGAAGAAGAAGGGTGTGTTTAATGTTAGTGACCAAACTTCTATCCTAGCCAACCAAGCAGCAATGAATAAGCAACTGGAGATTCTTACTAAAGAATTTCATAGCTATATGATATCCAACAAACCTCAACAAGTTGCTGCTATCAAGTGTGATTTCTGTGGAGAGGGACATGCCAATGGCGAGTGTGTTCCAGAAGGAGGCAGTGAAGAGGTAAATTACATGGGAAACTATCAAAGACAGAATCCGTACTTTAATTCGGGGTTTAACAAACATCCTAACTTGAGTTACTCCAACAATAACACTTTGAATCCTTTGTTACCTAACCCTCAACAACAGCAACAACCAAGGAAACCTTCAGCTCTAGAGGAGACTATGATCAATTTCATGAAGATGACTCAAGGAAACTTTGAAGATATGAAGAAGAGTCAAGAAACTGAAAGAAAGAACAATGAGGCCTCTAGAAAATTGCTTGAAACTCAAATAGGGCAGATGGCGAAGCAACTGGCTGAGCAGAACAAATGGGGATTCTCAGGTAATACCAAAGAAAACCCTAAGAATGAAACTTGTAATGCTATAGAGTTGAGGAGCAAGAAGGTGCTAACACCTCCAGCTCCACAAAACCAGAAGAAGGGTGACACAGTTGTTGAAGAGGAGGATGATGGTGAATTAGTTGAAAAGAATGTTGGGGTAGAAATATCTGTGGATGAAGATGAACAAGGCGAAGTTGAAAAAGAGAGTACTAATGGCGTAGTTGAAAATGAAAAGAAGAAAAAGACTCTTGAGAAAGAAGGAAATGAGAAGTTAATAGATGTTGATTCGATCTTAAGAAAAAGTAAAAGCCAACTGCTGAAGGATAGGGACAAGGATCAGGTTATTCCATCTTATGTGAAGCTCCCTTACTCTCATTTGGCTAAGAAGAAGAAGAAGGAAGAAGGACAATTCAAGAAGTTCATGGCACTTTTTTCTCAACTACAGGTCAACATTCCTTTTAGTGAAGCTCTTGATCAGATGCCTGTTTATGCTAAGTTTATGAAAGAGTTACTGACTGGAAGAAGGAAACCAAAGGATGATGAGAACATCTCACTTTCTGAAAATTGTAGTGCAATACTCCAGAAGAAACTGCCCCCTAAGATGAAAGATCCAGGAGCATTTACTATTCCTTGCTCCATTGGGAACTTCGACGTAGGAAGAGCTTTATGTGATTTGGGGGCAAGTATAAACTTGATGCCTCTATCAATGATGAAGAAGCTAGGATGTGGGGAACCTAAGCCTACAAGAATGACTCTCACATTAGCTGATAGGTCAATCTCTTATCCTTATGGTATATTGGAAGATGTTTTGGTCAAAGTTAATGACTTGGTATTTCCTGCCGATTTTGTTATCTTGGATTTTGCTGAAGATGAAGACATACCCTTACTCTTGGGGGGACCTTTCCTTGCAACAGGTCGCGCTTTGATTGATGTTGAAAGAGGTGAACTCATGTTACGATTCCAAGATGAACAGGTTGTGTTTAATATTTTTGAAGCCATGAAGCACCGAAGTGACAATCCTCAATGTTACCGTATCGATGTTATTGAAGAAATATTGGAAGATGACTCATGTGAACCTCCGACCACACAACCTATGGAGAGAACAATTGTGAACTCTATAGAAACTTGTGAAGCTGATGAAGACCTTGAGATTAAGGAATGTGTTGCACAACTTGAGGCAAACAAGCAAGAGAAAGGATCGGTAAAAATTGAAGAGTTACATGCTGAAGATTCTAAGGGAGTTCAGCCCTTGAGCAAGGAGGAGAAGAACAATCCAGAATTGAAGGTTTTACCTCCTACATTGAAGTATGTTTTCCTTAGCAAAGATACTTCTCAACCAGCAATTATAAGCAGCACCTTAACACCTTTGGAGGAAGAAAAGCTAATGAGAGTGTTGAGAGAGAACAAGGAAGCCATAGGTTGGTCAATCTCTGATCTGAAGGGTATTAGCCCAGCTTATTGCATGCACAAGATACATATGGAGGCCGAATATAAGCCTGTGGTTCAACCTCAAAGAAGACTAAACCCAACAATGAAGGAAGTGGTGAAGAAGGAAGTTCTAAAACTGCTCGATGCTGGTATGATTTACCCTATTTCTGATAGTGCATGGGTAAGTCCTGTTCATGTTGTGCCTAAGAAAGGTGGTATGACGGTGGTGGCTAATGATAAAAATGAATTGATTCCCACCCGCACCGTCACTGGTTGGAGAATGTGTATAGACTACCGCAGGTTAAATACAGCAACAAGAAAGGATCACATCCCGTTACCATTCATGGATCAAATGATAGAGAGGTTGGCTGGCCAAGCTTTTTACTGTTTTTTGGATGGGTACTCGGGGTATAATCAAATTGCTGTGGCTCCGGAAGATCAAGAGAAGACCGCATTCACTTGTCCCTTTGGTGTGTTTGCATATCGAAGGATGCCTTTTGGGCTGTGTGGTGCACCAGCAACCTTTCAACGGTGCATGCTCTCCATCTTCTCTGATATGATAGAGAAGAACATAGAGGTATTTATGGATGATTTCTCCGTGTTTGGTAAGTCTTTTGATCAATGCCTTTTCCATTTAGATGCTGTCCTTAAAAGATGTACCGAAACGAATCTTGTTTTAAATTGGGAAAAATGCCATTTTATGGTAACTGAAGGTATCGTTTTGGGACATAAAATAAGTGCTAAGGGCATTGAGGTGGATCAGGCAAAAATAGAGGTTATAGAGAAACTTCCCCCTCCTGTTAATATTAAAGGAGTGAGGAGCTTCTTGGGGCATGCTGGTTTTTACCGGCGTTTTATAAAAGATTTTTCAAAAATTGCCAAGCCCCTTTGTAACCTCTTGGTCAAAGAAAATAAGTTTAATTTTGATTCTGAATGTTTAGATGCTTTTTCTTTGATTAAAACTAAGTTGGTGACTGCACCAATAATCATTGCTCCTGATTGAGCTTTACCTTTTGAACTTATGTGTGATGCAAGTGATTATGCTATTGGTGCAGTCCTAGGCCAACGCAAGAACAAATTTTTCCATGCTATTTACTATGCAAGCAAGGTTTTGAACGAAAATCAAGTGAACTATTCCACTACTGAAAAAGAGTTGCTTGCGGTAATATTTGCTTTGGAAAAATTTCGTTCTTATCTAATTGGCTCCAAAGTCATTGTCTTTACAGATCATGCAGCTCTTAAATATCTCCTCACCAAGGGGGAGTCAAAACCTCTGTAACGCCCTAGTTGTCGATTATTTTATTTCAGTTGATTTTAATAAGTTTCTATGATTTTAAATAATTATGTTGATTTTTGGTGTGTTATATTTTATATATGATTATTTGATAATTTAATCGAATAGGTGAGAATTAATATTATTTGAAGTTTTGGAGGTTAAAAAGATAGTATGATTTTTTTTAAATTAGAAATAATATAGAATTATTATTTATGTAGAATTAAGGGGGGTTAATGAGAATTAATAGTAATAAAAGGGGGTTTAATGAAATAGGAGAGGTTATGTTTTTAGTAAAAAGAAAGAAAGGTCAGACAAACATTTTTTTAAACGTACAGTAGAGAAAAAGAGAGTTTTGAGAGAAAGAGGAGAAAAACCAAGAGGCTAGGAGAAGAGCTAGGAAGGGATCAAAATTTGCTGTAGGCTTTCAATCTTGCTGAATTAAGGTAAGGGTGGGATTCCTTTCACTAATAATGTATATAATTCTGAAAATTGTGAATTTTGGTGTTCTTGGTTTTCTAGGTTTTAGAAGTTTTGTGTAATTTCTAAAATGGATGAATTGTGTTGTTGATTGCCTATTTCAGTGTTGTTTTGTTGCCTATGTTGTATACTGAATCCATAAACATCTGTGCTTACACGTTTTGGGTAATTAGGGATCAAAATTGGGTTTTTGGATGATTTAGGGTTAGAGAATTCGAGGATTTACCCTGCCCAGACGACCGTTCGCTTAAGCGAACTTCCCGTCGCTTAAGCGACCATTCAAAGTAGTTGCCCAGAACTTAGTTGAGGATGTTTGCTTGAGCGAGCCTTGAGCGAACTCGTAAGCGAAGTCACCTTTCCTCTCGGCGTTTTGCTCGCTTAAGCGAAGAGGCCTTCGCTTAAGCGAATAAGGCTTTTAACAGCCGCATTGTGACCTTAGTTCAAACTTAAGGAGGCCTGTCCGGGTACTCCAAAATGCTTAGGTTGAGCTGTATAACCCCTGACTAAGTACTAAACCTTATAGAAACTTCTTGTTGCTTGAAAATGAATGATTTAAGTGAAATTGTGCACTATTTGGTGAACCTTGTTGCAAGGTCTTGGTCGAGTCCTATTCAGTTGTAGTCGTACGGTATGTCATAGTTGATTATGCATGCTAGATGTTGATGTTGTTGTCGAGTTGTATGCAGGTATACACTATTGAGTCCATTTCATACTCATACCTTGTTGAGGGCTCATGCCCTGGAGTGTTTTCACTCAACCGTTGAAGGCTTATGCCCT
Source organism: Medicago arabica (assembly GCA_946800305.1). Taxonomy (NCBI): domain Eukaryota; kingdom Viridiplantae; phylum Streptophyta; class Magnoliopsida; order Fabales; family Fabaceae; genus Medicago; species Medicago arabica. The sequence goes on along the minus strand of OX326970.1, from coordinate 8,529,754 downwards.
GGAGTGTTTATCACTCAATCGTTGAGGGCTTATGCCCTGGAATGTTATTTCAGTCAAACTGTTGGGGGCTTATGCCCCGGAATGCTTAGCATTCAACGCGTGTAAAATGGTACCACATGCATGATGCATTTGTCGTTGTCGATGTCGCATTGTCGTAGTCGTTGTCGTCGGTCATGTCGTTGGTGTTCATTGCTGATAATGACATTGTTGTTGTTGTTGTTGTTGTTTAATGTTGTTGAAGATAATTACGTTGCTATTACATATGTGTATATTTATTCACATTATATATGAATTGAATAATGCCTGTTGTAAGATGTTGTTGTTTCATTGATTTGATGGATTATATATATTTATTATTGATCGTGTATCTCACCCCTTCTGCTGGAATTGCCGCCTTGTGGGCAAGTGCAGGTAACGAAGATTAGTAGAGATGTCGGCTCAAGTGTCTTAGGGCTCTGATACGTAACGGGATGGGATTATGTTGCTTGTTTTCTCTTTCCTTACGTAATAATTTTGATTTAATGAAACCTTTGATGAGGCCTGCGTGCCAAGGATTTATTCAGTTGTTTAAAATTAATTCCGCTGCGAAGTTTTGAAGTTAATTATTATTGACTATTTTATTGGAGAATATTTATTCATCCGTTAATTTTGGAGAATTTATTTGAATGAAAAAGTAGCATTCCGTTTGGTGATAAACTCTTATTTAATTTGTTAATTATTAATGTTGGGAGTACGGGGTGTTACAACCTCGCTTACTGAGATGGATTCTCTTTTTGCAAGAGTTTGATCTTGAGATTCGTGACAAAAAGGGAGTCGAAAATGTGGTGGCTGATCATCTGTCGCGACTTGAGAACAATGAGGTTACAAAGAAAGAAAGGGCCATTATGGCTGAATTTCCGGATGAAAAGCTATTCACTGTGAATGTAAGGCCATGGTTTGCCGACATGGCGAATTTTAAGGCCGGTAACATCATACCGGATGATGTCCCATCATCAACGGAAGAAGTTCTTCAAGGATGCCAACCATGATCTGTGGGATGACCCTTATCTGTTTAAGGTAAGCACTAACGATTTAATTAGACGTTGTGTTGCAGGTGAGGAAGATAATAAGATTATGTGGCACTGCCATAGCTCAGCTTATGGAGGCCACCATAGTGGGGAAAGAACAGCTGCAAAAATTCTGCAAAGTGGATTTTGGTGGCCTACCTTATTCAAGGATTGTCAGGACTTTGTTAAGCAGTGTGATAAGTGCCAACGGACAGGTAACATTTCCAAAAGGAATGAGATGCCCCTAACTGGAATCATTGAAATTGAACCATTTTATTGTTGGGGCATTGATTTCATGGGACCCTTTCCTTCTTCTCACTCTTATCTCCATATACTTGTCTGTGTTGACTACGTCACCAAATGGGTTGAAGCGATACCCTGTATTGCTAATGATGCTAAGACGGTGGTCAACTTTCTGCAGAAAAATATTTTCACTAGGTTCGGAACACCTAGAGTCTTGATCAGTGATGGCGGGAAGCACTTTTGCAATAATCTTCTTGAAAATATGCTCAGAAGGTATAACATCAAGCACAAAGTTGCAACTCCTTATCACCCACAAACTAGTGGACAAGTAGAGGTTTCTAACCGTCAACTAAAGCAGATCTTTGAAAAGACAGTGGCGTCAAATAGGAAGGATTGGTCTAAGAAATTAGATGACGCACTGTGGGCTTATAGGACAGCCTTCAAAACTCATATAGGGTTTTCGCCCTATCAGTTAATGTATGGTAAGGCTTGTCATCTTCCAGTTGAGCTAGAACATAAAGCGTATTGGGCCATTAAGGCCTTAAATTTTGATCAAGTAGCCGCTGGTAAGAAAAGACTCTTGAAACTTAATGAGATGGAAGAGATGAGGCTTAGAGCATATGAAAATGCGCTCATTTATAAAGCCAAGACTAAAAGATATCATGACAAGAACTTAGTATCTAGGGATATTAACTCTGGGCAACTAGTTTTGTTGTTTAATTCCAGGTTGAAGCTGTTTCCTGGAAAGCTCAAGTCAAAGTGGTCAGGACCATTTATGGTCAAGAGTGTGTCACCTCATGGAGCTGTTGAGTTAACCACTCCAGACGGTGACAGAAGCTTCAAGGTGAATGGGCAAAGAGTTAAGCCATATCTAGGTGGCGACCTGCCCAAAGAGAGGGTAGGACTTGTTCTGACGGACCTTCAAGGGTCCTTGACAGTCAAGCTAGTGACGGTAAAGAAGCGCTTGGTGGGAGGCAACCCACATCTTTAAGTTCAGGTAGTAGTTTATTTTTATTATTGCTTTCAAAAAAACAAAAATACAAAAATATTTTAGCTGAAACAACAGAGGAAGAAAAAAAATTCAAGTCCAAAACTGGGCAAAATCGTGACACGTTTTGGGTAAAACGTACCACGATTTTATCTCCCTCTGAAAATCTCAAAAAAATTTCTAAGTTAAAAATTTGTGCCTTACTGTCAAGCCAAATCGTGTCACGTTGGCCAAATCGTGACACGTTTTCTGGGAAAAAGTTTTCAAAAAATTGAAAATCGTGACACGTTTTTACCCAAACGTGCCACGATTATGGTGGTTTTCAAAATCTGACCGTTACAAAGGAAAATCGTGACATGTTTTTGGCCAAACGTGACACGATTTTCTCAGCCTATATATACACCCAACACGATTTTCATTCCATCCACTTCCAAAAGTAGCCAACCTCTGCCAAATTTCTTCCAAAACCCTAACCTGCGAATTTCTTAACCCTTTTCACCAAATTTCATCATCTTTTCATCATCTAATCACCCCTTCATCAACCTAAACCATCACCATCATCATCTATCCGATCAAATCCGTCATCCCCACAAATTTCTCAAACCCTACTTCATTAACCTTAACCCTAACCATGGTGGACACAAGAAAAAAATCCCAACCAACCAAAAAGGCCAAAACCACCGCCAAAAGAAAACAACCCGTTAAACCTAAACCTTCAAACCAACCACCACCACCTTCCACAGACAGATTCCTCAACCAAGAGGCTCGTGATCGCTTCAAGGCTATCAAACACTTTAGGGTGATTCAAGAGCGAGCCTTCTTGCTTCCTAAACTTTTCGGTAACCCGGAATTTGAGCAGACTCTGACGGCTAGGGATTGGCATGGGTTGAATGGTATGATATTTGAGCAAGCCAACAAGACTTTGGCTTTGGAGTTTTATGCCAACGCTAGATTCTCTGGGAGGAGGTACAGTTCGTATGTTCGTGGTAAGGTAATTGATTTCTCCCCTGCTGCTATCAATGATCTGTTGAAGCTTGTTCCTCCGGAACAATGCGATGTTAAGAGAAGGAGGGAGACTTGTGGTAGTTGGAATGATGAGGCATGGGAAGAGCTTCTGTTGCAGCTGTGTGTTGAAGGAGCTAAGTGGCAGGGAGGGAAACGGATGTTGTTGAAGTCTGACTTCAAGCCGGTTCCCAAGGCCTGGGCATCTTTTGTGGTGCAAACTTTGGAGGGAACTTCGTGCACGTCTGAAATTCCATTAGCACGTGTTCATGCTGTGGCAGCAATTCTGGATGGTGCCCCGATTAATGTTGGTGAGTTAATTGCCGACAACATTGCTCTTTTTGCTACAGGTACAAACAAAGCGGTACCACATTTGAGCCTCATTAACTGGTTATGTGAAGAGGCGGACTGCCAATTGTATGCAAATGATCTGGATGCTCCGATGATGAAGCCTCTAACAGACACGTATCTAACTAGGTTTGTGAAGGATTACCAAGAGCGTCTGTTATAGCTGGGAAGAGAGGAAGAAGCAGCTGCACAACAACAGGAACAGCCTCCGGTACAACCACCTCCACCTCAACAGCAATCTGTGCATGGAGAGGGGAGTAGTCAGCAGTTCACTCATGCGCCCATCCATCCTTTGGTGCTAGACTACATGTTTGGCCACTCAAACTGGATGAATGAAGTTTCTGATCAGGAGTACTGGAACCGTCCGAGATTTGGGCAGGAATTCTCAGAGATGGTTGCCCTTAACAGGAGGCCTATGACTGGGTCTTTTGAGCGCTTTGATGGGTCCGAGGAAGCGATGGACCACTATTTTGATGTGACCAGAGGACGAGCTCAGGATCGAGAACAGGAGATTAGAGCTGATTTTGCTGCTGGAGGTGCTAACTCCAGATATCATTTTGGGGAGGATTCTTATGCGGAGGAGAACCCGAACACATGGATCGACCAGGACCAGATGGAGGATTGAGTGGACTACTGATGGTCCAGCTCTTTTGATGTTTTTCTTTTCTTTCTTTTGTTTCAGCACTTTTTTATGATGTACTTTTTATTTCACTTGAACAATTTTATTGCTTTACTTTTATAATTAAGTTGTAACTCCCCTATTATGTGATTGATCTTGAACTTGTTTATTATTGATGAATTTACCTGTTTAATTGAAATTTTACAGTTTGATAACAAATGTTTGTTCAAGTGGTATTCCAAAAGTTCAAAAGGAGGAGTGACTTGTGTTTCAAATGCGAAGTGTACGGCAGTTAATGATAGGTAGTCACAACTCCCAGAAATCTAAACTCTGTAAGGTTCATGGCCAAATTTTATTTTTCAATTTACTTATATAAGAGTGTTCCATGCGTTTACATTTCTAGAACTTGCATTGTTTCTCTACTGTTGATTGGTTTTTGTTATTGCATACTGAGGCAGAAGTGCTTGGTCCTGTGAGCCTTTTTGAAGCCTACCCTGATTTCTTATTGAATTTATATCCTCTTTTTAGCCAAATTGAGCCGGTAGGTTTAGAACTTTTTTTTCGGTGACAAACTACATTACAAGCTTAGAGACTTTTAGGATTTATCCCACTTTGTTTATCTGAGTTAGGCATTGTAGACTGTTGCTAAATACTAAGTTTGGGGTTGCTTTTGGAATTTGCAACCAAATAAGTTTGGGGTGGTAGTACTAAGAGAACAAGAATAAAAAAAAAATGATGAATGAATGAAAAATATTTACACAAAAATGGTGTAGGAAAAAAAAGAAAAAGAATGAAAAAGGGACATATCATTGAAAATCCGAGTAACTTTAAACTCGATCGTCCCAAAAAGTTACAAATGTTCTCTAGTACCGTTACATATTGTTGTTTCAAAAGTGAACGAAGGGGTTGGATATTTGTTTTAATTTCTGTAGGAGTGCCTAACTCATGATTTTGTGTAGCCTACTTATCCAAATACTATCTCACCTTCACCTAAGCCCCGTTATAACCCTTGAAGACCTCAAAGTATGCAGTGACATTAATTTTGATTGACGTTTAGAAATTTTTCAAGCTTATGGTAATATGTAGATTGCATGTCGACTATGTGTGAACCATTTTCAAACTGTTGCGTGGAGTTGTGAGTTGGTGGATGCTAACAAGTCAAACTAGCTCATCTTTAGCTAGTAAGGTGTTGAACTTTTGGGTACTATCGCTTGATCAGGTACTTGTTAATTTACTGTCTAATTTCAATATTCATAAGTAAATTCCTTGAGGACAAGGAATAGTTCAAGTTTGGGGTTGTGATGACACTCTGTCATTACGTGATTTTTATGTATTTTAATCACAATTTAGAGTTCACAAGGTAACTTAAGCAGCAAGAAAAGCAGAAAAAACTGAAGAATTCAAGAAGGACCAAATCGTGTCACGATTGGTACAAAACGTGGCACGATTCAAGAAGACAAAAACATGCTCTCTGCCAAGGCAAAAACGTGTCACGTTGACCAAAACGTGACACGATTTCTAGAAACCCTAATTTAGAAGTTTGTTATACAAGTAAAATCGTGACACGATTCCACAAAAACGTGACACGATTTTAGGCGAATTTCTGTGCCTATTTAAGCTGAAGGCTATTCTAAAAACAAGGGTTACGATTTGAGAAGAGCAAAGTGCGATTTTTACACTGGAAGACGGCTGCAGGGGCGATTTCTTCACCTTGTAACCAGTTCATGTATGTATTGTTACCTCTAATGATTATGTTATTTATAAATTCAATTATGAGTAGCTAAATCCATTAGAGGTTAGGTCTGAGATGATTCTTTGTAACCCTAATTGACATATGTTGCTGTGAAACTCTATTTATTGTGAATGACAATTTAGTTTTTATTCAATTCAATTGTTCTTAATGCTTTATATATTCTGATCACATATATATATGATTTGGTGAGAACGAACGACTACTGACCATAGCTTTCGACTTTGACCTAGTTGAATTGTTCTAATAATTATAATTAGTCTAGGAATGGATAATTCTTTATTAGTGATATTAGGTTAACGTACTTCAAACCTTCGAAGATTATTAGACCACCTAAGGGATTAGGGGCTGTAATCTTAGAAGAGGGTCCTAACTCAAGGGATTGATTAGGACTATTTTGTTAACTATCGTGAAACTAGAAAATCATTCATAAGAATAGGTGCAGTGACCAATTAGGGGAACTCAGATGATTCGAAGACCTAACTCATCTCTCTCTTATTTTAAACAATCAATTTATTTTCCGTTACTAAGTTTTATGCTATTAAACAAATTTACTGCCTAGCGGCAAACAAAATAACTTTTACTTCATCCTAAATTAATAACGTGTTTGACTTTTTGAGATTAAAACCAGTCCTTGTGGGAACGATATTTTTACTACTTCGATAGTATTTGGTACACTTGCCAAAAATCTATCAGATACCAAGAACACCGTTATTTGAGATCGGAAGATGGATACCAAGAACATAGTTAAATGAATTAAGGTTGAAATTTGAGGAAGATGAATTGAAGTCCAAAAATCACTAACACGGTTCAATACCTTAAATGAATACCAAGAGCACCGTTATTTGAGATCGGAAGATGAATATGGGTTAGTGATTTGTTTCATCATTTCCATAATCATTGTTGTTTATCTTTCAAACTCACATACATAAATGTAGGGTCAAAGTTTAAACTCTCGCCACAACCAATCTAACAATTTCAATATTTTTAATTAAGTTTTTAATGTCTATTTTATAGTACATATTATAGTCGGGAAACGAGCTAGAGTAATGTCTTTCTTTTTTCCTCTCTTCCTTAAATGAGTGAATAGACGAGTCTAGTCTCTCATGGCTGCCAATTCATCCCATTTGTTCAAATTTTCAACTAATATTCTGGCATCACCACGATTGAGAATCGTTTTTATCAATAGATATATTTTTAAAATTATTTGTTTTAATGGGAAAGCTTCTCGAACTTTTTTTACATATAACTAAAATTAAGAACACAAGTTCGAGTGGAGGTACTAATGCTTCATGGTTTTACGACAACAATGATAGGAGTAGAAACAAGGTTGAGGAGTTTTGTAGAAACCTAGATTTAGTTCAAAAACAAATTTATAAAATTAATTTTTAGGTAAACACTACTTTAAAATAGTAAAAAAAAAAAATTAATTCATATTTTCAATCAAATATTTAATTATTATTGTGTTTAATTGTTTTTTTTATGTCAAGCAGTTTAGAAATTCACCTCGGTGAATAAGTGAGAATTCAGAGTTTAAACCTCAACCCTTGCATATCGCAATGTTTATACTAACGCAGTTATGCTTACGTGTGAAAAATTCAGGGTAGAAACCTCGAGCCGTGCATAATGCAATGTTCCAACTGAACTATGCTTACGGAAACATGTTTAACTGTTTCTATTCAATAGATACATGTTTATAAAAGTTTTATATTTTATATAGGCGTATTTTCATGAAGGCAAAGAAAGTACTTTTTTTTAAAAACATAATACTCCGAATAAGGTTGGAATACAAATTGGATCCACTAAATTAACTTATATGTAGAATGGTTTTACACCAACTAGTATGCCCCATATGAGTGGTGTGATGAATTCCACGTATTAAGTTTCATTCCTACTCATATAAATATTGTGAATTTTATCTAAAAAAATACAATATGTTACAAATATGTATTAAGAAGTTTTATGCTATGAATTTTATAATCGGTGAATTTTCTTAAAAACCTCCTTCATATATTTTTTTTAGGGACCTCATTCATATATTTAAAAGGAGAGAAAGTAATAGCAACGATGATATATATAATACACATTCACCACTTTTTGCAAAAGCTCATCACCATCACAGATACATAGATTGATGCAAATTTATACATGATTTTCACTCCTGGAATATTTATACTATGTAGTGACAAGATAGATACACAGCAACTGAGATTGATGTCTATCTATGCATGCCTTTTTTGATCAACTCACAAACATTATTTATTCATGAAATTTATTAGTAAGAAAGAGTGCTTCATACATGATCATAGCATTATGATCAGTTCTGAGTTTTTTCCTCAGCTTGCACGGCAACAAATTCAGCATGTGAGCAGCAATGGCCATGGCAATAGTAACGGCAACCACCTCCACCGTGGTGAGAACCACCTCCACCGTGAGAACCACCTCCATAGTAATGTCCACCTCCATTGTGGTAATTACCACCACCATTGTGGTAATTACCACCACCATTGTGGTAATTACCACCACCACCGTATTTGGCATCGTTTACTTCATTATTCTTTTCCTCACTTTGCACGGCAACAAACTCAGCATATGAGCAGCAATGGCCGTGGCAATAGTAATGACAACCACCTCCACCGTGGTGAGAACCACCTCCACCGTGAGAACCACCTCCGTAGTAATGTCCACCTCCATTGTGGTAATTACCACCACCATTGTGGTAATTACCGCCACCACCATATTTGGCATCGTTTACTTCATTAGTCTTTACAACAACCTCTGCTAACATAATATATATGTACCATTACATTTTATATACATACGGGAATGATCAAATCACATCGATGTAATGTTATAATATTTTTACAATGTTCAAAAACTTCTTTATCTGATCCTTATTTTATAAAGCTAACAGTTAGATGTATAATTATATGATATAGATCATCTCTATAAATTATAAAGCAAATATAAAATTATTTGATATAATATTGAGATGTATCAAGATTAACGTTTAAATATAATTAAGTTGAAAAGAATTAATAAAATATATAAATACTCAAGAATATATATATATATATATATATATATATAATGAAAAATAATAATACTCACCCTTTTTGGCATCAGAGGAAGTTTCAGTTAACTCCCTAGCTGACACTTCTGAGGAAATAACAAGAACCACAGCCAAGAGGCCTAGGATGAGGATTGCTTTACTTGAATCCATTGTTCAATATCTGCTCAAATGTGATATTTGGTTGCTTAGGATGAGAAAAATAGCAAGAAGTATGCTCTATATATAATGAAGGGAAGGAGTGAGACGTAGGGACCTTTACTTGGTAGTTGACAAGATATCCAGTGAGTATTCATTTTATTTTATTTTTTGAATCAATTAATTAATGCAATCTTATCCATCTAGAAATTGTGAAGAAAATAGTGGTTCGATGATTTTGAGCGGTAAAGATCGGAGGCTATGAAAATGAAGCCGGGTGTCTACTTGCTATTGGTTGAAAGTGAGAATACCGAAAAAAGCATACTCTTGGTTCAGTCTAGCTATCTCATCTCATGAAGATATATGTACATTCCAACTAATCCAGATACATTTATAATATTATTTCTTGGGTGTTTTCTAAATTACCTTTAAAGAATGGTGAGTAAATTAGTTTTTTTTTTAGATTACTTTTAAAGAATGGTGGGTAAACGTAACTTACCCACCAATCAATGAAAATGAACCGTTTATTGGCGGAGTCAAGATCTTTTATGTATACCACTTAAAAATGCGCTTATGTGGCTAATGTTTATTGGTTAGGGTAAATTACCCACCATTTTTTCATAGGTACCCTAGTTGTCACTTTTTCTATCTATAAACAATTAACAAGAGAGTAGTATTACATATGAGTTTCCTCTTAAGATGGATCTGCGTCAAGGAGACTCTCTCTCCTTTTCTGTTTTTATTGGCGGCTGAGGGATTGAACGTAATGATGAAATCAATTGTTGAGAACAACTTATTTACAGGGCTCGGGGTTGGTAACACAAATTAAGTTGTGGTTTCGCATCTTCAATTTGCAAATGACACGTTATTTGGTGTCAAGAGTTGGGCCAATATGCAATCATTGCGCGTGGTTTTGTCCTTGTTTGCAGTGATGTCTGGACTGAAAGTGAATTTTCATAAAATTTTATTGGGTGGAATTAATATTACGGATTCATGGTTGAATGAGGCAGCGTCCATTTTGAATTGTAAGGTGGGAAAGGTTTCGTTTATGTATCCGGGCCTCTCGATTGGAGGCGACCCTCGGAGATTAGTGTTTTGGTAGCCTCTTTTGGATACCATTAAGTCTAGACTGTTGGGGTGGCAAAGTCATTTTCTCTCTTTTGGGGGCTGTTTGGTTCTTCTCAAGTCTGTCCTGACCTCTCTGCCTGTCTACGCTCTTTCCTTTTTCAAAGCTCCGTCAGGTATAATCTCTTCGTTTACACTGATTTTTGGTAAACAACCGCTGGTTTAAAATTAATTACTTGCAAGATCAACCAGTAAATCTTAAGGACATATTTGTGTTTCAGTTTCTATATTTTACCAGAATTTGTGATTGTTCTTCAAGAACATAAGAAGAAAAAAACTTAAGATAAAAACTTATTGAATTTAACCCAGTTAAATTCGTTGAAGTCACTTTCAAACGAAATAAAAGAAATTGCTTGGATAAAACAAATAAATTGCAAAGATGCTTAAGAAAACAAACTTAAATTGCATTGATTGAATGTAAATTGGTACACATGTTCATACATTGCAACTTGTGACTCGTTTCTCTCTTCCATGCGAATAATTTGAATGTAAGTTTTTTGTATGATTGGATTGTGACATCTTTCTCTTGTGAGAAACTACTATTTATACTAATAGAAATAAATACCTATTATTTGAATTTAAAACTACAACTGCTATAAACGAACAATGCTTACTATTCGATCTAAAAATGTATCTGTTGCTTGACCTTATCCGAAACGAACTATCTTTCGATGAAGAACTGTCTTTCGATGAAAAACTGTCTCATCAAACTAAAAGCGCGTGTTTCGACATTCTTAGCAAGTCCAATTTGGATAGGAATAAAGGATCCATCTTCATTTCATTAATGACACAGTCAAACTTGCTTTGACTGCCTTTAATATAGCCCTAATGAAATATAGGCTAACACTCTTCCACTTAATCTATTTTTTAAAAAAAATTGAGGAAGGAGTGAGGATAATAGAAAAATTCCTTGGATCGCTTGGGGTTCTGTTTGTTTGAGAAAGGAGTATGGAGGTCTGGGGGTGAGGTAGTTGAGGGAGTTTAATCTTGCTTTGTTAGGTAAGGAGTGTTGGAGGTTGTTGGCTAATAGAGGAGAGTTTTGGTATAGGGTTTTGGTTGCAGTGTATGGTGGGGAGTCTGGGAGGTTGGAGGTTGGGGGCCGAAGTGTTTCTTCTTGGTGGAGGGAGATAACGAAGATTAGGTAAAGAGTAGGCGCTGATGAGGGGGCTAGTTTGCAGAGAGGGTGTCGAGAAAGATTGGGGATGAAATGAACACTTTATTTTGGTATGATATGTGGTTAGGTGATGTTCCTTTGTGTAGGTGGTTTAGTCTCTTGTTTGACTTGGCGGTGAATAAGTTGAGTACATTGGCTAATATGTTTTCTCTAGGTTGGGAGGAAGGGGTGAGGCGTGGAGTTGAAGGAGAAGGTTGTGGGCTTGGGAGGATGAGTTGCTAGTGGAGTGTAAACATTTGCTTAACAATATTGTTTTGCAGCTTGACGTATCTGACAGGTGGCAGTGGTACCCCGACATTGAGGGGGGTTACACAGTTCGTGGCACTTATCAGATTCTTTCTACTCGGGTTTCTCTTTTAGTTGATGCTACGGGAGATCTCATTTAGCACAAACAGGTACTCCTGAAGGTCTCTATTCTTGCTTGGAGGTTGCTGCGTGCTCGGTTGCCAACAAAAAACAATTTCTTGCGCCGTGGCATTATCCAAGCCAAGGCTATCAGGTGCGTGGCAGGGTGTGGGCACGACGAATCAGCATCTTATCTGTTTTTTCATTGCGACATTTTTGGTTCCATGTGGCAGCATATCAGGTCTTGGATTTGTGTTTCAGGAGTTGCCCCTCAGTCTTTGTGATCACCTTATTCAGTTTACTCACTCCATAGGTGAATCGAAGACTCGACGATCTTTTCTTCAGCTTATCTGGCTTCTGTGTGTTTGACTAGTTTGGAATGAACATAATAACAGACTCTTTAATAACATTCAAACTCCAATCATAGAGCTGACAAAGTTAAATATAATTCTTATTGGTGGTTGAAAGCTAACAATGTCCCTTTTGTGTATGGCTCTTAGAGATGGTGGTCGAACTCTTTGCTATGCTTAGGTATCGTCTGACCTTTGCTACTACAATTAAATGACTAAGTGATTGTATCTTGGGGTGGTCTTTTTAATACACCTTGTACAAAAGAGGTTCCACTGTCGTTGATACATTCCATTTTTTATTCTTCAAAAAAAGTATTACAGGGTATCATTTAAACTTTTAAAGAGTATTGTTGAATACTTTATTGAACACATTTTTATTTATTTATTAAATAATTGATGTATCTGATCTATCTTATTAATTATATACATAAATTATTCAATAAATTTGAAAAAATATTTGTGTATATTTGAGAGCAGGAAATATTAACTTTTAATAGTAGTTCTAACACTTATATTAGATATTTATCAGTTCGGAGGTTTAATTGATTATTGAACAAATTAAGTAATAAGATTAATTAGATGATTGTTTAGATAATTAATTAATTGATATGAACTCAATATGGGTAGATGTTTGGATGATTCATTAACAAAATAATAAAAACCTTAATGGTCATCACACTGCATAGTCTCCAATACACAACAATCTATCTCATCACCATCTGAAGAGAACTTGAGGCATAAATATACCGGTTAAGGAAGAATAAAACCAACCACCGCTAACTTTTCTAGTGTTGTTGAGATTACAATGAGAGAACATTTTCATCATGATCAATGTGTTCTTAATACCTTTAATTTATGTCTTTGATCAATCAAATATGTTGTAAATTCAATCATATTCATCCTCAATGTTTTATCTGCTTCCTCTAATGATTTATATTATTTTGTGTATTGAACATGTCTTTCGAAATTGATCTTTGTTTAAACCTAATTGATCTTTGTCTATTGAACATGTCTTACATATACATGTTGAATGCATAAATGTTAAGAAGTAGGGTGTATGGAATTCGAACCCCAGCTCCTGCATATGATATACAATATTTCTACCAACTGAGTTAAACTCACGAGGATCACTTTGCATTGTTTTAAATATGGAATTTATGTTAATTCATTTTTTTTGTCTAAATAACAAATGAATCTGATGTATCGGTTCAGGTCTCTCATGTTTTTTATATTTTAGTGCTTTGATAAAAATAAAAAAATAAAAACAAAAGAATCTAGTTTTTAACGAGTTTTTTTCTACATTACCCTTTGATGAATTGAGTGTAATTTATCTCTTTTGAAGAAAATTTTCATTTTCTTCATCTTTATTTTAAAATCAGTTCCCATTTTCAACTCAAGAACATCAAACTTCTTCATTACCTTCATTCAACATGTGATCTCCACCTCGTTCATTCCATAATCGAGTCCTACTTGTGATTAGGGGTAAATTACTCCCAATTCATCAAGGGGTAATTAAGGCATCACCAAATTGATTTTTTCTTACAATTAGTTACTATTTTAATCTCAACAACAAATTTCTTCATCAACTTCATTCAACATGAGATTTCTATCTCTTTCAGTTCTAGTCGAGTACTACTTATCATTAGGGGTAATGTAGACCTCACCAAATTTTACCTATTGATGATAGGTCATCCTATGTTATTCTTAGCATGTTTTTCAATATTCTTTAGTAGGTTTTACCAGCAAAATATAGGAGTATTAGAGCAATTGTCTATGATTTCGGAACATTTATAATGGTTTTCATATTCGAGTCTGTAATTATGTTCTTTCCAAAATATAGCAATGTTAGGGTGTTTTTGAAGTAATTCGCGAAGAAATCGTGCAAATCGACAAACAAAGACATCCGAAGATTATGTGGCCCTTAGAAAAATGAAGAATGAAGATTAAGAGTCCTCATAAGATTTTACAAAAAGATGAATTTTATTCTCAAATTCCAAGACAATTTACATAGAAGCAAACACCTAAAAAGCGAAGAAAAGACATTTTCAGGCATCCGGAGCAACGGGACACATGCGTCCCGAGCATAAAGTAGGTGCCTGAAGCATGGAGCAAGAGCAACTAGGCACATGCGTCAGTAGATAAAAATTACAAAGCCGCCTCAAAAGACTTCCTTCAATCATTGTAAGGATAACGTAGTGAGTACGTGGACGTGGTCCTGGAATTCAATCATGTGACACCACACCAGCCATAGCCATAGCCATAAATATTTAGACGTTCATGTTTCCTTTATCAACTTCAATTTTAGCATATGATTGATGTCTTTATATGAGTTTTCGATCAACCCACAAATCTTCTATTATAGATAGATACTCTTGTTTTTAGAGTTGTCTAGAACCAAATAGTTTTAATCAAATTTAATATTGTATGTTATCAATTATTATAAAACTTATGTAAGTTGGATTGAGTATATAATGAAATAAAATTTATGTATGTGGTCTATTAGTGTTATGAAAGTATGTAAGTAATTAATTTTTTAAATAAGGGTTATTAAATAATTCTTGTATCTGATTCTGATCTATATAAAAGAGAAATTTTACTTATCATATTGACGGAGGTGATACAAGGTACTTTTAAGGTGCACAAATGCTAAAATTTGTGTACCTATACACAAATGCTCATTTTACCATTGATCCAAGAGTGTAAAATTCAATGGCTTAGATCTAGGAAACACAACTCAGTAGGGACCGGTGAATCTTCAAGAAAATGAAAATTGCATTTATATATTTATAAAATATAAAAAAATTCATGTATGATATTTTTTGCTATAAACCGGATACCCTATATATTTTAAGTTAAAATAATTGGATGATATTTTTTTGATGTAAAGTGAATATCTTCCACGCGCTACTTGCGGAAACTAATATCTCGAGTCTTAGTTAAACTAGAAGAGACTTGTACCATCTTATTTAAGTATTCTTGGGTAAATAATTAGATGATATTTAAGTGGTGTTAGTTTAAAACTCTATTTTCATTAGACATTAATAATTCAAAACTCTAAAATATTATTTTAAATAAATTAATAGATATAAACAATTTATTTATTTTTGAACGTATTCATTTTTTTTATAAATATATAATTAATTATTTCTTCTTTTTTTAGGGATAATTTTTTCTTCTTAATTAGTGGTACATCTTCATTATAAAATTTGTTCTATAAAAAATGAAATATTATATATATATATATATATATATATATATATATATATATATACATAAAAATTTATAATTAGGAAGAATGACCATCAAAATGAAAATGTTAGAAATCAACCTAAGATTAATGAATAAATAACAAAGTTTTCCGTAGGATTAATGAATATGCACATTTTACACCATCAAAAAAATGAATATGCACATTTTCATTTTTACGGTTACCAAATTTTATAATAAAAATGTATCATTAATTAAGAGAAAAATTATTATAAATTTTTCTATTCGAAAAAATAATTGTTAAAATAATGGTTAAAGTGTCCATTGAAAGAAAAAAGTGCATCCTTCAAAAAAGAAAAAAAGTGTTATAGGAAATTTACGATTTTCGCGGTTCAAATTTAAAGAAGTGATATTTAATAATAAATTTTTGCAAATATTTGTCAAAAAAATTGTATATCTATCCATAAATCAATTTATAATTCACAAACTGGAGTACATTGTAACCAAAAGAATATGGAGTTCATTGAGTTATCGTTGCAGGATCTGATTCATTAAATTTTAATGCCATAGATCTATGGTTAATAATGCGCTTGTGTATAGGTACATAAATTTATCAATTTGTGCACCCTAAATTCCATCGGTGATACAATTCGTTGTTTTGATTGATTATATATTTAAACTAGAAAAAGGGGTAGTAGTTGTTGCCCGGCAACTAATAGTAATAGACCGCTCATGTGAAAACAGGGAAGTGAGAAGAATTCACAAAATACTACACATGTCATTTGGTGCCTCCAATCAGTTAATTCATTTCACATTGACACTTTGACGATATTGAGGCATGCAATCGATTTTTCCTTAAAAAAATGTAATAGATTTTTATGATTAAATTTGACCTTGTTTTATTGTTTTATGGATTTTGTTAACCAGTATCTTAAGGGCAACGGTTAAAAATTTCATTAATAGAAACTTTGTCTTGAAAATACAAGTATTTACATGTTTCTTAACAATAATTACACAATTTTTCAAAGCAAACTTACTTATTTTAGTACTTTAATCAATTCCCCAAAGGCAATGGTTAGCATTCTTCTTGTTTTATTAGTTTAGATTATGTTGAAAATGAGTCGAGTCGAATCACACTCATCTGAGTCTGACTCGACTCGATAAGAATTGATTCGGCTCAAAGCTCGATTTGAGTTCGATACGAATTTTTTTACGGTTTGAACTCAGTTCGTTTTAAGTTCACGAACAACTCGACTTGTTAGATTCGTTTACCAGCTCGAATAACAAAATTAAAAGGCCAATTTTTTAAGATTTTTTTACCTTTTTAATTTTTTAAAAGGCAATTATTAAATTAAATTATAAACAAAATTGCTCCTTAAAATCTTAAACCACCAAATGTGGAAGTCGCAAACAAATGTTTGATTTCCATTTGCTTTATGCTTTGGTTATTTTATAGTTGATGTTCCTTTATGTTGCTTTAAATGGCCGATGCGGGACATTATTAAAATGTCACTTTGAAAGCTTAAAGTAAAGAAAAGCGCGCGCACACAAGACACATACAAATTCAACGAACTTAATTTTTTAACTTAAGTTCGGATCATTTGCTTCATAAACCAAATTCAACAAGTTAATTATCAAATCAAATTTCAAACTATTGTCGAGTTGGTTTATTGGTTCATTTCAGTGTTAGCATTAATTTAGCTCAATTTACAAGGACATTGTATAATACATATAGATGTCGAAAGTTCAAAGCTCTTACAATATATTTAGAGGTCGGAGGTTCAATACTCAAATATTCACTTATCCTCCTTAAAAATGCATTTATGACCACTAAATTACTAAAAAAAAAAAAAGTTTGTGGTGGAATTCGCAAGTGGCATGCCACATAATCGTACAAGTTCCCGTGCATTTGACTTTAGCAAACATTATCAATCTAAAATTAGATCACGTTTCATAATTAAGAGTGATTTTTGTGAAAAATTAATAATTAATTAAGAGTGATTTCTCTAGAGAAATAATTAAGGGTGGGTTTGTTTCAAAATAAATTAGTGCATTTTTATGTTAGCTATAATTTTTTATCGAACCCTCCGGTTCTTACAGAAAAGATGCTAAGGTAAGTAAAGTATATTTAATAATTTTTTCATCTAAAAATCAAACTCAATTCACTTGAGCTTAATTATATGGTTTATGTTTTGTTACTCTAACAATGCATATTTAACTACTCCAAATAAGTTTATTAGTAGAAATATAAAAGACAAAAATAACATTGATACATAAATATATTTTTCTTTTTTTGCTACTTTCGGACTCTATAGTTACTACGTAAAGAGTTTTGTCAAAAATAAAAATTGTCAAGTTAATATTTGTAACAATATATCTAACTTTTTCTATATATTTGGCCCTCTATAAAATTTCAACTAGCTTCGCCACTGCTTAAGGCACTTCATTATAAGAATAGTAGCAACATAATTTGGAATTATAGTAAAAAACATTGTCATAAGCATAAGATAGAGATGTTCATGCAAGAGCATGAGTGCTACCGTTTGCTTGACACCTAGCCAACACAACTTTGTAACTATTGCGATTCATCAGAAGATTTTTACAATATTGCAAGTCACACCATACTATGAGTGATTTAATTTTTTTTTTTTAACATCATCGACCGCCATTTTGCAACCATTTCCAATGCCGCAAAGTAATGGTCCAAAAAGTTAAACCATTTAAGTTCACACAACAAACTTCAATATTTCAAAGGACAAGTGTAACACCCTTGAACCCCACAAGCAATATTTAATGTAAATAAATAATTATTTCTCAAAGGTTCAAGATGCTACATCATCAATTCACAAAACAGGCATAATCTGGATTTATAAAATTCTGCAACGGAATAAAACAACATCTCAAATAATTTAGAATCTCAACAACATGTCTCAAATTTCATAAATACATCATCAACAGAGTTCTCAACATAATTCAAAGTAAATGAAAATAAAAACTGCTGCCACATCCTAGTCAGAGCACTAACACTAGACTTCAAGCAACAAAAAAATCAAGCTAAGCCTCAGATACTCACGTCGTCTCAAGCGTCCTGATCCTGCACATCTACACCACTTTTCAATGGCGAGGTGGTCAACCAAACAACCTCTTGGGGGGTAAGATAACTCCACATAAATAGATATAAGAACAAATATATCATTATAGGATATCATGTGATATGCATATACATATACATACTCATCGTTCCTAGCTTACTAACATCATGCTCACGTTATGTTCATTCAATTACAACATCATAAGTCCACAAACAATTCTCATAATTATTACATCATTAATAAGCTATCACATCATTCTCAGTTATCAACATTATCTCAAGTGTACAAGTATCACCAAGCAAATATATCAAGTACACAATGTCACATCAATTCACATGATTCACCAAAGTTACATAGTCAAGTATAAAACATTTCATATAATTCATATGTGTGCAATGCTTTAGACACGACTCTACATGCATGTGGTACCAATGGATATCGGAGTTCTGTTACTGAGTGATCCCCCTCCTTCGGAATTATCTTACCGAACTATTCACACCAATATGTAATCCCACCAAATATACAAGACTTATGAATGCATAGACTCCAAGTAAAGACTTGACAATGCATAATTCACAACTTATCATTATATATTTCACGCCATTATATAATATATCCCACCATTAACCCTCCATTTGCATTATCAAATAATTACATCAATACATCAACAAACATCATCATCAACAATCATCATCAACATTTATCACATTAAAGTAATAAATCTCACCATTTAACATTTATAGCATTTTTAGACGAACAATCATTCTAACATGGATAAGCAACATATCTTATACATATCAATCATTATTTATCATGTCATCATGAATATATCCTCATTACATGTTATCATACCTTAATTCATCATTATACCAAAGTTCGTCTATTTTTTCACATTTCATAAAAAATCCAAATTTGACAATCATGTACATTTTTGTCATTCCTACATACTTCTCCTATGTTCATTATCACGTCATTCCAAGCATAATAACATCAATTCAATTTGGGAAGAATCCTGCTTCATTCTTGATACAAATTTAGCAAGTGTACTAACTTATATCGAAGTAATAAAATTTATAAGATTCGTATTCACAGGGACTGTTTCAACTTCTACTCGGGAATATCGTTATTATTAAGGATGTTTGTAAAATGGGGGGTGCACTAAGGCAATTGGTTTGAGTGCGATTGTAATTAAAATGCTAAAATTAAAATTGGTTCGAGAAATAATATGGAGAGATGACTATGTCAATTGATTCATCTGTTCATCACTCATTAGCAACCTATTTCTTAAGTTTACGAACGATATAAAGTTAACGACAAATTAACAAGATAGCTTAGGTCAATCCCTTGATCCTAAGCCCTCTTTTCTGATTATAATTCCCTAATTCCTCAAGTGAACCTATATTCATTCAAGGTTTAAACACATTAATTTAGAAGTCACAACCTAACAACGTTCCATCCCTAGATTGTCCGTTAAGTTGAACAGTATAAATATGTCAGAGTTAAACGCTGGTGTCAGCAGTCATCTAAGCTCTAGAATCAGTTATATTGGGTCAGAATCATAAAAGCATTAAGAACGATTTATACTGAATAAACTAGAATGACATTCATAAATATTACGAGCTACAAGTTACATAAACATGAGCTAGAACAGAATCATCTCTTGACCTAATCACAATGGATCTAGCTACTCATGGCTAAAGCACAAATAACTAATATAAAAGAAGGATTCATTACATGAAATTGGTAACCGGATGTGAGTTTTGATGGTCTCCCACCTTCTCTCCAAATCTCCAGCTCCAAAAGTCAGTTTCTTTCTCCAAAATTTCGAACCCAGACTTCAGAAAACAACTTCCCTTATATAGGAAAATTTCCAGAAAACAACTCCGATGCTGTAAATCGGAGCACGATTGCTTCACTTAACTCAGATCACCACTAGCGTGTCTGCTAAATCGTAGCCCGATTTTGTCCCATCGGAGCATGATTTTTTTCGAGACCAAATGTCACAAAACAACTTCATAAATCGGACTCCGATGCTACAAATCAGGCTACGATTTCCTATTAGCTTCAACATAAAAAATCAGTCTTTTTGCAGCTTCTAACTCATACATAATCACCTGAACTCAACCAAAATTACATAAAAACTATAACAAAAATGCTATATGACCTAGTGTCATCAATTCTAACTTACATTCATTTTCAAGCTCTTAGTCAAAGTTCGTCTCAACTTCCATGATTCATTCAATTTCAATCAAACAAGATTACATATCCTTAATTTATCAAAACAACATTATTTCATCATTAGAAGATCACATATGAACTAACTACACCATCCCACAAGCACCCAAAACACGAAACAACAATTTGTGTTGCGCTGTCCTAGGGGAAACTTACATCTCTATCACTAAATAAATTCCGAATAAGGTTAGTATTCCAACTTCTAGAGTTTGTATCAACAAGTGTAGTAAATGTGTATGTAGCTAAGGAATTGATACATGCAATAGATATAACATGATCATATTCATTCCTAAGCCAATGCGTGCTCCAAATCGGTATCTCTGACCCATAACCAATTCTATATCGATATCCTTCCCTCAAAAATATTCCAGAAGATCGAATTCTATGCCAAACATAGATATGACAAATAGTAGGAGCTCATCTACATACCTTCGCTCCATGGAGAGTACCATTCCTTTTTGCCTGTTTTTATTAGTATCATCATTCCTTCCGTACACAGAATAAAAAGATAAGGTGATAGAGGATCACCCTATCTTAACCCTCTTTCCAAGTAAGGTGATAGAGTTACAAGTACATAATTACATACCATTGAATAATAATTTTAGGAAAAAGATTTTTATGAATAAAATTCCTACTTGTATATATGTTGATAAAAAAAATTAGAGTTCGATAAAGATGATTGTAAGTTTTCGGTTTTTAGTATTGAAAATCCATTTCAAAACCAAAACTTGATTGTGTAAAATTAGAATAATTTTGTACAAGAAAATGGAAAATATTGGTTACTATGAAGAATGAATCCCATGAAAACAAAGAATAAGACCAGCTCCACCGCCATCTTGGTCATCATCATCATTGTCGTCATCTTGTTGATCATCATCATTGTCGTTGTCGTTCTAGCGTCTAATGGTGACATTGTTTCCTATTGATTTTATATCGTCAATGCATATCGTTTTTTCCAAAATTGGAGTTGGGGTTTTAATTGCATTGACGTAGTTACCGTTTACAGCTGTCCGATTCATATCAATGATTGAGATTGATTAACTGTGTTATAACTGATGTGTAATTTAAACCGTCCGATCTCAAATAAATAGCCATAATTAATTACTGCGTGAAACTGCTTTGCAGCATTGTTGTATTCATCGTGACTTCACACCAAAATTTGTTGAGTGGAATAGAATAGAGATATCAATCTCTCCACATACACTCAAGACCCGAAGAAGATTGAAGAATGGAATTGTTGTTATTGCATAGGGGAACCATTGTTATTGCATATTCAATTGATCCTAAATCTCTAAATTTCCATAACCTAAATCATTGATTTGCTCATTGGTCGATTTATGATTAGAGTTGTATCTATTGTATCCGATATTTTCTTTCATGTGTTAGAATGTATATCCAGTATTTTCTTTCATGTGTTAGAATGTGTGTGCTAATTTTTTTTCATAACAATCTTCAAAATAGAAAATTCTTGTTTGAGAGAAATACCTTTTGTGGAAATTTCACGGATATGCTAAAGACTAATTAGAACCTTATTCTTTGTTTGTGCTTTATTTTCTTGAGCTTTTAAACGTAAAGGGGTAAGTTAAATTTAGTATCTTCCCCAAAAGAAGAAGAGTTAAAGTTAGTATTCTTACACCCACTTATTTTTTATCAATAACTCAAATCTTCTTTAAGAAAAAAACTACTTAAATGAATGGATATTTATGTAATTTTGTAAATATCGTTTACTTTTATTTAGAAAAAAAAAATTGTAAGCGTTTGATCAATTGCCGTACTTTGCCGCTAAATTCTAGGTTATGATGCATCAAACAAATGCAGTATTCACGTTTAACAAATATGGATCATGCTTGACGTTCTTGCTTTGTTTCATCATTTCCATAACCACTGTTATCTTTCAAACTTACGTACATAAATGTAAAGGTCAGAGTTTGAATCCCGGACACAAACCAACCTAACAATTTCGACATTTTCAGTTGAATGTGTCTATTACATATTATAATTGGGAATTGGTGGAAATGATCAGTAATGTCTTTCTTTTTTCCTCTCTTTCTGAAATGAATGAATAGATGAGAATCCAATCATCTAGTCTCTCATGGCTGCCAATTCATCCCATTTGTTCAAATTTTTAACTAACATTCTGGCATCACGACGATTGAGAATCGTTTTTATCAAATATTTTTTAAAAAAATTATTTGTTTTAATGTGAATGCTTCTCAGACTTTTTCTACATATAATTAAAATTCAGAACACAAGTTCTAGGGGAGGTACTAAAGCTTCATGTCTTAACGACAACAATGATAGGAGCAGAAAAAAAGGTGAATTCTAGGATGAAGGATCAATTAAGTCCCTCATCGGTGGACCGCTATGAATAGTAATCAAGAGTTATTAGATAAATCAACTCCACATATCTTATTATACACCATATACACTAAATTGCACCTCTCTTCCTTTTTCTTCTCCCTCTCGTCTCTTCCACCTTTCCTCCATCCAATTCATGTCCCTACATCCTCAGCCTGATATTTCTTTCTTTTATTTCTTTTTTATTATATTGCCACTCTTTTTTGGGAAGAGATATGGTTCATTCAAAATAGATTGCAATGTTGAATGATGGTGGTTCACACTTTAAACTTGAATATGGGAACATGAAATCAGACATTTGGGGTGGTTCATACCAGAAAATTCATCTTTTGTATTCTCTAATAATCATTGTTGTGGGAATCTGCCATTGTTCTTGTGCAATATAATGTTTTACGTTTCATGGTGTTTTATGTTTCATGGATTAATTTGTCAATGAACAATTTGTTGTTGTTCAAGGGGATAGATTTTGTTGAGGGTGGTGGCTTGATTTTGGGCAGAGAAAGGTGGTGGCTATAGATGACATGGAAGAGAGGGTCTGGTGACTTGTGAAGGATTGTGTGAGAAATGCCTAGATATTATCATTTTAATTTCTAATAAATCTGGACGGTTGATTAAATCTAACGGTATTTTTAACGTGGTCCATCGGTGAAGGACTTAATTGGACCCTCACCCTAGAATCCACCCAGAAAAAAAGGTTGAGGAACTTTGTAGAAACCTAGATTTAGTTTAAAAACAAATTTATAAAATTAACCTTTAGGTAAACACTACTTTCAAATAGTTAAAAAAAATGATTTAATCCATATTTTTCAATCAAATATTTAAATAATATTGTGTTTAATTATTTTTATGTCAAGTAGCATACCAGTTAAGAAATTTACCTCGAAGACTAAGTGAGAAATTTGAGGTTCCAACCTTTAGCTTTGCATATCATAATGTTCTTACCAACTACTGAACTATACTCATGAGAACTATGGTTAATTGTTTCTATTCTATAGGTATTTGTCTATAAAAGTTTTATGTTTTATATATAAGCGTATTTTCATGAAGGCTAACAATATATCTTTTTTGTTTTTTGAAAGAACTAACAATCGGTGAATTTTATTTGAAAGCTCATTCATAAATTTAAAAGTAGAGAAAGCAATAACGGAAAAAGCTCATCACCATCATAAATTGATGCACAATTTATACATGATTTTCACTAAAGAACTATCTATACTATATAGTGGCAAGATAGGTAATACACAACAACTGAAACTGCTGCCCTCTATGTATGCCTTTTTTGATCAACACACAACATTATTTTTATTCATGAAATATATTACTGAGAAAGAGTGCATGGTGTGCATGATGATATATCATTGTGATCAGTTTTGAGTTTTGTCCTCAGTTTGCTCGGCACCGTGTCCACCGTGGCCACCGTGACCTCCGTGACCTCCGTGACCACCTCCACCATGGTAACCACCTCCACCGTGGTGATAACTACCTCCTCCATGGTTGTAACTTCCACCATGGTTGTAACTGCCACCACCATATTTAGCATCATTCACTTCATTAGTCTTTTCCTCGGTTTGCACGGCAACAGATTCAGCACCACCGTGACCACCGTGACCTCCACCACCATTGTAACCACCTCCACCGTGACCTCCGTGACCTCCACCACCATGGTTGTAGCCACCACCACCATGGTTGTAACCACCACCATGGTTGTAACTACCTCCTCCATGGTTGTAACTACCTCCACCGTGGTTGTAACTTCCACCATGGTTGTAACTACCACCGTATTTGGCATCGTTTACTCCATTAGTCTTTTCAACAACCTCTGCAAACACAAGATATATGAACCATTACATTATAAATAGGGAAATGCTAACATGTGTTAGGGCACATACTAGTATGTCAAAAGTAAAAATTATACACTTTTTTTCTTATATATATATATATATATATATATATATATATAAAGAAAAATAATATATAACTCACCCTTTTTGGCATCAGAGGAAGTTTCAGTTAAGTCCCTAGCGGACACCTCTGAGGAAATGAGAAGAACCATAGCCAAGAGACCTAGGATGAGGATTGCCTTTTTTGAATCCATTGTTCAAATGTGATATTTAGTAGTGAACTGAACTATGATAAAACTAGTAAGAAGTGTGCTCTATATATAATGGAGGGTAGGAGGGAGATGTAGGGACCTTTACTTGGTAGGTGACAAAATGGCCAGTGAGTATTCATTTTATTTTATTTTTTGAATCAATTAATTCAACCATATCTATATCTATAAATTGTGAAGTAAAATAGTAGTTTGATGATTTTGAAACTACTATTCATTTTGAGTAGTAAAAATCGGACGCTATGAAAATGATGCAGGTGTCTAGTTACTATTGATTGACAGTGAGAGTACCGGAAGCATAGTACTATTGGTTCATACTAGCTATCTCATTTCATGGAGATATGTACATTCAAGCTGATCTACACATATTCATAATATTTTTTCTATAAAAATAATTAGGAAGAGATTATTAAAGGGTATCAACTAAACTTTTTAACTTTTGAAAGAATCACCTCTCTTTTCTCTTTTTTAAACTTTCGATCAGTTTTGTTCTCTTAATCATTTATCAAAATGGGTGATTTGTGCTCAATTTTGACACAAAACCATTTTCTTATTCCTTCGTTTTTAGTTAAATAAGGGATGTTCACATATTTTCAATCATTTCGTTTGTTTTTGTGATTTCGTTTTCTTTGCACTCTGTTTGTTTTGGTTTCCCGTTTTTGTGCGATATTTTTAAATTTTTCGTCTTAGTACGATGTTTATTTCATTCAAGTTGAAAGATTAGTTTTGAGCAGGTGCAAATTTAATCAATGATTTTTGTCGTCGTCAACGTTGGAGATATGGAGACATGAGTATTCTAGAAACTTAAATATAGTCATATTTGATGGATACTCTGTCGTTTTATGATATCATAATCGACAATGTCAATACATAAACATTGCAAATCTCTTGCTTTCTCAAAACATGTATTGTGTGGTTTAAGTACTACAAATGGAAGGGATAAAAAAAACATGTGTCAAACAATTTATCTCTTGGATTTGAAAGTCCATTTAATTTAGAAGGCATGGAAGTATCAAAGGAACATCCTCTAGCCTTGATTGATGAAATTTATGAATATATAGTGGATGATAATTTGTAGGACTCTTTTTAATCATTAGACTCGTTAATTGTTAAAAAGATAGAGTCGTTATATAGTTGTCGGTAGCTAATACATACTCAATTTTTTTCTTTATACGAGGAGTAAATTACATATTATCAAATTTTCGGAGGAGTAAATATCATGCCCCAACAATTTTAAAGGGGCATTTGGCTATTCACTCAAGAACTTCTTTCTAAAGAGTATTGTTGTTGAATACTCCCTCCGGCCTCAAAAACAATAGTTAAACAGATTCACAAATTTTTGAGGGGGCATTTAGGTCAATTTTATGAGTATATATTTTTCCATGCATGTATGTTGGACAACATGTTAAAAATATTTCAAAAATTATTTTTCAAACACCGAAGAAATTACTATGATGTGTCACATATTAGGTCGCTCTCTTTAAGATATTTAGTAGCATTATCCAAAAATGTGCAAGTAGATTATCAACCACGACAACACATGATAAATATTATCAATTACAAGTGTAATGAAGTCCTATTGTATTTTAAGATATGTTCTAAAAATACACCATCAATATAGTACTTAGAGCACTCGATATGGTACAAAACCACTCGTATGTTGACGTATGCAAAAAGTTGATGGGAAGATGCATATACTGAAACCAACGATTCCCAGAAAATAATTTAAAGTTTCGGATCATTAAAAAAATACACCATGTAGCCCAAACTCAGGCTCGACTGGATGACGGCAGTGTCGTGCATGTGTTGGTCATGTTTATTGCGGCATCATCCATGTAAAAAACAAATACTCCTTAGGGCCTTCAAGAGTTCTACCTCTCATGTATAAACACCAATGTTGTGTGTAAACTCTCATATCTATGCCATACTTCAACGAATTTTCAATTCACCGATAAACACAGCTAGTGTTCCAACAAGATACATACCAAGCATCTTGCACTTATTAAGAGGGTTAAAGGCCTGTTTGTTACGTATTAAAATAAAAGTGATTTTGACATAAAATAATTTAGAGATTTTGTGAAAAATCAGAATCTATTTTTGCGTTTGTTTACAGTAATAAAAATCAATTTTTTTAAACAAATAATCTAGTTTGTTTGGATACAACTATATAAAAGGGATTTTTTGTTACAAAATCAGTTCAATTTCTTAAATTATATTTTCTCTCTCCGCTAAAAAAAATCTATTTTTTGAGAAGCTGCTTTTAACAGCTTCTCATTTGAAGTTGTTTTTAGATTATTTTTAGATTCTGATTTTTTTAAAAATTTGTAACAAACGGATGCAAAACTCTTAAAAGTGATTATTTTCTTAAAAAAACTATAACAAACGGGCCCTAAATTACACCGGAGGTTCTTTAAGTTATTTAATTGTAACAAATTAGTCCTTTAATTTTTTTTCCGTACCACTTAGGTCTTTAAAGTTAATTAATTGTAACTAAACTAGTTGGTCCTTTAAGTTTTTTTTCGTACCGTAACAATTTGGGAATTTAAGATCTTAAAAATTTAAGTTATTCTGGCCTAATAGTTTGGATTAAATAACTTAAAGCGCCTAAATGTTATGAAAAATACTTATATGATTAGCTTGTTATAATTAATTAACTTAAACGATCTAATTGGTACGGTAAAAACTCAAATGACCAATTTGTCACAATTAAATAACTTAAAGGACGACATAATTTAGCCTATTAAGAGTGAATTGTTTGGGATACTCGACCTTGAATCATGGGCCGTTCCTATGAAAATGGAGGTTTGACTCAAAAGTAAAAAAAGACCCCAAATAAAATAAAAACATTTTTTTAAAGATAAAAATATTCATCATTGTAAGTAACATAGAAAATGTCAATATTCTAATAAAAAATTTAAAACATAACTTCAAACGAATATCTTTATCAACTTTTTAGGTTGTTATTTTCGTTAGTTTGTAAAGAGGCAAAGAAAGTTATAATATTTTTTTAGAGAATAATTATAATGTTTGTTGTCAAAGCTTTGTTATTTTATATAACAAGTATAAGTCAAAAATTAAAAAGTGTCCCAACAAAAATAAAAAGAAGAAGAAAAAATTTATATTGTGTTTTTATTTGTAAATATATAATTCAATATGTTGAGGAGAGTTTGGAAGAAAGAGATAGAGTCCAGAAGATATATGAGCCTCAAATCTATGATAAATAATTATGCCTAAACGTGAGGTTAGTCTAGAAAAAAACAACTTTATCTCTTGAGCAACTAACGAGTCTCACGTTTAAAAGAAGTATTAAATTACTTTTGTATAATGATGTAATTTAATAAATAAGGCAAATGTTAACTTTGCCCTCAATGATATATGTTAAAGAACTCAATCTAGAAATATACTCAAAACTTGTACATTCAACTTTTTAAAAGTTTAAGTTTAAATATTATGTTTTCCGACGCAAAAGTTGCTTTTTTTTTATTCTTTAACATGTATCCATCGTGTACAAGTTAGCATGACCCAATAAATAAAATGTTTTGTTAACCGATGTCTTCAGAGCAATGATTAAAAATTCTACAAATAGTAGATTTGTTTTGAAAATATAAGTTTTAACTTTTGATTTATCATTTTTTTTTTTATAAAAAATTACTTATTTTAGTTGTTTAACCAATACCTCAAGTGTACTGTTTAGCATTCTCCATGAATAAATTACTTTTGTATAATGATGTAATGTTGAATCTATTTAAAAAAAATCATGTAAGTCTATGTTAATGTATTGTCATTAAGTCATAAAGTCTTTAATACAAATTTTTATTAAAAAATTATAAATAAATGAAATGTACGTGTAAGATCCATTATAAGAATTCTTATTAATATATCATTACTGTGGATGCTCTAAGATATTTTCCTTAAAAATTTGAGGATGACTACCCAAAAATATGTCTTACTTTGTAAAATGAGATAAGATTTCATTTTTACAAGAGAATCGTTTGATTTTATCTTTGTTGCCACTTGCCACGGCAACGAATAGACCACTCAAATGTGACAACAGAGAAGTGAGAAGAATTCAAAACACAGGACAGATTAGGTGCACCAATTAATTCATTTCACACTCATACATTGAATAAAATCGACGCTGTTTTGTGGTGTGGCACGCCACGTAATAGTACAAATTCCACATGCATTTGACTTTAACAAACGTTATTATCACTCTTACTTCATTGGTCTCAAAATGATTAACCTTTTTGCAAATAATTTTTTAATGCATCATTAATTACTTTATATTTTTAGTTGTACATCTAATACTCTTTGATAAGGGTCAATTTTTAAAAAATTATAGTAAGTATTTTGACAATATCAATAAAATATTAATAACTTTTTTAATCATAGTTTTTTTACTATTTATTACTCATTTGTTTCAATTCATCCCGTTTCTTTTTTCAACATCATATCTGTAGGATATTTTAAAATATTTATTTATGTTTCACATGTAAAATTAAATATATTTTTTAATCTACGTAAAATTATCAGATCTACTTATAATTTAAGTTGTGCTAGAGTAAAAAAAAAGTTATGTCTCTTTTAGTGTTTTTTATTGTGCAACCATTTTGTACACTTGATTAAAATGTGAATTCTTAAGGGTCTGTTTGATTATGTTTTAGTTTTTAGTTTTTAAATACTATTTTGTAAATCAATTTTTAACAACTCCTTTTAAGAAAGAAAAACACAGAAAAAGCTGTTTGGTTGTTTTAAAAGTTTTTAAAAATTCTTTTTTTATTTACCAAATTGCCATTAATGAAAATTAACCACTTTTCCGTGTTTTCTGTTTTGAAAAGAAATGAGAATTAGAGAATTGAAAAGCAAAACGGTATATACTAGTTTTTGTTTTTCAATTTTAAAAACAATCTAAAACAGTTTTAAGAAACAATTTTTAAAAAGAAGTCTATCAAACAACTTTTCAAATTTTTGAATTTTAGAAAAGAGAAAACTGTTTTTAGAAAGTGAATCAAACAGGCCCTATTCTTTTTATATACCATATATTGTATTGTTTATGAATATGTAAATTTTAATAACTAACTTTGTATAGAAAAGTTTTTTTTTTTTAAAGAAAAGTATGGATTTTCACTATTTTAATAGGCCTTCTTTCAAAATTCGTCTTGAACTTTATATGAGTTGGGCTGGTTCTTTTTTTCTTTGGTTACATGAGAAAAGAAAAGAAAAATAAGGAATTACATCCTTATAAAGGACATTTCAAGATCATAGCTAGCAAAGCTAATGACAAACTATAAAGAGACGTATGGAGCACAATTAGATGATCTACATTAATAGATCTCAACTTTGCTAGTATATCTGCACAAGTTCCCTTCACGAAATGTGTAATGAATAGATATTGTCTAATCTTTTTCATGAAATCTCTAATAATCTATAGCTCATTCACATAATTATGAAACTGAGATGTTCTCGTTGTGACAAGTTGAACCACATGCAGGGAATCCGAAAAACACATTATTTTCCTAAATCCAACCTGCCAACACGGTCTGACGTCCACCAAAAACGTTTGTATTTCCGCATGAAGAATATTGAACAAACCTACACTCGAATAGAAACCAAATTGAGTTGGGTCGGCTCTACTCTTGCTTTTTAGCACACTTGTTAGATTTCCTTTTTTTCTTTTTACTCATTAGGTATAGTTAGACATTTAAAAAATTAATATGTAGGGGTTTATTTGAAGCAATAATTTTTGGAATGGCAAAATATATTTATTTAGAAAAGAAACAATAAATATATCTAGTCTAGTAATTTAAAAATAGAGTTATATTTAGAGATAACTTTTTGATCACATTGATGCTTTTATACAGAGATAGGAATTATATATAAAGGGCAAAGTTGGCAATCAATAATAATAATAATGACTTTACGTCGACGGAGGCCACTAGAGTCTAAGGACATTTGATGGTCCATTTAAGTCACTAAGTTAGTCAATGAAGGCAACTTGAGTCGCTAACTCACTGTTTTGTGTCTCCTCATAAATAACTTAGTATCGCCATCACACAAAAACTATTATAATAAATTATTTCACATCTCTTTCAAAAAAAGGGTAATGCTATCCGGTGCTCTGCGGCACTGGTTAATGAGCAATAAATGAATTAATTCAATTTGTTTTACCTCAATTAAAGTGACTAATAAATATGTCAACTAATTAAAATATGACAATGTGCATTCAATACTCTATCAAATTTCCTATTTTGTGATACAAACATGGAATCCTATTTTATTTTGAAGAAGATTTTGTAATTTCTACGTATTTGATGATCTTGTATTTGATATTTTAATTTAATTGGTTATGTTTTATCTATGGAATTGTTAATTTATTTTAGACTTTATGTTAATGGGATATGTTACTAATTATGCATAGGCTTTCCATGAATTGGTTTGAAAGAAAAAAGGAGTCATAAAAAATTCATGGAAAAAATTTGGTTGGAGTAAAATCTACAAGAAAAAATATTGTTAAGAAATGAAACTGAAATGACAAGAAAAGAAAGGAAAGGAACGGAGTGTATAGATGTGTAAAGAAATGAAATCTAATAGAGTATTAAATAATACTTTTTTAATTTAATTAATTGACTTATTTATTACTTTAATTAAGGTAAAATAAGTAAGATTTGTTCATTTATTGTTTCTTAACCGGTGCCTCCGAGGCACCGGTTAGCAACACCCTTCAAAAAATTAGAAAAAAAACTATTTCACATAAATTAGAAAGAGTAACCATTCATTAAATAACGAAGTTTTTTTTTTTGTATACATAAGTTATTATCCATGTACAAGAGCAACCGTATGAAGCATGAACTACTTTTATGTATTCCGTGAACATAAATCAATTGATTGAATATGATGCTTGAGTTGAGATTCAAACACTGAATTCTTTATTTATTCACTTTAAGAGTGAATTTTTAATCACTAAATTTTTTCACTTTTTTTTTTTTTTTAGTTTTGTGGGATTCCTAAGATTTTTAAGGCTTTTACATGACTAAGAGCTTGGGAACACAACATCCTAAAACTCTTAGAATGTTTGTCGCTCATTGAAATCCAACGATGTTCAAGAAATTAATTTACAAAGTTGTGTAGGAAGATAATCAATTCATTCCAAAAAAAATCTTCATTAACTATTGGTTGGTTCTCATTATCATAAATAAATGTGTAAAATCATAACCAAGAGTGATACATATAATTTTAGTTAAAAGGTTTAATTATATAAAATAATAAATGTTTTAGAAATATTAAAAAATTACAACTATTATGTGATAAATTTTTCTAGTAAATGTGATCATTAGTATAAGATTTAAGTAGATAAAAATAAGGGAGTTATTTTTCTTACCCTTTAAGTTTCTCACGCGTCATGTTTGGATTATAAAGTCTGAAATATTTCAACGTGTTTTGAAGAAATTTATAGGGTGTTTATGTTGTTCAGATTTTATAATCCGAACTAAATAAGGCACGCAAGAAACTCACGTAAGAAACTCAATAGGATGGAAAAAGAAGGTGCCTAAAAATAACGAATGTTATGTAAGAATTAATTTAGATCTTTGATTGGGTTTCGAAGACCCAAAAGACTTTTTCTGTAAAGTTCTAGAGAATCGGATAAATTGATTTTTCTCCCTTTGGTTTTTGCTCATTTCTACCTCAATTTTCATAAATAGCCCCCATCTAGAGCTAACTCACGCTTGGTACCCAGCGCGAGTTAACTTGCGTTGGTACCGAACGTGAGTTAACATGCGTTGGTTTTCAGCATGAGTTAACATGTGTCAAGTTTAGACTGGCTAAGAGAACAACATTTCTTGACATAGATGTTGTTTTTTTAAGCCCATAAATGTGCATTTTTCACAATATCCATCATCGGCTATCACTACATTCCTTTACCACATTCATTCACAATACCTCTTGTTCATTTCTTTTTTAATTTTCAATCATTCACTACATTTTTTAAAAACATTCATTTGTCCAATGGTAAGCATGTCTTAAAAAGACCAATCCATTCATTTCCAAAATAAATCCTAACTAAAAATACACAAGTACGCAAAATAAATTCCAAAAGAATAGAAACGTTATGTTACATTACATTCTCCTTAAGGATGTGGTATCATCATGATGTTGGATTTAAATTAAATTCATAAAATTTTGCCGAAAATGTTGACATTGAAGTGTCTTATGCTTAGTGTAAACAATTGCAAGTCTCTTTGAAAACTCAAGAGAATGAAGATAACACAATTTGTATTCTACCAAATCAATTATACATGTTCTCACATCAAATTCCTTAATATAAGATGAGTAGGGATATAAATTCATTCCAATATATTATTTTGAACTTAATCTTATTGCCCTGCCAACTAACAAGTTTCAATTGACAAAGAAGCATGATCAAACTCAAAACAACATCTTAGATATGCATTCCCTTATGTCTCGCTGTTCTTATACGAAGTAATTCGATGTGATAACATGTATAGTTGATTTGGTAGAATACAAAATGTGTTCTCTTCATTCTTTTGAATTTTCAATGAGACATACAAACCTTTGCTCTAAGTATAAGACACTTCAATCCAAAGATCTTCAGAAAACTAACAAGAATTAAACTAAAATCCAATAAAAATAATGACACAACATAATAGTACAACCTAAACATTTTCATCTGGCCGAATTAAACTCTTGAGAATATCTTCTGAAGATCTCAGCAACGAAACATTCAACTCGATCGTCAAGAACATGTTGCGCTGACCAAATATCGAGAACATGTTCCTCACGTCGTTGTTGTTCTTGAGCATCATCTGGCTAAACTCAATCTCCCAGTTGTGTCGATCGATGAATGTCGATATCCTCCACCTTCCTTGTCTATATGTGGTTGAGTTGTTAGTTGATTTGATCCAGTTGATCCTTCAGATCTACTAACGTGACATCAAACCGAACTCTTAACAAATTGGGGATTCCATTGTTGAAGCAGAGTGCAGCTAACAACGTGTTCGAATTTACAGGATAAATGTATATTGATTCAAATCTATACCATAAGAAATTAAAAACAATTAATGAAAACCTCATTCAAACATTTCATCAAACACTTGGAATGCAAAAACTAAAACATAAACATGCAAACATCTAAACATCTCATGAAATTAAATCTAGTATAACAAGGATTCATAGCATTTAATCATTTTCTACCAACAAAAAAAATCAAAATTTACATAAACCCTAAAACTAAAATATTTCTAATTAAAGAGGAATTAATTAGCTTATATATGATGGAATGGAAGAATATATGATGTCTGCTATATTAAAATCAAAATTTACATAAACCCTAAAACTAAAAAGCATGTGAAGTGGAAGATTATATAATGGCTGTTATATAATAACGTAATTTGAATTAATTAACGTTGATATCAACGCAATTTAAAATACGCTGAGGTTATTTTTGAAAAACCGAGTGATAATGAGCAAAATCCAAAGAGAGGAAATCAATTTTCGAAAATAAACACATGATTTTTTTTCTTCCGCCCTACACAGACCCAAGCTGGCCCAAAGTATGTTTTCTAGTTCTTTTCTTTTTTCTGATAAGAAGTTTTCTAGTTCTTATAAAATGGTGAAATTTTATGGTTTATAAGTGAGACAAATCTTAATTCAATAGTAAAAAAGATGTTTGCACATGATGCAAAACTAATTTACTTATGCATGTTAGAGAAAACCTATATAACTAAAGGATAAAAAGATAAGAATAAAATTGGATTCATACAACATGCATCTCGATTATTTGAATAAATAAAGTGACTTATTTAATTGAAGTAATTTGGTTTGGGTCCTCGTGAGCTTAGCTCAGTTGATAGAGACAATGCATAATACATGTAAGGTTCAGGGTTCAAACCCAGAAAAAAAATTAATTTGGTTTGGAGTGCCATTCTTATTCCCAAAAAAAAAAAATGAAATCTCCAAGTGAGTTTTATAAAATTATAACTATCAAATATGTTTAACTAATCCTTCATATATAAATCGATCATGTCATGCACTATTATCAAAGTAATCAAACATGAAAAATATTTGAATTCAAATCAAGCCAATATTTCACTTCAAAATCAATTGTTTGTGAACATGTCAAGTTTTATATTGTAAAAAAAATCTTTATAATTTTTTTTTATGTAAACCAGGTATCCTTCATGCGTAAACTCTCCCTGAGAGTATACCTCCGCGCGGAAACTCTCTTTAACAGTTTTAACATTCTTACATGTGTTCCAACTCAAAACATTAATTAAGATAGAAGAGACCCGCACCATCTCATAGAAAAACTCTTGAGTTGTCAAGCTTTATAATTAGTACCTTATCATTCTCATTTTCTCGTGAAAACTCATTTATATCTAATTAATTTCACATTGTGAGATGTACATACTGTAGTATCCAAAAAATTATTGCTTTACAAAACAAGTTTTTTTTTTTTTAGGGAAAAAAAGTTTAAAGCATATCATTAATCAAAATGTATTCAATACAATATGGTATTTCATATAATATTTGGAAACTAGTTGATAATGTGGCCTCCTTAGCTATAGCGTGGGCAGCCTAATTTTCTTGTTTTCGCACAAACTCCACCTTAGAGTTTTCATAAAGAATCCTAAAACGAGATTGACAACTTTGAATAATATCTCTGAATTCAAGATCATCAGCTAGCAAAGCTAATGACAAACTATAAAGAGACGTATGGAGCACAATTAGAGAATCTACATTAATAGATCTCAACTTTGCTAGCATATTTGCACAAGCATTCCCTTCACGAAATGTGTGATGAATAGATATTGTCCAATCTTTTTCATGAAATCTCTAATAATCTATAGCTCATTCACATAATGATGAAACTGAGATGTTCTCGTTGTGACAAGTTGAACCACATGCAAGGAATCCGAAAAACACATTACTTTCCTAAATCCAACCTGCCAACACGGTCTGACGTCCACCAAAAACGTTTGTATTTCCGCATGAAGAATATTGGACAAACCTACACTCGAATAGAAACCAGATTGAGTTGGGTCGGCTATACTCTTGCTTTTTAGCACACTTGTTAGATTTCCTTTTTTCTTTTTACTCATTAGGTATAGTTAGACATTTAAAAAATTAATATGTAGGGGTTTATTTGAAGCAATAATTTTTGGAATGGCAAAATATATTTATTTAGAAAGAAACAATAAATATATCTAGTCTAGTAATTTAAAAATAGAGTTATATTTAGAGATAACTTTTTTATCACATTGATGCTTTTATACAGAGATAGGAATTATATATAAAGGGCAAAGTTGGCAATCAATAATAATAATAATGACTTTACATCGACGGAGGCCTCTAGAGTCTAAGTACATTTGATGGTCCATTTAAGTCACTAAGTTAGTCAATGAAGGCAACTTGAGTCGCTAACTCACAGTTTTATGTCTCCTCATAAATAACTTAGTATCGCCATCACACAAAAACTATTATAATAAATTATTTCACATATCTTTCAAAAAATTAGAAAAAAAACTATTTCACATAAATTAGAAAGAGTAATCATTCATTAAATAACGAAGTTTTTTTTTTGTATACATAAGTTATTGTCCATGTGCAAGAGCAACCGTATGAAGCTTGAACTATTTTTATGTATTCCGTGAACATAATTCAATTGATTGAATATAATGCTTAAGTTGAGATTCAAACACTGGATTCTTTATTTATTCATTTTAAAGGTGAATTTTTAATCACTAAATTTTTTCATTTTCTTTTTTTTTTAGTTTTGTGGGATTCCTAAGATTTTTAAGGCTTCTACATGACTAAGAGCTTGGGAACACAACATCCTAAAACTCTTAGAATGTTTGTCGCTCATTGAAATTCAACGATGTTCAAGAAATTAATTTACAAAGTTGTGTCGGAGGATACTCGATTCATTCAAAAAAAAATCTTCATTAACTATTGGTTGGTTCTCATTATCATAAATAAATGTGTAAAATCATAACCGAGAGTGATACATATAATTTTAGTTAAAAGGTTTAATTATATAAAATAATAAATGTTTTATAAATATTAAAAAATTATAACTATTATGTGTTAAATTTTTCTAGTAAATGTGATCATTAGTATAAGGTTTAAGTAGATAAAAATATGGGAGTTATTTTTCTTATCCTATGAGTTTCTCACCCGTCATGTTTGGATTATAAAGTCTGAAATATTTCAACGTGTTTTGAAGAAATTTATAGGGTGTTTATGTTGTTCAGATTTTATAATCCAAACTAAGAAACTCACGCAAAAAACTCAATAGGATGGAAAAAGAAAGTGCCTAAAAATAATGAATGTTACGTAAAAATTAATTTAGATCTTTGATTGGGTTCTGAAGACCCAAAAGATTTTTTCTGTAAAGTTCTAGAGAATCAGATAAATTGATTTTTCTCCCTTAGATTTTTGCTCATTTCTACCTCGATTTTCATAAATAGCCCCCATCATGAGCTAACTCACGCTTGGTACCCAGCGCGAGTTAACTTGCGTTGGTACCGAATGTGAGTTAACATGCGTTGGTTTTCAGCGTGAGTTAACATGTGTCAAGTTTAGGCTGGCTAAGAGAACAACATTTCTTGACAGAGATGCTGTTTTTTTAAGCCCATAATGTGCATTTTTCACAATATCCATCATCGACTATCACTACATTCATTTACCACATTCATTCACAATACTTCTTGTTCATTTTTTTTTAATTTTCAATCATTCACTACATTTTTTAAAAAACATTCATTTATCCAATGGTAAGCATGTCTTAAAAAGACCAATCCATTCATTTCCAAAATAAATCCTAACTAAAAATACACAAGTACGCAAAATAAATTCCAAAAGATAGAAGCGTTATGACATTACATTCTCCTTAAGGATGTAGTATCATCATAATGTTGAATTTAAATTAAATTCATAAAAGTTTTCCGAAAACGTTGACATTGAAGTGTCTTATGCTTAGTGAAAACAATTGAAAGTCTCTTTGAAAACTCAAGAGAATGAAGATAACACATTCTGTATTCTACCAAATCAATTATACATGTTCTCACATCAAATTCCTTACTATAAGATGAGTAGGGACATAAATTCATTCCAATATATTATTTTGAACTTAATCTTATTGCCCTGCTAACTAACAAGTTTCAATTGACAAAGAAACATGATCAAACTCAAAACAACATCTTAGATATGCATTCCCTTATGTCTCACTTTTCTTATACGAAGTAATTCGATGTGATAACATGTATAGTTGATTTGGTAGAATTCAAAATGTGTTCTCTTCATTCTTTTGAGTTTTCAATGAGACATACAAACATTTGCTCTAAGTATAAGACACTTCAATGCAAAGATCTTCAGAAAACTAAGAAGAATTAAACTAAAATTCAACAAAATAATGACACAACATAATAATACAACCTAAACATCTTCATCTGGCCGAATGAAACTCTTGAGAATATCTTCAGAAGATCTCAGCAACGAAACATTCAACTCGATCGTCAAGAACATGTTGTGCTGACCAAATATCGAGAACATGTTCTTCACGTCGTTGTTGTTCTTGAGCATCATCTGGCTAAACTCAATCTCCCAGCTGTGTCGATCGATGAATGTCGATATCGTCCACCTTCCTTGTGTAGCTGTAGTTGAGTTGTTAGTTGAGTTGATCCTTCAGATCTACTAACGTGACATCAAACCGAACCCTTAACAAATTGGGGGTTCCGTTGTTGAAGCAGACTTCAGCTAACAACGTTTTCGAATTTACTGGATAAATGTATATTGGTTCATATCTATACCATAAGTAATTAAAAACAATTAATGAAAACCTCATTCAAACATTTCATCAAACACTTGGAATGCAAAAACTAAAACATAAACATGCAAACATCTAAACATCTAATGAAATTAAATCTAGTATAACAAGGATTCATAGCATTTACATGTAAACATTTAATCATTTTCTACCAACAAAAAAAAAATCAAAATTTACATATACCCTAAAACTAAAATATTTCTAATTAAAGAGGAATTAATTAGCTTATATATGATGGAATGGAAGAATATATGATGTCTGCTATATTAAAATCAAAATTTACCTAAACCCTAAAACTAAAAATCATGTGAAGTGGAAGATTATATAATGGCTGTTATATAATAACGTAATTTGAATTAATTAACGTTGATATCAACGCAATTTAAAATACGCTGAGGTTATTTTTGAAAAAGGGTGAGAATGAGCAAAATCCAAAGAGAGGAAACCAATTTTTGAAAATCAGCTCATGATTTTTTTCTTCCGCCCAACACAGACCCAAGCTGGCCCAAAGTATGTTTTCTAGTTCTTATAAAATGGTCAATTTTATGGTTTATAAGTGAGACAAATCTTAATTCAATAGTAAAAAAGACGCTTGTGCATGATGCAAAACTAATTTACTTATGTATGTTAGACAAAACCTATATAACTAAAGGATAAAAAGATAAGAATAAAATTGAATTCATACAACATGCATCTCGATTATTTGAATAAATAAAGTGACTTATTTAATTGAAGTAATTTGGTTTGGATCCTCGTGAGCTTAACTCAGTTGATAGAGACAATGCATAATATATGCAAGGTTCAGGGTTCAAACCCAGAAAAAAAAATTAATTTGGTTTGGAGTGTCATTCTTATTCCCAAAAAAAAAATTAAATCTTCAAGTGAGTTTTATAAAATTATAACTATCAAATATGTTTAACTAATCCTTCATATATAAATCGATCATGTCATGCACTACTATCAAACTAATCAAACATGAAAAATATTTGAATTCAAATCAAGCCAATATTTCTCTTCAAAATCAATTGTTTGTGAACATGTCAAGTTTTATATCGGAAAAAAAATCTTTATAATTTTTTTTTACGTAAACCAGGTATCCTTCATGCGTAAACTCTCCCTGAGAGTATACCTCCGCGCAGAAACTCTCTTTGACAATTTTAACATTGTTACATGTGTTCGAACTCAAGACATTGATTAAGATAGAAGAGACTCGCACCATCTCATAGAAAAACTCTTGAGTTGTCAAGATTTATAATTAGTACCTTATCATTCTCATTTTCTCGTGAAAACTCATTTATATCTAATTAATTTCACATTGTGAGATGTACATACTGTATGGTATTTCATAGAATATTTGGAAACTAGTTGATAATGTGGCCTCCTTAGTTAAAGCGTGGGCAACCTAATTTTCTTGTTTTCGCACAAACTCCACCTTAGAGTTTTCATAAAGAATCCTAAAAACAGATTGACAACTTTGAATAATATCTCTGAATTCAATCCCATCATGGTTTATCGATAAGAAATTATCAACAACCTTCGCATCCAACTCAAAGTCTATTGGGTCAATATTAAGCTCATGATCCCATTCTAAAGCCGAAAGTAAACCAAGTGCTTCTCCTATATGAACTTCCCATAAAAAAACTAATCCAATCAGTTTTAGCTAAGACAAAAGCTCTTGTGTCATCTCTTAAACACATACCTATTCCAACCTTGTTCAAGTGCCTGGAAAAAGATGTGTCAATATTGCATTTATATTGACCTCCAATTGGCTTCTTCCACTTTGAGTTATTAATAATGTTCGACATTCTTGAAGGCTGTTGCTGGTAGGATTTAGCTGCTCTCCAATCTTGTAGCAAAATTATCGCGCGTTCCAGAACAAACATTTGCGCATCAGCTACATCATTTCGTATCTTATTTTTCTGTTGCTTCCAAATACTCCAAATAATACACCAGAACAGTGTTGCATCATCACCATTTAACACATGCAGCAGCTGGAAAATAATACCAGCACTATGACGTCCCTGGGTTATCACATTAATAATGGTAGTAGATGACTCACACATACTACATATGCTGCAACTTCTTGGGCATCAAAAGAAAAGATGAAGGCTGTCTTTTTTCCATCAAATTACACAAAGCACATACCCTTTCACGATTAACCCCTTTATCCCCAAGACGCACACGCGTCAGTAGAGTGTTTCAGCAACACGCTAAATGAAATTTTTAACCTTTGGCGGAATTTTAAGCTTCCAAATCAAATCCTATGAACCATTGGTGGAATTTTTAACCTTTGATGGAATTTTAACCTTATGCCTTAAAATGATCAACATCTAATAATTCTTTCATACATATAAGATATGCACTACGGACAAAATACGCACCATTGTTTTCCTTCGTCCAAACAAGCCTATTATCATGAACCGAGGGATACATAGGCATATTGACAACCTGATTCACAATATGCTGATAAAATATTAAAAGTAAGAAAGGAACATTCCAAGCTTTTGCCCCCGGAAGAATACAATCCAAAACTTTGAGATTATCAATAGGAGTTGGAACGTGATTTTGTAGAGAAAGGTAAACATTACCAGTAATCCAGTTATTATTCCATACCGGAATAAATGACCCGTCGCCTATTTTCCACCTACCCCCTACCTTAAGGATGAACTTAGCGTTACAAATACTCCTCCAAATAACTCGGCGTGTGCCCCAAGGAAGCTTCAAAGGAATTACTGTTCGGGAAATATCTTACTTTAAACATTCTTGCAATAAGAGTATGGGGATTAGTCATAATTCTCCATCCTTGCTTACCTAGCATAGCAAGATTAAAAGTCTCTAAGCTCTTGAATCCCACACCTCTATCTTTTTTTTGCATAGATAACATATCCCAAGACATCCAATGAATACCTTTACTTTGAGCTCCTGAGTGACTGCACCAAAAAGAATTCGTCATCTTTCCAATCTCGTCTCAAAGTGAAGACAATAACGTGGGAAGACTCGTAAAATATGTGGGGATTGATTGTAGTACTAACTTGATTAAAACTTCACGCCCTGGTTTAGAACGACATTTACTACTCCACGAGTTTATCTTCTCTCAAACCCTGTCTTTGAGAAATTAAATATTGCTTTCTTACTTCTTCCTCATGGATGGCAGCCCGAGATACTTAACAGTGCCCAATACAGCTTGGACTCCAAGAATATTTGCAATGTTATTATGCTCTGCAGTCGAAACATTTCTGCTGTAGAAGATTTCTGATTTATGGAGGTTAATAGCTTGACCAGATGCTTTTTCATAAATTGCTAGAATATTTTTCATTTTCTCAGCTTGATTAATGTTTGCACAGAAGAATAAGAAGCAAATCATCCGCAAGCAATAAATGTGAGATAATTTGGTTCAAATATTTACCCCATTAATTTCTCCTCTAACCACTACCTTCATGATGAGAGTTGATAACCCTTCTACGCATATGATGAAAAGATAAGGTGAAAGCGGGTCGCCTTGTCTCAATCCTCTACCTGGAATAATAAGACCAGCAAACACTCTCATTGACAAGTTTAAGTTCCCTGCAAATACTTATTTCTATTTGTCAATTTTTCTTTGTCTATAATCATTATGAAACTTTAGTTCATGATCTTCATTATTACTTATCACATATTATATATTATATTATATATATATATATATATATATATATATATACACACAAAAATATCGTCAATGTTGACTTCATTTCCGTTCATTACATTCAAAACATGATTAATTTTGATCTAAAAT
This sequence comes from Medicago arabica, assembly GCA_946800305.1. Lineage (NCBI taxonomy): Eukaryota > Viridiplantae > Streptophyta > Magnoliopsida > Fabales > Fabaceae > Medicago > Medicago arabica. The sequence continues at coordinate 8,486,936 of OX326970.1, read as the reverse complement.
TGAAAAATCAAATATGCCTATGTACTCACGAGAAATTATTCAAGAAAGATGTGCTTAAATGATAACAAAAATTCTAGAACAGTTGCATAGTGTTTGAAACTCACCGTGAAACCCTCTTGGGAATATTCTTACGGGACAAAATGCATATATCAACAACAATTACCGGGAATGGGACATAAAAGGAAAACAATGTATTTTCTACCAAACACAATATTTTAACACTATAAAGAACACCTAATTTCCCACCATTAGTGTAAAAATGGAATAAGAGAAAGAAAAAAAAGTGAAATTAGAAATTCCAAAACCAACCATTTGTGTACATACGCGCAAGATGTTTACCTTAGTCAACAAATATAATATATACAATCACTTAATTTTTTATTGCTCACAAAAAAAAAAATCACTTGTTAGTTGATTTACATTGGTATTTATATATGTATTATAGCACTCAATGTTTATGAATTGCACCTTAACTTCAAAGCATAGAAACATTTAAAACGTAGGTGGCCAGTGTTAATATGAAGGTGAGAACTATATGATTTAATAACCAGTAGCATTTACATATATTGTATATCTATGCATTGTCTTTCAATAATAATCTCTTTAATTAATTACCACAGAAAATAGTTATCCAGATGCATATGGAGAGTGACAAATTTAGAAGCAAAGCTTTGACAATTGCTGCAGCCTTTCAAGGTACATGTAACATTCACTTCCACTAATCAATTTTATTTGTAACTTCATATTCAAGGAAAAAATAATAATTCAATATCCAATTGTAGCAACGTACATAACTACATATCAATTAAACTAAAGCTAGAATGTCATATTTTTAAGTAACTTTTGTAAATATATTTAATATTCTTTATATTCTTCATTTCAAAATAAACTTTGAATTGATACAATAGTTACATTGTTATGTATGATCCTATAGGTGTGATTTCAGTGTCATTAGAAGGAGAAAGCAGAGACCAAGTAGTAGTAATTGGAGATTATCAAATAGACTGTGTTTGTTTGACTAAAAAGTTGAGAAAGAAATTTTGTTATGTTAATCTTTTAAGTGTTGAAGATGCAAACGTTTCTGCTAGTAATGAAGGTGATGCAGCTGGAGAGGAACAAAAAGATGTTGAAGAAACCACAGATTCAACAGAAAATTTATCGGTTGTTTGTAATTGTGAGAAAAATTATCCTCCACCTTGTCCCTTGTATTACATAGTTGATCATGAGCCATACCCTAGTAGTTGCTCTATCCAATGAAAATATAATGTGTTACGTACCATGATCAACATTTTAATGTTTAAATTTAAATATATTGAGTGTGTTAATTTGATATAGTTTTTTAAAAGAGAGGTGTTATATGTTACGAAGAGATTATTACATGAATAGGAGTTAGCACGAAAGGGTACGGTGTATTTGGGTGAAATTAGAAGCAAGTTTCTAAAGATAACATTGTACGCCTTTCTTATCAAATTATAAACACGAATTATAAAATGTAGTTAATTTCGTATATATGAAAGAGAAATTATGAGTGATTTTACAAAATTATCCTTCATTAACGACATTCTGAATTAAAAGGAGAGAGTATGTTGTAACTTACAATAAATGATCATGTTTATATATTTTATTGTACTAATCAAACTTCTTGAGTTCTAGCCAACTTACTAACCTAACTAATACTAATAATCATTCCAAACAATAACTTCATGTAAAAGGTGATGATGCATTTTTAGGCTGTTTTAAGAACACACTGCATTTTCTTATAGTTTTCCCCCAAGTACGTTTGGCATGCATCCCAAATTTCTTTTTCCACCGCTATCCCCGCTTCCACCACTGCCCCCATTTTCATTGTTGCCCGCTTTTCCACTGCCAGGAAAGTTTATGATTGAATTGTGACCATCGTTTTTATTTCCACTGCTGCTTCGCCATGTTGCTCTTCCACCTGACCAAAATACTTTGCCAGCTGCATCTACCCTGATGTTTGTCTTTGATTCTTTTGCTTCGCCAACTGCAAATTAATAAACAATTGTTTTTGTTAAATTTAAAAGAAGAAAGAAATTGTGCATACTTGACATAGATATATAATTATAGACACACATACATTGTTTCTCATTTTTAGAAAGCTCAATTGCAACAACAGAGATAAGAAGCAGTGCACAAAAGTACAAGAATATAAACATCTTGATTTTCATCCTTGCTATAATTAAGAGTTTCTTGTGAAATATGAATACAAATGATAGCTATTTATATAATGATCATGGGTCAAGGTAAAATATAAGAAGAACAAAAGAGCTTTTTTTTACTCCAATAACAAAAATAGCTTGATTAAAATTAATACGTTGTATCATAAAAAAGATAACATAAATTGCACGGCAAAACAAACACAAAATATAATGTTTGGCTAGCTGGTTGCAATGATAATGAGTCATATCTATTGAGCCATTGAAAGGATAAATTAGAGCATGGTAGCCAATTGAGGTAAGTAAGAAAGATTTTCAGACAATGGCAACTAGAAAGTAACTAAGATATTTGATAATTTATTTAATAAAAACTGCAATTCTTAATTTCTGAAGAAAAATGATAATCATTGGTTAAACTTTAACTTTATGGAACTCCTATTGTTAATAGAGTAGTGCACTCTGTTGGAAACATTAAGATAAAATAATTTTAGATTTTTAGAAATTATAGAAGAAGAAATTATAGAAAATTACTCTCTTCTAAAAGCAAATTTCTGTTAAGAAAGCAAATTTAAATTTGTTGTGTCATGACAAAAATAATGAAAGCAAATTTTGGTTAATTTATTGTGCACTCAATATTCAGTTTATTTCCAAAAATTTATACCTGTGTCTAAACTCGACCACTCAATGTGAACTTATGAGCAAAATTAGTTGATCTATACTTTGAAAAAACATTTAACAAAACATGGTCTATTTGTTTGAAAGAAGCAACAAAAAGGTTGTTTCAGCATTTGAGAAAAACATGTTGAGAAATGGTATTTCTCACGATTAAAAAAAATGCACAAATGTTTTTTTAAAGAAATCAAAATGGATTAAAATCATCAAGAGTGATTCATCTCGCACAAGGTGTGTAAAAGAGAATCACTCAACAAGATACAAAGTTAAGGTTTGTTGCCAAAACAAAAACACTACGCAATAAAAGAGAAGAAAGTTACTCCATAACACCAATACATAATAAAGGGTGCCGCCACCAGTCAGTATAACTGAAAGGGGAAGTGAAAATTTTTGCTTTCAACCAAGAAAAAGACATAAACATAACGTTATCCAATAAATTCACCAAATCCCGTCAAAAATGTCCAAACTGATGAAGATGGTCACAAACTCTGGAGGTATGAAAGTAATATCGATCCACTGGTAAACATGGTGCCACAAGCTGCCAAAAATATCGCATCGAAAAAAAAAGATGAACCTTGGTCTCCAGGCAACCACACACAAACAAGAAAATTAAATAACCAATTAGGAGCCCTAGATAAACTATACATGGGTAGTTATTTTTTACACGCTGCATTTTAGAAATATAGTGGATAAATATTATGAAAGCAATAAATCAAATTATTTTTTAAGTTTAAGTCCATTCACCCTCCTAAACAACCAAATTTTCCTTTTTCAAAAGATAAAACAAACACGTTAACCTCAAGAAAATAATTGTTTTCTACAATCCTCGAATAAATTTAAACTAGCAATTGTAATTTTGATAAGTTATCGATAAATATCGAGGTTAATCTGATCATAGATAAAGCATGAAAAGAAGAAGGCTTACCTCTTGGCGTCGTGGCAATTGTACGTCTAATTTGGTGTTAACTCCCGGTGAAAATTACTCTTTAGGCATCATAGGTACCTCGAACCGATGAAAATATCCCAAAGACAATTAACTATTGTTTGCTTCTAAAGAATAGTTAATTGTCGTCCCAAGAATACACCTATATTTAAGTGTGTAAATACAAGATTTGCCGTGATCGTTAGTTAACTATACTTCCATGATTACATATTGTTTGTTATGGTAGTTAACTAACATTGCAGTTAAGAATTACAAGTTTGCAACTCTAGAAAACCATTCATTGCCACCACAAAGCAAGCACAAACCAGCAGCTAAACAACCTTAATCCAAATCAAGAAATTGCACAAACAAAAATGATAACAACATATGTATACTTGGAACAAAACAAACCCCCCAAATGATGAAATTTATATTTTTGAGTTACATATTTCAATTGAGATTCTTGTGAGCAAACCATAGATGTCTAAAGAGCAATTTTCACTTTCCATATGATTGAGGCCCAACAGACCTCATTTTAACGATGCATAGGAAGCCCAATGACAATGTCTAGGACTTAGAGAGGCTGTGGACAAAGAAATTAACTATGTCCTACTCCCTCTTTTCCTTATTATTTGTAGCTTTTATGGAGAAAAAAAAATTGTTTCTATTTACTTATCATTATCAAAATTCAATGTAATATTTATTATTTTTTTATCAATAACACTCTTAAGTATTTTTTGCAGAGATGAAATAGATAAATGAGATAATAATTTATTAAGAATAATATTATAGGTAAAAAAAATAAAGAATTGATTCAAAAATAACAAAATTTATCGGTTCTTTGGTATTTGTTAAAAGTCAAAAAGTGGCAAGTAAATAGGAACATGGGAGTATTACGTAAGACCATTTCAAAGAAACAACAACCAATCTGATCTAAATAGAACAAATAGTCATTTTGATCATTAAACGTGTGAGATGTTATCAGTATATGTTTGTTTTTTTATTGGTATAATTTGTATCTTTAAATGTGTATCACAAATGCATTTTTAGTGTTTCTTTTGTTAGTAATTGTAAGAACAAATTGATAAACGGAAAATAAATTTTAGGACTAAATTGACTATCTAAAAATAGATGTGAGAATCGAAATAACATAATAAAAAGACATGTGGATGTGTTTGAAATTTTGATACGTGAGTTATGTGACAATGTTTCACACATTCAAGAATTAAAATATATGTTTATCCATGATCCAAATATTTGAAGAACCTGAAACGAGAGCATGAAGAGGTTTATTTTCTATAGTATATATTTGTGCCACTTAGATGCAAACTAAAATGGTGAGTTATAATTATGCACACGATTTCAAATAAAAAATTATAACTAAAAAATTAGGTATGTTGAAGGGACACATATACTAAAAAATTAGGTATGTTGAAGGGACACATATTTTTTAAAAAATTGCGTATGCAGATTGGTTATTGAAGTGTAAGCATAAAATAGTTTTTCTTTTTTACGAATTCGCAAATACATCACCAAAATTGTAAAACGTCACTTAATATAGATCAAAGTTAAATAATATAGAATTTTTTTATCAAGTAGTCTATTAGTTAAAATTCATTTTTGAAGTGAATAAGTTGGTGTTTGATGTTTGAACCTCAACCTCTGCATATGCTGGAGATAAATAATATTATCTCATTTTAACCACTAGGAACTATAAGGTGAACATATTAGTTGAATATCTAACCCCCTCGATGGTGATCTTAGGGCTCACATTAATGGCTTCACATCATGGACTAATTTACCAATAAAACTTAGGGCTCTCAAGGATTAATTTGTCATTAATTAGTTATTGCACAATTGCAATTAACAACCAATTTGTCCTTGAGGTAGTTTAAATTTCATATACAAATTCTTGTCTAATGAACTAACATTGATGCGGGATAAATATGCAGTGTGACATGTTTAATTATTGCAGTTCACTATAACATCCAATGGAAGACGTTATGAAGGGATATTTTTTTTGTTAACTCTTCAATTTATAAGAGAACGAGGCCTAGTAATCCATAAGTAAAGTTTGACAAAACAGTTGTTCAACTCAAAAATCGAATTTGGATTCTCATGAACTATTTGTCATTTTATTGAGCTCCATGGATCCTTTAGAATGACATTTTACAATTTTGGTGATATATTTGCTAATTTTCAAAAATGAGATATTCTTTTGATTGATGCTTATAATTTCAAGCATTTATTTATCGACTTTTTTTTTTGTTCAAAAAGATTTAGTGGCAAAACTTACACATTATATAATAAGAAGTGGAAAGTTGCATCTTTGAACCTGCATTCCCGCATATCAAACGCCACACCGCATGAATAAAAAAACTTGGCAGAGTGAATTTTTTTTTTTTTTTTATGGAAAAAGACCAACGAGTTCTTCACTTCACTCATGAGCATTTTACACATTGTACCGTAACCCTTTATAAAAATTCATCCCAAATAATAATAATAAAAAAACACACAACCTGCAAAAGCATTTGAGAATTGATAATGAAGAATCCTTATAAAAATTTTATGGCTTCCTTACCTGTCCACAAAGCTATTGAGATCAAACTAAAGTGGCATAAGAAAATAGAAAAAGATACCACATTGACAAAAGACATAGTAACTAAAAAGGAATAGACATAACCCTAATAACAAGCAAACTTTATGAAAGCCTATCCACTGCAAACCATGTGCAAAAAGTATATACATGATGCAAAAGCAATAAAAACATAGCACTCAAATCCATTCCCTTTTTTCTTTCTATTATTTTCTGATTAAGTGGTACCATTCCAGCTTTGCACTCCCCTGCATACAGATCATGATCAATACTTATTTCTTGTGAGCACATGTGATTAATTTTATTTTTAGTATAAAGTAAAGTTCATTTTTAAAAAATTGGGTAAGAAAAATGTTTCTTAATTAAAATGACACATCCCCGTGAACTTAGCTCAGATAGTTGGAAAATCATAATATATGTAAATGTCGAGGATTGACCCCAAAATCCCACTTATTCACTTTAAAAAGGTAAATTTCTAACCATTAGATTACTTGATCAAATAAAAGTGACCAAGTGGTCAATTTACAATCGTCTCGAATGGGATTTAAACTTCGTTCTTTGAGGTTACAAAGTTTAATTCTTACCACTTAGCCGACTCCTCGTGGAGGCGGAAAGTAATTAGTTTAGTGTAATCTTAAAAAGGTGAATTTTTAGCCATTAGACTACTTGATCAAATAAAAGTGACATAGATGGTTAATTTATAATTGTCTCAAATGGGATCTAAACTTCGTTCCTTGAGGTTACAAGGTTTAATTCTTACCACTTAGCCGACACCTCGTGGAGATATAAAGTAATTAGTTTAGTGTAATTTTTAAAACAACTAACTTTATTTTAATGTCAATTATTGTTGGTTCAAGTAAGAATGTTACTTGACTTTTATACTTTATCCAATACTAATAATATAACAACCATTATATCATACGTGCATTGACATATATATTGTATAGTTGAGGACAATGTGATTGTGAAACTTGTGAAACTTTTTCTCTTTTGAAATTGGTAAGGTTTGATGGGTTTCACTGTTGGGTTGGTAAGAAATGTCTTCTCAAGAAATCATGTTGGTTCTCATGAAAGAAAAGTAAGTCTCTCAATTTCTATTGCTTCTCTCTTTGTTTCTTCCCTTCAAGAATCGCAGTCAAATGTGACAGACGTAACCTCAACGCACTAGCGTTGAGGCCACAACGACATCAGATATTTTGATGTTATAGCTAAAATTGCGGTCGCAGATCTTTTTCTAAACAAAGAATTATAATAGCACAATTTTGTTTGCTAAACTTTATAGTTCCAATTATGTATTCATTGTATAGTGTTCAAGAATTCTAAACAAGCTTTGAATTATTTCATATTATAACAGATAATGAGACGAAATTCTTCCGAAAATAGAAGATGGATATCAGTTAAATCATACTTGTGTGGCAATGAATTCAATTCAGTCCTTGCAGAAGAAGATTCAGCTTCATTTAAGAGCTCTGAAGTCACAGTTACACAGTCCATACAAGAAGATTTGTTGAGTGATAAAGGAGACACTAAGAGTGAAGAAACTGTTGAGAATGTAATAGACAATAGGCCAAATTCAAAATCCAAATCATTGAATGAGGAGGAAGCAGCTAGTATTATTCAATCAGCATATAGAAATTTCAAGGTTAGCTCACTAATCATTAATTTGATTACTTCAATTTGCTTATTCACATCAAAAGATATACCTCATTCCAAGAAAAAGTTGGTTCAAATTTTCATGAGTTTATCTTTAAAGTTTGCTTGTGATGCCAAAAGGTTTCAAAAATATATTAGTTTTTACCATGCATCATAAAACATTTTTACATTGTCAATCAATCACAAATCACCATTTATATGATTTTTTATGGTAAATATGATTAAAGTCAAATATTTTTAAAGAACTAACGGTTATGATTGATTGACAATGTAAAAAATCTTCACACTGTCGGTGTGTATAAAATGGTATGCCATTGAGATTATAACTGTGACGTCAGGGTTTCTTATGTTTCCACAACTGCTTTTTGATTATAATTGCAGTCATGCCATGTCAACCGCAATTTTTTGTAATATCACGATGCGACCACAATTTAAAACCTTTTTGTTGAGATCAATGTGTGTGTGGTATGAGTAAAAATTGCAGAGAATGGAGAAAAATGACAAATCCAAAACAATGTCAATGTTGACTCTTCCCCTATATTTTTCCCAATTCCATTCTTCAATCATTTTCAATTTTGAATTGCATATTAATGTGGTTCATATTATGTTTAAGCCATGCATAAGGAATTAATATTTGCTCTTATTGACATAACTAGTATATATATGTCACATATTTCAGTTGAGGTGTAAAAATGAAGACACCATAAGCTCAGAAAATGGTGAAGAGAAGTTCAATTTAGTAACAGAAAGTCCAGATAGAAAATCTATGGCTACGTCAGTTGAAGTACAAACAGGGAATTCCACTGAAGTTTTCTCATTTAAAGGAGAAAAGATGAGCATTTACAACAGTTTTCAGAACAGGAATAGAACTAGAGCAATAAAGCAAAAGGTATAACATGCACAATGTTACTTTCTGAACTAGCACATGATTTTAGTTAAAAGAGAAAATTATTATAAAATAAAACTTGGAATATGCCTTAGTGAATAAATTCAAAAGACAATGACAAAGCAATCAGAAAGATTTATCAATTAAGGCATTTTCCAGAACATACTTTAAACTTTATATATTATTATTAAATAAAAGAGTGGTTAACATTTTATCAGAAAACAAAAGGAAAATAATGGAAGAGTGGTTAAAAATATGTAAAGAACATGCTTGGTTCTGCCAGCAATGTTTTAAAATTCAAGTGTGATGATGATGTCGGAACTAGCTTATTATTTGAAATTATATAGTATATAGACGAAGTTATATTAATTATATTTCTTAATTCATGTGTCAAAACTTAGACGAAGTATAATATAGGGCGGAGGGAGTGTGACATAAGGTGATTTAATAACTAATTACATTGAAAATTTTCAGGAAGACTGGGATGACAGCACTTTGAGTAGCAATGTATCAAAAATGAGGATGCAAGACAGAATGGAGGCAGCAACAAGGAGAGAAAGAGCACTGGCTTATGCTTTCTCACAACAGGTAAACAGCAAAAACTATTTCAATACGCGAAATAATAAAGCGAATCATTGATTTAGCCTCTGAAACGGTTCATGAGGCGTTAACTTAGTCGTAAGAGTTTGACACAGTAAAATTCAAGGGATATAATGCAGATTCCCTCGAGAACGGTTGTAAAATACTAATCCTCGTTGTTGCAGTTACGAATATGTTCAAAGAGAAAACTTGCAAAACATAACAGCATGGAACAAAATATGAGCTGGAGTTGGCTTGAAAGATGGATGGCAACTCGGCTTCAAGACACTTCATCAGTTGAAAGCCATGCTATGAAGCAGTATGAAAATTTCAACACTGATCATCACAAACTCACTATAAAGACAAGATTTTTAGATGCTTCTGGTGGTGAAGAAAAAGAGAGTTGTGGATCAAATGAAGTGCCACTGCATTTTGATAACTATTCAGTAATTTCACAAGAAGATAAAGTTAGCAGCTTTAAATCACCAACAACAAAGACTAATTTTAAAGCTAGGAGAACTGTGTCTAGGAGGAAAACTGTGCCAAGTTATCAATTTCATGATGAACATCCAAAGGTTAGAATTTCTTCATTAGTTTCATAAACCAACTAAGTCAAGGCTTAAACATAGTACATTATGTTTGTGGAATTGAAAATTATTTCCTAAACTAGTTTTAAATAGATCATAGTCTAATCATTAAAGTTATGTATCATCTATAAAACACGCCACTTCAGATTGAAAACATGTCAAGTACATACGTTAGTGTCAAACATGACCACGTGAATGTAACTGCGTGTGCCACAAACACATGTAGTTACATTCAATCACTTTAATTTTCTTAAATTATATTGTGTTAGTGTCTTGTACGGTGTCGATATTTGTGTCCATGCATGCTTCATAGTGTACCGTAAACAAGGTTTTAAACCACAATTGTGGTTGTGGTTGTGTCGTGATCGATAACATTGATGTGACCGCAATTGTGGTCATTGTGTGGTCGTAAAGACATAAAAAATCTTGATGTCATGGACCCGGATCGCCTGCAACTGGAACTCTACGTAGTTTTATACATTAAATGATATTGGTCGACAATCCAAGATTAGTCGACTTAGATTATACAATAACAAAATCAGTTTTAAACGATCTCGACTATTGAGATGAGAAACCTAATGATATAGTTATTGCATGAAATCCAAATCCATGTGCTATTTATTATATTGCTTCTCTTGCTAGTATATGTCAACCACTACCATATTATACATATCATTTTAATGTTGTTTCAGGTAAGCATGAAAGATCTCTCAACCAATGCTAACAAGGATATTAAGCAAAAACCAAAGCAAGATATAAGCAAGACAGAAATGAGTCAAATGACAATAAGCACCCTCAAAACTTCTAATGAGTGACTTCTTGACTCTTGTAATTAATCTACCAAATAAAATCAACTAATTATGTGTGTCTACTAGTATTGAGTGGGAAGCAGAGCAAAAATGACATTTAGCACCCTCAGAGCTTCTAGTAATGAGTGACTTCAAAGTTCTTACATTAATATGTCAAATAAATTCAACTTGTGTGTCTAATATTAAGGTGTAATTATAATGGTTGGATTTTCTTGTAGATTGTAATTCTATTATTCTATTTGTATAACTTCTATTCAGTACGGTACATAATATCAAGTGCTTGGAATGAGATGGTTGTTTGTTATAATGATTTGCTTTTCAATTTTTTTTCTTTTTCTTCAGCCATAAAAACAATGTATTCACAATTAGCTGCATAAGTGGGAGAGATAATGCTATATATCAACCATTCCCATAGACTTTTTTTTAGTTGAGTTTCTAAAGACTAATAAACTATTTCATTTTTTCTGAAGTATCACCTAAATCTTAAGGAGAGTGAAACTCCAATAAACATGAAAATGGAACTTTCGCAAACACTTATGAGAATCTAAACTTCTAGCCATGTACTTTTTATCGTTGAGAAATCAAAGGTGTTGGTCGAATTACGATAGTGATACGAATTTAGAGGGTGTGAATAGATTTCCTTTAAAATAATTGTGCGTAGAAATGGTTTTTTAAAAATACTTTTGCAAGTCGATATGACTATTGGAAATGTGATTAAGAATACTAAGATTACTAAACTATAACAATGTACACAATAAAATGAACTTTGAATAAGACATTCATAGTTGATTTAATGTTACACAATCAAATATCAATTCGTCAATTGCAAACCTCAAACATTCGCAAATCAAACCTAAACTTAAACAAAAAATTACTACAAATTGAAATCACAAAACTTAGTTCATTGAATGAATAACTATTGTAAATGCAATGTTCTTGAAACAAAAACTAGTTATTAAAGCTATTAATTACTTGGCACACAATCAATCCAACTTATCACAATTCATCAATTAACAAGCAAATTTATACGGAAATGAAAAGATAAGGAAAGAAAATATGCCGGATTTGTAGTGGTTTCTCTAATCATCCTTGCTATGGGGTACATCTACTTTTCGAAGAAAATCTACAGTCTTCCACTATGATTGAATGTTTGCAGTGTGCTAGAAGGTTTGATTACAAATAATTAACGAAGCATAGGACTATTCAACACAAAAGATCACCAAAATTCTAAACTACTTGTAGCAAGATCACCTCCAACTTGATCTAAGTTCGAAATCCACGAACTCGACACCTCAATCCTTTAAATCTTCAATCCAATGAGATCCTTCAACAATCTTCGTCAAGATTTCTTCTTCCCTATAGATTCCTTCAATTTCCTTTAAAATTAATGAACAAGAAAAAAAAACCTTGCTTGTAGAGGAAAAAAGAAAACTTCTTTTGTCATTTGAAACTTTGAGCACCTCAAATTCCTTGAAAGATTCAAACCATTACACAATCTACAATTGTCCCTCTAGAAAGTGATTTTAGTCGCAGCCAAAATAATTTTGGTTACACTCCAAAATAACCAAAATACCCTTAAAGTGAAATAAATTTCCAATTGCATCATAAATTTTTTCAATGGTTTATCTCCTTCTCGTAAAGTATATTCCTCTCAAATTGACTTAACTCTCACAAACCAAATTTACATAATCTACATAAACTGAGTTTATATTTCTTTGAATATAAACTGAATTTATGTAGCTTAGGCGAACTCGTATTATTTACAAAAGATACATAAAGTTAAGTTACACGACCAAAAACAATTCCAATATTATCAATATATTTTGATTAAAATTAGGTATAATGAAATGAGTTGCACAAGTCTTCCTTATTATAGATCTTTGAGATGTAATGTTTTGCACCTTCTTTTTGTTTTGATGTAAGCACTTTTGTTACTATGGGTTCTGGCCCTCTCCAGATCTTTTATAGTATTTCTTTGCTTGATAAAAAAAAAAAAAATTGCCCCATATGCACTAGTAAGGATGATCATAATCCTTTGTAAATTTTCAACCTTGCCTTGTAATCTAAGAAAAGCAAATGGTGACAATTAACATTGAGAAAGAAGGGCAATTTGGACATTTAACATCATCATCGTCCAGTGTTGTTCTGAGTATCGGGCAAGTTACCTTTGTTTCCTACGTTGTCTGTCTTCGCAACCTCAATTTCCACAACCCACAAATCAAAATGCAACCTTTCTTCTTCCTCCTCCTACTATTCACCTCTTCCTTCATTCCCACGCAATCACAATCTCAATCTCAACCCAAAAACCAATCTTTCATATCCCTATTAATCACCCAAAACGGTCTTAATTTCGTGAAAAACATACTCATTGAAAAAGCAATTTCTTCCATAGTTTCACTCCAATTACCCAATATTGAAAAGGGTACAAGAATTCCAATGTTGGGTGGTGTTTACTTTGTGCTTTCTAATATCACAATATATGAAATTGATGTTGATTCCTCTAATGTTAAGCCTGGTGAGAGTGGGATTGAGATTTTAGCTTCTCGGGTTAGTTGTAATTTGAGTTTGGATTGGTATTATGAGTATAGTAGTATTTGGTTTGGTCCTGTTAAGGTTTCTGATAAAGGCTCAGCAAAAGTTCAGGTATGAAAAAAATGATCCTTTGTTTGTGTTTGTTATTGATTTTGGTTTTGTATGTATATGTGTAGAATGGTGTTTAGATATGTAGAAAAATTGTGTTGCTAATTGAATAAACAACTTAATTAAGTGCTTATAGTATAATTTTAAGTGTTATCATATAAGTGTCTATGTATAAGCTATCTTTTTAACAGAAGCTACGTATAGTTGAACTGTTTTCGTATAAGCTATAAGCTGCTTTCATAAGCTACCATACTGAACTTGTGGAAATAAGTTGAAAAGTGCTTATGGACATATAATAAGCAGTAAATATATGACACATTTATTGATCTGGGCCGTCTGATCTTAAATCAGTGGTGAAGACGATTTAAAGATGATTTGGTAAATGTGTAATGTGAGCCGAGCAATGTCAATCAATGGCTGAGATTAACTGATGTAATGTGTGTATCCCTACCAATGTCAACTTATTGAATGATAAATTGTATTGCTGCACTAAATATGGATTATGTAACTTATAGATGGCTGAGATTAACAATACATGTTTCTTGTTAATATTAATTTTGTTTCGATATTTCTTCATTTTCTTGTAAAAATGTAACGAAAAGGGAATTTGATAAGTGCTGATTTTGGAAAGGTTGAAGGCATGGAAGTTGAACTTAAATTGGGATTGGAGAACCAGGAAGGATATTTGGATCTCAAACTTAAGGACTGTGGTTCTTCTGTTAAAGATATTTCAATAAAATTGGACGGAGGTGCATCTTGGCTTTATCAAGGGTATGGCAGCGATAACCATGTTAGATTCTAGCTCATTTCATATGTCACGTGTCACTTTTATGTGACAGAAAATGATTTTATGGTGTTTTGACTTTTAGTTTTGATTCATATCTAACAGGATTCTTGATGCTTTTGAAGGGAATATTGGATCAGCAGTAGAAAATGCTATCACCAAGAAACTTGGAGAAGGTATTACAAGGCTCGACTTGTATTTGAAAAGTCTTCCGAAGGAGGTTCCGGTCGATGATCACTCTTCGTTGAATGTAACTTTTGTCAACAATGTTTCACTAAGTGAGTCGTCGATTGGGTTTGAAACAAATGGGTTATTTATAGAAAGAAATGATTCCCTACCTATTCGTAACCTCTGGCACAAGAACTCAAAACTTCCAATTCTATGCACAAATTCATCGAAAATGCTAGCCATCTCTTTAGATGAGGCTGTTTTCAACTCTGCATCATCCTTGTATTATGATGTAAGTTTTGATGTGTGGTTATGGTCTTAAACAGTGTTTTAAAAACTGAACCGGACCATGATCCAAAGTTCTTGTCTGTTTGATGTCTGGTTCGGATTTTAAAACATTCGTTTAAAGCATGAATTTTCTCAACATAATTTTTTTTTACTATGTCATTGGATTGTATTAGTGTTAAATGAGAAATTTTTTCGATGTTCAGGCGAAATTTATGCATTGGATTGTGGACAAAATACCAGATCAATCTCTATTGAACACTGCAGGATGGAGATTTATTATTCCTCAATTGTACAGAAAATACCCAAATCATGAAATGAACTTGAATATATCTTTGTCTTCTCCTCCGATTGTGGAGATTTCAGATCAGAAAGCAGGTGTTGAAATATTTGCAGATTTAACAATTGATGTTTTGGAAGAAGATAAAGTAATACCAGTAGCATGCATCTCATTGGTAAGATCTTTGATATTAATGAACTTCATTTTTTGCCATAATTTATGTGTATGTTTTTTCCTTCACCGTTCTGATTCTCTAAGTATATTACTTTGGTGTTACTATTACCTTGGTGCTATTTTAATTATGATGAATTATATGGGCTAGTGGTGAATGTAAGATGAAGCTCGATTGAAGACAGTGTTGTCAAATAGTGGCTTTAGCGCTATAACGTAGCGGAATTCAAACAAATTGCTATTGTTTTACACTATGTTATTCAGTACAAAATGTTGCCAATTAGTGGCTCTAGTAGCGCCATAGTGTTGTAGCATAGTGGAAATAGCACAAATCGCTGTTTTCTGTGATCCACAGTTGACAACAGTAGCTCAAGAAGACTGAGTTTAAAGATTAGATGTTTAGTTTAGTTTTTGAATTTAGTGCTGCTAATTGTTATTCAAAGGATTTACTAATATATCATAATTATATCATAAGTTTAGTTTGATTTCATGTTTTTCTACATGGAATATATTTAATCCAGACACTATCTGTTTATTTAAAATGCAAAGTTTGTAAAATTCATCGTATCATATCTTTATTCTTGTCTTTGTACACCTTACGATAAGTTGTCGTTTCTTGTTGATCTTTTACACTAACCACCATTGCTATATTCCATCTTGTTTGCACAGATGATTCAAGCTTCAGGTTTGGTCAAAGTAAATGGAAATAACCTCGTAGGTACCATCAGATTGGGTGACTTCGGAATGTCATTGAAATGGAGCAACATTGGCTATCTACGAATGTACCTTATTCAGGTAAGTTTTTGTTGTTACATGTAACAGAGTGTAATAATATGTACAAACAATGAAAAAAAATATTAAGTCATCCAATCATAAACCATCATGAGTTCACGTTTTAATGTTACTTCTTAAAACCTGTGTTTAAATATCAATACGGTGACATATGATTGAATTCCTGTGTAAAATTTCTTTATGCTTTTAGTGGATAGTTGTTCAATCCTAACATACATAGGGTATGTTTGAATTGGCTTGTTGAGATTATCTACTAAGATAAACACTTGTGAGATTGAGAAGTTTTATGGAAACATCTTATGACATGTCCAGAAGCTGTTTTTAACTTATTTCCATAAGCTCTCTAGGATAGCTTATGGAATCAGCTTATAGCTTATATGAGAACTGTTTGATTTTATAATATCTATCTTTTGTTATAGAAATAGCTTATATATAAAACACTTACATACTAAGTACTTATGTCATAAACGTTTAAATAAGTTTTTTTATCCAAACATGACTATTGCGAATAAACTTTTTAATTTTAAGATGTCCCATTGATGAAGGGTGTTTTATTCTTTTTTTTTCCTGCAGCCAGTTATGTGGACGATTATCGAAACAGTCTTCTTGCCATATGCAAATGCACATCTAAGTAAAGGGTTACCCTTGCCCATTATTCATGGTTTCACCTTACAAGATGCAGAGATCATATTGTCATCCTCAAGAGTCGCAGTTTGTAGTGATGTATCTTTTGCAGAATCAAACAAGCATTTCTTACAATCTCATTGAGTAGATCAAATGTGTTTTTTTTATGCATTTGTAAATATTTGAAGATAGAAATCAAGATGATATCTTGACCCAAAAAAAAAGAAGAAATCAAGATGATATGTCTCCTTGTGCAATCTTCTATTTGTTAATTGTTCAGGTAATGGGACAACCATCACGCTTAGATGTAGATTCACAAAATACATGCATCAATGCGAATACTTGCTTGCTAGTTGCTGCTATCAATTCTCATGTAATTGGAGGGTTTAGTCATGAACAATATACCTAAGTATGGCAACGTGAGTTAACACACGTTGCGTGATTAACTCACGCTAGTGTTAACTTCAACGTGAGTTAACTCACGTTGCCCTTTACACTAGCGTGAGTTAACTCACATTCATAGCAGACATCAGTTACTGCATTTAATGCAATGCAGTAGTTGTATAGAATTTTGAAACATAATCGCACGTAAACGATTCAAATTACACAAAATCATCGTTTTTCTCACAATCACATAATCACACATAAATGATACAAACGGTCTAAATTACACAAATTCGCCGGTAATGACCCGTAATCACTTAATGACACGTAAACGATTCAAATTAGATCGATTTGTCCTTAATTTTTCAAAATCACATAATCTCACATAAACGGCCAAAATTACTCAAATTCATCGTTAACGATCCGTAATCACTTAATCACACTTAAGGACACGTAAACGATCCAAATTACACCAAAACGGTGGGAAAAGTATTAAGCATATTAATTGAGTCCGGATGAGCAAAAAATAAGTCTTCAAGAGTGGTTTCCTCACCATTTGCTTTTGTGAAATAGATGTATTGATGCTTCTCCAACTTTGAAATCAAGTATTGCATCTCCGTCTTGTCCTCTCTTTGCCCATTGGGCCATCTAGTTCGTGCATTGTACACTTACTTGATGATAGTCACACTTTCTTTGTTTTTTTCCTTTAAATCCGTGAGAATATTCTTAGGCAGCGTCAAACTCTTTGTCATGTCGATAACTCTTTGTCTCTCCTCCGCTTTTAGTCGACCCGCAAGAAGGTGGCCGGTTAACTTTGGCGCCAAGTCATGGTTGTGAATTCCACAAAGCATTGCAATCCACCATTCTTGTGTATTCTTCTCAAAGAAGCATTTCAACCTAAACGGACAGTCACATTTCCTTGAGCATGTGTCTTCAAGCTTCAGTTTCTTCCTCGTCTTAGGTGGCTTGTATTCACCACTCCTTTCATATTGCATTGTCATGTATGGTCTTATTGAACTAGATTTATCTATAGAAATAGTAAATCCGACCATTGCCGCTTGTCAACGAACCCAACCAAGTAATTCTTCTCGATCTCTCCATCTTTCATTTGTTGAAATAAAATGACCTGGTATTTACTTGAATAACATGAACACCGGTAGGTACCGGTTTATGTTTTTCTTCAAATTTTAAAGTCACCGATAGGTATCGGTTTTGGTTTTGCTTGGTTGTGAACAATGTGAGCTTGAAAAGGAATTTTCACTTTAAACTTCACATCTTTAGTTGGTTTGACATCGCCGGACGCTACGCCGGAACCTACGCCTACTTCGGAAGCTTTAATTTTGGCCGGTTTCGGTTCAATGCCATCATCCGCCATATTTTCAACCATATCACTCTATGTATATTGAAGAAAAAAAATAACAAGGAAAAAATAAATAAAGAATTTGTGCAGCAAGCAAAGCAAGTGAAAAAAAGTGGCGCTAAAATTCAAATTTTGGGCATCACAGTAGTGTGACTTAAGTCACGTTAGTGTTAACTTCCTGCGTGAGTTAACTCACGCAGCCCATACAACTAGCGTGAGTTAACTCACGCTGAGCCCTATCATATAGTTCAAAAAACTGACGAACCTTGCAGAAAAACCAGGTAAAATGAAAGAGTTTTGAGGATACATTACCTGTTCTGCTAGCCTTGATGAGCGTACAAACTTGCTTCCTGACGATTTACAATGATTTGGAATGAAGATTTTGAACCAAAAATTCGCGCTTTTTGGGTTTTTGGAGGTGGAGGGAAAGAAAAATGGAGTTGTGTGGTTGCTGCTGGGTTTTGTTAGAAAATAGTACTCGGCGTGACTTAACTCACGGATGGGCAAAATAGTCAATTCAGCTGGGAGAGAATAATTTTTGTTGAGTAAAGAGCAGAATTCTAGCTTCAATTTGCCACTCCAAATTCATCAATCTCTGGATGCACTAGACTAAAGTGGGAATAGTTTTCAAACAAGTATCCATCCAAGTGTCCGTATTAACCGGTGCCTTGGAGCCACTTTCAATGACAAGCTTGGACACCCCCAATAACTTTAGTATGTGTTTGTTTCCACGTTGAGGCAATTGCGAAGGTGCGTTCAAGAGAAGCTACACTTTAAAGCTTCTTGTTATCATGGATTCACGGTAAAAATGGATTTGAACATACGTTTTTTCATTGGATATGGATCCAAACATATGCTTAGTCATCTTTGGTATCAACAACATTCTCCTCGCACCATTACGGTGAATGTGCCCTTAACCCATCAACCAACATATCACCCAACGAAGCCCCCACAATTCACCTTATACATGTCTAATTTGCCGGTTCCACCATAGTTGGTTGAGCTTCACCCATTTCTTAGGAGGAAGCTTCCATCGCACAAATATTGCACAATTATAATATAAGCCACAATATCGCTAAACGAAACAATTATGCTCAATGTCCCATGACAACTCTTCACCTTTGTCATTTCACTATCCATTTGTTGTATAAGTTGTATCTCATAAATCGCCATGAATACTTTTCATATGCGAATTGATTAGCAAAAATACCCGTTTTCATTTGTTACCTCATTATTTTTAAAAATATATATATCAGAATAAAAATAATCCTAATAGCTTTAAATTTTAGAAATTTAAACTGAAAAATCTTAAAAAAAAAACACCCATAATGTCATTAAAAATACAATTTTGTTAAAATTTGGAAATGAAAATAAGTTTTCCAATCCTTCAAAAAAAAAAAAAAAGTTTTAAAAGGAGAAAACATTAACCTTATCTTCCCCTAAAACACAACATCATCATTGTCTCAAAGACAGTTTCCAAAACCCACTCTAAACCCTCTCAAATCCATGGCGACTCTTCCACTTCGCCATTTCACCACACAAATGCAAATCCCTGTCACAAACCCCACCTTCAAACCCCCTCAAATTTTCCCATTTCACCACACAGTCCCCTCTCCAAAACAACAATTTTCCTTCCCAACCCACATCACCAATTCCATTAAAGGGTCAGGTTATTTATCCGAAATAAGCAAAGCAATCGATTACGAAGAACAGTACCGTGTTGCGAAATCGCAGGTTCAACGTAAAGGTTTGGACTTGGAAGGATATTCAATTGAAGGAGTTTCAATTGGTGGACATGAGACTTGTATTATTATTCCTGAGTTTAAATGTGCTTTTGATATTGGAAGATGTCCCACTAGAGCTATTCATCAGAATTTTGTTTTTATCACTCATGCTCATCTTGATCACATTGTAAGTTTCACTTCCCAACTTTTTGTATCTACCAATGATGTTTTCATTTGTGATTTTTTTTTTACTGATTTGAGTTAGCTAGTGTTGTATGAGTGTCTGACATCGAGAAACACGGCTAATTTGAGGAATGTTTGTGTTTTATTTGTTCAAATTCATTAAATAACTGATGTATCTGGTCTATATTATAAACCATATATATTATCTGAAAAATAATCTTTGCTTATATTTGAGACTAGAGGGAGTATTCAGTATTGTCAAATAGGATAGCAGGATTTAATTAATAGACTATTATTGTTCATTGATATGCGATTTAGTACAATGTTGTTAAATAGCGGCTATAGGAGTGTTATAGGTTTGTAGCGTAGAGGAATTTGAAAAAACAATTTTTTTTTCTTTCTGGGATTTGTATTTTGTAATTGACAATATTGATGCTCATCATGGTCACATTGTAAGTTACCACACTTTTGCTGCCAAAGTTGTACTATTTTTGGTGTTTTTTCTGTGTGTGTATTTGGATTAGTGTGAAAGGGAAAAGTAAGTTACATTTAATATGTACTAGTAGGGTTTTAAGTTAAGGTAAGTGACGGAACAATTTTTTATGTTGTTGAAACTGCAATGCAACTGCAACTGCTGCGTCATCAGTTGCATTTGGCCATGATTCTCAGTAGTATTAAGGATTGCAGCAGTTACCGTGTCTGCTATTTAAAACCCTGATAGCATGCTATCTGAGTATATTTAAGTGAGATAGCTTCTGAAAAGATTATGACAGAGAAGTTAACTTTATTATAATTGTGTTAATATTAGGGGAAAAGGTTAGTTGCATATGCCATGCTTTATCAAAAACATATTTCAATGAGAGTGAAAAAATTAAGACTTAGATACCAATCTTAACTTTTAGATTAAATAAGAGAAAAACTTAAGACATTGAAGCTTGATTTTGATGAATAAAGGAGGGAAATGTAGCTTATATGTAGTATATCTTATTGAAATATGCGTAGGTGTTAGAGGTTCTGAAGAAATTAAGGTGTAGAAGCTAACTTCAACTTATGCAAGAAATTTTGTAGAGAAAAATATCATTTATTGGATAATTCTTTTAACACTTAGTTTCAGAAGTGTTTCTAGAGAAGTTTAACCAAACTGTCTCTATGTTGATTGTTGATGAAAGTTCGCGTGGAAAGGCCTATACCCACAATGTATGAATCCTGCTACAGCGAGAACTCTATAGCAGCAGATTTCTCTATTTTTATTGATTGAAAAGTCAAATTCATAATAGATTCTTATGGAGCTTGGTAAAGAAAGTAACTATTTCTACTAGAACAAAGGCCTATTTATAGTTGTAAAAAGATTTAACACTGATAGGTTATCATATCATGTACAACTTAGGTAATCTAGTGCTGGCCTTTCTTTTCAGTTTTCAAATTCTTAATCCGTGTGTATTGTTGTAAATGTTGTTTGACATCCTAGTACTTTTTTCGTGAGTTTTACCATTCCATGTCTCTTTGTATGACTGATGAGTGTAAAATTAATATAAGCTCGTGATGATTTTGAATGATTTAGGGAGGGCTGCCAATGTACATAGGAAGTCGTGGTTTATATAATTTGAAGCCTCCCACAGTATTTGTACCTCCTTGCATCAAAGACGATGTTGAGAAACTGCTTGACGTTCACAAGACATTGGGCCAAGTTGAACTAAATTGTGAATTGGTTGCTTTGGATGTCGGTATGTGTCATTTGTCTTTCTTTGGTGGTCAGGGGTTATCTTTGAGGAAATGATTTGTCAATTTCCATTTCAGGGGAGACGTATGAAATACGGAATGACCTTGTTGTTCGACCGTTCAGAACACAACATGTTATACCAAGCCAGGTATCAATATTTGAACATACCTTCTTGTGCAAAAGCATTTTCAAACAAAGTTCATGGCCCAAATTAGCAGTTTTGGGCTACAATTGTGTTTTCATCTTTAGTATTGTCTTTGATGCCAGATACTTTCAGTCAGAAATTTTGTTAAGAAATTTCATCCTCGTGTTTTCGTCCATGAAACATATGCTTGTTTTGTTTTTCTTTTAAATTTAAGTTGTGTATTTGGTATACTTTTCCTGTACTCTTTACAATTTTTTTGAATTATATAATCTGATATATTTTTTAATTTTTTTAAATATATATGACAAAAATAAAGAGGGTTAGTGACCTCCTAAAACCTATCTTTTCCGTTTGAGATTTGGATGCATGAGAAATGGTAAAACTTTATGACCGCCATATGCAATTTGTGAAGAAATGCCCATCATACCGGCGCCATAGACTGGGTGTGTTATGCAGCGGATTTTTGGCCTTCTGCCATTGACAACAACATAGTGCTTTGCAGATCTCTCGGTTACATGGATCATAATGCAAACCTGGTTATGTTTTGCAGGGTTATATAGTCTACTCAATCAGGAAAAAGCTGAGGAAACAATACAGTCATCTGAACGGGAAACAAATTGAGAAACTAAAAAAGTCAGGTGTTGAGGTCTGTAATATCGCAAACTCGATTCTGATTTGAATTTATTATCTTTATTTTTAATGAACTCTTGTTTCTAGATTACAGACACTGTACTATCTCCTGAGGTAGCCTTCACTGGGGATACTACATCAGATTTTATGCTCGACCCACTTAATGCCGATGCATTGAGAGCAAAAGTTCTTATAACCGAGGTACACCATAATCTTTTAATAGAATGGTTCCAATATTGACTCGAGTTTAGCGTACTTAGAGTTGCAACATGATCACCTGAAATCCATAGAAATAGATGTTAAGAAATCAAGTATGGGGAAACATCTTAAAATATATCACCTTCAAGTTTTTCTCATTTCACAAATTAAACAGATTTATAATTTAACATTTTCTCTCAAGTTGGAGACTTGTCCTTTTCATCTGTACTTGGTTATTGTAGACTTTGGAAAGGAAAAAAAAATAGCAAAAAGAATGAGATTATAGTTTTCATATTCATGAGGTTAGAATGATTTGATAATTTAGGGATAAGAATGGGGAGCCTTGGCACAACAGTTGGAGTTGTTGTCGTGTGACTAAAATGTTATGACCATGATTTCTTACTTCCCCCCAATTCCTCTCTATTTCCATCATTGTTTGATTGATTCAATTGTTGAAACTATTATAACAGGCAACTTTCCTAGATGATTCAACCACAGTAGAGCATGCACGCCAACATGGTCATACCCATATATCTGAGGTAACATGACATCTTTCATTATTTTATTGCTACTTTGTAGACAAAATAAAGGCGCACAAGGATGAACTTTCGCCTCTCTCATGCACGCCCTTCCTCATTTTACTCAAGTGTCTACATTCAATTTAAAGCTATATCTTATTATCAACAGCTTTTTTGTTGCCACCTAAAGGTTTTACATTATAGTTCAACCAAGTATATAGCTGATTAACCATGTTATGATTATGACATACTGTGTATGAATTGATCTCATGCCATTTCAAGATACAAAAACCTAGAACTTCATACACGCTCTGACAATTCCATACTTCCTGATGTTGTAAACATATTTAATTATGTAGCTCATTGAAAATGCTCAGTGGATTCGCAACAAAACAGTTCTGTTGACTCATTTTTCATCAAGATACAATATAGAGGTACTGTATAGTTTTCTTTCAATAGTAATTCTATAGACTTGCATCCCTCAAATGGGTCATATGTGCGTGATACTAATTAGATGTAAAACTTTTGGAGGGGGGATAACCAATGTTGTCAAACAGCGGATGTAGATTTTGAACAAATTGTTTTTGTTCTGCACTGCACTATTTTGAACAAATTGCTATTATAACACCATAGCATAGCAGAATTTGAACAGCTCGTTTTTTTTTTGCGTTCCACAGTTGACATTGGGCATAACCATTAACCTCTAGTAGCACCACATTAATTTTGCATTTTGCAATGATGTTAAGTGCTTTTTTAACAAATCATTGAATAACATAAGCACTTTAACTGCAGGATATTCGTCAAGCTGCGTCAAAATTGGAGTCCAAGGTATCAGCAAAAGTGGTTCCGCTTACAGAAGGCTTCAAATCACAGTACTCATAGGTGTTCAAAGCCAACACAAGTTGCACCATTATCCGTGTATCAATGAGCACCTGGAGAAAGGATGTAACAGTCTATAAAAAAGAATGTTACTAATTTCATTGTTTCTTGTAAACTAGTGAATTGTAACTGTAATGTAATTACAATTAGTTCAGCGCTAGAGATGTTATATGGCTTAACATTTAGTCTATTTAAATGTTTCTAAATGCCTTAAAGCCAGTTCATTTAGATGACTTTTGGTCCAAAACAATGATTTAGACCTAAATAGGTTATATTCCTCAAGATATTATGTTAGAGATTGATTTCAGTCATATTGTCCGTATGATTCAAAAAGATCTACTTCCAGTCTTAGGCCTTTTGTTAATGAGGTCATTTCTCTTCTACATCTTCCCGGATGGAATATTTGTCTCATATATTTATCGTGAAACTAACACTTCTGTGTATGCGTTTTGCATTGAGAAGTGATGAAAAGATAAATGTTCCACTTTTCATCCGTAGATTCTAATCTCTTGAGAGTATGCTCTTTAGACTTGTTCATTAGTTTTTCCTTCCACCAAATAAATAAGGGTGCTGTTAACCGGTGCTTCCAGGGCAATGGTTAAGGAATCCAAAAAAAGAAAATTTAAATTAAAAATAATACTTTTTGACTTTTGAGAAATTGATTACACAATTTCCGATACAAAAGTTACTATATTTGCTTCCTTAACCAGTGTCCTGGGAGCACTGATTAACATTTTCCAATAAATAAATAATCATTATTTCATAAAACTACAAAGGTATTAACATGAAAAGGGAGGCCTTGTAGAAACATGCAATGTAACCATGACTGACTTGACAATAGGTCTCCATAAATGTTCTCCGTATTTTCTTCAAATATCAAATGTAACAAATAATCATAAATACCAGGTCGATTTGATAAACATTTCAAGTGTCGGGTGCAGCGACAAAAAGATGTCTAGGGATGTTTAGAACATGTCTAAATTACCTAAGCACGTGCACTAACAAATGAGGAAAAATCATATGATGTATTTACTTTATTTACTAATGCGTGTTTGCTTTCTCAAATAAAGACCACAATTTATATCTATCATAGTCATAATGAACATTAAACTTAAAATGTGAATAAAATTTTATCATATATTTATTCCCATTTGACGGAGGATCGACATTTAGGCTAACAATTGTCATGTTGTACGGATGGATAGGAGAAAAACATGTATGTGTAGATTTGACTGAGTTTCACCACTTGCTGGACAAACAACCCTCATAGCTGCATTAAGCAAAAAGACCAGACATGTTCTGACAATCAACATATTTTGAGTAACATTGTATTTGACATTTTTAACTTCTTTACACCAAAGGTTGTTTACCCTCTACATAGAATTCAAAAGGTTATGCATAACAAAGTAATGTCTCTAAGTCAAGGGCCGACCCGGACATGGTGGTTTGGTGTGGGTAAATTATGAAAGAAACTATAAATTACTATATGTATCAATAATGTGAAGCAATGACATATAAAACTCTAGAGTAAATTGGCTTTGGCAAGTCTGTCCCACCTTCATGGCTCAGGTTTGAGTCTCATCAACCCATTTTTTTTGTATTTTTTAACAAAAAATGTTTAAAAAAGGAGACGCTGAGAGTTGAACTCAAGACACATCTTTCATTAAAAGACTCTCTACTGTTAGGATAAGCATAACAACGTGAAACAACAACTTGCTTGGGCGAGTCCATCCACCTTAAGGACTCAGGTTTGAGTCCCATCAACCCACTTTTTATGATTTTTTAACAAAAATGTTAAAGAAAAGGAGGCGTTAGGAGTTGAACCCAAGACACACCTTTCATTAAAAGACTATCTACGGTTAGGCTAAGCATAAAAATGTAAAACATAAATGACATATATCATATATAATTAGTTTTTTTCGGTCTAGTATATTAAAAAAAAAATTGGATAATATTCTGATGTGGCTATAGCCATACTCAGTCATACGGTGGGTCCGTCCCTGCTCTAAGTCCATGAATATTGTGTCTATGATAATTAATTTTGTAATTCAAAAAAGTTTAACAACACGAAGTAATGTCTATAATACCATGCATATTCATGTGTAATCTCTCTCTCTCTCTCTCTATATATATATATATATATATATATATATATATATATATATATCTTCTATATCTATATTATATATAAAGAAAATAACCTCTTCAACTCTTTTGAGTTGCCTTTTTCTCTTTCCAAAAATACCCACAATTTTCAATACAAATAACACATGTAACAAATAGATAAGAATAAATTTAAATATTAAAAAAATGTAACAAACATAAGGGAACTTAGGTTTTTACTTCAAAATGTTTCTTTATAGATCACATAGAAGATAAATGGACGTGGAAGGCGGATTCATCTTCTATTTATACAGTTCGAAGCGCATACAATTCACTCATTGCTCATATTCGTGTTGAAAATGTGGTGGCAGCACCTCCTATTTGGCATAAGGACGTTCCTTTGAAAGTGATGTTGTTTGTGTGGCGTCTGTTTCACGATCGGCTTCCTACAAAGGATAATCTACATAGACGACATGTTATAGATTTTGATGCTCAAATTTGTGTTGGTGGTTTGAACTGATCGAAACATCCACTCATTTGTTTTTACATTGTAATCTTTATGGCTCGGTTTGGAATCACATTTTATAGTGGCTTGGTGTTGTCACAACATTGCCTCATGATGTAACAGGGCATTTTAATCAATTCAGCTTCTTTGGCGGTGTTACTAAGTTGAGGCAATCAATTTTACATGTTATTTGGTTTGCGACAGTGTGAGAAATTTGGAAGGAAAGGAACAACATAATTTTTAATGCAAAAGATAGCTCAATTATGTAGGTGGTGGACAGTATTAAGTTCTTAACCTTCAAGTGGTTGAAAGTGAAGTTTGCTACTCTTCCCTTTAATTATCATGGTTGGTGGCTTAGTCCGTTTACTTTGTATTGACTTTGGTGTTTCTTCCTTGGCACATCTTGTGCTAGGAAAGCCTTTTGATGTAGTAATATAATTCATTTTAGTCTCTTAAAAAAAAAAATGTAACAAACACGGTATAAATATATATGTTTGATTTTTTTCCTTTATCATTTAAAAAGTGTAACAAATTAAATGAGTATATTTATACTTATTTTTCATTATCCCAAATATACCCTTAAACAAAAATTTTTATAATAAAGATTATTGCTGGTGTCATTAAAACAAAGAATTTGTATTAATTTTTTTTGTTATATTGTTGGTGTTGTTGAAATAGATAATCATGGTTAGTTTCGGTTGTTATAACTTGAAAGCAACACATATTTATATTTTTAGTTTGAATCAAAATCAAAATTTCTTGAAAAAAAACACCGTCAATCATTTTCAAACGTTAGTGCAATAAAAAAACAGAAAATAGACACGTAAGTGCCCGTCTTTTCGTTAGTATATACTCCCTTCGTCCCTTATTATATGACATCTTTGACAATTTGCATTTTTGACCTGACATACTTTGACCATAGTTTTCTACTAATATACAAAGATAAATAATAAAATATAAGATGTTGAATTCGTATCGATTAATATTTTCAAAATATTAAATTTTCAAATTTTTTCTAATAGATAATTAAAGATATTAAAGATAAAAAATCTGCATTGATATGTTTGTCTGAGTCAACTAGGTCATCTAATATGAGACGGAGGGAGAATAAAATTAATCAAAATTGATTTGACTTAAGAATTATATTAGATTTGATTTAAACTTTAAATTAAAATCATATCAAACTTTATTTGTTTCAAATTTAAAAGTACATTGAGTGTTACACTAGTTTTGGTACAAAGTACAACACTAGATCTAAGCACTATAAAAAACCATAGATCATTCACTCATTCACCT
This sequence comes from Medicago arabica, assembly GCA_946800305.1. Taxonomy (NCBI): domain Eukaryota; kingdom Viridiplantae; phylum Streptophyta; class Magnoliopsida; order Fabales; family Fabaceae; genus Medicago; species Medicago arabica. Next base: position 8,458,666 of record OX326970.1, on the reverse strand, counting down.
CTCACGTGCATCATAACCTAGAATCTTCAATCCATTGTGAAATCAAATATTCAATCTTTTTTACTCACAATAACAAAAAACCCAAAAACTAGGTTTCACCGTTTTTCATTCATCTCTATCTCTATAAATTACAATCACAATCAATCAATCAATTAAAATCATTATAATTTCATTGACGATTGACGACACAACACAATCCTTGTTTCTCACTACCTCGTAAAACAACAAAACAAACTTCTTCAAATTTCTTGATCCTCTTCAAAACCCTTTTCTTTAATCTTCTAAAAATCAAATTTTTTTCATCTGGGTCGTTCTTAAATCGTGAAAAGATTTGATTTTTTAGCGTTGATTTGATTCAAACTCGTTGTTTTTTGATCTTGGTCGGATTGATAATGAGGAAAAGAGAGAGGGAAAACCCTTGTGGGGTATGTGGGCACTATCACAAAGTTGAAGAAGGTGAAGTGTGTGGGATTTGTGGTCATAGTGTTCCTGTTGGATCGGAGAAAACTTCGTTGCAAGTTAGTGCTTTTCCTTCTGTGATCTTGCCGGAGTTTCTTTACTTGGGAAGCTATGATAATGCTTCAAGGTCTGAGCTTCTCAAAACTCAGGGGATTTCACGTATCCTCAATGTAAGAATCATGGTTTTTTTTTATTTATGTTTCTTTGATTGATTGGATTGATGATTTAGATTCTGTTTATTCAATGATTGCTTTTTTGTGATTATGATGATGTTTTTTTTTTGAGGTTTTGTTGTGAAATCATGTGTGTGTTGATTGGTTTAATGTGGTGTGATTGTGTTTGTGCATTTGGTTTTGTTGTGTATTGTTTTAGATTTAGGGTTGTCAATTATGGATCGCTGAAAATAGGGTTTGATCAGATTTTGCTATGCCACAATGCCATAACTGCTATTTGAAATTATTAATTTGTTCAAATTCCACTACATAATTAGTTGTGGTTTGTAATAGAACATTATGGCGTAATTTGATCCAAAGGAGGGTTTTGTTTTGGTTTTTTATGTTATATTTCTTTGAATGATTGAATTGATAATTCAGATTGTGTTTATTCAATTATGGCCTTTTTGTGAGGATGATGTTTATTTTTTGATGTTTTGTTACGAAATTATGGGTGTTTTGATTGGTTTAATGTGGCTGGATTCTGTGTGCATTTGGATTGTTGTGTATTGTTTTAGATTTGGTGTTGTAAATTGTGGGTTGTGGAAAATATGGTTTGATCAAATTCTGCTAGCATGTTTTTTGATATTTTTTAGTGAATTTATGGGTTTCTTGATTGGTCTAATGTGGTGAGATTGTGTTTATGCATTTGGATTGCTGTGGATTTAATGTTGTCAACAGTGGATTGCGGAAAATAGATTTTGATCAAATTCTGATTGATTTAGTGTTGTAAACCGTGGATCGCGGAAAATAGAGTTTGATCAGATTCTGCCTTAGCCGCTATCTGACAACATTTTGTATTAAATTGCGTATCTTGCATGAAATAGGGTTTGATTAAATTCTGCTTTAGACGCTATTTAGCAACAAAGGCCACTATTTGACCACATTGATCATATCAAACCTCTAATTGACACAAACTTGTTCGGAGTGAGGTCCTACAATGTGGATTTTGTGTCAGTCATATTATCTCCTATGCTAGGGATCTTGTAAATTAATTTTTGTCACAAAAGGCACATTGCGAGGTTCATTTGGCCTACTAAATGTATATTCAAGGATCAAGGACAAATGGATTGATATTGTATCTTTGGTGAATCAATTTTTGTATTTGCTCTTTTGAAAATATAGTGTCTCAGTGTTGTCAAATAGCGGCCTTACTGTGCAGCTGAATTTGAACAGTCACTATTGTTCCGCAATATACTATTTCGTACAATTTATTATTAACTAATGGCGATAACAGCGCTATCGCAATTTAGCGTAGCAAAATTTAAACAAACCACGATTTTTTGTGATCTGTGATTGACAACACTGAAGTGGCTGGACTGGTTTAGGTATTTTGAGTGAAAAAAGAAATGGAACTTATAACTTAATTTCTGTCTGTAGTGTTTGTTTGGGGGAAGAGAGTTATTTTGGATGGGTGGTGGTATAAAAAATAGAACAAATAAGTTAAATTCTATAATGTGTTTTGGTGTGGTGTTCTTTTCACTCTGCATGTTATATAGAAACTTCGTGTTTGAAAATCTCAACATAATTGTTCTTTGTGGAATTTGAATGATAATGACCACCTTATTTCTTTTGTTCCTATGAGGTTGTACTTGGAATCTGCTCGTACAAACTTCTTGAGTGTTTATTTTGACATACCTTTGCATTTCCTGTTTGTGCAGACCGTCCCTTCTTGTCAAAATCTCTACAAGAACTCATTTACCTATCACTGCCTCCCAGATGACAAAAGTTTCCAATTTGAGGAAGCAAACCAGTTTCTGGGTATGTTCCTTCTCTGCTAAAAATGCACATGTCTTGATCAATGCTAAAGGTGCCTTTATAACTTGTAGTTGTTTTACAATTTTTATGAATACCTATTAAACATGATAAATAAGACATGCTGCTGAAACATCAGTTAGTATGTTCATTTGTTTTTTTTTATACGCTTTCGAATTTATTTAGCTACAATGTCAGCCATACGAGACATTGTTTTGGCAGATTTTAGGCTACCATCATCCATAATTGATAGCATTGATCTTTAATAATGTATCTTATCATTTACGATGTTCTTGTTTGTGATTTAGAAACTAAGTGTCTCTTTTCTACACTCTTCTTTCACCGACTTCGCTAATTAAAATTACTAATTAGATTAATTATTTCATTCTTGACATCTCTAATTTTTTCCAACATGTTTCTTCTGTTTACACATGATAATGAAATCAAAACCAACGCTGCATTATTATTTTGCAGAGCAATGTGAGAGGGATAAGGAGCGTGTTCTGGTTCATTGCATGTCAGGAAAGAGTAGGTAAGATATTGCTCCAATATATGATATAACTGTAAGCGTGGCAGTGACATTTGACACTAATTAGATTGAATTAGTTAGTGATGGCACAAACAACATTAAAAGAATAATTATTATAGTTGACACTAGTCTTGCAAATTGGCAATATTAGGTAGTATATAATATTATAGTTCTCTCTGAGTTACATGTACATATCTCTGGTAGGTCCCCAGCTGTTGTGATTGGCTACCTGATGAAGTCTAGAGGATGGAGACTACCACAGAGTTATCAGTGGGTAAAGGAACGTAGACCTGCAGTTGAATTGTCTGAAGGTATGTTTGTTTTACTGTTTTCAGTTTTGCTTCAGATCAGTAAACTCGTCAGATTTTGGTGTTAGTTGATTACAGATTTTTACTGGCCTAGTTATTTATTTCAAGAGAATTTGAAATCTACGGCATGGAAACTTGATCAAATTAGTCAGCCCTTAGTTAACATTTATTTGTAGCTTTCTAAAATTTAGAATGCGAGAGAAATGGTCAAAGAACAAAAAAGGACTGTAATATTGGTTGTTAAGTGTGAGTTTAGGATGCTCATACATCTTGTTGAAAGGATTTGATTCCTTTAAATTGTGTAGTAAAAATCATCAAGGATTGATATTTCTTCAGGACATCTATGATTTGTCAATCATCATTACCCTCGCTTTAGACGAGCCGAACCTGTTAAATTTTTTGTGATGATCAAAGTGAATCATTTCAGGCTTTGGTTGCTTTTAGCTGTAATTATTAAACTCCATCTTTCTGAATCCATCCATATTTTATTAATGTAGGTGCCCACCAGCAACTACAGGAGTACGAAAAAAAGCTATTTGGATCAGTGGGAAGCAGCAATATGTTGCCTGTTGTTTTCTCACCTGCAGCAGGGCCACATCTTAGCTTTGGCTTCCCAAAGACAAATGATATAGCTCCTCTTCCTGCCTTCGGCTGCACTACAACTCCTTCAATTTTCTCCCGACCACCCTCCGACATAGCTCCTACCAATTTCACATTCGGAGCCGGTCAGAATGTCACTGGAAGTAGTCCTTTTAATACAAATCCATCTAATCCTAATGTCACCGATATTCAGATGGATGGATCTTGATTCTCTAACCAGCAGCAACACCTATGTGTGATTAAGCTACTTGACAATTTTTGGCTTTGTGGGTAAGGTACACCAAGTTTGCCATGTTTCATGTCAAGGTGCAATAATCATAAGTGAAACTTGTCAATTCTATAGTTCTTTTTCTCATTTTCATTTCAAATATTTTCTTAGTTATCAATCACTATGGTTGTAGTATTGAGTACAGCATGTTTTAGTGGCATTGTGCACTAAACATTATCCAGTTCTTTTATGCTACAAATTTTATTATAAAAGTATACAAAATTAGACTGTTTCTCTCTTTTGCGAAATTTGGCTGCGGCAAGAGGCAGCTACATTTTAAGTGTTTGATTTAAAACATTGATTTCTGCTGTGGTGGAGAAGCGCGTCGGCAAACAATGTGATGGATGAGTTTTTTCTGGATACTTCTTTACAATTGATTCTCTTGTCAAAGTTTTAGAAGAAAAAAAAATGTGATGCTTAACCAAAAGATGTCACCACTCACCATTTTTTAATCGACTTGAATTCAGAACGTAACTTGCAAAAATATTTAGAACAAATATGTAATGCTTAATCTTTATTTGTTAAGAAATTTTTATATGAAACTTGAAGTCAACTGCTATCTTTAGAAAAAAAATTGTCTATTATTAATTATTATAAATTACTCGTTGGCCCTAGTTTTTTAGTGAGAGAAACTTCACATTCTTTTTGAATTTTCTTTCTCGAGGGGTGGTTTTAGGTCATTTTTGACCTATAATCACATCCTCTACATCTTTTTCCCCTTTCTTTTAATTTTAAATAAGTATTTTCACACATAGCAAGTTTTTTTATTACGTGTTTTTTGTGATTTCGTCGTCTGAGTGTGGCGTTGTGTTGTTTGTTGTTTTGTGCGGCGTTTGATTTCGTGTCTTGTTGCGATGTTCGTTTTGTTCCTATTGAAAGATCAACTTCAGTCAATTACAGATTCAATCAATGATTTGGGCGTCGACGTTGCAGACCCGGAAACATGGGTATTTCAGTGTCTTAGAATTTATCATTTGTAGATATTTTGTTGTTTCATGCTATTAACTTGGATGTTGTAAGTTTATTCGCAGATTCACCTTTTACGTTTTTAGCCATATTGAACATATTATTGTATCTGGTATTTTTTTATTTATTATAAATCACTATGTGAGCTAACATTATCTCAAGGTATCTAGTCTAGTTTAATTGTTGATGATCAATTTTGTGTTTATTACAACTTAAATTTTGAATAGAAATAGTTTCAATTTGTTTTCTTTGCAAAATGACAGAATTTGATTAGCTATTAATTTAGAAAAATTCAATGGTGAAGTCATTAGGATGATTTTTTTAGTGAAGTCATTAGAATGACCAATCATTAAACAGTTGTATACTTAATGCATGTGACGTCAAATTACACAGTGTATTGCATATTTGCTCATACGGTGTGCTACTATATTTTTACTTATTGCAATTGTGTCCCTGATTAAATCACAACACACAATTTTTTTTTGAATACTACCAATTCCATCTTCTCCATCTTCGCACAAATTCCTCAGTCATCAAAATTTTAAATCGATTTCTTCCTCCCTTTTTCTCTCCAAAATTTCAGATCGATTTCTTCCTCCCTTTCTCTCCCAAATTCCAGATCGATCAAACTGTTGTTCTGGCCCATGACCCAACTTAAATATTCTTTATAAGTTAAATTTGGGTATAAAGTATAAACCCTTGTTAATTATTAACTTTTGCCAATAATCGCTCTATTTTTCTTTTATCGCCCCACGCTCCCTCCCTGCCTGCTTTTGCAATTCTCTATTCCACCTGAAGGTACTTCAGATTTTCTTTCTCAATAATTGCCATGTCTTTTACGGATAGATTGTAGTTTTTTATATAAAGTTCATGCTTCAAATTTGTTATGTTTAATTGAAACAGGTTATTGCTTTGATAACGAAATTAGGTTAGCAAAATCCCCTTCTCCATATGAAGAAGAAAGAGGATTCCCTAAAAGAAAAAAAGTATGATTAAAAATGATTTAATTTGAGCATAAAATCCCCGATGAAAAAGAAATGATCAAGATGAAGAAAAATGAACAATTTACAGATGAAGAAGAAATGACGAACAATTTGCAGATGAGGAAGAAATGACGAACAAAATGAACAGATGAAGAACAAAAATGATTTTATTTTAAATAAAATAAGTTAATAAATTCAAAATAATTAATATTTTGTAGGAGGACTGATTTGTAATAAGGTAAAATTCAGTCTCACACTGGTCCATCACAAAGATACTAGCTGACATGACATCAATAATTATGTTATTGGCTAAATAAGATGACTTTTTCAAAAAAGTCATTTTCTTGACTACAATAATTATGTTATTGGCTCCCATTAATTTAATGAACCGTGTTTGAATAGTTTATCAATAAAATGCTTGGAGTCAAGTAAACAATATTGATATTTAGACAACTTTTTTTATATTCATTAATCTATTATTTTTATCACGCCACTCTTATTTTCTTTCTTTATCTCAAAGTGTATGCATCACAATGACGTGTATGCAACATTTTCCTCGAACAAAAGAGTGTGCAGATCTAATTATATCAAATTTGTTTGGATCTAAAGTTAAAAGTATGTTCCAAAAAAAAAAGTGAAAGTATGATTATTATAAATAACATCGCGTAAATCAAACAAACCAGCTGAAAAGATTGGCTATGGAGTTCTATTTGGGACAAACCCTATCTGCTAACCAGGTGAAGTAATAAATAATATTCTTAGCAAAGTTAAACTAGGACACAAGATCATGAACAGACAACTGAATTGTGTATACGTGAAGTAATATTTTATGTGATTGGTACTATATATGTTCCCTTAATTACTCAATGCATATATTATTTAAAATGGATCATTATTGGTGTCCGATATATATCTGATACCAATTCGTATCAATAGTTTCCAACATATACTTCGAATATATATTCCGTAACGATTTAAATTACCTTTATAAATATTCTTTAAGTTACCTTTTTGTGACATGTACTTGGAATATATGTGTAGTTAAGCATACTTGTTATGATCACATTTTTTTTTGGTGAATATATAAACTTCTTAGGCAAAAATAAATGGAATTTAACTAAATTAAAATGAATTCTGCATAACAATAAAGATGGGAAACAAAAAACAAAACAAAACAAAAAACATAGCATCAAAAATGGAACTCTAAGCTTTGCAACTAAATGCAACTGATTATTCTAACTAAACCCACCCAACTCATCACTTGCAGAAAAAACCTCTCTGTCTTCAAACATCATCATCATGCATCCAAACAAATCAATGTCCCAACACATTAACATTATTGTGTGCAACATCAGGAGAATCATCATGATCACCGTGAACCATCCCTACATGAATATGAGCTTTCATTTTCTTTGCAGTTTTAAAAGTGTCATCAACATCAGAATACAATCCAAGAGAATCATCTTCATCTATGCATTCTTCACCTGCATCTGAATGTTTGCTGTTACATCCTGCAGGTGCACCAGCTGAATGTGCTTCAGTTACTTTCATGCACCAAAATGTTACAAGAAGCATTCCAAAACCAAACACAATCATTGTTTTTGCATTCATTGCCATTGCCATATTGATATTGCTACTTTTGTTTTTCACTACTTTTGTTGTGAAGAATGAATGTTGAGAATTTAAAGAGAGATTTGTTTACTATTTCTAGAGAAATTATAGTTATGGTTAGGAACGTGTTTGCTTGTTACACTTAATTAGAACTAGTCTTAAGGTAATATTACTTGTAATAATAATTAAAAAATTACGTGTATATAAGATTTGACTATAATGTAGGAATTGGTTAAAGACTGAGATGTGGAAATTGGCTATTTTTAGTTTACACGTGTAATTATAACTAACTAATTATTTACAGTACTAGTAAAAATTACTTTATTAGTGCAGAAAAATTGGATCCTTAAAAGTATTCAAATCATGTACAATGGTGCCACTTGTTACTCTTTTGACTAACATATAGTAGGTGTGATGCCAGAAATTAAAATTTATCATTAGTTTCTCTATGGCAAAATCTTATTATGATCGATAGTTAACTTGTGGATTAATTTATTCAATATTATATGTTCATTCATATAGAAATTCACCATTTGTAAGAAAGTTATTAAATTAATGTGTTTTAAATTCTCAGAAGAAATCAATCTCCACGGTTGGTCGTAGAAAGTACCCTAACAAAACAAAAATATATGATATCTAAATTTAGTCACTTGAATCACTCTCAACAGTTTATCCAAATCGGTCAGTATCTAAAATTAATTCCTGAAGTTATAGTATCTTAATGAGTCTCTAATATTGGTCTCTTTATTGTAACATCTAGACATCTATCTAGTAAAGCAACAATGCAATAATTGATACTATAAGATAAGATATTTTATACAACAATACTCACAAATGTCAAATAATAAACTATGATACTATAAAATACAATAGAAAATAACTTTTTTTAGGAGAAAATAATTTATCCAACATATATCTCATTTATAAAAAAAAAGTACTGTTTAATATTTATTTATTTTGTCCACAATATAACAATTATTTTTAAGGGGACAGTATAACAAACTTATCCACCATATTTTTTTGTAGATAAACGAAATGTCTGTCATTATAAACTCATACTCATAAGTAGGGGTGTCGAGGTTCGAACATTGGTCATGGCATCAAAGTTAACAATTTTGACATTTTTGTTTGTTTGTTGAGTTTGGAACTTGGGAACAACTACCCACCATATTAGATAGTATAATATATAAAGAGTTATTTTTTTAGAGGAAATATTCTACTCATTTTCTAGTTTTTTTACTGCCTATCAAATAATTGTTCGAGAAAATGGGAAACAAAAAATAATAAGCTAGTTGTGATTCTTAACGAAAGTTGTCACAAAATGGTTGTTCAAATATTATTTCTCATAGTTGTTTTTTTTTTTAAGGAATTTCTCATAATTTTTTTTAGTGTCAAATTTACTTAATTTTGGTACTTCCTCCCATAAATGAGCATATCAGCCTAGTAGTTAGTAGTTGATAGATAATCATATATACATCATTGTCATTGCTGTCTTATTTCTAAATTAATGATAGGCAAATGAATCTGAAAAAGAAAAAAAAATTAATTGCACTTGTGTAAGGAAATATTACAATAGATTTCACTTGTAATTGAAAGAATTGCAAGAACTAAAGCTGGTTTTTCTTGGTCTTGAAACAGCAAGGGGCAAATGCCACCACCATCTCTTAATCTTGGATTTGGCACCTTCGTTTACCAAAAAAAATCAATTTTTTTGTTAGGTTGGCTTATAACAATTATGTCCCCTACCATGTCTCTTACGAACCATCGGAACTCTACCCTCATTGCTCTTCCTCTGAAGAATCACTTTTTCGTTGTATTAGAGATTGTTCATCCTCAACTTACCTTTAACAAGCTTTTGGCCTCACCTTTGTTGAGTTTTTGTCTAACTTGGATATTTTTAGTTGGCTCAAGCAAGGGCTCACTTCCCATAATGCTTTAAGATAACTTTGTAAATCTTAAAGTACAATTTTATTGTAAAAACTTGAATTTGTAACTTCAAAGGTCAAATCTCAATCGAAACAACTGTAAAATGGTTAAAAATTTTCTATGTTAATTTTCTATACCTAATTCAATTTGTTCCACTTACCTATATTATTAGAGTGCACATGTGTATTGCATCTCATCATAGGTCTTGAATGCTGGTTGTTTGATTTCACAATCTAGTCCCCAAAGTATGCATGTGGTTTATAGACATAGAGTTAGGAATAATAATTAACTTCGATTCAAGTTGCATTCAAAAATTTAGTAGGAACTCTCTTCCCTTAGTCCCTTCTCAAAATGAACTAGAAGTTTTTTTTTTTGACAATAAATTAGACGTTTTGATATTTATAATGCACATGTTTATTGATGACAACAATTATTCATTTATATACTCAAAAATACAAATAGAGAAGAATTAAATAAACCATCAACTTAGTCTGAAACCATCGCTCTCTCTAATTTAGTCTCTAAAAGTGTATGAAATTTGTCGATTTAATTAATCTTTGCCATTAAGATGTTAGGGCATCTAAATTGACAAGTTTTTATATACTTTAAAGAATAAATTGGTATATTTTATATAGTTAAGGGAACTACTTAGTATATTTGTATAGTTCTTGGACAAAACTAGTAAGAAAATGATAGTTAATAACTAAATTGATGGTTTATTAAATGTATTTTCGTCATGTTTCTTGCCTCAACTATCCTTTTCTCTAATTCAATTTATAAATTGTGAGTCATATTTATATTTATATTTATAAGAAGAAGGAAAATAAAAATTATCAAGACTCGTTTCACATTTTATTTTAAAAGTCTTATCAAATATAAATTATGACATTAAATATTTGTACACACTCATATAAATGCATTTATAATGGCATGCATATATAGTTTAGAATTAATACATCTTAAAACTAATTATTTTTTTAAGAAAAAAAAAGTCAAAAAATCATAAATTTATTAGGCTGTTACATTGTCTACGTGGATGTGTTTGCTTGCATGGCTTCTGGAACTAATTTCTCGTCTCCCTTACAAATAAATAGATTTCAATTTATTAGGATTAGGATTGATGTCACTGTTTTATGTTAGCTATTTGTTACTATAGCTTAATAGTGATTATGGAATTGACAACCTTAATGCCTAATCTCTTGAACCAACATTAACCGGGAATCCATTCCCATGTTATCGATTTATAGAAGACAAGGTTATAAAACCCGACTCGGTCATTGATTCAACAGAAGTATTGGATCAATGGTTAGACTATTGGGTTATTTGTTGAATTACACGACTCAATTAGATTAAATTGAATGATTATGTTAGATAACTAAGTATGTAGATTAAATTTGTATGAGTAATAAACCATTTTTTTTGGGTAGTAAGTGAGGGCTTACGCCCAAAAATAAAAAAAAACACTAATGAGTTATACGAATATTCTTAGGCATACAAGTCACAGAAATGTCATAAAAAAAGAGACTTAAGATTTTATTAGGAGGAGTCTCCATAACATGAATGTTAAAAAAGTCCAAAGAGAAGTTAAAATTAGTCATCCAATCAACACTTCGATTTCTCTTCCGTCGGGTATGATTGATACGCACCTGTCAGTTCAACTTTAAAAGGTCTTGTATGTGGCACATCAAGGTGGGTGGTTTGCCATTAATTTTAACTTTCCTTGTGATCATGTCAACCAAATTTTTTGAGTCACTTTCCACTTGAAGATGGTGAAAACCTTGTCTCCAAGCAAGCTACATTCCCAAGTACATTCCCCACATTTCAGCACAGAGAGTCACATGTTTCAATTTTTTGTGAGTAGCCTTTAATCCATTTGTCATTTGAGTTCCGAAAGAGTTCACCACAACCAGCAAGACCTGATGAATCTTTATAGGCTCCATCACAATTAAGTTTAACCCACTCCTCCTGAGGTCTTTTCCAACCAACGAAAATAGTGTCACATTGGCGAACATTAAGAGGATTTTGGGTGTATTTCTCTATATCTTCAACCATCTTGAGAATCATGTAAGAGTGGTCAGTTGGACGTTGAAAGTCATCTTCAAAAATTGTTTTGTTCCTCCACTTCCATATCTGCCAGTAAGCCACCATAAAAATTGTGCTCCATTTTTTTTCTTCGAAATACCATGCAATTGATGATTTATATTCTTGAAGATCCATTCCTTTCAATCAAAAGAAGAAAAAAAATTAGAGATTTGATTCGAAGGGACTAACCTTATCCATATTTGGGTTGCTAATGGGCAATCCCTTAACACATGAATAATGGTTTCATCATCTTTGTCACATCCATTTACTCATGCGGTAATTATTGAGCAACCACTCATGAGCCATCCATATAAAAGTTTGAATTATATGCGGTCCTTTCCAACACCGCAAGACCTTCCAATCTCCTTGGATGAGTTGAGCTCTAGAATTTTGAGAATCATATGCACTTTGAATTGTGAAATCCCTAGCGTTGGCTCCTCCTCAACCAATATTGTCAAGTCCATCAGTGTCTTTAGGTGCACGAATAGCAAGAACCTGTAAAGCAAAGGTAGATGATAAGTTAGAAGTAAGGAAATTATAATCCCACTCTCTTGAGTGGGTTACCACATCTCTCACATATGGAGAGTTGTGTCAATAATAGTTTGATTAGCAATGGACATAAGAGAAGTGCCACTAGAAGCCCATTTATCCATCCAAAAATTAATATTGTTACCATCGCCCAACTGCCACACAATATTTTGATGAAATTGTTCCCAAATAACTGTTAAAGTTTTCCACAAAAGAGAATAATATTATTTATAATATATGGCTACCCTAAGGTCTTTATTCCTCCCATACTTACTATAGAGAACCTTACACCATAGGTCATCAGGCTTGGTGATTAGATTCCAAAGCATCTTCATAAGAAAAACGTCATTCATATGATGAGGTCTCTTAATGCCTAGGTCACCCTCATTCTTAGGAAGACAACAAATGTCCCATCCCATATGACGGGGTTTGTGATATTGGTCAGTATCACCCCATAAAAAGTTCCTTTGAATTTTTTCCATCTCGTTACAAAGGATTTTAGGGAGCCTGACATACTACATATGATAGTAAGGTATATAGCTCAAAATTGATTTAGATAAAGTAAGTATGCCGGCAAAACTTGAGCATTGTTTCTTCCAACCACTTAGTCTGTTTTGAATTTTGTCAATAACGTTATGAAACTTTCCCCTAGTAGCTCTATCTGGACTGATGTTTTCCCCCATATACCTACCCATATTATTGACATGCTTATAACTTGTATACTGTCAAATGTCCTCCTTGAGTTGTTGATCAACATTTTTAGAGAAGTAGATCTCTGTTTTCTGGCTATTGATCTTTTTCCCTGAAGCTTGACAGAAAAGGCCAAGACAGTGTATAATACAATGTGCTAGCTCAATAGAAGCCTCTGCAAAGAAGATCATCAACAAAAAGATAAGATATTTGAGGGTCATACCTACCAGCATGCATGAGTTTCCAATATTAAACAACAACCTGATCTGCAATAATATGAGATAACCGCTCCATACAAATGACAAAAAGATAAGGATACAAATGACATCCTTACCTATTACCTCTCAAAGGTGTAAACATAACTTTCATCCTAGCCAAATTAAATTGGATAGGATTGGTGACTTGAAAACTAAAATATAACATCTATAAAATGAAAAACAATCTAACAAACTAACTTGATTTCATATGCTAATCGCTCAAATTCAAATCTAAAATCATAGTCAAAATATAACTCATTAGTAAATATTCAAATAAATTCAAATTACCACACAAACTCAAATGACAAATCATCAGTCCAAGAACATGATCTATATTGTTACTATGATCCATGCTTTCGGCATTATTGTGTTGAGCATCATCATCCTCATCCAAATATATTCCATCTATATTAACATCAAAATAAATAAAGATTTGCAATTGATATATAATCATAAAGTAAAGAATGAAAATTTAACATTTTAAGTAAAAGAACACATACCAATATTATTTGAAACAGGTTGGATGGTTGTATTGGCAAGATTGTTGTGTATAAGGCTAAAATATGGTTTTGGTCCCTGCAAATATGCCTAGTTTTGGTTTTAGTTCCTGCAATTTTATTTTTTTTGTTTTCTGATCCCTGCAAAATATTTTGTTTTTGAAAATAGTCCCTCCAGGGACTATTTTCAAAAGTAAAATATTTTGCAAGGACCTTTTTCAAAATCAAAATATTTTGCAGGGACTATTTATCTAATAAATGGGTTCAGTCATCATGTGCCACATGTGCAAATCATCACAAAAGTGGGGTCAGGGACCAAAACCAAAACGAGACATATTTGCAAGGACTAAAACCAATTTTTTTTACAGGGACTAAAACCAAAACTAGACATATTTGCAGGGACCAAAACCATATTTTAGCCTGTGTATAATCACCTTCTCACTAGTTAAGAATGGTGGTGGGAATCTTCCAACACGCAATTAGAATGATCATCAAGTGTTTCAATATTAATTTCGGCATAACTTTGAAGTCTCTTATTCCTATAAATCATTATAAAAAGGGAAATGTTAACTAGTGGCACTTCTCTTATGTGTGGTAATCATTGTATCAAAACCCGATTCAAACATTTTCCTTTGCATTCTCCAACAATTTTACAACGTGCCTAATCTTATATCTTAGTTTTTTCTCTTAACATTTTTTTTAATTGAATTTTGAGTCGAAGCTTCTTCAAAACAGTTGTGTCCGTACTTCAAAAGATGCCATAACTAATAACATAGATACAAACATGCAAAACCATAGACATTTATAAATGACACACATAGAATTATTCCACAAGAAAGTGAAGAAACAAAATAACATTAAAAAAAACACAATCATATTCAATCATTCAAACTAAAAAAAATCAAAACATTAAAAAACAATGAAACAATCATAATAAATAAGAATGAAACATAGAAAAATTGAATTATTTTGTGAAATACAGGGCATATGTCACATGTGAGGCTAGAGGTTCCCATATACGAACGTGCGCATATACTTTGAAATTATGGTTTGACATTATCACATATATGTGACAATATTGACTCACACATGCATAGGTTATTAGTTTGTGTGTTTTAATCCATAATCATGATTAACAAACATCTAAGTTTTAGTTTGTTATTTTAGAATAAGTTTGATTAGTTAGTTACAAGAGACTTATTCTCTAAGTCATTGTATATATACTTGCTTGTAACTCAATCACATTGTGTGAATACAATTTTCAATATTCTCTCTCTCTCTCTCTCTCTCTCTCTCTCTCTCTCTCTCTCTCTCTCTCTCTCTCTCCTATCCATAACAAACTCATCAACCACCATAACCAACTTCATCTTCTCCATTGAAACCCTAAATCACAGATTGCTTGAACAACAAGAAACAAATTGTTGCGCTAATAATTGGCATCTAGAGCCTTGGTTTCTCATTCAAGGAAACACGAGAGATATTGTGAGGAGTGAATTTTCTGGAAAACACGAGTGAAGTGTGAAGATTCACAAGTTTCGTGCAAAGCAATCATGACCAACAATGGAGGTTTTGGTACAAGTATACTGGTTCTTGATGGGAAGAATTGGGAAAGGTGGATTGCACTGATGAAGTCACTGTTTGGCGCGTAAGATGTTCTTGAATCGGTGGAGAATGGATATGAAGATCTTGCTGCAAATGCAACAGATGTTCAAACAACTGCATTCAAGGAGCAGAAGAAGAAAGATTGCAAGGCTTTGTTCTACATTCAACAAAATGTAGATTCTAATCATTTTGAGAAGATCTCAAAGATAACAAGATCTAAGGAGGCATGGGATATCTTGGAAAAATACTATGAAGGTAGTGATAATGTGAAGCAAGTAAAGCTTCAATCAATGAGAAGAAAATATGAGTTGATGTTGATGGAAGAAGATCAAAGGATCAGTGATTACATCTCCAAATTGTAATCTGCAGTGAACCAGATGAAGGCATGTGGAGAAGAAGTTTCAGATCAACAAGGTGTGGGTAAGATAATGAGATCTCTCACATCTAAATTTGATTTCATAGTAGTTGCTATACAAGAATCTAAAGATGTTAAAACTCTGAAGATTGAGGAACTTCAATCATCACCTGAAGCTCATGAGATGTTAGTGTTGAAAGAAGTTCCAAAAGAAGTGCTCAATAAGCCTTGCAAGCTCAAACCATCAAGAAGGATGGATATGACAAAAACTCAAAGCAGAGAGGGAAAGGAAAGTTCAAGAAGGGAAATTGAGGTAAGTATGATGAAAGGGGTGGAAATTCAAAGTCTGGTGCAGCTTCTGGTAATAATCAGAACAAAAGGAAATATATTGATAAGAGAAAGATTCAGTGTTACAACTGTGAAAAGTTTGGACACAATGCTGATGAGTGTTGACACAAGAAAGATGGAAAGAGAAATCAGAAAGGTGAAGAGAAGGCAAACATAGCACAAGATGGTTCAGATTCTGAAGTAGTTTTGCTAATGGCTACTACATGTGAAGGAAATCCACTATGTGAAGACTGGTACCTTGACTCAGTGTGCTCAAATCATATGACTAGTCATAGAGAATGGATGATTAATTTTAATTCATCAAGAAAAACAAATGTTAGGCTTGCAGACAACAGAAATCTTGTGTTAGAAGGTATTGGTGATATTGCTATAAAAATGAAATATGGAAGAAATGAACTGATAGAGAAAGTGCTACTTGTTCCAGGTATGAAATGCAATCTATTGAGTATTTGACAACAGATTGAGAAAGGGTTTTCAGTTACCATGCAAGGCAACATCATAAACCTATATGATAAACAAGAGAATCTGATGCTGAAGTCAACAAAAAATAGAACTTTCTTGTGCAGCTTTCAAAATACTAGAGATGTGTGTATGTCAGCTGCTTATGATGAAGACTCAAACTGGTTATGGCATATGAGGTATGGTCATCTAAATTTTAGGAGCTTATCATATTTGAGCACTAAAAATTTAGTATATGGATTACCAGTTTTAGATGCAAACAAGAAAACCTGTGAAACATGCTTGAAGGGTAAACAAAGTAGGATCCCATTAATGTCTGAGAAACCTAAAAGGTCAAAAACTACTTTAGAGGTCATACATTCTGACATTTGTGGTCCATTTGAGGTACCTACAATAGGTGGAAGCAAGTACTTTATCACTTTTGTAGATGAGCATACCAGGATGTTGTGGTTGTATATTATAAAGCTAAAAAGTGAAGCTTTAGAAGTGTTCAAGAAGTTTAAGATCTTAACTGAGAAAGAAAGTGAAAAATCAATTAAGATCTTAAGAACTGATGGTGGTGGAGAGTACACTTCTATGATCTTTGAAGAATTCTGCAAAAATGAAGGTATATCACATGAAGTTATATCTCCCTATACTCCTCAACATAATGGTTTAGTAGAAAGAAGGAATAGAACAATCCTTAACATGGCCAGAAGTATGTTGAAGCTGAAGAATATGCCCCATATGTTTTGGGGAGAAACAGTCAGTACAGCTACTTACATTTTAAATAAATGTCCAACTAAGAAGCTGAAGAACAAAGTGCCAGAAGAAGCTTGAAGTGGAAGGAAACCAAGTGTCAAACACTTGAAAGTGTTTGGTTCCATTTGCTATAAACACATTCTAGATGCAAAGAGAAGCAAGCTAGATGATAAAAGTGAAAAAATGATCTTGCTTGGTTATCACTCAACTAGAGCATACAAATTGTATGATCCAATAAGTAAGAAAGTTCACATTAGCAAGGATGTAATAGTAGATGAGAATGAAGCCTAGAAATGGGAAACTAACACTGAAATAAGGAATGTGGACTCACATATCTTCACTGAATCAGATCAAAGTGAAGCATTTGATGAAGATATAGAGGTAGCTCAGAATGATATAGAGACCGCAGTTGATACTGATGATGATCAAGTCACACAACCAGTTGTGAGGCCACAAAGAAACAGGCATGCTCCAAGAAGGTTAGAAGATTGTAAGATATTGCCTGATAGTGTAGTGAATGATGAAGGTTTCCTTCCAAACACACTTTGCATTATTAGCTAATGCAGAACCTCTAAACTACAAAGAAGCAATTCAAACTGAAGTTTGGAAGAAAGCTATGATTGAAGAAATCAAGGTTATTGAGAAGAAGAACACGTGGAAACTTGTTGAGTTACCTGATAAGAACAAAACTATTGATGTAAAATGGATCTTCAAGGTAAAACTGAATCCTGATGGGTCAGTCTCTAGATACAAAGCCAAATTGGTAGCTAGAGGCTTCTTACAGAGATATGGTGTTGACTATAATGAGTTATTTGCCCCAGTTGCTAGATTAGAGACCATAAGATTGATAGTGGCACTTGCTAGTAGAAAAAACTGGTCACTATCACATTTAGATGTAAAATCCGCATTCCTAAATGGACCATTGGAAGAAAATGTGTATGTTACACAACCACCAGGATTTGAAGTAAATGTGAAGGAACATATGGTGTACAAGTTACATAAAGCACTCTATGCCTTGAAGCAAGCACCTAGAGCATGGAACAAGAGGATTGATCAGTTCCTACTTCAAACTGGCTTCAAGAAATGCAAAGCAGAATATGGTATGTATGTTCAGAAACAAAATGATGAGAACATAATTATAATCTGCCTATATGTAGATGACCTACTAGTGACTGGAAGTAATCAAAGTGAGATTGAAAAGATCAAACACACTATGAAGTGTGAATTTGAAATGACTGATTTGGGCAGGCTTTCATATTTTCTTGGATTTGAGTTCACAATTAGCAAAGCAGGCATAGTGATGCATCAGCAGAAGAACATTGGAGAACTGCTTGAAATGTTTTAAATGATTGAGTGCAATATTGCATCAAATCCATCTGAAACAAATGCTAAACTGGATGAATGCATTAATGAAGAAAAGGTAGATGCTATTGAATTCAAATAGATAGTGGGATCACTGAGGTACTTATGCAATAGCAGACCAGATATATGCTTTGCAGTAAGTATCATCAGTAGATTCATGAATGATCCAAGAAAACCTCATCTCACTACAGCTAAAAAGATATTGAGGTATGTGAAAGGTACCCTGAAGTTTGGCCTGCTATTTCCAACTGCTAACAAAGAGGGAGAAGCTAAACTAGAGGGATACTCTGATTCTAATTGGTGTGGAGATAGAATGGATAGGAAAAGCACTTTTGGCTACCTATTCAAGTTCAATGGTGCTGCAATCTCATGGTGCACTAAGAAACAATCAGTCACTGCTTTATCTTCTTGTGAAGCTGAGTACATTGCTGGTACGTTTGCAGCATGTCAAGTAATATGGCTTGACAATGTAATGAAGGAACTCAACTGTGAAGTGAAGAAACCATTGAAACTGAAGATTGACAACAGACCAACTATAAACTTGGCCAAGAGTCCAATTGCACATGGCAGGAGCAAGCATATAGAAACCAGATTTCACTTCATCAGAGAACAGGTCTCAAAAGAAATTATTGAAGTGGAATATTGTCCTACCGAAGCTCAACTAGCAGATGGTTTCACAAAATCTTTGAAGATTGATAGGTTCATTTGTTTGAGGGACAAGTTAGGTCTCATAGAATGTTAGGATTATGGATTAAGAGGGGTGAATTAGTTTGTGTGTTTTAATCCATAATCATGATTAACAAACATTTAAGTTTTAGTTTGTTATTTTGGAATAAGTTTGATTAGTTAGTTACAAGAGACTTATTCTCTAAGTCATTGTATATATACTTGCTTGTAACTCAATCACATTATGCGAATACAATTTTCAATACTCTTTCCCTCCCTCCCTCCCTCCCTCCATAACAAACTCATCAACCACCATAACCAACTTCATCTTCTCCATTGAAACCCTAAATCACAGATTTCTTGAACAACATGAAACAAATTGCTGCGCTAATATAGGTCGTGTGTCTTGCAAAATATTCGAGCATAATGATGTCACATATTTAAGGGAAAAAGTTGGATTTTTCAAGATTTTTTTTTCTCTTTCTTGTGGATGCTTTTTTGAAAGGGTTTAACATGAATTATTATTTTTTGAAAGGGTTTAAAGAAAAGGTTTTGAAAGCCCAATTCAAACTCTCATGTGTTTTTCACCACGTTCTAATTGACATTAGAAAAGATTCAATGACAAAAGTATGTCCTCTTATATTGAGAATATTTAGGACTAATTTACCAATATCTATTAAAATTATATTTCATACCTTAAAAAATGGTGAAGGGCGATGACATTGACAAGAAATTAAATGTATATAGTCATACCTAGAAACAATAAAAATTACATACAAACTGATCATTAAAAACTCCCAACCAAACTTTCCTTGCGCATTAATCACATTTAACTAACCTTGAACAACTACTATATATATACATATATAAATCTTCTGTGGAAGCAAGAATAGCTTCTCCAAAAGAGTTAAAATAAAAAATAGTACATACTATTATTACTTCATTATTATCATGAGGCATATATGCATATGCATAACATGGTTCATATTGATAGCTCAAATTATCACGGTGACTTGCAAGACTAGAAATCATGTACCAGCAGTAATTGTGTTTGGTGATTCTTCTGTGGATTCTGGAAACAATAATAAGATAGCTACACTTCTCAAGAGTAATTTTAAACCTTACGGCCGTGACTTCGAAGGTGGCCGCCCTACCGGACGGTTTTGTAACGGTCGTACTCCACCGGACTTCATCGCCGAGGCTTTTGGCGTTAAAAGCAGTATACCAGCATACTTGGATCCTGCTTATACCATGGATGATTTTGTCACTGGTGTTTGCTTTGCTTCTGCTGGAACTGGATATGATAATGCAACTTCTGATGTACTAGTAAGTTCTTTATTTGTGTAGGGTTGTGTTGTGTTGTCTCTATTTTTTTTCCTTCGGTACAATGTGTTCTCTCCTATGAATCACGGATACGGACACGGACAATGACACGCCTACACAACTAATAATTAAAAAAAAAATCACATAATTTAATGTAATTACATGTGTCGGTATTGTATCAATGTCGAACACGTTAATCTGAGAAGTGTCTGTACTTCATAGGTTCTCTCTTCTTTGTACCGTCCATTTTCGATTTAATCCTACCCTCGTTTTATGTACACGATGTCTTAAATAAAATTTCACATTGTCATCCGTCATCACCCGCATTCAAGGAATTATTAGAGCCCAAAAACAAATTAATGGAAAACTAATTTTTTTTTATAACAATATCAAATTAATTGTCAATTGACATTGTTTTACAAGTTTATCCTTATTAAGATTTATGTTTTACTCATAATATTTACTACAAATTGCATGAAAATATATAACATAATTAGAGATATGTTGGTAATGAAATAAATGTAGTTAAAAATATAAATAAAAGGAGCCTATAGAAAGTACAAGAAAAGATATAAATATGTCCTATTTTCAAGCACAATTATGGGTAGTAATTGTAAAAAACAAAAAGGACATATGTAGTGTGAGTGTCTATATATATATATAATATATATATATATATATATATATATATATATATATATATATATATATATATATATTACAAGATAAATTTGGTTTCATAATTATGTCCTATTTGGTTTGACACAATTATTAGCATTTTGAAACTCAATAAAATATCCAATATGGTTCTGTTGTAAAGTTCCTTTCACTCTCAAATTTGACCATCTACTCCATTTCCTTTTATTTGGGCAATTCATCTATCTCCTTATGTTTCTCTACCTGTCTATCTACCAAAAAAATTAATATCTTTTTATGATATATGTGATGAGAATTCACTCATTGAAACCTACGGACAAGCAAGGTTGTTTAACTAAGAAGGAAATTTAAGACATTATTCATGACAACTAATGGAGATGCCACCTTTAGACATGACAAGGTGATACCATGTGTAGTGTTGAGAGAGACAAAGTTATAGTAGTTAAAAAGATGGTATATATTAAAAAATATGTGCTGATTTCTAACCATCGAAATATGTGATATGACAATTTCCTTTTCAATGCCAACATATTAAAATTAGCCTAAGTTAATATTTTTCTGTTTCAAATATAATATAATAAAAAAAATTGATTTCTCTTTCATTTGAATTGTGGATCATTGTTACTAAATAAATACAATAGGTAATAAGTGGATATAAGGATTTAGTAAAAAAAAAAAGTGGATATAAGGATGATTTGGTGGTTGAGTATAGAGTTAAAATGTAGAGTGATAAAGAGGCTAATGATTCGATCTCAACTTCAAACGTAAAAACTACGAATACTAATTTTTCGTTTCAAAAAACAAAAAAACAATATAAGTTGATATTGATTTTTTTTCTAAAGCGGTGACTTATTTTATTTTCATAATAAACTAATTAATTAATTAACATTGGATGTCAACTTTTCACAGAATGTCATACCACTATGGAAGGAAATAGAGTTCTTCAAAGAATACCAAGAAAAATTGAGAGTCCATGCTGGTATAAAGAAGGCAAATGAAATCATAAGTGAGGCATTATACCTAATAAGCTTAGGAACAAATGATTTCCTTGAAAACTACTATATTTTCCCAACAAGACAACTTCATTTCACCGTATCACAATATCAAGATTTTCTTGTGGATATTGCTGAGGATTTTGTTAGAAAATTACACTCACTTGGTGCTAGGAAATTATCCATAACTGGTCTTGTTCCTATGGGTTGTCTCCCATTAGAAAGGGCTACAAATATTTTTGGTGACCATGCTTGCAATGAAAAATACAATAGAGTGGCTTTACAATTTAATGCCAAGTTGGAGAATATGATATCAAAGCTAAATAAGGAGCTACCACAATTGAAGGCTTTGTCGGCAAATGCATATGAGATTGTCAATGATATCATTACAAGACCTTCCTTCTATGGTACGTTTTGTTTATTTGTTCTCACAACATTCTATATTATCTTATGTGTTTGCACGCATTCTACATCTTATTATGGTATTTTATATGTTGCACTTCCTTTTCGTTGGCTATGACTATGACACAAAATCTACAAACTCACACATAGGTTAAAAACAAAAACAAAAAATTGATGTTCATTTAGTTGGGTCAATCACACATGGTTTTGAGCGACTACATAAGTGAAGTTGATATCACATTTTCATCTAAAATGTATTAGGTATACTTGTCATTTCATTTCTATGTTGTTCAACATCCACTTTTTCTTTTAATGTGAGACTCTCATTCACACTTGATATACCAATAATCTCCTTCTCAAATGTAAGTCCATCTATTGATATGTGTATGTTTCCTCGCAAGCGGAAACTTTTCATTCACATACACTTGCATTGTTGTCTGTCGTTGATACTACATCAACAGGACACACCGTTTGACCATGATTGTGAAGAAGACTTTTGATACAAGAGTTGGTTCAACCATTGACTTTGATATTATTGTTAAGCCATGAGGAGGACCAAATGCATTAGATATATTGGCCTTTAAGCAACCACGCAAGTGAAATTTGATATTACATCGTCATCGAAATCTTCAAACATTAGATATACGACTCATCTCACTTATATGTCACTCAACATTCAATTTTTCATTTAATGTGAGACTCTTACACACACTTCTTACCTAACACTTATGGACTTAACTAGTATATATTTTACTTTTTGTCTATAAATTATATTTGCAAATCGATTTTTCAATATTTTTAAAAAAGTTTTGATATTTTGCATCCATATAACTTTTTCACGTTCTTCCTTAACAAAATTATTATTATTGTTTATTCTTTTAGAATAGGATACGATCAAATGACATCAAATGTCCTTATGACTTGGTTAGAGAACAAAAATAGTTGAGTAAATGGTCACTTTAGTCCTTGACTCTGCATCTCGCTGTCACATAGGTCCTTGACTTAGGATTAAATACAAAGAAGTCTCTGACTCTGCACTTCCGTTATCACTTTAGTCTCTGACGTTAAATAATTTTGTTATGTGTGTCACAGAGACTAAAATGAAAGTAGAAAATGGTCACTTTAGTCCCTGAACCAAAAATCAATATTTCCAACTTGAATTTCAAATCCCTAAATGCCTTAAATTGAAAATCTCAAATCCCTAATTTATTATCTTATTTACAATATTAATATAACTTTTTTTCTTCAAAATATAGTGTTCTTTTATTTAAAATTAAAAAAATAGAGATTAATAATATGAGCATTTTTTTGTTACACAATTGGTTGTTTAATACTGTGTTTTTTTGTTCAAAATATAGTGTTCTTTTATTTAAAATTAAAAATAGAGATTAATAATATCAACATTTTTTTTACACAATTGGTTGTTTAATACTATGGATAAAATTTTACCGTTAAGCATAAAAAAAACACATAAAAATTTCAATACAGTTTATAAAACATACAATATTCAATATATCTGAAGAAAAAAAAGTTTACAATGTTTAGAAAAAAATCACTTTTATTTTTACAAGAGAAAAAAGTCACATATTAGTGTGTATATTTTTTTTAGGGATTTAGAGATGACATTTAGGGATTTAAGATTCAAGTTGGGAATATTAATTTTTGGTTCAGGGACTAAAGTGACCATTTTCTACTTTCACTTTAGTCCCTGTGACACACTTAACAGAATTATTTAACGTCAGGGACTAAAGTGATAACAAAAGTGCAAAGTCAGTAACTTCTTCGTATTTAATCCTGAGTCAGAGACATATCTAATAGCGAAGAGTAGAGTGAGACTAAAGTAACCATTTTCTCAAAAATAGATATTTTCAATAAAGAAAAATAAACTAGCATAACCCTATTGTTTTCAATAAACAGTACTCTTATCAATATCTCAAGTACATCTGCAGTAGATTAGCTGGTTATCTTTTCATTTATATGTGACTCATTGATATGCTAACATTGATTCCAACTAATTATGATTCATTGATATGCTAACATTGACTCCAACTAAAAAAAAATTATGTTTGAATACATTTAGGTAAAAATTAGTTAAATTAAAATCAATTTTAGAATACAAATCTACAAATTTTATCTTCAAATAGAATCAATTCTAAAGGTATAATCAATTTTACTCATTAGTAATTAAACATGTTAGAATCAATTATACACCTCCAAAATTGCGTCGAAACAAAACATACCCAAGTTAATTGCACAATCAATGCAGCACAGCTATCCTGTGGATACATACAGCTAATCATATAGTCCCTGAAATTCCGGCAGAGATGATATCCAGTAGATAAGGGTGTAGGACCTTGATTTAATGCCCTTTTATGTGCATATGGTCATGTTCCAAATTAAATGTTTTTTCTTTCAAAAATAAACGGTAGAAAATTTAACTTGCTGAATTTACTTTTAACATGACTTTTATTTCAAATTTCTTGATATTCTTAGATTGTGTAATATAAAGTTCGAAAAAGGTTATTGACAAAAATAAATAAATTAAAATGTGATAAAAAGGTTACATTTTAAACAATTAAAATGCTTCATTTGATTTTCCTTTATTTTTTTTAATAGAGTAATACGAATTTATTCCTAAACTTAGTCAGACCAGTTTTATGAATTTTTAAAAAATTGAGAGCTAATTTGTAAAAAATAAATAAAATAATTTTGCAATATTTTTAAATGGACAATCACAATAAAATCCACACTAGTCATAAATATCTACTCACCGTGGCAAACATAACTCAATTGATAAGAACATAAGAATATATATAGGTCGGAATTCGAACCTTGTATTTCCCTTTTTTATTGTAAAATTCTAGCAACTAAACTACTTGAAAATAAATAAATAAATAAATATCTACAATGAGAATCATATAAATAAAAAATGTCAGGGAATGAACATCCACTCATATTAATATTCATAAGAGTGTTAATTTTCATATCCTCTGATTTGTTCAATTCATGTTGTTTTCAATTTATCGTCCTTTTCACGAGGTAGGTTTGCCCTAAACTTAAGATGGTGGTCCATGAAAACTACTAGCCCCTGGCCTTTGGTCCTCTTATGTTTTTAACTCTAGGATTTATCACATTTTAAAAAACTGATAAAGAATATGATCCTCTATTTTGAAGTACAGTGAGTATCAACATGAAAAATATCTGTTTGTATTTACTGTTCTTCAGAGCTACTGGCTGAAATTTATAAACGTGGCCAGCAAGGAATGTTTATAAATGTTGTACCCTACCGAAGTTTTATTAGGTATGCTTTTATTTTTGGGCCACCTCTCTAGCAGACAAGCTCAACTTCTCAAGTGTTTATCAGTTTATGCATAGAAGAAAATGTGATTGATTATACTATTATTGCGAGCCAAGTATGTGATTAATTTGCCTAAACATTGACTATAAATTGAACAAAAAACTCACTTATAAGTCAATTTTCTGCTACATATATCAAATCTATGTTAGATCTACTGAATTGTTTATCATTGGATCACTTGAGTCATAAAGTTTGATACCTACTAGCTAGGCACGAAGGGAGTGTTCAATGTTTTATATTAAATAGGATATAATATTCTTTACATTGTCAAATTTGTCAAGTCGAATTAGGTTCAAAATCTAAGAATTATTAGCATCCTAATAATTTATAAGGAGAAAAAGAAGAAGGAAAAAGAAGTGAGTTGAACACTCTTTTAGCATGCATCCTAATCCTAAGAGTACCTCCAATTTGGTATTATATAGAGTTCTATAACATGATGAACTTGTACCTTATATTTTCTTAAGGATAAGAGGTGGTAAAGTGTGTTGCACATAACTTATATCTTAAGATATGGTGGTAACGGGATGAAAATTTGTTTCCTTTGCTCAACCTCCAACAACCAATACATTATGAGGTGGGGATTAATATATTTTTAAACATTATGACGAAATATGAGTGTTTTTTTTTTTTTTTTTTTACAAAAATAAACAATATTCATTCATTCAAATTGATAGAGTACATCGATACAATACAAATCCAAATTCGCTAAAAACAAAAAGGATGAATCTGTGAACAAACTCACAACATCTATGTCAATAGCATAAAACAACAAAGTATCTATGCCTACAAATATGACTAATATGACTATATTCGAGTCTCCGAAATACTCATGTCTTCGGATCTGCAACATTGACGACGTCAAAGTCATTGTCATTGATCGGATATGCACTTGCTCAAAGCTAATCTTTCAACCTGGATCAAATAAACACCGCACAAAGACGGGAAATCAAAAACACACCGCACAAAGACGGGAAATCAAAACAAACAGAGTCGTGCAAAGATGACGAAATCATAAAAACAAACAAAAGAAAACTAAAAATATGTGAAATCACTCATTCAATTAGGATAAAAAGAATAATATCTCGGAGGGGTGATTTTTGGGTCAAAATTGACCATAAATCATCCCTCTGACAAGAAGAAGAAGAAATGGGTGACGGCTAAGGTTTGAGAAAGAGAGAAGAGAGTTATGTAGGATTTATTTTCAAAGTGCAATACCTACATTGATTTAATTCAATAAAAAAAATAATGTTCTATATAATATTATAAAGAGAATGTTCTTCGTACTCTTCTTATAATGAAATTGTGAGTAGCTTAATATATTTGTTATAATTGTTTACTATTTGAGTAAAATATGTATTAGTTGCGTAAATATGATGTGACCTTGTAGTAACTATTCAGTTGCTAACCCCAAAATGGATTACTAATTAAAAAGTAGTTATATAAGATGCTCTAACTTGTAACTACTTTCTCATGATAAAAAATGGTTAGTAGGTATTAGGCAAGTGTTATGGTGGACCACCTTAAGGATCACTTTGATAGGTGATCAACGATGGATTGACATTTAAAATTTGGTTAAAACGTGAACATTGTCTAACATTGCTCAAAAATAAATAAAAGTCTCAACTTTTATTTGTCTCACGACTTAGGTAGTGACCTAATCGGTACCAGATTGACAAATCAAAGAAAAATAAATATGAGTTGAGTTTTGAGATGCTCATGTTTATTTTCTCCTGTTATGTTACAACCATGAAGGTTGTGCTTGTACTTCTACTTTTGACAGCTGATGTATGCTGTCCTTAGAGTGTCAAACAATTTTCATGTATTGGTCTATATAATTTGTCAATGGTGATTCAAAGTAAAGTTTTTATTATCAAACCAAGAGTAATTTTATATAACTTTTCATGTTGCTCTAAATTATAAGTTATATGCAATTGGATTATTAGTTTCAAATTAGTCCAAGAAAAACACATAAAGATAATATGGACAATATATAATTTTGCAGGATTTGAGGAGGTAGAGAAGGCATGTTGTTCCACAGGTACATTTGAGATGAGCTACTTATGCAGTGAGAAGAATCCACTAACATGCAAAGATGCAAGCAAATATGTGTTTTGGGATGCATTTCATCCAACCGAGAAGACAAACCGCATAGCTTCAAATTATTTACTCCCTAAACTTTTAGCAGCTTTTAGATGATCCATCCATTCCCTTCAATATATTTGGTCGATATCTATATTATGATTAAATTGTTGTTACAAACAAACAACATAATTGTGAACCATCTAGTCTTAGACCACATTTGATCTTTATTTAATAACATAAGCATGTGATGTGCTTGAGTTTGCTACCGCTAATATGCATGGTTGGGTGGCATTTAGCATTGAATTTTTCTCTTACTCTTTTCTCTCAACAATGGAGTTTCCCCAATTTTTCTATCACTCTAAATTCCCTTTCTCTCACTGCCGCCCACATTTCAATAAAGAATGGAGAAGATAAAATTCACCAATTCTTTTCTTATTTTACAATTTTGTTTGCTTAACACACTTCCAAGAGCTTGAATCAAATTGGGATTATGTTAGCATGACCCTTATATTAAGACCGTTTATTTTTTCAAATAATTGGTTTTTTACACACCCTACAGATTTCAGTTTATATAATTCAATAATTGTAAAATAAGTTAAAAAAAAACTTTCCAAAACACGTTAAAAACCTTCTAAAATACTCCATTGCCTTATATTAATATGTCTAGGCATAAATGAAAAAACAAATGGACCCAAATTGTTTGTGCCCACAAATTAGCAAAAGAAGGTCTAACAAGAGAAAAAACCGTGTTATAATTAATAAATGTGTTCATCTGATAGGTACTGATTTTACAAATTCTGATATAAGTTTCATTATGAAACAAGCAAACGAAATTACTCATAACTTAGTTAAGGCGGCTCGGTTGAAAGCTAGTTTATGTATTCATTCCAACATCCCATTTTGTGTCGAATCTTTAGGGTTCAAATCGTTACTTCCGTAACTATATTTTAATATTGATGATATAATATAGAAAAACGTGCATCTCTTGCATATAGTTAAAATTAATATATGCACGTCCAATAAATTGATATTTAATGACATTTTACACCTTGAAAAGTTGTCAAGGGCCATGAAACCATTGTCAAGAAATTAAAATATTTATATATATATCCTCAGAAACGTTAAAAGCCATATACATACCGATGATCACAAAAAAAAACTCAGAGTCGGTCTAAAGATAAAGTTATTAAAGCCCTCGCTTTAGGTCTATCAACGAAAAAAAATATTTTTTATTAGATTTTATAAATCAAAAAATGTCTCACATGTAGACAAAAGAGACCACATAAATTGAATTTTGCTTTAAACCTCACTTATTTTTAAAGATTATTGGACCAACCTGTATATATATTAAACTTCTCCAAAAGAATTAAGAAAAAAAAAATCATCCGTAAAAAAGAATTAAAACCAAAGGATTACACAATCGTATTATTATGGGGCACATATGCATCGTATGGCTAATATTGATAACTCAAATTATCATGGTTACTTGCAAGAATGAAAATTATGTACCAGCAGTAATTGTGTTTGGTGACTCCTCTGTGGATTCTGGAAACAACAATATGATATCAACATTTCTAAAGAGCAATTTTAGACCTTACGGCCGTGACATCGATGGTGGCCGCCCCACCGGACGATTTTCTAACGGCCGTATTCCGCCCGATTTCATTTCTGAGGCTTTTGGTATTAAGAGTCTTATACCAGCATATTTGGATCCTGCTTAT
This sequence comes from Medicago arabica, assembly GCA_946800305.1. Taxonomy (NCBI): domain Eukaryota; kingdom Viridiplantae; phylum Streptophyta; class Magnoliopsida; order Fabales; family Fabaceae; genus Medicago; species Medicago arabica. The sequence goes on along the minus strand of OX326970.1, from coordinate 8,428,927 downwards.
ACCATTGATGATTTTGTCACTGGTGTTTGCTTTGCCTCTGCTGGAACTGGATATGATAATGCAACTTCTGCTTTACTAGTAAGTGTTTATTTTATTTTTTTCAAACCAATTTTGTTGAAGTATATTTTTCGATGAAACATTCTTTTATAAAATATGTTATTCAATGATCATTTATACAAATTCATAACATGAAACAAACTAATTACATGGGTCTCATAGAATGTGATACCACTATGGAAGGAAGTACAATTCTACAAAGAATATCAAGGCAAATTGAAAGCCCATATAGGTGAAGAGAAAGCAAATGAAATCATAAGTGGATCATTATACATAATAAGTTTAGGAACCAATGATTTTCTTGGAAACTACTATGGTTTCACAATATTAAGATTTCGTTACACTATATCACAATATCAAGATTATCTAATTGGTATTGCTGAGAATTTCATTAGGCAATTATACTCACTTGGTGCTAGGAAATTATCCATAACTGGTCTTATTCCTATGGGGTGTCTCCCATTAGAGAGAGCTATAAATATTTTTGGTGGCTTTCATCGTTGCTATGAAAAATACAATATAGTGGCTTTGGAATTTAATGTCAAATTGGAGAATATGATATCAAAGCTAAATAAGGAGCTACCACAATTGAAGGCCTTGTCAGCAAATGTATATGACCTTTTCAATGATATCATTACAAGACCTTCCTTCTATGGTATGTTTTCTTTATTTGTTCTAAGAGGAAAACTGTCACATTTTTTTTCGTAATAGTCTAATGGTTAAATTCACATTTTTTAAGTTGAATAAGTGGGGTGTCTGAAATTCAAACCTCAGCCCCTGCATATAACAATGCATGTCCCTGCCAACTAAGTTATGCTTACGGGGACCTGTCACATTTAATTTGGTCTTATACAATAAAAAACAATTACTAATTAGTTGTTCTTTACATAAAATTATTGGACCAGTTGAATCTGAAAATAGTACCAAAAAAAAACAGAAATCATGACATTGATAATATGGACTATATAATATGTAGGAATTGAGGAGGTAGAGAAGGCATGTTGTTCCACTGGAACAATTGAGATGAGCTACTTATGCAATAAAATGAATCCAATGACATGCAAAGATGCAAGCAAATACATGTTTTGGGATGCCTTTCATCCTACTGAGAAGACAAATCAAATTATCTCAAATTATTTAATCCCCAAACTTCTAGCAGCTTTTGGGTGATCCATTCATTTGTTTTATTATGTATTGTTTTTACGATCAAAAAGGGTTATCACAAACAAACAACTAAATTCTAAACCATATTGTCTTGTACTCCTTTGGTCTAAATTACAAGTAAAAAAAAATCAATTTAAATTTATTGAATAACTAATATATTTGGTGTGTAATATCGACAAAATGCATTGATCATTCAATGAATGTGAAATGTTGTTATAATTGAGAAAGTAGACCATTTTTATGTAAAGTTATTTCTATAATGAAAAAAGATAAGATAAAATTAAATTGTTTTTGTATAATCTACAAGCTATCTATAAAAGTTGTTTTAGAGAGCATAAGTTGAAAATAACTAATAGACATATCATAAGTTATTTTCATAACTCTGGCAAACAGTCTCATATGTATTTATGTCTGTAAATAGATTCAAATAAATCAATAGAAACATATCGTAGTTCTAGGTAACATATATAATATCAAATTAGGAGTGCCTAATACGCTCAATATGGCCAAACAAATGCAATTCCATACTTTGATGATGGCCGTGTAAAAGCATTTCATCAAAACTACAATTCCATGTGATGGAGTAATTATCGCTACATTTTTCATGTATTATGGACTTGAGTTATGATAGCACTGCAATTGACAATAATAAACTATAAGTAATTACTTTTAGGGACTGATATGATGGCACTGCAATTGACAGTAATAAACTATAAGTAATTACTTTTAGGGACTGATATGATGGCACTGCAATTGATATTAATTATTTTCATATAGAAAGTGTAAGTAATTATTTTTAGGGATTGATATTCACAATAAGTGAGGGACTAATATGATAATATTAACTAAACATTTTAATGTTAGGGACTATTTTGACTAACATAGTGCATAATCAATGACTATTTTAAAATTTCAATACATTAAAAGATTATTAAGACTACTTATTATATATTCAATGACCAAAATGACTATTACTCCATTATTCATTAGATGAGAAGTGTATGCATGGCAGCAAAATCCATACCCGCAATTATTCGTCCAAACCCACTCCAATTTGACGGGTTTTACCGCTTTGATTGGGTTTGGGTATGAATTTGAGATTTTTCCGATTTTAAAACACAGGTACGAGATGGGCAGCAGAGATATAGGTACCCACCCTCGAACACATACACAGACAGTCAGGATGTCCGTGTGTGTCCAAACTCACTCGAGTTATCTATTCTCCTTCCACATTTTATACCCTCTTATTCTCTCTTTTTGCATTACAATTTTTTTATTCACTGGGGGTACAGGGATGGGGCGGGGATACCCGAACTCGTTTGAGACAGAGATCTGATTCAACTTCTCACCTCCGTTGGGTATGGTTAGGGTAACATGAAAGTATATGAGAATCAGTGATGGGGGTTGGAAAGGTAAAACTCGTTTCCACCCCCGCCCCATTGTCAAACATCTTCTTTCGATATTTCCTCTAACATTCACTTTTTTATTGAATGAATTCAATGTAGGTCACACCACTTTAAATGAGATCTATTTTTAAAATTTGAAACTCACATTGATTTCATCAAATAACAAAGTGATGTAACTCTTCATTAGATATATTATTTGGTCTTAATATACTTTACAACCTTTTTTTTTGTTAGAAAATTACTCTTTGGGCATCCGTCGACTAGGCATGGCAATGGGGCGGGCTGGGGACGGGTTTTGCTTTCCCCATCCCCATCCCCTACTCCCATATACTTACCTGTTACCCTACCCATACTCAACGGGGATGAGATATTGAATCTCATCCCCGTCCCCGCAGCGAATCAATTCTTTTAATAAAAAAATATTTTTTAAGCTTGAATGGTAATGTTGTGATGCATTATCCAACAATTTGCGCTTATTTTAACATTTTCTTACCGAATAATTTAGTTTCTCCTTTAACTATCAGTGAAAGTTCTTATATCATGATAATTATCAAACCAAATAACATGGCATATCATTATCAACCCCCTCAACAAAAACAAATATATGACCTTTCTACATTTAGGTAGGGTTTGGGTATGAGTTCGGGGGGGGGTACATATATCACTGTTATTCGTCCCGTACCCGTATTTTGAAATCGGGGAAAACCCAAACCCACATCCAAACCCAGTCAAATAGGGGAAAACCATCAAATCGGGGTTGGTTTGAGCGGGTACCCATGGACATGGGTTTTGTTGCCATGCCTACTGTTGACTGCTCATACACACCTTAAATATTATCAACCCCCTCAACCAAAACAAAAATATGACCTTTCTACATTCGGGTAGGGTTTGGGTATGGATTCGGGGGAGGGGGGGGGGGGGGGTACATATATCACTGTTATCCGTCTCGTACCCGTATTTTGAAATCGGGGAAAACCCAAACCCAAATTCAAACCCAGTCAAATCGGGAAAAACCATTAAATCGGGGTTGATTTGATCGGGTACCCATGGACATGGGCTTTGTTGCCATGCCTACTGTTGACTGCTCATACACACCTTAAATTATCTAAGTTACAACTCAACGACAATTAATTATTGTTCGAGATACATTTGAAATCGGTTACACCATTTTAAAAAGTGTTAAACGGTAAGTAACAGTCGTTTAAAGCGAACAATAGTTAAATGTCATTTAGTAAATGGTAATAATTGTTAGTGAGTATTGATAGGTGCCTCAAGAGCAATCTTCTTCTTCTTCTTTGCAAGATTGCGGTTAAAATAGAAATAGCTCAAGTTATAAACGCACATAAGAGGATAATTGTTGTTTTCACATCCATTGTTTCCTAGAAACACATGAAAATGACCAAAAAATCCAGCGATAGTTAACTACCTCCAATTTTCTAGTTATAAGCCAACAATAATTAAATACCGCTGGGATGTTTTTGGTTATCTCCGTGTGTTTCTAAAAAACAATGGAGGTGAGAAAAACAATCATCCACAAGGGTAGATATAACCCAAGCCCAATAAGGAAAAAAAAGGAAAATCTTCAAAGTATAATCAAACTCAACGAAAATTTGCTTTTGACACATACATCTATCTTAAAAAATAAGTATAAAATCTCACAAACGGTGCCTTTCTGACCCCTCGCAAATGTGTAAATTATTCGGAAAAAACTCCCAAATGACATTTTTTTGTGTTTTGAAAGACTCTAAATGTTATATTTCTGAATAAAGAGCAAATAGGGGATCGAAAAGCAACGATCAAATCTAACTAAAAACATACTAACCTCAATATCTACTTGTCTACTTAAAATATCCATCTCCTCGTATAAAAATTTTGTGTCCATTTTTATAGGTCCCTCCTCAAGTTATAAAATGTGTTAGTTACTTTTTCACAAAAATGCACCTAATTAAAAAAGGTTTAAATATATAAAAGGTCTCTGTAAGTCGCACATTTTTGATTTTCGTCCCTTGAAAATACAAGGTTTGTTTTAGAAAAGAAAACTTACAGGGACGGAAATCAAAAATGCGCGAACTTACAAGGACCTTTTACATATTTAAGCCTTAAAAAAATAAACCAATCAACTACTTTTTCCACTATTGAAGGATAATTTTCGAAATAAATTATTAGTTTTGACAAATTAAAAGGGTCTTGCACACATTGTACCCAAATAAAAAAGGTCTTGCACACATGAATGTTGGTATTGATAACATGTGCCTTTGATTATTATTAAAAGGAACTCACTTCATTACCAACTCAATTTTATGATACTCATACATTTTTTTTACTTCAATGAAAATTTTCATGCCTAAGTTGTTTAACTCACAAATATCATCTCTCTCTCACTTTTACATTTTCAAATGCATAAAATTAAAACTATTACTTTTTCCACCCTATGTTTATTCTCGCGCGTCCTATTTTTTTCCAAAATTACCCCTGGTCTGAATTTAGTTTTTCGTACAATATTGATAGTGCTTTCGGATTGTAAAATCCGGAAAGCTCTTTTTCCATATTTTTCTTTCTTTAGGCTTTCAAATTCGTGAAATAAAAGGAAAATAAACATAAAAAAACAGAAATAAAAAGAACACAAAGATAAAAATAAGTTATTTTATTAATATATGAATAATACACTACAAATGTTGAAGTTTTTTAAGTTTATTTCATAAGAAACTAAAACTATTTCTAATTTTATTACATAAGACCCTAAGACTATTTCTAAGGGGGAGGGGGTAAACTATATCAGTGGCTCTAGCCACTGGTGGAGAGGTAGGAGTGGGGGAGGAAAGAGAAGAGAGAGGAAGAAGAAAACAATGTTGGCGGGGTCATAGGGTCCTCTAGAGAACAAGAGACCATGATGGTCAATCTCAGACCCAGACAGACCAACATGACACCCAGACAAACCCCTTCCCCATTGATCGATCATGTGACTTCTGATGGATTTTCAAAGAGGCCTCTTTCTATGAAAGGTCAACGATGAAAACACATCGTTGTAGAAGGAATAGGAGAAAGAAGAAGGTGTGGCAATTTTTGAGTGCAATGAAGCATATTTACAGGGGAGGATTAAAAAAAAGGTGCGAAAAACATTAAATTCGGTCAAAAAACGTGTAAAAACACGTTTTTTAACTTGACCACCGTCCAAAACGGTTGAAAAACGTTTTCTATGTGGTGCAGACCACCGTCCAAAAGGTTCTATTGTAGTTCAGATTATATAATCTGGAATACACCTTTGGTTTCATGATTATATAATCTGAATTAATACGATCCTTGGTGAAACCAAGGGAGACTTAAAACTTTCTAAAGGGTGAGGTATGACTCAGATTTTATAATCCAGATTGCATCAACATTGGATTCTTTTGGGTGATCCACATTGCGCCAAGAGTTTATGTGGTCCACAACATCCACGGACCTCTATAAATAAGTGCTCTATGGTTTTCAGCTTCAATACCAGCAAAACACACAAACAAACAAACGCACCAAAGAAAACCATGCAATTTTTTGTCATTAAGCTGAGGATCTTTCTCACGTTGTCGCAAATAGATAGCTCTCTATTTGACGGCGTGATGAAGATCTTTTACTTGTTGTTAAAAATATATAGATACAAAGAGGTTGCTTTATATTTTGAATACCAAGAGGTTTGCTATGAGCTAGATCTTGATGCCTTGGCGATATAAATATCTCAGTTGGCAAGGCAGCATGATCTAACTCAAAACAATTATCTTGAAACACCTTCTCTTTTATTGTTATGTTGCAAATCTGAATCCGAAAATGTTTATGTTTGGTTTATGCTCCTTGATTTTTGTATGCATTTATTACTTTTTAAGTTTTCTAGGAGTGTTTGTGGTGTCATGGTCATTTTTGACAGTTCATGTGACCCCTGTAATTGCATTGCAGCTTATGCCAGGGTTATAGAATGGTCAACAGAGACCCTTGACATGAAAGAAAGACACAAAAATATAATATCGTCTGTGTCCGAATTTCAAAATTCGAAAAACCTAACAACCTGGTTCGGAAAATAAAATCCGGACCTCAGGTATTTTTGGCATTTTTGCATGGCGCGTAAAAAGGCAAAAGAGTGGGAAAATTAATAATCTAAAATTAATATTATAATCATATGGAATTCATTTTATCAAAAGCAAAAAAATCACATCATACTCTATTAAGTTTTTTTTAATGAGGGACACTATTATGGTGTCTTAAATATGCAACTTTGACTAAATCTATGAAAACCTAAATGTCATGTGCCACCCCAAAGCAATATTTTATTATTAAGAAATCTCTATGCTAATTTTGTTGGAGATGCTCATTAGACACTTGTTTATAAAAAGAAAAGGAATGCAAAGAGAAGTTTTGTGTCTAAAATGATGATGAGTATTACTTTTTTTACCCAATATAATTCTCGCGCGTCCTATTTTTTTAAAAAAATGCTCTTGAGATCGTTCGGATTTTAAAATTCGAACTGGTGTTTTCCTTTGTTATAGGGTGAAAAAAAATGAGTTTTTCACCGATTCAGATTTTGTAATCCGAAAAAATCCGAAAATCTCAAAAAATAGGGCGCGCTATTTGATTTTTTCGAATTATAGAATCCGAACACCCCCTAAACACCTTTTTTTTATGGTGCTAATGCAGTCCAGATTACGTAATCCGGACAGCATCAACACCAATTCTAAACATGTTTGTAACATGGATATTCATTTTAAGGACAATATTAATCGTCCTATCTTTCATCCTTGTGTTTGTATGATCAAGACTCCTTAGAAGGGAATTCTTACGGGACTCCGCCCTCAAAATCCAAAGTTCCATCATTTAGACCCTTTTTTTCATGGTGCTAATGCAGTCCGGATTACGTAATCCGGACAACATCAGCACCAATTTTGAACATATTTGTAACATTGATAGTCATTTTAAAGACCATATTAATCTTCCTAACTCTCATCCTTGTGTTTTTATGATTTTATTTGACATGAATAAACCCTTTTTTTGGTTGTTTTTAAAAGTAAAATTCGAAATTGCTGAAATGGGAGAGATTATGATTGCTGATTATACATAAGCATAGTCCGAATTATGAAATCCGAACTGCAAAGGGGCATTTTTGAAAATTTTACGGGGCATGCGAGAAGGCAACATGGTGGGAAAAGTAATACTCAAAGACAGCGCTTAAACTTATAAGATACTTTATACACCACTTCCTATCCGATCACTATTATAAGCAAAAAAAAAAAAATACTTTTTAAGTTTATTGAATGAATGATGCATGTGGCCATTAATATAGACTATATACATTATTTATTCGATGAATTTAAAAAGTGATTTTTTTTTATTTATAATTGTGACTAGAAGGAGTAATATTTACCGATAGTATTTACAAAATTAGACTATCTCGAAGTCCTACACTAACTCTTTTTGAAACGTTTTGGACCTACTAATTCACTTTTATATATGATCATAGCTATAAGTTTAGATTGATAGTTAGGGTAAAGTATATTAAGGCATAGAGTGATAAAGAGGTTTGGGATTTTATCATCTCCCACAACATAAAACTAACACAATAGTAGATTTTTTATTCCAAAAATAAAGATCATCGCTAACAGCAAAATATAAATAATCAACTGCCCAATCAAATGAGTTGTGACCAAAAATTGCTTGGTCACATGGGCTATTTACTTCTTAATCAGCTTCTTCTTTTTTAGGAAACTTCTATATCAGTTTATGACCATGTTCTCCAATCCATATCTATATTTTTATGAAATAGACCTTCATGCACGTTCTTAACTTGATCAACTTTTAAGATTCACATATTAATATACCGAAACAAACTAAGTTATGTACCAAAAAGGCATGTTATACTTTAATAGCAACCTGAGAGTTAATATAGGCTTGGCAAGCAGGCAGGTACATCCAACTCTTATTAGATTCAGTTCAGCATTAAATGATTATGCGTCAGCCGATTATAATTCATTGTAATTAGGATCTTTGACGCTAAATAGACGATATTCACACAAATTATATTCTTAAATCCGGTATAAGATTAATCCTCGAGTCAGCAACGTCGCGACTTCAAATACCTCTATTTTAATTGGGTGGACAATACATGACCCACACTTCTTTATAACAATTCTTTATTAAGAGGATGGTTCTTTTAATATCTATAACACCTACTAAAATTTGTATAAATTAAGCCATGCATGAGAGTTGAGACCGAGGAATAAATACTGGTGGAGTGAAGTTAGAAACTGAAGAAAAGATCATATGGTTGTGTAATGTTTCACACGAACTTGTTGGGTCCTTATGTGACAATAGTGTCTCATAATTTATTGGGCAACAGTAGTAGACATAAATCACATCACCTCCTTTTCGGTTGAGAAAACATTCATTCAATTCAATTATTTAATGGTTTCATTGGTTTAGACCATAAGCTAAGGATATTGTCCCTTCTTTGGGCGGTTGCAACTGCATGACTGCCCAATTAATATACATCGTGCCACCTCTCTTTCATCCTTTCTGGTAGTTAGTTGGTGTGGAAAAATCACTAAGTTCAGACCAAAAAATAAAATAAAATTGTAGTATATATTTTAGTTAAAAGACATATATAGTTAATTTGTATATATTTTAGCTCATTTTCATATACATAACTTATTTTATTTCTTATAATTAAATTTATTGGTTCTAGGGAGAGATGTTAGACTCCCACAATATGTTGAATCAAAGTTTGAATTTTGACATAAAAAATTACTAACATTTGTTATCTGACGCGCTTTGAATATGCGATAGCCCAAAAAAAGTTCCAAACAAGTATGCATAATGTTATAAACATAAAAAATTAAATATTTCAAATATGCAATTCTCCACTTTTTGTATTAAGCACTCAAAATCTCAATACACTCCAGTATACTACTAGATCTTTGTAGATGATATCTCCAGCTCCTAATTAATTAATGTAGTACGAATTTGGTTTGAATGTGAATCTAGAAGCCTGACTTTGTCCATTCATGCAATAGAAGTAGGTGGCAACTCACGAATTTATTCATGGTTTTTCACGGCGAGTTATCTTCAGCTGTACACGTAAGGTGTGCAAAAGAAAAGTACATATTTCATATAATATATGCACGACAAATTATTCAGTTACTTATTATTTAAACATTCTATTGTACCAAAAAAATAAATAATAAATATTCTTTTTTTCTCTTGATGATAAACATTCTTTTTTGCTTATGGATATTATTTAAACATCATATACTTAATGTTGTGGTTATTATAAATATATATAGGACCACGATAAATGATAAATACAGTACATGTCTTGTATTAATTCCTCTTCTGAATTGGAGAACATTTTGTATATTACGATTAATTAACTATTACATCTTGCTTTGGGCCATGACTCTAGGTCTTACTTTGGATTATTAGTATCACCAATGAAAGAGATTATTTTTTTCTTCAAGTAGTTAAGTGGTTAGAATTCACCTTTTTCAAGGTGAATAAGTAGGGTGTCTGAGGTTCGAACCCCAGCCTCTGCATATCCTCTGCATATAACAATGCATGTCCCTGTCAACTGAGATATGCTACCTGAAATGTCCCTGCCAATGGATGCGGAGGAATTTAACTATGATTTTTATTAGTCATCTAATTCATCCGTAAGAATATTTCACGCGTGTAGGAACCGATTGAATTGTGATTTGGATGTTTCACCAGTTCTAGGCATGGCAACAGGGAGGATCGAGGCCGGTTTAAGCATCCCCATCCATGTCCCCGCTTCCATGCATCCGCCCCGTCTCCAAACCATATTGAGGCTAAAAATTGAACACACAAACTTGCTCCCAATGGGGACGGGTCTCCCGTCCCGCCCCCACCCGCAAAAACTCTAATTTTTTTAAAATATTTAAAAAATGCATATTTTTTTTCATTTTTTTCATAGCAACAAAAAAACAATAATTATATTAATAATTAAATATATAATAAACTTTTTTTAAAAGAGCAAAATAATTATAATAAATATGTTTCTAAAGAGTAATAATATATTAAAATAGGTTGGTTCTTATGGAAATTAGATTATAAAATTTAATAAAGTAAATTTCAAAAAGCGGGTGCGGGGCGGGTATAAGCATCCCCGGTTCCGCCCCCGTTCTAAAAACTCAAATTTTCACCCAGTTAAATCGGTTTTTCTCAGTTAAATTCGGGGTGGAGACGGATGTTGTCGGGTCTGAACGGGGCGGATTTTGTTGCCATGTCTAACCGGTTTGATATCCAATCAAATTTTATAAAAATACATAGCAAGCTATATAGAGTAAAAGTTAAATTATATTTTAATTACAAAATAATATAACTTTTTCCTCTAAAAAAAAAAGAAATTTCATGCACGCTATACAAACTTCCTGTGTTATTATTATATAATAATGTTTCATGCAGTAAAAACTTTCCTGTGCTTGGTTATGGTTAATTAATGCATTATATTTTTGCTTTTGAAAAAAAAAAATCATACATAGAAGCAGTAGTATATATTTTTTAACATTAAATATCTAGTATTTTAACGTTTATAGTTAAAATCACAAGTGTTTTGAACTGAGCCAAGGTTCATTTAGTTTGGACTCGGGTCTGATGCAGAACCCGGATGCAGACGACATCATATAATAGGTATGTCCTAAATTTCATTGGATAATCGTCTGGACCAAAGGATCCTGACCATCCGGTTCAATTTCAATGCAAGAGCACCACTTAAATTGTCACCCGTGTTCCTCAAGGACTACTATCTAGGTGGTGGCTTGGCAACCAAAACCCTATTTATCTATTATATATACTTTGTTTAACAATGAGTCAAATATCACTATTTTGTTCTATTTTAAGTTGCATTAAATCTCTTGAACCTCTTACTGACTTGAACGTCGAAGTATATGCAGGTACACCACTCTTTCAATGGAGAAGGACTCAAGGTGGCCCGCGACAGATGACGAAAGTTCAATCTCTCTACACAACAGATCTGAACCCAACAAGTCATCTTCTCAAGCCCAACCTGATCAACGATCCAAATGATAACATCATTACAAATTTGAAAGATAATAATAAATGTAGTTTCACTTACCAAAGTGAAAGCAACTACATAAATTTTGTCTTTGGTAAACTCTACCATAGAATTTGAAGAGAAAGATAACAAAACAAATACAATTGAAATAAAATTATCACATTCAAGTTTGTTCTCTTGAATGTATTTTTAATATACTTTGAAGATCATAATAGTTGAATCGAGCTCAATTGACCTATGAATAACATATGAAAGACCTAAGTTTTATTGTTGCATATTAGAGTTTGAGAGTAGACATGATAACAAAATTGATACATATGATACCTGACCGATCTCGTCTCAACTTTAATAAGAAGAACTTGAATTGAATGAGATTGAGTTTGAGTTTACTTTGATTTGGAAAGACTATCCGAGACGGGTAATATGAACACTTATATCCGCCCATAACCCACCCCACATGTATCCAAATTACATTTTTGTGTGTCTCAAATAAAAAACTCTTCAACAAACCCTTAAATTACATTTTTGTCTTCCTGACTGATGGTACCAATTAGCATGATCCTTTTTAAATTAGAGCATAAGTGAATTGTTTAAAATCGGTGTTAATTACATGGTGAAATTCAAATAAGCAACCGAATTGCACATTAAGTTAAAGGTGCTCTAATTCAAATCAACTAATGTCCCTTTGGCTAAGAGAAAACTTCCATTCCCACCGCAAAACGGTTTGCTGAATTCTTGTCCCATCAATAATAGTTGTGCTAGTATTGTCTATGCAATTTATGGTTCCCAACAACTTATTCACCCGAATTTCAAAAGATCAAACTTCCATAAATAAGTATACTCCTAACCAATATTTATTTCTTCACAAGTCCATCCCTTTTAACACACACTCCATACTCACGTACGTATACTCAAAAATTAACACAACATGGAATTTCAATCAAAGCTATTTGCATTATGCTCCTTGCACATTTTGTGCCTCCTATTGTTTCATTTGAACAAGGTAAATGCAAAGGTTCCGGCAATAATCGTGTTCGGAGACTCCTCCGTTGATGCCGGGAATAACAACTTCATTCCAACGGTAGCACGGAGCAATTTTCAGCCATATGGACGTGACTTTCAAGGCGGAAAAGCGACCGGAAGATTCTCAAATGGGAGAATACCAACTGATTTCATATCAGAATCTTTTGGTATAAAAGAATTTGTGCCTCCTTACTTGGACCCCAAGTATAATATCTCAGATTTTGCAACTGGGGTCAGTTTTGCTTCTGCTGCTACTGGTTATGATAATGCAACTTCAGATGTACTTGTAAGTCCATCTTCTCTTAATACTCAAACTAGTGAAATATGGGAGTTCAAGTGCATATAATACATGTCTAGTTTTAGGAACTTCTTTTGGTTGGAAATACTAAAAACTTTTTGTAATGTAAAATTAAAATTTTCCACTTCACTTTTTTTTCATACGAGATTTTGGAAAATTTTAATTTTACTTTAAAAGAAATGTGAAATTTTTCCAAGTGAAACTGAAACAAGAAATCTAAAGGGAATAATATCAAAAGAAAACAAAAGTTCTTACTTTTTCAATAATCACTATCTTGTTATTGTTTTCTCTAGGCATTAATCTTGTTACTATATTTTTAATTTTCCAATATAACCAAATGAGTTTAAAAAAATACTGTTTTGTTTATTATTGAGTTTTTAGTTTTAAAAACTCAAAAATTTGGGAAAATAAAAATATTATGGTACATTTTCGAATTTTGAACAAAAATTGAAAAGAAAGGACATTTTATCTTTAAAAAATCTCAAACTTTTTTGTATTTTATTTTATAACAGAATTTCTAAAACAATCTCAAGTATCACTGACTATTTTTAGTTATATTTCCCACAAATATGGAAGTGTAAAAAATAGACATAAAAGTACATTTCATCCATCACACCGATGTCTTTGAATATTTATTTATAAAAACTAATTTGGGATTCAACTATGTTTCTACTATAGCAAAAAGCTTAGATCTTCCTATACGTTCTTAATTTTCATTTTACTAGCCAGTCCATTTCCTTTTAATTAATTTGTATAAAAAAATATATGAATAGTTAATTCAAAATAAATAAACGGCTTAAATAAATTTTCCGTCCCTACAAATATAGTGAATTTTGATTCCAATCTCTTAAAAATCAAACGAAATGTTTTCACCCTCGCAAAATTTTCCGTTTCATATTATACTTATTTAACATATATAATAATGCACAATATATGATTTTTGATGCAGGATGTGATACCATTATGGAAGCAATTAGAGTACTACAAGGACTACCAAAAGAATCTAAGTTCATATCTTGGTGAAACCAAAGCAAAAGAGACCATATCCGAATCAGTACACCTTATGAGTATGGGAACAAATGATTTCCTAGAGAATTACTATACCATGCCAGGAAGGGCATCACAATACACACCTCAACAGTACCAAACTTTTCTTGCTGGAATAGCTGAGAATTTCATAAGGAATCTATATGCTCTTGGTGCTAGGAAGATTTCTCTAGGAGGGTTACCTCCAATGGGATGCTTACCATTGGAGAGAACTACAAATTTTATAGGTCAGAATGGTTGTGTTGCCAACTTTAATAACATAGCACTTGAGTTCAATGATAAGCTCAAGAATATTACCACCAAGCTCAATCAGGAGCTCCCTGATATGAAATTGGTGTTTTCAAATCCCTATTACATTATGTTGCACATCATAAAAAAACCTGACCTCTATGGTATGTTACTGCAACAGATAATATTATTAAATATTTTTCTATATAAATTACCATTATGAAGCACATTATGAATTTAATTATTTTTCCTTTGTTCACAGGGTTTGAATCAGCCACAGTGGCATGTTGTGCTACTGGAATGTTTGAGATGGGTTATGCATGCAGCAGGGGCAGCATGTTCAGTTGCACAGATGCTTCAAAGTTTGTCTTTTGGGACTCTTTCCATCCTACAGAGAAAACAAATAACATTGTTGCGAAGTATGTGGTGGAGCATGTGTTAGCTCAATTTTTAGAATAAATAGTACTACTACTTCTGGAATTTTATATATTGTGATCTCACCACTTTTGCACATTCACCATAAAGGCTTTTCTATATGTGGTTGCATGTCAATGTGTGTGTATAGATATATTTATATATGTCAGAATGTTAATACAGCACTTTTATCCTAAATTGTGCTGATATTTAGAATATAAGTCATTTTGTTTGGACTAATATAAGTTTTCCTTTGTGTATTCGTCTTCAAATATTTGTTCTATTATATGAGCAGCATCTTGTGTTCAAGTTTATGGGGATCTAGGCCATGTTTTGGAGGGTGAAAATATTACTATAACATTTTCTACATACGTATATAATCTTTTTTTTTTGAACTAGCAAAAAGAATTTATTACCAAAAGAGGAAGCAGAAGATGTGCTAACCAAATGCCAAAGTTAGCAAACAGATAAAAAAAAAGACATGTATTACTTCATAGCTTTAAGCCAATCTAACTCTATAGAAAGCAACTCTGCCAATCAACTAAACCCGCATGAATCACCACAGCCTAGAACACCCAGCAGAACGACAGAACTATGCTTCAAACAAGCATCAGAAAGCAACACACCTGATAAACACAGCAGAAATGCATTAACAGACAAACCGCAAAAACTGCCGACAAATGATACCAACCCGAGCCATTTTGAGACCGGCCTGCAATAATACTATTCCCTAACCACACATCTGCTCTTAATTGAAAAAATCTGATGAAAAGGCCACTACAACAAACAAACGCCCTGCATCTGGCAGAAGCTCAAACCACCCTGAGGCAAAAACCAGCCTCACAGAAATTTGCCAACAAATTTGACTCTCTATCTTCCCCTTTGATCCGTACAGCCTCCATTACCAAAATAGACATTCCCAAAATGCCCCAAGCCACACTCCCCCACTCGACACTAACATACCTCCTACAAAATGCACAAAACCCAGCACTAGTACCCGAACTGCACTTCTTTCAACGATCCTTCCCTATGTACTGCAACAAAACTTGCTCCTACCCACCCGCTCTGAACCTCCCAGCCTCCAACAAACCCTCTCCTTCAGCCCACCTATGAAATTGCAACAAACGAACCTTGCACTCCTGCCTCGAACTTGAAAAAAGGTCGACACTGCAACTGCAATTTCTGCGCAGATGATCCAATGGCAAATCTGCACCTGCAATGACAAGTAACCAGCAACACTCCTGCCTCGTGTACGAATGGATTGAACATGATCAATCCGCAAACAAAAACTGACACTCAATTGACCCATACTAACTTTCCTCCCGAACCACCAAGGACTCTATTAGCAAACACTTCCCAATTATACACCCCTTTACTGCAAACCCCACATCCATTACCTCTTGTTCCTTCCGCAAACTCCTGATTACGCTTCCCCCACGACGCCTAAGCATATATAATCTAAATTTTGATGTCTAACTCGAAAAAGAATTTTTTTGTTTCTCCCTAAAGTTGAAGTTATTTATGTGTTAAATCAAATACCTATCATATTGTCAAACTCCTAGGAGAAAAATATGTAAATGAAAATCAACTCAAAGTAACTCACTCTTTGACTAAAACTATGCAATATTGAATTGATCCTAGCTCAGATTTACAAACGACAGTTCAATCCACTTAATAGATGAAGGATAACAATGGATTGACTATTACTATTATTATTATTGGAAGCATTTCAATAAGACAGCATTTCTAGTTATTCTCTTGAGTTTGAAAGAAGATAAACTAAGACAGCATGTAACAAGGGGTAAGCAATGGAATTTGGAACAGATAATAATAGAGAGACAATATCAACAACAGAAATTAAACATGCACCAAAGAGAGCTTATTTCTTTGAAAGGCATTTCTTACCTTTAAAAAGTAAGTACAGGGTTTAGCAAAGCGTATACATCTCAACAAAATTTGATATCATGTAAGGAGCTGTAAATTCTTATCTTTGTTTGATAAACTTTTTATACGTTGCCAGATTGTTGGACCTTCAGGATGCATATTCACAAAGACTTTTACAAACCGTTTTTCATCATATGTAAGTATGATCCTCAAGGGTAATGCATGACTTACTGCATTTCTTTCCTTCAACCACTCATACATTGAAACTCTTGCACTCATTCTGTCCACGCCCTGGGAAAAGTATGCTGGGTATCTCACAAGACATTCTATCGGGTAACCTAAAGTGTTTTTTAAGAAATCAATCTTCTTTTGAATTACATTTCTCTTCAGGGCTAAAATCTTAGGAACTCGCTTTACCATTCTAATCGCAGTTCTACAATCCAAACCAGCTTCTACCAGGCAATCCAATCTCTCCTGTAACTGATCACCTCTCCCTGGAAACAATTTTACTGCTTCTTCCATCTCCTCCGAGTTTTCCATATACCCTAGTTTCAACAAGAAAGCCGTTTTCTCCACATTACCAAGTGGGTCAGGATAGGATTGCCCTCCACTCCTCTTATGTTTCTGTTTAGAAACAAAACTAATAAGTTCCAAAGGATCATCGTTTATGATTCTGCATAAATCAGCTTTTCGAACTCCTAACTCCTTACAAACTGTTGTATAACCTTTTATCGAAAGTTTGCTCAAGATATGCATGTAGTTAGACAAAACATGTGCAATATCATCTTGTTCCATTCGAATATTATACAAAAAAGAAATAATGCTCATCAAATTTTCCACACACTTACTAGACAACATATCGGAATGCTCTATGAAACAAGAACAGACGACATTCACGTCAACACCCGACTTAATAAACCGACCTAAAAACAAGTACAGCTTCTTCCCTAAACCTTTCAACAACAAATTTGGATCCGCCTTGAACAAATCATACATATGTTTCTCAGAATAACCCACTTGATGAAAAAACTCTAAAGTCTCAATCATTCTTTTCCAGCTATAAGTGCTTGAACTAGACATACAATTCACAAACCATTTAATCTCAATCCCAATCCTTTTCAACCAATCAAGAACAACAACAAACTCAGAATCAACATCACCAACCAAAAGCAAAGGACAACAAACAAAAAGCTTGATAAGAGATGATTTACTCAAACCCAAATCTTCATAATCTTGAAATTTCTGTGCCAAAACTCCATTTCCATACCCAAAAATTTCTCTTGCTTCTGTATAAATCTTCGCCATTCGATTCCTCGGAACCCCATGATAACACAATACATGAAAATTATCAACTAAAACACTATCATCACAAAGAAAATAACAACCTTTAGGTAGAAATTTTTCCAATTCCTTATGATTAATTCCTAAACTCTCTAAAAAAGGTTCAAATTCGTTAATGGGATGATACATAAGATACCTACTGAGAACACGAAAAACGTCGCCATCATCAGGGATGTTGATTTTGGAGATGAGGAAATTGATGAAATGTGGAGAGTTTTTAGAGATGAATTCCGCATCAGAGAAAGTGTAGTTTTGTGTGTAGTGAAGGTACTCAAATAGTGCGCGTCGCGCTTGGATTTTCGTGGAGCGTTTGAAGTGAATTGGTGGAGAAAGAGTGGGAATTTGGGTGGATTTTGAACAGTTCAAGAATGAATTTTTGAAAGAAATGGAAGAAGATGAGTTTTGGTGCAAGAAATTGGGGTTTTGGTGAGAGAAATTGGGGTTTTGGTGTGTGGAATTAGGGTTGAAGAGAAAGGAGAGGTTGAGATTATGCAGTGAAAGTGAAAGAGTTCCCATTGGGGACAAACGTGGAAGAAGAAAACGAGGTTGTCTTGTTTTGCAGGGTTTTAGTGTGAGAAAATGGGGTTTTTGTATTTGTAACAAGAGTTCATTCATTTATGTGATTTTATGATAAAAAGAAAACCTTATTCAATCACCCGATCCCTTAATTTAATTGATTGTCTTAATTTGGTCCTCTAACTATAATTTGTACCAATTTGGTCCTCTATATTTTGCTCTGTTACTAGTTTTAGTCTTTTATATTAGTTTCTCTCAAAAAAACGTTAACTTATTTACCAATTTGGTCCCTATATTTTGCTCCGTTACTAGTTTTGGTCCTTTCTGTTAACGTTTTTTTGAGAGAAACTAACATAAAAGACTAAAACTAGTAACTGAACAAAACATAGGAGACCAAATTGGTACAAATTATAGCTAAGAGACTAAATTGAGACAATTAATTAAGTTAAGAGACCGAGTGATTGAATAAGCTTAAAAAAAAAAGGGAAATGCTAAGCATTGCCCTAAGGGCACTTGATAAGAAACTTAAAGTAGTAACTTTATCTTGAAAATTGTGCATTTAATTTATTGAAATAGCAAAAAACAACTTTTTCTACATGAAATGCCGAAATTGTTAAGCCGAATGCCATAGCCGGGATTCGAACTCCAGTACCTCCACTTATGTGTGTGAGTTTACAATAACTTTGTCATTTCGTCTATCTATAAAAAAAATGGTTAGGATGAAAAAAAAACTATGAATAATTGATAAGTTAGTTTATAGTGGATATAAAGTGAATCGTTGATTCACTATTTTAAAATGGAAGAGATTATAGTAGATATTGAAATGGAAAAGAATATAGTAGATAATAGATGTAGATGGATAAGATAATTGGTTAAATTTGTAGCGTTTTATAAATTAACAGGTTGAATTGACTTATAAATTTATAATAACATCAAAATGATTGATTTAATTTAAAAAAAAAAGATTAGATGGGTAAAATTGAAATAAAAAATAATAAGTTATAATTTAGTAAAAATAACTATAAACTCATTAGAAAGTGATAAATACTGAAATGGTTTTTTCAATCAAATAAGTTTATATGACATAAGATATAAGCTAAAAAATGGGTTTTGTCAAAAAAGACTCGTGATGAATCACTTAGATTAAATTACATTTAGAATTTTATTTTGTTCACATGAATACTTTAAATTTGCAAACATTTTGGATTTAATCTTAATCAACATTAAAAAAACGATAATGTGGCTAAGGACTAAATCACATGAATTTATAAGCTATAAGTTGAAAATCTAGGATCATGAAACCGAGCTTATGAACGATGATTGATCATGTAAAAAATTTGTAGTATATTGAGTGACTCATCCATAACTCGAAGTTTTTATCAGTATCGAGTTCCAAAAACATCTAAAAACTGAAAAAGTCCATAATCAAGTCCAAACAAAAACCACTCCATGGAATCTCTCTTCAACACACTCAACATTCGCGATCTTCTCTCCGCACAAGATCTCTCCGACCAAAACTCTCCTCTCTCCGCCCCCGATCTCCGCCTCCTCATCGACCGCGTCGACTCCCACTCTCACCAGATCCGATCCCAAGTCCAATCTTACCTCGCTTCTCACCACGATGATTTCGCAAATCTCTTCTCCCTCTGCAACGACGCCGTTTCGCAAACTGTTAAAGTCTCCGATGACCTCGACACCGTCCTTAGGCTGGTATTGTTTGAGAATAGCATCACTAAATATCTGTAGAGATTTAGATTCAAAGATATGAGATTAATTTTTATAAACTGACGGTGTAAAATATTTTACACATGCAACAATAGAAAAAACATGTCAAATGAGTTTTGTAGAGATATTTTTAGCAACTAGCCTAAAAATGCGGCATCATGAATTGATTTGATTGGATGCATGTGTAAAAAAGTTTTACACTGTCGGTGCATATCAATTTAGCTGTATATACAGAATCATGAGAAAAAGTTTAGAATGAGACTTCTTCGTATAAAATATATCTCATAATTTCTGCAACTATAAACATTATCAGGTATCGGAGCGGCCGGCGGATGTGGAGGTGAGGGAGGTTGTGGAGGAGATGAAGGGGAAGAGTGAGGACTTGAAGGTGAAGAGAGAGTTGTTAGGGTTGGTGGGGGTGATTGTAGGGTTGAATGAGAGGTTGGAGAGTGTGAAGGAAGAGTTGAAAAGTGGGAAGTTGAAGGTTGCTGCGCAAGGGTTGAAGGAGTTGAAGGTGGCGTTGAGAATTGGGGAAGAAGATGATCGAGAGCCGTTGGTGTATGGGTTGTTGAGAAATGAATGGTCTCAGTGCTTTGAAGAGGTACTATTTTTTTTAATCTATGAAGCACTGACACGGACACCAGGAACGACACTCTGACACATTGACATTGGTAGTAGTTTAAGAAAATGACATAATTGAATGTAATCACATCACATGTCTTGATGTCGGATACTTGATACTCCTTTGATCAAAAGTGTCGGTGTTGTAGAGGATTTAATGCATTAGGTTTGTAGTTTCATTGCAATGTATGTAGGAATTGAATTGAAGCGTTTATGTTTTAAATGTGAAAGATGAAACTGAAATTGGTATTGGTGACAATTTGTCTGTAGAGTTTTTTGTTTGTATTGGATAATATTATGTGATTGGGATTTGCAATTATGCTCTGGAATGGTTAAAGGAGATTTTTAATTTTTTTGAAATGGAAGGAATTGCATTTAGGGTTGGTGCATGAATGAGTACAATGAACAAAGAAAAGATTAATAGCTTGGGATTTTATTTTTCATTGCTGTTGATCGGGAGTTCTTTTGCTCTCTGAATCTTTTGTTTGGTTAGAATTCATCCAAGTATTTTCTTAAAAAGCGTCGAGGTATAGGTGAAAAGAAGCCAACTAAGTAGGCACCTCAACCACTACCAACCATTTGGAGCATACCTAATTTATTTGAAAAAATAGAAAAAGAACAAGCATGAGGGACTAAGCAAAAACACATGCCAAGAATATTTGAACCGGTAGCTCAGATGACCTTTACCAATCACAATAGAAATCTTCCCTAATAATAATCTAAGAATAGAATCCCGCTAAATTTAACCCTTGAATTGAGCAGTGCTGCCAAATATCCCCCATGGCGGATATCTGTGGCGGTTTTTGGGCTCTCTGCCACACCCAATGTCAGCCGATACGGTGCGAATTTCCACCATGAGGCTGGGGTATGCAAAAAATACCAGCAGGGCTGGAGTCCCCTTAACCATCAATCTACCTTCTCCCCTGAAGTTCTGGCGTGATGTATTTTCCAAACAATTGCCCATAATTGCTTTAATGATGATTGTTGAATTATATTTTTGCCGATATGTGTAACAGTACAATCAATGTATATGATTTGTGGCATAGAAATGATGAAGGGATAATTTGTGATTTTTATTGAGTTTGTGATTGTTTTTAGAGGAATTCGATTTGGGTTTGTAGATTCAAGAGGTCCTCGTGAAGTTTATGGAAAAAGCTGTGCGATTTGATGGGGACTTGAATCAAATAGAAGTCAAGTATCAATTAGAAGTTCATAATTTGAGTGGGATTCAGTTACAAATGGTTTTGGAAGCAATGGAGGTAAGTTAGTTAACGCAATTTTACAACTGTGATGTTGTAAATTTAGAAAATTGTGAATTCAGATGTATTTATTTGCATTTCTTCTAATAGTTGACTTCTTAGGTGGTTGGTATTCTAGAGTATGGGCTTGCTAAAGTTGCTGATTTAATGATCAAGTATGTCATCACTCCTTTCATTAATCGTGGACAACCTCTTTCATTTCTCGAGGAATCAAATCAAGATTCAGCCGTACTGAAGATAGTTCCATCACCAGATAGTAAGGTGAATGTCATGTGTCAGGGTCTTGTGATCAGTTTATTTTGTTATGCTTCACTGTTTTATGACACAGACCACCCCCGGGGAAGGTTTTATTGCTTGTATGTGTTCTTGATCTTATTCTTAGGGTTTTGGCTTCTATAAAAAGAGCAGAACTATGAATGTTAATTTGAAAATTAATAGTTAGATTACAACAGTTTAATTATTTGTTGTATAGATGCATGCATTTTTATTACAATATCAACCATTGATTGGGTTTATTACTCTGTACTTTACCCTCCAAAGTGAATGTTGCATTTGAAGTAGCCAAATCCTCTTCTTAGATATTATTATCAGTTTTTTTTGTCAAGAGGTTTTCTGAGGTCACCTAGGAATCATTGTCATTTTGCTGCTATTTTGTTCCTAAATATCTGATTTTCGTTTTGCAGCTTGAGTATTTGGATGGGGAGCTTCTGTATTCAGGGATTGTGCTCTTTATCAAATTTATTTATAAAAGTATTTGCTTCCAGAACAGTTCTTGGATCCGATGTTTTGGACGTTTGACATGGCCTAAGATATCAGAGCTAATAATATCAAGCTTTCTTTCAAAGGTTTGTTTGAAGTTCTATGCTATAACAAACGTGGTTATACAAAGGCCGTGTCCATGCATTGCATCCTGTGCTTCGAAACAAATCTAAGAATATGTGACCACAAAAATGATGTTTCATTGATTTCAGTTGAATTTTATGTAAATGCTACTGTAACTAATATTATGCAAGCTTACATGTTTTCTTCAATCTCAACCAACAAAATAAGTTCCTGTTGGATTAGTCAATCCCTGACAATGTTATAATCTAGGAGAATTACTTGGTGGTTATTTACTGTCTAGAAACCAGAAAGAAACCGTGTATTTTAAAATTGCATATCCACATAGTCATTCAAGATGTCTGATTTCAGGTTGTTCCAACAGATGCATCAAAACTACCTGACTTTCAGAAAATCATCAAATGTACATCTGATTTTGAAACGGATTTAAAAGAGCTTATGTTCATTTCGCCATCAGATGACAAGGATAACAGGCTGAGCAATTTTGCTGAAAATGTCGAGGTTCACTTCGCATTTAAGAAAAAGACAGAGATCTTGGCTAAAGCTAGAAATCTGCTCCTACAATGTGACTTTTCCATTCCTCAAGTTAGTTTTCACTATTCAGACTGAAAAAATTCTTCTGTTGCTGTTAGTATTTGTAGTTGTTGATGAAGAATTTGCTGCAGGAGTATACAAGAGATGGTTCTATTTGGAAGAATGACGGAAGTTCTATCCTGTCATCCAGCCATGTGGTAGATTTGATTTTCTTATCAGAGAGGTGTTTGGTATCCAAAGCAGCCAAGCAATTGATGGAACTAATTCATCAAACACTGCAGGTATACGATCCAGAATAATGAATATTTACAACAACCAATTGCAATCCAGTTTTTTCCTATAGATGAAATTCTCAATTTGACCTAACTTTAATTATTTCTACTTGTTATATAATTGAAAAATTCAAAGGAAAGTAGAAGAAAGAATTAGCATTTTTTAACCTATTAGTTATAACACTTGTAGAATTGGAATCTTGAGGTAGTGGTCATTGACAAAGATCTGTGAATGGTAGACACCAATGTGATGAAAAAAATACTATTGTACTTGCTGTGAGTACAATAGTATACACACTGCCGGTGATATACCAAGCAGAGGTCTTAATTGTGGTGATTTGTGAATGTGACAATTTTTAGCCTGACTTTGATCCTCCTTTTTATACTAACTTTTGACCTAGTAAGAAGTGCAGTGGCTCTGGGATTAACCTCGGACGTGGGCTGCCAGATCCCCTTTTTCCTGGGATCGTGGCAGATGGTCTTTATCCGAGCTCCCCCTCCTTTGCGCCTACTCCCTTGTGACCTAGTCAAAAGCACATGTGTTTCCTATGGGGACTTGGTCAAAGTGCAACGTGTACCATAATTCTTCATCGGATAAGGGTAGCTGAAACCCGCTGCCAATGACCCTTTACCTGAGATCCCCTTTTAACATACTCAGCTCGCCCACGTGCCGAGCACGTGGCCAGTTTGTATATCTTCATTCAAGCTGTCACATGTCTCTCATGTGACTCTGGAATATTGGGCTAAATTTATTGTGACCACAGCCCCCCAAGCACAAGGCCTGTAAGGGCGAAATGATTAAGTGACTTCTTATTGTGGTGGTTCAACTATCATTACACTTCGATTTAACATTTTCTTTAATTAGAGATTTATACTGTTTTTATATTACCATGAAACCGCTGCTCGGACCATATTATTCACCTTACAAGCTCACATGTCATTTCCTGTAATGATGTCATTTTCAAATATGAAGACTGGACATATAGTTATTTCTAGATTAGGTTCTTTAATGATATATATGATATCATTTCCTGTAAGCTCACATGACAAGCTCACTATTCTTTCCATCGACTATATATATTATTTAATTTATGACATGACCGGTTATCTCATTGGCTAAAATATGAATTATTTATTTAATACTCTTGGAATGAAATATAAGCAAACATCAACAACTTCTCTCCGATTTAATGATAGTATCTCTAGAGTACTCCTCATTTAATTTAACTATTTGTATTTTCAATGAACCAATCTAGTATTAGTCATGGAGGGTAACTTGGACAATTGACTCAATTTTTTTATTGAGATTGTACATATTAATTGTATTCAACTACATTTCTTAATATGTGTAATATAGTCCATTTTTGCTTACATTTCATTCTGGAAGGAGTGTTTAGTATAAGTAAATTGAATATGATTTTCAAACAAAAAAATATGGTTGAATGAAGTATAGTTAATAATATAGTAGAAAGGAAGCTGGGCTTACTTATGGAGTTCAGGAGAAAGTGAAAATAAATAAATGTGTGAGATTGTCTGGTTGTATCGTAGTGGAGTTACATTGTCTTTGCTTAGGATTTTACTTGATTGAAGTTACATTGTCTAAGCTTAGGGTTTCCCCTTCTTTCCCGTCACTAATAGTAATACTGTAAGAGTAACGGTTTGCTTCTTGAATTTACGCTTGATACTATTATTTTAATTTACATTCACATAAATATTTTCGGTTAATTGACCTTGCTAGATTTGAAAGAAACTGAAAAAGTGTTTGGGCAGCTATAATCTGAGATCTCAATATTGAGTTTGACAACAAAATGATATATTGATTGATTTGGTAAAACTAAAATACATGATTGCGTATGTAGGGATCAAGAGATGCTAAAGTGGATTTTGTTATAATAGTTAACAGAACGTGCTGGGTCAGCATAATACGTTGTCACTTATTACATTTACCAACTATATGTACGACTAACCATATAATTGGCCACTAAACCGACATATGTACAAATATAACTGTTATTCTAATAGATGTACGATACCCTTTTTCTTCTTCTTAACAGTGAAACTGATCTTTATAAATGGATAAATAAATTGTGCAGGATATCTGCCTGTCATCTACAAGAGTTGCTATGGAATTTTATCATGCAGCTAGAGATGCTATACTTCTTTATGAAGTAGTAGTCCCTGTCAAGGTTAGTCCATCCATGCAAGACGGTGACATATTGGAAATCCCTTTTTAGTATTTCTCTCATCTGGGATTGACTTTAGGGGGTATATATAATGAAGTAAAACAAGCTTATCACCAACATCAATTCTAGAATCATGTCCTTTCACCGTTTTTTATACTTTTTCAGATGAGATGAGAAATTATCCTTATCATGATCTTATTGTCAAAGTGAACACTGTATTTGAGTATTTATTCTTGTCTATGTACATGCTTTCAGCTTAGAGTAATTACTTCTGTTTTTGACTTGTGAAGCTAGAAAGGCAGCTTGGCGGCATCAATCAAGTAGCTGTTCTGATGCATAATGACTGTCTTTATCTATCCCAAGAGATACTTGGATTCGCATTTGAGGTATAAATTCTGTTTTTTTCTCTCCTACCTGATATCTTCTTTAGCATGGCTATTTAATGTTATATTTTTCTACAAGGAAAATATTCAATATAAACTTTGTTTTATTTTTTTTTCCCCCTTGTCTCGTGCATTTGGATGCTATTGCTTCAGTATCGAACAGATTTTCCAAGTTCGATGAAGGAGCATGCTGTGTTTGCTGATTTGGCTCCAAGATTCCAGCTTTTGGCAGAAGATATATTGCAGAGACAAGTTCACCTTGTTATTTATAACTTGAAGGAGGTACTTCCTTTGTTAAAATGCATGCAGCACCTGTAGGAGATGACTTGGTTTTGGTTGACACTTGCCTTTCTGACCTGGTAATTTCCATATTCCCCCAATGTTTTATAGGCTATAGATAGTGCTGATGGATTTCAGAATACTCATCAGATGCAAGAATTTGAGTCGGCTAAATTCAGCATTGATCAGGTTATTTTCTTGTTAATGATTAATATAATGTGTGCGCATTACCATTTGCTGTCCCATAGTTTGCTTTATCTCCCTAGTTCCTGTCTTTTTTTTTTTCTTTCTGGATGCATGCTACAATCTGGGGGCATTTGTTACAACTTACAATAGGTTAAGAATGGTAGTTGATGACGGTCCTTTTAGTTTGACGAATGACATAAGCTAAAATTTACTTGATCAGGTTGTCTTCAGTCTGGAAAAAGTGCATATCATATGGGAGCCACTTTTGCTTCCTTTAACTTACAAGAAAAGCATGTGTACAGTATTAGAGTCGGTTTTCTCTAGGATTGCAAGAGATATACTTCTTCTAGATGACATAGCTGCAGAAGAGACTTTACAGGTAAGTCTATACAATAAGTTAGCTAATTAATGCTTCTAATACCATTTTAGTTAAGACTTTCGTCTAATGCATTCCACTCTTATTTCCAGCTACAAAGACTAATCCATTTAATGCTGGAAAACCTATCATCTTTATTTGAGTCCTTGGTCACTGGTGATCCAAATTTGAGTGAGTTCCCTGCAGAGTCTCTTGAAGATCTTATCCCATCTTTACGTAAAATCCGCAAACTATCAGGCATGTTTTATCACATACTCAATTTTTATGTAGAAACTGTTGGCTGGATTATTATTTACTCATATATTGACTACTAACCTCTCCATAATCCTTCTGCTGCAGAATTATTAGATATGCCTTTAAAATCCATTACAGGATCTTGGGAGAATAAGGAATTGATCAGTTGTGGCTTTACTATATCGGAGGTATCATTTAGTTATCAATGGCTTTATTTCTTTATGGCTTTATAACCGAGGATTTCTCATTTTAAATCAATGTTTATCCGGCCATATTACCAAAGATTCTGATATAATGTTACACATGATTAAAAACATTGTAACCGTACTTAATGAACCTTTTCTTCACATGCATTCTCCTCACATGTTTCTTACATATCTTTTTTTTATCTCATTGCAGGTGGAAGATTTCATAAAAGCTATATTTGCTGACTCGCCTTTAAGAAAAGATTGTTTACGGAGGATACAAATTACGAGATTTTAGGATACATCCAACTTCCTACATGATAC
Organism: Medicago arabica; assembly: GCA_946800305.1. Lineage (NCBI taxonomy): Eukaryota > Viridiplantae > Streptophyta > Magnoliopsida > Fabales > Fabaceae > Medicago > Medicago arabica. The sequence goes on along the minus strand of OX326970.1, from coordinate 8,401,099 downwards.
ATAAATCTTAAAACACTCGAGGTGGGGATTAAAAAATTAAATGATCCCTCCGAGGCAAAAACATGTTAGTTTGAGCTAGTTCTCCAAATATTCGAGGTAGCGGAAAGTTAGTTTTTGGAGAAAAATCTTGTTGATAATTTTCTGACATGGAGGCTTCCCCATGACGATTTTGTTGTCGTAAATCAATGCTCATAAGTTGATCTTTTTCTTTTATTGTTTTTCCTTTGCTGCTTAGAGCAAACATGGGAATGGGATTGGAGCTCACTTGAGCTTAGTTTCTGCTACACACTAATTTGTCATCTACTAATGGGGATATAAATTATATATATAATGCCTACCGGTGAGACTATTTTTAGATCCAGATACATAAAAACATTTGTAGCTCAAATTTCGGAAATAGCACTTTTTTTTATCGAGTTAAGGATGATTGCAATATAATGTCACTCATTATTTCTTTAGTTCAGAAGAAAAATGAGAAAGGATTAAGAGGTATATGTTTAGAATTTGTACCAAATAGAAGTAAATTACTTGTCCATAAGTCCCAGCTCAATTGGATTTTTTGTTTTTTTTTTTTAACTTAAAACCAAGTTTTGGACATCATTAATTTCATCACAGTGGGATATACGTGTAGGTTTCTTCGAAAATAAATTCAGCAACAATTGGTTTGTAACATACATACATATATAAGATATTTTCATTAGCTGTTTGTCTTTGCATTTGTAACCATGTGTTCCTTGCAAATGCAAGGGATTGTAATTTTCTAATCAGGCGCAGGGGCCTTGGCTATTACTTTTGATGGACACATTGTATTTGTCTTTAAAAAAGGCAAGCAAATTAAATTAATTAACAAAAATGAATACATTGAAAGTAAAATCAAATTAAAGAGAAATAGAAATTAAAATTTAAAAGACTAAAATATACCGACTTGTGCAAAATTATAAGACTAAAATATATTGGAACCAAATGTCTTAGGTGCCATACGGCCATGTTTCAATCTTGAGCAAAATTTCACTAAAAAAATTATTTATAACTAATATAGTTGAAAGAATTTTTTAAGAAATAAGAATAAATCTTTCATGTTTTAATTTCAAATCTCTTTTAACACATTCACAATTCGATGCTTATTGAACAACTTTAATTCACACCCAAACTTTACATACATAGATCAACATTTAAAGAAGTCGAGAGAGCTCAAGAACGCAGCACACAGTCATCGTTTTCAACATTGTTTGGATTAAGAGAGACATATTGAAGAAGCTCAAAATTATGTTCAAATTTAGCCATATAATTATCTTTCATGTTCACAATCGCGTCAATCCCATCTCCATCTCTTGTATCCATCAGAACTATTAATTTTGTTGAAGAACAACAAGTACTGGTGACCCATGTTGGTTTTCCCCACCCAAAATCCGCTTCATATATCGGAAACCTACACCAACTACTAAACGTAAACGAATTTTTATTCTCGGGTTGAGGCTTTGTAACTTGCTTCAAGCACTCAGATATCACTGACAAATTATCCTTCCCTTTGTCTCTCAAGATTTTTGGATAAACGTCACAAAACTCTGATAACTTTTCTTTTATTTTGCAGACCAACTCATCTAGCTCCATTTCCTTCTTATTTGTCATCATAGACAAAAACCAAATTATGTTCCCTACACATTTTTCGGACAATTGAGGAACCATTCTTTTCCGAAGATTCACAGCCATGCAAAACGACGCCGTCTGGAAATTTGACCCCATTATTGAAACTGCATGCTTATAAATCCATGCAATTACAACTTGCACACGTGTGGGAGAATGCATGGAACTAGAAGTTACCATTGCCTTAAGATACTTAATCATTTCAGGTTGGAAAACAAACCTTTTAAACACCACATTGTGTTCTCTCTTTAACACATTTTCTGGGAAAATAGGCAAATCCCTTGTGGAAAAATTGTTGCTCCTGCATCAAGTAAACTTAAGGGTGATACTCATAAATCTTTTTCATCTTCCTCAAACGTTTGGTTGATAATGGCCCAATCATTCATAAAGTTGAAAATGGTTGCAGCATCAACAATTTTGTAACTAATGCAAATACTTATTACCATTCCTCCGCATGCAAACCAATTTATTTGAATGGCTATAAAACTTGCTCTCCAATCCATTTCCTTCCATTGTAATTCATCAGGGAACAAAGGGTTTAACAATTTTTCAGTGGGATTTTGGAGAATCTCTGAAAGTTTGTTTTTTACCTTTTTGACCAAAAATAACACACCTTGGTCATTACATTCAATGGTAATTTTATCTTTAATCCTACCAGCAAAAGGATAGTATTTGGATAAAAGTTAAGATAAGGATTTTCTGAGTTGTGATGTTTTTGAAGTTTGATCTCTACTTCCGTTTGAGTTGTAAAAGTAAAGTAATGGGAGATAGTTACGGCAAACAATGTTGTCTATGAAAGAAAGTGGATAAAGTTTGAGGTGAGAAGGAGTTGGTGATGAAGGTTTGATGGTTTCTCTTGAAAGTAATTCAATTTCCATGGTAATTAACTGATGAAATACTTCAATATTCTGACTAGTACAATTTATGCTATGACTCGTATATTGATTGAATGTATTGGCATAACTATAGCACAAGTGGTTATATATTATAATGCATGAATTATAAGATCAAGACTAGTATGAATATGAAGTATCAACACATATGGAACTTTGTCTTTCAGTTACCCTAGTAGTGATATCAATAATGCCAATGATAGAGACCCTTTAACTTCTTTTTTTATTAATTTATTCTATCAAGAGTTTAAAGTATTCTCAATAATGGTTATGACTTCATAATGGTGCACACTCGTTGGACTTGGAAGGAGCCGACGACAATATATAGGTTACAATTGGGTTTAGTTTATAGGTTACAATAATATGCAAATAGGATTATTTTTGTATATAGAAACAAGGATTCCAAGATCAAATTTTAGATTTGAGTAAATGGCCCCAAATAAAGAATAGACTGAAAACCGTCCTTCGTTTATGAGCCAAGCAATAATATGCTAAAAAAATGTAACTAGTGTGCCGCATCGATCACCGTTGATCCCAGAGTGTTATTATTTAGGAAAATATAAACGTTTAGTCACATTAAAAATTAATAATAATAATTGACACAGTCGAAAGCGGAGGCTAGCAAACGTTAAACCGATTGAAAAAAAAAAATCAAGTTTGCAAGCGACAAACCTGTGAAAATAGGATTCCGGAGTTCATATTATTGAATGAATAAATTGTGGCTACAACTGAAATGTTCAAATACTAAGGAAACCCTAATGGGACGAAAATCCAAAATTGAAAATAAAACAGAATCATTGGACTGAAATAAAAATACTTAGCAATACTGTTGTCTCCAATATTACTTTGAGGTATTTCAACACCTAATAAATGGGTACCTTCAAGCCTTTCTGAGTATTGTGTTTCATGGTGAGGACCACTAATACACGGTAACTTGAATATGAGAGATGGAGAGTTGAGCCCGAGAAACCCATGTGTCGTATAAGAAGTCTTGATAGGCTTTATTGAAGATAGAATGTTGACAAATCTCAAAAAGGGAGATTCATCAGTCTCATCCACCTCTGATAAACTCATTCTTAATAATTCTATTATTTACACCATGTGGAACCTTAATTGGTCCACCTCTCCTGTTCTTGTTGTTGTTGTTCACCTGAGTTGTTAACGTTGTCACTTCCGCAGTCAAAGCATTGATGGTCGTGGTAAAAGCCGCATTTATGGCTTCAAGCTCTGCTTTCGTCATCGGTTGAACTCTCATGGTTGATCACGTTACGAAAAGAACAACAAAATACTGCTCTAATACGACTTGACACATTCTAGATTGAAAAGAAACCTAGATTGAAAAGAAACCTAGCAAGCGCTAAACCTAGATTGAAAAGAAACAAGTTTGCAAGCGACAAACCTATGAAAATAGGGTTCCGGAATCCACCAGAAATTGAGAAAACACTCTGAAATATTATTGAATGAATAATTTGTCTCTCTGGCTATAACTGAAGTGTTTAAATACTAAGGAAACTCTAATGGACGAAAAATCAAAAAACTGAAGTTATTAAAATTGGACTGAAATAAAAATATTAAGGAAACTCTCCTACATCAATAATACATGGATGGATGTATGATGATTCCCTTCACACAAATAAAGGATGAATATATGATAAATCTCGAAAATAACCAACCACGTTATTCATATTTACTCTCTCAAATCTTATTTATAAGAAATATTTTTCCTTTCAAAAAATGAGAAATATTTGAATCAACAAAAATTGATATATCTTATTTAAATTTTGAACAAGATATACCAGATTTTATTGACCAAAATATCTCTTATAATAGAACAAGAGGGAGTATTATGTTTATATACCGTATCATTCTTTTTATAACAATAAATAATGCCAACTATTCTTTTAAAAAATAAAATAATGCCAACTGTCATAGCTTAATGTTTAGGCTAATTTTATGCACTTGATTTTTCATTTTTTGAGGGGGTATGCACTTGATTCTCTCGTACAGCAAATGTGCATTAATTCTCTGTGAAGTAGAGCATTAAACCATTCAACTCTATATTTATACTATTTTCTTTAGGTTAAAAAACAAACAATCATGCCGATGAAAATTGGTATAAAGTTGACTCCTCGGTAAGATTGTATGTTCAACTTTTGCATGTGAGAATCTTTTTAGTCGGTGATCTATAAGTTTATGAAATGACTGATAGTTCATTGGCTAAAGTATGATTTATTGTTCAATATATTTTGTATTATATTGGATATGATTTTCAAACAAAGAAAACAAAATTACCATGGTTAAAAAAATATAGATAATATAGTAGAGTGGAAAGCTGGAGTTGCTCATGCACGAAACAATTTCTGGTGAAATAATTTGTAATTTCAATGGTATTGAAGTTGCGTTGTCTAAGCTTGTGATTTTAAGCAAAGTAAATTAATTAACAAAAATGAATACTTTGAAAGTAAGAACAAAGTAAAGATAAATGGAAATTAAAAGACTAAAATTTAATAACTTTATTAAAAGAAATATATTGGAAACAAATGTCTCAAGAGCAATAAATCAATCTTGAGCAAAATTCACTAAATAAAGTCATTTATAACTAATTAATTAAAGGCTTAAATGCTGAATTAATCTCTTAACTTGATTTCAAGTATCGGTTTAGTCTCATAAGTAATAAAAAGGTCCGTTTAGGTACCTTAATTTTATTTAAAGTAATGGTTTGGTCCTTTATGTTAATTTAATTAATTCAAAAAAACGTTAAATTTTGGTCTCTTAACTTATTTAATTAGTATTAATTTGATCCCTTAACTTATTTAATTAGTATTAGTTTGGTCCCTAAACTTAACGTTTTTTTGAATTATATTATCAGAATGGGCCAAACCGATACTTTAAATAAAGTTACGAGACCTAAACGAACCTTTTATTACTTATGGGACCAAACCGAAACTTAAAATCAAGTTAAGGGACCAATTGAACATTTAAACCTTAATTAAAAAACATTACGAAAAAAGGATAAATGTTACATGTTTGAATTTATAGTATCTTCCAAATCTCTTTTAACACACTCGATCGCAATACAATACTTATTGAAGAACTTTTATCCACATCCACACATTACATATATTGATCCACAAGTTAAGAATGGAATGAGAGAGCTCAAGAACGGATCACACAGTCATCATGTTCAACATTGTTTGGATTAAGAGAGGCATATTGAAGAAGCTCAAAGTCATGTTCAAACTTAGCCATATAATTATCTTTCATGTTCACAAACGCTTCAATCCCATCTCCATCTCTTGTATCCATCAAATTTATAACATTCCTTAAAGAACAACCAGTAGTAGTGATCCATGTTGGTTTTCCCCATCCAAAATCTGCTTCATACATTGGAAACTTACACCAACTACTAAAAGTAAACAAATTTTTATTGTCCGAATAAGGTTGTGTAACTTGCTTCAAGCACTCAGATATATTATTGATCTCTTTCTCTCTAAATAACTTTGGATAAACGTCACTGTTGTATATTGGCTTCAAATTGTATTTGCAGAATCAGCCCAGAAATCGTGACACGATTTGGGCATCGTGGCACGATTTGCTTGGCAGAGAGCATGCCTTGTGAGATGTAAAATCGTGACACGATTTGGGAAATCGTGACACGATTCAACAACTTCCTCAGCAAGTTTACCTGAAAGGGACTGGTCACAACGGTTGGAAAAGCAGAATCGTGACACGATTTTGGAAGCGTGACACGATTTTGGGCGTCTGTGACTAGTATTTAAGTGGTTTTCTGTATTCTTTGAAGGAGAGCTGAAGCAAGAGGTCTAGGGTTCACAAAGGGGGGAACTTGAGGGTTGAGTACCTTTGTAGGGATAGTCTCTTGGGTTGGGATAAACATTGTAAACACCTTGGGTAGTGAGATTATATCATTGGAAGGATCATAAGCTTCCTCTAGTATAATCTCTTGTAGGTTCATATGAGTGAGGTGGGTCAAGACAAGGGTAGAGATTAGGATTGAAGGCTGATTTCTTGTAACCTTTGTAACATCTTATCATAGTGGATTGGAGAGCTGCTCTCTCCCCCAGATTAGGTCATATTGACTGAACTGGGTTACCATTTTGTGTGTGTTTGTTTTTCTTAAGCTTTCTTATCTTCATGCTTGTTAGTGTCATTGTTTTAAGCTCTACACTTAGGCTTTGGGTCTGTTTTGTTGTTGTTGCTTGAAGACACTTAGACCTAGGATTACCACTACCTTTTGCTCCACACATCTATACAAGTATTGGTGTGATTTCGAACCGACAGTGATCCGGTTTTCACAACAATTGGCGCCCACCGTGGGGCATAGGCGTAAAGTGGTATAGTTGGTATCATGGGTTCAAAATGGGACATCGAAAAGTTCACCGGAAGTAATGATTTCGGGTTGTGGAAGGTTAAGATGCAAGCGGTTTTGACACAACAAAAGTGTGTAGAAGCATTGAAGGGTGAAGCGGCGATGCCGGCACATTTGACACAAGCGGAGAAGCGTGAGATGATAGACAAGGCAAAGATTGCCATTGTTTTATGTCTCGGAGATAAGGTTTTAAGGGATGTCACGAGGGAACCAATCGCGGCATCGATGTGGGCTAAGATGGAGTCATTGTACATGACGAAATCGTTGGCTCATAGACAACTCTTGAAGCAACAACTCTATTCATTCAAGATGGTGGAGTCTAAATCGATCTCGGAGCAATTGGCGGAATTTAACAAGATTCTTGATGATTTGGCCAACATTGAAGTCAATGTGGATGATGAGGACAATGCATTGTTGTTACTTTGTTCATTACCAAAGTCTTTTGAGCATTTCAAGGATACCATCCTTTATGGTAAGGAGGGCACCACTACTTTGGAGGAAGTCCAAGCGGCTTTGAGAACCAAGGAATTGACCAAGTTCAAGGACTTGAAGGTTGATGATAGCGGTGAAGGCTTGAATGTTTCAAGAGGGAGGAATGAGCATAGAGGAAAAGGCAAGGGAAAGTCAAGGTCCAAGTCTAGGTCCAAGGGTTTTGACAAATCAAAGTATAAGTGCTTTCTTTGTCACAAACAAGGTCACTTCAAGAAGGATTGTCCGGAAAAGGAGGGCAATGGTAGTTCTTCCGTTCAAGTTGCGGTGGCGTCCGATGAAGATGGTTATGAAAGTGCGGGTGCACTAGCGGTCACAAGTTGGGAACCGGAGAAGAGCTGGGTTTTGGACTCGGGATGCTCTTATCACATGTGTCCTAGAAAGGAATATTTTGAGACTTTGGCTCTAAAAGAAGGAGGAGTTGTTCGACTCGGAAATGACAAAGCGTGCAAAGTCCAAGGTATGGGAAACGTCCGTCTAAAGATGTTTGATGGCCGTGAATTCCTTTTAAAGGAAGTGAGGTATGTTCCCGAACTTAAGCGAAATTTAATTTCCATAAGCATGTTTGATAGTCTAGGTTATTGTACTAGAATTGAGCATGGGGTTTGTAAAATTTCGCATGGTGCATTGATTACGGTCAAGGGGTCAAAAATGAATGGTTTATACATTTTAGATGGTTCCATAGTAATTGGTAATGCATCGGTAGCTAGTGTAGTACATCATAATAATTCTGAATTGTGGCATATGAGATTAGGGCATGTTAGTGAAAGAGGTTTAGTTGAACTAGCCAAACAAGGTTTGCTAGGTAAAGAAAAGTTGGATAAGCTAGAATTTTGTGAACAATGCATACTAGGAAAACAACATAGAGTTAAGTTTGGTAGTGGCATGCATAATTCTAGTAGACCTTTTGAGTATGTACATTCGGACCTTTGGGGTCCTTCCAAGACTCTTACTCATGGGGGAGGATCCTATTTTCTTTCCATTATTGATGACTATTCTAGGAGAGTGTGGGTCTTTGTTTTGAAAAACAAAAGTGACACCTTTGAAAAGTTCAAAGAATGGCACACTCTCATAGAAAATCAAATGGGAACTAAACTAAAAGGTTTAAGAACTGACAATGGCCTGGAGTTTGTTTCAGAGCAGTTTAATGAGTTTTGCAGGATAAAAGGAATCAAGAGGCATAGGACCATACCGAGAACACCGCAACAAAATGGTCTTGCTGAACGCATGAATATGACTCTTTTGGAGCGTGTGAGGTGTATGATACTAGGAGCTGGGTTACCTAAGAGTTTCTGGGGTGAAGCAGTGACGACTGCAGCTTATTTGATCAACAGATGTCCATCAACGGCAATCGACTTCAAGACACCTATGAAAGTATGGAGTGGGAAACCGGCAAACTACTCAACTTTGAAGGTTTTCGGAGCTTTGGCATATGCGCATATCAAGCAAGACAAGCTTGAGCCTAGAGCTTTGAAATGTGTCTTCATTGGTTATCCGGAATGTGTGAAGGGCTACAAGTTGTGGAAATTGGAATCTGGTGGAGGATCAAAAGTCTTGATTAGTAGGGATGTTACCTTTGATGAGACCCGTATGGGGATGAAGTGTAAAGACCTAGAGACTTTAGTACCGGAAACAAGGGTGGAGGAAACTCAGTTTGAGGTGGAGCTTCCAAGTGAAGAAGAAGACGATGTGGAAGATGAAGATTCAACATCGGAGCCAAGTGGAACTCAACCGGTAGTGGATCCTGATTATTTTTTGGCTAGAGATAGGGAAAGAAGGACCATTACGGCACCTAGTAGATATGGTTATGCGGACTTGGTGTGTTTTGCTCTAAATGCGGCTGAAGGTGTGCAAGACTCGGAGCCTAGAAACTTCAAGGAGGCATTTGAGAGCAAAGAAAGCAAGTATTGGTTGAAGGCAGTGAATGAAGAAATGGATTCATTGGAGAAGAACCAAACTTGGAAACTTGTGAAGCTACCTAAACACCAAAGGGTAGTTGGATGCAAGTGGATCTTCAAGAAAAAGGAGGGTATTCCGGGAGTTGAGGGTCCAAGGTACAAAGCAAGACTTGTGGCAAAGGGTTTCACTCAAGTGGAGGGGATTGACTATAATGAGATCTTCTCACCGGTGGTGAAACATTGTTCCATAAGGATTCTCATGGCTATTGTGAATTATTTCAATCTTGAGTTGGAGCAAGTGGATGTAAAGACCGCTTTCTTACATGGTGACCTTGAAGAGACAATCTACATGGAGCAACCGGAAGGTTTTGTGGAGGACAAGTCTAAGGTGTGTCTTTTGAAGAAATCTTTGTATGGGTTGAAGCAAAGCCCTAGGCAATGGTATCGTCGGTTTGATGAATTTCTTTTGAAGACCGGTTTTGTGAGAAGCGGGTATGATTCATGTGTGTACATGTTGAAGAATGGTGAGAAAGTCGTTCTTTATCTTCTTCTATATGTGGATGATATCTTGATGGCAAGTTCTAGCAAGGATGAGATTATGAAGCTCAAAGAAAAGTTAAATGAAGAATTTGAGATGAAAGATCTTGGTCCGGCAAAGCGAGTTCTTGGAATTGATATCGTGAGGAATCGTGACAAAGGTGAACTTTTCTTATCTCAACTTAGTTACTTGAAGAAGGTGGTGGAGCGTTTTAGAATGTCAAACTCTAAAATTGTGAGCACTCCCTTGGGTCATCACACGAAGTTGTCCGTAAAACAATGTCCTAAATCCGAGGATGAAAAACAAGTGATGGCTAGTACTCCCTATGCTAGTGGGGTTGGAAGCATCATGTATGAAATGGTTTGTAGTAGACCGGACTTGGCTTATGCGGTTAGCATTGTGAGTCGGTTTATGGCAAATCCGGGTATTGTGCATTGGCAAGCTTTGAAGTGGGTGTTGAGGTATTTGAATGGGTCTTTGAAGGGCGGTTTGAAGTACACAAGAGCAACTCAAGGGAAAGACGCTTTGGAGGGGTATGTGGATTCGGATTATGCGGGCAATGTAGACACTAGAAAATCTCTATCGGGGTTTGTGTTTACTCTCTATGGCACGGCTATTAGTTGGAAGGAAAATCAACAATCTGTGGTGGCATTATCTACAACTCAAGCGGAATACATTGCCCTTGTTGAAGGGGTGAAAGAGGCCATGTGGCTGAAAGGGATGATTGGTGAGTTAGGAATTACTCAAGAATGTGTGAAGATACATTGTGATAGCCAAAGCGCAATTCACTTGGCAAATCATCAAGTGTATCATGAGAGGACAAAGCACATTGACATTCGCCTGCACTTTGTTAGAGACATGATTGAATCCAAAGAGATCATGGTGGAAAAAGTGGCAACGGAAGAGAATCCGGCGGATGTGTTTACCAAGTCATTGCCTAGATCAAGGTTCAAGCATTGCTTGGACTTGATCAAGTTTGTTGAAGAGTAATTCCCTTATGGAGAGAGCAGCATGGTGGTTGATGGTTAAATTGGCATCATCACCAATTAGAAGTCAAGGTGGAGAATGTTGTATATTGGCTTCAAATTGTATTTGCGGAATCAGCCCAGAAATCGTGACACGATTTGGGCATCGTGGCACGATTTGCTTGGCAGAGAGCATGCCTTGTGAGATGTAAAATCGTGACACGATTCAACAACTTCCTCAGCAAGTTTACCTGAAAGGGACTGGTCACAACGGTTGGAAAAGCAGAATCGTGACACGATTTTGGGCGCCTGTGACTAGTATTTAAGTGGTTTTCTGCATTCTTTGAAGGAGAGCTGAAGCAAGAGGTCTAGGGTTCACAAAGGGGGAAACTTGAGGGTTGAGTACCTTTGTAGGGATAGTCTCTTGGGTTGGGATAAACATTGTAAACACCTTGGGTAGTGAGATTATATCATTGGAAGGATCATAAGCTTCCTCTAGTATAATCTCTTGTAGGTTCATATGAGTGAGGTGGGTCAAGACAAGGGTAGAGATTAGGATTGAAGGCTGATTTCTTGTAACCTTTGTAACATCTTATCATAGTGGATTGGAGAGCTGCTCTCTCCCCCAGATTAGGTCATATTGACTGAACTGGGTTACCATTTTGTGTGTGTTTGTTTTTCTTAAGCTTTCTTATCTTCATGCTTGTTAGTGTCATTGTTTTAAGCTCTACACTTAGGCTTTGGGTCTGTTTTGTTGTTGTTGCTTGAAGACACTTAGACCTAGGATTACCACTACCTTTTGCTTCACACATCTATCTGTTTTGTTGTTTGTTTTTTCGATTTCGTCGTCTAACACGACTTCGTTTGTTTTGATTTCCCGTCTTTGTGTGGAGTTTTTGATTTTCCGTCTTATTTGCGGTCTTTATTTGATTCAGGTTGAAAGAATATTTTTGATCAAGTGCAGATTCAATCAATTACTTTTGCGTCGTCAATGTTGCAGATCCGAAAACATGAGTATTTTGGTAGCTTGAATATAGTCATGTTTGTAAGCATACGTACTCTGTCATTTTATGCTATTAACATGAACGATGTGAGTTTGTTTATAGATTCATCATTTTTCTTTTAGATTCCTTACCACATCTACAAATTTAATCCTACATACATTAAATTTTAATTAGATTTTTCATACAGGAACTAGTTCACATAAATTCTAGCCAACGTTATTTTTAGTACATTTAGAATTTCATGCTAATGGAATAAAAAAGAGAATTCATATTTTAATAAAATAAAATAAAACAGCCTCTTGTAAAGAAAAATTCAAATTACAATAATACTTATTTATAAAAGTAGTGTTTTTAAAAGAGATGGAGGCGGAAACAAACTTTTTGACAAAATAGTTCATAATATAAGAAAACATTTTCTTCTGACCTCTCTCTAACTTCTTCCACCGCCGGTTCTCTCCTACCGAATCCAAAGCCTTTTTCTCTGATGTAGACCTCTCAGGTGGTGGTGTGACGAGATCTACTCTCTGCACCACCAGATCGCCTCTTCCTGGCCAGTGTTTTCCTCCGTTTCTTGTCAACCTCAGATCTGTTTGGTTTCGTTGTTGACGATGTGTTGTTGTGTTATCACGAATTCATGTTTGTGGTTGTGCAACATAGATTCGTGGGCCTTGCCGGGAGGTCGGGGTTCGTTTAGGTGGTCGGTGGCGGTGCCGCTTGGTCTTCATATAGCTTCGTGGTGGTGGTTTGCGGATTCCATGGTGGTGGGTCGTCGCTAAACAGGACGGTGTTTTGCAGTTCTGTTTTGGCTTCTTCGTATTCGCCTTGGTCGACCTTCGATCTCTGATTTCTTTCAGATCTATTGAGATATGCAGTTTTCCTGGTTGTTGTTCCGCTGCCACTGTGTCAGAGTTCTTGGAGGCTACTTTTGTTCGTTGTTTCTGTTTTCTGTTTTGTTTTTGTTGCAGAGTTGTGTTTGTCGTTGTTCTTAGACTGGTGGGATCGGATTTGGCCTTTTTGCGGTGGACTGTTTCATAAACCCGAAAGGGTCTGGCGTGTTCAAAAACCCAAAAGGGTCTGGTTCGTTTAACCCGAATGGGTCTAGTTGCTGACGTATTAGAATTATCCCTCGATCTGAGTTATTACAAGTTGTTTTGCTTGAAAGATCATGTATGCTAGCTATTTTTCAGGGAGTTGTTGGCATTTGGATTTTGTTACCGTGTTGGCAGTCGATCCATTCACCATTTTTATACTCTAACTGTTCTTGCAGATGTTCACTTTTTATTCTTTTTTTTGTAACCTGGTTTCACGCCCGTACGCGTGCTCGCTGAGTTGTGCCTATGATTAGTGAATTTTTGTTAGGATATATTAGAGTTGATCCACTTGGATTGATTTATCACGATACCAAAACTCAATTATATCTATTTAAAATATGTTTAAGAAAATGTTGCATTTGTAAATTTTATTTTAAAATATCCATTATCGAACCATTCGTTTGAAAGAAAAAGTAATTAAATAGTATATATTTTTTAATTTGTTAAAGGATATGTATTTGTTAAATATATATCATTCATTAAATAGTAAACATTTTTTATTTTGTTAATCGTTTTGTTGTGATTATACAAGTATTTTTATTTAGGAAAATATTAATGTTTAAGCACATTAAATATAAAATAAATAGCAATATCTTAAATATAAATAAACGTTTTTAAAATAAACGTTTATATATTTTTGAGTCAAAATTAGGGTCACTATTGTAATTTTAATTTTTCTTATATATAATTTTTTTTAAGTCATTTTAGTAACTTTTAGAGCCAAAATTAAGGTTACTACAATAATTTTAAATATGTTTTATTATTTCAATTTGTTTATCCATTAACTTTAATCAATTCTACCTAAATTCTCCAATTTTATGATGACTATATATATATATAGTCAACCGCCAACTTCTCTCTAAATTATTTAATTTATTTTCTATCTAGATTCCCTAATTGTGTTGTGTGGCCATTATAGTCAACCACTCATTTATTTTTATTTTTTTTGAAGGAAGTCAACCACTCATCTATCTTTCTCAATTAAGTAATATTTTTGATTTTTTTTCCTACCTAAATTCGTTAACTTTCTGCCCACTACCGTATCTTTTATGTAAGATTTGTTTTTTACACCACAAAGAACAAGAAGTACTTTGTGGGTGCAATTAATTACAAGCAAAATAGAGTCAATAGAGATGAAACACTAGAACACCAAACCTCCATAAAGCATACAACAAACAAACTTCTTACACCAACAACTGATACACAACAGAGAAAATACAAGCCAAAACCATGTTGAGCACATAACATTGACCTCTACCAATTCAAATTGAACAGCCGTGACAGACAATGACAGAAGAAACAGACTTTCAATAAGATTTGATGACTTAATACTCCAAGACAATTGAAAATAATACATGACTTAATGCTTTTGGATTCAAGTACCATGGAGCAATATTATAATCTATATTGTTTGATTTCAGCTTCAGCCAATTCCAATAATTCCTTTTCACTAACTCAGCCATGTTATCGAAGCAAATATCTTTGTTTCAGAACAACTTATCATTCCTTGACTTCCAAATGCAAGCGAACCAAATCACATCGACTCTATTAGATGAAACTCTACCACCACCGGCCAAACCTTTAAATTGATCTAAATACAACAAACTTTCCTTTTGAAACGATTTGGAAAATCTAAACCACTTACAGACAACATACCAAATACCTGAAAAAACTAGGCACTCGAAAAAAAGACGAAAAACTGATTCCGCTACGCTGCATTCTCACACGCACTGAAGGGAACCATGATCAATGATGCCTCTCCTATAAAGGTTATCTTTTGTAGAGATTCTATTATGAAATCACTACTAAAAAAGCAAAAATTAGTGACGGAAATTTAGTGAGGGAAACGGAAAATCCCTTAATAATTCCATCACTAAATTTTGTGAACAAGAAATTTGAGAGGAATTTTATTTTTTCGTCACTAATTTCCCTCCCTAATTTTGCTTTTTCTAGTAGTGAATAGTCTCCAAGCCAAGCAAGCCACTTTTGAAGGAATAGATTTATGCCACGCCCTTGCCAAGGATGATTTGGGCGAGATATTCAATCCTGTCATCAAATTCTTATACACCTCTTATACCGAATAAATATTTGATGCATCTCAAACGCCTACATCTATACTACACATATCGTTCCACCAAACTGAGCAACCTCTACCCCCTTCTCTAATCACCCTATCTCTTACACCATATCTGTTTGCTAAGGCTCTATACCAGAGACCTAGTCTCTCATTCTTAATTTTCCACTCCAATTTGCCTAGGAGGGCATTGTTGAAAGCCCTCAAATTTTTTATACCCAATCCTCCTCCCTCTTCTAATGACAAACGCACTTTATCCCATTTAACTTGATTAATTTTTCTCTCCTCCTCATACCCTCCCCACAAGAATTGTTTAAAAAGAGATTCGAGTTTAGAAATGATATATGACGGAGCCTTAAAAAAAAAGAGGAAGTAGATTGTGACAGCTGACAGGACTGATTCATATTTTAAGTCTCTTAAACAATTTTGAAGCCCCCTCAAAAAGAAAAAATAATTGAAGCCAAAAATAAAATTATTATTTTAAGTCTATTTTATTATTTTAACTAGCGTTCATATTAATACGGAGTGGCGGTTTGTCAGCTTTTATAACTGCATTAATGTGCCTAAATTATAGGCAATGTTTTTTTTTTTTTTTTTTTATGAAATTTTGTTTTTTTATTAAAATTATAAGTACATATATTTGTGATCTTTAAACAGTAACAAACTATGTTTATCTTTTACCAACAATGTAACAAATATAATAAAAGAATCTTATATTTTTCAATATCATAAAAAATATAGCATTCTTAAAGGCCAATATGTTTAAGGGCGTAACTTAAATAATTAAAAATCCAATACAATTTATTCAAAAAAGTTCTTATCTTTTTCAATAACACAAAAAATATAGCACTCTTAAAAGAAAATTAATTTAAGGGTATAAGTGGAGTAATTAAAATTCCAACCCAATTTTTCTTTTATGTATTACCTTTATATATTGTTAGAGATATTTTTTTCATGAAATTTTGATTTTAATTAAAATTATATGTATATATGTTTGTAACATTTAAAATGGTAACAAACATCATCTTGTGTCAATAATATAACAAATATAATTAAAATTATTAATTTTTCAATAACACAAAAAAAAATATAGCTTTCTTAAAAGCAAATTTATTTTAGGATATAATTGAAATAATGAAAGTTCAACCTAAAAATTTATGTATTCCCTTTATATATTGTTATAGATTTGTTACCTAATTTTAAGGCCACTAGAGGAAACCATCCACTACAAGAAAACGACATTTTAGCGTCGACTTAAAACTCACGCTAACAAGGTAAAAACAGATACTAACACTGATTTAGCGTCAAATTAGCGTCGATGACAGGGCAAACTTAAAAAGTTGAAGCCATTGGGTAGCATTGATTTCTTGGTATCCGAGACTACTATAGCGTTGGCGAGTTTTTGTTCATTACTTGGTCTTCTTAAATTAGGTTAACATTCAGTAATAGCGTTGGCGAGTTTTTGTTCATTACTTGGTCTGCTTAAATTAGGTTATCATTCAGTAATAGCGTTGGCGAGTTTTTGTTCATTACTTGGTCTGCTTAAATTAGGTTAACATTCAGTAATAACAGTCGGAGAGAAAGAAAGCAGTGAAATCAAATATGGCTTAACATGTAGTAACATTCAGCCACATTAGCTTTTCCAAATGCAAGGTTGGGAATTAAATAATCTCTTATAGTAGCAAACACTGATTTCTTGTAGTGACCCGGTTCTCTTTTTCAATTTCGTTAATTTTACGCGGGCTATATTAGCTTATAATAAACGTTAAATCTTGTAAGTAACTTTTAGAGACAAAAGGTGCGTTTGGTTTGCAAAACAGTAAGTATTAGACAGAACAGTACAAGATAGAACAACACAACATAAGGTAGAACAACACAAGACAAATTTTTATATTATTGTTTTTTTTATACGATTTTTGAGGGACGGAATGTTATTTTGGTATTTTAGACAACTTGTATGTGTGACAAAAAGTTGTAGTGTGGTTTGATGAGGGACAAAAATATCAGTTTTTGTCATGTCCCTTGCCTTCAGTTTATTCTGTACCTGAAACAGTTTTACAAATCAAACACTGGACAACTTGAGTTGTTCTGTCCTGTGCTTCATTTTTTAGCAAATCAAACACACCCAAAAATATGGTTATTATTGTCATTTTAAATCTTAAAGGAAACCATACGACACCCTATTCATAACACACTCCCACTCGAACAACTACCTCAACTTGCGCCTCCACCATCTCCCCAACCTTTACACACGTTAACACCTTATTTGTCCTCGAAAAACTCTACTATACGCTCTCTCCTTCACCACCACTTCCAACTCTTCCCCTTCCCTCCACCTTAAACAAAACATTGAACATATTAACTTTATCAGCCTAATAATTTACCATGATAGCCTTATTGATTCCCCAAGCATCCTCCACAACAATCTAATGTTTATCATGGAGTATCATCCAATTCTTCCAATCTATGTTAATAGAAGAAACATCTTTAACATTATTTCCCTCTCTTTACTCAAAAGTCTTACAATCTTCCTCAAGGAAGTAAGGGGAATCTTCTTACCCATGACAAAAATATTTTTGAAGTTATGATCAATACAGGAAACACCTTGTCCAATCTAGCTCCTCATGGGTGTCACACACCGCCTATTATTCAAACAAGAATAAGCCTTCTTGGCCGCAACAAAAGAAAAAACAACTTCAATACACCTAACTTTTTGATCTTGCAACCACTCAATGCTCTACGTCCCATAAACGATTGTGACACGTTGCTTGGGACGACAAGAAAGAAATTGTTTTGCAGACTTCGTTAGTTTCGTTCCCGTGGTAGAACCGACACTACCTTTTTGAGCACCCTTCGTACCTGCATTCTTCTGGCTACCTCTGCTGCTGGGGTTTACTTTATTGACACATTCCTTCCCTTCTTTAGGAACCCCTCCGGTCACCTTGCTACACCCCACATTATCCTTTTCAATAATACCTTTTATCGTCCTTAGGTGCATTACCACTCTATTTCTCCAATGATACATTTTTCCCTTTGAGAGCACACTTTTTTCCCGCACGACCATTCTCTTCGCATCGAGCCCAATTAATACAGTTTGATTTACCTTTAGTTGTTTAATTTTTATTGTAACTGTCTGACGTTGGTATTAATGCCAGTTTGTTAATAACTGCTGAAGGTATATGTTTCTCCCCTCATCCTTGTCATCCACAACAGATTAATGAAACAAGAGATTCTATACTTCTTTATAAAGCAGTAGTCACTGTAAGGTAGTGACATACTGGGAAAAGCCAACATTAATGTTAGTGGAGGCAGAGATCATTGTATTTTACATTTTTATTTCTGATCTTTGTATGAGATGAGATGAGCAATTAATGATATTCAGTACTTGAAGTAGTAAGATTAATCAAAAGATGACGATTGCCACAAATAATGGTTTGATGCCTTTCTCATTGTTATTCTTTCTGTATATACAGAGGTTACAAGGCTATACATATAATTACACTAAATAATTACATATAATGGAAACAAATCAATTTTTGATTTATGTCCTTATTTCTAGGAACAAACTAACAAATATAATAAGAACAAATCTACTCCTTATTCACATCCCCCCTCAAATTGATGCGGCTGGTCGATGAGCATCAATTGATGCGGCTGGTCGCGGAACAGCTTTGATAAGAATATCTGCAATTTGCAACTGAGTACTGACATGAAGAAGGGATATTAGTCGGTCATCATAGGCGTCACAGATTGAATGACAATTAACTTCGATATGCTTGGTGCGCTCATGGAAAACAGGATTGGCAACAATTTGGATGGCACTTGTATTGTCAGCATAAAGTGAGGTTGGCTGTGTTTGAGTGAATCCAAGTTCAGCCAAAAGACCACGAAGCCAAATTATTTCTGAACAAGCGGCAGACATGGTATCAGAGCCTATCGGGTCCATCGTTGGGCTTGCATCATCCACGCTTCAGGCCCATTGGGTCGGGCTGAAGCGTGAGGGGGTGTGTTAGCGGCCAACACTCGGGTGGGATTTAGCTCCACATCGGATAGATAGGATTCTTGAGAAGAGTATATAAAGAGGAGGCACTCCTAACCGTACAAGCCGGTTTTGTAAAGATGAGTTAAGCCTCGATATTCGTTACAATGATCCCACTGAGGTAAAGAAGCATATATTATCAGGTTAAAATTTTGGAGTTATCAAAGGGAAGTGGTGGAAACAAATTTTTACAAATTTTTTCAAGTCCCAAGAGGAATGTATCAATCTTGAGTAAATCTTACATGTTTGAATTTCAAATATGTTACAAATCTCTTTCAACACATTCAGAATTCAGTACTTATTGAAAATCTTTTATCAATACATATAGATCCACATGTTAAGAAGGAATTGAGAGAGGTCAAGAACAGTGCACACAATCATCATCTCTAACATTGTTTGGATCAAGAGAGGTATACTCAAGAAGCTCAAAATCATTTTCAAACTTAGCCATATAATTATCTTCCATGTTCACGATCGCTTCAATCCCATCTCCATCTCTTGTATCCATCAAAATTATAATATTCTTTGAAGAACAACCAGTAGTGGTGATCCATGTTGGTTTTCCCCATCCAAAATCTGCTTCATACATTGGAAACCTACACCAACTACTAAAAGTAAACAAATTTTTATTCTCGGAATAAGGTTGTGTAACTTGCTTCAAGCACTCAAATATATTATTGTTATCTTTCTCTCTAAATAACTTCGAATAAACGTTACAACACTCAGACAACCCTTCTTTTATTTTGTAGACCAACTCATCTAGCTCCATTTCCTTCTTATTTGCCAACATATACGAATTGCAAACAATGTTCCCTACACATTTTTCAGACAATGGAGGATCCATTCTTTTTCTAAGATCCACAGCCATGCAAAACATTGCTGTCTGGAAATTTAACCCCATTATTGAAACTGCATGCTTGTAAATCCATCCAATTACAACTTGTACACGTGTGGGAGAAGGCATGGAACTAGAAGTTACAATTTCCTTAAGAGACTTGATCATTGAAGGTTGAAAAACAAACCTTTTAAATACGACATTGTTTTCTCTCTTTCTCGCAATCTCTGGGAAAATAGGCAAATCCCTTTGTGGAAAAATTGATGCTCCTCCTTCAAGTAAACTAAAGGGTGATACTAATAACTCTTCTTCATCTTCCTCAAGCTTTTGGTTGATGATGGCCCAATCATTCATGAAGTTGAAAATGGTTGCAGCATCACCAATTTTGTGACTCATGCAAATACTTATTGCTATTCCTCTACATGCAAAGCAGTTTATTTGAATGGCTATAAAAGTTGCACTCCAATCCATTTCTTTCCATTGTAATTCATCAGGGAACAAAGGGTTTATCAATTTTTTTGTGGGATTTTGGAGAATCTTTGAAAGTTTGTTTTTTATCTTTGTAACCAAAAACAACACCCCTTGGTCATTACATTCAATGGTAATTTTATCTTTAATCCTACCAGCAAAATGATAGTATTTAGATAAAACTTGAGATAAGGATTTTCTAAGCTGTGAAATTTTTGAATTTTGGTCTATACTCTTGTTTGGGTCGTAAAAGTAAAGTAACGAGACATAGTTACGTGAAACAATGTTGTCTATAAAAGAAAGTGGATAAAGTTTGAGATGAGAAGGAGTTGGTGATGAAGGTTTGATGGTTTCTCTTGAAAGTAATTCAATTTCCATGATAATTGATTGCCTCCTCAACTGTTGATATACTTCAATATTTTCACTAATACAATTTATGCTATGACTCATTTATTGATTGAATGTATTTCCATAACTATACCACTAGTGATTATATAGTGCATAAATTATAAGATGTGTAAGTTTTTCTTTCTCTCAATTTCTTTTCTTAAAAGCTAGTGGTCACAATTTTTCTTCTGTTGATATATACTAAAGAGGAGGAGTGATTTAGGGTTAATTTTAACCCCAAATCAATTCTCCGAATTGTTTTTCTTTCTCTTTTAATTAAATAAGTGGTTTTCATATATTTTCAGTTTTCTTTTGTTTATATTTGTGATTCGTCGTCTAACACGACTTTGTTTATTTTGATTTCCTGTTTTTGTGCGATGGTTTTGATTTTCCGTTTTAGTACGATGTTTATTTGATTCAGGTCGATAGATTATCTTTGATCAAATGCAAATTCAATCAATAACTTTTACGTCGTCAATGTTGCAGATTGTGTATTTCGGTAGCGTGAATATGATCATATTTGTAGACATATGTAATATGTCGTTTTATGCAATTAATATGAACGTTGCGACTTTGTTTGCATATCCAACCTTTTTTTTTTTTTTAAGATTCCTTACCACATCTACAAATTTATTTCCACATACATTAAATATTAATTAGATTTTCATTCAGGAACTAGTTCACATAAATTATAGCCAACGTTATTTTAGTACATTTGGAATTTCATGCTAATCTATACCTATTAATAAAGGCAATACATTGTTTTGGTGTAGCCTTTTTTTGTAAATCCCAAAATGCCCTTACTTGATAGCAGTTATTAAAAAAAAATCTTCCTTACCCACTAATAATCACACACGGTGACAGTTATTAAAGAAAAAATTTATCTTACTCACTAATCACACACCAAAACATAACTACAGGCTTTCTCTTTAAAAAAAATCTGACTTACCCACACAAACAAAAGCATAACCGATGTCTTTCTCTTTCTCACAGTTGCATAAACAATCATAAAAAAATAACTGCTTCCATTCTATTTCTCACAGATACATGGTTTAGTTCTACACAATTGTCGGTTTAATTACTATTTGATGACAGTTTCTTTCTTCAACTAATTGTTTTCTCACTCATAACTTCTGTCATGGTTCATCGTCTTTTTTCATACAGCATCCATGGAGATGAAGTTTGATCTTTAGAAGCATCATGCAGTAGAAACAAGGAAAAAGATATAGATGAACGCTGCTGCATTAGGCGGCGGCTATGAATAAATGGTTGAGTGCGGCTTCAATCTACCACTAATCGGCAGAAACCACGATATTATTTTTTCTTCTTTTACTCTGCTTTTATTTTCTGTCTGATATTTCAAAAGTTGAAGTTACACTCAAAAAAAGGAACAAGCAAATTGTATCTTTTACCTCTTATCTCATGTTATTTGTTCTAATCAATCAATATTCATCAGGAGAAAAAAAAATGTATAACTATGCTGCAAGAGAGATTGGAGAATAATAACTTTTTTCCATTAGCGAAATGAGAGTAAAATTCATGTACAAAGAAAAAGAGAGACTCAAACCAAATTTTGTTTGTTAATTCAATTCATTCAAATCACTAACAATGGTTTCTATGGGACATAGAGAATGTCATTGTTGCATTAGAATGAGATTCTCTACATAGTTTGTGATCCATGGTTTATGCATTTCCTCTACCGTTTTGTTTTGTATAGAGTATATTTCTATTCTAATTTATATGTTTTAATATTTACTTGGTTGCCTTGATGTTGTTAGAGAGTATTTCATCGAGAATTCTTCTTATTTCATTTTTGGAGGATTGTGTGCATTTTATTTTTGGTGTTTGAATATGGGAGGAATATTGTGTGCATTATCTTGAAAACTTTGGTTTGTTTTAATTTATTTCTTTTTTGTTTTTAGTTTTGATTCTCATTAATCACTTTTTAATATTCTTAATTTATGCTTTGTTCTTGGTCAACTCACACACACAAAGCGGAGATACAGTGGTTTAAACTCCGGTCATGACGTCCGACCTTACAATTTCGGCATTTTTATCAGTTAAGCTAAGACTTTCAGCATTTTATACTATTTTAATAAAGATCAAATTGAAGATTTAGGTTCATTGTTTTAAAAATCATCTCGATGGTCAATTGGCAATGATACTAAATCAAAAATCAAAAGACGAACCACTAAATCACTTACTGAACCACGTGATAGAATCCAATGATATAGTGATAACATTCAGTTTCTATATAAATAAAAAACGCCATTGTATTGACTCAGTAAAACACCTAATGACACGACATTGGTCACTCATGTTTCATGTATATTCATCCTCCATAGATAGATGAACATACATCACAAAACTAAATATATATTTAGTAACTCCATGTCAAAGAAGTGCATGAATTACATATCTTACATTTTTTTTAATCAACCTTGATACTTCTCTTTTTGATCAAGCTTGGTCATTCTTTTAAATCTAATTATTTTCTCCAATATATATATATATATATATATATATAAAACTAAATCAACATAAATGTTGAAAAACATACTATTTATGAGTTACATGTGTTAGCGCAGTAGAAAGAGCGGACAGACGGGCACGGGAGTGCCCGTCTGGACGCTAGTGGAATATAAAGAGAATTCATATTTTAATAAAATAAAATAAAACAGCCTCTTGTAAAGAAAAATTCAAATTACAATAATACACATTTATAAAAGTAGTGTTTTCAAAAGAGACAATGGACGTTTAGTCAAAAATAAGTGGGAGTAGACTTGATAATTTACTCGTTCGTGTTTTTGGTTGGAATAAGTTTCCAGGCTACTAACTTATTTTCACCTAAAAACATAAAGGAGTAATTTAACAAACATATTCCCACTTTTTTTTATACCAAAAACTCAATTATATGTATTTAAAATATGTTTTAAGAAAATGATACATTTGTAAATTTGATTTTAAAAATAAATAACTATCCATCATTCGTTCAAAAGAAAAAGTAATTAAATATTATATATTTTTGAATTTGTTAAATGATATGTATTTGTTAAATATATATCATTTATTAAATAGTAAATATTTTTGATTTTGTTAATCGTTTTGTTTTGACTATACAAGTATTTTTATTTAGGAAAATATTAATGTTTAAGCACGTTAAAAATAAAAATACTAGCAATATCCTAAATATAAATGTTTTTAAGTCTCTTAGACAAATTTTGAAGTCAAAATTAGGGTCAGTACTGTTGTAATTTTAAATTTTCTTACATATAATTTTTTTTAAGTCTCTTTGAGTAACTTTTAGAGCCAAAAATAAGGTTACTACAATAATTTCAAATCTGTTTTATTATTTCAATTTGTTTATCCATTAACTTTAATCAATCAGTTCTATCTAAATTCCCCAATTTTATGATGACTATATATATATAGTCAACCGTTAACTTCTCTCTCTAAATTATTTAATTTATTTTCTATCTTCTTTTTTTTTTGAAGGAGTTTATTTTCTATCTAGATTCCCTAATTGTGTGGCCTTTATAGCCAACCACTCATTTATCTTTCTCAATTAATTAATTGTTTTGATTTTTTTTCCTACCTAAATTCGTCAATTTTCTGCCCAGTACCGTATATTTTATGTAACATTTTATATATATATATATATATATATATATATATATATATATATATATATATATATATATATATACCACTCATTTATCTTTCTCAATTAATTAATTGTTTTGATTTTTTTTTCCTACCTAAATTCGTCAATTTTCTGCCCACTACCGTATATTTTATATAACATTATATATATATATATATATATAAACAAACAAACTTCTTACACCAACAACTGATACACAACAGAGAAAATACAAGCCAAAATATGCTACCTATACAAACACCAAAACACTCCAGATCAAAAAAATTAAAGGGCCATTCCCAAAACCACTGTTGGGCACATAACATTGACCTCTCCCAATTCAAATTGAACAGCCGTGACAGACAATGATAGATGAAAAAAATTTCAATAAGATTTGATGACTTAATTACTCCAAGACAATTGCAAATGTGCATAACACATATCCACCAGCAAAGCTACTAAGATTAGAGAATTTCTGCGAAATGTTCCCAATGTGTTAAAGACAGTGAAGAATAAGATGGTTACTATTACTTGTAAGCAAAGTTTCATTATATAACTAATTAGTATCTTATACCAATAATATAAGGAATATAATAAAAGTTCTTATCTTTTTCAACAACACAAAAAATATAGCACTCTTAAAAGCAAATTAATTTAAGGGTATAAGTGGAGTAATTAAAATTCCAACCCAAATTGTTTTATGTATTACCTTTATATATAATTTTTTGACAAAAATTACCTTTATATATTGTTAGAGATACTTTTTTCATGAAAATTTTGATTTTAATTAAAATTATATGTATATATGTTTGTAACATTTAAAATGGTAACAAACATCTTCTTGTGTCAATAATGTACAAATATATATAATTAAAATTATTATTAATTTTTCAATAACACAAAAAAAATATAGCTTTCTTAAAAGAAAATTTATTTTAGGATATAATTGATATAATGAAAGTTCAACCTAAAAATTTATCTATTCCCTTTATATATTGTTATAGAATTGTTCCCTAATATTAAGGCCACTAGAGGAAACCATCCACTACAAGAAATTGGCATTTTAGCGTCGATTTAAAACGCACGCTAACATTGTAAAAACAGACACTAACACTGATTTAGCGTCGATAACAGGGCAAACTTAAAAAGTTGAAGCTATTGGGTAGCATTGATTTCTTGGTATCCGTGACTACTATAGCGTCGGCTAGCTTATGTTCATTACTTGGTCTGCTTAGATTAGGTTAATCATTTAGGAGTATAAATAAGGCTCTACAGCCATAAAGAATCTATCATCTTTAGCCGTTGCTTTTATAATTTGTTTTTGTTCATTACTGGTCTGCTTAAATTAAGTTAACATTCAGTAATAACAGTCGGAGAGAAGGAAGGCAATGAAATCAAGTATGGGTAGTAACATTTAGCCACATTAGCTTTTCCAAATACAAGGTTGGAAATTAAATAATCTCTTATAGTAGTAAACACTGATTTCTTGTAGTGACCCGGTTCTCTTTTTCAATTTCGTTAATTTTATGCGGGCTATATTAGCTTATAATAAACGTTAAATCTCTTAAGAAACTTTTAGAGACAAAAATATGGTTATTATTGTAATTTTAAATCTTATCTTATCTTATATTTAAAAAAGCTTTTAAGTCTCTTAAGCAACTTTTGAAGTCAGGAAGAGGGTTACTATTGTAATTTTAAGTATATTTCATTAATTATTTTGTTTCTCCATTAACTTTAACCATTCTTATCTATGTTCCCCAATTTTATGGTCACTATAGGCAACTAGCCACTTCTCTCTCAATTATTTATTTATTTTTTTTACCTAAATTCTCTAACTTTCTTCCCACTATCTTATCTTATCTTAAGAATTTTTTTGAGATAAAACATGGTTACTTTTGAAATTTTAATTCTTATCATATATAAAAAAGTTTTTAAGACTCTAGTAACTTTTGGAGCCAAACACACTGTTACTGTTTTAATTTAAAATCAATATTATTATTATAATTATAATTATTGTTTTAATTTAAAATCTATATTACAGGGGTAAAGACATATTAACTCGGGTTAATAGGTCTTTACCCCCTGTAATATAGGTCATTTCTGATTTTTTCCTCTGTAAAATATATTTTTTTATTTACCCCTTTGTAAAATATATATTTTTTGGATTTATCCCCTAATAGGCCAAACAAAAACGAAAAATTTCTTAAAAAATAAAATAAAATTGGTATTTGTTTGGCCTATTAAGGGGGTAAATAAAAAAAATTACAGAGAGATGAATCAAAAAAATATTTTACATGGGGGTAAAGACCTATTAACCCTTATTATTATTATTATTTTTTAAATTCGTTTCACCATTAATTGTTGAACCAAAATGTGTTTTGAACATTCTCTCAGAAATTTTGATGATAACAAAGTATGAAAGAATATTTGGATATGCTAATGTGTTTTCAAGTGTGAAGGATCATAAAATTAAATACTAACTCTTAAGTCAAGTTTTGGTTCTGAATTGTCAAGAATTTGAACGCATAAGATAGCATTTGAAGCAAAAGAGAAGCTTATAAGACTTGAAACAAGATATGTAGAAAGAGTGAACCATCAGAAGTATTGAAGACTTTGAAGGATAAAGCAATTAACGGTGATGTGAGAAGTTGAAGACTCTGAACCAGTTTGTCGTCTTTTGAAGAAATATCACTATCGGACTCGGAGTAGTAAAATTTGTCTTCTTTTAACCACATGCAGAAGCAAACAAAGAAATTTTAAGAATAAAGAGAATTTAATAGATCAATCTATTAGAAGCAAATGGATTTTGAATGACTACTCAACGACATTATCCATTTGAGGCAACATCTCAACGTCCCCGATCAAGCTTCTCAAAGACTAAACTAATGCACTAACACTTCTTCAAGAACAACTCTCTCATTCTCTGCTATATAAGGATCTAAGCAGTTGAAGAACAAAATAAAACTTCTATCATTTCACAAGTGCATTGCTCTAATTCTCTAACTTTCTTCCCACTATCTTATCATAATTTATTTTTTTAGGACTCTTAAGCAACTTTTGAAGCAAAAAAGAGTGTTACTATTTTAATTTGAAATCTATACTATTATTATTTAAATTCGTTTCACCATTAACTATTAAACTAAATTGAGTTTTGAACAATTTCTAAGAAGTTTTGATGATAATAAAGTATGAAAGAATAATTGGATAACCTAATGTATGTTCAAGTGTGCATGACCATAAAATTAAATTCTAACTCTTAAGTCAAGTTTTGGTTCTGAATTGTCAAGACTCTAAACGCATAAGATAGCATCTGAAGCAAAAGAGAAGCTTATAAGACTTGAAACAAGATATGAAGAAAGGTCAACCAGAAAGTCAACATCCTAATCAGAAGAGAATGTTCAGAAACATCTAAAAGAGTGAACCATTAGAAGTATTGAAGACTTTGAAGGATGAAGCAATTAAAGGTGATGTCATAAACTGAAGACTCTAAACCAGCAGTTTGCCGTCTTCTGTAGAGATATCACTATCAGACTCAAAGTAGTCCAATTTGTATTCTTTTAACCACGTTCAGAAGCAAACAAAGAAATTTAAGAATAAAGAGAATGTAATAGATCATTCTATTAGAAGAAAAGGAATTTTGAATGACTACTCGACGACATTATCCATTGGAGGCAACATCTCAACGTCCTCGATCAAGCTTCTCAAGGACTAAACTAATGCACTAACATTTCTTCAACAACAACTCTCTCATTCTCTCCTATATAAGGACCTGAGCAGTTGAAGAACAAAACAAGACTTTCTATCATTTTACAAGCGCATTGCTCTAATTCTCTAACTTTCTTATCTTGTCCTAAGAAACTTTTCGAGATAAAACTTGGTTACTATTGTAATTTTAATTCTTATCTAAAATAAAAAATATATTGGACTCTTAAACAACTTTTGGAGCAAAAAACAGTGTTACTATTTTAATTTGAAATCTATACTATTATTATTTAAATTTGTTTCACCATTAACTATTTAACTAAAACGAGTCATGAACAATGTCTATGAAGTTTTGATGATAACAAAGTATGAAATAACAATTAGATAAACTAATGTGTGTTCAAGTGTGTTAAACCATCTTCTAATTCAAGTTTTGGTTCTGAATTGTCAAGACTTTGAACGCATAAGATAGCATCTAAAGCAAGAGAGAAGCTTATAAGACTTGGAACAAGGTACGTAAAAAGGTCAACTAGAAAGTCAACATCATGATTAGAAGAGAATTTTCAGAAGCATCTGAAGTATTGAAGATTCTGAAGTGTGAAGGATGAAGTATCTAAAGGTGACGTTAGAAGCTGAAGACTCTAAACTAGTTTGTCCTCTTTTGAAGGAATGTCACTATCAAACTCATAGTAGTACATTTTGTCCTCTTCTAACCACGTGCAGAAACAAAGAAATTCAAGGATAAAGAGAATGTAACAAATCATTATATTAGAAGCAAAAGAATTTTGAATGACTACTCAACGACATTATCTAGTTTTAGGCAACATCTGAACGTCTCTGATCAAATTTCTTAAGACTAAACTGATGCGCTGACACTTCTTCAACAACAACTCTCTCATTCTCTCCAATATAAGAACATGAACAGTTGAAGAACAGAACAAGACTTCTATCATTTTACATGTGTCATTTCTCTATCAAATTATATAGCGCACAAACACTTAGAGAAATTCTTACAAACTTTCATATTTTTGAATTTCTGAAGTATCAGAAGTCATTTGAACTTAAATACTTACATCTCTGATTGTATATCAAGTGTAAACCACAATCTTATTTTATTTGTTAATCTCTGATAGCAGAAATATCTTTCTTGTGCGATTGACAAAAGAAAGTATCTTACTTGTGTGTTTGAGTAAATTATAATTTGTGAGATTATATTGAAAATTCATTTGAAGTGCAAGGGAACTGGACTACTCTCGGATTGTGGAAGGAACCAGTACAATTTGTTTGTGTCGTCTCTTTCTTTATTCTCTTATCGTGTTTAATTTATTTTCGCTGCATAACTCTGTTTCACACTCTGATAAGAACTCTACTTCTAATCATACTCAAAACTAATTTTTGATAAACTCCTAGAAAAGATTTTGAAAAAACCAACAAAATTCAACACACACCCCGCCCCTATTGTGTTTTTCTCACCTTCATTAACTCTAACCAATTCTACATGAATTCCCCAATTTTATGGCCACTATAGGCAAACAGTTACCCCTCTCTCTCAATTTACTTTTTATTATCATTTGTACCTAATTTAATCAATTCAACATGAATTCCCCAATTTTATGGCCATCATAGGCAACTAGTCACCTCTCTCTCTCAATTAATTTTTTATTGTTCTTTGTATCTAATTTCCCTAACATTATGCCTACTCTTCTATCTTGAGAGTGTTAGGGACACTCTCTTTCTAATACCCTCTTTTGAAAAGCTCTAACACTCTCTCTAACAATAACTTTTTGGCTAAAGTGCACTTTTCCACCCCTAACTTTCAAAAGCTTGCGATTTTGGCCTCTTAAGTACAAAAACTACAATTTTGAACCCCTAAGACTCAGCCCATTTGCATCTTTGGTCCTTTTGGTCAATTTTGACCAAGTCAACGCACACATGGCAGTGAGTAGGATGCCAAATGTGTATTTTTTTCAATTAAAAAAAGCCACACGTGTATATATTGAATTAAAAAAACAGAAAGAAAGAGATCCACCACTGTCTCCTTCATCTTCCATCAGATCCACCATCGCCTCCATCATCTCTCTACATCCTCATCTTCCATCAGATCCACCATTGTCTCCTTCATCTTCTTCCTTTCTTCTTGCAAATTCAACTTTCAAGCACACCACCACCCCTTTTGCTTCATCATCATCTTTTCCTTTCACTCGAGGTTTCAATTACTCACCCAATTTCAAGCACACTCAATTCCTCTTCATGCACAGATTATCTAAAACAGTTAACAAAAACAAAAAAACAAAAAACATGAAATTCCCAAAATAACATACATAGGAAACATGTTCCTAAAATTACTCTTAGCAGCATCACGAACTCTCCTTTTGTTCTCATCATGTGTACTCTCGAAAAACCTTATTCTCTTACACTATTGAATAATACCAGTTTTCATAACCTCTCTATGAAACCTATTAAGCAACCTCTCTTCAGGCTCATCGTCTTCAACAACAACTTGAACATAATATAGTGATGCTAAGAGCTTAGAGTTTGATGTTGAGAGTGATGACGTGAAACTTGAAGACATCTCTTGTGGTATGAACTTGTTGTTCCAGTTTTGGTGAGATGGGAATGGAGAGAGAAGACGTGGTTGAGGTGACTCTATTGGTGGTGAGAGGAATTAGAAGAAGTTGGAGAAGGAAGTTTAGATTTGTTGATATGAATTTTGTTTGGGTTATTTTTGAAATGATTTACTGAATTTTTTTTATTATGAAGATTATTGTTGTATTTTCTGGATTTTTTAGGTTGTGGTTAAGAAGAAGATGAAGTTGTTAAGAAGAATATGAAGGAGAAGATGAAAGAGATTAAGGATGTTGCTGATTCTAAACTTCACGCGATTCTTGTTTTTCCTTTCCTTTTTATTTTTTATTTTTTTATTCAGCTAATAAACATCTGGCATTTTCAATTTTTAAAATATGTAATTATACATGTGGCATGCCACACAAGCGTTGAAAAAGTCAAAATTGATCAAAAGGATGATTATAAGGGGCCAAATTTGTCATTTTTTTCATAGGGGGCCAAAATCACAACTTTTTGAAACTTAAGGGGCGAAAAGTGCACTTTAGCCTATCTTTTTTATTGGATGAAACTCATGTGTGTCACAATTTTATGTGAGATCCATTTCCAAAGTATAGTACACA
Organism: Medicago arabica; assembly: GCA_946800305.1. Lineage (NCBI taxonomy): Eukaryota > Viridiplantae > Streptophyta > Magnoliopsida > Fabales > Fabaceae > Medicago > Medicago arabica. The sequence goes on along the minus strand of OX326970.1, from coordinate 8,369,857 downwards.
TATCAACTTCAACAAATAAGATAGCGAGTGTATGAGAGAATATTAGAAAGATAGTGTTCTAAGTATTTCTCATGATATCTTATATATAAAAGTTTTTCTCTTAAGCAGATTTTTTAGCCAAAAATAGGGTTACTATTGTCATTTATCAAATTACACCGATGTGATATTATATAATTGTTACACTGCTCAATATCATTTTACTTGATACATATTTTTCAAATTTGACCGTTTGATTGTAAGCTCATATCATATAGTTCATCCATGTTAAATTTTACACAAATCTAAAATCATTTGATATGTTATTGAAAAGTCATAAGGCGCCTACACATTTACAATTTAAAAGTCGTTATCACGCTTAGTAAACCATCCATGAACAATAAGAGCATAATCAAAACTAATGGTCAACATCACTTCTACCTAATAAGAGTACCACACAGTCAAAAACCACTTGAAGCCCCAACTACTAGTTGGTAAGAAAACACAGTTATATTAGAGCCCTAAATAGAATTACACAAAAAAGAATCAATCACCTCCGACTTTGTCTCTTGTAGACACAAGACAATTGACTTTTATCTCGAACAAGGCTTTTAATTTCCTTCCTCTTCTCCAACCCATCCAAACCTCTAACATTATATGAAAAAATCTTCAACGAAACCATACGACACCCTACTCAGAGTACACTCCCACACGAACAACTACATCTGCTTGCACCTCCACCATCTCCCCAACCTTTACGCGCGTTAACACCCTACTCATTTCTGATGGATGTATATTTTTTTATAATGGCCTACACAAACAAAAAAAACACATTCAAGTTAAACAAAAATCTAATTAATAAGAAGGAAATTATCTCTAATTATACCTCTCCAAGTGAACGTGGATTTTTGAATTCCGGTTTCTACCCTTTAATCTTAGCAAAAAGACTCATTGCATTGTTACTGGATAAATAATTAAAAAAAATAAGCTTCGTTTGCCAATGTACGGTGCTACAAAAACTCTAAGTGGTTGTTTCGATAAACAACTTAATTAAGCACTTATGTATAAGTTACTTTAATATAGACTCAAATTGTTGTCATGTAAACTATAAGTTGTTTTCACAAGCCATCATGCAAATAAGTAAACTGAGTTGAAATCCAAACAAAGTGTAAATGACTCAATTTAGTGAAACTTACCAATGATGATCAACATGTTTGATGTAACGCGCTACTTCTATGAAAGCGATAAAACACGCGAATAATACAAATATTCAAAAAATAGACGTTACATCTTCAAAGATTCACCAATCAACATGCATATATAAAATTCATCAACAGTCGCAGCGGATAAATATAACATACATCTCCAAAACATACATGTCATAAACTCAACATATATCACCATATAAAAATCTCCAAATCCCGACATATGGGTAAAATCTCAATAACATAATCAATCCAGGATAACATAAAGACTAACATCCTAATCAGAGCCTAGTCTAAGACTCTAAACAGATAAACAGAGGAAGCTCCCGCTATCTTCAAGCAACTCACCAATCACGCTAAAAGATCAATCATGCACGTCGTCTACTCATTCGTACAAATAGGTAGGCGGTCCACCATAGACCACTGGAGGTTAGCTTCACATCAATCATAATCAAATATAATTAATTGAAAATGTAATCATCAAATTAAACTTCAAACAATTCAAATTAAAAGATAGTCCACTTCAACATTATTCATCCACACTAACAATTTCACAACATCATAATAAGCCAATCACCAATCGCAGCAACATCGAGCACAAAAGCAAATATGACTCATTCCAATTATGGTATGCACCTAGACACGACTTTTATATGCATACGGTACCATCAACTACGACAAAGTCGTCAACTCATGATGCAACAAAAACATCATCTACGTCACTAATACAGATATAAAATACATCAACATCAACTATGTATACATCAATATATGACTCAACACCAAAACATATATTCATACAACTCGTCATTAATGTCATCCCATCTTTTTACATATATGCACCCACCAACAATATCACCATCATTTAGCATATATGCAATTAATCATCACCACAGCATTATTACAACTCAACAACTTCATACAATTTTTCACAATCCAAGTGAAGGAGAAGTACATCATACTATGATAACATCATAATCAACACCTATTAATCATTCACACATCTTCATATAATCTTATCAAACTATTCACAAAAGATTTGCAAGGTATTCGACCTTAAAGACCATTTTCGACAAAGTTCGTCTATCGTTTCATTATTTCAAAATAATTGTGACAATTGGATCAAAACTAAGCAAACAAACTCTAATGTCTCAACTAAGTATACTCTTAGATTACATATAAGTGAAGTTGAGTATACATGTGCGTTTCACCGGCCAAATACGATGAAATCATAAAAATCACAAAGTTCGTCTCTCTTTATCATTTTTCAAAAAGAATTTCATTTTCAAAGCAAAACAAGTTAAAACTCAATGAAATCATTCACAACCATTTTTAGAAATCATGTATACAGTATACAACCTTAACCCTACCCCTTTTTCTTGAGAAAAACGAGTTTCTGAAAAATCGACGTTCTTGGACATTTTTCAAAAGTTTAGTTCAATCTCATAAAATCAAGCTCAATCTAATCCATAAGATGTTCCAGTGGATTAAAGAGTGAAAACAGTAGTCAAACATGTTGAAAGAAGCATTTTAGAAACCTCGGATCGGCCCCCAAATACCCGAAACAACAAAAACGAGGTTTGCTGTTTCTGGGAATCTCTCCGGGCACGCCATTTGTCGCCCGGGCGGGATGCCCCAGAACAGCAATCCTGTTCTTGGTGTTTTCCCTCTCGGGAATCCACTATTTTCAACCCCAAAACCCCAATTTTGATCCTCTTAACCCCAAAGTTTGTCTAAACATTTATGAACATAAAAAGACAATCAAAACCGTATAAAACTTGAAATCAAAACATCATTCCATCACAAATCATCAATTCACCCATTTTTCATAAAACTTTCAAAAACAACTCAAATTACACCACAACTCCATAATTATGAATACCCATGGCATCAATCATCAACAACAACAACATCAATTAACCATGAATTCATCAACAATCTAACAACAACAATATCATATTTCACCAATTTTGAATAAAATACAAAGTATACGTGTGTGTGTGTGTGTGTGTGTGTATATATAAGAGCACGAATTAGTTATTATCAAATTCACGTACCCAAACATTGCATCATAATAAGAGCACGAATTTCACCAATTAGATTCACAATAATCACTTTTCACAATTAAACACTTATGAATTGAGGTAGAAAATAGATTATACTAAAAGATTATGAGAGAAAACTAGCCCCTTTACCACAAATGAAATCAAACCTAGCCTTAGCTTCAATTTAGCTCCTTGAATCTCTAACCCCTTCTTAATCTTCAAGCTTTTCTCTTCTAACCTTTTTCTTCTCTTCCTCTAGCTCTTTCTCTCTCTCTCTCTACCTCTTTCTAAAATTTGTGGAATGAGTGTTAAAACCTTAATTCCTACGTGAGTTTATAAAGACTCTCCACTAATGGGCCTAACCCTCTAATGTTCTAATGGGTTCAAAGTTCTAATTAATTAATCCACAAAGTTTTTACTCACTTACGGGTAAAAATAACGGATAGATATCGCCTCGTAACTAATTACCACAACCCACTAGTAACTTAGTAAGAATAATGGTTCCCACTTGGAACATAAAAATAATCCTCGCACTGAAATTACTAATTTACCCTTGCTCACACAATGACCAAAAATACCCTTAAGTCCAAAATGATTAAAATACCCTTCCAACATCGAATTCCACTAATCCCAACTAAAATACACAGAGAGACAATTAGTCACATACAAACCCATATAAAAATTAATTAAAATAAATCTAACGAAAAATCGGGCTGTTACAATTGACACCATTTTTGTTGAAACACGCGCATCAATTAAAGGTAAAACATCGGAGCAGTAGTTTTGTGAAATCAGATTCATGAGATCAAAGAAGTCGTACCTAAGTGCAACAAAGAAATCTATCTTCAACTTTATGGAATCTGGATAAAACCCACCCTTCTAGCTTCTTGGTGATAAATCCAACGAGACAGTGGGAACCATTAGAGAAAGTAAGACAGTGGTACCCGTTGATTGGAACGTCTAATGACATCTCCACCCGCCGCTTCACGCAGATAACTTGCAGCACCAATCGATCAAAGTTTTAACTAGAGAAGTCGTCATTGCACATTCTACTTTTTTCTTCTTGCGTCGGAATGAAATTCATCATTTCGCGCATTCCTTCATTTCCTCCACGTTTCTCCTTTGTTCTAGCATCGGCATCTAATTCAAGAAGAAAAAAGTATTCTCAACAAAATCATTTAATCATTTAAAAGAAGTTAGGGTAGAAATATAATTCAAGAAAAAGCTTAACATAATGATAGTGAAATAAACATACTTGTAAATCTGAAGTCCACGGTTCCATCAACAAAAATATGTAAATTGTAAAATAAATTTACAAATCAGTTGTAAAAACAAAATTTTTGTGGAGAGATAAAAAAAACTCCTACCCATGGAAAATCATAAACATACTCAGAAAGATTGTAGAATTACCTGATTTTTTTTCTCAAAGCTCACCCACTTAACCCAAAATTGATTGAGATTTTTAGGGATTCAAGAAGAGAGCATGAGATTTGAAAAAAATGAGTGTACTGAATCAGAGAACATACATTCATCCTTACCGAAAAATGATTTTGTTGAACAAATTATGCATCGTCTGATGCGGTGCCGGTGTCGTTTCTTTTCTCTCCGATGGAACAGAAAAAGATACGTGATTTTTTGGTCCTGGGATAGGGAAATCGAACAGAGAACGTGTGGAAGAGAGGAAGAAGAAGCTATGGTTTTGAGAGAGAGAGAGAGAGAGAGAGGAAACTATTGTTTTGAAGAAAAAAATGAAGAAGAAGAAGAAGGAGGAGGAGGGATACCGAAGAAGATGAAGAGAGGAAAAGAATGAAAGGAAGAAAGAGAGAGAGAAGTGGTCTTGATTGGAAGAGAAGAGAGAGTATAGAGACAAAGAAAATGGTTTCTAATTCCTATGTGCTAACGTGAATCCTCCAGATTCTGGTAAAAATATTTGCAAATCTAAGAAAAAGATTTGGTCTGTGAAATGCAGGAAGGGCATAGCTGTTATTTTGGAAAATTCAAATATTAGGGCTTTGGAGCCAAAATGAATCTGCAGCTTAAAATGCTAGAGCTTCCATAGGATTTTTCTAGGATTTTAGTGCAATATGTATTCCATTTAATATAGGCTTTAATATGTATTTCGTCCTTGCAATTAGGAGTCGTTTAGAAATTGGTCATTGTAATCGTTAATCCTTGCAATCTGCCCTCCCAAATATTAAGCATTTAAAATTTCGTCCCTTGACCCAGTTAATTACTGCCACGTCACTACTGAAAGCAGGGGTATTTTGGTAATTTCGCACCTTCTGGTCAGTAATTTGATGACGTGGCAGTAATTAACTGGGTCAAAGGACGAAATTTTAAATGAATAATATTTGGAAGGGCAGATTGCAAGGATTAGCGATTACATGAACCAATTTTTAAACGACCCTTAATTGCAAGGACAAAATACATATTAAAGTCATTAATATATTAATATAATTGAATTCATTTTCTACTTTTTAATTAATAATCTTTTAGTTGTTATTATGTATATAATTAAATATTTTTATTAATGACATGGATGGAAAATAAACAAGTCAATATATCGATGCTATGTCATTAATGAAGGTGATGAATCACAAAAAATATAAAATGGGGGACCAAAATAGTGGTTTTGAAAATAAGAAGACTAAAATATCGATTACATTAAAATATGGAGACCAAAATTACATTTAAGAATAAATGTTACATGTTTGAATTTTGTTACATGTTTGAATTTCAAGTATCTTACAAATCTCTTTAATTTCAACGGTCTCAATTCAATACTTTAATAAATAATTTTTATCTACATCCACTCATTACATATATGGATCCACATGTTAAGAATGAAATGAGAGAGCTCAAGAACGGAGCACATAATCATCATGTGTCACGACCCAAATGAGACATGACTGACACTCAAATTATAATTACATTTTGGCAAGCCTTAGTATACGTAAATTGACATCAATAATAACAATACTAGAACTGATGAAACATTTATTTTGCACGACTTTCTAGTGATAATTCGACAGGGTTTCTCCTTAAAACAAATCTTCTCAAAAAGACATGACCCTATACATAATCAACATATAACTGATTTTGACAGAACAAGACCCAACTTACGCGATTGTACTAATTTATCCATAAAACTAACAATCTAGTTTTGCAACAGCGCGACTAAAGATCTTAAAATATTACAACTTCAAAAGACATAATTACAGTTGAATATGACAACAAACCATGATCTCCAAAACACAAAGGAGTTTCACCGAAGAGGAAACAACTAAGATCTAGTAGATGTGCTTGGTTCCACGGGAGTTTGTGGATCTGAAACATAGTAGAGAGACGATGTGAGACACCAGTGAGTAGACAATGAAAAGTATAACAAGTAGGACAAGGTAATCTCTACAGAAGCTTCAATGACAACAAAAAAAAAAAACATTAAATAATCTACATAGAACTATTGATACGTATAGTCTCTCTGTCTTTAACCAAAAAAAAATACTAGGCTCCCCGCCTTAATTAGACTTTGTCTTAGTCAGGCTCCCCGCCTGTAAATAATAGGCTCCCCACCTTAATCAGGCTCTCCGCCCGTAAATGATAGACTCCCCCGCCTCTAAGTTTCGATCATAGACTCCCCACCTATAAATAATAATAATAACAGGCTCCCCGCCTTAGCGAGGCTCCCCGGCTGTAAATAATACTAATAATAACAACAACAGATTCTCTGCTTTAAGTAAGTCATAATGCAACAAATCTCATAACATCATTTATTATAGCTACAATGTTCTAATAAATAAAATCCCAAAAACAGTTTCAAACTCCCAACATTATTCAACTAATCAAATCCCCAAAAGCATCCCATAAAATTGATACATTTAGCTTTACAAAACCATAAAAATCAAATTATGCTTCAAATTATCATTCGATTAAAGAATCAAAGAATGAATGAGAATAAGTTAATAGACAGAAAGAAATTTAAAGTTATAATCAAGACTTGTAATAGATCTCATTATTTACTCACAAATTTTCCAAATGCTCAGAAATGGGTCGAGAGCTGACCTTAGGCATGACAATGAGGCGGGTTGGGAACGAGTTTTACATTTCCCGTCCTCATATCTGATTCTCATTTATTTACGAAATTGAACCTCCATCCCCATTCTCGACAAGTTCGGATATCCCCGCTCCATCTCCGTCCCCACATTGAATAATTTTTTTTAATAAAAAATAGAAGATTTTTTGCAACCTTTAGAGAAATGTTATAATGCATTATTCAGAAATATGCTCACTTTAACATTTGTTAGACTGATTGATTTAGTTGCTCCTTTAAATATCAATGGTAGTTTATATAACACGACAATTATCAAACAAAATAACATGTCATATCAACATAAAATAATTTTCTGTATTCAGACGTGTTTGGGTATGGGCTCGGGGTGGGTACATATATACATGTTACCCGTCCTATACCTGTGTTTTAAAATCGGGAAAAATCCAAACTCATATCTAAACCTAATCAAAACGGGAAAAACCCGTCAAATTGAATTTCGTTCGGGCGGATAACCCGTGTTGTACTTAACCCTAATTAAACTCTAATTCTAATCTAACAATTTCCATCCTTTCTCCACGTAATTAATCTAAAAAGTCTTTATTGAAAAAAGACTTTGAAGGGATTCAAACCCTAGCCTAAATGGCTTATTCTCAACATTTTCACCGCTAAGCCACTGACAATTTTCTTGATTTAATTTTTCTTCCATTAATTGATATCCTAAATCAAACGACCTGTTTTTTTTAGGGAGTATCTCTTATCTCTTATTTATAAATCTTAACCCGTCAAGTTATACTTAACCCTAATTTTAATCTAAATTTCAATTACAGGTCAAATCTATAATGTGATATACTATAGTTGATATGACCCGTACGATGCACAGGTCGATGGTCTAATTATTAAAATCTTTCTACCAATTAGTTGAATTAGGATTCTTGTGGAAGGTTCGGCTTCCCTAGACCCCTTCTTTTTTCACCTATAAAAGTGATATATATATATATATATATATATATATATATATATATATATAGTATATACATCTACTATAATTTACATATAATATTAATTATTAAGTAGTATACACTTTTCTAAAAAATATTAAAATTAAATTAATCATTAGTGTATATATACCTATACTGAAAGTCAATGTAAAATTCGTGTAACCTTTCACCGCCATATATGCTAACTATTTTAATTCTAAAATTATAGTTACAATTTTGAGGGTATTACATCATGTCTAGCATTGTTTGGATTAAAAGAGGCATATTGAAGAAGCTCAAAGTCATGTTCAAACTTGGCCATATAATTATCTTCCATGTTCACAATCGCTTCAATCCCATCTCCATCTCTTGTATCCATCAAAAATATAATATTCTTTGAAGAACAACCAGCAGTGGTGATCCATGTTGGTTTTCCCCATCCAAAATCTGCTTCATACATTGGAAACCTACACCAACTACTAAAAGTAAACAAATTTTTATTCTCGGAATAAGGTTGTGTAACTTGCTTCAAGCACTCAGATATATTATTGTTCTCTTTCTCTCTAAATAATTTTGGATAAACGTCACAACATTCAGATAACCCTTCTTTTATTTTGCAGACCAACTCCTCTAGTTCCATTTCCTTCTTATTTGCCAACATATACGAAAACCAAAATATGTTCCCTACACAATGTTCAGACAATGGAGGAACCATTCTTCTACGAAGATCAACAATCATGCTAAACATTGCCGTCTGGAAATTTAACCCCATAATTGAAACGACATGCTTGTAAATCCATGCAGTTACAACTTGTACACGTGTGGGAGAATGCAAGGAACTAGAAGTTACCATTGCCTTAAGAGACTTAATCATTGCAGGTTGAAAAACAAATCTTTTAAATACCACCTTGTTTTCTCTCTTTAACACCATTTCTGGAAAGATAGGCAAATCCCTTTGTGGAAAAATTGTTGCCCCGGCATAAAGTAAACTCAAGGGTGATACTAATAACTCTTTTTCATCTTCCTCAAACTTTTGGTTGATAATGGCCCAATCATTCATGAATTTGAAAATGGTTGAAGCATCACCAATTTTGTGAGTCACGCAAATACTTATTACCATTCCTCCACATGTAAACCAATTTATTTGAATGGCTATAAAACTTGCTCTCCAATCCATTTCTTTCCATTGTAATTCATCAGGGAACAAAGGGTTTATCAATTTTTTTGTGGGATTTTGGAGAATCTTTGAAAGTTTGTTTTTTATCTTTGTGACCAAAAACAACACCCCTTGGTCATTACATTCAATGGTAATTCTATCTTTAATCATACCAGCAAAAGGATAATATTTGGATAGAAGTTGAGATAAGGATTTTCGGAGTGTTGATGTTTTTGAATTTTGGTCTATACTTCCGTTTGGGTTGTAAAAGTAAAGCAATGGCGCATAGTTACTGAAAATAATGTTGTCTATGAAAGAAAGTGGGTAAAGTTTGAGGTGAGATGGAGTTGGTGATGAAGGTTTGATGGTTTCTCTTGAAAGTAATTCTATTTCCATGGTAATTAATTGATGAAATACTTTAATATTCTCACCAATGCAATTTATGCTATGACTAGTATATTGATCGAATGTACTGCCTTACCACAAGTGGTTATATAGTGCATAAATTATAAGATTAAGACTAGTATGAAGCATGAACAAACGTATGTTTTGGTAAAATAAAAAAAAATCACACAGTTGACCAAAGTGTATTATTTTAGGAAAGAGATACATTTGCTTTGTCATCAGTATGAACAAATCAATTTTTTCCTTAAAAAAAAAAACAAATCAATTTTTGAATTTGTTTTTGTAGTGTTTCAGGTTTGAACTCCAAACCCTATGTTTAATAATGGATTTTTTTTATCTTTTATTTTTTTTGACGGAAGGTGAATGAATTTGTTAAATGAAATGTATTTTTTAAATAAATATATATATATATATATATATTTTTTTTTTGAAAGATTTAAATTTTTTTTTGACAAGTTAAATATATATTATTTGTTGATATATATTTTTGAATTTATTAAATGATCTCTATCTTTCTAATATATATTTTTTAAATTTTTTAAATGATATGAATTTGTTTTATATATATATATATGGGTTGTTTAACTTCTCTAAATCCTTTTTCCTACCTAAATTCTCTAACTTTCCGCCCACTATCTTATCTTTTATATAACAGGTTTTAAGTCTCTTAAGCAACTGTTTTAAATCTATTTCATTATTTTAAGTAGCATTCAGATGTCCAAGTGTCCTGTTCGTTTTTCTTTTTTTAAGGAAGTCTGTTCGCTTTATTTATTTTTTTACCACAAGTCTGTTCACTTTTATTACTGTATTAACATGTGTAAATTATACTACCAAAAATCATGTGTAAACTATTAGCAACTTTCTTTTTATGAAATTTTGATTTTGATTAAAATTATTAGTACAAATGTTCGTGACTTTTAAATAATAACAAACTATATTTATCTTTTATCTACAATATAACAAATATAATAAAAAAAATCTTATCTTTTTCAATATCATGAACAATATAGCATTCTTGAAGGCCAAATTTTTTAAGAGTATAACTGAAATAATTTAAAATTCAATACAAAAAAATCATGTATTCCTTTCGAATATAGACCGGTGTTCAGACAAATACTATGTGTTCGCATGTCCGTTTTTTTTTATGAATATTCCTTTCGTCTTTTTTATTTTTACTGGCAGCAAAGGGGTTTCATGTTCTAATGGAATCATTGTCTCATAATAATTTATTTACTGGTTATAAGGTGGGAAGCATTGATCAGGTAGTGGTATCGCATCTTCAGTTTGCGGATGACACCTTAATTTTGGGTGAAAAATCGTGGGCTAACATACTGTCTATGAGAGCAGTGCTTCTTCTTTTTCAAAAATTGTCTGGCTTAAAGGTGAACTTTTCGAAAAGTCTTTTAGTTGGGGTGAATGTTCCCGGATCTTGGTTAGCTAAAGCAACTATGGTTTTAAACTGTAAGGTTGGTTCTGTTCCGTTTATGTATCTGGGGTTGCCTATTGGTGGAAATGCGCGTAGGTTAGCTTTTTGGGATCCTCTTATAAAGCGCATAAACGCTAGACTGTCGAGGTGGAGCTCGAAATTATTGTCCTTCGGTGGTCGTCTGGTTTTGCTGAAGTATGTCCAATCGTCGTTGCATGTTTATGCTCTTTCTTTTTTCAAAGCTACATCCTATTGAATCTTTTTTTTTGGGGGGGGGGGGGGGGGGGGGGGGGAGTGTACAAGAAAATATCTTGGATTGATTGTCATTCTATATGTCGGAGTCAGGAGGTTGGCGGTTTGGGGTAAGGAGAACTAGAGACTTTAATAGTGCATTATTAGGAAAGTGGTGCTGGAGGTTGTTGCTGGAGAAGGATAGTTTTTGGTTTAGAGTGTTAGCCGCCCGGTACAGAAATGGAGGATGGTCATTTGTGTGCGGGCGGTGGGGCGGCCTCTAGTTGGTGGAGGGACATTTCCGCGTTACGTATGGAGGAATGGTTCCATGGTAATGTCAACAGGTTTGTTGGAGATGGTAAAAATACTCTATTTTGGATTGATGTGTGGGTGGGAGGGATGTCTTTTAGAAATAGATTTAATAGACTTTTTGAGTTGTCATTACTAAAGGGGGGGTCTATTTTTGGTATGCATGCATTAGGGTGGGGAAGTGAAGGAGTGGCTTGGCAGTGGAGGTTATTTGTGTGGGAGGAGGAGTTAGTGGGTGAACTTAGGCTTTTACTTCAAAATGTTTCTTTACAGGTTGATAGAATTGATAGGATGTTGTGGAGGCTGGAAACATCTTCCATTTACACAGTTCGAAGTGCTTATAATTTTCTGAATGCTAATGTTACTGCTGATCTTGTGGTGCCTGTGTCTTCTTTGTGGGATAAAGATGTTCCTTTGTAGGTGTCGTTATTTGCGTGGCGTCTATTTCGGAATAGACTTCCTACCAAGGACAACCTATTTCGTCGACAGGTTATTCATTTGGATGCACATGCTTGCGTTGGAGATTGTGTGGAACATGTGTGGAAATTGAGTTAAAAGAATAAACACACACTTCCATGTTGGGTAGAATTAGTGTTGTGTGAATTGAAAAAAGTGTAAGTCCTACATCGGATGAAACACACACATTAGTAGTGTAGTGTTTATATAGTGAGGGGGTACATAATTATTTGAACGAAGTAAGCACTTGACAAAAAATATATATTGATATATATATTTTATTATTTGGAAATGATAAATTAAATAATTTAATCATTATTAGAAAGTGTTTTCTTTGTCCCAACTAAAATATTTTGGAATGCAATCTAGAATATTTTGGAACACAATCCGAAATATTTTGGTAAGCAATCTAATATATTTTAGTGCTTGATCTAAAATATATTTTGGTACATAATATATTAACATGGCAACAAAATCCACCATCGTCAAACCCAACCGCCTCCGCCCTGAATTTGACGGGGAAAAGCCTATTTAACTGGGTGTGGGTGCGGGGGATGCTTACACCCGCCCTGAAAGTGGGGGAAATTTGAATTTTTAGTACGGGGCGGGGGATGCTTACACCCGCCCCACACCTTGCATCCGTTTTTTAAAATTTACTTTATTAAACTTTATAATCTTATTTCCATAAGCACCAACCTATTTTAATATATTATTACTCTTTAGAAACATATTTATTATAATTATTTTGCTCTTTTGAAAAAAGTTTATTAGATATTTAATTATTAATATAATTATTGTTTTTTTTGTTATGAATAAATATGCGATTATTAATTATTTTATAAAAAATAGAGTTTTCGCGGATGGGGGTGGGGGAGACCCGTCCCCATTGGGGACGGGGCTGGGTGTTCGATTTTTACCTCCGATATGGTTTGGGGACGGGGGCGGGTGTGAAAGCAGGGGCGGGGGCGGGGACGGGAATGCTTAAGCCCGCCCCCGATCCGCCCCGTTGCCATGTCAATATAATATATTTTTGTACTCAATATAATATATTTTGGTACTCAATTGAGATATTTTTGTACTAGATTACTTAATGCCAAAGTAATGTATTACTTGTTCCAAAGTTTCTCACTTATTAGTTGTGAATTTCCTCTATAAATAGATAGCTCACATAGTGCATTCTATGCACCAAAGAGAGTTCTATTGAGTTGTCGAGATCCCTTTCTCTCTTCTCCTCTCAGCTTGTGTTAACGAGTTATTCTTCTCCTCATCTCCTGTGTTCTTAAGACACAATCATAACGAGTTATTCTTTCATCTCCTGTGTTCTTAAGACACAATCACATTTCAACGAATTAAGAATGGTCTTAAGAGCATAGTTTCTTAAATTATTTATGTCTCTTCAGAATAAATAATATTTTTACATTTCGGTATATTGTCCTTTCGAATTAAGAATGGTCTTAGGAGCATAGTCTCTTAAGTTATTTATGTCTCTTCAGAATAAATAATATTTTAAGATCATAGTCCATTTTCCTGTATAATAAGAATTATCTTAAAAATATATTCTTCTTCAATTCTTGGAGATGTTAGACGTTAGAATGGTAGTAACACCATATTTGAGTGATCATATTATCATAGTTGGAGAATTTAAAAAATAGAGTGGTGGTAACACCATATTTGAGTGGTCTCAACACCATAATAGAGTGGTCACAATACCATATTAAATTCAGTATTAAAGAGTGGTTTTAGTACCATATTTGATGGTGTAAATCTCGAACGGTTTTCTACGGTACAGTAGTTAACCGCACACAGGGGAGGAGCCACCCCCAGCTAGTCTGGGTACTAGCCAGGCTCAGCTCCAACTTTCTTTGTAGCAAGCCCAACCATTACTAGAACTTTTAGCTTTTCTTGGGGATTTACCTGCGGATTTTTGTGTAAATTCTGCAGGAAACACATTTCCTGGAGATTTTGCCAAGGATTATTGGTTCGTAGGTGAGGTAATACTTTAGGATTTTAGGATCCGCAGGAAAGATATATCCGAAGTAATGTTTTGCGATAAGCATTTTGCCCAGACTCTATAAAATTCTTGGCTACGCCACTCACCGCATAATTATAGTTACACTTGTTTTATCCTAGAGATGGCGTGGTTCATAGTCTGCCTTGCACAATTTTGGGTCTCAAAGAGAGCGGCATGATCGTCTCAACCTAGTAACAACTTCGATAGATATTCTCTATCAAAATAAAATTTACAAATCTAAATACAACAGTTTAGAAATCCAAAAACAACCGTTATAGATTTGTTTTTCCATTAATTTTAAAACATTATACCTACGTTCCCTAATTTTAAGGCCACCGTAGGAAATCACCCACTTTTTTTTTTCATTTTTTTTTTTTTTTTTTTTACTTTTTTCGCCTAAATTCCCTAATATTATGCCGACTACATATTAGCTTATAATAAATGTTAGGTCTCTTAAGTAATTTTTAGAGACAAAAGCAGGGTTACTATTGTAATTTTAAATCTTATTTTATATATAAAAAAAACTTTTAAGTCTTTCAAGCAACTTTTTGAATAAAAAACAGGATCTCCATTAACCTTAACCATTTCTATCTATGTCCCCCGATTTTATGGCCACAATAGGCAACTAGCCACTTCTCTCTCAAATGATTTTTTTTGTTTTTAATTTAAATTCTCTAACTTTCTTCCCACCGTCTTATCTTAGCTAAAAACTTTTCGAGATAAAAAAAGTATTATTATTGTAATTTTAAATATTATCTTAAATAAAAAAGTTTTTAATGCCGAAATTGTTAGGTTGGACACCATAATCGGGGTTCGAACCCCGGTACCTTCAATTATGTGTGAGTTTATAACGACTTTGCCATTTCGTCTATCTACCAAAAAAAAAAAAGTTTTTAGGACTCTTAAGCAACTTTTGGAACAATGTTACTCTTTTAATTTCAAATCTATTATTACTAGCGAAAAGACAGTCTTTCCACTCTTTTTATTGCGCTAACGTTTGAAAATTATGAACGGTGTTTTTTTCATAAATTTTTCATTTTGATTAAAAACTAAAAAATATATAAATGTTTGTTGCTTTCAAGTTATAAAAAATCAAACTAAACATGATTATCTATTTCAATGACACCGATAATAATACAATATAACAACAAAAAAAATCTATTTTTTTTTTTAATTACACCAACAACAATTTTATCATAGAAAAAGTTGTTTAAGGATATAATTAGAATGAGGAAAAAGTAAGTATAAATATACTCATCTAGTTTGTTGTTACACTTTTTAAAGAGAAAAATATCCAACCTAAAAAATGTTGAAAGGGATAATTTTCTTTATTTATAGTATACATTATTTAAATTTGTTTCACCGTTAACTTTAATCAATTCTACATGAATTTCCCCGATTTTATGCAACCAATCACCTCTCTCACAATTAATTTTTTATTATTCTTTGTACCTAAATTCCCTTTCTGCCTAATATTTAATCTTGTGGAGTGTTAAGAGACTCTTTCTAAAACTCTACTACTCCCTCTATTTTAAAATATGTGTCGTTTTAGTAAAAAAAAATCTTTTTAAAATGAGTGTCACTTTCAGTTTTCAATGCAATAATAACTAGTATTTCTTTTCACTTGTACCCTTCAATTAATACTATATACATTACTTCCAAGTTAGTAATTTTTTCTTTCATGAAAAACAAACCAATAATTGATTAGGATAATTTGGTAAAATGACGTCTCTCTTTCTTTTAATTAATGCATTTCTTAATATATGTGTAAAAACCTTAAACAACATTCATTTTGAAACGGAGGAATTGTTTTTTTTTTTTTTTTACATGCTCTAATACTCTCTCTAACATCAACTTTCATATTGGATGAAACTCACGTGGTCACCATTTTTAAAGTGTGGTACTCACATCAATGTCATCAAATAAGATAGTGAATGTAAGAGAGAATTTTAGAAAATGTTCTAAACATTTTTCATATTATCTTATATATAAAAGTTTTTAAGTCTCTGACGTAGTTTTTGAAGCCAAAAATAGGGTTATTGTTTTCTTTTTGAGCAAAAAAATAGGGTTATTGTTATAATTTATCAAATTACACCGTTGTAATGTTATACCAATAGTACACCATTCAATATCATTTAATTCGATACATACTTTTTAAATTTGACCGTTGAATTTTAAACTTATATCATATTGATCCATGTAAAATTTTACACAAATCTAAAATCATTTGATATTAATTTAATCCTTTTCATATAAATATAAGTTTTTTGAAGGAATATATAAATATAGGTTGTCAAGCCTCTTAAAAAAAATTAAGCCAAAAACAATGTTACTATTTTAATATTAAATCTATTTTATCATTTTAATTTGTTTCTACTTTCTCCATAACTTTAACCAATTCTACCTACCTCCCTATGTTTTGGGCCACTTTAGGCAACCATCCACCACTCTATTTCTCAGTTATTTATTTATTTTTTAATTTTTCTATACAATTCCCTAATTTTATGGCCAATGTAGTCAACCATCCATTTCTCTTTCTCAATTTAATTTTTCGTTACCTGTCTAACTTTGATAATTTTTTTTTTTTTGAGGAAGCTAAATTAACACACTCAAATTGGTATTGAGAAATTGAACCTAAGACCTTAAGAAGGAACACACTCTTAGATCTCAAATCAATACTACAGTACCTAAGTTTCATAACTTTAAGCCTACTATCTTACCTTTATAAAATAAAATAAAAATAGAGCCTAATATCTTATCTTTTAGATGAAAAACTATGCCTTTTAAGCAATTTTGAAGCCAAAAACATTTTTTTAAGCCAAAAACATGGTTACTATTTTAATTCTAAATCTATTTCATTATTTTAATTTGTTTTCCCATTGGTTTTAACCAATTCTACCCAAGTTCTCTTATTTTATGGCCACTGTGGGAAACTACCCGCTTCTCTTTCTCAATTATTTTTTTCCCTAAATTCCCTAATTTTCTGCCTACTATCTTATCTTATTTTATATATAAAAGTTGTTAAACAAATTTATGTATAAAAATGTTATATTGTTGGTGTTATTTAAATAGATAAGAATTTATATTATATTTTCTAAATTGTTGATATCATTGAAAAAGTTAAGTATAATAATGTTGTATCTGATGTACCCAGATTGTTAGATAAGGTTAAATTGTTATCCTTAGGTTTGCTCAAAGTTAAGATGCCGTTGTTTATTTTTGGCTCTCAGATGTGGTGGTCAAGTCCTTTGGCTTGTCTAGGTATTGGCTAAACCACAATTTTTGTTATTACCTTGTGGTTGACTATTCTGTACTTTTGATAGTAGTTGTAGGCACACCTTGTGCTTGCAAGTGCTATGGTTTAGTAATATAAACCCATTTTGATTTCTTAAAAAAAAGTATAGTTTGTTACAATATGATAAAAGTGCAAATATTGTTTTTTTAGAGATAAGAAAGTGCAAAATATTAGACCTAAAATTTTAATCAAATCTATATTCATTCTATACTATGTATAAAGGAAATAAATAGTTTTGGGGTGACTTTTCACTTACAAATTATATTCTTAAACAAATTAGTCTGTAAGAATGCTATGTTGTTGATATTAATAAAATGAGAAATGATATTTGTGTACAACCACTTTTTGACAACTTTTGAAACAACCCTCTCTCTCATACTCACATATGTTTTTATTCTCTCTCTTCTTCTTTCTCTCTTCATTGTTTTTGTCCAATCACAAGAGAAGAAAAGTGGTTGCCACCAAAGTTGTTTAATTTTAGTTGTACAAATATCACTCCTCTATTAAAAATATAAGAATTTATATTATGTATGCTATATTTTTTTTTGAGGAGATATTATGTATGCTATATGTTTGATGTTATTGAAGAATATAAATATAGTTCGTTACAATATGAAAGTGCAAAATATTTATACTTATAATTTTAATAAAAATTAAAATGATTTTAATCAACATAAAAAATATATTAAAACAGTAGTTTGTAATTTATAATTATCCCAATAAAAAGAGGAGACAAATGTGCACGAAGCCTATCCAAATGCTAGTTATGTTAAAAAAAAAAATCAAGTCTCCTAAGCATCTTGTGGAACCAAAAACATTGTTTGGATTGTATTTTTAAATCCATTTCATTATTTTAATTTGTATTTTCATTGATGTTAAGCAATCTCTCATTTATAAATCTTAACCGTTCAAGTTATACTTAACCCTAATTAAACTCTAATTTTAATTTAAAAATTTCTCTCCTTTCTCCACGCAATTAATCTAAAAAATCTTTATTTAAAAAAGCCTTTGAAGAGACTCGAACCCGAATCTTAATGGCTACTTCTTCTTAACATTTTCACCACCCATGGTCTAGTTATTCCCTAATCTTATGGCCACCATAGAAAACCACCCACTTTTCTTTCTCAATTATTTGTTTTTTTAATTTTATTTTTCAACCTAAGCTCCTTAACTTTCTGTCCAATATTTTATCTTATATATAATATTTCTTAATTGTCTAAAGCTACATTTACAGCCAAAAACATGTTTAATATTTGAATTTTAATCGTATCTTATATATAAAAAATTTCAAGTCTCTTAAACCACTTTTGATTCAAAAAATGGTTACTACTGCAATCTTAAATCAATTTCATTATTGTAATTTGTTTCTCCATTAACTTTAACCAACTCTACCAAAATTAACATTCTGATTGATTATTGTCCAACATTCCACTTAACCAATCAAAAGAACACTTGCTTACCACCAGAGCCACAAGGCGCCTACACATCTACAAGAAAAAATTGATTTGGGACGGAATTTTTCGTCGCACAACAGTGTTAATTTCCATCACAATTGAAATCTGGGACGGAATTTACGACAATTTATTTTTGTCGCAATTTGTTGGGGACGGAATATTTTCATCCGTCACACATTTGGAACGGAATCCAAGACGGAATGTAATTTTTTTGTCTTTCACAAATATTTATTTCCGTCCTAAGCTTCCGACATAATTTAAAATTCCGTTCCATTATTGGGACAGAATATTTAGATTCCGTCCCAATGTGCGATTTTTTATTATTTTTTTAGTTTGTGATGACTATAATGCTGATCTATTTTTTAAAATATTTGTTGGACAGGTTTATATAAAATATTCTATCACAAATAAATATCTGCAACATATACTATTTGTAATATTCTCCCACAATTTTAATATCTTTATATCATGCACATTAAATTGTGTCAATCATCAAGTTCAAAAATTCATACTTAACTACAAATCATTAATAATCATAAAAAATTTCATCATTAAAGCTCAACAATCCAAAATAACAACAGATATCAAATTTTTATCACTACACCAAAAAGTTTAAAGTTCTAGTAACTAGAATTAAATTCTTCATCAAATTCTTCATTTTCTATTTCATCATCAGTTGAACCTTCATCTTCCAAATTTATGTCATTAGTTGGGTCCTCGTCTACTTCTTCAAAATTACTATCATTATCTAGTAAGTTGTCAATTTGTTCAACTTTAGGAGTAACCGGTAACACTTGCACGTTCTCAACGTCTTGGTAAAGCATTTGTCTGACTTATTTCACAGCCTCTGGCATTTATCGCGCTTCTTGCTTTTATCTTGATAACCACCAACCAGTTTGTATTATCACGTTTTTTTACTTTCCAGGATATGGTGTTCAATACACTTGAACTGTTTGTTGAGCCAATAAAGATATCACATAAAACATTGTATGAGAAAATAAAAGGCATGTATCATCAAGTTAATTCTAGCAGAACCACACAAAAGACAACACCAAACTAGAGTCAACAGAAACTAAAAGACCACAAACTCCCAGCAAGTAAATAAACTAAAAATATGTATAGATAATAAAGTTAACTGATTTCTAGATTTTGTTTATTGCTTGTCATATTTGACTAGCCTGGCCCTGGCTTCACTTGTTTGAGCACTAAATATTTCGATAGATAGATCCGTTTATGCAGAGTAATTCAATCAGTTATGTTTTTTTTTATTTCAAACCCCATTTGGAACCCCAGGAATATTTGTTTAAGATGACCAAACCTCTTAGCACTCGGACATACCAACCATATATTCTCCATGATTTCCAAGTAGAAAACCTGAACAAAAAAAAGAGGAATTAATCTGTAGAATCGGCAACAAAGGGTCTCTCCTTTAAGAAAATACCTCCTATTATTTACTGAAAAGCTAACTAATCAATAAGCCAATTTCAAAGGGTCTCAGAACAAGTAAACATTAACATCTCCAACACACCTATATCCTCAAATTACTTACTGAGCAACCCATCACAGTAGAAACTAATACCATGAAAGGGAAAGATACAAGAAACTTACATGAATCAAAATGAAGCAACTAAATTTGTCAAAAATCAAATTTTCAATAAAGAGCATCCAGTTAACAAATAGAAAATAGAAAATTTCCTATATTTGGGGAATAAAGCTGAGAAAGAGAGGAAATGACGAACCTGAGATTTCAAACCGTGAAACAAAGCTGAGAAAGAGAGGATACCGTGAAATGGCAGAGAAGGGAACGGTGATGTCAGAGATAAGAAGGAGTTATCGATGGAGACAAGAGATCCTTCAATGGAGTAGATCGAGAGAGTGAGTTGGAAGCTGGGGATGTTAGGGTTTCAAGGGGGGAGAGATGAACGTAAGAGAGTAAGGGCCCGTTTGTTATAGTTTTTTTAAGAAAATAATCACTTTTTTTAAGAAAATAATCATTTTAAGAGTTTTGCATAAAAGAATCAGAATCTAAAAATAATCTAAAACAGTTTCAAATAAGAAGCTGTTAAGAAAAAAAATAGATTTTTTTTAGAGGAGAGAGAAAATATGATTTTAAAAAATTGAATTAATTTTGTAACAAAAAATCCCTTTCATATAGTTGTATCCAAACAAACTAGATTATTTGTTTAAAAAAAATGATTTTTATTATTGTAAACAAACGCAAAATAGATCTTGATTTTTCACATAATCTTTAAATTATTTTATGTCAAAATCACTTTTATTTTAATCTGTAACAAACGGGCCCTTAAATTGAATGAAGCTAGGTATTGAGCTTATGATACTTTTATCTTCATGGATTTTTTTTTTCATTTTAATTAATAATTAATTAATCAATTGTGACAAAAAAATTGAATAACATTCCGTCATAATAGAGGCGCCAATATTCCCGCTTACAATTTCTACTAAATTTTAGATTAAAATAGCTTCGGTTGAGACGGAAATACAAAATTCCGTCCCAACTTTGCGACTGAAACTCCAATCCATCTTAAATTAGGGACGAAATTTAGATTCCGTCTCAATTTGGAGAAGGAATTTAGATTTCGTCCCAAACAAAGTATATAAACTAAAATAAAATATTTATAATAGAAGAGCGTCGCAAAATCCGTCCTAGTTTAATTAATTTGGGACGGAAAACAAATTCTGTCACGAAGTTCCGTCTCAATTTGACAGTTTTCTTGTAGTTGGGATTTGGATTCCCTGCTGTAAATTTTACACACAGTTTCACGCTGTAATATATATTATCCGTTAAATTTAAATTAGACATCTCAGGTTTCAACCCAGTTTTCTATACTAGAATGATCTCTGCCATTCATTTAAATCAGATGGCTGGTATATGTAACTGCAGCACGCGGTTACAACAGGAAATCTCAATCAACACATTTGCAATATAAAAGTCATTATCACGGTTAATAAACCATCCATGAACAATAAGAGCATGATCAAAATTAATGATCAACATCACTTCTACCTCGTAATAGTACCACACAGCCAAAATACCACTGAAAGCCCCAACTAATGGTCGGTAAGAAAATGCAATCATATCAGAGCCACAAATAGAGTTACACAAAAAAAGAATCAATCACCTCCGACGTTGTTTCTTGTAGACACAAGACGATTGACTTTTATCTCGAACAAGGCTTTGAACTTCCTTCCTCTTCTCCAATACATCCAAACCTCTAATATTATACGAAAAAATCTTCATCGGAACCACACGACACCTTACTTAGGACACACTTCTACAATAACAACTACCTCTACCCGCGCCTCCCCAACCTTCACACGCGTTAACACCCTCTTTGTCCCCCATCAACCCAACTCTACTCTCTCCTTCACCACCACTTCCAACTCTTCCACAATAACTTTATCAGCCTTATAACTTACCCTGATAACCTTATTTATTCCCTAAAGATCCTCCACAACAATCTCATGTTTATCATGGAGTATCATCCAATTCTTCCAATCGATGTTAAAAGACAAAGCGTCTTTAACATTTCTTTCCTCTCTTTACTCAAAAGTCTTGCAAACTTCCTCGAAGAAGTAAGGGGAATCTTCTAACCCTTGACAAAAGTATTTTTGAAGTTATGATCAATACATGAAACACCTTGTCTAGTCCAGCTCCTCGTGGGTGCCGCACACTTCTTGTTATTCAAACAAGAAGAAGCCTTCTTGGCTGCAACAAAAGAAAAAAAAACTCCAACACACCTAACATTTTGATCTTGCATCCACTCAATGCTCTACGACCCAGAAACGATAGTGACACATCGCTTGGGACGACAAGAAAGAAATTGTTTTGCAGACTTCGTTAGTTTCGTTCTCGTGGTAAAACCGACACTACCTTTTTGAGCACCCTTTGTACCTGCATTCTCCTGGCTACCTCTTCTGCCGGTGTTTACTTTATTGATGCATTCCTTCCCTTCTTTAGGAACCCCTCTGGTCGCCTTGCTACACCCCACATTATCCTTTTCAATAATACCTTTATCGTCCTTAGGCGCATTACCACTCTTTTTCTCTAGCGACACATTTTTCCCTCGAGAGCACAATTTTTTTCCCGCACGACCATTCTCTTTGCATCAAGTCCAATTAATACATTTTGATGTTTCGTTTGTTATTTAATTTTTTGGTATTAATTCCAGTTTGTTGAGAGTGAATTTGGTACAAAATTTAAGGCGAATTCAGTGCAAATTTGTGAGTACAAATACACTAAAGTGCCCGAATTTGGTACTCGCGAAATGGTTTGCATGGTTCCCTATCCTTGGGAGCGAAAAATGTAACTATGATATGAAGTATGAACCGTAAGCAAAACGGTGTTTTACTTGTTGGGTACAGTAACAAAATATTAGCACGCAGCTAAAATAAGTTACGAGGAAAGAAAAACTAAACACACAATATTTACGTGGAAATCCCTCAACAAATAAGGGGAAAACCATGGGACAAGAGTAAAGAACGTTTACTAAGTGGAATAAATTACAGGACCTCTGTCTAAATACAGAGTAGAATTACCACTCATATAAATAGGACAATATACTAAATAACACAAACTAGGAGAAACCTCACAGGAGAAACTAATTTTTCTCTCTATATTTTTCCTCTCACTACTCTAAACAAGCTATGCTTGTTGTTGTGTTGTTACTGATTTGGGATGATTACATATCGCTGAAACCTTCAATTTATAGTGGTTCCATGAGTTGATTGCATTGAATGCACCATGGACATTAGCACAACAGTTAACCAACTTGTATTGACAATGGTGGCACCGAAAATCTTTTATCAAAATCTTCTGACATGTGCTATGCCAATTCAACAAAATTGCTTTACTATTTTCCTGTGTTCACATTACTCGCCTGTAAGGACTCCTTTTGAGCTTCTCTGTAACTGTTAATAACTGCTGAAGGTATACGTTTCTCCCCTCATCCTTGTCATCCACAACAATGGCTGTGGAATTTTATCATGAAGCAAGAGATGTTATACTTCTTTATAAAGCAGTAGTCCCTGTAAAGCAGTGACATACTGGGAAAAGCCAACATCAATTTTAGTTAATTATTCTAGAATCATAACCTTTCAGTGTATTTTACATTTTTATTTCTGATCTTTGGGTGAGATGAGATGAGCAATTAATGATATTCAGTTCTTGAAGTAGTTAGATTAATCAAAAGATGATGATCCCACCGAGGTAAAGACATGTTAGTGGAGTTAACATGAGGATGGAATTGCTGCATAATTGAGCATAGTTTATGCTAAACCCTAATTTGTAATCCACCAATGGCAAGCATATCTCTTTACTATAGAAGACAAACCAGAAAGGATTAGGATGCATATATGTTTAGAATAACTATACCAAATAGAAATAAATTACAAATATTGAATAAGAACGGAGTTATGCCTTATTTTCTTCATTATTCTGAAGCAAATACCAAATATAATATACTTAAAAACTAAGTTTACAAGGAAACCATTAATTTCATATATGTTTGAATTTCAAACATGCAACAAATCTCTTTCAACCCATTTGCAATTCAATACTTATTGAAAATCATTTATCCAAACCCACACATCCACAAATAATACATATAGATCCACATGTTAAGAAGGAATCGAGAGAGGTCACAGTGCACATAATTGATGTAAGATTTTTACGTGTCATATTACTATTTACATGTGCGTATAATAGATTCGTTTCCGCGGGGATTGGTGTGTCTCATAAGTAGTTTAACTTCAAATATCATTTCAAGTTTTGGGTATAATTTGTTTGTTTGTGTAAAACTATGTTTACTATTCGACATAAAAGTAAAGCGAGCAGAGATAGAGCTTTTCCGCTTGTGGTTAGAAACATCAACCAAGCGTAACAACTGCAATCTCTCGATCGATTAATAGATTCTAGCTTTTCAAACAAAGTTATCACAATCATTCGACAATACCATTTATATCTAAATGGTATCGTTAATTCTACGAGTTCGTTTAAATATCGATTTTCCAAACATTTAAACGATCACAAAGTCGATTGGGTGATTTAACCGACGATTTCCCAATCGATCAAACCATCCAAAAGCATGAAATTCTAGATTAAAAGCGATTATCAAAGATTAACATCTATGTCTAGATTGATAATTTAAGATAGATAGTTATTCCATTTCTAGATTTAAAAGCATGTGTCCAATACATTTTAAACCTCAATAAAGCATTGAAAGCAAGAATAACCACAACAATGAATAAATAGCTAGAATTATAAATTAAAGGATCAAAAGGTTACATAATAGCTTGTTTGTGTACCTCAAAACCACAAGAGAAGATATAGACTACATATATCTATGATAGCCATGCAAGGAATGAGAAGAAGATGAAGATTCTATGACAAGATCCATGATGTCTCAACAAATCTTGGCTTGAATCTACTTCTAACTCCCTTGTTGTATGTTTCTCTCTCTAGAAAAGCTCTAACCTCTCTCTAAAAACCATAAAATTTGATAAAACAGTGGTAATGAATGACTTGAGAAAAAGGAAAAAGCTACTAAAAGGGGCTGAAAACGTGACATCTCGCTTGAAGCTAGATTATGTCGCTTCAAGCGAGATGTCAAAAATCCACAACTGGCCAATGGGGACCTGCCATGTGGCCCTTATCCTACTTCAGGGTGCACTTCGCTTGGAGCGAAGGTTGAGCGAATCAGAAGCGAAAAAAATTGTTGCATTCTGTCCAATTCTCGCTTCAAGCGAGCTGAAGTCGCTTCAAGCGAGATACAGTTCTTCAGGAGCGTGTTGGAAGCGAGCTGGAAGCGAAGAGAATTGTTGCTCTCTGCCAAAATCTCGCTTCAAGCAAGCTGAAGTCGCTTCAAGCGAGATGTCTTCTTCTAGGAGCGAAGATGAAGCGAACAGGAAGCGAATTCCAAAGTTGCTTCTGCCTAAATCTCGTTCCTGCACAAAATTAGGAGAGTAAGGCATGTGAAGGGTAAAAGACAAAAATTTCAACAAATCAAAGCTTTTCCTTAGCAATCTTGTAAAACACGTAATAAAATGCTCAAGTTACCACATGGAAAATACTACTTTTGAGCACTTATCAACAATCATCATCACTAACATTGTTTGGATCAAGAGAGGTATACTCAAGAAGATTAAAATCATGTTCAAACTTAGCCATATAATTATCTTCCATGTTCACAATCGCTTCAATCCCATCTCCATCTCTTGTATCCATCAAAATTATAACATTCCTTGAAGGACAACTAGTAGTGGTGATCCAAGTTGGGTTTCCCCATCCAAAATCTGCTTCATACATTGGAAACCTACACCAACTAGTAAAAGTAAACAAATTTGTATTCTCAGGTTGAGGCTCTGTAGCTTGCTTCAAGCACTCAGATATCAACAAATTGTTTTTCCCTATCTCACTAAACATTTTAGGATAAACGTCACAACATTCATATAACCCTTCTTTTATTTTGCAGACCAACTCATCTAGCTCTATTTCCTTCTTATTTGCCAACATATACGAAAACCAAAATATGTTCCCTACACAATGTTCAGACAATGGAGGAACCATTCTTCTACGAAATTCAACAAACATGCTAAACATTGCCGTCTGGAAATTTAACCCCATTATTGAAACGGCATGCTTGTAAATCCATGCAGTTACAACTTGTACACGTGTGGGAGAATGCAAGGAACTAGAAGTTACCATTGCCTTAAGAGACTTGATCATTGAAGGTTGAAAAACAAACCTTTTAGATACGACATTGTTTTCTCTCTTTCTCGCAATCTCTGGGAAAATAGGCAAATCCCTTTGTGAAAAAATTGTTGCTCCTCCGTCAAGTAAACAAAAAGGTGATACTAATAACTCTTTTTCATCTTCCTCAAACTTTTGGTTGATAATGGCCCAATCATTCATGAAATTGACAATGGTTGAGGCATCACCAATTTTGTGACTCATGCAAATACTTATTGCCATTCCTCCACATGCAAAGCAGTTTATTTGAATGGCTATAAAAGTTGCACTCCAATCCATTTCTTTCCTTTGTAATTCATCAGGGAACAAAGGGTTCATCAATTTTTCTGTGGGATTTTGGAGACGCTCTGGAAGTTTGTTTTTTATCTTTGTGACCGAAAACAACACCCCTTGGTCATTACATTCTATGGTAATTCTATCTTTAATCCTTCCAGCAAAAGGATAGTATTTGGATAGAAGTTGAGATAAGGATTTTCGGAGTTGTGATGTTTTTGAATTTTGGTCTCTATTCTTGTTTGGGTTGTAAAAGTAAAGCAGTGGCACATAGTTACGTATAAGAATGTTGTCTATGAAAGAAAGTGGATAAAGTTTGAGATGAGAAGGAGTTGGTGATGAAGGTTTGATGGTTTCTCTTGAAAGTAATTCAATTTCCATGGTAATTAATTGCCTCCTCGACTGATGATATACTTCAATATTTTCACTAATACAATTTATGCTATGACTCATTTATTGATTGAATGTATTTCCATAACTATACCACAAGTGTTTATATAGTGCATAAATTATAAGATGTGTAAGTTTCTCTTTCTCTCTCATTTCTTTTCTTAAAATCTAGCGGTCACAAATTTTTTTCTTTTTGATATACTAAAGAGGAGTGATTTATGATTAATTTTAACCCGAAATCAATTCTCCGAATTGTTTTTCTTTCTCTTTTAGTTAAATAAGTGGTTTTTATATATTTTCAGTTTTCTTTTGTTTATATTTGCGATACTTCGTCTAACTTGACTTTGTTTATTTTGATTTCCCGTTTTTGTGCGTTGTTTTTATTTTTCGTTTTAGTACGATGTTTATTTGATTCAGGTTGATAGATTATCTTTGATCAAGTGTAGATTCAATCAATGACTTTTGCATCTTCAATGTTGCAGATTGAGTATTTTGATGGCTTGAATATAGTTATATTCGTATACGTACTCTGTCGTTTTATGATATTAATATGAACGTTGTGAGAACCCACATCCTAATTAGGTTGGCACCCCGGGGAACCTCCACCCAATGTCGCCAATCTCAAAATATTATTAAAAAAGGGGGGAGAAATATGTACAAAGAGAGGGGACTAGGCCAAAACCCTCCAAAATAAATAAACATGAAAATAAAATCTACCACAGAATAGAGAAATTTGTAGTTTGGAAGACCACATCGGTCCCGAAAGAAATCAAAACTCCACTCTGACGGTAACGCATAGAGCCCTTTTCAAGGATAAAGAGAATGTAACAGATCATGATATTAGAAGCAAATGAATTTTGAATGACTACTTAACGACATTATCCATTTTCAGGCAACGCCTTAACATCTCTGATCAAACTTCTCAAGGACTAAACTGATATGATGACACTTCTTCAACAACAGCTCTCCCATTCTCTCCTATATAAGGACCTAAGCAGTTGAAGAACAAAACATGACTTCTATCATTTTACAAGTGTCCTTACTCTATCAAATTATAAAACGCACAAACACTTAGAGAAATTGTTACAAACTTTCGTATCTTAGAATTTCTGAAGTATCAGAAGTCATATGTACTTAAATACTCACACCTCTGATTGTATATCAAGTGCAAACCACAATCTTATTTTATTTGTTAAACTCTGATTGTAGAAATCTCTTTCTTGTGCATGAGAAAATGAAGCCGCTTACTTGTGTGTTTGAGTAAATTATAATTTGTGGTATTATAGTGAAAATCATTGGAAGTGCAAGAAGACTAGACTACTCTCAGTTTGTGGGAGGAACCAATATAATTTGCTTGTGTCGTCTCTTTCTATCTTCTCTCATTGTGTTTAATTTATTTTCGCTGCATAACTTTGTTTTATACTATAATAAGAACTCTGCTTCTGATCATACTCTGAACTAACTTTTGATAAACACTTATTTTTTTTGAAAAAACCAACAAAATTCAATCCCCCTGTATTTTTCCCACCTTCATTAACTTTAATAAATTCTACATGAATTCCCCAATTTTATGGCCACTACAGGCAACGAGTCACACCTCTTTCTCAATTAATTTTTTTATTATTATTTGTACTTAATTTCCCTAACTTTATTCCTACTCTTTTATCTTGAGGAGTGTCCACCATTCTCTTGTGTTTTTCTCTCCTTCATTAACTTTAATCAATTCAACGTGAATTCCCCAATTTTATGGCCACTATAGGAAACTAGTCACCTCTCTACCTCTCTTTTATCTTGAAGAGTGTCCACCCTCCTCTTGTGTTTTTCTCTCCTTCATTAACTTTAATCAATTCAACATGAATTCCCCAATTTTATGGTCAATATAGGCAACTAGTCACCTCTCTCCCTCTCTCTCTCTCTCTCCATCCCTCTCTCCCTCCCTCCCTCCCTCCCTCCCTCCCTCCCTCTCTCTCTCTCTCTCTTAATTTTTTATTATTTCTAATTTCCCTAACTTTATGCCTACTCTTTTATCTTGAGAGTGTTAGGGACACTCTCTTTCTAATACTCTTTTTTTTTTACAAGCTCTAACACTCTCTCTAACATTAACTTTTTAATTTGATGAAACTCATGTGTGGTACAATTTTATGTAGGATCCATTTCAAATGTGTGGTACGCACATCAATTTCAATAAATAAGATAGTGAGTGTAAGAGAGAATATTAGAAAGATAGTGTTTTAAGCATTTCTCATCTTATCTTATATATAAAAGTTTTTAAGTCTCTTAAGCAGATTTTTGAGCCAAAAATAGGGTTACTATTGTCATTTATCAAATTACACTGATGTAATATTGCATCATTGTTACGTTCAATATCATTTTACTCGATACATATTTTTTAAATTTGACTGTTTGATTGTAAGCTCATATCATATAGATCATCCATGTTGAATTTTACACAAATCTAAAATCATTTGATATGCTATTGAAAAGTCATAAGGTGCCTACACATTTGCAATTTAAAATTCATTATCACGCTTAGTAAACCATCCATGAACAATGAGAGCGTGATCAAAACTAATGGTCAACATCACTTCTACCTCATAACAGTACTACACTGTCAAAATACCACCTGAAGCCCCAACTGATGGTCGGTAAGAAAACACAGTTATATTAGAGCCCTAAATATACACAAAAAAGAATCAATCACCTCCTACTTTGTCTCTTGTAGACACATAAAGACTGAATTTCGTATCGAACAAGGCTTTGAACTTCCTTCCTTTTCTCCAACCCATCTAAACCTCTAACATTATACGAAAAAATCTTCATCGAAACCACACGACACCCTACTCAGAACAAACTCCCACACTAACAACTACCTTTACCTGCGCCTCCACCACCTCCCCAACCTTTACACCCGTTAACACCCTCTCTGTTCCCTAATAACTCTACTCTCTCTTTCACCACCACTTCCAACTCTTCCCCTTCCCTCCACCTTAAACAAAACATAGAACATATTAACTTTAGGCTAAATTGCTCTTAGTTCCTTAACTATTATTTTCTATCACTTTGGTTCCATAATTAATTTTTGGTCCGTTTCAGTCCTTTAATTTCATCTTTGTAACACATCTTGGTGCCTTCCGTTAAATTTAATTCAAAAACGTTAAGTAAGTACACATGTCATTTTAACGTTTGTTTTAACTTTAATTCATCTTCTTGATGTTCATCAAGAACAACAAACAAACCCAGAAAAAACACTAAATAAACCCAGCAAACAAACCTTCTCTTTTTCTTCATCATCATCATCATCATAAACATTCATGAAACCCATAAGAAGAAATAAACATCATCAACACAACATTCAGTAAAGGTTAAATTGCAGCAACAACACAACATCCACAAAGAAGAAAAAAAAACTGAAAAAAATCTAGAAAAATCAATTTCAATCAAACCCACAACACAACATTCTCATTTCAATTAAACCCAGAAAAAACCCAAAACCCAACAACAACAAAATTGAGTTGCATCAGCAACAACATAATACAATAACAACAACAACAACAACAGCAAAACCCAGCAACATGAATTAAAAACATCGTCATAATTCAAAAATTAAGATTATTTTCCGTGACTCTGAGAAAATTGAAATGAAAATTGGATAGGTTAGGTTAAGAGGTTATCAAACAATTTTTGGATTTGTGATTTGGGGGATAATGAAAAGGGTTTGAGTTTGAGAGAAGAGAGGAAAGGAGAGAGACTTAGGTTTGAGATTTGAGAGGGAGGAGAGGAATGAGATTTGGGTTTGAGATTTTAGAGAGAGAATAGAGATTTGGGTTTGATATTTGAGGGAGAGGAGAGGAGAGTTTTTTTCTTACTGTTTTTCTAGTTTTTTGTTTTTTACTTTTATGGGTTTTATGATGAATGGTACGAAGGAGGATGATGAAGAAGAGGAGATGAAGAAAGAGAAAAATAATTATATGGAGATAGTGCATTATTAGATACAATAGACCTCCAAATTTCAATGGTTTATTTTTGATAGATAGATCGAACGGTTAAGATTAAAAAATTAACGAGATTTATGATAGACCATTTATAGTGTTGGTCCACCTTAATATTTGCGGTTAACCCCTTAACAGAAGGAACAAAAATGTATGACGAAGATGAACTTAACACTACTAGAAGCTCTCGATTTTCCTGTGGATTTTCATAACGAAAATAATCCGGAGGAATACCTGAGGATTTTCCTGCTGATACCTTAATCATACGAAGTTTCCAGCGAATCCAAACGCCGCACGAAATCCGCAGGTAACTTCTTTTTTGCTGAGAATTTTCCTGGGGAACTATTGATGAATATTATTTCAACGTTTCCTTAGGAAATTCCATAGGTGTTGCTGCAGATATTACAGCGGTTTTTCATATGGCTTTTCCTGCGGATTTTCCTGCAGTTTGTTTGTTTTTTTTTTTCTTTTCTTTTTTCATTGAATTTTGAAATTCTTAATTTTTGATATTGAATATGTACTCTATGATTTTAGATTTAATTCCAAATCAAAACATATCCAAATAAAATGTTAAACTGTTCCTGTCGGTTGTAATTGATTGTAATTAATATATTTTGATTCTTTTAAAACATATATGTTAAAATATTTTGATAAATAACATAACAGACCACAAATTTCACTACAATGTTTGGAGGCAAAGCCCTTTGATGTGCCTCACAGATGTAACCTAATTTATTTTTTCTTTTTCTCTTTGTTTAGGCTCGTTTTTTTTTTTTGGATTTGTATCATGGATCTTTGATGTCTTCTTAAGCACTTATTGTGCTCGTTGTTTTGTAAAATTAGTTTTTTGGATAAGCCAGGAGATAAGACATGCATCAAGAAGAAGCACCGACATCCCAACTAGGTTGGCACCCCGGAGAACCTTCATCGTCTTCCGCCTATCTCGGGAATTAGAATTATAGAGCTACCATTGCTCTTAATACACCAAACCATAACCCTTTATCTGTTTTTGACTTACGTACAATGCAATGAACAACGAATAAATAAAATATCTATTTTGTTTTAATAGTTATTCTTATTAGGAATTACTTTTCTACATTGCAGTAGCAAGGCATGCATATCAACTTGACTTGCGAATTTTAAAGATAATGGAATGGTGGTTGTTGTTGGAAAACATTTTTATCTTGACATATGGCAACCATTTTAGTTTTTTCATGTTTGAAGTTTTTTTCTTCATTATCTATCATTGCATGATTTGATTATATTCCTTGAAAATGATCAGCTCATAATGTGCTTGTGAAACTTTACAATAATGTGGATAATCATGACAATAATGCTGATATCCATAGATTGTTTCTCCCCGAAATATTGTCGTCAAACAACTTGCTGCGCAGTTCTTGTGCCGAAGTCCAGTTCTGTTTGATGTTTGAACTTGAATTTTGCTTATGCGCTACATTCGAATGTCCTTTTCAAATTAGTTATGCGTAGCTAATTGTGCAACATATCTTCACAACCTTCTTTAGTTAATTAATTAGCTAAACAATCATGGGGAAATGTGGAAACTTATTCTGCCTGATCAAATGCCACACACATCTGTCAATTCTGTTCTAGGCCAATTTAGTTTTCAGTGCTTCTGCTTCTCTATATATAACTCACTGTAATTAATTTTGAAGCATTCCGGTTCGTTGTGAGGCCTTCTGGAAGGAAGGGGATTTACTTTCATCGGTTACTCTATCTGAAAATAGCCACTTCCAAGTGTAGATTTTTGCAGTCCTATATAGGGGCAATGTCGTTTTATACACTCGAATATGGGCATTCCGCATGGCAATATGTTATTCTGATTTTTATTTTTACTTTGAGAAGCCATGGTTGAGTAAGTAATGGTTAACTTTTATAAGCCTCAATAACCCCTTGTACTTGAAGCGGGAAGGACCTTGCGTTTTGCTCTTATATTATGTTGGAAAGCTTGTGGTGCTGCTTGTCAACAATGGTGGTCCTGCAATTTTCAAAATTAATTTCACAAATTTTGGAAATAATATTATTTGTTATTTTTTCAAATAATTAAAAATAAATTTTAATATGGTTTTGGGCATTCGTTAATAGAAAATAAAGGAAATTTTTGTACATAACAACCAGTAATTTTCCTGCGGATTTTTCTGGGGATTGGTTCTGTTCTGTTTCCTGAGGATTTACCTGAGGAGACAGCTGCGGAATTACCTGCGGTATTTTCGCAGGAAACATTCCCGGGCAAGGGATCTTCTTCTATTCTGACCAAAGGTTTGCTGCGGATATTGTTGGCTTTTCTTGAGGAATTTTCCGTAGGAAAATTTCCTGCGGTTTCAAAAATCCTCAGGAAACAATTGCCCACGAAGGTATTACCTGGAAGTGGAAATCCTAGGCAAAATTCCCAGGAAACATGTTTTCTGCAGTGTAATCACTATATTCCGCAGGAAAATACGCATGAAATCGAGAGTTTTTAGTCGTGTAAAGGACAAGAACGAATCAAACATTAATTATAGGACCAGAGCGATGAAAAAAAAAAACAAATAGTTAAAGGACTAAAAGTACAATTTAGCCTTTATCAGCCTTATAATTTCCTCTGATAGCCTTATTGATTTCCCAAACATCCTCAACAACAATCTCATGTTTATCATGGAATATCATCCAATTCTTCCAATAGATGTTAACAGACGAAGCATCTTTAGCATTTCTTTCCTCTCTTTACTCAAAAGTCTTGCAATATTCCTCAAGGAAATAAGGGGAATTACTACTCTCTTTCTCCAGCGATACGTTTTTCCCTTTGAGAGCACAACTTTTTTTCCGCACGACCATGCTCTTCGCATTCGAGTCCAATTAATACGGTTTGATGTACCATTAGTTATTCAATTTTTATTTTAACAATCAAATACTGGTATTAATTCCAGTTTGTTGACAGCGAATTTAATACACAATTTAAGGCGAATTCAGTGCGAATTTGTGAGTACCAATATGCTAAAGTACCCGAATTTGGTACTCGCGAATTATGTAACTATGCTATGAAGTATGAAATGTAAGCAAAATGTTTTTTTACTTGCCTGTAAGGACTCCTTTTGAACTTCTCGACAACTGTTAATAACTGATGAAGGTATCTGTTTCTCCCCTCAACCTTGTCATCCACAACCGTGGCTATGGAATTTTATCATGAAGCAAGAGAGCAATACTTCTTTATAAAGTAATAGTCCCTGTAAAGCAGTGACATACTGGAAAAGCCAACATCAATGGTAGTTATTCTTGAACCATATCCTTTAATTGTATTTTACATTTTTATTTCTGATCTTTGGATGAGATGAGATGAGCAATTGATGATATTCAGTACTTGAAGTAGTTAGATTAATCAAAAGATGATGATCCCACCGAGGTAAAGACATGTTAGTGGAGCAAACATGACGATGGAATTGGTGCATAATTGAGCATAGTTTATGCTACACCCTAATTTGTAATCCACCAATGGCAAGCATATCTCTTTACTATAGAAGACAAACTAGAAAGGATTAGGATGCATATATGTTTAGAATTTGTACCAAATAGAAATAGATTACAAATATTGAATAAGAACGGAGTTATGCCTTATTTTCTTCATTATTCTGAAGCAAATACCAAATAAAATACATTGAATTTCAAATATGTTACAAATCTCTTTCAACCCATTTGCAATTCAGTACTTATTGAAAATCTATTATCCACACCCACACATCCATAAATAATACGTATAGATCCACATGTTATAAGAAGGAATTGAGAGAGGTCAAGAACAGTGCACACAATCATCATCACTAACATTGTTTGGATCAAGAGAGGCATACTCAAGAAGCTCAAAATCATGTTCAAATTTAGCCATATAATTATCTTCCATGTTCACAATCGCTTCAATCCCATCTCCATCTCTTGTATCCATCAAAATTATAACATTCCTTAAAGAACAACCAGTAGTAGTGATCCATGTTGGTTTACCCCATCCAAAATCTGCTTCATACATTGGAAACCTACACCAACTACTAAAATTAAACAAATTTTTGTTCCCGAAATAAGTCTCCGTAACTTGCTTCAAGCACTCAGATATATTATTGTTCTCTTTCTCTCTAAATAATTTTGGATAAACGTTACAACACTCATATAACCCTTCTTTTATTTGACAGACCAAATCCTCGAGTTCCATTTCCTTCTTATTTGCCAACATAGACGAAAACCAAAGTATGTTCCCTACACTTTTTTCAGATAATGGAGGAACTATTCTTCTGCGAAGATCGACAGCCATGCTAAACATTGCCGTCTGAAAATTTAACCCCATTATTGAAACGGCATGCTTGTAAATCCATGCAGTTACAACTTGCACGCGTGTGGGAGAATGCATGGAACTAGAAGTTACCATTGCCTTAAGAGACTTGATCATTTCAGATTGAAAAACAAACCTTTTAAATACGACATTGTTTTCTCTCTTTCCCGCAATCTCTGGGAAAATAGGCAAATCCCTTTGTGGAAAAATTGACGCTCCTCCGTCAAGTAAACTAAAGGGTGATACTAATAACTCTTTTTCATCTTCCTCAAGCTTTTGGTTGATGATGGCCCAATTATTCATGAAGTTGAAAATGGTTGAAGCATCACCAATTTTGTGACTCATGCAAATACTTATTGCAATTCCTCCACATGCAAAGCAGTTGATTTGAATGGCTATAAAGGTTGCACTCCAATCCATGTCTTTCCATTGTAATTCATCAGGGAACAAAGGGTTCAACAATTTCTCAATAGGATTTTGAAGAATCTCTGAAAGTTTGTTTTTTACCTTTGTGACCAAAAATAACACACCTTGATCATTACATTCAATAGTAATTTTATCTTTAATCCTGCCAGCAAAATGATAGTATTTAGATAAAAGTTGAGATAAGGATTTTCGAAGCTGTGATATTTTTGAATTTTGGTCTATACCCTTGTTTTGGTTGTAAAAGTAAAGTAATGACACATAGTTACGGCAAAAAATGTTGTCTATGAAAGAAAGTGAATAAAGTTTGAGGTGAGAAGGAGTTGGTGATGAAGGTTTGATGGTTTCTCTTGAAAGTAATTCTATTTCCATGGTAATTAATTGCCTCTCCAACTGATGAAATATTTGACTATTCTTACTAGTGCAATTTATGTAGTGACTTGTGTATTGATTAAATGTATGTATTCATATAACTATAGCACAAGTGTTTATATAGTTGCATTATAAAAGCTGATCAAGACTGGTATAAAGTATGAACACATGTATGAATTATAATTATATAACGCTCACCAACGTGTTATTATTTTATCCCTAAAAAAAAACGTGTTATTATTTTAGGAAAATAAAATGTGTTTTTGATAAAAGAAATACATATGTATCGTTGTACCATATAGATGGATGGATATAAAGAATGTCGAAAATAAACAATCATGTGGTTATTCGTTTCAGTGACATTCAGCTTTAGTGTGCATTTTTCGGAATTATTAGATTTATTTATTACAATGCTTTTGAAACATGCATATAGTATCAGATTTATTTATTAGTAGTGCCAGTCAAAAAGAAGCTTGCAGAGATTATTTTATTTTGATTAATTTGTCACAATGGGATAATATATCATTCATCAATTGTAGGCTTTCATATAGTATAAGGATAATGGTCAATAGTAGGCTTTCATATCATTTGTCCGGTTGTGTTGCCTAATAATGGTCAAAAGCTACTTCATCAAGTACTGAAAAAAGCAACTTTTATTCTATCAATAATATTTTCACCGTTAAAAAAGTAAAAATTAGTGAGGGAATTTTAGAGAGGGAAAACGTGAAATCCCTCTCTAATTCCGTCACTAAATTTTGGGACCAAGAAATTTGTGAGAAATTTTATTTTTTCCGTCACTAATTTTCCTCTCTAATTTTGCTTTTTCTAGTAGTGTTTAGAGAATTTTTCTCAATTTCTGCTAGATTCCAGAACCTTATTTTCACAAGTTTGTCGTTTACAAACTTGTTTCTTTTCAATCTAGATTTAGTGTTTGCTAACATACGCTTCCAACTGCGTCAGTTATACCTAGATTGAAAAGAAACAAGTTTGCAAGTGACCCAATCAATACAAGTCAATTTGGAAACATGACCCAGTCCATCATGACATGTTCCAAGTACTCTACAAACTCTCTCTTTGAAAACCATGGATAATCAATGGCACCGGCGG
Organism: Medicago arabica; assembly: GCA_946800305.1. Taxonomy (NCBI): domain Eukaryota; kingdom Viridiplantae; phylum Streptophyta; class Magnoliopsida; order Fabales; family Fabaceae; genus Medicago; species Medicago arabica. Next base: position 8,332,226 of record OX326970.1, on the reverse strand, counting down.
CGGCGAAGCTAGCACAATTTTTACGAGGGTACCAAATATAAAGAAGAAATAAAATGTATTTTAAAAACTAATATATTAAACTTAATCAATAAGCAAAATAAATTTACAATAATTTTTACTTATATTTAATGAAACGACAACAAAGAAACTAAAATCTAACAATAATTATTTATAAAAGTTGAGCAAGTTTTAAGAAGTCAAATTTATCTATAACTGACAGTAAATTAAATAGATTATCAATATTTTATTAACATCATCTCTCTTTAAACCAACAAAATTATTTGGAGTAGTCAAGTATTGTTGGGACATTCGTTTGAATTTGGAAAGAAATTGGAATGTGGAAGATTAAACACCAAGTAATTATACTTTGATCTAGTGTTGTGTGAATTGAAAAAATCGAATGTGGTGGTCCCACATAAAGTAGAACATACACATTAGTAGTGTTTAAATTGTGGTATTTAATTTTAAATACTTGATAATGATAAAAATAAGGCAAATTCTATGGTACACCTAAAATTTTTGAGTGTATTGGTATACCAAATCAATAAATTAATAGTTAAATGTGTCATTTTTTAAAGAGAAAAATTGCTTTCTATCATATATAATTAAATCTTATTTACCAAACACGTCAAAAAAATAAATTTTAATTTTGTTGAATTTTTAGTACTCATAATAAAGAATTTTGATTATTTTTTACAATAAAATGTAAAAAAAATCAGTATGATTTTTATAAACAATGAAATGATGTTTTTCTTATGAAATGACATTTTTTAAAATATAAATATCAACAAATAACTCTTTATTCCATAAAAATAATAATTAATTTAAATTTTTTTGAAGTAGGAGTATCGGTACATCTTAATTTGCGGATGTACCGTAAAAGTTCCATAAAAATAATAGCTTATGTTTATTCGTGGATATCACTTTCCATAAGTTTAGCTTATGTTTGTCAAACAAATAAGTTTAGCTTATGTTTGTGTTAAGATTGAGAATCCATCTGAATTTCCTATCTTTCCTTCATTATTTTGTTACATCTAATTTTGTGGGTTTGTTTCTCTTTGAACTTATTTAATTAGTTTGTTACTTGAACTCATCTGTGAGTTGCTTAAATTTTAAGTGTATTTAATTCGTAAGTCTCTCCAAATTAGTTACAAACTCTCCCTATAAAAGGAGGGGTCACCTAGTTCAAAAAACACACCAAAGAGTTTCATCGAGTTGTCGGAAACTTTTTCTCTTTTCTCCCTTTCTTGACTTGTGTTGACGAGTCTTTAATTTCTTCTCTTCATCTCCTATTTTATGTCCCTTTGAAATTAAGAGTGTTCTTAAGACTATAGTCCCTTTTCAGTTTAATGTCCTTTCGGAATTAAGAATGGTTTTAAGTTTATAGTCCCTTCAATATTTTTATGTCCATCGTAATAAATAATAATTTAAGATCATAGTCCCTTTATCGGTATAATGTCCCTTAAAAATTAAAAAATCATCTTAAAATATATTCTTCTTCGATTCTTGAAGAAATTAGACGTTAGAATGGTCTAAAACCATATTTGAGTGATCATAGTATCATAGTTGGAGAAGTTAATATATAATTAGAATGGTGGTAACACCATATTTAAGTGGTCTCAGCACCATAATAGAGTGGCAACAGTACCATATTAAAGTGGTTTCAGTATTAAAATAATGGTCTTGACTCAACCCAGTAACAACTTCGGTAGATAATAGAATTTGGAAATCCAAATATAACGGTTTGGAAATCCAAAAATAACAAGTAATATATTAATGGGGTAGCTAAATACAAAACTATATTATTTCTTTAATTTTTCTTTTCTTTAGGGTAGCCAATGTGCTACCCCATTCACACAAAGTCATTCGCCCCTGGATGGCACTATAAAACCACTCATAGGTGCACCATCGCCGCGTTTGATATGAAGACAAACAGTTAATATGCAAACTAATATCAACGACTATGAACCTCTTCGTAACAATTATCATGGTAGAGATAAAACATGGCAGCAACATAAGCTTTCTGGAACATAGAAATATGTTTTGCATCTCCTAAAGGTCGACAAACCTTCCATGACTTAGCATCTCCTAAAGGCTCAAATTTACAATTTTTCTCATAGAAAATTAGCTCAAGCAGAAGGTTTCCACTCCATAGCTTTGAATCAGGGGGTTTGGCTTTAAGCAAAAATAAAAAAGAATATTTGCAAATATCCCCATTACTAGTATCATATTCGCAAATATCCCCATCCATTCGAGAAATCTCAATAACAATATGATTCATGGTATTGGTGGTTGCATAGATATCAAAGTCATTGATATTAATCAAATGGATAGTGCCTTGATGACCATCAAAGTAAGCAAAAGGGGTAATTGACGCAAAACTAGTGCCCTAATTTGAATCCTTTTAGACCAAGAAGCTGGGTTATGAAACAGATTCATGGGAATCTCTTTGGATGTGTGCAACTGGTAATGATTTGACGATGGTTTTATACTGGGACGGCTCTTGAAAATAAATTTTAAAGAATTTTTTAGGAACAGAAAACCGTGGTTGATGAGATTGTGTGCCATGCGAATATGATGGGGTTTCATTCGGTGACCTTGACTGTAGTAATAATCGTCGATGCTTGGATCGTAGAAGTAGGTCACGCTAAGTTTCATTACGTCAGCGCCGATTGAAGGAAATGATGTGCCACCGCTTTCTGCTTCACCCATTTCGCCACTACCCATCAGAAATTCTTCTTCCATCACATCTGCTGTGAGCCCTTATATGAGAAGAAGAAGAAGAAGAAGGTTCAAGATCCGAACACAACAACTTTCCTGAAGTCAACAGATCCGAATATGTTTTCCCCGAGTCAGAAGCTTTTTCTTCATGAACACGTACATCATCATGCATGACAATCTTCCTATCATATGTATCTTGAAACTCAACAATTTTGGGAAGTTGGTTGGATCTTCAATTTCCGATTCATAATATTCAGATGTTGTGAATAAAATAGGTTCTGATTGTATATTTTCAACAACAGTGCTCACTGAATCAGAATGAGGGAAACAATTCTTTCTTGAAAGAACTGTTTACATCTGACATATAGAAGTTTCTAGTAGATTGAGAATCTGAAAAGTGAGTTTGCGCCACGTTCTCATCAGTCTCCTCAGTAATTTGATTAGTTCCAACTACAAATGCATCGTTTATTTCAGTTGTGTCATTATTGATGATGCTAATTGCTAAATGTTTCATCGACTTTAACATTAAGATGCCTTTGAATATACGCTCATAGTATTCCAAATCGGATTCATGGGTATGTTTTGATTTTCGGTAACTAAAAATAGTATGATTATTATTATGAACCCTAACAACCAGAATTGATCCTCCTCCCCTGTTTGGATTTTTGTTGTTGTTGCTGTCGTCTTTGTTGTTGTAGTCAACCTTAGTTGCCAACGTTGCCATCTAGTAAGAGTTGCGGTTATGCTGGTAAATTAAGCCCTCGTCATCAATTGATCTCTCGTGACTGATCATGTTAGGAAAAGAACAGGAGAATAGGAGAATTCTGCTCTGGTACCAGCTGACGCAGCCAGAAGCGTAAGCTAGCAAGCACTAAACTTAGATTGAAAAGAAACAAGTTTGCAAAGCGATAAACTTGTGAAAATAGGGTTCCGAATCCACCAGAAATTGAGAAAAACTCTATAAAATATTATTGATTAAATAAAGTTGTCTCGTAGGTTACATATGTTAAGCTTAAAAGGGGAAATAACAAACCCTAAAATACGTAGAAAATAACAAATTGAAACAAAAATAGAAAATTACTAAAATTGAGCTTAAATAAAAATACTACAGAAATACTGTAGAAACCCTCCTCATCGAGAGAGGTGATGAACGGAGCAAACAATCATCATATCCAACATTGCTTGGATTACGAGAGGAATACTGAAGAAGCTCAAATTCATGTTCAAACTTAGCCATATATTTCTCTTCGATGTTCATAAAAGCTTCAATGCCATCTCCATCTCTTGTGTCCATTAGCCCAATATAATTCCTTGATGAACAACCAGTAGTGGTGATCCATATTGGTTTTCCCCATCCAAAATCTGCTTCATACATTGGAAACCTACACCAACTGCTAAAACCAAACACATTTTTACTCTCGGATTGAGGCTCTGTAGCTTGCTTCAAGCACTCAGATATCAACATATTGTTTTTCCCTATCTCACTAAACATTTTAGGATAAACGTCACAACATTCAGATAACCCTTCTTTTATTTTGCAGACCAACTCCCCTATTTCCATTTCCTTCTTATTTGTCATCATAGACGAAAACCAAACTATGTTCCCTGCACATTTTTCAGACAATGGAGGAACCATTCTTTTGCGTAGATTCATAACCATGCAAAACGATGCTGATTGGAAATTTAACCCCATTATTGAAACTGCATGCTTATAAATCCATGCAGTTACAACTTGTACACGTGTGGGAGAATGTAAGGAACTAGAAGTTACCATTGCCTTAAGAGACTTAATCATTGCAGGTTGAAAAACAAACCTTTTAAACGCCACATTGTTTTCTCTCTTTAACACCATTTTTGGGAAGATAGGCAAATCCCTTTGTGGAAAAATTGATGCTCCTCCGTCAAGTAAACTAAAAGGTGATGCTAATAAATCTTGTTCATCTTCCTCAAACTTTTGGTTGATGATGGCCCAATCATTCATGAAGTTGAAAATGGTTGCAGCATCACCAATTTTGTGACTAATGCAAATACTTATTACCATTCCTCCACATGCAAACCAATTTATTTGAATGGCTATAAAACTTGCTCTCCGATCCATTTCTTTCCATTGTAATTCATCAGGGAACAAAGGGTTTAACAATTTTTCTGTGGGATTTTGGGAAATCTCTGAAAGTTTGTTTTTTACCTTTGTGATCAAAAATAAGACACCTTGGTCATTACATTCAATGGTAGTTTTATCTTTAACCCTACCAGCAAAAGGATAGTATTTAGATAAAAGTTGAGATAAAGATTTTCGGAGTTGTGATATTTTTGAATTTTGATCTATACTCTTGTTTGGGTTGTAAAAGTAAAGCAATGGCACATAGTTATTGAAATAAATGTTGTCTATGAAAGAAAGTGGATAAAGTTTGAGATGAGAAGGAGTTGGTGATGAAGGTTTTATGGTTTCTCTTGAAAGTAATTCAATCTCCATGGCAATGAATTGCTTCTCCAACTGATGAAAGATTTGAATATTCTTACTAGTACAATTTATGTAATGACTTGTATATTGATTGAATGTAGTTATATAACTACAGCACAAGTGTTTATATAGTTGCATGAATTACAAAAGCTATTACCAGATCAAGACCGATTTAAAGTATGAATACATGTATGAATTATAATTATATTCTAGCGCTCCCTCACCAACGTGTTATTATTTTATCCCTAAAAAAAACGTGTTATTATTTTTTTATTTTTTTAAGGAAACGTGTTATTATTTTAGGAAGTAACGTTGTGCCATACATACTTGTTATTCGTTTCGGTGACATTCAGCTTTAGGGTGCGTTATTCAGATCTAAGATTTATTATATTTATTTGAAACATGATCAGTTTTATTTATTAGTAGTACCAGTCAAAAAGATGAAGCTTGCATAGATTATTTTTTGATTAATTGTCACAATGGTCAATAGTAGGCTTTCATATCACTTTGTTCAGTTAACTGTTCGTCACGAGCATTTCCTTTCACATTAAATTGGTTAGAATCCGTATAAACTTACATAGAGGTCTTTTACTCTTAGGAGCTTAAAAGCGAAACTCGCACACATGTTGAGAAGTGAGGAATTACATGTTCAAACTTGCGCTTTAATATGTTAAATGTCCAAACAACCTTTTATCATTTTAAATGTACAGTGTACTTAAGCGACTTGACTTTTCATTGAACTTGACTATTTTTGTATATCAACACGAACAATCCATTTGTATATCAACACAAACTACTCTCTAGAAAAGAAATTTTGCATGCGTCCATCTTCTGACAATACAAGAGATTATCAGGATAGGAGACATGATAAATAAGATTATTATTCGATGAGGCTTCAAGCAAAAGCCAAATAATCCGTACATTGATTTCCCTCTCTAAGAGTGTGACAAAATATAATATTTATTTTCTCAAACAAGTTCATCAATATTCAATCCCCATTTTTTTCTTCGAATAAGAGACCTTGATAAATAACAAATAACTCAGTGTAAATAAAAATCAGCGATATTTCTAATAACTCCATCATCGCCAGCTCTAACGGGCAAGCCTAGACAAGAATGATGCAAGAATAGTTACCATTGATCCACTTAGCGAGTCTTTCACCTGGCATAGCATTGGAATTAACAGAAAAGCAAACTTGTGTGTTTGTGTTACCTAGATGTTTATTTTAGCAAGTTGATTATTAGTTTTAACAATGATTGTCAACTAATAAATGGAAATGAGTCTCACCGTCTTGTAAACACTTTACTAATGCATGTAGGTTGTACATAAAAAAATTTGTTCTTTCTAAAAGAAGCAGGTTGTACATAAGTTTGAAAAAAAAAAATTGTTCTTTCTAAAAGAAGCAGGTTGTACATAATTATTTATATAAATTTCAATAAATAGAGTCTCCCTGAACATAGCTCAAACATTGCATTATAAAGGGGTCAAGATTTGAACTTCGAATTTCCAACTTATTCACCTTAATAGAAAGAGTTTCAAGCTACTATGCTACTTAAAAAAAAATCAAGAAATAGAAGAGTGTAGTTAAAAGTGTTGTGTTGCACACAACCGGCTATGATCAATGAGGAACGATCCAAAGAACCAGGCCATAACGTACTAATGTTCAATCAATTGTTCATTAATGGGAAAAATGAAACTAACAATATGCCAACATTTTCCTGAGGTATGTTGTACCACTAAATGGCATGAAGCTCCTCAAAAGACCACTCATCACTACACTAGTCTTTAATTCCGAACATGAAAAAATCGAAAAACAGCGAGGACAATCATCTTAAGAACACACATTTCCCTTTAATATTCTACATACTATCATTTCCTATAGCATAAAACTGGTAATGACTTCAAGACTAATTTTGTAACACTTTGTTCGTTTCATTATTTATAGTTCATCTTTCGTTGAGGCATCTTCTCCCATGAGTTCTTCAAGAGAAAATTCATCTTCCTCAATTATTTCTCCATCTTTTCCATCCCATGGTTCTGTCTTTACAATGGTAGGAGCTTTATCTAGGGGCAAGTTACCTTTGCCACCGCGTCCAGCTTCTTTGACAAATTCTCTGAAGAAAACAAATCAATAATGTTAAAGTACTTGTTCATTTCAGTAAAGCGCGTATATTTAGCATAAAATTAGAAAAATAGACTTACATAATTTGATCAAGTTCAAAGGCACTCTTGAGAGGAGCATAAACACCTTTCTTAACGTTCAAGGCTACTAATGCTGGATAACCATACCCGCCAACACCAACTTTCTGCTCAAGATCTGGCTGCTTACCGGCAGCTGCCCATACATAGCTGTTCAAGACACAAATTCAAACAAAAAACCATTAAGCATTCGTCAGCAAAGACTGATTTAAGAGTTTGATAAAGATGCATATGCATTGTTGGTGTAAAATAGTTTTACACTGATATCCAATGAGAACCCATTATATTTCCATGTAAGTACACTTCGCAACCGCAATTTAAAAATAACTGCAACATGCAGGATTCACATTGAACGTCAGTGCAAAACTAGTTTACACTGACAATGCATGTTGCCTTTTATATTGATTTAAACATGTTTGTAAAGCATTTACAAAATAAATGGTATAAACCAAAAAAGTTAAATTTGAAACATTAACTCAGAGTCATAAAGTGATGTTAAAGTATGAACTATGAACTGTAAGCAAAATGTTTTTTTACTTGCCTGTAAGGACTCCTTTTGAACTTCTCTGCAACTGTTAATAACTGCTGAAGGTATCTGTTTCTCCCCTCAGCCTTGGAATCCAAAATGTCGGGAAGGAAGGAAACAAAACAGATAGCAGCAGAACCACATTTCTCTTCCAAAACATCCTATAGACAACACTTATGTTTATATCTTATATTCTTTCTTTCAAATCAGTGTACAATCAAGTAAAGTTTGCAGGAGAACAAACACTCACTGGACTATGTAGCTCTGTCACTTCTGGAGGAGCAACATTTGTTTCCAGCTGCTCTAGTGCGAATGATTCGATGGCTGATGCAGTTCTAGCACCCTCATAAGGAATTGGAGTATCTTTATCGGCTCCAAATACCAAGATTGTTGGGAATCCTTGAACATTGAACCTGCTCATTAGAGACTGACAAAAAAATATCCTGTCAGAATAATATAAACTGAAAGGCAGAATAAAAAGGTTAATACTGAACACTAATAATCATAATAAATAAATTGAAAAGAAAGGTAGAGATCATCTTGATCACACAACCAATGGATTTTCGAGTACTAATCAGTTTTGTCAACTGCAGATAGCAAAAAATAGCGGTTTGTTAAAATTCCACTACAGTGCAGTGCTATAGCGCTTCTATAGTGGGCTATTTGACAACACTTTCTGCTAAATTGTATATCACCGAAAAATAGCAGTTTGTTAAAATTCTGCTATGCTATAGCCGCTAATTTGACAAAACTGATTCTAATTTTTATCAACTACTATGAGATATACTCGATAAGCTTACCTTGTCAGCATCACAGTCAACATGACCCAGTTTAACCTTCCCTTTCAAATTATTGGATGCTCTTTTCCACTCAGGAGCTAATTTTTTACAATGGCCACACCTTTGAGAAATAATAAAGGACAAAAGTTATTATTAGATTTAGAACTGTAAATCTGAAAGTAGAATTACATGTTCAGTCAGGTAATAAATAATTGAAATATAGGAAGTACTCACCAAGGTGCGAAAAATTCTACGATCCAAAGTTCTTTGCTTTTGATAACCAATTCATCGAAGTTACTAGAGTTTAGTTCTACCGAAGAAGAAGCGGTGGTTTCTTTTTTTTCATTTGATCCACCTGCTGCTTTTCCATTTAACCGTTCCTTCAAAAGAGTCTTTACCTGTGCATGCAAATAAATTATAATCACACAATATTACAAGTAGTAGTCACTACTGAACAGTCAACCCTAATCCCAATACATTGATATTTTCACTCTACTGAAATTTTGTACACTGCCAAGTGATGTTGCAAGAGTTTCCCTTTCAAGTTATTGATCAAGTTCTCCTTTATTTGTAGTAATTTTTCATAGAAGTACAAGAAATTGTTGTTTTCTACAAAAAAAGAAGACATCTATCTACTCTATCGAAAATCCAAATTGTAACACTACACCTATTGGAAATATTTGATTGAAACTTTAGGGGGAAAAATATTAAAACATCCAAGAGATTCCAACAAACCTGTTGAAGTGCGAATTCTGCGATTGGTTTAACATCTCTGGCTCCTTGGTAATCAACTGGTGGTTTTCCAGGTGCAAACACCTTTATAGTTGGAAATCCTCTAATACCATATTCCTGAAGGGAATTAAGAAAAGACACAAAAATCTAAATAATTTTTTCAAATTCTGCAATTTACAGTTATAATAAAGTAAATGAAGAATATAGCCGAACGTGTAAATCATAACAGGAGAAAGTTACAGGCATTAGATGAATAAATATTTCATCATGCAAACAATAACAAATGTCATGTAAGAGACAGGAAAATAAATAATCTCAACAAACATATTCGTATTCGTTAATGTAATATATTCTTTGGTTGCTTTACATAGAAAGGGAAGACTAGGAATGTAAGGAAGGAAAAACTTTACATATAATGATAGACAATATGTCGAGCATGGTAGGATCTTGGATTTGCCTTCAAACATCAGACAATTTTATATCTAAAATGATCAAAATGATGACGTCGAATTAATCATATGCCACATATTTAAAATAGTTACAGGAGGACACTTGACCGTATTTGGATAAACAACTTAATTAAGCAATTTATCATATAGGTGTTTATGTATAAACTATTTCTATAATAAAAGATAAAACAAATTCGACCTGTTTTTCATATAAGCTATAAGATATTTTCATAAGTTATCCTATGAGAGCTTACGGAAATAAGCTGAAAAAAGCTTATGAACATGGCATACACAGTTTTCATAAACTTTCCCTAACAGTCTAACAGGTACTTATGTCAATAGTTAACTTGAATAAACCAATCTAAACAGGTTCAATACCATGTGTTGCATCATGCATGGTCCATCAAAGGTATGTATTTCTAGTGTCCATTGTACAGAAGTGTGAAGCATATAATAGCACATATTCATATTCATAAAGGTTAAATGTAAGATGAAAAACAACACATGCAGCATAGTCTTCCTTTAATATATGTCATTAAAATTTAAATATTGAATTTGAGGAATGAAAAAATGAACAATGGAAAACCTGAGCCAGAGATTGGTGAGCATCAGCATCAAGTGCTGCTACAGTAACTACACCCTTTAACACAGTAGCTGCCTTCTCCCATATAGGAGTCAGAGCCTTACAGTGCCCACACCATGGAGCAAAGAATTCAACAAGAACAACTCCATTTGAATTCAGAACCTGTCATTATTCAAAATAGCACCCATAAAATCCTGATGCATTACAAACTAGATAAAGCAAAGAAAAAGCTAACTCATAAAAATTATTCATATTTTCTTGGGGAGGGGCTCGTATTTCATCATATCAAAATCCAATCATAATACAATAATATTAAAAGACTGTTTGGATAAACAACTTAATTAAGTGCATATGTATAATTTATCTTTATAACAAAAGATAAAATAAAATCAAAATGTTTTCATAAGCAATCTTGAAGAGCTTATGAAAATCGGGGGGGAACAACTTATGGACACGTCATAAGCAATTTTCGTAAGTTCTCTCAAGCAGTCTTATAAGTGCTTATGTATATAGATAAGTTCAAATAAGACAATCCAAACAGACCTTAATTTGAGTTTAGTTAGTATAAAATTATTCACATCAATGAATCACATGCAATCATATGTGTGAATATAGAAGGAGTTGTTGTTAAATTGAAACGCTCTTAATGATCTAAAGATTATGTGTATGTTTGATTTCGCTTTTGAGGAGCTGAAATTGATTCTAGAGGTGTCGAACTAAGTTTGACATGTTTGGTTCAGCTAGAGTAGAACCGATTCAACTCGAAGCTAGAAATTGTACCTTCTAATTCTAGAATTGTTTTTTGCACTCAAATTTATTGTTCAACTAACTTTTACATGAACCTATCCAAACATAAAATCACTTTACCTTCAACTAAATTTTAGTGCTACTCAATTTCACATAATCAATTCTTTCAAAATCAATGTTTCTCACCACATAACGAAACATACACAACATCTATGAAGCACGGACACCGGATACAACATGGAAACCAACAATAGTTTTAGAAAATGACATAATTCCATGTAAACAAATGTGTCGGGGTGTCGGACACAGACGCATGTCAAACACCCAGACACACCTAATCCGAAGAGCGTGCTTCATAGTTTATAGCAAAATATTAACACATGAATTAAAAGTTCTTTATAAGAGTTTATATGAATTAAAACCTATTAATTTTTTTCAGATGATAAAAGTAAAACACAACATTAATACATACTTGCACAGTAGTATGAATCCACAGATTTGTTACATTATATTTATATATCACACAAATCAAAAAATTGTATCTCCACAAAACCCAGAATCATAAAATCAACCATATTCACACACTACACTACAATCAACAAAAACAGAAACATCACAATACAGCAACATAGCAAAATTCCAAACACAAAACACCCATATAGTTTTCAAGCAAAAAGATATAAAATTTAACAATTCTACGCAACACCCATTTGAAAAAACAAGCTAAAAAAGTGGGATCACGAACTGGGTCAATAAAAATTGAAAAAAAAAAAGATTAAACCTTGGACTTGAAGTTGTTAGGAGTGAGTTGAAGAACGGGTGAGGAAGAACCGTAGAGAGCGTGAGAAAGGATGAGATTGTTGAAGAGGAAGATAGTTACAGCAATGAATGAGAGTTTCGCCATTGTTGAAGAAGCGTAGATTGATGAATGAATCTGCGAGTGATGAAAATGGCATTCTTGTAAGAAGAAGGAATGAACTCTTGCAACGTGTGTCATCCAATCAAAGATTTCCACGTCATCTCTCATGTGTAAATATTTGTTAAAAATTCAAAACTTATTAATCTTATTGGACAAAGACTTTGTGGGAGGTCTCATAAAACTTGAAAGTGAAACAGAAAAATATAAATTTATTTTTTTAATAAAGAAATATAAATTCATTATGTTACCTTATTCTTGATTTTAGAAAATGTTACATTATTCTTGTTTTACGAAGAAAAGTTAAGTCATTTCATTATTATATTATTCAATCCGTCCCAAATTATAAATTAGTTTGATCATTTCATTATCAATTATTAATGGTAGGGAAAAGAGAAAAAAAAATAAGGTATTGAAAAAAGTAAATAGAAGTTAAATATATACTACCTCCGTTTTATAATATAAGCAAAATTTACTTTAGATTCATTTTTTTAATGATGTATATCGTTCATATTATAAACCACATGCATCAATAAATAAATAAACTAAAAAATAACTTTTGCTTATATTTTGAAACGGAGGAAGTACCACCATACTACCTCGGTTTGGATTATGTGGTAATGGTACGAATGTGGCCTTTAAAAGAGTGCATTCTTGATGAGATGTCATACGAGGTTGTCATTCCATTTGGCGTACTTGTGAAGCTTTTTTTTCTTTCCTTTTTTATGCTTTTCTTTTTTGTTTTTTTATAAAAAAAATCAATTTTAATAAATTTAATATTTAAACTATAATCTAAAAATATTTTCAAAATATACTAATAATATTCCCCAATGTTTAATCATCTCGCGGGTGGGATGCGGTAATCAATACACATTCAAATGTACAATACACATTCAAATTAAATGTGTAAGTCTCACCCATTATATTAGACGTTGCAAGATGCAAAATCGTAAGATATATATATATATATATATATATATATATATATATATATATATATATATATATTATGAGTGTTAGCAATACATATTTTTCAACGCATTCACTTTTAATAGTTAAAATTCACGTTGTTCCAATAAATAATAGTTCAGTTGGAAAGGGCAATACATTGTTATATGTAGGAGCCGAGGTTTAAACTCTGAACATCTTACTTATTCACCTCCAAATGTAAATTATAGTCATTAGTTTGTTTGACCAAAAAAAATAGTTAAAATTCATGTACGTACAACAAAATTATATAGGTATAAATTCGTGGAATGTTTCAAACTAGTGTGTGACCCGTGGCGATGCACGGGACGACTATTCATTGTGAATAGCAATTATTTCTCAACTATCATCGCAAATTCAAAGAGAAACAAAAAAGGAAAATTGTACATATTACCACTTCATAAAAATTAAAGGTTTTATGTATTACGAAAATGTATTAAAATAAATACAATTGTTTAAGAATCACAAATAATTTCAATCTTCAACTTAAATGACAAATGCAAGTGTCAATATGCACTTAACATAATTAACTCCTGATTTGATTTTAAACCTTTTTGTTTAAATAACATGAATATAAGTTGCACATTTTTTTTACCGTATCAACATTTATTAAGCCGAATTTTGATATCCTTAACCATGTATTGGACAGGTTTCTATATCCTAGTGTAACATAATTCACATACAACTACTAAGATCAGAACATTTATTTAATGTGACCAATTAATGGCTTAAAATTTCATGTAAGAAACTCCTCTGCGACAATGAAAATGTTCAAAATATTTTGTTTCTGTTAAAAAAAAATCCAATAAGTTATGAAAATGTTTTAAAGACAAATTTATAATATTCAGTAGTACTTAATATTGAATTATTATAATATAATTAAGAATGTTGCAGATTATCCTCACAAACAGGAACAAACCCCATATTTTGCTGAAAGTTTCTTTCCTCATCATCAATACAAAAAGACTTTATCCAATTTATTATCCTTTAAAACCACTATGTACAGTAAATAATAAAACAAAATTAACTGTGTGTTAGATCAATTAAAATACACACATAAAATAAAATAAAATTTGAGACTTGTACATATAGCGGTAGAAGCCAAGTGTCGCAAAAAAAAAGTGAATATAGTTTTACAACAATCAACAATGTCGCAGGCCAGAACATTCATAGGTTCACACGAATTGGTTTTTCGCCAACAAAAACATTTTTCAATAATTAATTATTAACAGATTGGGATGATTCCAACCTAACAGCTAAAAGTTCGTGCTCTTTTAATAAATCCAAAGTTATCTTTTTCTTTTCATCAACTTCTTATCGTGCCTCATCACGCTTTTCTCGGAACTCATCCGTAGTAAACTGAATCAATTCAACACTGTTCAATGAAACAAAACTAATGATGAGTTAAGTTTTTTAGTTAAGTATAAAATACTTAAGCTTACCCAAAATTCTTACAATGTTGTTCCCCTAAGTGGTTTCTTTTGACGGAATTTTTCATTGAAATGATTAAGCTTCCAAACCATTCCTTAAAGGACTCCATGATAAAGAGATTGAAGTTTCTAGTATTGGTTCTAGTTTGTTTATTGCAAACCGTAGAAACGCAACAACAATATTTATATTGTCATGTGGTGGGCATTAGCCCCACATATAATGTTCTTTAGAAAAAGAAGTAGCAATTCCATCAAATAATTACAACTAAACATATGTTAAATAAATCATTGTTGCGATTACATAAGTATGAAATTATTCTTCTTGCACTTAAGATAATTAACTTCTAATTTGATTTTAAACCTTTTTGTTTAAATAGTATGAATATAAGTTGCACGTCTTTTTTATTGTATCAACATTTATTAAACCTAATTTTGATATCGTTAGCCTTGTATTGGACGGGTTTCTATATCCTAGTATAACATAACTCACCTACAACTACTAAGTTCAGAACAACATTTATTTAATGTGATGAATTAATGGCTAAAAATTTCAACATAACAAAAATGGTAGTATATGATCACCACGTTTTTCCTTCCTATCATTTTCATGAATTAAAATACGTCTTTGAGATAAATAAAACCAAGAAAATGGAAAGAAAATATTACGGCTAACCTTAAGAGAAAACGAGAAAAATAGGCGTATCTCTTTCTTCTCTAGCCAAGTCACGTGCGATTATTGCATGGTGAGCATATTTTTGTGGTTCCACGCCAAAGTATTCTTCGAACCACTGGTTACTGTTTTTTATTTCTCTTGGATCTATGAAGAACGAGCGAGAATAATACTTTTGACAAGGAAAGAAAAGTGCGAGAAATGAAAATTGAACGAATTTTGTTGAATAGTGAATCATAAAAAAAATTAATGACATATAGAGGTGTTTGTGTGTTTGAACTAAGTCGATTTTGACCCAATTCATTATCCGATCCGATCTAACTTCATTTATTACTAATTATTGTTAACTAAAATTCAACAAGAAAAATTTGCATTACCTAAAATCACATAAATATTTCACAATACTTATTGTTTTTGACTAATTTACACATACTAAAAAATCAAATAAATTGGGCTTTCCCTCTTTTTTGTACCAAAAAAATAAATCAAATAAATTTTATTATTTTTGATAAATTTCTTTATGTTTTTCTTTCTATAATACCTCTAATCATTTATTATTTTATTTTATTATTTTTCTCTATACGATAAATAAGTAAGGGCGTGATAGATTGATATATTTTTTTATTAATGGATGACAATGTATAATTATTTTTCATTGTAGATGCATTTACGTTGTTCGCGTGTGTTCATTAAACTTTATAAAATTCTTTTTTAAGTTCCACTTGTCTTCGTTTTTTTTAAACAGACAAAAATGAAATATAATAACACTGACACCATAATTATTATAGCACAAGGTGTGCCATAACAGTCACGGAGTGAACAAAATACAACCAATATTACCACCAAATTAATCGATGCTCAAACATAAAAGAGGGCTCGACCACCAACTCTGAGTACCAAAGCTAAATACTACATTTTTAGCTTTTAGCCACAACAATGAAGATGATTTAACTTTATCTAACATCTGTATCAAGTACCTTTGTCTATTTCTAAAAATCCTATCATTCCTCTCATTCCACAACACCGAAATGCAAAACAACCAAATCAAGTGAAAGAATGACCGTCTCGGTCTCGCACAACCAGCATAATTAACAAATTGCAAAATTTGATCTGTATCTGTCTGAGATTCGACCCCACTCACACCTAGCCACGCTTGCACTAATGGCCAAAGCTCGTTATATTACATTTTAATTCTTCTTTTGTTAACCTTTCAGTTCTCAAGGAAATAGACTCTAATAATCTTGACTTCGTTCAGTTTACTATTGTTTATTCTTTTCTAAACTATTATATGGAACAAATCTATTATATATTTTTTAGTTTAATTAGTATGTTATGTTAGTGTATAATATTTTACACATATATCTAATGATGTGATGTTACGTCAATTAACGAAGATAACAACTCATGTATTTTCATATTCATTAATTGACGTAGCTATATATCATTAAATATATGTTTAAAATAATTTTTTGAGATGTGTAAAATAATTATACACTAACAAATATACTATTTTTTAAAAATCACAATGGATCACTATAATTTCGACATACCTATTGAAATAACAAATATAAGTGTAAGGTTTAGTTGGAATCCGTACATGTTAGTTTACTAGTAAAATTTATAAAATATCCTATAACTTTGATATAAAAAAAAAGTTCCCACATGAAAGAAACTTTTACCTAATAATTTACGTTTATTATTTGATTAGTAATTTTATTGTTTATTGTTAAAGTGATTGTGCAATGTATAACTATTTTTATGTGTTAATACTTCTTTTTTTTGTTGTAAATTGATGAGAAAGAAATTCAACTATAAGAAAAAAAAATTACATAATTGCATATTATATATACATACCAAAAAAAACAAAAGGATATTGTGGATGTATCCGACCATATACAAAAACACGTGTATTTTCACGAATATGGAACGAATCAAGGTATTATTTTTGTCCAACAGAATGTGGGGGGGAGATGACTTCTATCCAAATCTATTAACAATGACTTGCGTGCAGTGCCTACTGAGTATCTTGATTTTGTAGTGACGAACACCTAGTGCCCTTGTGTTGTCGCTCAATTCCTTGCACAACTTTCTCTCTTATGTAATGTAACTAGTTATGTCGTATAAATTGATATTGCGCTATCCAAAATAATGATTTTCACAATATATATTGACTAATTCGTGGCAGACAATATTAATTGCATAGACTCACCATGATATTATAGGATATTTAGGTCAAATACATCTTTTAATCTTTTAAATTTGCTAAAAATATCATGTTAGTCCCTTAAATTTTTTAAATTTTAAATAAGCCTTTTAAGTTGTTAGTTTAACGCATCGTTGCCCTTTTAAGGATCTATTTGAAACTTAAAAACAAATGATTAATCCGGTATTTTTATCAAACTTAAAAGATAAAAAAAAAAGTATTTAGCTCAGAGTTTTATTTAGCTTTCTATCAAATTGCTACCTTAGCAAAGGCAACTTTGCTAATTCACACTTATTCCTCGGGACCTCAAGGGATATCTCATGGTTATGAGTTATAACTTGGCGTTACTTCTAATGTGGTGAAGTATCAACACAATGACATTACTTGTGTGAAGGTTAAATACAAGAACTCTGTTGATAAGGTGGACTACCTGATGAATGATAGAATTTCTGTTGATTCTTGTCACTTTACCAATGAGGAAATGTGGCTGTTGGTTGAAATGTGTGACGAGTATCCAAAAAGCGTTTTCACGAAGCCAACATTTATAACAATCTGGTACTGGCTAACGATTATCTTGTCGTCTTTATAACTGTTGAAGAGAATGATCTTGTGGGCTCACAGCCTGCGTACGGCAGCCCCGAGAGGTTGTGGAATAACATAACTAACATAGCCATCAAAGTGGGTGCTATTGAAGATTTGACCGAGGTTGTTGCTGCAATGAGAGGTGCGCCTTATTTTTTTGCGTGAGACGAACGAGCTCACCGGAGAAGATTGTTTCATGTTAGACTTTCCATTGAGTTACTCAGTCAACCTTGGTATGGAGGGTATAATAAAGTTACCTTCAAAACCAAGAATTGCTAGTCATAGTAGTTACTATGCTTCTAGCAAATGCTTGGTTGCTGATCTTCAGCTCAGACAGATGATGTTGATGAGCGTGTTTAATGTCATCGAGAATCTGGGTGCGTTCAGCATTTTCAGCGTACCTAGTGGAAATGTGAGAACTGACCCCTATTTCAACAGTAATTTAAGCAACTGGGGGTTCACGAGCGAAGAAGACGATAATAATAATCTTCTGCACGAATGGAAAGGATTCACAGGTGTACCTTTTTTCCTTGCTATGATGGGTAATCTGAAAAATGTTGCTGTCGCTTGGCAGGTGAGATACGAAATGGGGTGTGCAGCCGTTTGAGGCCTCAACTGTTACACAACCTACTGTTCTCTAGGTGTCACAATACAACTTGGGGAATCATAAGAGGACACAAGATTCCAGAGTTGTTTTCTATGCCTAGTAAACAAGAGAAGGTAAAGCAAACATCGTTGTTGAAAGCCTTTGCTTGGGTGATGGGCATGACCAAGAAAGTGCCCATGGTGGGGTTGAATGCTGTTGGCCAACTTTTCAACAAGAGAATGAGCAATGAAGAGTTGAAGTTCATAGTTTTGGCGGATGGTACATACGATTTGTGTTACGTGAATCACAAAATAATTGGTCAAGTATTGTAAGTTATGTAATTCTACCAGGGGAAGTGAAATTATACCAGAGAGTTCCACAAAACAGAAGAGTATATAAGATTTTCATTTAACAATATCTTTTGTATGCTTACATTATGAAATTTCTGTACTATGAACTTCTTTGATATGGAAACAAAGTAATTGAAAATTTTCTATAAGGTCTACTATATGTTGTTCTTTAACTATCATTGAAGCTTAAAGAAAGATATAAGAGGTTCATATACATCTTGTTTAGCATTTTGAGCCATAACATAATCTGCATGAGCATAGTCATTTCTATACTGCACTACAAGCTTATCTGCATCATGATCTTTGAGACTTTCTAACAGAAGTTGAACATCTTTAACATCAGAAAGAGCATCAGCACCTCCATAACTAATGAAGAGTGGGAGCTCATTTGGAAGTCTTGTCATGTCATATATTGGTGGAGTGGTTTGTCCATAGTGTCTTGTATTCTCGTCACTGTTTTCATAATCAAACATTGCTATCGTTCCTTCTCTTATCACTGTCATATCCATAGGATTAAAATTCAATTCCTCTCTTATGAAACAAACAATTCTTCTATTGTTAACAATGAAGTATAAGATATACTAGCATATTGTTGTCTTTGAATTAGGAAAAGAATTAAAATTATTTACACTGACGTTGTATATCAATTAAATCCTTTGGAAAAAAGTACCACTTACTCTGAGATAGATGGATCATGTTCTTTGTTGCGGTTGGCTGAGGTTCATGATCCAAAAAGGTATTCATTATCGAAGGGTTTACGCAGCAATTTGGACCTGAAAGTATGATAATAGTATCCATGTAGGTAACTATTGTAAAAATAGATATTTTCTGGTGGTAATTGGGGTACAATGATTTATTGCTAAATTGGAATATGCATAAAACCTGTGAAAGATGTAAACAAGTTGGTGCAGTCGATGGATGAGCCCTTGCACATGTCCTTAAGAAACTTCACAACAGATCCCCTAATCAAACATGAGACAAAATATGAAACCAATTCTGAACTCATGATTAATCAGCATCACAAGAATATCATATAATTGATTAATGTGTGACATGGAAATATTAGTTCAACTTCACATTCAATACAAAGTAAAGTTATACATCAGGATGGATTCTGATTCTGTTCTTATTACACACCTAGAGTTTTGAGAAATTTCATCTAATGTCTTGCAACTAGAAAAAGTTGGGATTTGCATAGCCGAAAGCCAGCACATCAGTAACTGTTGAATCAAGATCGTATGGTCCAAATTTCAACCTTGGTAAATTTTATAAAAAAAGATGCATTGAAATATGGATCGTTCGATCTCAATCCAACAACTAGAGATGTACTAATTGCGTGAATGAGTGAGATTGTGACTGTAGGCAATCAAAATCCAAAAATCTGAGCTACAAGGAAGTAGTAAGGTAGCATTCTTCTTAACCATATGCAAATTAATGAATGATAATTACAACCAAAAAAAGATAATAAGAATTACTTACTCTTTAATGCTAAATTCAAAAATTCCCAATTTATACAGTGACTGTTAAGAAGAAATACAAATTTTCAATGTTAATATTTGAATTTTGAACAACAATTATATCTATTTTCTTCCAATTGGTGAAAAAGAAACAATGCAATCAACAAGGGTTACCTCTGCAATGAAATGGTCAGCGGCATTTTTCGCCACTGGTGAGGTCATCTGACCAACATAAGCAATTGGACAAAGCAAGGCAGCTGATCTCAATTTGTCCAGTTGTTGATCTTTGGAAAAAGCAGCCAATGCAACCAAAGTTCCCTACAAAACAGATCAACAATCTTAAGTCTTTATCACATTGAATTATATATATATATATATATGGAGAACTTGAAAAACTTCAGCAATTAATCACCTGTGAGTGACCAACATAATGTAGTTTTTGTCTAGTTTGATCATGCACATACTGGAATGTTGCTGGAAGATCATACGCTACTAATTCATCCCATGACCAATTCCAGTAATCCTAAACATGGAAACCTGATATTAGCAATGGCATCAAATTGGACTACCTAAAAGTAATAACATGATCCGAGATTTTCAGTTTCGAGGACTATTTTGAAATATTAAAAATTTCAAAGACTAAGTTGAGAGCGTCCTATAATTCCACGGATGGTTTTGGTTATTCAATTGAATCAAATTTCATGACCAGAGAAATGCAGCAACATATTCTTTTAAACTGCAGTCTGCAACGGCAGTTTTTCCACAGCATAAAGCATTTTGAAATCTTCACAATGGCACCGCAACTGCAATTTCGACCACATTGACTGCTTTTTCCACAATATAAAAGGTTTGCAATGTAACCGCAACTTAAAACCATGTAATATGGTAAAAATAAAACGAAACTAACCGAGCTGTTATTAGAAAATGATGTATGTCCATGACTATATTTTGTTCCTCGCGTGTTAGCAATCCAAACATCAAATCCATTATCTGCCAACAGAAATGCAAGAGATTGACTTGGTGGTAGCAACAGCCATGTCACACCATCCTACAAAAACACGCCAATCATATAAACGCTTATGCATAAACTATTTTAATAACAAAAGATAAACTAAAGTCAAACTGTTTCCGTAAACTCTCCTTAAGAGTTTATGAAAATAAGATGAAAACAACTTATGGCCATGTCATAAGCTCTCCCGAACAGTATCACACATGTTTATGTCAGTAGATAAACTCAAATAAATCAATCCGGCCTATAGTTATACTAACCACCACTAACCATGAATAGTCCATGCTGTAGCACAACTGGTATACTATTTCCAGGTTTCCCCCTTGGTAGAATTCTTTGCATGTTAAGAACATAACCATCTTTTGTTGTCACCTAAAAACAATTACATACATATGAAACCTAGTCAGAACCTATTGCTTGTTCTAAAAACAATTATATACATAGAAAGACAGAAACAAAAACATATGAAAGCAATGCACAGTACCAAGTGTTCTTCACAAGCATAGCCTTGTGTCTTGACTAGTGATGAGCAAACACCGTCATTGAGTTCTGGTGCCAATGCAGTAATAGTGCTTAAGGGTAAGATTTTTGTTCTTGATGCAAGAGTTAAACCACAGAAGAGAATCACAAGTGTTACTGAGAGTGATGATGACTTTGCCATCTTGTATTTTCTGATGCATTAATCTTCTTAATTAAGGCATTATTTATATGAACAGAAAACAGAATAAAAACACAGGAAGGAAAAAATAAAATTAAAGATTAAAAAGTTATTCACATGATAGCTTCTGAACCACCCTTTTGTCAATAGATTGGACCTAGTGGTTTAAAAAATGATACTGTGGGGTCCAGATTGGTACTATTAAACTATGAGGAATGATATTGCTAGCAAAATAAAGTGAGTTACTCCGAACACACGATGTTGACACATAGATACTAGTAATAATTTTATAAAATGTCACTATATATCTTGTATCGTGTTATAAATCAAACACATCATCTTCAATTTGAAATGTTGGTCGACATAACTAGCAATATAATCTCTAAAGTATACTTTTAAATACACTCTTTTTTATTAAAAAATTTCAAATTAGTCTCACTAAATTGTGTAGGTCCCACATTAATTTTGTATGACCTATATATATTTCAGCTAATAGAAAAAGCATGTGAATTTAATTTCTATATATTTTGAATGTAAAAATATTTTACATCATTAATCAATTATAACCGTCAGTTGATTAAAAACATGTAACTCTATTTATAACTATTTTTAAAGTCGTCTATTAGATTAGTTGTGATTTGTTGATAAAGTAAAACTTTCAGCATTAAAAGGGTATACAAATTAAATTTCAAAGTTTACTGAGAAGTGTGTGTGTGTGTGTGTGTTTTCTAAGCATTTATGTTAAAATATTAGAGTTTTGGACTTTATTGACATGATTCCTTGGCTTAACATGAAATGTATGGATGGTTATTGATTTCAGAGGGGACCCATGAGCAGACCAATGTAGTGTATATAAAAAGCCAAAACATGTGCCTTGAAGAAAATGTTGTGTAATAGTTCTCCTTTTTGTCTCACAAAACAATCAAAGCCTAGCTTCCAAATAAGGCGATGGAAACTTAGAATAGAGGATTTTCTTATAATAGAAGCATGGAGTTTATACATGTAACATGGCTTAAGGTTAACAAATAAACTCCAAATATCATGCAATTGATACTCAACAAATATTTGCTGAACATTCTTTATTATTAGGCAATGTTTTCTACTTATGGTAATTTGTTTCTTTTTCTTGTTTTAATTATTAAGTGTTTTATATAGGAGATGTTTATGAGATGGCCATAACTTGAATCCGTCATATTTAATAATTAATTTTTTACATGTAGTAAATTGAATTTGAGTTAAATATGTGAATCTTTATCTTTATCTTTATTATAAACACTTGTCTTCCTTTAAATCAAAAGTACACGTGGTATCTTCACATGAGCCAATCAAAATGGATCATGACTCATTTGTAAATTAATATATGATTTTTTTTCCTACATATATAGACAATTCCATTTTCATCTTTCTCACATAAAAAATGTTCTGTGTGTTTTTATTCACATGATGATAGATTATGGGGTTGATTTTTCTTTTTTATCTATATCTAATTGCTAATGCTACTTTCTCAGAGTTTTATTGGAGAGCATGTGGCTCAAATTTTAAAAAGTTATTCAATTTCTCAAATAAATTCACTATATATTTTATATTTTCATGTATGTTTCTTTTTCTTGTTTTAATTATTGAGCAAGTGTTTTATACAGGGGATGTTTATGAGATGGGTTGAAATGAATTTGTGATAAAACATAACTTGAATCAATCATATTTAATATTTAATTTTTTACATAACAAAATAATATTGTATTAAATTGAATTTGAGTTCAATAGGTGAATTGAATTTACTTAGTTTGATTTAAAACATTTTTAAAAATCAAAATTAAACCCAACCAATCTAAATTTAAAAGTTTAAAAAACGAAATATTCATGTAAAAAAAGGTTCAAATATATAAAAAAAATGGCGAGGTTTCCAAATTAGTAAAAACAAAAATCATAAACCCTTAGTCAATTGTTTCAATTTTGAGTTGAAATAAATTTTTGATTGAAGATTCAATTTAGTCTCTCATAATTTTCCTGCAATTCAATTTACTCTTTAACAAAAAATAATAGGCTTTAAATACAATTTTGGTCCCCCTATTTTCGAAATTGTTAACTTTTGATACCCCATTTTTTAAAATAAGTATTTTGATCCCTCTATTTAAAAAGTCAACAATTTTTTTGGTCCCCCTCTCCTTCAGGGTGACGTGACATGCTCATTAATGACATGGAGCTTATGTGAGCATTGCTTACATGGTTTAAAAATTAACACCTTATTTCCATGTCATTTTAATTATAAATTATATTACAATTATGAAAAAAATTAAACAACATATTATTATTGAAATTAAAAGAGAGTTGGGGAAATAAAAACAATTTGAGATCCTCAAATTAATTTTCACTTGTTGAAGAACCCTAATACCGAAAATCTCCAAATTAATTTTATTTTCCTTCTTCTTTCTTCTTCTTCCTTACAGCATTACCCTGGTCGTTGCTCTCAGTCCACAAAACTGACTGATGAAGATAGAGTATGGAAAGGAAGAGAAGGAAGGCTTGGGAAACAAGATGACGTATAACATTGCTATTTTTTGTTTAACACATTAATGACACAATATGCATCTGAATCATGTAATTCCAGAACCCATACCATATTCAAAGCACATTATTAAAAGATCACATTGCCAAATTATTATATAATAAAAGTCTGAGAGAAATACTGCCATGCTTGTTTTTTTGGTACAAAAATGTTGAAGGATGGGAACGGTGAAGGGAAACCATGCTAAAGGAGATAAAATCAATTTGGAGATTTTTGATGTTAGGGTTCTTCAATAAGTGAAAATCAATTTGGGGATTTAAGAATTTTTTATTCCCCTATTTTTTTTAATTTCAATAATAATTTGTTGTTTAATTTTTTTTTATAATTGTAATATAATTTATAATTAAAATGACATGGAAATAAAGTGTTAAATGATAAACATGTAAGTGATGTCACGTAAGCGTCATGTCATTAATGATCACGCCACGACATTTGAGGGGGAGGGGTGCCAAAAAAATTGTTGACTTTTTAAATAGAGGGACCAAAATACATGTTTTAAAAAAAGAAGTATCAAAAGTTATCAATTTCGAAAATAGATGGATCAAAATTGCATTTAAGCCAAAATAATATCAAATTGGTCTCTAACATTTATTTTTTTCACATAGGATAAATTAATCTTGAACAAATAACAAGCAAGACCACCACTGCTGAGTACCAAACACAAAGATAGTTTTTTTAGCTTTCAACCACCCTAAAGACATAATCTTAACCTTATCTAGTAAACGGGGAATGGAAATAACTACATTATTAAACAGACGATTATTTCGCTCGTTCCACACAACCCAGACACAAAGTAGTTAGTGTTAATTTTCAAATACAAAGTTATTAGCTATAAGTTTTTCAAGTTTAATGCTATTTTTTTATCGCATATAATCAGACCAAAGTTTGGATATAACATCGGTATTAATTTGAAATAACCGCACACCATTCTTTTACACAAAACTACACAAGCTTCATTCAAACTTGAAAAAGATTGCAAATCAGTCTCCAAACATGCTATATTTTTCGTTCTTGAGTATATGACCTCTTATCTTTGTACCCCACTATCCTCATATGTGGTCAGCATACTGTGAATAAGTATTGTTCAATCTTGTTGTTATGAGACATGATATCTATGGAAGTAATGAAAGAAAAGTTACGATATTGATGAGAATGAATATTATTACCAAAGAGAAAGTTGGTTAGAATTTGACACCTTATACCTATTTATAGTCACTAACTAACTAGTAACTAGGTGACTAACTAACTAAAAACTAGATGACTAACATATATTTTTTGTAAAACACGTTATAAAATGCTTAAGTTACCACATGGAAAATACTACTTTTGAGCACTTATCATCTATAGAAATAGTAAATCTGACCCTTGCTGCTTGTCGACGAACCCAACCAAGTAAATCTTCCGGCTCTCTCCATCTTTCATTTGTTGTAAAAAATGAGTCAATGTTTACTTCAATACGATGAACACCGGTAGGTACCGGTTTATATTTAGGTTACCGGTAGGTACTGGTGTAGGTTTTTCTTTAATGTGAGCTTGAAAGGGAATTTTGACTTTCAACTTCACATCGTCGGATGCTACGCTGGAAGCTTCAATTTTGGCCGGTTTCGGTTCAACGCTATCATCCGCCACATTTTCAACCATATCACTTTATGTCTATTGAATAAAAAAATAACAAGGAAAAAATAAATAAGTAACTTGAGCAACAAGCTAAGAAAGGAATAAAAGTGGCGCCAAAATTCAAAAGAATGAGCATTACTTATGCATGAGTTAACTCATGCTAGTGTTAATATCATGCGTGAGTTAAGTCACGCAGACCAGACAACTGCGTGAGTTAACTCACGCTAGCCCTATCGTCTCAAAAAAATGACGAACCAAGCAGAAAAACCAGCAAAAACGAATGAGTTTTGATGATACATTATTTGATGTTTGATGAGCATAGAAACTTGTTTCATGACGATTTGCAATAATTTGGAATGAAGATTTTGATCCAAAAAATCGTACTTTTTTGGATTTTAGAGGTGGAGGGAAAGAAAATTGGTGTTGTGAATATGGACTACTGGGTTTTGTACAAAAACAATACTCAACGTGAGTTAACTCACGCAGCGTGACTTAACTCACGCAGGGGCATTTCAATCTTTTCAATTGAGAGCGAGCAATTTTCGTTGGCTAAATAGCGGAATTCGAACACATGACAGCTAGTATAAGACATGATCACCCAAGCAAACGAAGGTTTGTAGTTAAATATTGCACTTGGTCATTCCACACTAACACATAAATATCATGTGAACAATTTTAAAGTTTATGAAAGTTGAATAATCAAAAGTTAAAATTGATAAATCTATTTGCCAACCCCGAAAAGTTTGTTCAAAATACCGAGCTTAAAATTTGGACCGTCATATCTTGAACCATCGGCTATGGATATGCTAATTGTGTGAATACACAAGATTGATCAGCGCAGGCAATCCAAATCCCAAGTTTTTTCTTATTGTATGAAAATAGATGAAATCCCTCAAATTTCCAGGTGACTGGAATAAGATTAGAACCAGAATGTATATTGTATTCAATGTGACGTTGGATGAATATTTCCATGTCACACATTAAGCAACTATATGACTAATCTTGTGATGCTGATTAATCATGAACTTATTATTGATTGGGTTTTTCACTTCATTTTTTCTCTCATGTTTGAATAGGGGACAATCAACTCCACCAATATATGACATAACAAGACTTACAAATGAACTTCCTCTCTTCCATAGTAATGGACGTTTTGATGCTCTTTCTTATGTTAAAGATATGCAACTTCTGTTAGAAAGTCTTCAAGATCATGATGCTTATAAGCTTGTAGTGCAGTATAGAAATGATTATGCTCATGCAGATTATGTTATGGCACAGAATGCTAAACAAGATGTATATGAACCTCCTGTATCTTTCTTTAAGCTTCAATCATATCTAAAGAACATACAGTGGAAATTTTTGAAATTACTATTTCCATATCAAAGAAATTCATAGGACAGAAATTTCAGTTTGTAAACATACAGACATATATTGTTACTGAATGAAATTCCAATATAGTTTTCTGTTTTGTGGATATCCCTAGAAGAATTTAATAGCTTGCAACACATGACTATTAATTTTGTGTCACCAAACACAAATCGTATGTGCCGTCGGCCAAAACTGTGAACTTTCAACTCTTCATTGCTCAGATTCTCATTTACAAGTTGGCCAACAGCATTGAACCCTGCCAAGGGCACTTTCTTGGTCAAGCCCATCACCCAAGCAAAGGCTTTCACTTTCTCTTGTTTAGTAAACTCAAACTCTAGATCACTGAGTCCTCTTATGATGCCCCAAGTTGTATAGTGACACGTAGAGAACGGTAGGGAGTGTAACAGCTGCGGCCTCAAACGGCTGTACACCCCATCTCGTATCTCGCCTGCCAAGGAGACAGCTACATTTTTTAGATTACCCATCATAGTAAGGAAAAAGGGAACACCCCTGAATCCTTTCCATTCGTGCAGAACAGTATTATCACATTCAGCTTCACACCTTAGCCCATACATCCTTACTTTACTGTCGAAAAAGGGATCAGTTCTCACACTTCCACTAGGCACTCCAAGAATACCAAATGCAGCCAAATTCTCAATAACGTTAAACACGCTCATCAACATCATCTGTCCAAGCTGAAGATCAGCAACCAAGGATTTGCTAGTAGCATGGTAACCGCTATGCCTACCGACAATTCTTGGTGTGGAGGGTAAATTTAACAAGCCCTCCATACCAAGGGTGATCGAGTAACTCAATGTAAAATCCATAATGAAACTATTTTTTCCAGTGAGCTTGTTCATCTCACGCACAAAATAAGGCACACCCCTCATTGCAGCCACAACCTCAGCCAAATCATCAACAGCACCCATTTTGATGGCTACGTTAATTATGTTATTCCATAACCTTTCCGGGTTGCCATACACAGGCTGCACGCCGACCAAACTGGCATTTTCTTCGTTGATACTAAAGACAACAAGATCATCCTTAGCCAATATCAGATTATTATAAATGTTGGCTTTGCCAAAAAGCTTTTTTGGATACTCATCACACATTTCAACCAACACCCACATCTCCTCGTTGGTAAAGTGACAAGAATCAACAACGACACTATTCTTCATCAAGTAGTCCACCTTATCCACAAAGTTCTTGTATTTAACCTTCACACAAGCTATATCATTGTGTCCATACTCCACCACATTAGACGCAACAGCCAAGCTATAACTCATAACCATGAGATATCCCTTGAGGAACACATGTTTCATGTCGGTTTTAACGAGGAGACGCTGATGTAGGTAAGTCAACTCAGCCTCATACACCCCATTTACACTCATCAATTTCTTGTACAGATATTCAATGGTTTCGCGCGACTTCATTCCAGACCTTGCCACAATTGCAGATGTAGCCTCCAACTGGAGCGTTTCATGAGATAGCTTTCGGTCGTAATGAACTTGTGACTAAGACTTTCTTTCTCAAGCGGTTTATCTTTGTGCTTCGCCAAACATGAGGATTCTAGATCAAAGGTACAGTCCATTCCAGGTAGAATGAAGTTATCTGGCAACATCAAACCTTGAACAATATTTTTCTCACCAATGCCTATTGTTCCATTTTCCCACACATTCAAATCAAGATCCGGAACAGTACCACAAACACTAGATATCTTGATCTCTCAAGTGCATAAACAATTACACTCTCCGATCTCAAATATAAACTACAAAAATTGCAGAACTGATAGTGATATAAGTATAATTCAAGCACCATTACTCTGTTTAATAGTACTGGTATTCCAAATTTATGTAGTTGGAATAAATTTAAATTCAATTTCCAATATTTTTTATATTCCGATGAAATGGCTTTCCAATTTCTATCAATAGGCATTTACTTTTGTCATGTCTTCAGCCTTCGCTTTCCAATGTCTTTTCATGGAGAGTGTATTACTACATTTATTACTACTAGTACTACATCTCTCATCGAGACTTTTCATTTTTTTTCCTTCATAAGTTTTCTATAAATATAAAAATGAGAATAATAAACACTATTTACATGACCAATTTTTGTCTAAATTAATTCAGGGACCTATTTGCAAAAGCTAAATTATTTTAGAGATATATTTATATTAAGTAGATGATGATGTATAAAATTAGTTGATATGTCCACATCCACGTCCCTTTAACTAATGGTTGATTAACATTCCTATAACGGAAGGGCGTTAGTGAAAAACAAAATAGTTTAGGGAGTTGATAACAATTTTTTCAATTCAGTGACCTATCTACAAAAATTTAAAGGGTCATGTTTAGTTGTGCCCTTAGGGCACAAGATAAGGAATCCAAAAATAGAAATATTCCCTCAAATTTTGTGCATTTTATTTATCATAAAGTCAAAAATTAAAATAAATGCACACATTCCAACAAAAAGTTACTATGTTAGGTTCCTTATCTTGTGCCCTTAGGGCACAAGTTAACATTTAGTTCAAAGACCTACAGAGTAATTAAACCTTGATTTTTGTAAAACATAATCTTCGTTAATATCGAAAATGTTATGTTCAAACAAAAACTAATGGGAGAGAGAGAGGGGGGAAAGATGGAGGGAGTGAGCGGGGTAATATTAAACTAGTTTCAAAATAAACCGATTTTGATTTCAAAACAGTTTGTAATATGAATCCGGTTCATAAATACAAACCTGTTCGAAACTGAACCGAAACCGATACAAAAATTAACTATTTTTTTTTTACAAAAGTACTCCATCCGATCACTACTACTATAAGCAACATGAAGAATGAAGATTAATTTTCCGGTAGCAACATGAAGTATGAAGAATATGAAGCTAAGGGCGAGGAACTGCTGGCAAAAAATAATATAATCCCAATGCAAAATCTGACTATTATTGGTTATAACTACATTGCTCCTCTGTTTATCTGATAGGAAGACTAATCCAATACCTGCAGCTATGTGCTTGAATGAACCGTTTTAATGGTAATAATGATTCTAATGGGATTTTCCAGAAATATGTGTCGAAGATGCATCCTTTATTATTGTTTCAGATGTTTTCACTGCAGTATCTGGCACTTTGGTTCTTCTAGGGAACTTGAATTGCCACCCTTTAGGTTTTATGTTCCGAAGCATTTGCCACCCTTTAGGTTTTATGTTCCTAAGCATTTGCCATCTTCTAGGTTTAATCTGTCCTAGCAATTTCATCTGCTCCTTTTTGAACTTCTTGGTTGTGTACCAGCTTCCACCTCGCCATCCCAAGCCATACCTGAATATATAGGCAAAATTTAAAAATTAAGACCAAAAGGAAATTAAAACGTTTGAATTAATTGATTGCAAAATACCAACACTCAATACCACAGGGAAAATACGATAGTATTTTATATGTGACTAGAATATCCAGTTGGCATGCTATATATAATTTGAAACATTTCCTTTACTGATTATGCATTTTGTATGCTTCACTTACTGATTAACATTTCCTTTACATAAAAGAAAGAACCAAAACAAATCCAGAACAATTTCGCAGTAATTATCTTCAGCTATGACAGGCTGGGTCAATATTCAAGTTTAGGTGTGAAGATCCCAGAGATCAAGGGTCAGCAGAATCACTTGAATGTTTTGTCGGAATAGTAAATTCAATCACATTACAAGTCTTACAACTGAAACTTAGATTACTAAGAAGCATATTTGAAGAAATGTTTAATCTGTTTCCAACTTTCAAAATTTAATTTTCTTTTTATCTCTGTTTTTCATTTCCTCAGTGAGTGGTAGTGGTTGGAAATTTGAACCAAATAAGTGGTTAGTAAGGTAAACTTTAGACTGCACTATCATAAGTATAACAAAAACAATAACCAAACCTTATCATGCTAGGGAGGTTTGACTACATAGATCAGAAAACATTAAGTTCAAATATATTCAGTTTACTTCCAAATCTCTCTTGATGGTTTGGTCTAATGTTTGTTTCGTCCTCCTGCAACCCCTAATTATTGGACAATTCTCTATTAGGTCAACACTTCTTACCAGAGCTTAGATGAGCCTTTTCCACATATTGTGTCCATATCAGCTAAGTTGAGATTATACTATCTTTTATACAACAGAAGCGACCCCAATTTTCATCCTAAAGACTGTATTCCTAATCGGCTAATCCTATCTTGTCTTCTTTGCCCACTCGTCCATTACATTTTCATCTCTATAAAATTGAGTTTAATTTGCTGTAAGCTCTTTATAACTAATCATTAAGTTCCATAGAGTATTGTATGTCTTGTACCTATATAGCAAAATTTTCTTTTAAGCTTAGTGGTATGCTTTTTATCCCAGATTACATTAAAAAAAATTATTGATTTCATCACACTATACATTTCTATCTCTTTTCTTAGTACTATTTTTTTTAGGGACTTTTCATAGTACTTGAAAGCGTGAAACTTTGGGTATTGTCTGTTCTCCAATTTTTACCTTTAAGCTATAATATTTGTTATCTACTGCTAACTATGCATTTCATATATGTTGCCTTACTCTTACTTAAAGCAAAAATCGTGTATTTCTAAGGCCTACCACTGTATTCCTGAACACGACTCCCAATCATTTGAAAAAAAGAGTGCATTGTATTTTATAATATGTTTATTAAACATGTCTTGGAGGCAAGATGAAAAGATAGTTAAAGGCTTAAAATTGACTCTCAGTGTGAGTGCATACATATAGTTATAGGGTAATCTACTTGTATTCTCACACTCACTCACGACCCATTGCTACATACTTTTTATTGCTCAAATATAAGCAATGCAAATGTCTTCCTTTTCTAAAGCCTTCCACAACATTTCTCTAGGTACTCTCTATCATACGTCTGTTTTTAATCGATAAAACCATGTGTAGGTCTTTCTGATTCCTCTAATATATCTCCATCAGTGTTTCGGGAAAGTACATAGCATCCATAAACTAAATTGATTTTTTGTGATGTGGAGCCTGGCTTCACTCTCTGCACAACACTATCTACCAAAACAACACAGTGTGATTTATGAGTTTAAGCCCTCAATAATTTGCAGGTAACTGTATGTAAACTTTGGCAGGAGCTAACACTCATAAGTATCATGCAACCTAATTTAATCCAACTAAACTGCGAGATAATAGATTCAAAATGATTTGAATAAACAGATCAAGTAAATAAGTAGCCCAAGGTAGAAATTTCAACTATAATAACATACATAATTAGCATGTTAGTTTTGAATTGAATATAGATAAGTAAACCCCTTTCTTTAGTAATTTGCTGAAGCTTTCCAGCTTACCATAAAAAATGTTGATTATACTATAATGAAAACCCACCAAATCCTTTCCAACTTTGACCAAGTAAATTAAACAAGTACAACTGTCAGCGATCTTTTATAATAAACAACAACAACCATGCTACAGTTTTCCATGTTTCTGCAAGTCACTCTCAATAATTGTCAATGATATTCAATTATTCGTAAATATTGACACTTGCATGTGTTCCATAAATTTGCAATCAACACTTTTTCTCTTCTACTTTTCAACCGCCCTAGTAATAAAACTAAATGATACCATATTAAAATCACAACAGCCGTTGAAAAACAACGAAATAAATAGATGGTTGTTAGGCCTAAGACACCGAAGTCGTGTTATATAGGACATTCAGGGTTCGATCCCTCTGACTAATGAATCCCCTTCCCCCTAACAAATTAACCACTACTAATTTGGCTATAAAAAGAAGTTAAGCATAGGAAACACTCAAGGGAAATGAAACAAACCCGATAATTAAGGTGGTTCCGGCAGTGGCTGCACAAGCAGGAATACTAACCCCACCAGGACGACCAACGATATCTTTGATTTCAGAATGTCGAAGATTTACATTGCTTTTCATCTATCAATTAACATAAACAAAGTAAGGTTAAATAAAAACAACTAAAACCAAAAACAGAATCAAATGAAATAGACATAGATATATACAGCTTGTTCAATGGATTGAAGCCTTTCATTAACTCGTGTTTCATGTACATGCCGCAACGAATACCCTAAAATAAAATAAAAAAAATGAATTATAGAAATATAAGCATAATAATCGAATCAAGTTAGTGAAAAAAGAAAAACAAACCGATGAAAGCAGTAGCGACGGATGCGATTGAAGTTCCAATCGTGAAAACAACGCGGTGTCTCTCAAAAGTATTCTGTAACAGAAAAATAACAGAATGAGATGAGAGAGAGAAAGAATCGATGAGAGAGAGAGAGAGAGAGAGAGGAAGAAGAAGCGGACCTTGGTGGAATGAAAAGTGTCTTGAATAGCAGCACATGAATTGAGATATTTGCGTTTAACGTTAGCAACGGAGAATGAATTTGAGCTTGATCTCAAATTCCTTAATCGCTGCATTCTTACTAATGCATATTACTGCGTTGCGTTGCGTTGCGTTCTTCAAACCAAAACAAGCTTCAGTTTTTGAGAGATATGCCATGAAACATTCAAAAGCTCTACCTAATTGCTCCAAATATTATATATTTCTCACAAACTTTATTCATTTCAAAATTTAAACTAAATACATCCATTTATTTATTACGAATTTGAACCTCGAACCATTCCCTATCGACCGAGCAAAGTTCATGACCATCGATTAATTTTTTTTTTATTCAACTATATTTAATATGAGTATTCTAAACATTTTTTAATGTTAACCTTTCGATTTTGAAACGAATATGATTGTGATTGTACGATCGGTTGGGAGATAATTAAAAATTGTTCAATCCAATAATTAAAATTAGATTCTTTTGAACAATTTGTAGCAGATAAAACTACTGGTATTTATTTAAAATATTTATGGTGTGAAATGACTAACTGGGAGTATTATTTTAATTTTGTTGACTAAGATCAATTGCTTTTTATTATTTGTTATTAGGTTTAATTACTCTTTTAGTCTACTACTATTTTATTAAAAGTCATGAGCATAGTCTCCTTTTTTAAATTGATTTTTTTTTGTGCTCGTATATTATACTTGTTGCAGTTTTGTTCACAACTTAAAACTTTGGCCTCAAAAGTGGTGGGCAACGAGTTTTTTTTTATGTGTGGGCAACAAGTTTTTAATTGATATGGTATTGAATATGCTGATGTGGCAGACATAAATTACAAAAAGATGAAATTATGAATCTAAGTCTGAGAACTCTAAGCTTTCAGAATGAAATGAAGAATAAGAATCAAGAGGAAAGGGAGAGCTATGAATATTTTCAACCAAAAGCTGATAGATGAATCAGAAGAAAAAAAATTATTGTATTACCACACATTGAGGGACTAAAATGGCAACAAGTGTGATACTTGACATACCAAACAATTTGATTTCAAAAAGGAAGACTATTTTAGTAAACGTGGTAAAATAGATCGATTAAAAGTGCTTTTAAGTTTCTTTTTTTGTGTGTATGTACAAACTTAATTTAGTAGGGGAAAAAGTGTCAACAAACGAGAACCAAACTTTAACTCTACGATGTAATTGAACCCCTAAAAAAAACTAAATTAAAATTGTATACATACACATAATTGACGATGAAGGGAGAGTGGGTGTTCGCCGTTCCGAGGAGATGCATTGATGGAAGAAGGGGTCATTGTGTAAAGTTTAATTCTTATAAAAGTGAAGATGAACAAATCATAGGTCTAGTGTCCCCAAAAAAAGTCATGCATGGGTCAAGAAATCCTAAATTAAAGAAAATTGTTATTTGAACAACAATTTAGGGCAACAAAAATTCGAAAACTTTTAAAATCATGTAAATAATGTTGATGAGTTATCAAATCTCTAATTGGAAAATGTCGTTCACGCGTGTGAACTACTTTAATCGTTCAAAAAGTTGTCGAATTTTGTTGTCCCAAATCATTTTCAAATAAGATTTCTGTAAATAAAATAACCAGTTGTAGGAGGTAAAACCATGGTGCCTCACGATGTAGCAGCACCTAGTATGCTACCTGTGAGTGAATTGATGCTACCAACAGCTTACACAAAACAAGTGACAAGAAATACCAACAATGTCTATAATCTGAAAATTGATAGCTTATTGGATAAGAACGCCTGTCTACAAAGTACTATCAAGGACAAACAAACACCAATGAAAAAGCATCCAATACATTAAACAGCACAAGGTTATCATCACACGAGTTATGACTCAGTCTCATATTTTAACAAAGCGAACATCACTCTGTCCAAATGCTGTTCCACAGGTAGGACATCTGCGGTGACGAAGTTCAAGATTTCTTTGTATACATGGATTGCAGAACAAATGATAACACTTCACAATCATAACCTGTCAAATACCATATTAAACTCTTAGATAATGCTGTTGCTACAAGTTTTAGTTAGCCTTCTTCAAAGTTCAAAAAGATTAGTCTACATAAATAGTACTCCAATAAAATATGCCAAATTAGTTTTGTAATTTATCCATTTTAAAACAATCATAATACAGTAGACAGCAAGTGTTCATTTGGGAAAATAGCCTAATTGAGCGCTTATATTAAATAAACTATACTAGGGAGCATAATTTAGCTCTTGTTTGTAAGCTACGATGAAGAATTTTATTTAAATAAGCTAAAAGCAACATTTGAATAGGTCATCAGTTTTTTTTAAGAGTAGTGATATATGTACAACATTTTTGACAACTTTCATGTTTTCTCTTCTCATTGGTCCAAAATAATAGAGAGAAAAAGGATGAGAGATAATAGGAATATAATGTGAGTATGAGAAATAAAGTTGTCAAAAAGTTGTAATATAGTAGTTGTACAAATATCATTTCTCTTTTAAGAATGCATCAAAAAAGAAAGAAAAAAACTGCTTAAGATGTGAGATAAGTTCAAATAAGCTCTTTCAAACACTCTCCAGTTAATTTGACTACCATATAAGTAAGAACTGTAGTTAGATAAGTTGGCCTGTTTTTACCTCCTTTGGACGGTCAGAACAGGCAGTACACTTGATCATATTTTTGCAAACTCTAATTTCTTCTTCAAGTTGCTGTACTGCAGTTTCTTTGGCTTCAGGATTCAGCCCAGCAATTTGGTTATTCACTTCCATTAGTTCTTCCTCAAGCTTCTTCCGTGAACTCCTGCACGACATAATTGGATGAGTATGTTTGAGCCAATTGAGAGGGCATTTCATATGAGATAATCATTTTACATAATCAACCATTTCATCAACGCATAGCATTAATACAGATCTCATGTAGTGCAAATTTTGCACCAAACTTTCCAGAATCCAGACACAGAACAAGACATAGCGTACTCGTACTATATCACTTGCATTTCACCTAGACGAGTAAAAAGAAAACTCTCAATATGGATCAGTTTAATATTCAGTGTCTGCAAAAATACGCCATCTTAAAATCAACATATTTAACCAAACTCTGCTTTCTTTCTGTTTTTGAAAAGCCTAATTGCGAAAACTTGAAGAGTTTCATAAATAATGATTTAATACAAACTAAGCAACCATGGGAAAGTAAGCCGACGCCAGAATTGAACATTATACCAAGGTTCTTGAGTTCCAAGACTATTTCTGATCCCCCACCAATTTCCTTAACCCCAAAACAAT
This sequence comes from Medicago arabica, assembly GCA_946800305.1. Classification (NCBI taxonomy): domain Eukaryota; kingdom Viridiplantae; phylum Streptophyta; class Magnoliopsida; order Fabales; family Fabaceae; genus Medicago; species Medicago arabica. Next base: position 8,295,026 of record OX326970.1, on the reverse strand, counting down.
ATCACTATTCATCGATTACACAAACTTACAGAGGCTCTAGGATTATCATTAGAATTAAAACCATATAAACACACTAAACCTCACTTAGTGGAGGGTGGTTTGAACCCTGATGTGAATACGCCTGTTTAAAAATTTGTTCCGTATCCAGAGTTGATTGAATGAGTAAGACAGAAAAATACCTTTCACTATCCAATTCCTTTTTAAGTGCTTCCACATCTTTCTGAATTTGGTCATACTCTTTCTCTGAAGCTGAACGAACAGACTTGAGCAACTTCAACTCCTTCTCAGCATCAGCCAATTCCCACCTGGCAAACTCTAAGGCGGCTGTGAGGTGTTTTTCATCTTGAGTACATTTAGCAGCTTTTGATAGAATGCATTTGATCTGCTCAGTTCAAATAATTGTTTAAATATTTTAGCAGCAGCACAGTTGTTTAGCAAAATATCAAAATAAAATAAATATAAGTAAGGGGGGCTAACTAGCAGGGGAAATAGTACCTGTTCTTCACTATTTGCAATCTTCTTCTTTGAATTCCCTATCAAAGAATTAATCTGTTGAAGTTGATCAGCTAAGGCTTGCTTTTCAGACAGTAAAACACTATGTAATTGCTTTGCCTTCACGCTTTCTGATACAAGCTGCATAATGTTTGCAATATGATAAAAACAAGGTCTGACCAACACCAAATGGAATTATTTATGTAGAGAGAAGCATAAAATTTTTAGAATATCATGATTTACTATGCATATTGAGTTTCTGTTTAGAACGAGATTTTATCCTTTCAAACAGTAAAAATCCACCAGGACTGAGAAAATTGATTTGTCAAGGTACCTCACCAAAACGAATTATCAGCTGGCTGGTCCAAAGTTTTTTCTAGCAGATATGGTAACATTAATTCTATCATGTATCATTTGTTATTGTTTTTTTAAAAAGGGTGCCATTAGTTATTGTTTATTTATTATATAAATCTTCTTTGCTAGTTTCACATTGGAAACCTTACAAATAACTTTTCATTGTTTTCACAGTTTCCTATAAAAACCTTTGAGAAAAAAAATAGAAACGGAGTAAAAACATGATAACGTTTTTGTAATTAAAATGAAGGAAAACAAAAACAGTTCTTCAACAATTAATATATTAGTTACAAAGATGAAGCATTAATTTTTCATCAACAACCTAGACATTGCAGAAGTTGCGCATGGAAAAATGGTGAAGAACATAGCAAGGTAGCATTTACCACTACTAGTGATAAGAAGCATACCTTGATATTATAGCCATCCCTCTCAGCCACTTGCTGCAACAGATGTTCGTTCTGTGTCTGCATATCTTCATAAGCTTGACCAATAATCTACAGGAAAACATTTAATCGTATTACAAGAAAAGACAGTTAGAGCAAACCCATCAACTAACAGCAGTTTATATATTTTTGAGTATGAAGAAAAGTAAACCTCGATTTCAGATATATAGGTTTTTGCCTCAGCCTCTTTAGCTTTAATAGCCTCGGTCATCTCCAAATTTTTTCTGAATAGTAGCGCAGATAAAACATGGTCAAAGAATGCACCAACAGATTGATAAGCAGAGGCAGGTTTTACAATCATTTATTCCATTCATATGAAGACAACCAATGTTAACAAAGAAACATAATGCTAAAACAATGAAAAACATTGCTTCTGTCAGACAAAGCAATATTAGCATGCGTGATGACCACCTGTATCAGACAACTGTTACAAAAAAATAAAAAACAGAAAACTATGAAGACGCTATCTAAAGGAACATAATATATCGACCAAAGAACAAAGTCCTTGAACTCTATGTAAACTTTTAACTCATCTACTTCTCACTCCTCATCACCAGAAAATTCACTCCCAGATAAAAAACCACAAATACGGAACTAAAAGCGAATAAAAAAAATAGATTTTCACAACCAGTTTGTCGGTGCAACAAATCCATAATCAGTGCAGTGTGCATAAACACAAACCTTTCATTTGCATCAAACTGGGCCCTTAACTCCTCTATTTCAGCTTCTGCGGCAGAAAGCCTTTGTTCATTAGCAGCTTCAGCTTCATTAGAAGCTCTTACTATCAACTCTAGACCATGTTCATCTAAAGCTTTTTTCAGCATTTCAGCTTGAGAGCGAGCTTTACTTTCAGATTCTCTAACTTCTGGCAAGCTGAAATCAAGTTCAGAATGAATCATCCAAGTAGACAGAAAAGAACAACATTGTGTTTTGAATGTGAAACAAAACTTCAAGTCAATTACCAAATGCAATAAAACATTTATTGTAAGTTCAGTTTGATAGTTAAACCTTAAGAAGTTGGGCACTTTTTTTATTGTTAAACATAAATGAAAGTGTCTACAGAAATAATTCTCTGCCAGCACTTTTTTGATCAAGAATCAACCCATTTGAAGTATGTATTTTCCATCCTCCAAGGGAGAATAGATTTGAAGATGAAAATAAGTTTTGCAAAAGAAAATGCCAGCGCCAATGGTGGAAAAAATAAATGAATTTTGAAGGAACAGCGGAACCAATCCATGCACATCATTAAAATCAGCAAATGGTACATAAAATAATAAGGCAAAGCAATGAAGAAAGACCACAAACAAAGCAAGTTCTTTCACCCAGAATCCACCAAAACATGAATACAGGGGATCAGGGACAATCATCAGCTTTTAAACGTGAGCAAGGGGGAAAAAGAGGAAAAGAAAAAACATTCTGGAGCAAAAAAAAGCTTTTTTATTAACACCTAACATAAAATTTGGCATGCACAACAGCCACAGGCAGGTGCTTCTTTTCATTACTTATTCCAACAAATTAATTCGGTATATCATACCAAAAACAACATAGAATAACGAGTCCAATAAATTAACTAGACTAGATTCTGCCACTACTGAACAACCTTAGATCAGCATACCTTTTCTGATAATCTTCCAGACCATACATATCCAGCACAAATTCTAACTCCTGATTCTCCTCCTGTAACTTTTCAATCTGTAACAAAACACCTTAATGAGTCATTTGAAATTAGAGACAATGTTGAAGGCCTTTAAAATCACAATGCAGATAATGTTTGAGAATCATGGAAAGTATAGTTGCAGATACACATGCAAAACACAACAAAATAAAGGAAAAGAAAAACAATGCAGTCAAATCTGATTCAGTCAGAGACATGCTCTAAGATTTGGAAGGTAAAATATAAGAGACAATCAATTAAATTTAATCTCAAATGAGAAAAAAGGCAATTATTATTATTTGCTGTACAAAAGAGGCGTTGAAGAACTAAATACCTACAGATAACGAAAATCACCAAGGTAGACTTACCAGTGCTCTTGAAGACTTTATTTCCGAAACCTGTTCAGAACATTTCTTTGCAAGGCTCTTGAGTTCGCTTGTCTGCTTCAAAACAAAGGAATCAATAAACCTCTTGCAGTATAATCCAGCCAACATGATTTGTGAAGTCATTAAATTCAAAGAGGTGTAAATCAACAAAATGTGTTCCGGTTTAGTAGGTAACTCTTCAAAATTAACTCAACCCTTACAAAACCGGCTTGTAAGGTGATTAGTGATGACTTCCCACCAACTATAAATATGTTTTCAGACCATATCTCATCCAACTTTAGACTCTCAAACACACCCAGGACTGGACATCTAGATAACAAGGGCAACAAATCTTTGATAGGCTTTGATATCACTAACATTTATTGTGCCTTTTTCCAAACCACTAACAGTTGAGTGAACCATTTCTTAAAAGTTAACAACAATAATTAAGACAGCTTATAAGACTTGCGCTTCCAACCTCTATACTATGTAAAAGTAACTATGCAAGATCATCACAGACTCGAAATATCTGGATAAATTTATGTAAAAGACCTATCACAAAGTAGGTAAGAAAGAAAATGAAATGGCAGTTTGTGTGAATAACCTTCCCACTCAATTTCGCTCTTAACGAATGTGCTTTCTCACGCAATGATACAGCTTCAAGAGCTGCATCTTTCGATTGCTTCAACTGTGTTTCCATCATCCCCATTTCTTTGGATAAAGCTGAAGACATCACACGAAACTCAGCTATGATATCTTTTCTCCCTGAAACATTTAATATTGTAAGAAATGAGGAAATCCAAACATACACATTGCAGATCCAAATAGAGAAAATGTGATATACAGACCAGTATCTTGGTTGGCCTCTTCCATCTTGATTTCAATGTTATTCTTTTCAATAATACACTTTTGCAGCTGAAGCTTGAGCTCATCAGTCCAAGAGTCAGAATTGTCATGGATATGCCTTGCATTCACAGCAGACTCTAATTTTAAATTCAATTCCTTCTCCCGTTTTGCGACGTTAATCCTGCCAGCCTAAAATTGTATTTTGAAAGGAGTATGTAAAAGGAGAAGCAACCAAAATATAAATAAAATAAAAAAAATTCAAATATCAAAGAAATCACTGTTAACACACAAAAAAAAAAAAAAAAAAAAAAATCAATTATCAAAGAAGAAAGAAGAGATCACTGTTAACCTGCAGAGACTCTGTCAATGATTTAAATCTATCCAATTCAGCGATCCAATGTTGAAGTTGATCATTTGCCAAAGAGTATACTCGAGAAGTGCGTACATACTTATCATCATTTAGTTCATTCTGAAAATAAACATACATGAAAAGATACTTTTACATGGAACCCTAAAGTAAATACATCTCAATTACTCAAGAAATAATGACAAAATCATTGCAAATAGTTCAAATTTACAAACCTGTCGTTCCTCAAATTGCTTTGTCAATATTTGATTTTTTTCGCGTGCATCTTGAAGCTCAGAAAGACGACCCGCATTCACTATCTATGACAACAGCCAAGCACATATCTTAGACAGAGAATCAACAGATGAATTACAGAAAGAAAGAAATCACAAAAAGTAAAACCTTGGCATCCTCAATTGAATTCTTCAACTCAGACAATCCTATAGCTCTCTCTGCAGGCTTCTCAGGAGACGGGTTTCCATTCCCTGCATCAGCATTTGAGGAATTCATTCCCATACCTCGATCCTTTTGCATTTTCAGACTGACTAGTTTTCTTCTACTCTCTTCAAGTTCAGCCACGATCTCGTCAAACTCTCCTTTAAATATTGAAAAAATAAACTCTCAAGACAATTATTTAAAAGTCATTGGCCAAATTTATAAGAGCCAATAAGATCTCTAGAATCGTAGAAAAATATCTTTGCATAAATATCCGAGTGTTACCTCTGGTCGTATCTATTCCGATGTCTTATAAACCGGAGTGGATGTTGAACCGGCGAGACCTCCAGGTCATTGGTTCACTTGGTTCAATCGGTTTAACCATGGATGAATCAAAAGACAAATAGATAAATAAATAAATAAATAAGAAAGTAATAAAAAAAAATAAATGAAGTGGATACAAAAATGTAAATAAAAAAATTGGTCAAACCGATCACGATTCAACCAGACTGCAATGTAGCCAAGATCAAACAAACCGGCCAGTTCGGTTTAATTTTTAAAACACTGTTTTCCTAATTAAGCAGACTAATTTTACTCCCTGTAACTCTTGATAATTTTTTTAAGGGTTTATAATCTTAATTACAGAAAATTTTGGTAGCATTATCTCTCCCTGCTCGGCATACGACACCAAAACTGTGTCCTCCACCGAGGCCAATGTTACTTTTGCATTAAATTATATCCCTGAATAGCATTCATTATGATTCCATTCGTCGAAAAATCAGATAAATATCATAAAAACAATTTAATTGTGCATTAGCTTATTTGCCTAAATATGCAGATTACTGCAAGGTTTATGTTGGAAAATTTAAATTGTAGTTAATTTGATTTTATCCAGAAATTAAGTATCATGTTAGGAACTCATCATAAAAAACTTCAGATTTGAAAATCAAATCAATTCAAATTAACCAAATTTGCATAGATTTTTATTTAATAAAAAGCTAATCTAAAGGATTTCAAAATCAAATTAAGTCCTAGATTATATATTTCCATACAACAAAATTCAGTTCCATGATTTTTCAAATAAAAAATTACAATTATAAATACATGGAAGTTAAAACTATGGAGAAAACTGAATATTGTGTCTGGTGATTTGAAAGCACAATCTTTAATACAGCTATACACTAAAATGCTAAATTATAATCAGAAAAAGAGGAAGTAAAATTTATCTTCATAATCACACACGACTATGGTGATAAGTCCAGAAGAAAGAAAATAATAAAATATTCTATCCTAAAATCAGTTTCATCCTCAACTCAGTAAGATTGATGAATTCACATTCAAATACGTACCCAAGAAGTATTAATGTAACTCTCAACTAGAGAAAAATCCTCTTTAACAGTGTAAACAATAAAAGAAGGAAAAGTAGAAGCAACCAATTATAAAAGAAGACAAAATCATCATTAACCTTTGGAGACTCCGCCAATATATTATATGGATTCAATTCGGCGATCCAATGTTAACAACGACATCAATGGAAAGTAGAATGTGACAATTGCAAAAATTCTACAGTAGAGAAGTTCAATGTAACAATTAAAATTACAATTGTAAAAATTCTAATAATACAAATTTAAACAAGTTTTCTGCAAAATAATGTCATGTTTGGGAACATATGTTAACGTGGCGTTTTTGTTCCTAAGATTATCCCAGGCGAGCATCACGCAATTTTGTAGGCATATGGATGTCAAACTGATGGATGATGTGATTGTAAGATTGACTGCGATAGATGATTTTTTGTTGCACTTGTATTTTGCACTGGTTCGACAACTTACGATGGACTTTTCCATTGGCAAACTATTTTTGTGATTGTTTCGGTGTTTTGTAGATTTCTTGGTCTGCAAGAATTTGGGTGTTGTCTACCTGATATCCCCACCTTGGGATCACTACCTCGTTTTCGTTTTCTCTTCTTTCCAGATGCTCGTTTAGTCTATTAGCCTTCGTTATCTTCCTCTACCTCTTCCACAACCATTTCCTAGCTAAATTGTTGGTAGAGCGCATTCTATTATTATATTTTCAACATTTGAGTCACTTTCTGGACCAGTTGTTTCTGCGTAGTTTAAACTTTAAATCCGATTTCTAAAATAGTATGTCATCTTTTTGGGTGGTTATCAATAGAAGTTTCAGAAATTTTATCAAACAATGTCAATATATATAATGTATTCAAAAGACGTGACACTCACCTCTATAGCAGTACATTAGATTGACATTGTTTGATCAAATTTAAAAAACTTCTAGTGATAACAGTCCCAAGAAGATGACATACAATTTAAGAAATTTCAATCAAAGTGTGAACTATGCAGAAACAAGTGATGCGGAAACTGACTTGAATGCTCAAAATAGAATAGCAGTATGCGCTCTACCAGCAACTAAGCTAGGAAATGGTTGAGGAAGAGGTAGAGGAAGAGAAAGAAGGCCTAATAGGCTGAACGAGCATCTGGAAATAAGAGAAAACGAGGCAGTGATCCCAAAGTGGGGATATTTGGGGTAGACAACACCCAAATTCTCGTAGACCGAGAATTCTACAAAACATCGAACACATTAATCAAACAAGTAACAATCATGAACAGAGTTTGCCAATGGAAACATGTGGATCATCAATTGTTGAACTAGTACAAAATACAGCTGTAGCATAAATATCATCAATCGCGGACAACCCTATGATCACCTTATCATGCCTAGGAGTTCGATATTCATATGCCTCATAACTGCAGAAGCTCGCATGGGATAACCCGGGGGATCAAAAACGATACGGTAAGTTCACATATGCTCCCTAACATGAAATTGTTTTACATAAAACTTGTTTAAAACTATATGATCAAAAAATTTATAATTGCAATTTTAATTGTTACATCCTTCTTCCCTATCGTAGAATTATGAAATATAAGGAATATGGAAATCAATCCTCAGAGATCACCTTTGTTTTAAGATACGAAAATATTAATTTCGTGAGATCCTTCCATATTATTCTAACATCATCAAAATAACAAGAAATGAACATCACGCCAAAGAAGTTCTTTGTACAATTATAGCAGCCAGAGATGCGCCGACATAATTTTATGGTAAACCCCATTTGGATACTCAAAAGATTTTCAAAACATTCAATCTGGCCGTCAAAAGATTATTATGTAAAATTGGTCGGATGATATTTTAACAAAAGTTACTGCTTACACGGCCAAATTGATGTCATGTAGTGACCAAAAATCATCCTTGTTAATATTTCCAAGCTCAAATTGATGTTCAAAAAAATCTTTTAAGAATCAAATTGGAGATTTACACATACACAATATATAATATTGCCACTTATAGTTATAACTAACAAATATAATCAACCAACGGGAAACCTTCCTTTTACTTAACCATGCTGCTAACCATTTAAAACCCACATTATATGATAATCAATATCTTTTAAATTCATACCGAGTTATTCTAAATTTCATAATAACTGAAGTGGTTAAAACAATAAAGAAAAAAGTAACATTGCAAATACCTGCAAGGTGTTTTATGTCAGATTGATCTCGTGAGCACTCGTCTATATAATTCTGAATACCAACAGTATATTCCTTGTGTTTTGCATGGAGAGTATCAATGACTTCACGAAGAAACAGGAGTGAGAAGATGAAGCTTCTTCTTGTATGGTTCGTCGTGATCTGAATTTTCCATTTCGATTCTGAAAATTTGAAGAAAAATGAACGAAAAGAAGCATTACAAAGAAGAGAATTAAGATGAAAAATTGTGAAAGGTGTTTTGAGTTCGAAAAGAAGAACGTGAAATGGAGAAGGGGAAAAGAAAATAAGCACATTTAACACTGACAAGCATATTATAGGATTTCATTTCTACACCGTCAGTGTAAGGTAGGACAATTAATAGTGTCTAGGTGATAGCCATTAAGAATTGTATCGATCGATGGTTCAAAACTGTTTTGCACAAATAATTAATGTTGTTTTTTAATTAACGTGGGTTAAACATAATTCAGACTGTTTTGATTGGTTGTTTGTGCAAAACAGTTTTGAACTGTCGACCCATCACAATTAAACTCTTAAAATTTAATTAGTATTGTTTATTGGTGTATAATTATTTTACATGTCTCGAATAATATGTTGACAGCTCAATTGGTAAATATCATAACTCGTGTGTTTTTATATTCATTAATAACTCGTGTGTTATCATAACTCGTGTACGTTAACAAAGTATATTAATTATTTCAAAAACAAAAATTATTAATTAAATTATAATCTTAAAACTATAGACAAATTAAAGTGTTTAAGAGTATTTAGATGAAATGACATGGATCTATCCTAGTTTAACCAATATGCTATGTTTGAATTCGAGTTTGAACATTCAACATCGTTGAAACTATTAACGAGTTTATTGTTAATCTGAATCTAAAAAAGATTGAGGTATTCGTAAAAAAGAATAGAAAAGTAAATACAAGAAATAAAGGGAAATAGAAAAAGTAAATAACAATTTCCTTTAGTAAAAAATAAATAATAACTTCCTTTTAAGTTTTTTTTTAAAAAAAAAACCTTTTAAGTCATTTCTAGAAAAACACTTTATGTCCTTTTCAATGTAATAATTAATTATCCTTAAAAACAAAATGTAAAATATAATTATATTGCCTTTTGTGGTCTTTTTCACAAGTTAATGCAATATATAAAGTAAAATTAGAAAAATACAGATATCATTTGAAATCTTATTAATTAATATTTTTTATAGAATTTTAATTGAAATTATTTTAATAAAACTTATTATAAATTATATTTTAAAAAAAAACTAGTTCAATTGACCAAATTAATATACTTAGTCAGCGATTCAAGAAATTATGAAGAAAAAAAATTCTTTTTTTAAAAGGTTGACTAAAGGAAAAAAAATCTTTTAGTCAACCCTTTTAAAAATATACATATGGTCAAAAAAATAAATAACAAATTCCCTTTTTCTTATTCTTCCCTTTTATGAGTTGTTAAAAAATTCCTTTAGTCAAAAAATAAATAAAAACATCCCTTTTATGTATTTTTAAAATTTGACCAATAAATAAATAAACAAAAGCGATTTAAGTCATTTCTAGAAAACACTTTTTTATTTTTTGGTCAAGAATTCTAGAAAACACTTTATGTCCTTTTTGATGTAATATATAATTATCCTTAAAAAATGTAATATATAATTATATTGCCTTTTGTGGTCTTTTTCACAAATTAATGCAATATATATAGTAAAAGTAGAAGAAAATCAGATATCATTTGAAATCTTATTTATCAATATTTTTTATAGAATTTTAGTTGAAATTCATTTTAACACAAACAACTAATTCTAATATTCTTTTTTTTTTAAGAACAATTAACTCTAATCTATTTTTTTTAGCTTTATAAATAAATAAATCTTATAATAAATTATATTAAAAAACTAATTCAATTGACCCGATAAATGTGCCTAATCAGCAATTCAGAAAATTAGGATACATAATTTATCAGAAATTAATTTCCAGATTTTTTAAATTGTTTTTTACATTTTTAAATTAATTGAATTGTCATGTTAACTCACTTATGTTGGTTTGATAGTATTGGCTTGAGACCTGTGAGCGTGCTCCTCCTCGAGGTCTCAAATTAGATTATATTTGGTGTTAATTTAGGTGGGTTAATTTAGTTTTTTTTTTTAAATAAAGAATTATCACGTAAGCCCCACATGGCCACTTATGCACAGCCAGCGTGCGTCCTATCACCATCAGAGTGCCACCTAGCACTTTAAATGGGCCCAGGGGCTTTTTTTAAAAACAAAAAAAAAATCGAGGATAAAAACAATTTTTATTTTTTTTACAAGGATCAAAAGCCAAACGAGATATATTTGCAGGAACTTTCAAATATTTTAGCCTTTCCAAATAACACTTATATCCTTGGGCAAACAACAGTGCTAAAAACTTTTAAGGAGAGTGGCTTGTGTGAGGATTAGTGGATTTTAGCCTAGAATAGTATCTTGGTCATTTATCTTTTTAGCTAGAATTATTTTAATTATTATTTATCGTTTGGTTATGTGTGTTCACATGTGCTTATTTGCCTTTGTGTGTGATTGTGTGAGGATTAGTGGATTTTAGCCTCTTGGTCATTTTGGAGGCTAAGGGTATTTTGGTCATTTGGCTAGTGAGGGTAAATTAGTAATTTCATTAGAAATATCATTTTTAGTGTTTTAATGAGAGTCGTTATTTTTACTAAGTTACTAGTGAGTTAGGATAATTAATTACACTTGGTAATTATTTTGGTGTTTTAACTGTTTAAGTGAGTAGTAATTTTGAGAATTAGTTAGTAAGGATGTTAGGCCCATTATGACAATTAGAAACCTAACCCAATTTGATGGTGGTATATAAACATAACACTTAAGAGAAAATTAGGTTTTTCCCATTCATTCACTTCACAAAATACTTTAAGAGAGGTGGAGAGAGAAAGTGGATCTAGACTTGGAGAAGAGGAGAAAAAAATAGAAACCTAGAGGGAGAGCTTGATGTTTGAAGATCTATGAGCTAAAATGAGGTCATTGTTGGTGTTAGAGAGTCCTAGTGGTAGGGGGTAGAATCTTTCATCAAAGCTCTAACTTCATCTTTTCAATTATGTGAATAAGTGCTTATTGTGAATTGTGGCTTTGTTGTGAATTTTGATGATGAATTTCGTGCTATTAATTCGTGTAAATTTATGGGTATGATAAACTTCATGAAATTTATGTGTTATGTGGTTAAACTTCATAGTTGATGTTGTTGATAAGTTGTTTTGATGATTTTTGCTTATTCAAGTGTGTAGCATGAATTGATGAGTGATTATTATTGAAACATGTTAAAATTCATTTCATAAATGTTTATTTATGTTTGTATGTTGACGAGGTTTGAATTGGTGTGGTTGTTTGTGAGTTTTAGATGAAAATGAAAAATTGTGGGTTTTTGGTGAAAAATGAACTAAGTGATGATTTTGATGTGAATTGGTATTTTGATTTCATGTTCGTGATGTTTTTGATTTCCTATAAAAGTATGTAACCTAGTAAACAAGTTTTGGAAACGAATTTGGGGACAAGGGGATAAAAAAAAAGGGGTTTTAGTGTAAAAAGGGATGGTTTTCCCGTGAGGAAAACCAAGAACATGGTGCATCTATTCTGGTGGAGGTCGCTAGGCGAGCTAGAGCTAGCCACTATGAGTTGCCAAGTACAACCACCCGTGTTTTTGGCTTTCCGTATACTTAAGGGCCGATCCAAACCTTCCGAAATGATTCTTTTGATGCATTTAACTTTTGTTATATTTTCTAAACCTTTGGAAACATCAAATGAATCAGATTGAACTTGAATTTGTGTATCGAATCGGAATTTATTTGAAAATGTTCAAGAACATGAGATTATCCGAAAATTGTTTTTCTTAAGTGAAATGCTAGCACTAAGGTTTGTTTTCTGTAATAATGATGTTAAAATTGTTTTGAAGAGTGTGTGTGGACTTTAACTTGGTTTTACTTTGAAAAACAGAATTCTTTTGAAAAATGGTAAAATGAGATGAACTTAGTGAAATCTTAGAATTATTCGGAATTGATTTGTAAAGTGAATGTGTATATGCTACTGCAATTATATGTGATATGTGTATATGCTTTGTTGAGGTGTTTGAGCATGAATGCTTGGTCTTTGGTGAATTACTTAGAAAAAAACGAGTTTTATGAAAATAGACGAATTTTATTAAAAATGAGTTTTTGGGTTTCTAAGCTTGTAAATGGAATTTATCCATGTTTAGATAGTTGAATAATGATGACTCAAAGATGATTAGGTGTTTAATATGATGGATGCCATGATGTTGTTGTTTGTTCGTTTCTTATGTGAAATAGGACTTTGGAAACTTATTGTTCCTTGAGTTGAATGGTTGTTGATGATGATGATGCTTTTATGATGATGATTTTATTGATGATAATTTATTAATGACGATGAATTCTTACTTGCAAAGTGACGATGAAATTGATGATGAATGCATGTATAAAAAGTGACGATGTTAGTGAAGATGAATTGTGTTGTGAACGTATGCATTATTGAGTCATATGTTCATGCATTCTTAAGTTGTTTAGTAGGATGTTTATATCCAGTGACTATGATTTAGAATACTTTTGTATTTAGTGACGATGATTAGAATACTTTGTATTTAAGTGATGATGATTGTGATACATTTGTATCTTGAGGTGACGACCTTGACGATGACCGGTACCACATGCATATAGAGTCGTGTCTAGAGCGCATTGCATACAATTGATAAGTATCATACTTGCTTATGTACTTGGTGATTATGCGCATTCGTAAAATTTGGTAATTATGTACTTGGTGAAACTTGGTGAATATATGACGATGTGAAAAGGTGAAATATTATGTTTGCGTGATTGGTGACTAATTATGTTATAGGATTGTGAAGATGAACTTAATTATGTATGATTAATCATGTTAATTTAATCATGTTGTTTCCCTTCAGTTGATTATGCTTTAATTGATTCGAATGATGTCTAACCCCAATGGTCGTTTGGTTGATCGCTGTCTTATTCGTATGAATGGGTAGATGGTGTGCATGATTAGTTTGCTTTGCTTGGTGAGTATTTTGCTTGAGGACTAGCATGGATGCTGCCTCTTTTCTTGCATTGAAGTCTTAGTGTGTCGGGATCTGATTAGGGGTGTCTGTCGGTTGTCTTTTACTTTATGATTTTATGAGATATTTATCACTCAGTATGTTGAGATTGGAGTTTTATCATGGTTATGTATTATGGCATATTTTATATGGCTACCTTGGAGATTTATTTTGTTGATGTTGAGATATCATGAGTTGTTCCACTGCGATGTTTTGAAAATATAATTCTGCATGTTTTGAACTTATTGAAGAAGTAGCATCTAAATTCTTTATATTATCGTATCTTTGTGTGTTTTATCGCTTTAAAGGGTTTAGGGTGTCACAGTTTCACTCGGTAAGGGATTCTATGATTTTTTTTCTCGAGCATCCTGATGATTTAAGCCGTATTTGGGCGGCTAGTACTGTTTCTCTACAGCCGGGTCTTCTTTGTTGCTCTCAATGGACAAAAGACTTTAACCATAATTCTTAGAAATAGACTCATGCTTCAATATGGATCAGACTAGTTGGTTTTCCTCAGAAATATTAGCGTGAAAGAACGTCGAAGGAAATAGCTAGTGCAGTGGGTACTCCAATTTCCCTAGACGCCCCAACTCGTAATACGACATTCGGTCATTATGCGCGCATTCTGGTCGACATTGACTTGTCAAAGAGGGTCTATGATGAGATTCTTGTTGAACGGGAGGGTTTTGCCTTTAAGATGGAAGTACAATACGAACGACGTCCGCTTTTCTGTCATCATTGTTATGTAATTGGACATAATGTTACGACTTGCAAGTGGTTGCACTCGGAGGCCGCTAAGGATACAGATCGTGGTAAAAAAACAAGTTGCGGAAGTGAGTGCAAATGTTGTGCAAGATTCTGCTCCACAAAAAGGTGTTGCGGCCACCTCTTTTAGTTTTGCATTGCAAATTGTTACAGATGTGATTCCTCCTCAAGGTGTGTTTCCACATACAGACATACATGTGTTGGAATTGGCGTCAGATGAATCACACAATGACGTGCAAACTTTTGAAGAGGCGAGAATACCTCAGGAAACTCGTGATGATGAAGTTCTAAAGGGTCCGGATGATTTATATTCCACCTATTTACACCGTTGAGAATGTTGTTGTGCAGGAGGAGGTTAATGGTAATGATTTGGAAAACTTGACCATCCAGAGCACTGCTGCACATGCTGACACTGTGCCTTCCCCTCAAGACATTGCAGCGGCCCAGCTGCCTGTGAAACACCTCCCCATTAAAGGTGCAGCAGCTGCTGCCAGCTTCGTGCCTATTCCGCCACCTTTGACTAATTCAGAACCGGTTGAAGATGCTTCTTTTGATGCGACTTTAGATGACGACACTTCAGTTTCTCATGACACTACCTCAGAGCAACACAGTAACCCAAGAATTCAGCATGATTTGGATCTTTGGCATCGTATTAAAGAGTATGATAAGGGAACAACATAAGAAGCTCCCATCACTCCCGTTTTGTCTAAAAAGCAAAAACAGAATCTGAAAAAAAACAACTTCTTGATGGGAAGTCGCTGTATCGTTCCCGTTCAAGGGGGGACCCTTTACCATCTCCTCTATGAATTTTTTTCTATTGGAACGTTAGAGGTATTGGGAACTCGGACTCTAGAGTAACTTTATAATTTTTATTTATGTCCCATAAACCTTTGTTGCTTTTTATTGTTAAACCTATGATTAATGTTGACTAAATTCCTGCTTGGTATTGGAAGAGTATCGAGGTTCTAAAATATTGTGTTAATGAAAGAGGTCCATTGATTCCTAACTTATGGGCGCTCTGGGGGGAATGAAATTAATTCTACTATTATTTTTGCATCTTATCAATGTATTGCTTTGGAGTTCAATTGTCAGTAGCTATATGTTTACAATGCGGCGATCTATGCTAGCACGACATATTTGTCTCGTAGTGAATTATGGGTTGAGGAAGGCACCGCGACCCTTGGTTGTTTTTGGGTGACATCTCCAGAATCGAGCTTTGATTTCTTTTGGGATAGATGTGGTCTGCCTAATTACATATTTCCTTGTTTCGAGGGTTTTGGCCTAGTCCCCCCCTCTTGTACATATTTTCTCCCCTTTTAATAATATTTTGAGTTTGACGGCATAGGATGGAGGTTCTCCAAGATACCAACCTAGTTGGAATGCCGGGGCTTCCTCTTGATGCATGTTCTCTCTTCTGACTTATCCAAAAATATAAGAAATTTCCTTTAAGCACTAAAACATGGCACATAGCTCTATCATTAGAACATTAAGAGTCCAAATTGTAAGTGACTCCAACGATCCATTGGCCTTAATAATATTGACATACCCCTACACAAGAAGTTTAATCTAGAGTCGTTAACATTGCATTTAACCCAACGTGGTTGAGGATGAGCCCAAGAAGGTGTTATTGCTTTTCTCCCATACAAATTGACCAAAATACCCCAATGTGAGTTAACTCACGTTTGGTATAACGAACGTGAGTTAATTCACGTTGGGTTATAACCGACCTGAGTTAACTCACGTTGGGGTTATAACCTACATAAGTTAACTCACGTGAGATGTACCAATGTAACGAACGTGACTTAAGTCACACTTAGCATAACACATGCGTGCTTTAACTCATGTGGCGGTATTTTCGTCAATTTGTATGGGAGAGAGCATTTTTTTATAGGACAAGAGCAATTTCGTGTTGTTTGGGGTACACAATTGTATCTTAGTGGTGAGTTCATTTTGAATGACAATGATGACTGCAAGGTTGGATGGAGTGTACTAGCAAAAGAGGAAAGGAGTACAATATTTGATTTGATGTAGTATTCTCACTAGTGATGAGCGTGCAAGGTGTTCAAAGTTGACTTGATATTAGAGTATCTTTTCTAGGGTTCTACTCCTTCTGTTTCAAAATATAAGCAAAAATTGCTTTTTAGGTTCATTCATTTAATGATGTATGTAGTTTATATTATGAACCACATACATCATTTAATGAATGAACCTAAGAAGTAACTTTTGCTTATATTTTGAAACGGAGGGAGTAATTTGTAAGGAGGAAAAAAGTGTGGAATGATAATTGATGATGAAGGGGAAGTGGTAGTGTTTGAAGGAGATGCATCGGAAGGAAGAAGGAGCTCTTGTCTAAAGTTTAATTCTTAAAAAAAGTGATAAATAAATCAAGGGTCTAGTGTCAAAAAAATCATGGGTCAAGAAATCCTAAGTTAAACAAAAAAAATTATTTGAACATCAATTTAAGATAACAATAGTTCGACAACTTTTAAAATAGTTAATGCAATTCACACATAATGCAGTGCTAGAATTAGATAATAGATAAATCACGAGTCAAATCTTATTAACCATTAACTAAACTTTGTTAACCACAAATTTAAACGTGATAAACATTGATTTTCATGTCAATAATGTTCAAATCTATGTTAATTAAATTTAATTGATGGGTGTGGTAAAAAAATAAAATAATTAATTGATGGTTAAAGAGTTATCCAATCTTGATATATACAATTATCCATTAAACTACTAATTGAAAAGTGTTGACCACGCGTGTGAACTACTTTAATCATTCAAAAAGTTGTCAAATTTTGTTGTCCCAATTTTCAAATAGCATTTCTGCAAATTAAACTATTTCGTTGTAGGATGTAAAACCATGCTACCTGAAAGTGAAGTAATGGTACCACCAATGTTTATAATCTAAAAATTGATTGCTTATTGGATAAGAACGCCTGTCGAAAAAGTATTATCAAAGGCAAACAAACAACAATGAAAAATGATCCAATTATCCAGCACAAGGTCATTGTTAACAATCTAAGGTTTCACAGAAAATAACAAAGGTGACAGTTAGGGTTCCATAAGATTACAATGACATAACATAATGAAGTTTACAAATATAGTAAAACCAAATGTACTAGACTACCGACTTAAAAACCTAAATGCCCAATAGAATCCCAATAACTTATTAATTTATTATCGAACAGTTACCACCATTACATGAGTGGTGACTCGGTCTTATATTTTAACAAAGCGAACATCACTCTGTCCAAATGCTGTTCCACAGGCAGGACATTTGCGGTGACGGAGTTCAAGATTTCTTTGTATGCATGGATTGCAGAACAAATGATAGCACTTGACAATCACAACCTGCCAAATACCATATTAAACTCTTAGACAAAATGCAAAAGACAACAAGTGTTCATTTGGGAAAATAGCTTAATTGAGGAAGCATGATTTAGCTCTTGTTTGTAAGCTACAATGAAGAATTTATTTAAATAAGCTAACAACATTTGAATAGGTCATAAGTTATTTTTACGAATGCATCCAAAACAAAAAAACCGCTTAAGACTTGAGAGTGAGATAAGTTAACATAAGCTCTTCCAAACAATCTCGAAGTTAATTTGACAAGCATTAAAGTAAGAACTGTAGTTAGATAAGTTGGCCTGTTTTTACCTCCTTTGGACGGTCAGAACAGACAGTACACTTGATCATGTTTTTGCAAACTCTGATTTCTTCTTCAAGTTGTTGTACTGCAGTTTCTTTGGCTTCAGAATTCAGCTCAGCAATTTGATTATTCACTTCCATTAGTTCTTCCTCAAGCTTCTTCCGTGAACTCCTGCATGATATAATTGGATGAGTATGTTTGAGCTGATCGAGAGGGCATTTCATATGAGATAATCATTTTCCAAAATCAACCATTTCATGGATGCATAACATTAACACAGATCTCATGAAGTACAAATTCTGCACCAAATTTTCCAGAATCCAGACACAGAACAAGACATAGCGTACTCGTACTATAGCACTTGCATTTCACCTCGACTAAAGAGATATATCTCAAAAGATGGATCAGTTTGATATTTTAGGTCTGCAAAAATATGCCATCTTAAAATCTTCATGTTTAACCAAACTCTACTTTCTTTATGTTTTTGAAAAACCTAAGTGCGAAAACTTGTTGAGTTTTATAAAATATGATTTTATACAAAACTAAGCAACCACGAGAAAGTAAGCCGACATCAGAATTGAACCATATATCAACTACAAAGGCTCTTGAGCTCCAAGATTATTATTGATCCCCCTCAGTTTACACAAACTTATGGAGGCTCTAGGAACATCATTAGAATTAAAATTAAAACTGTATAAACATACTAAACCTAACTTAGTGGAGAGTAGCTTAAAAATCTGTTCCGGATCCAGACTTGATTGAATGACTAAGAGAGAGAAATACCTTTCACTATCCAATTCCTTTTCAAAAGCTTCCACATCTTTCTGAATCTGCTCGTACTCTTTCTCTGAAGCTGAAGCAACAGACTTGAGCAACTTCAACTCCTTCTCAGCATCTGCCAATTCCCACCTGGCAAACTCTAAGGCAGCTGCGAGATGTTTTTCATCTTGAATACATTTAGCAGCTTCTGATAGAATGCGTTTGATCTGCTCAGTTCAGATAATTGTTTAAAACAGTGAGTAGCAGCACAGTTTAGCAAAATAAGATATATTAGTAAGGGGCTAAGTAGCAAGGGAAATAGTACCTGTTCTTCACTATTTGCAATTTTCTTCTTTGAATTTTCTATCAAAGAATTAATCTTTTGAAGTTGATCAGCTAAGGCTTGCTTTTCAGACAGTAAAGTGCTATGTAATTGTTTTGCCTTCACGCTTTCTGATACAAGCTGCATAAAATTTGCAATACGATAAAAACAGGGTCTCACCAACACCAAATGGAATTATTTATGTAGAGAGAAGTATAAATTATTTAGAAAATATCATGATTTTCTATGCATATTAAGTTTATGTTTAGAACAAGATTTTATCCTATCTAAAAGTAAAAATTAACCAGGACTGAGAAAATAGATTTGTCAAGGTACCTCACCAAAATAAATTATCAGCTGGCTGGTCCAAAGTTGATTCTTGCAGATATGGCAACATTAATTCTATCATGTGTCATTTATTATTGTTTATTTATTATATAAATCTTCTTTGGTAGTTTGACAATTGTATTCTGTTTTCAAAGTCTAACATTAGAAACCTTGCAAATAAGTTTTTACTGTTTTTACAGTTTCCTATAACAACCTATGAAAAAAAAAACAAAGAAACGGATTAAAAAAATTATAACGTTTTTGTAATTAAAATGAAAAAAAGTTATGCAAAGTTATGAAAAAAAAAGATATGCAAAGTTATTCAAAATCATTTTATAAAAACCAGTTTTTCAACAATTAATATATTAGTTACAAATATGAAGCATTAATTTTCATCAACCAGGTTAGCAAAAGCCTAGACAATAACCTAGACATTGCAGGAGTTGGGCATGGAAAAATGGTGAAGAAAACAGCAAGGTAGCATTTACAACTACTAGTGATAAGAAGACATACCTTGATATTACAGTCATCCCTCTCAGCCACTTGCTGTAACAGATGTTGGTGTTGTGTCTGCATATCTTCATATGCTTGACCAATAGTCTACAAGAAAACATTTAATCGTATTACAAGAAAAGACAGTTAAAGCAAACCCATCAACTAACAGCAATTTATATAGTTTGAGCATGAAGAAAAGTAAACCTCAATTTCAGATATATAGGTTCCTGCCTCAGCCTCTTTAGCTTTAATAGCCTCGGCCATCTCCAAATTTTTTCTGAATAGTAATGCAGATAAAACATGGTCAAAGAATGTATCAACAGATTGATAAACGGAGGTAGTTTTTACAATCGTTTATTCTATACATATGAAGACAACCAATTTGAAAAAAGAAACATAATGCTAAAAAAAATGAAAAACATTGCTTCTGTCAGACAAAGCAATATTAGCATGCGTGATGAGTAGCTGCATCAGACAACTGTTACAAAAATAATAAAAAACAAAAAACCATGAAGATGTTATCTAAAGGAGCATAATATATCGGCCAAAGAACAAAGTCCTTGAACTCTACATAAACTTTTAACTCATCAACCTCTCACTCCTCATCGCCAGAAAATTCACTCCCAGATAAAAAACCACAAATACGAAACTAAAAGCGAATGAAAAAAATAGATTTTCAATACCAGTTTGTCAGTGCAACAAATCCATAATCAGTGTAGTAGTGTGCATAGCCATAAGCACAAACCTTTCATTTGCATCAAGCTGGGCCCTTAACTCCTCTATTTCAGCTTCTGCGGCAGAAAGCCTTTGTTCACAAGCAGCTTCAGCTTCATTAGCAGCTCTTACTCTCAACTCTAGACCATGTTCATCTAAAGCTTTTTTCAGCATTTCAGCTTGAGAGCGAGCTTTACTTTCAGATTCTCTAACTTCTGGCAAGCTGGAATCAAGATTTTAGGATGTTCAGAATGAATCATCCAAGTAGACAGAAAAGAAAAACATTTTGTTTTGAATGTGAAACAAAACCTCAAGTCAATTACCAAATGCAATAAAACATTTATCATAAGTTCAATTGGATAGTTAAACCGTAAGAAGTTGGGCACCATAAATGATAGTATCTAGAGAAATAATTCTCTACCAGCATTTTCTTGCTCAAGAACCAACCCATTTGAAATATGTATTTGCCATCCTCCAAGGGGGAATAGATTAGAATATGAAAATAAGAAAGTGCTAGAACCATTGGTGGATAAAATTTGAGGCTTTCTATAATTAAGTTCTTGAAAAAATAAATGAATTTTAAAGGAACAGTGGAACCAATTCATGCACATCATTAAAATCAGCAAGCGGTACATAAATAATCAGGCAAAGCAAAGATGACAGACCACAAACAAATCAAGTTTCTTCATCCAGAATCAACCAAAACTTGAATACTGGATGTCAGTGACAATCATCAGCTTTTAAACATGTGCAAAGGGAAAAAAGAGGGAAATAAAAAACATTATGGAGATTGGAACTAGAATGACATTATCTGCATTCTGTTAAAAAGCAAAAATTTTAACATCTTGTAGCAAAGAAAAAAATATTTTTTTATTAACATCTAACTAGACTAACGAGTCCAACAAATTAATTCGGTATATCATCCCAAACACAACATAGAATAACGAGTCCAATAATTACATTAACTAGACTAAACTCTGCCACTACAGAACAACTTCAGATCAGCATACCTTTTCTGATAATCCTCCAGACCATACATATCCAGAACAAATTCTAACTCCTGATTCTCCTTCTGTAACTTTTCAATCTGTAACAAAACACCTTAATGAGTTGTTTGAAATTAAAGACAATCTTGAAGGCCTCTAAAATCAGAATGCAGATAATGTTTGAGAATCCAGGAAAGTATAGTTGCAGATACACATGCAAAACACAACCAACAAAGGGAAAGAACAATAATGCAATCAAATCTGATTCAGTCAAAGACATGCTCTAAGATTTAGAAGGTAAAATATAAGAGGTGTTGAAGAACTAAATACCTACAGATAAAGAAAAACACCAAGGTAAACTTACCATTGCTTTTGACGACTTTATTTCCGAAACCTGTTCAGCACATTTGTTTGCAAGGCTCTTGAGCTCACTTGTCTGCTACAACACAAAGGAATCAATAAACCTTAATGCTTAAATGGTATTAATTCAAGGACAAGAACACACCTATAACCTCTTGGAGTATAATCCAGCCAACATAATTTGTTAAGTCGTAAGATTCAAAGAGGTGTAAATCGACAAAATGTATTCCAGTTTAGCAGGAAACTTCAAAATTAACTCAACCCTTACAAAACCGGCTTGTAAGGTGATGAGTGATGACTTCCCACCAATTATAAATATGTTTTCAGACCATATCGCATCCAACGTTAGACTCTCAAACATGTACAGGATTGAACATCTAGAGTGTGGCTAGAGCGACCCGATAGCGGGGGGCGACAAATCTTAGATAGGCTTTGATGCCCCTAACATTTATGGTGACTTTTTTCAAACCACTAACATTTAAGTGAACCACTGCTTCAAAATTAACAACACTAATTAAGACAGCTTGTAAGACTTGAGTTTCCAACCTCTATACTATGTAAAAGTAACTATACAAGATCATTAAAGACTCAAATTATCTAGATAAATTTCTGTAAAAGACCTATCACAAAGTAGTTGACAAAGAAAATGAAATGGCAGTTTGTGTGAATAACCTTCCCACTCAATTTCGCTCTTAGTGAATGTGCTTTCTCACGCAATGATACAGCTTCAAGAGCTGCGTCTTTCCATCGCTTCAACTGTGTTTCCATCATCCCCATTTCTTTAGATAAGGCTGAAGACATCACACCAAACTCAGCTTTGATATCTTTTCTCCCTGAAACATTTAATATTGTAAGAAATGAGGAGATCCAAACATACACACTGCAAATCTAAATAGAGAAAATGTGATATACAGACCAGTATCTTGTTTGGCCTCTTCCATCTTGATTTCAAGATCATTCCTTTCATTAATACACTTTTGCAACTGAATCTTGAGCTCATCAGTCCTAGAGTCAAAATTGTCATAGTTATGCCTTGCATTAACCGCAGATTCCAATTTAGAATTCAATTCCTTCTCCCGTTTTGCGACGTTAGTCCTGCTAGCCTAAAATTTTATTAGAAAAGAATATGTAAAAGGGGAAGCAACCAAAAATAAATAAAATAAATAAATTATCAAAGAAGAAACAAGAAATCACTGTTAACCTGCAGAGACTCTGTCAATGATTTAAATCTATCCAATTCAGCGATCCAATGTTGAAGTTGATCATTTGCCAAAGAGTATACTCGAGAAGTGCGTACATACTTATCATCATTTAGTTCATTCTGAAAATAAACATACATGAAAAGATACTTTTACATGGAACCCTCGAGTCAATGCATCTCAATTACTAAAGAAATAATGACAAAACCATTACACATAGTACAAACTTACAAACCTGAAGTTCCTCAAATTTCTTTGTTAATATTTGATTTTCTTCCCGTGCATCTTGAAGCTCAGAAAGACGATCAGCATTAACTATCTATGACATCAGCCAAGCATAAATCTTAGACAGAGAATCGACAAATGAATGACAGAAGGAAAGAAATCACAAAAATAAAACCTTGGCTTCTTCAATTGAATTCTTCAACTCGGACAAACCCACAGCTCTCTCTGCAGGCTTCTCAGGAGACAATTTTCCGTTCACTACATCAGAATTGGAGGCATTCATTCCCATAGCTGCATCCTTTTGCATTTTCAGACTGACTAGTTTTCTTCTACTCTCTTCAAGTTCGGCCACGATCTCCTCAAACTCTCCTTTAATTAATAAAAAAAAAAAACTCTCAAGAGAAAATTATTTTAAAGCCATCGACCAAATTTATAAGAGCCAATAAGATCTCTAGAATCATAGAAAAATATCTGTGCATAAATATGTGTTACCTCTGGACATATCTATTCCGATGTTTTATAAACCGGAGTGGATGTTGAACCGGCGAAACCTCAAGGTAATTGGTTCACTTGGTTCAATCGGTTTATCCATGGTTGAATCAAAAGACAAATAGATAAATAAGAAAAGTATTGAAAAAATAAATGAAGTGCATACAAAAATGTAAATAAAAAAATTGGTCAAACCAATCGCGGTTCAACCAGACTGCAATGTAACCAAGATCAAACAAACAGGCCAGTTCGGTCTAATTTTTAAAACTGTTTTCCTAATTAAACAGACTAATTTTACTCCCTGTAACTCTTGACAATTTTATTTAAGGGTTTATAATCTTAATTACAGAAAATTCCAGTAGCATTATCTCTCCCTGCTCGGCATACGACTCCAAAACTGTGTCCTCCACCAAGGCCAATGTTACTTTTGCATTATATTATATCTCCCAATAGCATTCATTATGATTCCATTCGTCGAAAAATCAGATAAATATCATAAAAACAATTTAATTGTGCATTAACCTATTTGCCTAAATATTCAGATTACTGCAAGGTTTATGTTGGAAAATTTAAAATTGTAGTTAATTTGATTTTACCCATAAATTAAGTATCATGGTAGGAACTCATCAGAAAAAACTTAAGATTTGAAAATCAAATCAATTCAAATTAACCAAATTTGCATAGATTTTTATTTAATAAAAAGCTAAAATCTAAAGGATTTCAAAATCCAATTAGCTCCTACATTATATATTTCCATACAACAAAATTCAGTTCCAGAATTTTCCAAATCAAAAAATTACAATTATAAATACATGGAAGTTAAAACTAAGGAGAAAATTGAATATTGTGTCTGGTGATTTGAAAGCACAGGCTTTAATACAGCTATACACTAAAATGCTAAAATATAATCAGAAAAAGAGGAAGTAAAATTTATCTACATAATCACACACTACTATGGCGATAAGTACAGAAGAAAGAAAATAATAAAATATTCTATCCTAAAATCAGTGTCATCCTCAACTCAGTAAGAGTGATGAATTCACATTAAAACCTGTATAAATAATGACAATAAGTCTTACAAATATGTACCAAACAAGTATTAATGTAACTCTCAACTAGAGAAAAATCCTCTTTAACAGTGCAAACAATAAAAGAAGGAAAAGTATAAGCAACCAATGATAAAAGAAGAAAAAGAAAATCATCATTAACCTTTGGAGACTCCGCCAATATTTTATATGGATTCAATTCAGCGATCCAATGTTTGGGAACATATGTTAACGTGGTGTGGCGTTTTTGTTCCTCAGGATTATCCCAGGCGAGCATCATGTAATTTTGTAGGCATATGGATGTCAAACTACTGGGAAAGATGATGTGATTGTAGGGTTGACCGCGATAAATGATTTTCTGTTGCACTTGTTTTTTGCATTGGTTCGACAACTGACAATGGACTTTTCCATTGGCAAACTCGTTTTGTGATTGTTACTTGTTTGATTAATGTATTTAGTGTTTTGTAGATTTCTTGGTCTACGAGAACTTGGGTGTTGTCTACTCCGATATCCCTACCTTGGGATCACTGCCTCGTTTTCTCTTCTGTTCCAGATGCTCGTTCAGTCTACTGGGCCTTCTTTCTCTTCCTCTACCTCTTCCACAACCATTTCCTAGCTAAGTTGCTGGTAGAGCGCATTCTATTATTATATTTTCAACATTTGAGTCGCTTCCTGGACCATTTGTTTCTGCGTAGTTTAAATTTTGACTACGAGTTCAAATATTGTATGTCGTCTTCTTGGGTGGTTATCACTAGAAGTTTCAGAAATTTTGTCAAACAACGTCAACCTAGGGTATTCAAAATAGACGTGACACTCACCTCTATATCAGTACATTAGATTGACATTGTTTGATCAAATTTATAAATTTATAAAATTTACAATAACAATCCCAAGAAGATGACATACAATTTTAGAAATTTCAATCAAAGTGTAAACTATGCAGAAACAAGTGATGCGGAAAGTGACTAGAATGCTCAAAATAGAATAGCAGTATGCGCTATACCGGCAACTAAGATAGGAAATGGTTGAGGAAGAGGTAGAGGAAGAGAAAGAAGGCCTAATAGGCTGAACGAGCATCTGGAAAGAAAAGAAAACGAGGCAGTAATCCCAAGGTAAGGATATCGGGGTAGACAACACCCAAATTCTCATAGACCAAGAGTTCTACAAAACATCGAATATTTTTATCAAACAAGTAACAGTCCCAAAAAGAGTTTGCCAATGGAAACATGTGCATCGTCAATTATCGAACCATTGCAAAACACAACTGCAGCGAAAATATCATCAATCGTGGACAGCCCTATGATCACATTATCATGCCTAGGAGTTCGATATTCATATGCCTCATAACTGCAGACGCTCGCATGGGATAACCCAGGGGATCAAAAACGTCACGGCAAGTTCACATATGTTCCCTGACATAAAATTGTTTTACATAAAACTTGTTTAAAATTGTATCAAAATTTTTATAATTGCAATTTTAATTGTTACTTTCTTCTTCCCTATTGTAGAATTTTTACAATTTTTACATCCTATTTCCCATTGATGTTCATTGTTAACATTGGATCGCTGAATTGGATCGATGTAAAATATTGGCAGAGTCACCTCATGTTAACAATGATTTTTTTCCTTCTTTTACATATTCTTTTTAAATACAGTTTTAGGCTGGCAAGGCTGACGTCGCAAAATGGGAGAAGGAACTGAATTTGAAATTGGAGTTCGGTGATAATGCAAGTTGGTCCGATGAGCTCAAGCTACAAGCTACAGGTGTGGAAATGTATTATTGATAGGAATGATTTGGAAATTAAGATGGAAAATGCCAAATAAAAGACTGGTCGGCATATCACATTTTATCTATTTAGATATAAAGTGTATGTTTGAATCTCCTAGTTTCTTACAGTGTTGCATGTTTATGGAGAAATGGTATCAAAGTTGTGTTACGTGTAATGATCATAGCTTTATCTAAAAAAAATTGGGATGATGGAAGATCAGTTGAAGTGATGGAAAGATGTAGCTCTTGAAGTTGTATCAATGTGTGAAAAAGAAGTTTCACTAAGAGCGAAATTGAGGGGGAAGGCTATTCTCACCTACAATGTGATAGGTGTTTTACAAAAACTTATCTAGATAATTTGAGTATGTGATGTTCTTTGCACAGTTACATAAATTTTAAACATACTTCCAATTATCTAACTGATATGCCCTCCAATTAACCAAAATCTCTAATTGCTCCTACTATTGAATATATTCTAACTAGCTTCTCTAATTGTCCCTTTTCTTTTCATCTAAACATGGAGAAAAAAGAGATAATAAAAGCCCTAAAATTAAATTTAACTTGATACGAGATTTACATGAGACAAACTACCAATCCTTATTTATACTTTAACTGGACTCTCAGTCCTGATTAAATGAGGAAACAGATCATGAAATATAAGGAATTATGGAAATCAATCCTCAGAGATCACCTTTGTTTTAAGATACAAAAATAATAATTTCATGAGATCCTTCCATATTATTCTAACATCATCAAATAACAAGAAATGAACATCGTGCCGAAGAAGTTCTTTGTACAATTATAGCAGCCAGAGATGCCCCAACATAATTTTATGGTAAACCCCATTTTGATACTCAAAAGATTTTCAAAACATTCAATCTGGCCCTCAAAAGATTATTATATAAACTTGGTTGGATGATATTTTAACAAAAGTCACTGCTTACACAGGCCAAATTGATGTCATGTAGTGACAAAAAATCATCCTTGTTAATATTTCCAAGGTCAAATTAATGTTCAAAAAAAACCTTTTAAGGATCATATTGGAGATTTACACATACACCATATATAATATTGTCACTTATAGTTATAACTAACAACTATAATTAAACAACAGGAAACCTTCCTTTTACTAAACCATGCTACCATTTAAAACCCACATTATATGATAATCAATATCTTTTAAATTCATACCGAGTTATTCTAAACTTCATAATAACTGAAGTGGTTAAAACAATAAAGGAAAAAAGTAACATTTCAAATACCTGTAAGTTGTTTTATGTCAGATTGATCTCGTGAGCACTCGTCTATATAATTCTGAATACCAACAGTATACTCCTTGTGTTTTGCATGGAGAGTATCAATCACTTCACGAAAATTGTCGGCCTCCTTTTTCGTCATATCATCAATCTTAGACATTTTGATGATAACATCTACAGACCCAAGTATAAGTAAAAACAAAAAATCAATTATACATATTTCCTTAGGCAATACAATATCTATGATATATGGTAGAAAACTATCAATTCAATACAATCATTGCATAGTATCTCATATGTATTATACCTTCCGTGGATAAATCTTCGTGTAAAACCTGACCTATATCCTCAATTCTTTCCATATGATCATCAACAGTATCTTGAATGAGTTTCAACAACTCCCTAGTAGATAACCGACGCAAAGCAAGGGCTTCCTCAACGTAATTACTAATCTCGTCATTACTGCCTCCCTCCACAGAATCTTTCTGGATTAATCTACATAGAAGTAGATCATCCGGAGGACACGAAGGAAAGGAACCTAGAAAGAAAGTAAAGTCGGTCTATTGTTTTTCCTTAATACTACATAAAAGAACTTGTTGTGTGTGTGTTTGTGTTTGTGCGTGTTAAAGTACCTTGAGGATTATCAAGGTAATCCAAAGTTTTCAAAGAATCTTTGCCTCTCCCAGCTTGTATCCCGAGAAGAGCCATATCATCAACCAACTACAATAGAAAATAAGTCAAACAAATGTGCACATTGTTCAACAATATGACAAAATTATCTAGCCAACTGGGTCACCAGAACATGCACTACTAATGGCCATTTACATTTGAAAGAGGAAATAACAAAATGAATAGAGAGAAGAATCGACAAAAACAGGAGCATGATAATAAACAATAACCTGATCCCAGTGTTGGTTGATTGCAATTAATATGTCATCGTGCAAATTTTGTCTTTCTTTTAACTCTTTAGTTTTCTCTTCAAGATCTTGTATAGCCTGTTTCTGGACTTCTGTCTGCTGAACAAGCTGCTGATTCTGGAGCTGCAAGACACCTGCATCAGCCTGGAGGAAGCATCTCGAGTTATTACGTAAGTAAAACATATAAAGAAGTCATTATTAAAAAATTACTTGCCGCAACCACACACTGATACAGCTGGTTTCTCATAATAAACATTAAAACTTTTGAGAGAACTTACGAAATACCGTTGCCCATACATATCTTTTCCCGTTTAAAAAAAACCATATACCACGTTTTAAAAATAAAGGATTTTCATTGACATGAAAAAACATCCCCTTTCAAAAATATTAAGCATGCAACAAGTAGCATACATAATAACATACTATATACTTTCTACTCTTCACATCCCTAAAGCCTATTTGGATCGACTTATTTAAACTTAACTTCTGGTATAAACACTTGCAAAAACCATTTGAAAGAACTTACAGAAACAGCTAACAATATATCCATCAAATGTTTTCAACTTATTTTCATAAGCTCACCAGAATATCTTATGAAAACAACTTATAGTTTATATGAAAAACAGTTTGACTTATATAATAACCATTTATACTGTAAGCGGTTGTTTATCCAAAAAAAACCTAGTTAGTGGGCACTAATCAGAATCAAAAAGCCACCCCACCACCCTCTTGTTTTAAAAATCATAATTTTCAGCTTATTTTCATAAGCTCATCAGAGTGTCTTATAAAAACAAACTATATTTTATATGAAAACAGTTTTACTTATATGATAAGCACTTACACTATAAGCGCTTAACTAAGCAAAACTAAACAACCACCCCACCTCACCCCTTCTTTCAAAAAACAAATTTTTAGCAAAAATTCAACTCACAAACAATGAACTAAAAACCCAATTCAGCAGGTGCCCACAAAACCAATCAGCTCTAAAAATCACATTAACACCAAAATTCAAAACAATATAATCAATAACCCAATTCATAACATAATTAATCAATAACAAAACAAGATTAAACAACAATTAATCACAACAACAAAAAAAGGAGAAAGAGGAAAAAGGTTACATTTTTTGTGTTAGGAGAATGGTTGGTTGAATTTCGTGAGACGCGGGAAGAAACAGGAGTGAGAAGATGAGGCTTCTTCTTGTCTGGTTCGTCGTGATCTGAATTTTCCATTTCGATTCTGAAAAATTTGAAGAAAAATGAACGAAAAGAAGCATTACAAATAAGAAGAGAATGAAGATGAAAAATTGTGAAATGTGTTTTGAGTTCGAAAAGAAGAACGTGAAATGGAGAAAGAGAAAGAGAAAACACAGTAGAAAATAAGCACTTACTCTTTCACTATAGAATTTAGCTTCTGAATTCTGACACGCACTTGTCTAAGTTTTTGAAGTTTTCAATTTTCATTTACATTACATTGTAATTTGTAACCATTCTATATCAGGATAGGATTTCATTTATACACTGTCGGTGTAAAAGTGTAAAGTAGGATAATTAATACTAATAATTATTCCTTCCGGTTACATTTATAAGCAAAAAATAACTTTTAAGGTAGATTCAATAATTAATATATCTAAATTTCACCGTTGCAGTTATTTCACATATGCGTTTAGGCTCTGTTTGGCAAGACCATAAAACGAGCTTATAGCGGATAGCTTATAAGCTCGTTTGACAAAAAAAGCTCTGTTTGGTAACGATTTTTTTACAACGAGCTTATAGCTTATTACTTTCATGAGCTTATAAGCTATTTTTCAGACGCTATTCCAAGTAGTGTTTGAGCTTATAGCTTATAGCTTATCATTTTTTCTTCCAATTTTACCCTTATTGTTTTATCTAAAAACCAATTCTACCCCTTTATAATTTGTTTAAGGTACCTTTATTTTGTTTTGACTAACATGTTAATGTTATGTTTATATATTATTGGCTAAAATATGATTTTGGTCCCTGCAAATATGCCTAGTTTTGGTTTTAGTCCCTGTAAAAAAAATTTAAGGTACCTTTATTTTGTTTTGACTAACATGTTAATGTTATGTTTATATATTATTGGCTAAAATATGATTTTGGTCCCTGCAAATATGCCTAGTTTTGGTTTTAGTCCCTGTAAAAAAAAAATTTGTTTTTGATCCCTGCAAAATATTTTGTTTTTGAAAATAGTCCCTCCAGGACTATTTTCAAAAGTAAAATATTTTGCAGGGACCTTTTTCAAAATCAAAAGATTTTGCAGGAACTATATATCTAATAAATGGGTTCAGTGATCATGTGCCACGTGTGCAAATCATCACAAAAGTGGGGTCAGAGACCAAAACCAAAACGAGACATATTTGCAGGGACCAAAAATACTTTTTTATACGGGGACTAAAACTAAAACTAGACATATTTGCAGGGACCAAAACCATATTTTAGCCTATATTATTTTTTCTTAAAAAAAAGTTTATATATTATTTTATTTTATTTTCAAAATGTTACGTTTTTACGTGCTTTTATATATGTCATATTGTTATGCTTTTTCAGGGACATTATAAAAGTAGCGTAATTCATTATATTCATTGTTACGTTACTTTTTTCATTAAAAAAGGTATTGTTATGTTATATTACTGTCACTTGCTACAATAAATTACGTTTATGATTTTCTTTGTTAGTTGAATTTAACGTTCTTTTGTTAAGTTTATAGTTTATAATTTTATTCTTAGGTTTATAAGTTAAAATGGATAGATAGAAACATAGTATTTTTTTTTGCTCGTTATAAAACTTGAATGAAATAAAAGTTTAAAATAAAATTTTATTGGAAAATAATACTAAATTTTAAGTATTCTAAATATTTTGTAAAGAATAAAATGTTTTAAATATTAATTGTTGTAAATTTTATTATGAATTCAGAATGTCCTTTTATGTCATTTTACATTTATTAACTAGTTGAACCGCTAGTTTAACCAAACACTTCAATTAGCTTATCAGCTATCAGTCATCAGCTATAAGTTATAAGCTATTAGCTATTAACTATAAGTTATCAGCTATCCGCTAATTTTACCAAACAGACCCTTAGTGTAAAATTATTAACGAGAGTTTTTTTTTTAACAATTATTAACGAGAGTTTATCGTCCATTTGAATATAAAATGCCCGAGATCGAAATTCCTTCAAAAAAAATAAAACCCGAGATAGTAATAAAAAAATAATAGAAAAGTAAACAAATAAGGGAAAAAAGAAAAAGTAAATAACAATTTCCTTTAGTCAAAAAAATAAGTAATAACTTCCCTTTTATGTTTTGTCAAAAAAAAAAAAACCTTCCCTTTTATGTGTTAAAAAAAATCCTTTTTTGACCAAAAAATAAATAAAAAGTCAAAATTCCTTTTCAGTATTTCTTTGGTCAAAAATAAGGTTTTACTTTTCATTATTTTTGACTAAAAAATAAAAAACTTTTTATTTATTTGTTTATTTTTGGTCAAAAGAGGATTTAATTAAAATAAAATCAGATATCATTTATAATCTTAACAATTAATTGTGATTTTCTTTTGACTAACAATTCATTGCGATTGATTTTTATAGTTTAATGAATAAAAATTTATCTATATCTATACTATATATAAAGAAAACTACCTCTTTCAACACTTTTAGATTTTTTTTCCAAAAATGTCTTCAATTTTCAATAAAAATAACACATATAACAAATAGATAAGAATAAATTTAAATATTAATAAAATATAACAAACAAGATATAAATATATATATATATATGTTTTTTTCCTTTATCATTTAAAAAGTGTAACAAGCTAAATAAGTATATTTATACTTACTTTTTTATAATTTCAATTATTCCCTTAAACAACTTTTTCTAAAGATTGTTAGTTATAACTAAAAAACAACAAACATTTATATTTTTAGTTTTAATCAAAATCAAAATTTGATAAAAAAAAAACATAGTTCATAATTTTCAAATTTTAGCGCAGTAAAAAGAACGGAAAGACGGGCACGAGTGCCCGTCTTTTCACTAGTTGTATATAAAGAAAACAATCTTTTGAGCTGATTTTTTTCTCTTTCTAAAAATACCCTCAATTTTTAATACAAATTACATATGTAACAAATAGATAAGAATAAATTTAAACCTGAAAAAAAAAATTAACAAACACAACTAATTATAAGATCGCAATATATTTTTCTTAATTCACTACCGTTTGGCATGTAAGTTTTGCTATGTATTCATTTTTATTTTTTCTTTGGGGAAATGGGAGATAGACGGGGAATCATTTGCACACCCTGTATATATTAAAAGTACAAAATATTGGGGAACATAAAACTTGACACAGAGAAAGCAAAAAACATAAACATATTAGACAACCCGAAGGTTTTATAGATTAACTCAAAAAAGATTAAGAACCAACATGCAACACATACACACACCACATGTACAATCCAGCGAAGTCGCAATCTGGTTCAAAACCAAAATGCAAGAGCGGTCCACAAAGGATCACGAGCCACAAACTAGAGACAAGTCCATATAAACTTGAACCTTTGAAAGCTTATAGTGAACCCGACCACTATCATGATAACGGATCCACAAACTATGACTCATTGTGATGAACAACAAACTATCACGATCATTTCTAGCCAAACAATCCAAGTCAACAAGTGTGGTGGAGGGAACCAAAAATCACACACCAACCACTAGAATAAGAAAAACTGAAACAACCACTACAAGCCGTGACTAGTCGAGGAAGCCCATCAAAAGATTGAATAAAGATCCATCAAAAGCAGCACCATTAGCGACGACAGCGCCGACCACCGTTGTTGAGAAACCAAAGAAACACATTGAGGGAGATGTCAAAGACAATAACCCCTGTTGGAAAGAAAAAAACAAATGAACCAATGCCAAAAATGAAGTTCACAATGAACAACGTCACCGCGTTGCCGATTGACCCTACAAACCAAGACGAGTCTTTTCAGCGTGTTTTGTCCTCACTCACACGCTTACTGGAAAACTTCTCGGTAGGTCACCCATCCAAAGACTACTCCAAGTTAAACACGCTTAACTGTGAAGTTCTTATGGAATGGGCTACCAAAAAGAAGATGCCTTCCTTCAACCATGTAGTCTCATACCTACACGGCCTCAGGATCCCTCTCATTCCGATGTGATTCGGTTCCTCTAGAAGCTGTCGGGAGCCGCTCATTGCCGTGCCTGGTGCACCGGCGAACACTCCCTTGCTCTCTTCAACCGTGGGTGTTGCACAAGTATCAAACCAGTACATGATGCAACACCTATATCTTTGAACAAGGAGCAAGCTAGAGACCCCAAATCTTGGAAAACAATACTATCTCTATTTTAAGGAGTTCCCAAATTTCGCCTTTCATATCACGCAAGTGCACAATTTTATATTGTAGTAAAGAATTGATCCCACATGGGCTTGTGAATCTAAAGGTAGCATTTTTCTCTCCTATGGAAATAAATATTTTCTTTTTGTATGTTTATAAAGGATGCAAGATGATTGGAAAACAATGTAATGTTTGTTGTGAAAATATGCAATGAGGGAAAATGTGTCATAATCATTGGAATTTATTGTAATAACAAATTATCCAAATCATATTCCTTCCTTGTTCCTCAGAAATATATGCCTAAGTATGAGACATTCTTCTCTATTGTTTCATTTACTCTATCTCGGAGTAATAAAGAATTTCCTAACCAATAAGGTTACCAATTATCATATCTAACCTAATTGACAAGGACGATTAAGTCTATATATCCATTTTTACATCCCAAAAAGTCTTAGTTTATTCTCATGATTCAAACATTTTGTTTAACCTTATATTTCCATCAAACTACCTTCATTTTGATTTATCAGAAGGTTTCCTAAGATTTTAGTGATTTATGGCGTCCAGGATCTTTCAATCTTCTAATTATGAACTCCAACTATTGTTCCTTCGTTGATAATATCTACAAATGATTTCTAGATCTTGTTGTGGTTAAACCAAAACCAATGTGGCCAGCCAAGTTCTAACAACCACACCATAATTCTATTTGAAAATCAATAAGGTTAAATTAGGTGAATGCATTTCCTAAGTAAAAGAAAGAAAACAGGGATTTTAGAACTTTTGTCATAAGACTACTTTCTATGACCCCAAGACTTAGAAAAACTACTCACTTATCATAGTAATGAGCTTAAATAAATAAAATAAAGAGAATGTAAAAAAGTAAAGACAATAAACCTACATTGAAATAAAAATGCAAGTACAAAGTGTATTTGATGGCAGGTGGTACCAAACCAACTATTACGATGCTAAATATTGAATTGACTGATTTATTCTACAATCATCATAAAGCCCATTGATTTTCCCAACGAACATCCTCTTCTTCCTTAGGACTATAATCATTCACACTACTGAAAATCTTGAGAATCTCCTCCGGTGTCGTTTTCTTCATCATCTCTCCTACAGTCTTACATGTAAGATCCAACAAGCTTTTGATGTTCAAATAGTTTGCAGCCGAGATCAGATCGAGGAGTGTGTCTTGGTCAACCTTGACAAATTCAGTATCCCAATCCCTGAGATCATCCTTCAAGGGTTTTTCTTCGGAACTCCCAGCTTCAACATGCTTTTTACAATATTCAATAACCTTGGCCAAGATGTTGCTAGTTACGTTTGAAAGAGGGATCTCACTATAATCGACACAATCATCCTCGATTAAATGTTTGATCGTTTGTGATTTCAATGCCACTGCCTCGTCAATTTCAAAAGTCTCACTGTCGGAACTCTTCAGGGTGATCTTCCTCATCGATGACATGATTTTGTTCTTTCCCTTTTCAAAAGATAAAAATGTTCTAAATCCTATGTTTATTTTTTTGAGTTTGAAAATAGAGTGAGTGGTTGAAATTATATAACATCTCATTCTAATAATAAAACAACTACTCCTAATATTTTTATTCTACAAATAATATAAATTAAAGCCAACAAATATGGTATGATGATATATATATATATATATATATATATATATATATTTTTATTTTTTTTAAATTAATAGTCTATGTTCAAAGCACCAAAGTAATGTGCTTAGCTGGCAACCATGCAAATAATTTATAATAAAGGAAGAAAAGAAATATAAAAGTAGATAACATTGGTTCACATTAAAATCATTTTCAAGTAACGCTCCATCTTTTAAAAAGTCAAACTAATCGATCAAAGTTGACATCAAATAGAATCAAACATGAGGTCTTGAAAGAAACACATTTTATGGTTTTAAGCCAACATCATTATACCAACCCAAGTGAGTTTTCATGTTATTTTAATTATATTATTTAACAATTTATAATTGTGATATGATATTTTAGGTTGACTTTTTCATTGTTTCAGTTACACATTTAAATAAATTTGTCTATAAAAATTTGTATTTCTAGTCAAAAGAAATCAAGTAATCAACCATAACAATTACTCTTTTCAGTTTTAAATATATGTAAAATGCCTAATGTACTTGGTCTATATTTAAACTAAATACATTTGAAAATTTTGATTATAATTAAGGTCAAAGGAAGTATGACGATAACTTCTCGGACGTAAGGTACTACACATTTATAACTCTTAATATAAATCAAGGTACTTTTTAATAGGTTTCGTCCACCATATATATATATATATATATATATGTATATGAGGTGGGATCCGTTGACACCAGGTGTAAGTCTTTAGACTTACACCAAATCTCAATTACTGTTACAATCGTTTGATCCAATCACTCATATTATTTCAATAATAAATGTAAATGATACACATTAAGATTCTAGTAGAAGATTAACACTATATAGATTCTCCTTGATTTGTTATTAATTATTATTGATTATTTTTCTCTTTCTTCTCAAAATAAGAAGTTGTACTTCTTGGTGTTATTGCCATGTCCATTGCCGAGCTCTGCAATTGCATCGTTTCCATTCTATGTTAAAAAACAAGGAAACCATTTTTGCTCAATTAAATAAAATTGAATGGCTATTTCTAATGTTTGTGTAAATTAGACCTGGGGCTCTTTGTTTTTGTTTAGCAGTGGCTCTCTTGGTGGATTAGAACAATGTGCCAACTACTTTTATTCTACGGGACAAACACCACAAAGTTTTTTTTTTTTTTTTTAGGGGAAACAATACAAAGTTATGAGTCTAATATTTTAATAAGAAAGAGAAAGGAAATAATTAATAGCAAATCAAGCAGTATATTATATAGTGTTAATCTGCTACTAGCATCTTAATGTGCATCCTTTTCATTTATTGTTGATATAATATAAATCGTTAGATCAAATCATTATAACGGTTGAGATTTGGTGTAAGTCTAAAAACTTACACCTGTTGTCAACGGATCCAACCTCTATATATATATATATATATATATATATATATTCTTATTCTTATTTGAATTATTGTTAGACACTAAACTGTGAACATATAAATAATTTGATCCAACCCATCTTTTTTAAAATGAAAATCAGCAGTCCTATATTTCTAGAAGGGAAATGAAGGATTTGCAAATTTTCTCAAAAATGAAAACTTAATGTTGAGGTATTTAAACATGAAATATCTGGTATTCATTACACCCTTGAATGTAGGATCTTTTTTGTACACTTGAAACTTTAGGCGGTGTCTCTTTGAATCTATAAAGCACGTATTATGACACAGAACCTGACACGATACATACACATTGACACTACTAATGTAAGCAACATAGGAAACCAACATCGCTATATATACACATATCCATATACTATAAAGAAGATTTGAAGTATAGATATTCCCCTCTCAAGATCTATGCTTTGCTGGAGACTCATGCACAATAGGGTCCCAATTGATGACAACTTGGTACTCAGGGGTTGCACTATGGCATCTATGTGCTCTAACTGCAATAAAGATGTTAAAACAACATTCCATCTCTTTTTTGATTGCAGCTTTGCTGAATACCTTTGGAATTGGTTTGCTGGTATTCTAAACTTCTCTATTCAATCTGGCATGCATGTGATAGAAGGTGGTCTCCACAATGTAAGTTAGTGATACAAGCCTGCATTGTTAATATTTTAAACTCAATCTGGTACAGAAGGAATCAAGCCAGATTTAAGAATAAGTTCATTCATTGGAAGATAGCTATCAACAATATTATTTCTGCTGTATTTATGTCTGGCAGCAACACATCAAAAGCTTCTTCACCAGACATGAGGGAATTCAGAATTTTAAAGAGTTTTAGAATTCCAATCAAGCCTCCAAATGCCCCTAGAGTTATTGAACTAATCTGGTGTCCTCCAATTTTCAATTGGGTTAAGGTGAATTCAGATGGTGCTGCAACAAAGAATCCTATTAATGCTGCTGCAGGAGACATATTCAGAGATAAAGATGGTAATTGCATTGGCTGCTTTGCACAAAATCTTGGTAATGGAAATGCTTTTCATTCTGAATTGATGGCTGCTATTATTGCTGTGGAGGTGGCTCAAAAAGAGAGTTTTAATCAGCTTTGGTTGGAAACTGACCCTCAACTGATTTGTTTGGCTCTTAAATCATCTGCTACTGTACCTTGGCCTCTAAGGAATAGATGGCACAATTGTTTAGCTTTTGTTAGAAACATTAATTTCACTTTCTCTCATGTATATATAGGGAAGGTAATGCATGTGCTGATGGGATGACAAACACCGGCTTAGCTTTACCTCCTAACACTTTTGTTTGGCATACTTGCATCCTGGAGGGGATTAGGGAAGAGTACTCCAGAAATAGATCGGGTTTACCTAGTTATAGGTTTGTTAATTTTTAAAAAAGGTTTTGGCCTATTCCCTCTTTTCTTTTTGTACTCCTTTTTTCGCTTTAATATATTTTGTTGATGTTGCTTGCATCAAATTTTGCTTAAAAAAAAGAATTAAAGTATATATGCATCTAAATTGAATAATTTTTTACATTAAAAAAAGTTATAAAACTAGATCCAATAATATTTGACTTTACCTTCATTTACCTATCCACCGTGAAAAAAACTGAAAATGTTGTAATCAAATTTAATGTCTTTAACCTCTCATTGATTAACATTGTTTCGGCACATCTTTAACCTTTTGAGATGTGTTCTGAGAAGTGTTCAAGTGTTCAAAAAGTTTTGAACCAAAGAAAAAATACAAGTCTTTTGAAACATTTATCTGAATTGTCTGACACGTAAGATACCAATGTGACACAAGTGTTGAACATTGTAACACACCTAATTTTAAAAGTGATTGTGCTTCATAGTCCTTAATCCTATTCATAACCTCTATCTAATCTATCGACGTTCCAAGCAATAGTGTCATTCGTGAGTAGAAACTAGCATTGAATGAAGACTATCTTTTTGGAATAACATCAAGAAATGCTTGATTATATTATATATAATATCAAATCTATAGATGTATCCATTTTACATGATAATGTCCAAAGAAGTGATCATGCTCTAAATTTCAAATCATTTACATGCACATCAATGATTTTGTAGGAGCAAAACCAAATATAAATGATTGTTATTCATTAATTGAAAAACTATATTGTGAATCTATAT
Organism: Medicago arabica; assembly: GCA_946800305.1. Taxonomy (NCBI): domain Eukaryota; kingdom Viridiplantae; phylum Streptophyta; class Magnoliopsida; order Fabales; family Fabaceae; genus Medicago; species Medicago arabica. The sequence goes on along the minus strand of OX326970.1, from coordinate 8,255,559 downwards.
TCAAAACATGACTAATAACCTAGTATATTTCCAAATCTGAAATCAAATATTATTATAAATTGTAAGATATATATACTACAATGAATCAAGATTCAGTATTACGATTCATCTATAAATCCAAAATAGATCCAGACAACAATTTTCAGTGATTGTATTCATTTATGCGTTGAATAAATATGAAAATATATTATATCCAAGTACAAGTAACATGCACTAATAGCATGGTTCATTCTTACCTAAAAATTCCATAAGATATCATAACAAAATTCATTGCAACACTCAATGGCAATGCAATGTAGATTAAACAAATACAAAGATCAACGAGTAAAGTATAAATAAAATGTAAATCTATCATATCATCTAATTGCCATAACTTTCACCAATCTTTAAATTCTCATACACTTTTCTTGAAGATAAATAATTGTGTTTAAACTTTAACTTCTTAATCGTAACATGATATGTTTTTAACTTCTTATTTTTATTTAAAATTTTATTCCATTTAAAAAATTCTAAATAATAGCTTCCAATATTTGGAACATGGTTGTAGAGCCGAAGGCTCTACTTATTGTTCTTAATGATACATATATTTTTATATTACTCTTCGATATAACATGTCTCTCTCAAGAAATTATAGCTGGCCGAAACTCCTAATCACTAATGCAACACGGCCAAAAAAATTAATAGACTTCTAAATAGTACTCCTACTAAACTCATTTCATTTACATGATGAACTCACTAAAAAGAAAACTATTTGAAATACTCAAGCACCTGTTTTTTCAAGGTCTAAATTGAAAGCGCGAGCAATATTATTCACACATGTATTCAAAACAATATATTTAATTAAAGTACACCGATTATTAAGAATAACTCTATAATTATTGTCCGTGCGTGTCGCACGCACGGGTCGACGTCTAGTTTCTTTATATTTAGCGCCCGTGAAATTCTTTACCTAGCCTGCCACTGCCCATTGATATCTGCTTCCCTCGACCGCTAAAATATACATCTACCAGAAATCCATAGACATAAAGTGTGTATACAAATTTATTTTTATCCAACAAGGTCAATAATATATGTTATACAATTCTTGCTCGTGGATACTTATTAATTATTAGAGAAATGATATTCGTACAACCACTTTTTGACAACTTTTGAAACAACTCTCTCTTATACTCACGTGTGTTTTTATTCTCACTCCATTGTTTTTGTCCAATCACAAAAAAAAAAAAAATGGTTGTCATCAAAGTTGTCTAATACTAGTTGTACAAATATCACTCCTCTAATAATTGTCATCCATAACTTCAAGTATAGTCAAGCTTATATATAACATATAATTTTTTTCACAATTTTACTTCTATTATTTAAATGATTAAATCTAAACACCAACAACTTGGGAGGCGTCGGGCTGCAACACAAACTTTTAAACACCAACTCCTCTACCCGGGAAAAAAATTACATTACCCCTTTGGAGTCTAGCTACATGAATTTAGGATAGGTAGCTCTCGTGGAAAACGGATCCTTTCGATCCGGTTTCCAACACCACTAATCCTCCATATTCGACAACTGCACATTACCCGACTCCTCCTACCCTTTCTCCCAAGAAAACAATCGCCTCCAGTTTCAACACACCAACTCTCATCTCCATTGTCCCCCGTCCATCCCACCCATATACGCTACACAAAAACTTCGATAGGAGGACAACGAAAAAAAGTCTTGACAACCTCACATGTAGAGGGGAAGCTCCAATCCATCTATGTGTCCAAAAGCTTGTTTTCCTCCCGTTCCCCACCTTCTTATCCATCCCTTCACTAAATATAAGGATATATATTGCATGTATATATACATTTTTTGTGGGTGAATACAATTGTAAAATTATGGTAACAAGATATGTAAAGAACAACATATAATGTGACACTGGCTAGAGATGCGATCAAAGTTGTGATTAATAGATAGATACTACTTTATATAAAGTCCACCTTAACCATGTTTTTTTTTTTTGACAAATCCTTAACCATGTTTTTAATACGTATCTATTGAAAAAAAAATCAAGTTAGAGATCTGCATATAGATGTAGAAGTTCTTGCAAAAATATTAATGGAAGTATGCTTCCTTTTCTTGACACAATTGTGATTTTTTTTCCTTTCTATTTTTTCCCTGGTCTTGTTAGTATATTTTTAACAAGTAGGTACATTTTTGTTGGCTCTTTCTTGTTTTTATTCCCAGATATGTGTATTTGTTTAAAAATATATCGACCAGTATGTGGAAGAAGGATATTTCGTTACACCATATTATTACAAAGTTAGATTCTTTTGGTTAAGAGATAAAAGAGAAAGATAACAATGTCCATGCCAGCAGAGATAAGAAATCCCAAGCCGAAAACAATGTAGTTAATAAAAAGGTGATCTCGATCTTCCAGAGTACCACAATCAACAGACCAAAAATTACCAAAAGCTGTTAAAAATATGACGTCGGACCAAATTATCTTTAGTGGGAATCCGGTTCGACATCAACCTCCAACCAATTTTTTTAAATTTGAGCGGGATCATTTTAAGCCACAAAACATGGTTGAACTCCACATTAAAACCGACCTCTATTATTGAAGTTAAGTTGTCATAAGCACTTTTGACTGAATACCGTTTGGACGAATCAAGCTTCCAAACCCAACGATCCTCCGGCTCAACCTGCAAAATATCCTTAGATAACCTATCCGACCGCACACCCCCTCACCAGTTCCTCTTCCCATGAAAATAACCTCCTACGCCATTTCCAAGCATCTCCATTGACACCCAACCTAACAAATTTATATCAACAACAATAATTAGCTTATTCTCAGCCAACTTAAAAAGTCTTCTAAATTTAAATTCTAAAGAAACGCCATCAAGCCATGAGTCACGCCAAAATAAAGTAGACACACCATTCCCCACCTCGCGATTAATATTATCTACTAATTACTACCATTCCTTCAACAAACCAACCCCCAAATGAATTTTCTTAAAATTCTCCCACCACACCGACCTTACCCTCCCTCCAAAACTTAACCTATCACCTTTCTCTCCATACCACACACGCAATAGTTTGTACCACATACTATTCATCTCTTCCAGCACCCTCCAAACTCACTTTTCAAGTAAAGATAGATTAAACTCCTTTAGCCTCCTAACCCCCAAACCTCCATTCTCTCTTTCCAAACACAAAGTATCACATTTAATCAAAGATAATTTCCTAAAATCCTCACCATCTCCCAAAAAAATTACCAAAAAGAGAATCAAGGGAAAAAATAATATATGAGAGAGCCTTGAAGGAGGAAAAAAAGTAATCCGGAATGGAGGACATAACAAATTTAAGGAGAACCAGCCGACCACCAATAGAAAGATTCTTACTCTTATAACCTAACAACCGAATTCTAATCCGCTCAATTAAAGGGAACACAAAATCAAGCTTTTTAGGGTCCCCACCAACCGGCAACCCCAAATACACAATCTGAAAACAACCATGTTTATAGTTCATTGCCACTGCTGCCTCATGCAACCAAGATTCAACTACATTAACATCGCAAGCATACTTTATGAACAAAATTATTATTTTATTATTCTTTAAAAAATGTTTTTAAAAATACAAATTTCGGTTAATTGAATCTTAGACATTTCAAAGCTAGGCCACATTCTTAAAAGTAATAAAAAAAATTAATTGTGAAATATGAGTCACATCCTCATGGATTATAAACAAAAAAGCGTTGGCTAACGCTTCTTCAAAATAACAAGAACATAAATATAATGTTTTCTCATAAATAGAAGAAATCAAGTATTCATAATGCTCCTTTCGGAATAAAGCACATGCGGTGCTTCCTTCTCATTTAACCAAAAACTGTCTCAGTTCATTTTTAAATTTGTCACTCTTTCAAATTAAGTCATCATTTTAAGCAGCTCAAAGCAATATTAATCGTTACTTTTGGCTTCCTCTAAGTGCCTTTTGCTTGGATGAAATCAAAACTCATTGAAATTGTTTTGTTTTATTCAAATTTGTCTTGTCTTTTCTATCGATTTACTTTCTTTCCTTTTTCAAAACTCATTCAAGTATTATTTGTGGGTGTGGGGGTAGTGAGGAATCTCGCAAGATTCACTGGGTTCATGGAGATACTGTTTGTCTAGATTGGTGTAATGGTAGTCTAGGAGTGCGGCTAGTAAGAAAATATAACGTTTCTCTTTCTATAAAAATGGTGTTGAAGGCTTGGAAATGCGGGGTAGGAGTTTGTGTTTGTTTGCTTGGGAGTAAGAGGTTGTTTTAGATTGTTGTTATTTGTTGGATAACGTTTTATTGCCGGAAAATATTTTAGACAGGTGGAAATGGCGGTTCGACCATAGTGATATTTATTATGTTAAAGGAGTTTATCATATGTTACCTCAAAATGTGACGGAGGATGCGATGACTTTCAATAACTTAGAGTGGAATAAAGTAGTCTCTTTAGATGTGTCCTTATTTGTTTGGAGTTTGTTAAAAAATAGATTTTTCATGAGGATAATTTGTCTCCATGTGACATTATTAATACAAAATATCTTTTATGCTTATGCACTTAGGGTAAAGGAGGAGTGTTGATCAACATCAATTGTTTGAATTTGATTTTCTTAGGAGTGTATGGAATGGTGTGTTAAGTTGATCAGGTTTTTCAAGTGCCTTCTCTAATGATATTATTATGCATGCTTACCAATTCATGTACTTCATTCATTTAACAAGAATCACGGAGATGGGTTTCATGCCATTTGGTTGGTTTCTGCTTGGATTTTTTTTTGGAAAGAACACAATAATCGACTATTTGGTCACAAAGAACCAATAACATCACAAATTAGTGATGGTGTCAATTGTTGATGAATCTACCAAGTTGTTTTGGGTTTACGGTACTTGATATTTTTTGCGTTGTTTAGCCATTCTTTTAACTATTTTTTTGAGAGGTTCTTTTAACTATTTTTTGATTGTTAAACTTTATCGATTGTCTTGATATGGATAAATAATCTTAAAATGGAAAATAAAATGGAACATAGGAGTACTATCTAAAAAATGATTCAGAAGATTCATTTCAACTAAGTGTCCTATTAATTCAAAAAGATTTTCTGTAAAAGTAGAACTTTATACTATGAATGTTGACACCGTTTACGAAACGGTAGCAATTGCATGGTATCCACTCCCTCTTTAGAAAGCAATTGCAAAGTATCCACTTCCTCTTTAGAAATGGAACATAGGAGTACTATCTATAAAAAATGATTTAGAAGATTCATTTCAACTAATTACCCTAAACACACTCTCTTTGCTGGTTAAGTCTCACCTTGATGTTTAAATACACTGTCAGCTTACAAAAAATAATAATAACTTAGATGATTTTAAGTGTCGTTTGATGTTTGATTTTGCCTTCCTATAATCTAAGTTAACTGTCGTATTGATCTTTTAAGAGTATAATTTATCAACAATACCCGTTCTTTTTTTTTTTTGAAAGAAATTATACCCGTTCTTAATTACTCACACTTACTCTTTTTCAATAAAACTAATTCATGATATGTATTTGGAGAATTGTTTTTTTTTAAACAAAATTTTGTTACCTATATTAATAGATCCATGAAGAGTAGAAATTCTATAAATAAGATAATATTGACACATTGTTAAAAAATTTAAGTATAAATTAGAAGAACAATTTTGATGGAAAAAAGTTTAAACGCAAATTAGCAACAATTTAAGTCATAGTCGAGGTCTAAATTTTGATTAAAGGAGTTGGAGGGAAGTTGAAGAACTTAGTTATATTTTGATTAATGTGAAATTATACAATTTTTATTTTGCTTTACATTTTTTTTATGGAAAAATTTACTCGTGGATTAAAATGAGAAAATATCACTCCGAAATTTCACTTCTTTAATTTGAGTGTACTATTCTAAAATGATAGTCAAATAGAAATAGAGGGAGTATTTAATTATAATCAAAATATGAAATGTATTTAGTTTAAATATGGACCAAATACCTTTAACATTTTACTTTTTTTAAGACGGCAATTACTGCCATGGTTGATATTTTTATACTAGATATGATTGATTTCTACAAAAGATGAATAAGAATAATTATTCTTATTAATATTTTCTAAAAATCAATCATATTTATTTCAAAAAATATCAACCATAACAATTATTTGCCGTTTAAAAAAAAGTAAAGTGTCAAATGTATTTGATCCATATTTAGATTAAATACATTTGATATTTTAATTACATCTAAGGATGATGATTGCTTCCCAAATTCGATGTATTGAACATTTATAACCCTTTATATTGATGAAGATACTTTTTTTTCTTATGAAAAAAGTAAAGTGTCAAATGTATTTGGTCCATATTTAGACTACATACATTTGATATTTTGATTACATCTAAGTATGATGATAGCTTCCCAAACCCGATGTATTGAACGTTTATAATCGATGAAGATATTTTTTTCCATATATATATATATATATATATATATATATATATGAGGAGGGATCAAATTACACCGCTTAAAGGTTACACCAATGTTACATCGCTCAATATCATTTTACTCGATGCATATTTTATAAATTTGACCGTTGGATTGTAAGTTTATATCACATAGATCATCCACTTAAATTTTTATACGAAAATCTAAAATCGTTTCATATGTTATTGAGATACAACAAGTTTAACGGTATTATATAAAAATGCATAAACAATTAATCTTGATGTATTTCAATAACATATCAAATGATTTTAGATTTTCTTAAAAATTTACATGAATGATCTATGTGATATAAACTTACAATCTAACGGTCAAATTTAAAAAACATGCATATAGTAAAACGATATTGAGTGATGTAACATTGATGTAACATTTAATCGGTGTAATTTGATCCCTCTTATATATATATATATTCAAGACATTGTTGGACACTAAATTGTAAACACGGTATTATGAATACTCACTTTCTTCCTTAAAAAAAATAAATTAATACTCACTTTCTACCATTCATTCTCTTGTTGAGTGGAATAGAACCCTTTCTAAAAAATGAGAACTAAGATGTTGAGGTATTTGGACCTAAGATAGTGTTAAACAACAATTAAGTTTAGGATATTTGCATAGCTTGATTTCAGGGAGTGTGTCTCCTAACCTTTATCCTATCTAAATTCTCTACATTGCCAGCAATAGTGATTCGAGACTCGACAGTAGCAATAAACAAAGACTAATTTTTTTGAATAACATAAACAATAGCTGAATAGATTACCATATCCAATGTCATATCTATGGATGTATCCATTTTCCATGATCATGTACAAAGAAGAAGTGACCATGCTCCAAATTTCAAAGCCTTTATACACTCATCAAAGATTTTGCAGGAACAAAACCAAATCTAAAAGGCTAATAAAAAACTAAATGGTGAATCCAGATCTGAAACATGGTTAATGAGATAGTATATTTTCCAAATCTTATCCTAAATCATAACAATGAATCAAATATCAGTGTTGCAGCAATTCATCTCTAAATCCAGAATAGATTTGCATAACAATTTGCAATGATTGAATTCATTTTTGCTTCAAATCGAGAGATACAACTAGATTATACAAAGTACAGGTAACATGTATCATAACAGAATTACAACACTCACTGGGGATGCAATGTAGATTAAACAAATATTAAGATCAACAAGCAAAGTATAGGTAATTTGTATAAATTCATTCTACCATCTGTTTGCCATAATCTTTGTACTCAGAGATAACAGAGAAAGAACAATATATAAATTTCAGATCATATAAGATTCAATGCCATTTCAATGTTATACGATTGGATCCAAATAAATTTACAACAACAAAGACATAACCATCTAAGTTGATCATAAACCTTATCACTTATCACATAACAAAGATGGCCATGCTCTATTTCAAATAATCTACAACAACATCATCATAATCATAATCATAATCATCTTAATCTATCATAGTAATCTTAATAATCTAACAATGTAAAGTTCTCTTATTTTCTTCCAGCCTCAACAAACTACATTCATAAAATTAAAACATAAAAAACATCTCTCCAGCAGATTGCTCGACAGCAGCGGCGAGGAGTCAGAGACACAGGGTGGTGACACGGATCACTTCTTCTTCATCCTCCATTGGTGGAGGTAAATTTAAATCAATAGCAAACATATGAGCCTGAGCCTGAACCGGAGCAGGAGCAGGAGCAGGAGCCTGAACCAGAGCATGAACCTGAGCTTGAGCTTGAGCTTGAGCCGGAGCATGAGCCTCAGACGGAGGCTTCCTCACTGAAGCAGCAGAAGAACTGAGAATAACACAATCTTCGTCATCATCAACAACAGATGAAGATGAATCACAGCCACTATGAAAATCTTCACCAGCACGACCACCAGCACCAACAGCTTGAGCAACTCCACCAGCAACACCAACAGTAGGAACCCTAGAAACAGCAGAAGAAGACGAAGAACCAACAACCTGAACAATCCTAGGCCCACTAAAAGACTCGACAGTACTACTCATACCGCTTGAAGTAGGCCAATTAACCTGAACAACATCTGGCTCAACAAATTTTAAAACCTCAGCCACACGGTTATCAACAGCATTAACCGGTGGTTGAGGATTCTGGGCGGCCACGGTCTCAACCGCGGCCGCAAGAATATGTTCAGGGATTGGGAAATTAGTTTTCGCCTTCGAAGCGCGAAATTTAATAGCGGCTGAATCATAGGCATGTGCGGCCTGTTCAGCGGTATCATACGTCCCCAACCAAACACGAGTTTTCTTCCACGGATCTCGAATTTCCGCAGCAAATCGACCCCATGGTCGCTTCCTCACGCCGCGGTAGCGGATTTCTTTCACCGCCGCGGTAACAGAGCTTTTCATCGGTTCGGCAGCTTCTGTTTTCCTCACCGACGTAGATCCCGCGGCGTAACGAGCAACCACTGGTAAATTTACGATTTTCTTTCTGGGCATATAATCTCTTCCTTTTACTCGAACCATCGCTGCAAAAAAAAGAAGAAAAAAAAAATAAGTTTTTTTTTTTATTTGAGAATTGAAAATATGAATAATGAATAATCGATTCTGAAACAAATTTTCTTCACCATACCTCTATTTCTCTCTTGTCAGCAAAAAAAAAAAAAACAGTTTTTTTTTTCTTCTCACAAGTTAGAGAGTTTTTTGTTTTAGGGACCCAATTGGTTTTTTCGATGTGATTTCTACCTGTCCCAAATGACTCTTATATAACCGTTGATGGTCAGTTACATATAAGAGAGTAAGGGTAAAATTGGTATTTAGAATTAATGTTTTTATTATTTTACATGTTTATCCATTTGTTTTAAGAAGGGAAGGGTAAAACAAGTATTTAAATTTTGTGAATTTAATTTATTAACATATTTATCTATTTTTTTGAAATAAAAACAAATTTGTCTATTTGATTATAATGATAGAAGTTAAGAAGATTACGTGATATATGTTGTCGGTGGTGTAAAGTCGTTTGACTTTATTCTAAATCACAACTTTTCAATTAAAGAGATTACGTGATATACTTTCTAGGTTTAAAGTCGTTTTACTTTATATTAAATCGCGCCAGCTTATTAGGTTATTACATTTTGCTCTTTTGAAGTTATGTTTCATTGTATTTGGTTGAGGTGATGTAATTCTCGTGAATTGTGTTTATTGATTGGCTTATGTTTTGTGAACTTCTTGTATCGGAAATAAGGTCTTATCAATTTAATTCAGTTTCTTTGGTTTTTCCGTTAGAAAAACTCCTCAATTAATTTTTTTAAGAAGTTAAACTAGTCCGATCAAATTGACATCGAAGATTATCAAATTTGTGACCTTGACAAGGAGTACACTCTTAAGTCTCAGTTCAATAAATCTTTGAATCAATAGTTATAGAAATTATTATTTAATAAATATTATTTAACACTTTCTTGGATTTTAAAATATAAAACGGTCAAAAGAATGTAGCTTAACTTGAAACTAAATATATTTTACTTTTGACTTATATTTAAAACCGAAATGAGTATTATTAAAAAAAATTAATAGTTAAATATCATTTCATACCCTTTAGCAAAAGCTTTGAATCACTTTTATTTGTTTTTACATGTTTATCCATTTGTTTTCGGAAGGGAAGGGTAAAATTGGTATTCAAATTTTGTGATTTTTTTTAAACATATTTATCTATATATTTTTTAAATAAAAACAAATTTGTCTATTTGATTACAATGATAAAAGTTAAGGAGATTACATGATATATGTTGTCGGTGTAAAGTCATTTGACTTTATACTAAATCACAACTTTTCAATCAAAGAGATTACGTGGTATATGTTGTAGGTTTAAAGTCGGTTTAGTTTATATTAAATCGCGACTCCTTATGAGGTTCTTAAATTTTGATCTTTTGAAGTTGTGTTTCATTGTCTTTGGTTGCGGTGATGTAATTCTCGTGAATAGTGTATTTTGATTGCCTTGTGTTTTATGAACTTCTTGTGTCGGAAATAAGGTCATATGAATTTAATTCAGTTTCTTTGGCTTTTCTTAAAGAAAAACACTTCAATTTAAAAAAAAAGAGTTAAACTAGTCTAACCAAATTGACATCAAAGATATTCGAACCCGTAACCTTAAAAAGGAACACATTTCTAAGGCTCAGTTCAATTAATCTTTGAATCAATAAGTATAAAAATTATTATTTAATAAAAATTATTTAACACTTTCTCTGATTTTAAGATATAAAACAGTCAAATATATGTAGCTTAACTTTAGACTAAATATATTTTACTTTTGACTTATATTTAAAACCAAAATAAGAATTATTAAAAAAAAAGTTAATAATTAAATATCATTTCAAACCCTTTATCAAAAGCTTTGAATCACTTTTATTTGTTTTTACATGTTTATCCATTAGTTTTCAAAAGGGAAGGGTAAAATTAGTATTCAAATTTTGTGAATTTAATTTTTTAACATATTTATCTATATCCCTTTTAAATAAAAAGAAATTTGTCTATTTGATTATAATGATAAAAGTTAAGGAGATTAAGTGATATATGTTGTCGGTGTAAAGTCATTTGACTTTGTACTAAATCGCAACTTTTCAATCAAAGAGATTACATGATATATATTGTAGGTGTAAAGTCGGTTTAATTTATATTAAATCGCGACTGTTTATATTAAATCACGACTCTTTATGAGGTTCTTACATTTTGCTCTTTTGAGGTTGTGTTTCATTGTTTTCTGTTGCGGTGATGTAATTCTCGTGAATTGTGTATTTTGATTGCCTTATGTTTTGTGAACTTTTTTTGTCGGAAATAAGGTGTTATCAATTTAATTCAGTTTATTTGGCTTTTCCATTAGAAATTTTTTCAATTTTTTTTCTAAATTAAACTAGTCCAGTCAAATTGACATCAGATATAATTGAATCCGTGACCTTGGGAAGGAGCACACTCCTAAATCTCAGTTCAATTAATCTTTGAATCAATAGTTATAAAAATTATTATTTGGTAAAAATTATTTAATACTTTCTCATATTTTAAATATAAAACAGTCAAATGTATGTAGCTTAATTTTTGACAAATTTTGTGAATTTAGTTTTTTAACATATTTATCTATTTTTTAAATAAATTTTTTTTGTCAATTTGATTTTAATGATAAAAATTAAAGAGATTACGTGATATGTGTTGTCGATGTAAAGTCGTTATACTTTATATTAAATTGTGACTTTTGAGTTAAAAAGATTATATGATATATTGTCGGTGTAAATTCGTTTTACTTTATATTAAACAGGGTCTTCTTATGAGATTCTTGCATTTTGCTTCAAAGTTGTGTTTCATTGTCTTTCACTGCGGTGATGTAATTCTCGTTAACTAATTAAGCTCGCAGATGGAAAGAAATCAATATATTTCAAATGGGTTTTCAAGCTAAAATTGAATAATGAAGGGAAGATTGTGAAGCACAAAGCAAGGTTTGTGGTTAGAGGTTTCTTACGGAAGAAAGGTTTTTATTATACTAAAGTTTTGACAGGGGCATGAAACCCCTGACAAATTTGACACGGCATATGGCAAGGAAAATCCCTGGTAAATTGCCAAAGTCACTTCTGGGTCCACTTACTATTTGACAGGAATGAACCCCTCACAAAAGAACATGATCCCTAGCTTTTTTTTACCGCGAAAATGAAATTTGAATTGACTGGCAGCTTCTGATTTTGCAGACAATATACCAGGGGTTATGCCACAACCTGCCCCTCACAAATGGAAATCCAGCAGAGAATCTCTGCTGTTGTCATTATCTTGTCAACTCAACCTGATAAAGTCTGCCAAAAAGCTGTGCACCAGTCCTGCCAGGGCCTGCCCCTCGTTTTTTCCCAGGGTTTTTTCCTGTCTATATAAACCTGCACCGTGTTCTACCCTCACACTTTGACACTTAAAATTTTTTTACACTTCAATTCTCATACACTCTTCTCTTCAACATCACTAAACTTCTCTAACTTTGCTAAAATTCTCTTAACTTATTATTTATTTGTGTTTTGATTTTTTTACTACTTACTAACATAAATGTTTCTTGCATCAGTGTTCAAGTCTTGCCTCCTCTTGTGGATTTTTGCTCTTGCTAAGCTTGCTCTCTGCTGGATTTTGTTCTTCTCTCATTTCAAACTTCAACAAGTTAGTAAATTTGTTCTTCTCTGAATTCGCAAGATCTGTTTTTGATTTTTTAAAATAAATTTCAAAAATGATTTTAATGAAGAAAAAAAATAATACTGTTAATTTTTAAAAAATTATACAGTATTATTTTGAAAAAAAATACTGTTAAAATAAATTTCAAATTTTTTTCCCTTTCTTTATTCGGAATAATACAGTAATGTTGTTTATATATTTTTGATATGATATATGCATGTTTTTTTTTTAAAGAATATGCATGTTGTTGAATATATGTTTATCAGGTAGAGTTGTTAATTTTGTGTATAGTTATTATACTAGAATGACAAAAAATGCATGGTCCAACACTAAGTTTATATATACTATATAATATATATTTTTTTAAATTAGAGAAACGAGGTTTTTTAAAAATGCATGTTTTTTAATTACTATAGAAAATTATTAATTTAATAAAACTGGTTTTGTCAATCTGTGTAATAAAACTGTTTTAATTTGTGTAATAAAATCTGTTTGTTAAAAATCTGTTTTTTTTTAAATTTTCTAATTTTAAAAACTGATTTTAAAATAAAAATACTTCATAAAAAATAATATACTAAAAGGTTTTATTGTTGGAAAACAATTTTTGAAAATAGTGTATTAAAAATCAGTTTTTTATGTTAAAATCAGTTTTTTTAATAAATTAAAATCTTTTGTTATATTTTATCAATTTATAAAATAAAATAATCTAATATAATGATGTCTGTTGTTTAATTAAATTAAAACTATGTTACAATTATTTTTGTTAAATTAAAATCTGTTTTTTAATAAACTAAAAAGAGATTTTTTAATTAAAACTAATAATAAAAAAGCAATATACTAATAAGCCCTTTTATTGGAAATAATTATTATTAGTTTACACGTAAAAAATTTATTTGTTGATTGCGCGTAAAATAAATTAATTCGTTTGTGCGTAAAATTTTATTTTATTGTTTGAGCGTAAAATTATATTTTTGCGTTATTTTTCTCGATTGAGTAATCTTTTTTTTTTACGTTGAATATGTCAATGAAGTTGATGAACGTGTAGAAGATGGAGTATTATCAATATTTTCGTAGTTGAATGTACGATAGGAGGTTTCCGGGAAGAACATGACTAAAACCACAGTTTATGGAAGGAGTTGACGGATTTATTTCATGGGCATGGACGCAAGAAATTTGTAGAGATGAAGGAGGAATTAGATGTCCGTGTCTATAATATAGTGTATGTGTGATATTGCTTTAATATTATTAAGTAAAATTATTTCCTGCACAATTTTTATTTTCCTGCACGGTGTGTATAATTATTAAGTACAATTTCTTTTTCATGCCTATTAATTAATGACTTAATATTATTATGTGTGATATTGTTTTATTTATATGCATTTAATTGTGTTATAAAATTAATTTTAAATTTTGTTTAAAATATATTTTATTAATTAAATTGATTTTTGAAACATTTAATTGTATTTCAAAAATAAATTTTAAAAAAAAATCGATTTTTTAATTAACTTAAATACAATTTATTAATTAATATAATTTTTATAATAATTAATTAATTAAATAAATATTCGGTTTTATAAATAAAACATTTAAAAAATATATATATACAGTTTGCCAAGGGTTAAACCCCTCACTAATCCCTGGTTTTCTGCGGATTAGATTTGACCTCCATTAGTCAGTGCGTTAGTTAGTCATTCAATGTTCAGTCAACTGCAGAAAAAAGTGAGGGATTTTGCCAGGGCTTACGACAGGGAAAAAGCCTGACCAATTACCAGGGGTTGAGCCCCTCGTTTTTGTCCCAGGGGTGTAACCCCTGGCAAAATGTTTGCGACAAGCGCTTTTGCCATTGCTTCCGCCCCTAGGAAATTCCCTCACAAACGCCCCCTTTCCCAGGGATTTTGTCCTTTTGACAAGGGTTTTGCCCCTGGCAAAAGGTAATGTTTCTTGTAGTATGCTACTGCGATCTTGAAGAAGTTCAATATGTTAGATTGCAACTCAGCTATCACTCTTGCAGATGCTAACATCAGAAATGAAGTAAAAGAGGAAGAAGAAGGTGTTGATCTAACATTGTTCAAAAGACTTATTGGTTCATTGAGGCACTTATGTCAAAGCAACATACATAAGCTACTCAATTGGAATTGTTAGCAGGTTTATGAGTAACCCTCATAAAACTCATTTCTTAGCTGCCAAGAAAATTCTTAGATACATAAATGACACACTACACTATGGCATATTGTTTCATGTGGCACAAGCAACTGAGCAGCTCAACATGATAGGCTACTCATATGTTGATTGGTGTGGAGATAAAATAGATAGAAGGAGCACTACATGCTATGTGTTCATGCTACAAGGAGAACATATCTCTTGGTCATCTAAAAAGCAATCAATTGTTTCACTTTCAAGTTGTGAAGCTGAGTACGTTGTAGGTTCCTCAACAGCTTGTCAAGCCAACTGACTGCAGAATGTACTTGAAGATCTAATGATCAAACTAAAGCACCCTGTCAAGCTTCTAATTGATAACAAATCAACAATTAATTTTGCTAAGAACCCTATTGCAGATGGTAAAAGCAAACACATTGAGACTAGATTCCACTACGTGAGAGATCAGGTGAATAAATGCAAAATCGTTGTTGAATACTGCTCAACAAAGGATCAATAGCTGATGTTTTCACCAAACCTGTCAAGGGGGCCCAGTTTCTGAAGCTGAGAAGAGAATTAGGAGTTGTTTGTTTTTAGAGTTTGAATTAAGGAGGAATGTTAAATTTGTAATTCAAAACTTTACTATCTTAGGTTTTGTACCTTGTTTGTCAAGCAACCACTTTCACTTGTTTTTAGGAAGTTAGTTAGACAGTTAAGTATTTACTTGTTATACAAGCTATATCTGGAACACTTTGTATATATACTTGGTTCCTTATTCCATAAAACTAATGCATTCAGTTTCTTAATTCTCTTAATCTCTTTCTCTTTTTCTCATTCTCTAAAACTGTTTCTTATCATTCACACAAAATCACAAACCCTAGATCAATTTGTTCACCAACATATGGTAGCATATTGGCAGAATGAAACTGATTCCTCTTGGGTGCTACGTTTATCCACGTGGTCACCGGACTTCAGCACCTTCAATCAAAGACAGTCACATGCTCAAATTTGGATATGCTTGATAGATCTCCCACATGAGTATTGGTGTCCAAAAACGTTGTTTGAAATTGGGTCCAGTGTTGGCACTCCCTTGTTACTTGATGATGCAACAAAAACCAGAACCTTATGTTAGTGATCTTGTTGATCTTGATTTGTCTAAGAGTATTTATGATGACATTATAATTGAGCGATAAAAGTATGCTTTTTATGTGGAGGTCTTGTATGAGAAACTTTCTCGTTATTGCGCTAATTGTTGTAAGATTGGGCACCCTTTGAATCAATGCAAAAAACTTCAAAAGAAAGATGGTTTGAATGAGAATGGTGATGTTCGTGTAAAGAGCTCTGTCAATCTTCACAAGAATGGTAATAAAAATATTCAATATGATAACTTTGCTGACAAAGCCACAAAATGCGAGAGAGGATCAGGTAATTAGGATATAGAAGTACAAGCTCAATTTCAATTAGACTATGCTCTACCATTCAATGTCAGTTTTTGAAGGAAAATTCAAGGGTTCATAAATTCAAAGATGGCGATAGGAATCTTTCACAAAATAGCTAGAATCAAAGCTAGCTGCAAAGTATTCACATGTAAAGGCACAATGATCATACGACTCTTTATCATAAATGCATTAAATATTGAATTTTTATATTTCAAAACAATTGATAGTATTAATAAGAGGTATAATTTGAAAAATAGTAATAAATGCATTTAGAAATTTGTACATAATGTTAGTATACATAGGGACATACATATATATATATATATATATTTTAAATTGTCTTATTATTCATAACTAAGGGAGTACATTACTGTTGTTCAAAAAAAAGGGAGTACATTACTGGCAATTTCAAAACAAACCACTTATGGCTGTATACATAAACAATTGATTTTGTATATTGAATGTGCTGGCTAATAGACTAAAACCATTACTTTCAAAATGCATTTCCCAAGAGCAATCTGCATTTGTAGAAAACATGTCCATTATTGATAATGTCCTGGTATAACATATGAATTTATACATCATATGAAGTGTAAAGGAAAGACAAGGTGGGGAGGTAGCTTTCAAGATTGATATTAGCAAAATATATGATCCGAGTTGAATGGGATTATGTGAAAAATGTAATGAGAAGGTTGAGTTTCCATGATAGATGGGTACAATGGATGAGTATGTGTATGTGTATGGATAGTGTTAATTATCAAGTGTTCGTTAATGGTGAGAGAGTGTGACCAATAAATCCAAAAAGAAGACTCAGACAAGGTGACTCATTGTCACTTTATCTTTTTCATAATGTGTGCAAAAGGTCTTTCATCTATATTGAAAAAAGCAAGAGGCTCGAGATTCATGGTGTAGAGGAGCACCTCTCCTCACACACCTATTATTTGTTGACGATTGCTTCTTGTTTTGCAAGGAAAATATTCGGGATAGCACAAAATTAAAAGAGATTTTACAATATTATGAAGCGGTGTCTGGACAAGCCATTAATTTAAAAAAAAAAAAAATTTGAGCAAAAATACTTCGGAAGCAGATAGAGATGTTGTTAAAAATATTTTGCAACTGACAAGAGTATGGGCAGCGGAAAGTACCTAGGCCCACCATCTATGGTAGGGAGGAACAAGAGGGCTATATTTGGTTATTTAAGGGATATAGTATGGAAGAAAATAAAAAAATGATCCGGAAAGCATTTATCCAAAGCCAGACGAGAGGTGTTGATTAGATCAGTTGTTCAATCAATCCCAACATATTGCATGTGCACTTTTTTGTTACCAACATCTTCAGGTGAGGAGATTCAAAAGATGATTAATTCATTCTGGTGGGAAACAAACAGAAGAAATGGAAGAGGATCTCATTGGCTTAGTTGGCATAAATTGACAATGAGAAATGAATATGGAGGTATGGGTTTTAGACATCACTTTGGTTTAATTTAGCTATGCTAGGGAAGCAAGGTTGGAATTTACTAATCGAACAAGATACTATTGTTACAAGAATTTACAAAGCTAGATATTTTTTGAGAGATGATTTTTTGGGAACCCGTCTAGGCCATAACCCGAGTTTTATTTGGCGTTGTATCATTGCGTCCTAGGTATTGGTTAAAGGTGGCCAATGCTGGTGTGTCGGGAACGGCGAGAGTATCATGGAAGGATCCATGGCTGCACTCAACAAATAATTCGTACATTTCGAGCCCACATATACAAGGTATGGAACAAATGAATGTTGCAGATTTTTTTTTTTGTGTACGGAAAGGAAGAATTGGAAGTGGGAGGATATTGAAGTTTTGTTTAATGATAGGGATAAAGGGGAAATTTGTAATTTGGCATTAACTAACTTAGATGGTTTAGATAAGTTAATGTGGAAATTCAACAACAAAAGAATGTATATAGTGAAGACTGCGTACATGTATGCTATGGAAACTCTCATTGACAATACGGAGGATAGAGCGCCGGGTGATTGGATGAGAATGTAGAATCTTAGGGGTGTTCTTCCTACGCGAATGAGACTTCAAGATAGAGGGGTCCCTTCTTTGGATTGTTGTCCCCATTGTGATATACACCAATTATGAGAATGATTGGCACGTTTTCATCGGATGTGTAGAGGCGAAACAAGTATGGAGTGAAGTTGGGCTATGGGATATAATAGCAGCAGGTATTGATGCCACCACATGACTGGATACACAATTATTTACTTTTTTTTTTGCAGGCTGTGGAATCATTTGTGCAGGGACACAGCAGCGGTGTTATGGTATTTATGGCGCCACCGTAATGATAAAGTGTGGGAAGGTGAAATACAAAATGTTTGTATGGCTGTACAAATAGTGTGTGAAGGTATTTATCAGTGTGTGAATGTCCGTACACGCCAAAAACACAGTGAACAACAACGAGATATCAGCTGGCAGGCGCCGAAGGAAGGATATGTCAAGTGCAATGTTGACGCAACACTATTTAATGATCAGAAATGCTTCGGTATTGGTATCTGTATACGAAACTCTCAAGACCATTTTAGTAAAGCACTTTCAAGATGGTTTGAGTGTATTCCACCTCCTTTAGAAGCCGAGGTGTTGGGTTTGAAAGAGGCTATTTTATGGCTTGGTGAATTGCGTCTTTCAAATGTGCTTGTTGAGCAAGATTAGTGGTGGATGACATAGTTGATGGAATCAAAATCCAGTCTGAATTTATGTCAATGTATAGATCACTTTTAAGTTTTAACTCATTTCTCAAACTTTAAATAAGTTTGGTTAGGAGACAAGCGAATTTTGTTTTTCATACATTAGCTAGGACGTCAAGATTATATGCTAGTCATTACATTTTTTTTTATTTGGTCAAAAAATATAAACAACTGAAAACAAGTAGATTTTTTTTATTACATAAATAACTAGATTTTATATCGATTGTTGTTGGATAAAATAATCATTAAAGCATTAAATTTAGGATCTTTTTCATAACTTGAAATTTACTTTTGACGTGTTTCTTCTGCATTATGTGTTTACCCACTACCTGCAAGTTCTTTTTATTCTCTGCAGGTGGTAGCCTTGCTACTTTTCATGTTCTCGTGCCTTTTCGGTTTTGGTCAACATGGCTTCGTTGCAAATTGATTGAAAAAGATGAAGGGGAAACAACCATTGTAAGTTTCACTCCAGTCAACCGTCCTCCACCTCATCCACCATGCCTCTCAATCTTGGCCTTATGATGATGATGATCTCATTTACATAATCAACCTCCAAACGTCCTCCTCGAAAGCCACCACCATGACTTATTTTGAGTCACTTGATCCCTATTCGATTTGACATGTAACTCCGTTGACGGCGTAATGATGTTTCACATGTTTTGTTACTTTGATTTTACGTTTTATTCTTATCTTGCTTTAAATTTCTACTTCATGTCTTCGCTAAATTGTATGCGAGTGATTCATTGTGTCGATCTTGTATTTTGAGTAAGAATCTTATTGTAATTATCATCAAATTTGTAGTTTTATAAATCTTACTAATGATTTATCGACCTATGGTTGAATTGACCATTTATAGATCACTAGAGTCGATATGATTGAACACTAACAATTTTTATTTTATATTTTTTTCATCTGAAGATGAATGTGACTAAAGACCGTGACTATTTTTAATTATTCTCGATCATTGATCATATGTAAAAGAAATTAGTTGGTTATTAAAACAGACGACGATTTTGATTGTATTCTCTTTATTTATTTTTTTTGGTACAAGAGAGGGTGATTGTATTTTCTTTGTTAAAAAAAAAATCTTATTCAAATTCTTTACATTGCCGCAAAAAGACCTCTTCCGCAAATTGGAAGACAGCAGCGGCGGGGAGTCAGAGACACAAGGTGGTGTCGCGGATCACTTCTTCATCATCCATATCATCCATTGGTGGAGGTAAATTCAGATCAATATCAAACACCGGAGCCTGAACTGGAGCTTGAACCTGAGCATGAGCCTGGGACTGGGCAGCTTGATGAACTCCTCCAGTAGCACCAGCAACAGTAGGAACGCTGGAAACAGCAGATGAAGACGAAGAACCAACAACCTGTACAACCATAGACTCCTCAACGGTACTACTCATACCGCTTGAAGCAACATCTGGCTCAACAAATTTCAAAACCTCAGTCACACTATTATCAACAGCATTAACAGGTGGCTGAGGATTCTGAGCGGCCGCGGCTGCAGTTTCAACTGCGGCGGCAAGAATATGTTTAGGGATAGGGAAATTAGTCTTTGCTTTCGAGCCGCGAAATTTAATCGCGGCTGAATCATAAGCATGAGCAGCTTGTTCACCGGTATCAAAAGTCCCCAACCAGACACAAGTTTTCTTTGACGGATCTCGAATTTCAGCGGCGAATCGACCCCACGGTCGCTTCCTTACACCACGGTAACGGATTTCTTTCACCGCCGCGGCAGTAACCGTGCTCTCCAACGCTGCAGATTTCTTCGCCTCCTCAGCGTAGCGACCAACCACCGG
The DNA here is from genome assembly GCA_946800305.1 of Medicago arabica. Taxonomy (NCBI): domain Eukaryota; kingdom Viridiplantae; phylum Streptophyta; class Magnoliopsida; order Fabales; family Fabaceae; genus Medicago; species Medicago arabica. Next base: position 8,234,790 of record OX326970.1, on the reverse strand, counting down.
TAAATTCTTCCTTGGCATGGAATGTCTTTCTTTCACTCGACCCATCGCTGCACAAAAAAATAAAAAAATAAAATAAGATTAAGTTTTTTTTTTCGAACTTGAGACTTGAAAAATATGAATAATCGATTCTGAAACAGATTTTCTTCACCATACCTCTTTTTTTTTCTCCCTTGACAGCACAACCAAAAAAACAACACAAAAATAAAAACTTTTTTTTTCCTTCTCTCAAATTAGGGACCCAATTCGTTTTTTTGATGTGATTTCAACCTGTCCCAAATGCCTCTTATATAACCGTTGATGGTCAGTGACCATGTAAGAGGGTAAGGGTAAAATTGGTATTTAGAATTAATGATTTTAATTTTTTTACATGTTTATCCATTTGTTTTAGGAAGGGAAGGGTAAAAATGGTATTTAAATTTTGTGAATTTAACATTTTAACATATTTATCTATTTCTTTTTGAATAAAAACAAATTTGTCTATTTGATTATATTGATAAAAATTAAAGAAGTTACATGAAATATGGTGTCGGTGGAAAGTCTTTTGATTTACGTGATATATGGTTTTGGTATAAAGTCGTGTAACTCTGTATTAAATCGCGACTCGGTGTTTCCTTGTCTTTGGTTGTAATGATGTAATTCATGTGAATCGTGTATTTTGATTGGTTTATGTTTTATGAACTACGTGTGTCGCAAATAAGGTCTAATCAATTTAATTAAGTTTCTTTGCCTTTTCCATTAAAAAAACTCTTCAATTAATTTTTTTTAAGACGTTAATCTAGTATAGTCAAATTGATATCTAAAATAATAGAACGTGTGACCTTGAGAAGAAACACATTCTTAGGTCTTAGTTCAATTAATCTTTGAATCAATAGTTATAAAAATTATTTAATACTTTCTTGGATTTTAAATATAAAACAGTCAAATGCATGTAGCTTAATTTTAGACTAGATAAATTTTACTTTTTACTTATATTTAAAACCGAAATGAGTATTATTTTTTTAATAAATTAATAACTAAATATAATTTAATACCCTTTATCAAAAGCTTTGAATCACTTTTATTTACATGTTTATCCATTTGTTTTTGGAAGGGAAGGGAAAAATTGGTATTCAAATTTTGTGAATTTAATTTTTTTGACATATTGATCTATTTTTTTAAATAAAAAAAATTGTCTATTTGATTTTAACGATAAAAATTAAAGAAGTTACGTGATATATGGTGTCGGTGCAAGTCGTTTTACTTACGTGATCTATGTTGTCGGTGTAAAGTCGTTTAACTTTATATTAAATCGCGACTTGATATGAGGTTTTTGCATTTTGGTCTTTAGAAGTTGTGTTTCCTTATCTTTGGTTGTAATGATGTAATTCACGTGAACTGTGTATTTTGATTCGCTTATGTTTTGTGAACTACATGTGTCGGAAATAAGGTTTTATCAATTTAATTCAGTTTCTTTGTCTTTTCTATTAAAAAAACTCTTCAATTAATCTTTTTTTTAAGACGATAAACTAGTATAGTCAAATTGATATCTAAAATAATCGAACCTGTGACCTTGAGAAAGAGCACATTCATAAGTCTTAGTTCAATTAACCTTTGAATCAATAGTTATAAAAATTATTTAATACTTTCTTGGATTTTAAATATAAAACAGTCAAATGTATGTAGCTTAATTTTTGACTAAATATAATTTACTTTTTACTTATATTTAAAACTGAAATGAGTATTATTTTTTCATAAATTAATAACTAAATATAATTTAATACCCTTTATCAAAAGCTTTGAATCACTTTTTTTTACATGTTTATCCATTTGTTTTCGGAAGGAAAAGGTAAAATTGGTATTTAAATTTTTTGAATTTAATTTTTATACTTATTTATCTATTATTTTAAATAAAAAATATATGTCCATTTGATTTTAATGATAAAAATAAAAAAGATTACGTGATACACGTTGTCAGTGCAAAGTCCTTTTACTTTATATTAAATCGCGGCTCCTTATCAGGTTCTTGCATTTTGCTCTTCTGAAGTTGGGCTTCATTGTCTTTTGATGCTGTGATGTAATTCTCGTAATACTGTGTAATATGATTGACTTATGTTTTGTGAACTTCTTGTGTCCGAAATAAGGTCTTATCAATTTATTTCAGTTTCTTTGGCTTTTCCATTAGAAAAACACTTCAATTAATCTTTTTTCTAAGAAGTTAAACTAGTCCAGCCAAATTGAAATATGAGATAATCGAACCAGTGACCTTGAGAAAGAGCACACTCCTAGGTCCCAGTTCAATTAATCTTTGAATCAATAGTAATAAAAAATATTATTTAATAAAAAATATTTAATACTTTCTCGGTTTTTAAATATAAAACAGTCAAATGTATGTAGTTTTTTTTGCTTTTAAACAAAGACGATGTAGCCAAAGAGAGTTAATTTTAGACTAAATACATTTTACTTTTTACTTATATTTAAAACCAAAATGAGTATTTTTTTTAAAAAAACTAATAACTAAATATCATTTAATACCCTATATCAAAAGCTTTGAATCACTTTTATTTATTTTTACATGTTTATCCATTTGTTTACTGAAGGGAACGGTAAAATTGGTATTCAAATTTTATGAATTTAATTTTTTGACTTATTTATCTATTTTTTAAATAAAAATTAATTGTCTATTTGATTTTAATGATAGAAATTAAAGAAGTTACGTGATATATGGTGTTGGTGCAAGTCGTTCTACTTACGTGATATATGTTGTCGGTGTAAAGTCGTTTGACTTTATATTACGTTGCGACTCGTTATTAGGTTCTTGCAGTTTGGTTTTTTGAAGTTGTGTTTCCTTGTCTTTGGTTGTAGTGATGTAATTCACGTGAATTGTGTGTTTTGATTGGCTTATGTATTGTGAACTACATGTGTCAGAAATAAGGTCTTATCAATTTAATTCAGTTTCTTTGCCTTTTCCATTTGAAAAACTCTTCAATTAATCTTTTTTTTTAAAAAATGTTTAACTAGTCTAGCCAAATTGATATCTGAAATAATCAAACCCATGACCTTGGAAAGGAGCGCACTTCTAGATTCCAATTAAATTAATCTTTGAATTATTTTAGTTATAAAAACTATTTAATACTTTCTCAGGTTTTAAATAAAAATTGAGATTACAAAAAGGAGGGGGCCCGAACCAAACCTTCAAAGATCAAGAAAACCTATAGTAAGGAAGACCTAGCCTATTTCTGCCTAAATCTTCTCTAATATTAACATGAGCAGATGTCCACCAGGTGAAGTTTGTGATAGATAGACCAATATCAGCTAACTTATCAGCACAGTGGTTTCCCTCTCTCTATATATATATATATATGAGTGGTCATACAATTCATAACATTCATCATATATATGCAATTGAGCCATCTGTTCTTCAATTGCCAGGGAACAATGTTAGGTGAGTCAGTCTCAAACCAAATATTTTTCCAATTTCTCTCTTTAGCACACTCTACAGCTAGAATGATGCCCATAAGCTCTGCATAGAAGGAGTTAGCTATACCTAAGTTAGATACAAAACAACCTACACTCTCACCGTCGTTGTTTCGAAAAATGCCTGCACACGCTGCCGGTCCAGGAGAACCTAAAGTCGTGCCATCTGTGTTACACTTGAGCCAATGAGGGATAGAAGGATGCCAGAGAACTTCAATGATCCTTGGAGCGTTAGGAGGATGAGTATCAACTTTGAAAGCTTTAAGGATTTTGAAGTCACTGATGGACGACCCAGAGACTGCTTTTGAAAAATTACATGCTAATGACACACTTGCAATGATCATGGAAATAACATAATTGATAGTAGGCTTAGCATTCTTGTATCTGGAGATATTTCTGCAATGTGAGATAGCATTTAGCGTACTGACTACTGCAGAAACAAGAACAATCTTGCATTGGGAGCTAACTCTCCTATTGCAAACATCAAATAGCGCAGTTACAGAAGATAAGTTAATGGAAAGATCAATGGATGCAATCAACCAGTTCCATAAGGAAGTAGAGAATAAGCAATTAAGGAAAAGGTGGTCAACTGTTTCAATTTGCCTGCAACATAAACTACATCCAGAAGGTAGTAAACAACCTCTGGCCATCAAGTTATCGTCAGTTGGCATCTTCCTATGCATGATTATCCAAGTAATGAAAGATTTTGAGGGAGGGATTGCAGCATTCCAAATCAATTTGGCCCAACTCTTCAACTGTTTGGCTGGGGAATAAAACAAATACGCATCTTTCAAACTAAGAGCCCCTGAAGCATTGTGGATCCATAACAGCTGATCTTCCTTTTGAACAATGGGGACGGTAACTTGCTCGATGTGTTGCTGCAGGTTTGGAAAATTCTGCTGCAAAGTTAAGGAGATTTGCCATTGAGAGTTGTGGATATAATCACTAACTGTGGATTGCAACTGATTTTGCGCCTGGATTAGAATATTGAAAGTGTTGACCAAGAGGGAATTGATTAGCAGCTTGATGTAAGATTTTTACATGTCATATAATTATTTACACGTGAGTATAATAGGTTCGTTTCCGTAGGGATTGGTGTGTCTCATAAGCATTTTAACGTCAAATATCATCTTAAGTGTTTGGGTATAAATTGTTTGTTTGTGTAAAACTATTTGAACTATTCGACATAAAAGTAAAACGTGTAGAGATAGGGCTATTTCGCTTGGGGTCAGAGATATCAACCAAGCGTAACAGCTGCAATCTCTCGATCAAATAACGGATTCTAGCTTTTTAAACGATATTATCACAATCACTCAACAATATCATTCGTGTCCAAATGATATCGTTATTTTTAAGGGATTGTTTAAATGTCGATTTCCCGCACGTTTAAACAATCACAAAGTCGTTTGGATTGTTTAATCGACGATTTCCCGCCCGATTAAATGACCCAAAAGCATTAAGTTCTAGATTAAAAGTGATTATCAAATATTAACATCTATGTCTAGCATGATAACTTAAGATATATTGTTATTCTATTTCTTAAATCCAAAAGTATTTGTCAATATCATTTTGAATCTCAATAAAACATTAAACACAAGAATAACAACAATATTGAATAAATAAGCTAGAACCATATATTAAATGATCAAAAGATTATATAATAGCTTGTTTGAATACCTCAAAACCCACAAGGGTAGATGTAGCTACATATGTCTATGATAGCTTTGCAAAGGAAGAAGAAGAGATGAAGATTCAATGCCTAGATCCATGATGTCTCACTAAATCTTGGGTTGAATCTACTCCAAACTACCTTGCTATGTGTTTCTCTCTCTAGAAAATGCCCTATTCTCTTTCTAAAAACCAGAAAATCTATAAAACAGTAAGTTCTTTTTTTTAGAAAGAGAAGAGAAAACTATATATACGGCAAAATTCGTGAAATCTCGCTTAAGCGAAATGCATAAAAATCATGATTTGTCCAGTGAAGCCATGCCACGTGGACCTTATCCTCTGAAGTTGCTGAATCTCGCGCAAGCGAGTTGGAAGCGAAATAAGGAGTGAGATTGAAGTTGCGCTCGACACATATCTCGCTTAAGCAAACTGATCTCGCTTAAGCGAGTTGGCTTCGTTCTTTACATCTTGCTTGAGCGAACTGGGAAGCGAGTAGGGGCTTGTTTTCGACACGAATCTCGCTTAAGCGAGGTAATCTCGCGCAAGAGAGATGCCTTTGTATCACAAGCGAGAGACAGGCGAGCTCGAAGCGAGATGCCTGTGTTGCTTTTGGAAGAATCCCGCTTAAGTGAATTGATCTCGCTTAAGCGAGTTCTGATTGGCTTGGAAAGTTATTTCTTGGTCCTTACTTGTCATTTCCTGCAAAAGTTGAGTGGAGTAAGGCAATAACGCATAAGTGGTAAAATTACAACAAATGGTTACTTTTCTTTAGATATCTTGCAAAACAAGTCACTAAAATGTCTAGATTAACACATAAAATATGGTACTTTTGAGCACTTATCAACAATCACTCGCACCTTTGTACAAGCTATCGCGAATGCATGTGATCGAACCTCGCGATCTTCTGAAACCACTTGTCAAGATTGAAGTGGAAGATTTCAAATTTAATCATCATTGTCGTTGGATTTTTAATAAAGGTGACAAGCCTATCACATCTCGTGATCTTTCTTCAAAGTTGACAACTCTATGGAAGCATATTGGCATAATGAAGCTGATTCCTCTAGGGAGAAGTTTTTTCAAATTCCAATTTTCTACCTTTGAAGATATTACAAAGATATAGTCGATATAGAAGGTAAAACTTTAAACCTGGGGTGCTACGTTTATCCAATTTTTTTTCCGCTAAGTCAAGAGCATGGACAAACATTAAGGGGCGGCGACGACGACATTCCAACTAGGTTGGCACTTCGAAGAAACCTCATCTTATGCCGCCAAATTCAAAAAAAAAATTATTAAAAAAAAAAAGGAAAAAGATGTACAAGAGGGGGGACTAGGCCAAGACCCTCAAAACAAAAAACAGAAAACAGAAAATGAAAAGAAACAAAAACAGATAAAAAAACCGCCTAAAGAAACCTAAGATTAGGCAATCCACAACGGTCCCTGAAGAAATCAGTAGGCAAAGCCTGAGACAACACCGAGTACTAGACCGTACCCTGTAACGAATGACCCATATTAGTTAACAAATCGGCACAACAGTTAACAAAGCCACAAAATGCGAGAGAGGATATGGTAAGGATATAGAAGTACAAGCTCAATTTCAATTAGACTATGCTCTACCATTCAATATCAGTTTTTGAAGGAAAATTCAAGGCTCCATAAATTCAAAGATGGCGATAGGAACACCCCATACTTTCACAAAATAGCTAGAATCAAAGCTAGCTGCAAAGTATTCACATGTAAAGGCACAATGATCATTTTTTTAACACTCCTACACTCCTGAATCTATTCAAGATCTTGTTGTCAACTACTACAAATCTATATTTTCCACCCCTAATGAATGTAGGTCAATTATATTATCTCTCATAACATTCCTAAGGATAATGTTGTTGATTTTTTTAAAAAAATCCATAGTTTTTTGTAGAGAATTTTTAAAAAATCCGAAGTTATTTCTTTTAACCCAAAACCTATTTTTTTTAAAGCTGAAACAAATACACCTAATCATATGCTTCCTATACTATGTAACCTTTGAAATGGATAATTGTAACAAAATAAGTTGTAGACTTAAAACAAAGATTACAATTTAATGGCCTAATTTTGTTTATTTGCCTTATTATTGAGCAATATCTTCATCTTCGTACCTATAGAAAGGAAATATTGACAAGGACTACATGGCAAGATAACATTTAGAAATTTATGAAAGCTTGACATTTTCAAACTACTAATAAAATCCTTATTTAAACTACTGTACTACTCCATGCTCCTGTCCCTTAATATAAGAGTATTTTACAAAAATTGTGGTTATTAATAAAAGTTATTGAAGTAAAAAATTTATCCGAAAAGTTATTACTAAAACTATTTACTCTCTACAGGTGGTAGCTGATAAGTGTTCAAAAATAACATATTTGATGTGTTAATCTAGGTAATTTGGTGATTTGTTTTACAAGTTATCGATGGAAAAACTTCAATCATGCGCATTAATGTCATTTATGCTTTGTATGTCTTACTCAGCTCTTTTTGTGTAGGAAAATACAAGCAAGGATCAAGAAAAATAGCCAAGTCCACAAGAAACTCGCCATTAGCCATATTTTCGCCATTAGCGAAATTGTTCTAGGAAGGTTTCGCCATCTGCGAAGTTTTGACGAAATTCAGAAGCATAATGCAAGAAATTTGCCATTAACGAAATTGTTCCAGGAAGGTTTCCCCATCAGGGAAGTTTTGGCGAACTCAGGAAATTCAAACAGGATAAGGGCCACGTGGAGCAACCCCATTGGTGCAGAAGCATATTTCTTGTATTTCGCTGATAGCGAATTATTTGGCTATCAGCGAAATTATGCAGAAGTGGTCAATATAAATAGTTTTCTCTTCTCTTTCCTTAGAATCTTTGTATTGTTTTATTCCATTTTTCTGGTTTTAGAGAGAGAACTAGGTCTTTTCTAGAGAGAGAAACACAAAGCAAGGTAGTTAAGAGTAGATTTAACCCAAGATTTATTGAGACATCATGAGTCTAGGCATGAAATCTTCATCTTTTCTTCATCCTTTGCAAGCTATCATAGACATATGTAGCTGCATCTACCCTTGTGGATTTTGAGGTATTCAAACAAGCTATTATGTAAACTCTTGATCTTTTAATATATGGTTCTAGCTTATTTATTCAATATTGTTGTTATTCTTGTATTTAAAGCTTTATTGAGATTTGAAATGATATTGACAAATACTTTTGGATCTAGGAATAGAATATCAATCTATCTAAGTTTTCATTCTAGACATAGATGATAATCTTTGATAATTACTTTTAATCTAGAATTTAATGCTTTTGGGTCATTTAATAGATTGGGAAATCATCGATTAAATGTTCCGATCGACTTTGTGATTGTTAAAATAGTTTGGGAAATCGACATTTAAACGATCCCTTAGAAATAATGATATCATTTGGACACGAATGATATTGTTGAGTGATTGTAATAATATCGTTTAAAAAGCTAGAATCCGTTATTTGATCGAGAGATTGCAGTTGTTACGCTTGGTTGAGTGTCTCTGACCCCAAGCGAAATAACCCTATCTCTTCTCTATTTTATTTTATGTCGAATAGTTAAAATTAGTTTTAAACAAACAAACATTTATACCCAAACACCTAGGATGATATTTGACGTTAAAATCCTTATGAGATACACCAGTCCATGCGAAAACGAACCTATTATACTCACGTGTAATTAGTTATATGACATGTAAAAATCTTACACCAAAATGGCGCCGCTGCCGGGGACCGGCGTTTAGATATTTTAAGCATCGCGACAATTTGTATTGTTTTGAGCATATGTGTATAATATGTACATATTTTTCTTTGTTGTATTGTTTCCTGCACTAACCCCTCTTTGGTATAAAAAAAAAAACTTTCTTGTTAGTTATATCCGTTTCAGATTGAATAAGTGATGATGGTGGTAGAGAAAAATGAACGGTTACTTAGCAAGGAAGAATTATGTAAACAAAAGGGGATGTAAGTGAAAAAAAATTATCATGTATTTCTATTGAGTAAAAAAAAGTGAAAAGATGGACGAAAAAAAAACAAAGTCCACATCAGTTCTTTTTCAATAACTCGTATTTGTCAGATGTCAATTGTGTCAGTTGAACTTTTAATTGATGTGTTGTTTATAATTGAATCTGACTTTGTTTATTATTGATGAATTTGCTTGTTTATTGACTTTTTCCAGTTTAGTAACAATTGTGTAGTCAAGCGGTATTTCAAAAGTTCATAAGGAGGTAGTGACTTGAAATTCAAAGGAGAAGTGTACGACATATGTGATAGGTAGTTACAACTCCCAGAAACCTAACACTGTAAGGTCCATAGCTAAATTTTATTTTTCAATTTACTTATATAGAATGTTTTGTGCAACTATATTTCTCGAACTTGCATTGTTTCTTTACCGTTGATTGATCTTTGTCATTTACACACTGAGGCGAAAGTGCTTGGTCCTGTGAGTCTTTGAAGCCCACCCTGATTTAATTTGAAACTTATCCTGTTTGAAAGCCAATTTGAGCCGGTAGGTTTAGATCTTTTTGTACGGTAACAAACTACATATTTAGCCTAGAGACTTTTAGGATTTAACCCAAAATGTTATATTTGAGTTAGGCTAAGTAGGGTGTTGCTAAACAATAAGTTTGAGGTTGCTTTTGGAATTCGCAATCAACTAAGTTTGGGGTGGGGTACTAGAGAACAAAAAACAAAGCATGAAAAATATACACAAAAATGGTGTATTAAAAAAAAGCAAAATAGAATGAAAAGAAGAAGGGGAAAACAATGAAAAATCTGAGTAATTTCAAACTCGATTGTCCCGATAGTTACAAATAATCTCTAGTACCTTTACAATTATTGTTTCAAAGAGTGAATGAGGGATTGAATCTTTGCTTTAATTTTTGTAGGAGTTCCTAACTCAAATTTTGTGTAGCCTACTCATCCAAATTATATCCCACCTTTACCAAAGCCTCGTTATAACCTTGAAAGACCTCAAAGTGTGTAATGACATTGATTTTGATTGACGTTTATAAACTTTTCAAGCGTATGGTAATATGTAGACCTGCATGTCGACTGTGTGCTAACCCTTATCAAATTGTTGCGTGGAGTTGTGAATGGTGGATGCAAGCAAGTCAAACTGGCTCATCATATGGCTAGTCGGAGATGAACTTTTGGGTACTATCGCTTGATTAAGTAATTGTTATTTTACTATCAATTGTCAATGTTACAAGTGAATTCCTCGAGGATAAGGAATGATTCAAGTTTGGGGTTGTGATGACAATCTGTTATATCACATTTTTAGAGTCTTTTTAATTAATTTTTTAGTCTATTTTATTAGTTTAGTATTTCATTTATAGTCATTTTAAATAAATTGTGGTTTTATTTATTATTTGAGTCAATTGGTTTATTTTATTATTATTATTATTATTATTATTATTATTATTATTATTATTATTATTATTGTAGTTAGTAGTCATAAGAGGAAAGGAAGAAAACTTGAGTGAGCTTATATTGATTAGCTAATTGGCTGGTGTGAAATAAAGAAAAAGAAGTGCAAACACATTGGGGGAGCTATTACAATTGAGCTTTTAACCCAACCTGTGTTGTTGACCCGAGAGAAGAAAACAAAGGAAGGCCTGACACTACTAGAAAGAGCAGCCGCACAGTAACGAGGAGGATTTCATGTTTGGAAAGTTACACATTTTTTGGGAGAGAGTTGGTTTGTTAGAGAGGGATGTCATTTCTAGAGAGGAACACAAAGTAAAGTTGTTAAGAGTATATTCTACCTAAGATTTGTTGAGACATAATGAGTCTAGGCATGAAATTTTCATCTTTCTTTCATCCTTTGCCAAGCTTGCATAGACATATGTAACTACATCTACCTTTGTGGGTTTTGAGGTATTCAATCAAACTATTATGTAAACTCTTGATCTTTTAATATATGGTTCTAGCTATTTATTCAATATTGTTATTATTCTTGCATTTAAAACTTTATTTGAGATTTGAAATGTTATTGACAAATACTTTTGGATCTAGGATTAGAATAGTAATCTATCTAAGTTTTCATTTTAGACATAGAATTTAATCTTTGATAATCACTTTGAAATCACTTTTGGGTCGTTTAATAGATTGGGAAATCGTCGATTAAACGATCCAGTCGACTTTGTGATTGTTTAATAGTTTGGGAAATCGACTTTTAAACAGTCCATTAGAAATCACGACATCATTTGGACTCGAATGATATTGTCGAGTGATTGTGATAATATCGTTTAAAAAGCTAGAATCCGTTATTTGATCGTGAGATTTCAGTTGTAACGCTTGGTTGAGTGTCTCTGACCCCAAGTGAAATAACCCTATCTCTTCTCAATTTATTTTATGTTTACACAAACAAACATTTTAAATCCATACACTTAGAATAATATTGATTGATGGATGACTTGAATATCGCGCTAGTCTCTGTGGAGACGATATACAATACTTGCTTTTGGTTGATAGAAAAATATTACATCAGTAGCCTTGAAAAGTGCTACTTTTCATGTTCTCGTGCTTTTAGGTGGTCAACATGGCTTTGTTGCAAATTGATTGAAGAAGATGAAGGGGGAAACAACCATTGTAAATCTCACTCCAGTCGGTCGTCCTCCACCTCATCTACCGCACCTCTCAATCTTGGCCATATGATGATGATCTCATTTACATATTCAACCTCCAACCATCCTCCTCGAAAGCCACTACCATGACATATTTTTAGTCACTCCATCACTTTTCGATTTGAGATCTAACTCTGTTGATGGTGTGATGATGTTTTACATGTTATGTTACTTTGATTTTACCTTTATTCTTATTTTGCTTCAAATTTGTACCTCAAGTCTTTGCTAAAATGTATGTGAGTGATTCATTGTGTCGATACCGTATTTTGAGTAGGAATCTTATTGTAATTATCATCAAATTTGTAGTTTTATCAATCTTACTAAATTTATAGTTTTATGATCAAATGTATGCTAGAATTTATTGTGTCGAAAATGTATAAGTGAATGATCTTTGAAGAATCAAAACCAAATCTAAAAGGTTGTTAATTGAAAAAACTAAATTGTAAATCCATATTCTCAAATATATTTTCCAAATCTTAAATCAACTCTTATTATAAATAGTAATGTATATGCTGCAATGAATCGAGATCAGTGTTGAGATCCATCTCTGAATCCAAAATAGATACACACAACACATCTTAAGATACTAATAACCTGGTTCATTCTTACCCCCCAAATAAGTCCATAACATATTATAACATAATTGCAATACCCAATAACAATTCACCGTAGAGTTTGTTCTTAGTATTTCTCCTGTTCGACTGGGGTTGGTTGATCCTGATAGGAGTTTAGATAGTTTTTTGGATTTGTTTCATACTTTAAGTTTTTACTCTTGTTTTATTGTGGGAGAGCTCCTTTGACTTTGTGCTTGTTATTACTTGACTTAAGTAGTTCTTGTATTCATGATTTATAAATTTTTGTACACTTGTAAGAAATTTCTCCTTTTCATTTATATATATATATATATATATATATATATTTGCCAATAAAAAAAACAATGCAATGTAGACTTAAAAAAATGCTAAGATCATCAACATACAACTAAATGTAAATTCATTCTATCATCTAATTGACATAATTTTGTACAAAATGATTTTTTTTTTAAAACTTAATCATAATATCTAACAACAAAGACATACACTATCCATGTTAAATCATCCTTTACTTATCACATAACATAACACTGATGACCATGCCCTATTTTTCAATACTATGCATCATTATTATGATTGTAATATCTATCAACATAATCTTAATCTTAATGATCTTACAGACTGATGTGTGTTGGATCGATAGTGTGCTCCCTTCCAATGTGGAGAAAGTCTCAAAATTTGTAGTCCATATCTCTCATGATATAAGTGGAGAAGAGTCATATTAGGGTTGTTAGAAGAGTGTTTTTTTTTTGGTGAGAAAAGTAACCAACTAAGAGAGAAAAGGACAGCGAAAGCAAAACCCGTTTTTCTCAAACCTGTCACAGTAAAATATTGATTTTAGATTCGTTAATCGTTTGGATCATCTCACTGCTGGAGAGCCGGTTCGCAATACCTTGATAAGAGTTATCGTTGGATTATCTCACTGTTGGTGAGGATTTGCCATAAGAATCAATGGTGGTTTCATCCAAAAACCTAGGATAGCTTTGCTCACACAAAATCGTAAATGAGTATAAATTCAATTTTATTCAAAGGTTATTAATAACCATAATAGTCATAAATTTTCCCTATCATTTCCTATCTGAGTATCGCAGGCAGCCAACCGTAGTTTCCACAAGAAGCAAATTAATATATGCATCCCTTCATATATTAATGACTTTATGTTCATAAACATAAACATTAATATATTAATTTTCAAGTTGCTAAGAGCCCATTGCGGGGACATAAACTAATGTCAATTTACTTGGATATTATTAGGGAAATGCTAAAAAATGTCCTTGAAGCATTAGTTAAGATGATAAAAATAGAAACACTATCTTGAAAAATGGTGAAAAATAAAGAATTTAACTTTTTAAAAGTTAAAACATTGTTGAATTCAATATAAATATGCTACTTTTGGTTTCATTAACCATTGCCCTGAGGACACTGGTTAACAATACCCATATTATTAATCGGTGCCAACCAATAACACTAATAGAGGTGCAACTTGTACAGATGTGTGAAGGGATGCATATATTAATTTGCTTCCACATGTTTATGTTTAACGAGTTTATGTCCCTAAAAAGAAAAGTTTAATGAGTTTATGATCATATCATTCTCCCTTTGTAGAACCTTCGTAAATCGTAATAGTCTTTAAATATTGGACACCTCCTTCTTCAACTTCATTGGTCTTCACCTTACTATGAGATTATTTTTTTCGACAAACCTTACTATGAGATTTAACATCTAAATTATTGAGTATCTTAGAAATATTATAGGATTACAAAAATATTTTAAGGAATCTTTCGAAACAAGACCAATGGAAGTTCGAATATAACCTGAAGTTGTGATTTTTCATATATGTTCAAGTTTTCCATGTTTTCTCATTTCCCTCCTCTTGAAAGTGAGTCAACCTCAAATCTAAACCTGCACTATAATTGAAGCCTTTCTCCTCATTCCTTTCAAATCTCTCTCTCTCTCTCTCTCTCTCTCTCTCTCTCTCTCTCTCTCTCTCTCTCTCAAGGCTTCTCTCTTTTTGTCCCTTCCTTTAAACTCACTAAACAACAATTTCTCAAAAGAATCCATAAAATTATGCACAACCTCATTAAAACATGAAAGGAGAGAAACTCTTTTTGCTTGGAATTTCTACATGATTTTTCATCGTAATATCTCCTTCTCTCACTCTCCTTTATACCTTCTCTCTTTTCTCTCTCTCTACCTCCTTTCATTCATCCTTCTATCCTCATTATAAGATATATGTCATCTCTCATTTCGTTCACTTCCATACTTTTGAAACAAGTTATAAAAAAAAAAACAAGAAAACAAAAAGGACATTTCCACTCAGCAAGTGTTTACTTAAACTCTTGAATATGTCTCTCGTGTTTCACTCAATGTAGTTTGTTTTCTTCTATAGTGGACATATTTTTGCCTTTTACATCTCACCTCTCATGTCCTCGTTGATTTCTTAAATACAATTATGTTTCGAGAATCATACAAGTATGAAGGTCGTCATGAGATTTAATCACTCAGAAGTCCAAAGAAAGAACCAAAACTATAGGCAAAACTTCAATAGAATTTAAAAGATTATAAGCAAGAAAAGCTAAGAAAGAAAAGTACTGCTCAAATAATGCAAATAAGACGATAAGAAATTGAAGAGATAGAAATTTGCGCAATTATTTATGAAAAATAGGATCTAAAGTTTAACCATTTCACAAGGCAGCACTCTTTATTTTGTTGTTTCCTCAAGTGCTAGGGCAACTTAATTATCCTTTTTTTCTCACACGCCTTTTTTTTCGTACAGTTCACGCGCCCCATATCTCTTCTTTTTTTGTTCACTTAAAAAATTGATTTTCTTTTATACTCCTATATACCAGGGAAAAAAATTATGCTTCCTTCATCTTTCCGATATATCAAAAATTGAGGCGGGAAGATTTTTCATTTGAGAATTTGAAAATGTGAATAATCATGGAATCATCGAATAGTCGATAATGAATACTGACAACTCAACTAGTTTGAGCTAAGATATACTCAACAAATTTGAACTAAGAGACGATACATTATTGTTAGGTGAAAAGAGTTGGGCTAACTTGCGAGCTTTAAGGGCAGTGTTAACTTTGTTTGCAGACGTGTCTGGTCTTAAAGTGAATTTTCACAAGAGTTTATTGGTTGGTTTTAATATTGGGGAGTCGTGGTTGAATGAGGCAGCTTCCATCTTAAATTGTAAAGTGGGTAAAATTCCGTTCTTGTATCTTGGTTTGCCGATTGGAGGTGATTCTCGTAAGTTAGCGTTATGGGAACTTGTGATTGCTACTATTAAAACTAGATTGGCGGGGTGGCAAAGTCGCTTTTTATCCTACGGAGGCCGGTTAGTTCTTCTCAAGTTTGTCCTGACTTCGCTTCCTGTCTATGCTCTTTCTTTTTTCAAAGCTCCGTCAGATATAATTTCTCTCATTGAATCTATTTTTAAAAATTTCTTTTGGGGAGGGAGTGAGGATAACAGGAAAATTTCCTGCATTGCTTGGAGCTCTATTTGTTTACAAAAGGAGTATGGAGGATTGTGGGTGAGGCAGTTGAGGGAATTTAACATAACTTTATTAGGAAAATGGTGTTGGAGGTTGTTGGTGGATAGACGCGGGTTTTGGTATAGGGTATTGGTGACAAGATATGGCGAGGAGGCAGGGAGGTTGGAGGTTTGGGGACGAAGTTTTTCATCTTGGTGGAGGGAGATAGAGAAGATTAGGGATGGAGTAGGTGAGAATGAAGGGGGCTGGTTTGCAGAGAGGGTGTCGAAAGCTTTAGGGGATGGGACGAACACTTTTTTCTGGTTGGATAGATGGGTAGGAGATGTTCCTTTGTGTAGGAGGTTTGCTCGTTTATTTGATATTACAACAAATAAGCTTAGTACAATGGCGAATATGTATGCCCTTGGTTGGGAGGAAGGTGGTGGGGCTTGGAGTTGGCGGAGACGTTTGTGGGTATGGGAGGAGAAGATGCTAGAGGAGTGTAGGATTTTACTTGATAATGTTGTTGTGCAGCCTAATGTTTTTGACAGGTGGCAATGGAATCCCGACATCCATGATGGATACACAATGAGGGGCGCATACCATGCTCTGACATCTACGGGCACTCACATTCTTGATGCATCAGAAAACCTTGTATGGCATAAATAGGTTCCATTGAAAGTTTCCATTGTCGCTTGGAAATTACTGAAGGATAAACTGCCAACGAAACTCAACCTTCGAAGGCGCGGTATTTTACAGGCCACATACACTTTATGCGTTCCGGGGTGTGACAATGATGATTCTTCAACACATTTGTTCCTTGACTGCGCTGTTTTTGGCTCGATATGGCAGCATATTAGGTCGTGGACTGGTGTGTATTGAGCAGATACTCAAAATATTAGTGACCATTTTCATCGGTTTATTCACTATACATGTCATTCAAAGGCGCGAAGATCGTTCCTTCAACTACTCTGGCTTCTTTGCGTGTGGTTGGTATGGAAGAAATAACAGACTGTTCAATAACATTGAAACACCTATAGATCAGCTCTTAGAAAAAGTGAAATATCATTCTTTGTGGTGGCTAAAGGCCAATAAAACTACTTTTGTGAACGTTTCTCAGAGTTGGTGGTCGGACCCTTTATTTTGTTTGGGTATCGACTGACCTTGTTTTGTAAATATACTCTGTGACAAGTTGATTTTTCTGAGTTGATCCCTCTGGTACACCTTGTACTGAGGGGTCTCCAATGCCGAAGTTAATATATTCCATTTTGATTTTATCAAATTTTTTTTTGAACTAAGAAATAAAAAGTTAGAGATAATGAGTTCAAATCCTGAAAAAATAGTAAGTATTAGGCTAAACTGCATTTTTTGCCTCCTAACTTTCAAAATGTTACGATTTTGGCCCCCTAATAATAAAAAAAGAAATTTTGGCCTCTTTCGTCCCAAAATTACCGAGAAGACGCCACATGTCAAAAACAAAACTAATTACTATCCTTTGTTATTAAAAAGAATATTATAAGAACAAGCTGAGATATATCTAAGAAATATTGAAATTGGAATAAAGAAAAAGTCTTTTTGTTGCAAAAATTAAACTTTATTCCACAAGCTTAATGAGTTTATGATCACATAAAGTAAAGTTCTTATTTTTTTTTCTTTATATTTTGGGGGACTTAACAAAATACAATCACTAGATTAAAAGATAAAAAGGATAGCTATTTCTCTTCAAGAACAAATGGGATGAGATTGGTCTTCATTGGCGGGGGTAGTTGGGAAGTGAGAGGCGCAAGATAGTGGCGTGAATCTCTTCATCATCATTGAAATTTGGCGGAGGGGGGAAATTGAGATCAACGTTTAAAGGCTTTCGAATTGAAGAAGAAATGATAACACAGTCTTCTTCTTCTTCATCAGCAACAAGAACAGAAGAAGAATCAAAATCATTGTGACGATCTTCACCTACAATAACAGGTATAGGAGCAGCAACAGGAACCCTAGGAACATCGGTTGAAGAAGAACCAACAACAACCTTAGATGCTTCAACACTGTTCGCAGCATTGGAAGGTATTGGGAAGTTTGTTATGGCATTGTTCCCACGGTATGAAATGGTTGCTGCATCGTAGGCTCGGGCTGCTTGTTCAGCGGTATCAAAAGTGCCTAACCATCTATATTCTTTTTTCCAAGGGTCTCAAATTTCTGCACCGTATCGGCCATTTTTTGTCTTCCTCACGCCACGGTAACGGAATTCCTGCATTGCACTTTTCACCGATTTTGCTTTCACCTGAACCATTGTTGGCTGATGCAAATACACAAATGAAAAAAGAAATAATGTTAAGCTTTTTTTATATATAATTGAAAATGAATGATCACTTCTAATTAATAGAGAGATATTTAATCTCGTTTCTCACCCTACCTTCTCCTTCAACAATTTATTTTTTCTCTTCTTTTGCTTTCTCTTGTTTGATTTGATTTCTGTGGTATCGAATGCCACTTATACAGTCGTTGATGTTAAGTTACATATAGGAGTGGAAGGGTAAAATTGTTATTTAAAATTTGTGATTTTATATAATTATTTTAAAAATATATACTAATGAATGAGAATTTCTATGGTACATGAACGATCAACATGTTTCGATACAATGCATCAATCTTAAATAAATTATTATACCATAAAAAATTTTAGTATTTTTTAAATATAAAGAATGAGTCAAATGTATTTAATTTGGTTTTGGACTAAATACTTTTTAGTATAATTTCAAAAACTGTAATAATGCAATAATATTAAGTCAAATGTATTTTCCTTAAAAAATATTAAGTCAAATGTATTTAAAATGAATAAATTTATTTTCATACATTTAAAGCAGAAGTGAGTATCATTTAAAAAATTATAATAATTAAATATCATTTATCAAAAGTCTTAGCAAATAATATTTAAAAATTTCTATCCAAAAAATAAAAAACAGGTATAATTGAAATCACTATTATATTTTTTTTATGACACCTTGTCATTTTGTAAGTTTTAGTGTAATTTCTTGCGATTTTTGAGTTCACAGCAAGCCTATTTGACAGGAAAAACAAGAAAATTCTGAAGAAGAGAAAGAAGGTGAAATCGTGTCACGATTCTGAAAAACATGACACGATTGGAAGAGAAAATTTTAAGGATGGTTTTGCCAAGGAATCGTGTCACGTTGGCCAAAACGTGACACGATTTGGAAGATGGATTTTGAAGATGTTTTGTGAGTATAAGGCAAATCGTGACACGATTACTGACAATTATGTCACGATTGGACACATTTTTATTGCCTATTTACGCAGTTTTTGTTTGAGAAACGATGATTACGATTTTTGGAGAGCAAAGTACGATTTTGAGACCTAAAGACTGAAGAGAAAGCCTTCTTACCAACTCAAAGTCAGTTTATGTATGTTTTAATTCTTCCATTGATTATGTTATTCGTAATTTCGATTATGAGTAGCTAAATCTCTTAGAGAGTAGGTCTAAGATGAATTTGATGTAATCCTATTTGAACCATGTTGTTGTGAAACTCTATTTCATGTGAATATCAATCTAGTTTTATTCAATTCAATTGTTCTTAATGCTTTTTATATACTGATAACATATAACATGAATTTGTGAGAATGAATGACTACTGACCATAGCTTTCAACTTAGACCTAGTTGAATTGTTCAAATAAACAGGGTTAGTGTAGGAATGCATAATCGTTTATTTGTGATATTAGGTTAATGTTCTTAAAACCATCGAAAAATATTAGATCACCTTAAGAATTAGGGTTGTAATATGAGAAGAGCGTCCTAAGTCAAGGGATTGATTATGACTATTTTAGTTAACCATCGTGAAAATAGAGAAATATTCATAGGAAATAGGTGCAGTGTACCAAATTGGGGAAATCAGAAGATTCGAAAGAGCTAGTCTCATCTCTCCATATCTTTACCAAACAATCTTATTTTTCTGTTATTTACATTTTATGCACAAAAACCTACTGCCTCGGACACTAAAGGAAATTTACACATCCGAGATAACAACGTTATTGTTAAATTGAGATATATACGGTCCTCGTGAAAACGAACTTATTTTTATTACTTCGATAGAATTAGTACATTTGCTAAATATCTATCAATTTTCAGAGTCTTAATAGTGCATACATATATATATTGTTTCAAGTAATATTATAAAAAGATCAGACCTGTAAGGATTGAGGCAATGAAGTTTTACATAGTTTTTCAATTTATAAATTTGTTTGGGTAAAAATAAAATAAATCATTGAAAATAACAAAAATTAAAATAAAGCTTTGTTAAAAAAACAATTAAAATAAATTTGAAAACAATAAAAGATGAGAACGCAGCAAAACACCACTTAAAGATCGCAAATGACAAAGCATGGTTAAGAACTATCAATCATTTATTAACAGAGGTCACAAAGATGTAGAGATATGCATTAGAGGTGTCAAACGGGTTGGCTCGGCCAAACCCGACCCAATCCAAGAGGCCCGAGTGCATAATTGAGCCAACCCATTTATAATTGGGCCACATATTCTAGAGCCAGCCCGGTATGTGTGGGTCATGGATCAGCCCGACCCGAACCGTTTTAGTTTTTTTTTCTTTTTTTTTAATTTTTATATTTTTATAAATAATTTATTCACTATTTTTTATATACTGTATATTAGTTGCTCATAATCATCTTTTTGCTAATTGCATGGACATATAATTGTACATAATTTTTGCATTAACATTAAATATTAATTAAATTTTAGATTATTCCTTCTATTGAATCAAATTAATAATTTTTTAACTTCGAAATTTTAAAACTTTGAGCTAAATTCATTCATTTTTATTAATAAATTTTAAATTATTTGATGTTTTATTTTCAAAAAATATAGTGTTTTTTTAACAAAAATCAAGTGAAAATATAGATAATGGGCCGGCCCGAAGCCCGATGGGCCAACCCGGACCCATTTCTTTATAGGACAAATGGGCCAGGGTCAAAAAAGCCCGAGTGCATAAAAGTGTAGTTTAGCCTAAATATTAATCAAACAACTAAGACTTAATTGCATAAATGATCCATTAACTTATTTGTTGTTTTTGATTTGGTCCCTTATCTTTAAATTTTTTCAATTTGGTCCCTATGTACAGCTCCGTTAGTGAAGTTAGTCCTCACCGTTAATTTTTTTAATGTATAATGTATGATGTGATTTTAACGACTTGATTGTAGGTCCATTGTATCTAATAGTGCACCGTCACCATATAATTTTTTTTTTTACTTTTCATAATTTTCCATCTTCTTCTTTCTCCTGGCGTCTTCATCATTCATCATCTTCCTTCTTCTTCTCCCTCAAAAAAATTTCCGAAACCTAAAAAACACAATCAACAACAACATTCTTGAGGAATTGTATCAATAACAAGTGCAAACCAATACACAAATACAAATCATAGGTCTGAAGACTAATCCTTTTTCATTCAAAACTGAAGAAAAACTAGAAAACTTTAATCAAAGAGTGAGAATCCCATATCATCATCTTCCTCCTCTTCCGCGACCTTTTCTTCTTACTTTATGGTAGCATAGGAATCATCAGCTGGTGTAGCACCTCCTGCGGGAGCAGCAGCACCACCACCACCTCCAACAAAAACTGCACCACCCACGACCACCTGGAATACAACAGAGGAAGGAGAGATGGGAGAGTAAGAGGTCTGAACACAACCGGAGGAATCAACAGCGAGAACAGAGAAATTTGGTTCTGGAAAATTTCGGATTTGGAAAAAATTCAACACAAAAATCGAATAACAACAATATAGAATTCGGATAAAAAATTAAATTCGGATATGGAAAAATTCAACACAAAAATCGTGCATCAACAACAGACCCAATAACAACAACAAATATTTTTTATTTTTTTTATCTCAGACATGGACGAATACAGATATGGAAGAAGGAAGAATTAGGGTTTTCAACAAAAATTTGGGGCTTTCAATTTCAATTTTGATTATTAATTAACCCAATTTCAATTTTCACATTCACACAACATGTTTAATTTGAACAACAAGAGAACAATGAAGATGATGAAAAAGGAGCAAAAGGAAGAAGATGTTGAAGATGAAGTTGGAGTTGGATGAGATTGTGAAGAATGTGAACAATGAATAAATTGATGATTATGAGCTTTTTTAAATGTTTTTACACTGTTTTTTGTTTTGTTTTGGGTTTGGTGTTGATGATATATGAAGATGAAGAAGACAATGAAGGAAGAAGATGAAGAAAGTTGAAAACAATTAGGTGGTGCTGGTGCACGATTATATACAGTAGACAAACATGATCTAATGGTTGTATTTTCAAAAAAATATCAAAACGGTTTAAACTAAACATAATGAGGTCTATGGTGTACTATCTACCATGTTGGTCTATTATAGATATTTGAGGTTAAAATTAACGGAACGGGACTAACTTCACTAATGAAAGTGTACATGAGGGACCAAATTGGAAAATTTTAAAGATAAGGGACCAAATCAAAAACAACAAATAAGTTAAGGGATCATTTATGCAATTAAGCCAACAACTAATTACTATCATTTTGTCAAAAACAAAAATAATTAGAATTATGCTTTTACCCAACAAGTTTTGCTCATTCCCAACTGAAATGACCAAAAAGCTCCTGCGTGAGTTAACTTACGCTGCATGAGTTAACTCATGCAGAGTTCCTGTATTTGTACAAAACCCATCAGTCCAAACTCCAAACACCATTTTCTTTCCCTCCACCTCCAAAAATCCAAAAAAGTGCAATTTTTTGAGTCAAAATCTTCATTCCAAATCATTGAAAATCGCAGGAAGCAAGTTTCTACGCTCATCAAGCATCAAATATCAGGTAATGTATCACATATTCTCATTAGTTTTTGCTGGTTTTTTAGATTGGTTCATCGGTTTTGGGTATGAAGATGCAGGGATCAGCGTGAGTTAACTCACGTAGTTGGCAAGTCTGCGTGACTTAACTCACTTATGAGTAATTCCTCAGCGTGGCTTAAGTCACGCAACAGTAGTGCCCTGGTTTTTGAATTTTTGCGCCACTTTTTTTTTCTTTCTTAGCTTGTTGCACAAGTAATTTATTTATTTTCCCTTGTTATTTTGTTATTCAATAGATATAGAGTGATATGGTTGAAAATGTGGTGGATGATGACATTGAACCGAAACTGACCAAATTAAAATTGAAGCTTTCGACGTAGGCGTAGGTTCCGGCGTTTCTTTCGGCTATGTAAAACCAACCGTAAATGTGAATTTGAAATTCAAAATTCCCTTTCAAGTTCACATTGAAGAAAAACCTAAACCGATACCTACCGGTGTTGGCAAAGTTTGCGGTATTGAAGGAGACAACAACTCATTTTTTTAAAGACGGAGAGAGCGAGATGAGTTACTTGGTTGGATTCTTGACAAGAGGCAAGGGCTGGATTTACTAATTCTATAGATAAATCTAGTTTGAAAAGCCATACTTGACGATGCAATGTGAAAGGAGTGGTGAATACAAGCCACCTAATACTAGGAAGAAACCGAACCTTGAAGGCACAGGCTCAAGGAAATGTGAATGTTCGTTTAGGTTGAAAGGTTTCTTTGATAAGGATACAAAAGATTGTTGGATTGCAATGCTTTGTGGAATTCACAAAAATATTTAACATTTTTCCATTTTAGGTCAAATTCATGTAGTTTAATTTTGGACTAAATACATTTCATTTATATTTGAAACCGAAGTGATTATCATATAAAAAATTGTAATAACTAAATATTTTTTTTGAAGAAGCTAAATTAGCCCATTCAAATTGGCACCGGAGGAAATCGAACTTAAGATCTTAAGTAGGAGCACACTCCTAAGTCTCAAGTTAATACCACCAGATCAACTCAAGTAGACTAATAACTAAATATTATTAACTGAAATGTATTCAGAATAAATACATTTGAATTGGGCGTGAGCATCATTTAAAAAATTATAATAACTTAATCATTTATCAAAAGTCTCGGTCAATAACATTTAAAAATTTCTCCACTAAAAATAAAAAAAAAAACATTTAAATTTTTTAGAGTTTGTTCTTATTGATAAGAATTACGGTTGATCATTTGTCCAGAGACTAAGACATAAGAAGTAACAAGAAAAGGATTAAATTTCACTTGGATCGACCAGGTGGTATAGGCTTGAGATTTGAGAGTGTGCTCCTCTTCGAAGTTTAAAGTTCGATTCTTTCCGGTATCAATTTAGGTGGCTAATTTAGCTTTTTTTAGAAAAAGAAGTAAAAAGATTCCTAAGAGCTTTAAGAATTGAAGTTTTATCTTTGCAAAATGGTATGAATAAGTGGGGTGAGAGAGGAAATAGAGAACTTTGCTAAGTGCAATATTTCTATTGATCCAAGAGAAAATAATTGAGTTAACGCTAAAAGCTTGAAGAACATATATATATATATATATATATATATATATATATATAAGAGGAATGCTAGCAACACACTTTCTAACACATTCTATTTGATTGGTTAAAATTTACATGGGTCCCACCAAATCATGTGGGTCCCATATAAATTTAGTTGGTCCCATGTGAATTATAACCAATCAAAGAGAGAGTGTGTGTGTTAAAAGATGTGTTGCTAGCATTTCTCACGTATATAATAAATCCTCACTATAAAGTATTAAATATTGTTTCTATATCAATTTTGAGAGCGAGATTTCCCGCAAAAGCTTTCTTGTGCAACAAGTTAACTACTTCTAAGGTGAGGCAAATACAGTCTTTCATGTATAAATCATCATTAGCCCTTTAAGATCATGCTTGGCATTATATTGGCTAATATATCAAACCGAACCTGTGAAATAATCTTGAATTTAAAGTTAGTCACTGCCATTGGTCTAAACTTGTCGACCGAGTCTGCATTTGGAACCTTTGAGATAAGAAAAGGAGTATTAGAATTCCTATTTGGCATAAACCATCATGAGGAGAAGAGTTGTCTTACTACATTGATTACATCATTATTGATTATGTCCTAGTAAGCTTTAAATAAAAAGGCTCCAAAGCCATTTTGGCCAGGAGCACCACCTTATTCATAGCAAAAACAATATGATGTATTTCTTCATTTGAAGGAATCATGGTAAGTTGTTAATCTAGTCACCAACAAGCTTTGGTATGAGTATAAGTATAACTTCATCCACCAATTTATTTCCCTAAAAAAAATTGTTCGTAGAAAATAAAGCATTAAAATGACAGATTAACCATGTGCCCAGTATAACTTCGTTAGGCTCACTGATAATTGTGGCACCATATATTATCAAATTTTGATGTCAAATTTGACTCAAAATATAAGATCTATCTTTTTTTCTTCTCTTTTTTTGGAATACTTGGCTCCGGTCAAAATAGGGAGATGAAAACATTAAAGCAAAAAATCTTGCCATAGTTTATCAAATTTTACTCATAAACTAATCTTATGCTTGTATATCTAGGAGGAATGAAGAAAGACATTATTTTAGCATCTTATAATTAATTAGTAAGTAGTAATGAGTGTTTCTGAATATACTTTATTATAAGATTTGTTTATTCAAAAATCTATAAAATAAATCACAACCATGTTTTTTTTAATTTATGAAAATAGTTAATTTTTAAAATTAAAAATAATATCTGATTTTATTTTAATTTTACTAAATAGCTTTAATTGGTGAAATCTACTTTAAATTACACTGTATAACTTTAATAATTTTGACCATTCTTTTGACTTGGTCCATTGCATTGGGGGACCATGAACCAACTAAAAACTCTTGAATTTCCTGCGGAATTGTCTGGGAAGACACTGAAATTTCCGCAGGAAACCTGTTTCATGGGGAATTTGTTAAGGATTATGGTTCCTAGGTAATACTTTCGTGGGTAATTGTTTCCTGAGGGTTTTTGGATCTGCAGGAAAGCTTCCTGCGAATATCTCCGCACGAAATATTATTAAATCCGCAGCTAAAGTTTGGTCATTTTTAAAGAGTTTACCTGCCCGTAAGCTTGTTTACTGCGAACAAACTACAGGAAAATTCGCAGCAAATGACGCATGAAAATCCGTAGGAAATGAATTCAAGAGTAAAAAAAAAAAAGCTGGTAAATCTGTAGCTCAGGCATTTAAATTTATTTAATTTAATAAAAGATAATACACTTCAAAGCGTTCTATTTATTTAAATCAAAAAAGGTACAATTTCTCTAAACATTTTAATAATTAGAATGTGTTACAGGAGACAAAGCAAACTAGTTGCACTACAACTATACCTAGGCATACATTATAACGCCCACACTAAACGTATCTAGAAATTTAGCATGTGCATTATCTTTAGTACTGGATACAACAATACCGGTTCGTACAATCAACAATATATTACTGCTCGTCCAAAACATATAAAGTACATCCTCAAAGTCCATATCATCTTGCAACGGGTACGAACGAGCGCTTGCTGAATATCCATCCGGCTACAAGCTTGCCAAAACCTGCTAACCAACCTGCTTATCTAAAACAAAAAGGGTTGGAATGAGACATAATGTCTCAGTAAGTTCTACCTAATCCTAGGTTGTAGGTAACCTCAAGGAAAACCCAGGGTTACCACGTGTCTACAATTCAACCTTCCGGTTGTCTATACTGTGTGTGGGTGATGCTTATCTAGACGACCGTGCATGCTAGATCCGTCGTAGATTCTTCTTAACTTAGGTCAGGTCCTCTCATACTTATACGTGTGATGGAGGTTAAGGGTACCTAAGACCGCTATACTAAGATACGGAAACCGCATCATAGTTTGAACATAACTCATTCATGACACGATCCTAAGCCGGACGATCGGGTAATCCTAAAATCGTCAACGGTGTACTTCAAGCTCTTGTCTCGCTACTTAACTTATAGATGTAATGCAATATCTCATAATCGTATCATACTTCTATAACTCGTTATATTGCATAGGCTTGCACATCTTGTGACATAACATAACTCATAAAACTTGATGCATGATTCATTCATATTAAGTTAGAGGTTAGCGTTGAACAAACATAAATATCTTGGTTCATTTTACGGAGTGTATCGGGTGGAGTAACCCCGAGTACAATCCCTTACATGACCGATGAAAACCTAGCTGAGGCACATCAGACTCCCTCAGTGTCGTGCGGGCCTACCTTGCGGAGCGTGTCTCGTCCCCCTGGCGTAAACCTCTCGTATCCCCTTGGCATGGATAACGGAGAGACACGACACCTACATCTTGTTTATAGTCTTAAATATACATGATAACTTAACTTACTTATTATTACCACGAGTTCGTGATGTACTCGTATAACGGTAATATAATGATAGAATTTTGGCAAGTGTACCAAAAGCTATCGAAGTAATAAAATAAGTTCGTATCCACGAGGACTGTATTAATCTCAATTTGGAAATAAAGTAAATATTTAGGATGTATATATTATTTTGTAAAATATAGGTAGTAGATTTGATTTGATTGCATAAAATTAAATAACAGAAAATATAGATTCGGTTAGAAAATATAGATTCAGTTAGAAAATATAGATTGGTTTAGAAAATATGAAGAGAGATGAGATCAGGTCTTTCAAATCATCTAAGTTCCCTTAATTGGTATACTGCACCTATTCTTATGAATGATTTTCTAGTCCCACGATAGTTAACAAAATAGCCCTAATCAATCCCTTGACTTAGGACCCTCTGTAACAACCCGTTCACCCAACAGCGTAATCATAGAGATAATTATATCAGAGTATTTCAGCAACGGAGTATTACACTACTTTTCAAAATTTCATAAATAGGAATAAACTATTTATTTCAAAACAACATAAATTCTCATAAACTGCAGCGGAATAAATCTTCAAAAATTATCATTCAACGTCAACATAATCCTGGCACAAAGGCCTCAACAGTTATAAAATATTATTTTCAACAATAATAAACTCTCACGACATAGTCTTTTCATAGATAAGATACATAAAAGAATAAGGAAACATTCGCGACGACCCCCATCCTAATATGTATCAGAGCCCTAGACATAGAGCCAATCATCCTACTAATCTTCGTTACCTGCAAGTTACCCATAGGGAAGACAACATTTTCAAGCAGAAGGGGTGAGATACACGATCAATAATAAATATATATAATTCATCAAATCAATGAAACAACAACATCTTACAACAGGCATTATTCAATTCATATATAATGTGAATAAATATACACATATATAATATCAACATAATTATCTTCAACAACATTAAACAACAGCAACAACAATGTCATTATCAGCGATGAACACCAATGACATGACCGACGACAACGACTACGACAATGCGACATCGACAACGACAAATGCATTATGCATGTGGTACCATTTTACGCGCGTTGAATGCTAAACATTCCAGGGCATAAGCCCCCAACAGTTGGATGGTTAAAGCATCCCAGGGCATGAGCCCCCAATAGGTGAATGATGAACATTCCAGGGAATAAGCCCCCAAAGGGTGTGAATGCTAAGCATTCCAGGGCATAAGCTCCCAACAGTTGTGAGTATGCAAATGGACTCGACTTGTGTATTTCAACATACAACTAGGACAACATCAACATCAACATCTAGCATGCATAATCAACTATGACATACTTTACGACTACAACCGAAAAGGACTCGACCAAATTCTTACAACAAGGTTCACCAATAGGTGCACAATTTCACTTAAATCATTCATTTTCAAGCAATAGGAAGTTTCTATAAGGTTTAGTACCTAATCAGGGGTTATACAGCTTTAACATAAGCATTTTGGAGTACCCGGACGGGCCTCCTTAAGTATGAACCAAGGTCAAAATGCGGCTGATAAAAGCCTTCTTCGCTTAAGCGAAGGCCTCTTCGCTTAAGCGAGCAAAACGCCGGGAGGGAGGGTGACTTCGCTTACGAGTTCGCTCAAGGCTCGCTCAAGCGAACAGTCTCGGCTAGGTTCTGGGCAACTACCTTGAATGATCGCTTAAGCGACGGGAAGTTCGCTTAAGCGAACGGTTGTATGGGCAGAGTAAATCCTCCAATTCTCTAACCCTAAATCATCCAAAAACCCAATTTTGATCCCTGATTACCCAAAACGTGTAAGCACAGATGTTTATGGGTTCAGTATACAACATAGACAACAAAACAACACTGAAACAGGCAATCAACAACACAATTCATCCATTTTAGAAATTACACAAAACTTCTAAAACCTAGAAAACCAAGAACACCACAATTCACAAATTTTCAGAATTATATACATTATTAGTGAAAGGAATCCAACCCTTACCTTAACTCAGCAACAATTGAAAACCTACAACAATTTTTGATTCCTTCCTAGCTCTTCTCCTAGCCTCTTGGTCTTTCTCCTCTTTCTCTCAAAAACTCTCTTTTTTTCTCTACTGTACGTGAAAATGTTTTGTCTGACTCTTTCCTTACTAACTCCCAAAGCATAACCCCCTTTTCTTTCCATTAACTCCCACTTATTCCACATAATTACAATTAATCCCCCTTAATTCTAAATAAATATTATTACTACTTATTTCTATTTTTCATATTTTATTTAAATAATAAAACAACTAAATAATTAAAATAACACATATCATATATTTCACATAGAATCATATATATATATATATATATATATATATATATATATATCAAATAAGTCATGCAAAATCATATAAACAATATTCAAACATCATTTAAAAATAATAGAATTAAAATGAGGTGTTACACCCTCTTCTCTAACTACAACCCCTAATTCCTTAGGTGGTCTAATAATCGTCGAAGGTTTTAAGAACGTAAACCTAATATCACTAACAAACGATTATCCATTCCTAGACTAACCATGTTTATTAGAACAATTCAATTAGGTCTAAGTAGAAAGATATGGTCATTAGTCATTCATTCTCACTAAATCATGTTTATATTTGATCAGGATATAAAAAGCATTAAGAACAATTGAATTGAATAAAGACTAGATTGTCATTCACAATAAATAGAGTTTCACAGCAATGTAGATCAATTAGGGTTACAAAGAATCATCTCAGACCTAACCTCTAAGAGATTTAGATACTCATAATCGAGTTTACAAATAGCATAATCAATGGAAGAATTAAAATATACATGAACTGGTTACAAGGTGATGAAATCGCCCCTGCAGTCGTCTTCAGGTCTCAAAATCACACTTTCTCTCTCCAGGATTCTTCACCCTTGTTTATAAAAACAATTAAGCTTAAATAGGCAACAACTGCTCCTAAAATTGTGGCACGATTTAAGTAAATCGTGGTACATTTCTGCCTTGTGTAACAAACCACCCAAATTAGGGTTTCCATAATCGTGTCATGTTTTTGCCATCGTGACACGTTTTCACCAATGTCGAATGCATGTTTTTTGAGAGCTTCAAATCGTGACATGTTTTACAGTAATCGTGACATGATTCCATTTCTTTAGTTTTTCTTGTTTTTCTTGCTGCTTAAGCTTGCTTGTGAACTCAAAATATCATGAAAATAACTACATAGAATCACTTACTTAACTACATAATAGAGACAAGATATAAAAATAAAACAAAGTAGAAGTACACATTCTTCTTACTTGTAGTGAGAAGCTGAAAATCCAGTGAAAAAGACCCTTGTACATGTGCTATCAACCGTGGAATCAACCCGCTTAGCCCATGTCTTTAATGCTTGTTGTAATGCTTCAGAAACTTCTAATTTGTCATAGACATGATTACCTTCCTGAAAGTAATTTCTACAGCAAGAATGAAAATTGATAGTAGTTAGCCTTTGAGAAGAAAGAGTGCAGAGATTCGACATGGTTTGCGGTGGTGCATAAAGATTGAGGAGCGTTTTCGTTTTTTAGATTTGAGAAGCGTTTTCGTTTTTTAAATTTGAGAGTGTTTATACGTTTTTGAAATTTGAGAAAACAATTTTTTATTCTTTTAAATATGAGAAAACTAATTTATTTATAAAAATGAAATAAAAATATGAATTCTTATTAGCAATTTTCATTCGGGCCAATTTAATCTCCGGTGAAAGTAAAATCTAAGTAGTCCTTGACATTTTTATATCACAAATTAGTTCATGACTCAATTTTATAGACGGACTAACTTATCCTCCAAATAAAAATGTCAAAGACTATTTTAGATTTTATTTTTATCAATGAATAAATTGATCGGTTTAAAAATTATCAAGAACCAAATGAATCTTCACTAAAAATGACATAATAGTGTCATATTTTTATATTAATTATAAGCCATTAATCGTCAACTATAAATTATAGGCTTTCCTAAAAAAAACAAAAAATTATATGCTATCAACTAGCTAAATAGCTATCCGCTCTTTTATTAAACAAAGCCTCTATTATTGCATGGGACTTGATTGTCCTTTTTTTATATAGTTATTTCAGGAATCTAATTGTCTACTTTTAAATATAAGAGATAAAATAATTAAACTAACTTGGCACTCGCTCAATAAATATGAAGGTGTTCTACTCATATGATTTTTAGGCCTTTCGATTAATATTTGTGTTCTAATGTTATGTTATATCTCAATATTTTAATATTGAATATGAACAAAAAAAAATATATCAATGACAATTGACCGTAATAATTTGACATTTAAATTGGATATGTGTTGATTTGAACTAAAATCTAAAATTACAGGGTCCATACTTGATAACTAAAATTAAGAAATTCAAAATTCAATGAAAAAAGGAAAAATTAATATAAACAAACCGCAGGAAAATCCGCAGCAAATGAGATATGAAAAACCGCAGTAAACTCCGCAGAAATACATTTCTTTCGGAAACGCAGGAAAATCCTCAGCAAAATAAACGTTACCTGCGGATATTCCTGTGGAAACTAGATCCACCGGAAACTTCGTATGGCCCAGGTTATCCGAAGCAAAATCCTCAAGTATTCCTGCGGATAAATTTACGCATGAAAGTCCGCAGGTAAAACGAGAGTTTCTAGTCGTGTGACAAGTCAAAGATCTTCCAAACATCTTCAAGGCAAGTAAAATTCAGAGTTAAGAGTAGATGCTAACCATGATAAAAACATGAAATGATGTGGCGGTAAAAACTACATCATAATGTTTTAACCGCATGGAATCAGATTAAATTTGTTAAGAAAATAATTAGAATTGAACTGTATGTTATTTTAATATTTAGATTATATATATTTTTTTCAAAAACAACTACAATCAATTTGAGAAATCATTTATCATTTGGCATGTTCAAACTCTTGTATTAAAAAAACTAACATAATTTTAACTTTGTTCATAAAAAAAAATCAATCAGTGTTCATAAACAAAACATAATTGTCACTCGAGATTGAATATGATCCGTTGACATTGTAAACATATTTGCAGTGCCAAAAAATCCAATTCAAATATACATTTTTTGAAGAACAAATCAAATATACATGTAACTTCAGAAATAGTTACTAAACACATTAAAATTTAGGATGTTAACAGTTTTTTTTTTTAGGCAAAAAGAGAAATATATAAATAAAAATAAAGATCCTTCAAAAAAAAAATTTAAATAAAAAGTTACAGAGACGAGAGGGACATTAAACATGACTCAGGTACAACCCAACTGGGAATAAATCATGAAAACTACAAATTAGATAGACCAACCCTAATCAATCCTAACAAAACAATCACTTGTTACGAGCGCAACTCAACGAACCCGTGTACGGGCACAAAATCATGTTACAAAAAAGTGATGAAGAGTAAGCGTCTGTAGGATCAAACAAGGTTCATAACTGACGAATAGATTGACTGTCAACACAGTATCAAGATCCACGAACCAACAATCCCTGTAGTGCATATTATTGTGCACAAACTTTAAACGACTATAATTTAGAGACAGTATCATTTACTGAAATGATTGATCCACGTCTCTAAAAATATTTATTTATCTTAAAATAGATTAACGTGTAGTGCATATTTAATTATTAAGGGATGAAGTTTTAATTCAAACATCTCAGAGGGGAGGGGGTATAAAATTTACTTTTCAAGTGAGGGAGGTATATATTTTAACATAAAAGGGGAGTAGAGTGTAAATCAAATTTCTTTTAGGGGAAGAGAGTGTAATTTACTCTATACTTTATTATAAGATTTGCTTATTCAAAAAGCTATAAAAATAAATCATAATCGATTATTTTTTAAGAAAACAATTGATTGCTAAGATTACAAATAATATATGATCTTACTTTAATCACATAATAGCTTTAATTGGGGAAATATAATTCAAATTCAAAGTATAATTTTAAAATAAGTTTGACCGCTCTTTTGACTTGGTCGGTGAGAATAATAAATGCATATTTGACCGTTATTTTGACTTAGTCCGTGAGAATAATAAATGCATAACCCAATGTAAATCTTGGCTTATAAATGTCATGCTCATATCAACCAATTTTTGCAATACAACGCTTCTTTCACCATTATACTATCATGTTTTCTCTTGCGTTTCTTTTCTCACCATGGGAAACTTGGTCCTTGCACCATGAATTTCCTGCTAAGGTTTTTGTCTTGACGGTGAATTCTCTCCTATCAAAAAACACCATTCTTGTTTTTCTCCCCCCACACCCAATGACTCAAACCCACTCCCCCTCATTCTCAAATTTTTCAACATCTCAGCCCCAAATCTAGAAAATCTCATATCTCTCAACCTTTCAACCAAACCCATAAAATGTTTTGAAAACTTCCACCGATAACCTAATCACCATCACCACTCACCACCTTATCATTCTCTTTCAAATGCTTCAAAATACACTTCATTGCAAACTTAAACTCCTTCAACCTCCATTCAATCAAAATCTTTTATTCCTTTAAAACGATCCAAAAACCTCCAAAAGGATTTATTTATTTTTGTTATTGTATTTTTTACTTTGAATTTCAAGAGTAGCTACAAATTTATTAGCCCATAAATTAAACCTAAAATTAATCAATTTCCTCAAAACAAAATAAACAGGCATGGTCATTACATGAGACTAGTTAATCATGTATTGGAAAATAACAACCTCGTGTTGGTTAGATAAAACCACCACAAACCCATAACTAGCATATATGGGCATAATCGTTTTTTGGTCCTGTAGATGTTGAATATATTAGGCTGGTGGAAGAATCTGTTTGACTGAATTTAGTTACTGCAAATTTTTGTGCTCATTTTGGAGATGGATCACAACTTGAATCTTTATTTATTTCACCATGTATCTTACAATTTATAATAACACTACAAGAAAAAGCAAAATTAGAGAGGGAAATTAATGATGGAAAAAATAAAATTCCTCACAAATTCTTTGGTCGCAAAATTTAGTGACGGAATTAGAGAGGGATTTCAGGTTTTCCCTCTCTAAAATTCCCTCACTAATTTTTAGTTTTTTAGTAGTGTAAGATTTGATATAAGATTTAAAAAATGAGCATCATTAGCTGGAATTGTTGAGATCTAGGGAGTCTGAATGCACTTCCTAATTTCAAATACTTTAGTTCAGTAATATAAGTTGGATGCTCTCTTTCTAAGTGAGAGACTAGTCCATGTAAATAAAGTGAATTTTATTCGTTTCTTGCTTGGTTTTGATAATTGCACTCCAATTGCGTAATTCATTTAATTGTACTATTTTAAATTATTCCATCAATTCTACAATGGAAATGCTAAAGAGGTGAATGAATTATGGCCCCAAAAGTTGAAAAAGAGGAAATTTGCAATAGAAAAATGAAAACGAGAAATTTACAGAACAAGAAAACAGAAAATTCAAAGAGAACGAAGAAGAAATCTTAAAAAAACTGAAGAATCAACAAAGATGAAGATGAATTCACGAATAGTTCAATAAGAAAATGCGGAAAAAACGCAAGAAATTGTTGAGAAATGATGAAGAAAAATAATGAAAAACGCAACAGAAGATAAAACGGTTACAAATCGTAACTAACTATCTCTTAGAGAGAGCTTTGATATCATAATATAAGATGAATGATAGGGGAAAATATTTCATTGAACTGATAACATAATACAACAAGTATATATACACGGTTAGTATTGCACTATCACTTATCAAGTACTACTCTAGAATTAAGCCATGGTATATGTATTGAAACTTGTTTGAGCTAAGAAATAAAAAGTTTGAGGAGTTGGTTTGAAGCTAGATGAATGAATATATTAATTCAAGAATTAATTACTATCATCTGCTATTAAAAAATTGTATATAAGAACAAGCCATGGTATATGTATTGAAAATTGAATACATAAAAAAAAAAGGTCTTTTTGTTGCAAAAATTAAAGTTTATTCCACAAGCTTAATGAGTTTAGGATCACATGTAAAGTTTTTTTTTTCCTATATATTTGGGGCCTTAACAAAATACAATCACTAGATTAAAAGATAAAAAGGATAGCTAATTCTCTTCCGTCTTCAAGAACAAATGGGATGAGAGTGGTCTTCATTGGTGGGAGTAGCAGCGGGGAGTGAGAGGCATAAGGTAGTGGCGCGAATCTCTTCATCATCATTGAAATTTGGTGGAGGGGGGAAATTGAGATCAATGTTTAAAGGTTTCTGAACTGAAGAAGAAATGATTACACAATCTTCATCTTCATCATCAACAGAAGAAGAATCACATTCGATGTGACAACCTTCAGCAGCAACAACAGGTCTAGGAGTAGGAACAGGAACCCTAGAAACAATGGTTGTAGAAGAACAAACAACAACCCTAGATGCTTCACCAATACTACTCATAGCACTAAAAGCATTGTAAGGTATTGGGAAGTTTGTTATGGCATTGACCCCACGGAATGAAAAGGCTGCTGCATCATAAGCTTGAGCTGCTTGTTCGGCCGTATCAAAACTGCCTAACCATACACATTTTCTTCTACGTGGGTCTCGAATTTCTGCACCGTATCTGTGTTTTCGCTTCCTCACGCCGCGGTAACAGATCTCCTTCGCTGCACTTTTCTCCAGTTCTGCTCTCACTCGAACCATCATTAACTGATGCAAAAAAAATGAAGAAAAAAAATAAGGTTAAGTTTATTTATATGTATAATTGATGAAAATGAATGATAGCTTATGAAAAGAGATATTTAATCTCGTTTCTTCACCATACCTTCTCTCTCAACAAAAAAATCAATTTGTTTTGTTTGATTTGATTTCTTTGGTACTGAATGACACTTTATATAGTTGTTGATGGTTACTTAGCATATAAAATATTTAGTATTTTTTTTTCAGTATAAACAAAGAGTCAAATGTATGTAGTTTAATTTTGTGAATTTAATTTTTTGACATATTTATCTATTTTTTGAAATAAAAAATATTTGTCTATTTGATTTTAATGATAAAATTAAAGAAGTTACATGAAATATGGTGTCGGTGGAAAGTCATTTGACTTACGTGATTTATGTAGTCGGTTTAAAGTCGTTTAACTTTATATTAAATCGCGATTTGATATAAGGTTTTTGCATTTTGGTCTTCAGAAGCTGTGTTTCCTTGTCTTTGGTTGTAGTGATGTAATTCACGTGAACTGTGTATTTTGATTGGCTTATGTTTTGGGAACTACGTGTGTCAGGAATAAGGTCTTATCAATTTAATTCAGTTTCTTTGTCTTTTCCATTAAAAAAAACTCTTCATTTTTTTTAAGACGTTAAACTAGTATAGTCAAATTGATATCTAAAATAATCGAACCTGTGACCTTGAGAAAGAGCACATTCTTAGGTCTTAGTTCAATAAATCTTTGAATCAATAGTTATAAAAATAATTTAATACTTTCTTGGATTTTAAATATAAAACAGTCAAATGTATGTAGCTTTATTTTAGACTAAATATATTTTACTTTTTACTTATATTTAAAACGGAAATGGGTATTATTTTTTAATAAACTAATAACTAAATATAATTTAAAATCCTTTATCAAAAGCTTTGAATCACTTTTCATTACATGTTTATCCATTTGTTTTCTGAAGAGAAGGGTAAAATTGGTATTCGAATTTTGTGAATTTAATTTTTTGACATATTTATCTATTTTTTTAAATAAAAATATATGTCTATTTGATTTTAATGATAAAAAATAAAGAAGTTACATGAAATATGGTGTCGGTGGACTATGTTTTGTGAACTACGTGTGTCGCAAATAAGGTCTTATCAATTTAATTCAGTTTCTTTGCCTTATCCATTAAAAAAAAAACTCTTCAATTAATCTTTTTTTAAGACGTTAATCTAGAATACTCAAATTCATATCCTTTATCAAAAGCTAGTTATTAGTTTATTATTTTTTAATAAACTAATAACTAAATATAATTTAAAATCCTTTATCAAAAGCTTTGAATCACTTTTCATTACATGTTTATCCATTTGTTTTCTGAAGAGAAGGGTAAAATTGGTATTCGAATTTTGTGAATTTAATTTTTTGACATATTTATCTATTTTTTTAAATAAAAATATATGTCTATTTGATTTTAATGATAAAAAATAAAGAAGTTACATGAAATATGGTGTCGGTGGACTATGTTTTGTGAACTACGTGTGTCGCAAATAAGGTCTTATCAATTTAATTCAGTTTCTTTGTCTTATCCATTAAAAAAAAAACTCTTCAATTAATCTTTTTTTAAGACGTTAATCTAGAATACTCAAATTCATATCCAAAATAATCGAATGTGTGACCTTGAGAAGAAGCACATTCCTAAATCTTAGTTCAATTAATCTTTAAATCAGTAGTTATAAATTTTATTTAGTAAAAATTATTTAATACTTTCTCGGATTTTAAATATAAAACAGTCAAATGTATGTATCTTAATTTTAGACTAAATATATTTTACTTTTTACTTATATTTAAAATCGAAATAAGTATTATTTTTTAATGAATTAATAACTAAATATTATTTAATACCCTTTATCTAAAGCTTTGTATAACTTTTTTTATGTTTATCCATTTGTTCTCGTAAAGGATGGGTAAAATTGGTATTCAAATTTTGTGAATTTAATTTTTTAACATATTTATCTATTTTTTTAATATAAAAAAATTGTCCTTTTGATTTTAATGATAAAAATAAAAAAGATTACGTGATACACGTTGTCAGTGTAAAGTCGTTTTACTTTATATTAAATCACAACTCCTTATGAGGTTCTTGCATTTTGCTCTTTTGAAGTTGTGTTTCTTTGTCTTTGGTTGCGGTGATGTAATTCTCGTAAACTGTGTTATTTGATTGGTTTATGTTTTGTGAACTTCTTGTGTCGAAAATAAGGTCTTATTGATTTAATTCAGTTTCTTTAGCTTTTTCATTAAAAAAACACTACAATTAATCTTCTAAAAAGTTAAACTAATCCAGCCAAATTGACATATGAGATAATTGAATATTTTACTTTGAAAAGGAGCACACACTACCTGATGTTAGTACAATTAATCTTTGAATCAATAGTAAAATAAATTATTATTTAATAAAAAATATTTAATATTTTCTGGGGTTTAAAATATAAAACAGTCAAATGAAATGTATTTAGTTCTTTTTTTAAACAAAGGAAGATGTAGTCAAAAATATTTAATTTTAGACTAAATACATTCTACTTTTTGCTTATATTTAAAACCTAAATGAGTATTATTTAAAATAATTAATAACTAAATATCAATTAATACCCTTTATCAAAAGCTTTGAGTTACTATTGTTTATTTTTACATGTTTATCCATTTGTTTTCGGATGGGAAGGGTAAAATTGGTATTTAAATTTTGTGAATTTAATTTTTTAACTTTTTTTTTGAATAAAAAAAGAATCGTATTTATCTATTCTTTTAAATAAAAATATATTTTTCTATTTGATTTTAATGATAAAACTTAAAGAAGTTATGTGATATATGGTGCGGTGCAAGTCGTTTTACTTACATGATATATGTTGTCGGTGTAAAGTCGTTTAACTTTAAATTAAAGCGCAACTCGTTATGAGGTTCTTACAGTTTGGTTGTTTGAAGTTGTGCTTCCTTGTCTTTGGTGTAGTGATGTAATTCACGTGAACTATGTATTTTGATAGGCTTATGCTTTGTGAACTACATGCGTCGGAAATAAGATCTTATCAATTTAATTTAATTTTTTTTTTGCATTTTCCATTAAAAAAACTCTTCCATTAATCTTTTTTTAAAGATGTTTAACTAGTCTAACCAAATTGATATCTGAAATAATCGAACCCGTGACCTTGAGAAGGAGCATACTCCTAGATTCCAATTCAATTAATCTTTGAATTATTTTAGTTATAAAAATATTTAATACTTTCTCGGCTTTTAAATATATAAGAGTCAAATGTATATAACTTAATTTTAGACTAAACATATTTTACGTTTTACTTATATTTAAAACTGTAATGAGTATTATTTTTTAAAAAAGTTAATAAATAAATAGCATTTAATACCCGTTATCAAAAGCTTTGAATCGATTATTTTTACATGTTTACCCATTTGTTTTTTTAAGGGAAGGGTAAAATTGGTATTTAAATTTTGTGAACTTAATTTTTTAACATATTTATCTTCTTTTTTTTAAATAAAAAGTTATTTTTCAATTTGATTTGAATGATAAAAACTAAAGAAGTTATGTGATATATTGTGTCGGTGCAAGTCGTTTACTTACATGATATATGGTGTCGGTGTAAAGTTGTTTAACTTTATATTAAATCGCGACTCGTTATGAGGTTCTTGCATTTTAGTTTTTTAAAGTTGTGTTTCCTTCTTGTCGTTGGTTGTAGTGATGTAATTCACGTGAACTGTGTATTTTGATTGGCTTATGTTTTGTGAACTACATGTGTCGGAAATAAGGTCTTATCAATTTAATTCAATTTCTTTTCCTTTTCCATTAAAAAAAGCTCTTCAATTAATCTTTTTTTAAGATGTTTAACTGGTCTAGCCAAATTGATATCTGAAATAATCAAACTTGTGACTTTGAGAAGGAGCACACTCATAGGTTCAAGTTCAATTAATCTTTGAATTATTTTAGTTATAAAAACTATTTAATACTTTCTCAGATTTTAAATGTATAACAGTCAAATGTATTTAACTTAATTTTTGACTAAATAAATTTTACTTTTTACTTATATTTAAAACTGTAATGAGTATTATTTTTTTTAAAAATTAATAACTAAATATCATTTAATACCCTTTATTAAAAGCTTTGAATAAC
Source organism: Medicago arabica (assembly GCA_946800305.1). Lineage (NCBI taxonomy): Eukaryota > Viridiplantae > Streptophyta > Magnoliopsida > Fabales > Fabaceae > Medicago > Medicago arabica. The sequence continues at coordinate 8,194,800 of OX326970.1, read as the reverse complement.
TTTTTTTACATGTTTATCCATTTGTTTTCGGAAGGGAAGGGTAAAATTGGTATTCAAATTTTGTGAATTTGATTTTTTTTAAACATTTTTATTTATTTTTTTAAAATAAAAAACATATTTGTCTAGTTCGGATGTCGTTGCTTCCCCTTGATGCATGTTCTTTCGCCTGATTAAGCGAAAAAAGAAAAAAAAATTACGTGATTTATGTTGTCGGTGTGAAATCGTCTTACTTTATATTAAATCGCGTCTCCTTATGAGGTTCTTGCATTTTTCTCTTTTGAAGTTGTGTTTCGTTGTATTTTGTTGCATAGATGAAATTATCTTGAACGGTGTATTTTGATTGGCTTATGTTTTGTGAACTGCCGCAAATTGTTGTACTCATTTTGGAGATGGATCACAACTTAAATTTTGATTTATTTCACCATGTATCTTACAATTTATAATAAGATTTGAAAAATATATCGGGTCGTTTATGATGTTTCAAATCTGGATTTACAATTTAGTTTTTCAATGAACCTTTTAGATTTGTTTTGAGCTTTGGAGCATAGTCATTTTTGTGAACATTATCATGGACAAAGACTCATCTAAAAATATGATAATAAAATCACCTTTTGTTTATGTTATTAAAAAATATTAAACCTTTTATTATTGCTACTCTTGAGTTTCGAATGACTATTGTTTGTCGTGAATGTAAATTGGATAAAGGTCAATTGAATATAATTAGGAAACACACATTTGACATTTTACTTTTTTTTTTTTTTTTAAGAATGCAAACAGTAATTATTATGGTTGAATTTTTTTTTTGACCAAGTTATGATTGATTTCTAGATAAGATGAATAAGAATATTAATTCATATAATTTGAGTCTTTGCCTTCAATTAAGTCATATGTTTGGTTGATACCAAAAATTGTTGTATGTTTTGAGTACCAAACCTGTTACTCGTGGTGTTTCAATTTATATTTGAGATATTGATACCGTCTTAATAATCTATTTGATATTTAGCAAATAAAGTTTGGTTCAATTGGTAAGAAGTTGACTCATCCACAAAGTCGTGAGTTCAAATCTTTCTATAAATATAAAGATCTCTTTAGTAGGTGATATGTTAGCGCTCAAAGATCCGCACCGATCCTAATGAACCATCTAAGCCTAACTCACCTAAAGTTTTTTGCATTAAAAAAACTATTAACATTTATTTGACGAATACAAATGTATTGTTTTTGGAGAATCCTCTATATTTTATTTATTCTTTAAAATAAAATTCTATAACTTATTGATTTTTAAAGAGGAGTGGATAGTATGCTAAGAATGCCCCTTCGGAACCGGGTCAATATTCATAGCATAAATTTCTATTTTGCAACAATTTTTTTTGAATTAATTAATGAATTTCACAAAATGGCCTATTACTCACGAGAGTTTGAGTTCAATTCATGAGTTAGATAATTTTTTATTACGTTTTATTTACTTCCGACAAAACTTTAACATAAAAAAAATCTCTAACTAATATCTTTGGAGCACTGTTTAATAAAAAAATATTAAGAAGAGCATTTTCTATACTTTTAAAAAAGATAATTATACAAATTTTAAGATAATTTTACTGTATTTAGTTTCTTAATGAATGTCAGCATTTTCCTCCGAATCTAAAAGGCTATCGGTGTGCTAGGTACAGACTACTCTACAATCAGATGGATAGAGAATCCAACAAATATCCCTCCATGACTTTAGTAGAACTAGAAACCTTAGGATTAAATGGGAATAATATCATCTAACATAATCCACCTCATTCTACTACTCCCTCACACTCACTCTCGAGACAGACACCAACAATGTCTCTCTGCAAAACAAAGAAAGAGACACGAACAGCCTCATGCTCAGCTTGAATTAGAGAGACCAACATCATCTTAAGTTTGGTGAGTCTTGTCTTAGATTTCTACTTTAGATGTGCTTGTATGTGTTTGTTCTGGAGTTGATAGCTTACATGCATGTGTATTAATGAAATTATGCATTTATTCTCTAAAGATCAATGCATGCATGTAGATCCCTTCAAAAAAATCAATGCATGTAAGAATCAGTTTTATGCATGTAATTCCACCCAACAGTTTTTGAAATCATCATCACCAGCATCTTCTCTATCAAGTTTGGTGAGTCTTATCTTAGATTTTTACTTTTGATGTGAGAACATCTTCTCCAATTAGAGCTATATATGTTATTGTTGTGGAGTTGATAGCTTTATATGCATGCATGTACTAATTAAATTATTCATTTATTCTCTAAAGATCAATGAATGCGAGTAAGTTTATGCATGAAGTTCCATCAAACATTTTACTGGTTTTTGAGTAAAGAAGATAAAGTATTAGAGTTCCTATTTGGCATCAACCATCATGAGGTTTTCATGTGTTTGTAAAATTAGGTTTGAGAGTAGTTAGATGAAATGGGTCATTGTGATTTATGAGTTAAGAAGTTTTATCTATTAAATTGAGGTTTTCATGTGTTTTATGCATAATATATTAGCGGACTGTAACAAGTCACAACACCTTTTTTCTTTACTTTCTATTATAATCTATGTTATTAAATGAGTATTATATGAGTATCAATTGATAGTCTTGATAGTTCATTGAATAAGCGTATTGTTTGGAAAAGTCGAAGGATATGGTACTAATTAAGCCATACCATGAAAAAACTTTCTTTCCTTTCTCTGTCCAGATTCATAGATCTACCATCCTTTTGGTTCTATCTAGTCCATATTTAATACGATTGATCATAAATATCGATAACAATATTCTTAAATATAATTTATCGGTTTAATGTTGACATGGTGTTTTGGGTGATTTTATTTAAAACCATCTTGGAGTAAGTAGTTCCTTTGTGTTGTACATGGAAAATGAATTTTCTACCAAAAAAATATGGAAAATGAATCATGAGAAATAATATTGACATTTCCTTTGCAGTTTTCCGATGAGTGGGAGTTCTATTGGTAATCCCTCCCCACTTGTTCTCTCCAATTGCTATTCTAATTTACACTTTAATTTTAATTGCAAGAAAGCTAGAAGTGGTTTGCTACTTATTTGGCACGCAACTATTTGGTTGATAAGGAAAGTTAGGAATGATAGATTGTTCAATTATTGTGTCCTTATGGCGAATCAAGTTGTGGACAAATTCAAGGAATTGTCATGGCAATGGTTTTTACAAAGAATGGCCAAGAGTCTGTGTTTACTGTATGAATTGTCTTGGGATCGAATAAGTTATGGGTAAAGTAATGTATTTTACTGGCGAAATCTCGATTCAGTGGCAGTGCTACGATCAATTTTCTACATTCGGTTCGGGGTTTTTAGTGTCTTCTGGTGTGCTCTGCTTTGTGATACCTACTGAATTTAGGGGTCTGAATGTAGGGGTCTGTTGTGTTTTAGCTGCTCTTGGTATAGCTTTTTCCCTAGTGGTGTGCTCTCTGTTTGCATTAACATGGTATTCCTTGTACCAAGTTTGAATGTTTTAATAAAATTTGCTGTTAAAAAAAATGAATCATGAGGAATATTTCAGTTGAAAGAAGTATGCTTTCAATTCAAAGTCGTCTTTAATTTTGTGTACAAGTTTTTATGTGTTGGACAATGAACATCGGTGGCTTTTGCGTTGTAGTTCTAACTTGGCTTTCAAATTGTTTTTTCAGGAAGAACAACCACGGTGTTCGTGTAAGATGTCTAGGAAAGAGTTACGTGTGTATCACGGAAAAAATAGGAGAATGGATGACCTTATAAGGAACTCTCCACAGGAAGCTCCAACCAATGATTTCCAGGCCACACCCCTCAAGCGTCATCGACCTGAGGTTTCAGGTGCATCAACTTCGCCACCTGTGCAATATTATAGAAGGAGTCTGCCTAGTTCTTCTGGAGGTGTGGGCATGGATGATACGTGGACATCATTCTTTACTAAGATCAGTGGTAGCGGTGCCGGTGATGGTGATGCCCCATTAATCTGGGCCGACGATTTTCCACTGGGAGACCTTATTGACAAGCACTTCAATATGGAAAAGTTTCATGAAAAAGTTAAGGAATTGGGATTTGAAAAGGCACTCCAAACCAGCCTGGTGGATTTCATTCGTACGAACTTTCTTCGTGTCATTGGGAAAAAGTTTAGCGATATTGAAAAGGAAAACAAAGCTTTTGTTGGAGAGATTTCTGAGTTAAAAAAATTGGTGATTAGTCTTATAGATGAACGGGATAAATTAAAGAAAACTTTGGACGAATTAAGCATGGAAAATTCCAAGAGTAATGTCAAATTACTGATCAACGAAAATAACCACTGGATTACAGTTGACAGGTTGAAAGCTGAAATTGAAGAATTGAAATATCAAATCTCATTGCAGTACACAGCTGGATTTGATAACGCGGTAATGCAAGTTATATGTTTTGCATACAGACTTAAATCTTGATGAAGCTGAATGGAGTAAAATTGCAACGTCACCATCAACTTATGTAGCTGGACTTAAACCTTGATGTTTTGGGACTCCTTTGCTTTTTGTAAACTCATGTATATTATTACATTTTGCTCATGTATAAACTCTTAACTATAATGTTTTTGTAAACTCATGTATATATTATATTTTGCTTTCCTCTATAACTAATTTTCTATATTTGAGTATTCTGTTGCATACATGTACTAAATATTGTACATGAGAGGAAAAAGAATTTTATATCCTAGTGAATACAAAGAGAAACATAAGGGTATCTGAAAATGGATTGCAGGAAAAACTGAAAATACAATAAAGCCATGTATATTTTATAAAAATGTAGGAAGCTAAGCTGCTGCAACTTCATGTCCTACTCTGTATATATGAGTGACAATACAGTTCATCTGTCTAAGCTTGATCTTCATATTGTGTCATCTATTTCTTAGGGTCCAAGGAATCTGTTCTACTTTCTGAAAAGCCAAGACCACTAAACTAGAATCTGTTTCTAGCCAAAGGTTTGTTCAGTCATTCTGATATTCCATCACTATTGATCTTAAAGCTCGACTTATCTCAGTTAGATAAGAGTTAGAATGACCAAGAAGTTCGGCAAAACAAGATAAAAGATTAGCCTCATGATTTCTATAAATATCTCCACAAGCTGAATTGACAGGATTTCCAATCCATCAATATTACATTTGATTCAGGACTGAGGAGGGGGATTCCAAATGATCTATTTGATTGCAGGTGCTCTAGGATGGTGAATAGAAACATTGAAAAGCTTAATAACTGTGAAATCTCTAATGGAATTTGTTGAAGCTTTCCTAGTAGTATTTCCAGCTAAGGATGTGCTGGAAATATCATTGAGATGGCAGATTTCCAGTTAACATTCATGTTAATAAACCTTGCCTGGTTTCTAGCATACCAAATGTTGTTAAAGAGATTAACCAAAGCATAAAGTTCCACCACTTTGCATTGAGGGGACCATGACCCTACTAAAAATTCTCGAATTTCCTGCAGTATTTTCTGCGGAAGACACTGAAATTTCCGCAGGAAACCTGTTTCCTGGGGAATTTGCCAAGGATTACGATTCCCAGGTAATACCTTCGTGGGTAATTGTTTTCTGAAGATATTTGGATCCGCAGGAAAGCTTCCAGCGAATATATCCGCACGAAATGTTATTAAATCCGCAGCTAAAATTTGGTCATTGTTAAAGAGTTTACCTGTTTACTGCGAACAATCCGCAGGAAATTGTGCAGCAAATGACGCAGGAAAATCCGCGGGAAAATCCGTAGGAAATAAATTCAAGAGACAAAAAAAAAGCTGGTAAATCTGTAGCTCAGGCATTTAAATTTATTTGTAAGACACACATATAACATCTTCGACAATTCCCATTGTCAATGGATATGCTGCAAGATAGCTTTCATTTGTAATGGGTTGTCTATCCCCATCACATTTACCTCCAGAGTTCCACTGCCCCCCTCTGCAAATTTCAGCCATAGAATCAATTACTTAACTACATAATAGAGACAAGATGTAAAAATAAAACAAAGTAGAAGTACACATTCTTCTTACTTGTAGTGAGAAGCTGAAAATCCAGTGAAAAAGACCCTTGTATGTGTGCTATCAACTGTGGAATCAACCCGCTTAGCCCATGTCTTTAATGCTTGTTGTAATGCTTCAGAAACTTCTAATTTGTCATAGACAATGATTACCTTCCTGAAAGTAGTTTCTACTGCAAGAATGAAAATTGATAGTAGTTAGCCTTTGAGAAGAAAGAGTGCAGAGATTCGACATGGTTTGTGGTGGTGTTCGGTGGTGCATAGAGATTGAGGAGCGTTTTCGTTTTTAGAAATTTGAGAAAACAATTTTTTGAAATTTGAGAAAACAATTTTTTATTCTTTTAGACATGAGAAAACTACTTCCTGAAAGTAGTTTCTACTGCAAGAATGAAAATTGATAGTAGTTAGCCTTTGAGAAGAAAGAGTGCAGAGATTCGACATGGTTTGTGGTGGTGTTCGGTGGTGCATAGAGATTGAGGAGCGTTTTCGTTTTTAGAAATTTGAGAAAACAATTTTTTGAAATTTGAGAAAACAATTTTTTATTCTTTTAGACATGAGAAAACTACTTCCTGAAAGTAGTTTCTACTGCAAGAATGAAAATTGATAGTAGTTAGCCTTTGAGAAGAAAGAGTGCAGAGATTCGACATGGTTTGTGGTGGTGTTCGGTGGTGCATAGAGATTGAGGAGCGTTTTCGTTTTTAGAAATTTTTAGAAATTTGAGAAAACAATTTTTTGAAATTTGAGAAAACAATTTTTTATTCTTTTAGACATGAGAAAACTACTTCCTGAAAGTAGTTTCTACTGCAAGAATGAAAATTGATAGTAGTTAGCCTTTGAGAAGAAAGAGTGCAGAGATTTGACATGGTTTGTGGTGGTGTTCGGTGGTGCATAGAGATTGAGGAGCGTTTTCGTTTTTAGAAATTTTTAGAAATTTGAGAAAACAATTTTTTGAAATTTGAGAAAACAATTTTTTATTCTTTTAGACATGAGAAAACTAATTTATTTATAAAAATATGAACTCTTATTAGCAATTTTCATTCGGGCCAATTTAGTCCCTGATGAAAGTAAAATCTAAGCAGTCCTTGACATTTTTATATCACAAATTAGTTAATGACTCAATTTTATAGATGGACTAACTTATACTCGAAATAAAAATGTTAAAGACTATTTTAGATTTTATTTTTATCAATGAATAAATTGGTCGTTTCAAAAATTATCAAGAACCAAATGAATCTTCACTAAAAATAACATAATAGTGTCACATTTATATATTAATTATAAGCCATTAACCGTCAACTATAAATTATAAACTTCCTAAAAAAAACTAAAAATTATATGCTATCAGCTAGCTAAATAGCTATCCGCTCTTTTATTAAACAAAGCCTCTATTATTGCAAGGGACTTGATTGTCTTTTTTTTATAATTATTTCAGGAATCTAATTGTCTACTTCTAAATATAAGAGATAAAATAATTAAACTAACTTGGCACTTACCCAATAAAGATGAAGGTGTTCTATTCCACATATGATTTTTGGGCTTTCTATTAATATTTGTGTTCTAATGTTATGTTCTATCTCAATATTTTAATATTGAATATGAACAAAAAAAATATCAATGACAATTGACGTTAATAATTTGACATTTTATTTGAATATGTGTTGATTTGAACTAAAATCTAAAATTACAGGGTCCATACTTAATAACTAAAATTCAATGAAAAGAAGGAAAAAAATAAAATAAACAAACTGCAGGAAACGAGATATGAAAAACCGCAGTAAACTCCGCAGCAATACCTGCGGAATTTCCTTAAAAAACGTTATAATATTATTCGTCAATAGTCCCCCGGAAAACCCTCAGCAAAATAAAAGTTACCTGCGGATATTACTGTGGAAACAGGATCTGCCGGAAACTTCCTATGAATCAGGTTATCCGGAGCAAAACCCTTAGGTATTCCTGTGGATAAATTTACGCATGCAATTCCGCAGGTAAAACAAGAGTTTCTAGTAGTGTGAAAAGTCACAAATCTTCCAAACATCTTCATGGCAAGTAACACAATTACTAAACACATTAAAATTTAGGATGTTAACACAGTTTTTTTTTAGGCAAAAAGAGAAATATATAAATAAAAATAAAGATCCTTAAAAAAAATAATAAATAAATTAAAATAAAAAGTTACAGAGACGGGAGGGACATTAAACATGACTTAGGTACAACCCAACTGGGAAAACTATAAATTTGATAGACCAACCCTAATCAATCCTAACAAAACAATCACTCGTCACGAGCACAACCCAGCGAACCTGTGTACGGGCACTAAACCATGTTACAAAAAGACATGAAGAGTAAGTGTCTGTAGGATCAAACAAGATTCATAATTGACGAATGGATTAACCGCCAACACGGTATCAAGATCCACGTACCAACAATCCCTGTAGTGCATATTATTGTGCACAAACCTTAAACGACTATAATTTAGAGACGGTAACATTTTCTAAAATGATTGATCCACGTCTCTAAAAATATTTATTTATCTTAAAATAGATTAACGTGTAGTGCATATTTAATTATTAAGGGATGAAGTTGTAATTCAAGCATCTCATAGGGGAAGGGGTATAAAATTTACTTTTCAAGTGAGGGAGGTGTATATTTTAACATAATAGGGGAGGAGAGTGTAAATAAAATTTCTTTTAGGGGAAGGGAGTGTAATTTACTCTATACTTTATTATAAGATTTGCTTATTCAAAAAGCTAAATGTCATACTCGTGAAAATAATAAATGCATATAACCTCGTAATCTTCGCCTCGATGTAAATCTTGGCTTATAAATGTCATGCTCATATCAACCAATTTTACCCCCACACACACCCAATGACTCAAACCCACTCCCCTTCATTCTCATATTTTTCTACATCTCAAACCCAAATCCAGAAAATCTCATATCTCTCAACCTCTCAACCAAACCCATAAAATGTTTTGAAAACTTCCACCGACAACCTAATCACCATCACCACTCTCCACCTTATCATTCTCTTTCAAATGCTTCAAAATACATTTCATTGCAAACTTAAACTCCTTCAACCTCCATTCAATCAAAATCTTTTATTCCTTTAAAACGATCCAAAAACCTCCCAAAGGATTTATTTTTGGTATTGTATTTTTTACATTGAATTTCGAGAGTAGCTACAAATCTATTAGCCCATAAATTAAACCCAAAATTAATCAATTTCCTCAAAACAAAATAAACAGACATGGTCATTACATGAGACTAGTTAATCATGTATTGAAAAATAACAACCTCATGTTGGTTAGATAAAACCACCACAAACCCATAACTAGCATAAATGGGCATGATCGTTTTTTGGTCCCGTAGATGGTGAATATATTAGGCTGGTGGAAGAATCTGTTTGACTGAATTTAGTTACTGCAAATTTTTGTGCTCATTTTAGAGATGGATCACAACTTGAATCTTTATTTATTTCACCATGTATCTTACAATTTATAATAAGATTTGATATAAGATTTAAAAAATGAGCATCATTAGCTGGAATTGTTGAGATCTAGGGAGTCTGAATGCACTTCCTAATTTAAAATACTTTAGTTCAGTAATATAAGTTGGATGCTCTCTTTTTAAGTGAGAGACTAGTCCACGTAAATAAAGTGAATTTTATTCGTTACTTGCTTGGTTTTGATAATTGCACTCCAATTGCGTAATTCATTTAATTGTACTATTTTAAATTATTCCATCAATTCTACAAGGGAAATGGTAAAGAGGTGAATGAATTATGGCCCCAAAAGTTGAAAAAGAGGAAATTTGCAATAGAAAAATGAAAACGAGAAAATTTGCAGAACAAGAAAACAGAAAATTCAAAGAGAACGAAGAAGAAATCTTAAAAAAACTGAAGAATCAACAAAGATGAAGATGAATTCACGAACAGTTCAATAAGAAAATGCGGAAATAACGCAAGAAATTGTTGAGAAATGATGAAGAATAATAATGGAAAACGCAACAGAGAGTGCTTTGATATCATAATATAAGATGAATGACAGGGGAAAATATTTCATTGAACTGATAACATAATACAACTCTATGACTATCAAGTACTACTCTAAAATTGTACTGCACTTTATGACTTATACTACTAGTTACTCTTGTTTTCATCCGTATTTGTTGCAATGTCTGATACAGGACTCTATTTTTTAAAATCTAAAAAATAATTGAAATCTATAAAAAAAAGTCTAGATCAATTATAAAATAATGTTATTCACAACACGACGAACACAACCTCGAATCAGGATGTAATATATGTGAGTACATTTTCTCACATGATTTTAAAATTCATCTCTTAAGGAGATTATACTTCAGGTACCTGCCTTGACCCATGCATATATTATACAATATCTCTACCAGCTAAGTTAATCTCACGCGATATTTTCACACATATTTTTACTTGTAAAAGTTCATTCCGTGTAAGTTTTAAATATTAGACTTAAAGGATGTAGCTCATTTATTTTAAAATTTTCGTTCATTTACTTGTAAAATTTGCATACATGCGTGTAATTTTTATTCGGAATAATTTAGTATTTAAGTGTGTGATTTTTTGATTGTGCAACTTTTAGCTAGTTATGATTCCTTCATCTTTCTGATATATCAACAATTAAAGCTCCTTCTGTCGAGGAAAAAAAATCAGGCGTAATGATTTTCAATCCCAGAATCTGAAAATGTGAATAATATACTTAATAATATACTTGGATAATTCAACTAGTTTGAGCTAAGAAATAAAAAGTTAGAGGAGTTGGTTTGAAGCTAGATGAATGAATATATTAATTCAAGAATTAATTACTATCATCTGCTATTAAAAAATTGTATATAAGAACAAGCCATGGTATATGTATTGAAACTTGAATAGATAAAAAAGAAGGTCTTTTTGTTGCAAAAATTAAAGTTTATTCCACAAGCTTAATGAGTTTAGGATCACATGCAAAGTTTTTTTTTTCTTTATATTTGGGGCCTTAGCAAAATACAATCACTAGATTAAAAGATAGAAAGGATAGCTAATTCTCTTCAGTCTTCAAGAACAAATGGGATGAGAGTGGTCTTCATTGGTGGGAGCAGCAGCGGGAAGTGAGAGGCACAAGGTAGTGGCGCGAATCTCTTCATCATCATTGAAATTTGGTGCGGGGGGGAAATTGAGATCAATGTTTAAAGGTTTTCGAACTGAAGAAGAAATGATTACACAATCTTCATCTTCATCATCAACAACAGAAGAAGAATCACATTCGATGTGACAACCTTCAGCAGCAACAACAGGTCTAGGAGTAGGAACAGGAACCCTAGAAACAATGGTTGTAGAAGAACCAACAACAACCCTAGATGCTTCACCAATACTACTCATAGCACTAAAAGCATTGTAAGGTATTGGGAAGTTTGTTATGGCATTGACCCCATGGAATGAAAAGGCAGCTGCATCATAAGCTCGAGCTGCTTGTTCGGCCGTATCAAAACTGCCTAACCATACACATTTTCTTCTACGCGGGTCTCGAATTTCTGCACCGTATCTGTGTTTTCGCTTCCTCACGCCGCGGTAACAGATCTCCTTCGCTGCATCTTTCTCCAGTTCTGCTCTCACTCGAACCATCATTAACTGATGCAAAAAATATGAAGAAAAAAAATAAGGTTAAGTTTATTTATATGTATAATTGATGAAAATGAATGATAGCTTATGAAAAGAGATATTTAATCTCGTTTCTTCGCCATACCTTCTCTCTCAACAAAAAAATCAATTTGTTTTGTTTGATTTGATTTCTTTGGTACTGAATGACACTTATATAGCTGTTGATGGTTACTTAGCATATATGAGGGGAGGAGTAAAATTGCAATTTAAAAATTTTGAATTTATTTGTTTAACATATTTGTCTATTTGATTTTTCTTAAAAGAATAAGAGATTAAAAAAAAACTATATAATTATTTTAGAAAAAAAAAAGATTTTATTAATTATTGAGGATTTATATGGTAGATGAACAATTAATGTGTTTCGGTACACTGAATCAATCATAAATAAATTACTTTTCATAAAAAATATTTAGTATATTTTTTTCATTTTAAGTACAAACAAAGAGTCAAATGTATGTATCTTAATTTTGTGAATTTAATTTTTTGACATATTTATCTATTTTTTGAAATAAAAAACATTTGTCTATTTGATTTTAATGATAAAATTAAAGAAGTTACGTGAAATATGGTGTCGGTGGAAAGTCGTTTGACTTACGTGATCTATTTAGTCGGTTTAAAGTCGTTTAACTTTATATTAAATCGCGATTTGATATAAGGTTTTTGCATTTTGGTCTTCAGAAGTTGTGTTTCCTTGTCTTTGGTTGTAGTGATGTAAATCACGTGAACTGTGTATTTTGATTGACTTATGTTTTGTGAACTACGTGTGTCAGAAATAAGGTCTTATCAATTTAATTCAGTTTCTTTGTCATTTCCATTAAAAAATATCTTCAATTTTTCTTAAGACGTTAAACTAGTATAGTCAAATTGATATCTAAAATAATTGAACCTATGACCTTGAGAAAGAGCACATTCTTAGGTCTTAGTTCAATTAATCTTTGAATCAATAGTTATAAAAATAATTTAATACTTTCTTGGATTTTAAATATAAAACAGTCAAATGTATGTATCTTTATTTTAGACTAAATATATTTTATTTTTTACTTATATTTAAAACCGAAATGAGTATTATTTTTTAATAAATTAATAACTAAATATAATTTAATACCCTTTATCAAAAGCTTTGAATCACTTTTCATTACATGTTTATCCATTTGTTTTCGGAAGGGAAGGGTAAAATTGGTATTCAAATTTTGTGAATTTAATTTTTTTGACATATTTATCTATTTTTTTAAATAAAAATATATGTCTATTTGATATTAATGATAAAAATTAAAGAAGTTACGTGAAATATGGTGTCGGTGGACTATGTTTTGTGAACTACGTGTGTTGCAAATAAGGTCTTATCAATTTAATTCAGTTTCTTTGCCTTTTCCATTATAAAAAACTTTTCTATTAATCTTGTTTTAATACGTTAATCTAGAATAGTCAAATTGATATCCAAAATAATCGAACGTGTGATATTGAGAAGAAGCACATTCCTAAGTTTTAGTTCAATTAATCTTTAAATCAGTAGTTATAAATTTTATTTAGTAAAAATTATTTAATACTTTCTCGGATTTTAAGTATAAAACAGTCAAATGTATGTATCTTAATTTCAGACTAAATACATTTTACTTTTTACTTATATTTAAAATCGAAATGAGTATTATTTTTTAATGAATTAATAACTAAATAGTATTTAATACCCTTTATCTAAAGCTTTGAATAACTTTTTTTATATGTTTATCCAGTTGTTCTCGTAAAGGATGGGTAAAATTGGTATTCAAATTTTGTGAATTTAATTTTTTAACATATTTATTTATTTATTTTTTAATATAAAAAAAATTGTCCTTTTGATTTTAATGATAAAAATAAAAAAGATTACATGATACACATTGTTAGTGTAAAGTTGTTTTACTTTATATTAAATCGCAACTCCTTATGAGGTTCTTGCATTTTGCTCTTTTGAAGTTGTGTTTCCTTATCTTTAGTTGCGGTGATGTAATTCTCGTAAATTGTGTTATTTGATTGGCTTATGTTTTGTGAAATTCTTGTGTCGAAAATAAGGTCTTATCGATTTAATTCAATTTCTTTAGCTTTTTCATTAAAAATACACTACAATTAATCTTCTAAAAAGTTAAAGTAATCCAGCCAAATTGACATATGAGATAATTGAATATTTTACTTTGAGAAGGAGCACACACTACGAGATGTTAGTACAATTAATCTTTGAATCAATAGTAAAATAAATTATTATTTAATAAAAATTATTTAATATTTTCTTGGGTTTTAAATATAAAACAGTCAAATGAAATGTATTTAGTTCTTTTTTTAAACAAAGGAAGATGAAGTCAAAAAGATTTAATTTTAGACTAAATACATTTTACTGTTTGCTTATATTTAAAACCTAAATGAGTATTATTTAAAAGAATTAATAACTAAATATCAATTAATACCCTTTATCAAAAGCTTTGAATTACTATTATTTATTTTTACATGTTTATCCATTTGTTTTCGGATGGGAAGGGTTAAATTGGTATTTAAATTTTGTGAATTTAATTTTTTAACTTTTTTTTTTGAATAAAAAAGAATCACATTTATCTATTCTTTTAAATAAAAATATATTTGTCTATTTGATTTTAATGATAAAACTTAAAGAACTAACGCGATATATGGTGTCGGTGCAAGTCGTTTTACTTACATGATAGATGTTGTCGATGTAAAGTCGTTTAACTTTAAATTAAAGCGCGACTCCTTATGAGGTTCTTGCACTTTGGTTGTTTGAAGATGTGCTTCCTTGTCTTTGGTTGTAGTGATGTAATTAACGTGAACTGTGTATTTTGATTGGCTTATGTTTTGTGAACAACATGTGTCGGAAATAAGGTCTTATCAATTTAATTCAATTTCTTTGCCTTTTCCATTAAAAAAACTCTTCAATTAATCTTTTTTTAAGATGTTTAATTGGTCTAGCCAAATTGATATCTGAAATAATCGAACTTGTGACTTTGAGAAGGAGCACACACATAGGTTCAAGTTCAATTAATCTTTGAATTATTTTAGTTATAAAAACTATTTAATACTTTCTCATATTTTAAATGTATAACAGTCAAATGTATATAGCTTAATTTTAGACTAAATACATTTTACTTTTTACTTATATTTAAAACCGTAATGAGTATTATTTTTAAAAAATTAATAACTAAATATCATTTAATACCCTTTATTAAAAGCTTTGAATAACTTTTTTTACATGTTTATCCATTTGTTTTCGGAAGGGAAGGGTAAAATTGGTATTCAAATTTTGTGAATTTGATTTTTTTAAAACATTTTTATCTATTTTTTTTAAATAAAAAACATATTTGTCTAGTTGGGATGTCGTTGCTTCCCTTTGATGCATGTTCTTTCTCCTGATTAAGCAAAAAAAGAAAGAAAATAAAAAGATTACGTGATATATGTTGTTGGTGTGAAGTCATCTTACTTTATATTAAATCGCGTCTCCTTATGAGGTTCTTGCATTTTTCTCTTTTGAAGTTGTGTTTCGTTGTATTTGGTTGCATAGATGAAGTTATCTTAAACTGTGTGTTTTGATTGACTTATGTTTTGTGAAGTGCCGCAAATTGTTGTACTCATTTTGGAGATGGATCACAACTTAAATTTTGATTTATTTCACCATGTATCTTACAATTTATAATAAGATTTGAAAAATCTGGATTTACAATTTAGTTTTTCAATGAACCTTTTAGATTTGTTTTGAACTTTGGAGCATAGTCATTGTTGTGGACATTATCATGGACAAAGACTCATCTAAAAATATGATAATATAATCACCTTTTGTTTATGTTATTAAAAAATATGAAACCTTTTATTATTGCTACTCTTGAGTTTGGAATGACTATTGTTTGTCGTGTACAGAAATTGGATAAAGGTCAATTGAATATAATTAGGAAACACACATTTGACATTTTACTTTTTTTTTTTTTAAGAATGCAAAGAGTAATTATTATGGTTGATTTTTTTTTTGACCAAGTTATGATTGATTTCTAGATAAGATGAATAAGAATATTAATTCATATAATTTGAGTCTTTGGCTTCAATTAAGTCATATATTTGGTTGAAACCAAAAATTGTTGTATGTTTTGAGCACCAAACCTGTTACTCGTGGTATTCCAATTTATATTTGAGATATTGATACCGTCTTAATAATCTATTTGATATTTAGCAAATAAAGTTTGGTTCAATTAGTAAGGAATTGACTCATCCACAAGGTCGTGAGTTTAACTCTTTTTACAAATATGAAAATCTCTTTAGTAGATAATATGTTAGCGCTCATAAGTCTGCACTGATCTTAATGAACCATCTAAACCTAACTCACCTAAAGTTTTTTCATTAAAAAAACTATTAATATTTATATGACGAATACAAATGTATTGTTTTTGGAGAATCCTCTATATTTTATTTATTCTTTAAAATAAAATTCTATAACTTATTGATTTTTAAAGAGGAGTGGATATTATGCTAAGAATGCCCCTTTGGAACCGGGTCAATATTCATAGCATAAATTTCTATTTTGTAACAAAAATTTTTGAATTAATTAATGAATTTCACAAAATGGCCTATTACTCAAGAGAGTTTGAGTTCAATGCATGAGTTAGATAATTTTTTATTACGTTTTATTTACTTCCGACAAAACTTTAATATAAAAAAATCTCTAACTAATATCTTTGCAACACTGCTTAATAAAAAAATATTAAGAAGAGTATTTTCTATACTTTTAAAAAAGATAATTATACAAATTTTAAGATAATTTTACTGTATTTAGTTTCTTAATGAATGTCAGCATTTTCCTCCGAATCTAAAAGGCTATCGGTGTGCTAGGTACAGACTACTCTACAATCAGATGGATAGAGAATCCAACAAATAAAAAGTTGGAGGAGTTGGTTTGAAGCTAGATGAATGAATATATTAATTCAAGAATTAATTACTATCATCTGCTATTAAAAAATTGTATATAAGAACAAGCCATGGTATATGTATTGAAACTTGAATAGATAAAAAAGAAGGTCTTTTTGTTGCAAAAATTAATGTTTATTCCACAAGCTTAATGAGTTTAGGATCACATGCAAAGTTTTTTTTTCTTTATATTTGGGGCCTTAACAAAATACAGTCACTAGATTAAAAGATAAAAAGGATAGCTAATTCTCTTCGGTCTTCAAGAACAAATGGGGGATGAGAGTGGTCTTCATTGGTGGGAGCAGCAGCGGGGAGTGAGAGGCACAAGGTAGTGGCGCGAATCTCTTCATCATCATTGAAATTTGGTGGAGGGGGAAAATTGAGATCAATGTTTAAAGGTTTCCGAACTGAAGAAGAAATGATTACACAATCTTCATCTTCATCATCAACAACAGAAGAAGAATCACATTCGATGTGACAACCTTCAGCAGCAACAACAGGTCTAGGAGTAGGAACAGGAACCCTAGAAACAATGGTTGTAGAAGAACCAACAACAACCCTAGATGCTTCACCAATACTACTCATTGAACTAAAAGCATTGTAAGGTACTGGGAAGTTTGTTATGGCATTGACCCCATGGAATGAAAAGGCTGCTGCGTCATAAGCTCGAGCTGCTTGTTCGGCCGTATCAAAACTGCCTAACCATACACATTTTCTTCTACGCGGGTCTCGAATTTCTGCACCGTATCTGTATTTTCGCTTCCTCACGCCGCGGTAACAGATCTCCTTCGCTGCATCTTTCTCCAGTTCTGCTCTCACTCGTACCATCATTAACTGATGCAAAAAAAATGAAGAAAAAAAAATAAGGTTAAGTTTATTTATATGTATAGTTGATGAAAATGAATGATAGCTTATGAAAAGAGATATTTAATCTCGTTTCTTCGCCATACCTTCTCTCTCAACAAAAAAAATCAATTTGTTTTGTTTGATTTGATTTTTTGGGTACTGAATGACACTTATATAGCTGTTGATGGTCACTTAGCATATATGAGGGGAGGAGTAAAATTGCAATTTAAGAATTTTGAATTTATTTGTTTAACATATTTGTCTATTTGCTTTTTCTTAAAAGAATAAGAGATTAAAAAAAATTATATAATTATTTTAGAAGAAAAATATTTTATTAATTAATGAGGATTTATATGGTAGATGAACAATAAATGTGTTTCGGTACAATGAATCAATCATAAATAAATTACTTTTCAAAAAAATATTTAGTATTTTTTTTTCATTTTAAGTATATACAAAGAGTCAAATGTATGTAGTTTAATTTTGGACTAAATACATTTCATTTATATTTGAAACCAAAGTGATTATCATTTAAAAAATTATAATAACTTAATATTATTTTTTTTATTTTTTTGATAGAGAACTTAGTATTATTAATTCAAATGTATTTAGAATAAATACATTTATTTTTTTTTATTATATTTAAAGTGGGCATGAGTATCATTTAAAAAATGATAATGATTAAATATCATTTATTAAAATTCTCAGCGAATAACAATTAAAAATTTCTCCACTAAAAATAAAAAAAAGCATTTAAAAAATTCAAAGTTTGCTCTTATCGATAAGAGTTACGGTTGAATATTTGTAAATTAAAATACCAGCATAATGACTATAGACAATAAATCGATATTTTTTAATAAAATGATTTTAATTAAAGTTGTGAGTGACTTATATAATGGTCAATATTTCATCTTAAATTAGGAGGTAAGGTAAAAGTAGTGTTTAAAATTTGTGATTAACATTAACTCCAAGGGCTTGTTTGATGGTCAAGATAAGATAGAGAAATGATATGATATGGACATGAAAATGATTAATCATATCATGTGTTAGCTTGCTATTATTTGTATGCGCGTCATTTCTACGCAACAGAGGGGTTTTGTTCGCGACCGTAATATTTCAAACTGTATAATTATTGCTTCTGAGGTGATTAATTTGCTGACAAAGAAGCAATTTGGAGGTAACATTGCCATTAAGGTTGATATTCGAAAGGCCTTCGACACACTGAATTGGAATTCTTTTATCTCGGTTCTGAAACACTTTGGCAGTAGTACTTTGTTTTGTGACTGGATAGATGTTATTTTGCATTCTATCAAGTTCTCTATTTTTATTTTGCACATCTACCGTTGGCTGATTCGTTTATTGAAGATGTTAGACAGATGGATTAAAAAAATTATTTGGAGTGGTGACATTTATATGCGCAAAATTTGTACAATTTCTTGGAAGCAGGTTTGCCTTCCTTGGAATTCTGTTGGTCTTGATTTAAAGTCCACACGCTATATTAATTCATCTTTGCTTCTGCATCTCAGTTGGAACCTATTCACGCAAGATTCTCAATGTTCTAAACTGTTTCAGAAGAGATTTATTTCTTTCGGTCTCCCTCGATACCGATACTTCAAGTCTTCTATTTGCCCTGGCGTGAGGGAATTTATGTTTGTGGTTAATGAAAATTCAGTGTGGATTATTGGAACCGGTAACAACATTAATTTATGGATGGATAATTGGATGGGACTCCGCTTGTCACGATGTTTAATGTTTCCAACTCTTGACGACAAGTTGGACTCTATTATTGTTCACGGTAAATGGCAGATTCCGAAACTGCTTATTGACTTCCCATCGGTGGCTGAAACCGCTTATTGCTTCCAGTAACACCGTTAGCTGATAGGCGCATCTGGAAAAATGCAGCGGATGGCGTGCTATCATCCAAGCTTGCGTACCAAGCTCTGCTACCTCCTTTACTCACGCTGGACTGGGCTACTGAAATATGGCGCAAATGTATTCCCCCATCTCACTCCTTTGTATTTTGGTGTCTCATGCTATTAAAACTTCCAACGGATGAGAATTTCAAATATTCACACACAAGTACACTATCATGGGTGAGGAATCTATCTATAGAACTCACCTGCAAGATTAATTGGACAGCAAGGACAACAACTAACACAAACCCTAACTTGATCTTGATTGCAAGGAAGAATTATTGAGTTTCTTTGTTAAAATCATCACCATCCAAGAACTTAGAACCTAACCACATGCATACATCTTCTACATAGTGGATTGGAATGCTTGGCTGAATCAAAGGAGGGAGAGAGAGTCGAAATATAGAGAGAAGGGAGAGGAGTTTTCTGACTTGTGTAATTTAGAGAGAGAATTGCCAAAACCAAATGAAGGATTTAGGAACAAAAATCACTTAAATACCCCTCTGGCTCAATTACTAAATTTCCCTTCAGTCTACTACGCGTACAAAACGAGTTATCGATAAAACGTCGCGAACTAACGAGCGGGATATTACAATATATATCTTTTTTCTTCTCATTACTATGGAATACCTCCGGTTAAAATAGGGAAATGAAAGCATTAAAGCAAGAAATCTTACCATAATTTATCAGATTTTACTCATAAACAAATCTTACATGATGCTAGTGAAGCTAAGGGGAATGAAGAATGACATTCTTTTGGCATCTTATAATTAGTAAGTAGTAATGAGTGTTTATGAATATACTATAGAAAAATTACACTTCCGTCTCCTCCAAGATTCTTGAATTACGCTATTCTTCTCTTTTATGTTAAAATATACACTTTCCTCCCCTCTTATTCATAACATATCATAAAACAATTCACTTCACTCCCTTAAGAGAAGCATGAATTACATTCTCCTCCTCTCTTATGTTAAAATCTGCACTTTACTCTATCAATAGTTTTTTTTTATTTCTAATAATCTAGCAAAAAATAATAATCTAACACACTTCGAAGAAAAATAGTATTGCGGGTCCATTTTAATATAATCAAAATTTAAATACATTTTTTTCACTATAATTTATTCAGAATTTCATTATAGATATTTTTAAACCCTATTATAAAATATAAAACAACACAAAATAAAATTAAAATATTTGAAAAAGGGTTAAAGTCGATAAAGTATGGTTATTTAAGAGTGAATTTTATACTTTAAATCCTAAAATAATAATAATATTTAAATTTAGTTATCACTGATATTTAAATTATAAAGAAATGAACATATCTTTCTTAAATGGTTGTTCAAAATTATTTTATATCATAAAAATATTGATTCATCTTAAAATAGATTAACTTGTAGTGCATATTTAATTATTAAGGGATGAGGTTGTAATTCAAGCATCTCATAGGGGATGGGGTATAAAATTTACTTTTCAAGTGAGGGAAGTGTATATTTTAACATAAAAGGGGAGGGGAGTGTAAATCAAATTTCTTTTAGGGGAGGAGAGTATAATTTACTCTATACTTTATTATAAGATTTTCTTATTCAAAAAGCTATAAAAATAAATCACAATCAATTGTTTTTTAAGAAAACAATTAATTGCTAAGATTACAAATAATATATGATTTTATTTTAATTACTTAATAGCTTTAATTGGGGAAATATAATTCAAAGTATAGTTTTAAAATAACTTTGACCGTTCTTTTGATTTGGTCGGTGAGAATAATAAATGCATATTTGACCGTTCATTAATTTTGACTCCGTCAGTGAGAATAATAAATGCACATAACCTCGTAATCTCTATCTACCAATTTTTGCAACACAGCTTTTCTTCCTTCATTATACTATCATGTTTTCTTTCGCGTTTCTTTTCTCACCATGGGAAACTTGGTCTTTGTACTATGAATTTCCTGCTAAGGTTTTTGTCTTGACGGTGAATTATCTCCTTCCAAAAAAACATCATTCTTGTTTTCGACCCCCGACACCCAATTACTCAAATTCACTCCCCTTCATTTTCATATCTTCCTACTTCTCAAACCCAAACCCCGAAAATCTCATATCTCCCAACCTTTCAAAACCAAATCCAGCAAATGTTTTGAAAACTTCCACCAACCACCTGATCACTATCACCACCCACCACCTTATCATTTTCTTTCAAATGCGTCAAAATACACTCCATGCAAACTCAAACTCCTTCAACCTCAATTCAATCAAATATTTTCTTCCTTTAAAAAGATCCAAAAAACTTGCAAAGGAATTGTATTTTTTACATTGAATTTCGAGGGTATCTACCAATTCATTAACCCATAAATTAAACCCAAAATTAATCAATTTCCTCAAAACAAAATAAATAGGCATGGTCATTAAATGAGACTGGTTAATCATGTATTGGAAAATAACAACCTCACATTGGTTAGATAAAACCACCAGAAACCCATAACTAACATAAATGGACATGATTGTTTCTTGATCCTGTAGATGCTGAATATATTAGGCTGATGGACGAGTCTTTTCGACTAAATTTAGTTACTGCAAATTTTTGTGCTTATTTTGGAGATGAATCACAACTTGAACCTTGATTTATTTCACCATGTATTTTACAATTTATAATAAGATTTGATATATGAATTAAATAATATATTGGGCAATTAATGATGTTTCAAATCAAGATTTACAATTTAGTTTTTCAATTAACCTTTTAGATTTGGTTTGAACTTTGGAGCATAGTCACTTCTATGGACATTATCATGGAAAAAGACTCATCTAGAGATATAATAATCTAATCAGCCTTTGTTTATGTTATTAAAAAATTATTGCTACTCTTGAATCTCGAATGATTGTTGTTTGTAGTGTATAGAAATTGGATAAAGGTAAATTGAATATAATTAGGAAACACATTCACTTTAAGTCAAGTTATGAAAAAGGTCCTAAACTTGATGTTCTAGAGGTTGCTGAATAGCTCATGTCCAAATACTCAACATTTTAGTTATATATCATTGTTGATAAAATCTCTTGCAAATGCTTCATTCTCTCTTAACAATGTAGGATTTATATTTTCATTTAAAAATATAGGTTGAATAAAATTATCATAGACTATTCTTTAAGTATCCACAGTTTAGTGTCTACAAATCTCGAATAAGAATATATCTCCAATGGATAGAACCTATTGGAAAAAAAAAAAAAAAACATTTGTTTATATAAAGGGTTGAAAATGTGTAATAGTTCGGATTTTGGAAGTTGTCATCATACTTTTCGTGATCTTAAGTATAATAAGATTGTCAAAAGTATTTAGTTTGAATATGGACCAAATACATTTGACATTTTAGTTTTTTTTTTAAGAATGCAAAGAGTAGTTATTATTGTTGAATTTCTTTTGACCAAGTTATGATTTATTTTAAGAAAAGATGAATAAGAATAAGAATTAATATCATCGAGTTTTTGGCTTCAATTAAGTAATAAGGAACTAAAGACTTGAAGAAATTAACAAGACTCTGCATATTTTTTAAGTTTCTTTGCGCTGTCAAAATCAAAACGCGTTTACACTTAGAATTTCTTACAAACTTTACATCTTAGAATTTCTTAAGTCTTAAGAGTTCATTATGAATTGTATTGTTTACACATTTGTTTTGGTTATTAAGGCTATTCAAAACTCCTCTACTGTTCCTTGGATGTTGCGCAACAGATGGGAAAAAAGCCTCCGCATCACCAGCTCAATGAATTTCCTAGCTACTCATGTTTTCAGGAAAGGAAACACTTGTGCAGACGTTTTGGCCAATGTAGGATTAACTGCTTCCCACCTTAGAGTTTGGTTAGATATTCCGGATTGTATTAGGGAAACTTTTGGGAAAAAACAAAATAGGGTTACCTAATTATAGGTTTTGTTAACCGTTATGGAGGTTTTTGATTTTTGTCCCCCTCCTTTTATGTATTTTCTTTCTATTATGAATACATTTTAGTAGCCTAGCACTTTGCTAGCTACTTTATTTTGGCTAAAAAAAAAAAAGAAGTCACTACACTTGGTTTGTGAGAGGAAATAGTATTAATTGTTCTCTCTCCCTCCCTCCCTCTTTCTCTGTTTTGATCTTATAACCGCGGCATTCATAACTCTGCATCAAACTCTGAACTTGAGCTTCAGACTCTGACGAGTGTAAACACTTAGAAAAAGTTTGAAAATGTCTAACACAATTCAACTTCCTCTTTCTGTGTTTTTCTCACCTTCAGAGATATTTATTTTTTTTAGATTGCCAGCAAGAGAGATTTTGGAGACTATCATGGACATAATAGATTTCCAATACTATTTTCTCATTGAACCTATTGGTTTCTGGACTACCAGATGTTACTAAAAACATTAACAAGAACAACCAAGATTACCACCTGCACTATAGACCATCCTCTACTACAAACTTTCAGAATATTAGAGATAATTAATGTGATATTAACACCTATAACTGATGAGATCCATTGTCAAATAATAGGTGTGTAGAAGAGTTCTAACGAGCTTGACGCAAGGAGCACATTGAAGGAAAATTCAAGCCTGTACACACAGAATTTCATCTATTGGGAGTCTTCCTTGCATTAACCTCCAAGCAAGCAAAGGATTTGAAGGGTAGAATTTACTTATACCATATTAATTTTTCCCAACAAATATTTTGACCTATTAGAACTTGATAAAGATATGCCTCTTTAAATGTTAAATTCCCAGAAGACTGAAGAAGTACCATGCCAGATTAGTTGATCACTGATTTCGTCCCTAGGAATAATTACTTGAGAAACAATTGTCATAATTGGGAAAAAAAATTATGAACACATTGAGGTATATTCCACGGAAAGAGTTGGGTGAAAGGCTGACCATACCAAGAGTCTGTCCCCTTTGCCTAACAAACAAGTAGAGTTATCAACAATATATGCATAATAGCTCTTAAAACTACTCTATAGAATTAATCAAGTCCCCGCAAAGCTTCAATTAGAACCGTTGTTAATGCTAGCTAGAGATCCCAAACCGCTAGATTTAGGTTTGGAAGTTTATCGCAAGGCATCATAACTAAATTTCTTTTATGAATACATTCCATATAAAATTCTTGATGTACTTTTCTAACTCTTTTATGACTAGCAAGCCAATCATAAATTGAAATTGTATGCATTATCATACTAAGGATCACTAATTGCACATGGTGAACTCTACTTGCTATTGATAAAAGGAAAGACTTCCAAGAGTAAGGAAAGGCTTCAACTTCACTCTATCCACCATTAGATGCAAATGGCAAGATTCAGGTTTCCTTTTAAATATAGGGACACCCAATTAAATGAGGGAAAAAGTTGTTATTATAAAGCCAAGCATATATGATATAGATCTATCATATATTGTTGATTTCCCTACATTGATCACTTGTCCAGAGACTTAGACATAGGAAGTAAAAAGATTCCTAAGAGCTTTAAGATTTGAAGTTTTTCCTTTGCAAAATGGTATAACGTCATATGCAAATAATATGTGTGGCGACACTAAGACATTTCTAGTTCCCTTATTCATAGCGAAAACAACATGATGTATTTCTTCATTTGAAGGAATCATGGTAAGTTGTTCATCTAGTCACTAACAAGCTTTGGTACGAGTATAAGTATGATTCATCCACCAATTTATTTCCCTACAAAAAATTGTTAGTAGAAAATAAAGCATTAAAATGATAATTGTGGCACCATCTTTGATAGAGCTATTCAATTTATTTGGTAGTGCTTTTGATTTTTTTTGTTTCGTCCAAAAGCCATTTAAATTCTTTTTTTGTCAGGGAAAAGCCATTTAACTTTTGATTTCTCATTGCCGAATACTTATTCCATGTTTAGAGAAACTTCTAATTCAACGCGAGTCTGCGATAAACTTTAAAATTGTTGTTAATAACCTTTAGAATCGTTATTAATTGTGTTGCTATTAATTGAAACACTTTATCATCTACAAGAAAGTTGCTATTTAGCTTCAATTTTTTTAGCTTTAGACCATTTCTGATGGTAATATTGTATGTTAGTGTTCATTTACTGTCATCACTTTTGTGAATGCTATTCTGATGCTAAAAGCTATTAGTGTCTACTTTTTGCCAATATTTCTGCTGATGCTAAAACTCATTTTTCTTGTAGTGATTATAATCATCTACCATTTATAGAGCGTGATTAATCAAATATTTAATTTTTCTAAGGTCTTAACTGTATAAACTATTTTCAAATTTTGATGTCAAATTTGACTCAAAATATAAGATCTCTCTTTTTTCTTCTCTTTTTTCGGAATATTTGACTCCGATCAAAATAGGGAGATGACAACATTAAAGCAAAAAATCTTGCCATAGTTTATCAGATTTTACTCAGAAACTAATCTTATTCTTGTGAATCTATGGGGAATGAAGAAAAACATTCTTTTGGCATCTTACCATCATTAGTAAGTACTAAGTAGTAATGAGTGTTTTTGAATATACTTTATTATAAGATTTATTTGTTTAAAAATCTATAAAATAAATCACAACCAAGTTTTTTTTTTTCCTTCTGAAAATAGTTAATTGTTAAAATTACAAACAATATCTGATTTTATTTTAATTTTACAAAATAGCTTTAATTGGTGAAATATACTTTAAATTACATTGTATAACTTTAAACAACTTCGACCAATCTTTTGACTTGGTCGGTGAGAATAATAAATGCATATAACCTCGTAATCAACGTCTCCCTGTAAATCTTGACTTATAAGTACCATGCTCGTATCTTTCAATTTTTGCAACACATCTTTTCTTTCACCATTATAATATCATATTTTCTTTCGCGTTTATTTTCTCACCATGGAAAACTTGTCCTTGCACCATGAATTTCCTGCAAGGGTTTCTGTCTTGACGGTGAATTTCTCTCCTCCCAAAAAACACCATTCTTGCTTTTCTCCCTCCACACCCAAAACCACTCCCCCTCATTCTCATCGTCCAACCTCTCAAGCCCAGAAAAGCTATGAAAACTTCCACCAACAACCTCATCACCACTCTCCACCTTATCATTCTTTTCCAAATACATCAAAATACACTCCATTACAAACTCAAACTCTTTCAGCCTCCTTTCATCAATCAAAGTCTTTTCTTCCTCGAAAACGATCCAAAACGTCCCAAAGGATTTATTTTTGTAATTGTATTTTTTACATTGAATTTTAAGAGCAGATATAAATCAATTAACCCGTAAATTAAACCCAAAATTAATCAATATACTCAAAACTTAATAAGTAGGCATGGTCATTACATGCGACCATAGTGGTTAATCATGTTTTGTAAAATAACAACCTCACATTGGTTACATAAAACCACCACAAACACATAATCAGCATAAATGGGCATGATCGTTTTTGAATCCTGTAGATGTTAAATGTATTAGGATGATGGAAAGTTGTTGTACTCATTTTGGAGATGGATCACAACTTGAATTTTGATTTATTTCACCATGTATCTTCTAAAAATATGATAATCTAATCAACTTTTGTTTATGTTATTCAAAAAATATGAAACCTTTTATTATTGCTACTCTTGAGTCTCGGATGACTATTGTTTGTCGTGTATAGAAATTGGATAAAGGTCAATTGAATATAATTAGGAAACACACTCTTTTAAGTCAAATTATGAAAAAAGGTCCTAAACTCTATGGTTTAGTGGTTGCTGAATAATTCTTGTCCAAATACTTCAACATTTTAGTTATCATTGTTGATGAAATCTCTTGCAAATGCTTCATTCTCTCTTAACAATGTAGGAATTATATTTTCATTTAAAAACATAGGTTGAATCAAATTATCAAGACTATTATTTTAGTGTCCAAAATTTAGTATCTAAAAATCTCGAACAATGTTCTTATATATGATTTATCGGTTCAATGTTGACATGGCGTTATGGGTGATTTTATTTAAAACCATCTTGGAGTAAGTATTTCCTTTGTGTTGTATATGGAAAATGAATTTTCTGTTGGATTAATATTTTAATTAATCAATTATGGATTGACAATAATCAATTATTATAAGTTAATATTATATTATAAATTATGGTCTATTGTGTTAAGCACTAATTAGTCGATGAATATGTGTGATTGGGCTATTCTTTCTAAATGGACTGTGATGGGTTGGACCATTTAGCTAAGCCTAATGAGAAGTCCCTACCCTCAGCCGTTTAGCTATTTAAACGTCATCCCATCAGACGGTTAATTATTCTGAACACTACTCTGAAAACCTAACGCTAAACTGAATGATGGTAGTTATTCCTCTCATAACTTGATGGCGGTAGTTCATGAATCTAAACATATAAGGTACACGATTTCTTCTATTACAGATGATATGTTATTACTTGTATCTGGTGATCCATGGCTAATTTTAAAACTTTTATCATTTTCTACCAAAAAATATGGAAAATGAATCATGAGAAATAATATTGGTAATTATTTTGTATCGTCAAGCACTTGGATGTGGTTTTTGACATTTCCTTTGCAGTTTTCCAAGGAGTGGGAATTATATTGGTAATCCCTCCCGACTTGTTCTCTCTAACTGCTATTCTAATTTACACTTTAATTTTAATGGCAAGAAAGCTAGAAGTGGTTTGCAACTTATTTGGCACGCAACTATTTGATCTCAGTCCCTTGTCTCAGTGCATTTGAAAACGAGCTTCAGAAACTTGATTATGATGTACACAGTTAGACCAAATCAATTATGGTTAATGCTACCCATACTGCCAGTGAAAAGATCATCAAAATAAAGCTCAACCTGATCATCGACAAATTCACCATCACTTCTTTGCAACTTCGATATATGATTTCGCTTCCTTCTTGCGCTAACCATGACATGAAAAAACTTTGAATTACTATAACCTTCCTTAGCCAAGAGATAGCTCATGCATCGCCTAGTGTCAAAATTACCAATTTGAACAAACCTACTTGAGCTTGGTATAGTTTTTTAACTGTATTATTTCGACATTTCCATCAATATTTGAAAAAATTTAGATGGTGGTTAACACAGTTTAAATATGTGATAATTTATATATTTAATTGCTTGTTAATAAATATGACAAGATCAAGATGTATCAACTCACAGATGATCACCTCTTTAAAAAAAAACCTCACTGACGATCACCTAAACACAACTAACTACAATTTTGAACTATAAACCACAAATTTTAGAGATTCAAGTAACATCAAATAAACATCAATCTCAAGTGTTATCATATAATAGATAAACTTGAATATCGTGGTTAGTAACATTTAGAATCGTTATTAATTGTGTTGAGTGAATGATTAATAAATTGAAACACTTTATTATAATCATCAATCCTCGGCATGATTAATCAAATATTTTAAATGTCTTAAATCTTAAATATATATACTGCTATCAAATTTTGATGTCAAATTTGCTTTAAATGTAATATATATATATATATATATATATATATATATATATATATATATATATATATATATCATCTTTCTTCTCATTTCTGCGGAATACCTCCGGTTAAAATAGAGAAATGAAAGCATTAAAGCAAGAAATCTTAACATGATTTATCAGATTTATGATTTATCAGATTTTACTTATAAACAAATCGTAGATAATGCTAGTGAAGCTGAGGGGAATGAAGAATGACATTCTTTTGGCATCTTATAATTAGTAAGTAGTAACGAGTGTTTATGAATATACCATAGAAAAATTACACTCTATCTCCTCAAAGATTTTTGAATTACACTATTCTCCTCTCTTATGTTAAAATATATACTTTCCTCCCCTCTTATTCAAAACATATTATAAAACAATTCACTTAATTCATTCCTTCCTTTAAGAGAAGCATGAATTACATTCTCCTCTTCTCTTAGGTTGAAATATGCACTTTACTCTCTCAATAGTTTTTTATTTTATTACTAATAATCTAGCAAAAAATAATAATTTAACACACTTCGAAGAAAAATAGTATTGAGGGTCCATTTTAATATAATCAAAATTTGAATACATATTTTTCACTATAATTTATTCAGAATTTCATTACAAATATTTTTAAACCCTATCATAAAATATGGAAAAACTCGAAATAAAATTAAAATACTTGAAAAATTGCTAAAGTCGTCAAAGTATGGTTATTTAAGAGTGAAAATTATACTTTAAATCATAAAATAATAATAAAATTTAAATTTAATTATCACTGATATTTAAATTATAAAGAAATGAACTTATTTTTCTTAAATGGTTGTACCGGTCCGACCGTGAACCAGGAGGGTAACCGGTTCGTTTATCATGATAATCAGTTATATTATTTAACCGAAGTGAACCGGTGTGAATCGGTCAAATCGGTTTAAAACCAGCGAATTTCTGAATATGCATATATCATGGAGTTCTCTCCACCACTGGACCATTCGCTTAGTTGTGATAAATAATGGATGTTATTAGTTATATATATTTTTTTTGTGATAAAGTTGTGATATATATATATATATATATTGACAAAATTAGTTATATATATTTAAAATACCAAATGCTGTTATTATATACGGTTCTTCTTTTTTTATTTTGAAGTTATGATTATATATGCTTCAATTCAAATTTAACATGTATATTTTCCCACTTTTTTTTTCAATTTAGTTTTTTTTTGCTAGATAGATAAAATGGCAAAATCATTATAAACTCATACGCATAAATGAAGGTACCTCATTTTACTAGTTAAGCTAGGATTTCTGGATTTTTTAATTTAATTTTATCTTATAATATATAGTAAAAATAGGTGTTTCTAATTTATTATACTCATAACATTAATTTATGTGTTTGATTAGATAATTATGTTATAGTCGATAGACTTAAATTTGACAAACAAATTTGAGAAATTATCTTAATTTATTTGATTTCTTTAATATTTATTAGTGTTATTATTATTTGTTTAGACCAAGTCAACTTGTATAATACAAAGATCAAAACTATATTCAGATCGGATGAAATGACCGAGTCCTACGATTCTTTCATGCGGTTCGACTAATGAATCAGTGGTTCGACCAATAATCCAGTGACCCATTACCCTCACCGAGTCGATGGTCGGTCCGATTTTTAAAACTATGATTCAAGCATCTCATAAGGAAGGGGTATAAAATTTACTTTTCAAATGAGGGAGGTGTATATTTTAACATAAAAGGGGAGGGGAGTGTAAATCAAATTTCTTTTAGGCGAGAGGAGTGTAATTTACTTTATACTTATTATAAGATATGCTTATTCAAAAAAAAAAGATTTGCTTACTCAAAAAGCTATAAAAATAAATAACAATCAATTGCTTTTTAAGAAAACAATTGATTGCTAAGATTACAAATAATATATGATTTTACTTTAATTACTTAATAACTTTAATTGGGGAAATATAATTCAAATTCAAAGAATAATTTTAAAATAACTTTGACTTTCTTTTGATTTGGTCTGTGAGAATAATAAATGCATATTTGACCATTCATTTGACTCTTTCGGTGAGAATAATAAATGCACATTTGACCGTTCATTAATTTTGACTCCGTCTGTGAGAATAATAAATGCACATAACCTCGTAATCTCTGCCTCGATGTAAATCTTGGCTTATAAATGTCATGTCTGTATCTACCAATTTTTGCAACACAGCTTTTCTTCCTTCATTATACTATCATGTTTTCTTTCGCATTTCTTTTCTCACCATGGGAAACTTGGTCTTTGTACTATGAATTTTCTGCTAAGGTTTTTGTCTTGACGGTGAATTATCTCCTTCCAAAAAACATTATTCTTGTTTTCGACCCCCAACACCCAATTACTCAAACCCACTCCCCCTCATTTTCATATCTTCCTACTTCTCAAACCCAAACCCAGAATATCGCATATCTCCCAACCTTTCAAAACCAAATCCAGCAAATGTTTTAAAAACTTCCACCGACAACCTGATCACTATCACCACTCTCCACCTTATCATTTTCTTTCAAATGCTTTAAAATACACTCCATGCAAACTCAAACTCCTTCAACCTCCATTCAATCAAAATCTTCTCTTCCTTTAAAACGATCCAAAAACCTCCCAAAGGAATTGTATTTTTTACATTGAATTTCGAGAGTATCTACAAATTCATTAACCCATGAATTAAACCCAAATTTAATCAATTTCCTCAAAACAAAATAAATAGCCATGGTCATTACATGAGACTGGTTAATCATGTATTTGAAAATAACAACCTCGCTTTGGTTAGATAAAACCACCACAAACCCATAACTAGCATAAATGGACATGATCGTTTCTTGATCCTATAGATTCTGAATATATTAGGTTGATGGAAGAGTCTTTACGACTGAATTTAGTTACTGCAAATTTTTGTGCTTATTTGGAGATGAATCACAACTAACCTTGATTTATTTCACCATGTATTTTACAATTTATAATAAGATTTGATATATGAATTAAAAAATATATTGGGCAATTAATGATGTTTCAAATCTAGATTTACAATTTCGTTTTTCAATTAACCTTTCAGATTTGGTTTGAACTTTGGAGCATAGTCACTTCTATGGACATTATCATGGAAAAAGACACATCTAGAGATATAATAATCTAATCAACCTTTGTTTGTGTTATTAAAAAATTGTGAAGCCTTTTATTATTGCTACTCTTCAATCTCGAATGACTGTTGTTTGTAGTGTATAGAAATTGGATAAAGGTAAATTGAATATAATTAGGAAACACAATCACTTTAAGTCAAGTTACGAAAAAGGTCCTAAACTTGATGTTTTAGTGGTTTATGAATAGCTCATGTCCAAATACTCAACATTTTAGTTATATATCATTGTTGATAAAATCTCTTGCAAATGCTTCATTCTCTCTAAACAATGTAGGATTTATATTTTCATTTAAAATATAGGTTGAATAAAATTATCATAGACTATTATTTAAGTGTCCACGGTTTAGTGTCTAAAAATCTCGAATGAGAATATATCTCCAATGGATAGAACCTATGGAAAAAAAAAACATATTTGTTTATATAAAGGTTTGAAAATGTGTAATAGTTCGGTTTTTGGAAGTTGTCATCATACTTTTCATGATATTAAGTATAATAAGATTGTCAAATGTATTTAGTTTCAATATGGACCAAATACATTTGAAATTTTAGTTTTTTTTAAGAATGCAAAGAGTAGTTATTGTTGTTGAATTTCTTTTGACCAAGTCATGATTGATTTTTAGAAAAGATGAATAAGAATAAGAATTAATATCATCGAGTTTTTGGCTTCAATTAAGCCATATGTTTGGTTGAGACAAATATTTGTTGTATGTTTTGTGTACAAAACATGTTACTCGTACGACCTTTCTTCTTCGTCTCATTGAGAAAAAGTTTAGCGATATTGAAAAGGAAAACAAAGCTTTTGTTGAAGAGATTGCTGAGTTGAAAAAAATTGATGATTAGTCTTAAAGATGAAAGGGATAAATTAAAGAAATATTTGGAGGAGTTAAGCAAGCAGACTTAATCCTTGATGCTTTGGATTGTCCTTGAAACCAAGATGGCTTTCTAGTGTTTTGGGACTCCTTTGCTTTTTGTAAACTCGTGTATATATTATGTTTTGCTTTCCACTGTAACTATTTCACTTATGTATGTTTTAGCATTACTCTGCTAGTTGAACATGTATAAACTTCTTATGTAATATATTTTATTTTGCTTTGATCGGGGATTTGTCGGCCACCCTTCCTGTTGTCGGCCATCCTTCCGGCCTCATCTCTATTGGGTCGGATTCTGTCTTTCTTCATCCACATCACTCACATGATCTAATTCGTTCTCTTTCTCCTAATGTGAGTACTAGCCAGATTGTGAAATCAATTTGAGAACAATTCATCACTTGGCATGTTCAAATTCTTGTATGAGAAAAACTAACATAATTTTATATTTGTTAATAAAAAAACAGTGTTCATAAAAAAAAAATATAATTTTAACTCGAGTTTAAATTCGATACATTGGCAATGTAAACAATTTTGACAGTGTCAAAAAATCCAAATTAATCAATTATACATGTAATTTTAGAAATAATTTAATTAAACAGTTATTTTAGGATGGATGAAGTAATTAACAGTGACATTTATTTCACAAAGAAAAAATTACCAACTTAGTTTAACCTTGTATTATTTGTTAACTGTATTATTTTGATATTTCCAACAATATATGGCAAAAATTTAGATTGTTAACACAATTTAAATATGTGGTTATTTATATATTTAATAGATTGTTAATAAATATAACAAAGTGTATCAGCTCACTAATGATCAACTAAACACAACTAACTACGATTTTAAACTACCTGAACCGTAAATTTTAAAAATTCAAGTATACCTAAATATAGTCATTAATCATCAAATTGTAATATATGATCTTCATTGTGTTTAAAGATAAACTTGAAAATCGTGGTTAATAATATTTAGAATCGTTATTAATTGTGTAGAGTGAAAGATTAATGAAGAAACCATCAACCAATTACTGAGCATGATTAATAAAAATATTTACATGTTTTAAGTATTAACTATATAAACTATTATTGTCAAATTTGACTCAAAATATAGGTGACATATAGAGTGAACCACCAACTAACTGGTTCATGGTTACCATGAATAAAAACCATAAGATTATGTTGTTCTATCAGATATTACGATATACACCACACACAATAATTTTTTTCTTCTTTCTACTATCTCCTCTCACTTACGGCCATCACCATCATCCCCCAAATCACCATCTTCTAAGTTTTGAATCTTGATTTATTTTCTCTGGAAAATGTAAACCCATCTCAAATTCAAGTAATCATAAAAGTTTACTATTTTTTTCTTTTAAAATTTTTATTTTGTGATTTTGGTATAATCCTTAAAAATGATGATCGAATATACTTATAGCATCACCCTTAATTTCATTCAATTTAGAAACGCTTCTCTCTTAAAGATTCAGTAAAAGATATATACTTATATCATTACCCCTTGCTTACATCCATTCTATCAATGATTTATTAATTTAAACTAGGATGAATATAAAATAAGAATCCTCATATTTGAAAGGATTTGTGAGGACAACGGAGGTTGGAGGCCAGCAATTCTCCATGGGGGCACCAAGTAGTTCAACAGAGTTTCTTGTTAGCAGTTTGGATACGATGTTATGGTCTTATATTGGTAAATTATATCAAACAGTAACACATATATTGGACAAATACCCAAAAATTAAACCAAGAGAAAAACCTAGCAAATTCTAACGAAAATTGGCGTATTCAAGGAAAAATCCATCAACAAAAGCACATGATTGTATAAATAATCATACGTTCGACAATTTAATTTCTTCTCTCTTTACTTTCTTTTTATTATATTCCTAATTTCCACAAAATCCCTTTTGTTGGAATAGAGTGCGTGATATTGCTCTGTAATATGTCATGACTGTTTTTTAATAAAATTGATTGATCTGTGATCGTTACCATTATGACCATTTTGTCTGTTGAGATTATGAATTAATAGATTGAAGGAATAAAGGGGATAAAGGGGAGGGGAGGAAGAGAGGGAGAGAGGAAAAATATAAGTGTAATTCAGTGTATATGGTGTATAATAAGATATATGAACTCAATTAATCTGATGGCTCTTATTGTTATTCATGGTGGTCCACCGATGAGGGACTTAATTGA
Organism: Medicago arabica; assembly: GCA_946800305.1. Taxonomy (NCBI): domain Eukaryota; kingdom Viridiplantae; phylum Streptophyta; class Magnoliopsida; order Fabales; family Fabaceae; genus Medicago; species Medicago arabica. The sequence goes on along the minus strand of OX326970.1, from coordinate 8,159,739 downwards.
ACCCTCACCTTAAAATCCATCAGAAATATAATATCTTTATTTTTTTTTCTTCTTCTCTTTCTTGTGGAATACTTGACTCTTGTTAAATAGGGAGAAGAAAACAATAAAGCAAGAAATCTTGCCATAGTTTATCAGATTCTAATCTTGTATGATACTAGTGAATCTAGAGAGAATAAAAAATGATATTCTTTTGGAATCTTACATTAGGAAATTAATGAGCGTTTGCAAATATATTTTATTATAAGATTTATTTATTTTAGAAGCTATGAAAATAAATCACAAGCAATTGTCTCTATGAATATAATTAATTGTTAAAATTATAAATAATATTTTATTTTACTTAAATTATACTAAATAGCTTTAACATGTGAAACATACTTTAAATTACACACTATAATTTATTTTTTGACAAAAAAAACTTTGACCGTTCATTTGATTTGGTTAGTGATAGTAATAAATGCATTTCACCTCGTAATTTGTATCTTGATATAAATCTTGTCTTATAAATATCATGCATTTTTTCCAATTTTTGCAACACATTTTTTCACCATTATACTATTATGTTTTCTTTCGCGTTTCTTTTTTCACCGTGGAAAACTTGGTCTTTGCACCATGAATTTCCTACTAAGGTTTTTGTCTTAATGGTGAATATCTCTCCTCCCAAAATAACACTATTCTTGGTTTCCTTCCCTGCCACCACTCACTCCCCCTAACACCCATCTTCCAACTTCAAGCTTTGAAAACTTCAACCAACAAACTTATCACCATCACCACTCTTCATATTACTATTCTCTTCTAAATTTTGTAAAATACACTCCATAGCAAACTCAAACTCCATCAACCTTCTTCAATCAAACTCTTCTCTTCTTGAAAAACGAAACAAAAACCCCCCCAAGAAGTTAATTTTATAAGTGTATTTTCTACATTGAGTTTGAGTAGTAGCTTCATATCAAATAACCCATAAATTAAACCCAAAATTGATCAATAATTGAAGACAGAATAAATGGGCATGGTCATTACATGAGACCACGGTTGTTAATCATGATTTGGAAAATAACAACCTCATGGTGGTTACATGATATCACAAACTCATAACTAGCATAAATGGACATGGTCGTTTTTGGATCCTACAGATATTGAATGTTTTAGACCGATGGAAGAGTTTTTTTGACTGGATTCGATTGCTGCAAATTGTTGTGCGCACTTTGGAAATGGATCACAACTTCAATCTTAAATTATTTCACCATGTATCATACAATTTATAGTAAGATTTGAAAATATATCGGGTCAATAATGATGTTTCGGATCTGAATTTACAATTTAGTTTTTCAATTAACCTTATAGATTTGGTTTTGAACTTTGGAGTATAGTCGGTTCTTTTGACATTATCATGGGAAAAAAAACTCATCTATAAATATGATAATCTAATCAAACTTTGTTTATGTTATTAAAAAATATAAAGCCTTTTATTATTGCTACTCTTAAGTTTCAAATGATTATTGTTTACGGTGTATAGAAATTGGATAAAGTTTAATTGAATATATGTAGGAAACACACTCTCTTAAGTCAAGTTATGAAAAGGTCCTAAACTTAATGGTTTGTGGTTGCTGAATAATTCATCTCCAAATACTTCAATGTTTTAGTTATCATTGTTGATAAAATCTCTTGCAAATGATTTATTCTTTCTCAACAAATTATCATAGACTATTATTAAAATGTCCACAATTTAGTTTTTGAAAATTTCAAAAAAAAATAAATAAAAAAAAAAAATATATATGAAGGATAGAACATATGGAAAAAAAATATTTGTTTATTTAAAGAGTTAAAAATGTGTAATACTTCGGGTTTTGGAAGCTGCCATCATACTTTCCCTGATCTTAAGTATAACCAGAATGTCAAATGTATTTAATTTGAACATGGACCAAATACATTTGACATTTTACTTTTTTTAAAAGAATGCAAAGAATAATTATTATGGTTGAATTTATTTTTACCAAGTTATGATTGATTTCTAGAAAAGATGAAAAAGAATAAGAATTCATACCATCAAGTGCCTGGCTTCAATTAAGTCACATGTTTGGTTTAGAACAAAAATTGTTGTAAATTTTGAATACAAAGCCTGTTACTCGTGGTATTCCAAATTATATTTGAGATGTTAGTACATCTCTTAATAATCTATTTGATATTTAACTAATAAAATTTGGTTCAATTGATAAAGAATTGACTCGCATAATTACACTCCTATATCATAATTCGTTTAATTGTACTATTTTAAATTTTTTCACCAATTATATAAATGTTGAAATTCATGATTCCACGAGGAGAAATTGGCCTTGATAAGAATGTATCCTATCAAGGGGAAAATCGTTCGCAAGGGAGAATTCGAAATTCGTGACTCCACAAGGTGGGAATTGTCCTATGGCGTAATTTGTTAAAACGTACAGTTTTAAATGTATGTTTCGTATTTATTGTTCACATGCGTAAATCACGCTGAATCACCGTGATTCTAACATGTGTTAAAGAGTCTTATATCGGACAAAAGATAGCATAAACATGCGTTTATAAGTGTGAGCTATCCTCACCTCACAAGTCGACTTTATGATGATAAGTTAGGTCCATTTTCAACAACATACACATTGTGATACCAGACGTATACTACATTTCTTGATAGCTAAAAATATGAGTTAAAACCAAAATTGCAACAAATTTGACAATCAAATGATAAAAGAAATTAAAGACCGGAATATTTGATTTTAAAAAGTAAAATTAAGCCAATATTTTAACTATTGCCCAAACTTCCACTCTTTTTATGCATAAATTAGTCAATCAAAAAGCATTTGGATGTAATATAATTTTTTTTTGGAGGATTGTAGTATAAATTATTGAATTTGAAATTTTGAACTCCAAAAATATAAATTATCTTGCAGACTACTACACAATCATATGTGATAGAGAATCCATGACTTAACTAGAACTAGAAGCCTTAGGATAGGGGTAGGTATTGCTTTATACTCTTGAGGGTAAAAAGGGAAAAATATTAGCTATCATATTCCACTTTCATTCTACAATGTCTCTCTGGAAGATAAAGAAAGAAACACACTACAACCTCATGATTGGCTTGAACTAGAGAGAGCTGTTCAAAAAGAAAAAGAAGAGAAAAATGTCAAAAATATAAAACCAAAGAGGCTAAAGTGCAGTTTTTTGAAATCATCATCTTCACCCTCAAGTTTGGTTAGTCTTGTCTTAGATTTCTAGTTTTGATGTGAGAACACATCTTCTCAAATTAGAGCTATGTGATTGCATGTGCTTGTTCTGGAATTTATAGCTTTATATGAATGCATGTGTACTTATGAAATTATACATTTATTTTCTAAAGATCAATGCATGCATGTATGAATATAAGTTTTACGCATGTAATTCCACCAAACAGGGTACTAGCTTATTAGAAAGGAAAGATGAATAGCTGAGGTTTATTTATTATTATTCAAGTAAAGGACTTGCTCGTTTTTATTTATTAAATAAATTGAGGTTTAATATAAAAAATATATAAAAAAACAACTAGGTGTACTAAAGCTCCCGCAGACTTGAACACGAGGTCACATGACAACAACTTTACGAGTTGCGCCAGGGTGACCCCTCTAACATGTGAGTGTAAAATTAGATGTGGGAGTAGTTAGATGAACTCAACTATGCGTGAGTTGAGTTATTCTTCTATGGTATCGCCAAAAGACCAAATGTATAATGCTAATGAACACACACAAAGAGACACATTTATGTGTGCCCCTAAACACTATACATTTGATCTTGTGACTATGCGAGACTTGTTATAACTCATATGAGCAAGTTTTATATGGTCACATGTATAGTGTTAAAGCACGCACATTAATGTTTTTGGCATAATATATTAGTGGATCCACTTATTTGTCAAATATGTTTCCTTTACTTTATTGTTGCCTTTTTTCTTTTCTTTCTATTATAATCTATGTTATTATATGAGTGTTAATTGATACTCTTTATGGTTGAGAATTTTTTATAGTTGTATTGAAGTTTACCCATGTCGTACGTCACATGTTCAAGTTTTGGAAACAGCCTCTTATGTAAAAAAAATAGAATAATGCTGCATAAAATACACTAAATGGTGGGACCCTTTCTCAGACCATGCGTATGTGGGAGTTTTCATTGCAATTTACCGGTTATAATTAACATCACAAAGTAAGAAATGTTAGTTGAAGACGTATATTGTTCGGAAAAGTTGGTATGGCGTGAGCTAAACAAGAAGGGACGCCTCTTGCTGTTATGGATGTGTAACCATCCTTTTGATTCTTTCTAGGTCATATTCAATACGATTGATCATAAATATCGATAACAATATTCTTAAATATGATTTATCAGTTAAATGTTGTCATCGCCTTGTGGGTGATTTTAGTTTTTCGTTTCTGATTGCCTATAGATTTTAATATTTTGTGCTCTGAGATGGGCAGTGCTTCAGTTTTGTTAACTAGTGGACTTGCTTGCCTTTATATGTGCTTCTGGTGTGAAGATTTTTTGCATTAAGTTTCTGGTAAGGGACATTGTTTGCATTGAACCTGTTTTTCAAGTGGTCTGGTGATTATTTGAAGGTGGCTTTGTGGGATATTACGGTTTTTGGTGTTTAGTTATGTATAGACTAAATTGGTTTCATTTTGTGGACTGTCTATGAATCGGTATGCCTTCTTCCAGTAACAGAATTTAATTTTAAATTCTATATAGAAAGCTTGTGAGAAATAAACTAACTAACCACCCAATAACAAACTCTAACTAAGTTTTAACTAACTCAATATTTCTACTAAGGTTTAAATCCTTTATTAATAAGCTGTTGAGGAATTTAATTAAAATCAGTAATTCATGTGTATTATGTTGTGAAAGTGACTTAAAATTAGAGAAAATGAAGTTTGTTGAATCTATCAAAATCGGGGCTCGAATGGTGCTGTCCGGGTCCCGAATTTGAGTGTTGTTTTTTATCTGTTGGTTCGGCAAAAATCGGTGGCTGAATTGAGGAATTCGGAACCCGAATTTGCCAGCAGAAAATATAACAAAAAACTATTTTTGGGCTGGATTTGTTCCAATTTTTATGAGAGATACTTTTACTATAAATATAGACTTTGTATCAGGGTAAACTATGAGATAGAGGGGCTGAAACAAGGGTTTGGGAGGCAACACAAAATTAGGGTTTGTATAGAGGTTGCTCTTGGAAACAAACACTAGGGTTGTGATTGATTCACCTTGAGAAACACTATATTAGGATTGAGTCTCTTGGTTACGGGAAGAGATTGAGACTTTGGGTAGAATTAGGTGGGAGACTTGTTTTTGTAACCCATTGTTATCATTTTCTAAAGTTACTCATCATTATAGTGGAACAGAGGGATGCTCTCTCCCCCAGACTAGGTCAGTTTTAGACCGAACTGGGTAAACAAATTCTTTTGTGTTCTCTCTTCTTTCTCTCGTTGTTTTCTACCTTTGCTTGTGTTTATAACTTCCATACACTTTGTTTGGTTGCTTGATTATTACTTGCTTCACACATCAAGTATTTATTGATGTGATTTTTCATCGAATTCACAACATATTATATATTGCAAATGAATCAAGAGGAATACTTCGGTCAAAGGAGGAGTATGGTTTCAATTCAAAGTCATCTTTAATTTTTATGTACCTTTTTAATTTTTATGTATTTTGCATTGTACTTCTAACTTGCCTTTCAATTTGTTTTTTCAGGAAGAACAACCACATTGTTTGTGAAAGTAAGAGAATGGATGATCGTATAAAGAACTCTCCACAGGAAACTGCAACCAATAATTTCCAGGTCAAACCCCTCAAGAAACGCCTCCGACAAGAGGTTTCAAGTTAGTCAAGTGCATCTCGTGTGCAATTTTATAATAGTACCCAGCCTAGTTCTTCTAGAGGTGTAGACGTGGATGAAATATGGACATCATTTTTTACCGAGATCAATGGTACTGGTGATGGTGATGACGCATTAATCTGGGATGTCGGTTTTCCACTTGGAGATCTTATTGATAAGCATTTCGGTTAGGAAATGCATCATGAAAAAGCTAAGGAGCTGGGATTACAAAGGGCACTACAAACTAACCTAGCGGATTGCATTCGCACGACTTTTCTTCTTCGCATCATTGGCCGAATGTTTGGCGATATTGAAAAGGAATACAAAGCTTTGGTTGGAAAGATTGCTGAGTTGAAAAAATTGACGATTCATCTTAAAGACGAACGGAATAAATTGAAAACTCTCAAGGAATCAAGCTTTGAAAAGAATCAACTGAAGGCTGAAATTGAAGAACTGAAAGATCAAATTTCTTTGCAGTACAAAGTTGGCTATAATAAGGCGTTAAAGCAACTTTTAGCATCAGAACTTAAACCTTGATGAAGTTGAATGGACAAAAATTACCAAGACCATTATCAACTTCTGTAGCAGAACTTGAACCTTGATGTTTTGGATTCTTCTTGAAACTAACATGGTTTTCTAGTAGCTTTGTTTTGGGACTCCTTTGCTTTTTGTAAATGGGGATTATATTATGTCTATAAACTCATGTACTCCCTCCGTCCCTATATGTAACCACATATTTGATTTTATTTTTGTCCCTAAATGTAAACTCCTTTTCAAATTACTAGATGTATTTATTATTTTTTTCCTAAACATACCCTTAATTAATTCTACTAACTTATCTTGAAATTTGAAAAGTCAAATTTAATACACATACAAACAAAGGATAATTTGGTAATATTAACACACAAAACAGACACATTAATTACACTGACAACTTTTCTTAAGAAATGTGAAAAATGTAAAGGGAGTTTACATTAAGGGACGGAGGGAGTATATTAATAGACATGGCAACGGGGCGGGTATAAGCATCCCCGTTCCCGCCCCTGCTTCCATGCACCCATCCCCAAACTATATTGGAGAAAATTGAACAGCCATCCCCACTTTCAATGGGGACGGGTCTCCCGGCCCCGCCCTCGCCCCAATCAGCGAAATCTCTATTTTTTATAAAATATTTAAAAAATAAATATTTTTTCATTTTTTTCATAGCAATAAAAAACAATAATTATATAAATAATTAAAGATCTACTAAACTTTTTTCAAAAGAGCAAAATAAATATGTTTCTAAAGAGTAATAATATATTAAAATAGGTTGGTGCTTATGAAAGTAAGATTATGAAATTTAATAAAGTAAATTTCAAAAAATGGGTGTGGGGCAGGTATAAGCATCCCCCGCCCCCGTACTAAAATCCTAAATTTCCCCCACACCCGCACCCAGTTAAATCGGCTTTTCCCTGTTAAATTCGGGGTGGGGCGGCCATGTCTGGCGAGGGCGGGTTTTGTTGTCATGTCTAAGTATATATATCGTATTTTGCTTTCCTCTATAACTATTTTTCTTATGTTAGTTTTAGCATTACTTAGTTGAATCTGTAATTTAAATGTAAGTATTGGTGTACATATGCCATCTGCTTTTGTGTGTGTGTGTGTATATATATATAGTTTATAATGATTTACCCTCTGTAATATAAGTCATTTCCAGATTTGCTCCCTGTAATAAAAAAATCGAACCAATCCTTGTAAAAAAACTTTGTTTCAAAATACCTCCTAGGCTATCTGACTGTGCATATTCGCTGATATGGCAGGTTGAGTCACCTTTTTCTGATGATGTGACGCGCTGACTGTATAATTAATTTTATTTTTCATTTTTTATGGGTACATGTGGCATTTGTGCATTTTTTTTAAAATAAAAAATTAAGGGATAGGGTTGTTATTCAAACATCTCATAGAGGAGAGGGGGTATAAAATTTACTTTTCAAGGAAGAGATGTGTATATTTTAACATAAGAAGGGAGGGGAGTGTAATTCAAAATTCTCTTAAGGGAAGGGATGAGAATATAATTTACTCTATGCTTTATTATAAGATTTACTCATTCAAAAAGCTATAAAAATAAATCACAATCAATCGTTTTTTAAGAAAACAATTGATTGTTAAGAGTACAAATAATATCTAATTTTATTTTAATTTACTTAATAGCTTTAATTGGGGAAATATACTTCAAATTCAAAGTATAATTTTAAAGTAACGTTGACCATTCTTTTGACTTGGTCGTGAGAATAATAAATGCATATTTGACTTGGTCAGTGAGAATAATAAATGCAAATAACCTCGTAATCTCCGCTTTGATGTAAATTTTGGCTTATAAATGACATGCCCGTATCTACCAATTTTTCATAACAACTTTTCTTCTACCATTATACTATCATGTTTTCTTTTGCGTTTCTTTTTTCACCATGGGAAACTTGGTCCTTGCACCATGAATTTCCTGATAAGGTTTTTGTCTTGACGGTGAATTATCTCCTTCCAAAACACACCATTCTTGTTTTCCTCCCCCCACACCCAATGACTCAAACCCACTCCCCCTCTTCCTTTCCTTTGCTTTTTCTTTTGCTTTTGTGTTGCGGAAGTAGTCCATATTTCAAAAAACTACAAACGCTTCGCTCTCTAAAAACTTTTGCTCTACCCTCTCTCTAGCATAAACCGCCTTTCTTCTCCCCTATTTCAAATATACCGTTCACAGTTGTCCGCCATGTAATCTTTGTTTTAGGTGGTGTGATGAGTGGTGTTTGGCCCTCAGCACCGCCAACCTTCCAAATCTACCGCTCGGCCTGCGTTTAGCGTGGGTTTGCATGTTTTCGGAAGGTTTAAAACCCTTTTGGGTTGGTGACGTAGTGGTTGTCGCCACCATCATGTTGGCTCTCAACCTGGAGAAGTCCAGTGTTGCATGTCTTGCGGTGGTTCCGGTACTTCAAAGGGTTTGTTCCGTTGAAGGTTCCAAGGTTGTTTTACGATTCATCCAAAACCCGCGGCAACCGTAGTTAATGTTGTTTTGATGTGTGGTTGGTTCTTTAAAAAAAACCTCAAGGATGGTTTCACTCCAAATGCGGCGGTGAGTTTGGCTCAGCGTTTGTTTGTCGTTGCTACTTGGCAATGTTGTTTGGACTTTGGTTTCATGGTTCTATTCCAGATTTGTTGAAATTTGCATGATTCAAAGGTTTGGCATTTGCTACACTGGAGTTTTGCTTGATTATTACGGGATGGGTTGTAATTCAAGCATCTTATAGAAAAGGGGGTATAAATTTTGCTTTTTAAGGGAGGGGGTATATTTTAACATAAGAGAGGAAAGAAGTGTAATTCAATCTTCTCTTGTGAGACGGAGGTGTAATTTACTCTATACTTTATTTTATGATTTACTTATTCAAAAAGCTATAAAAATAAATCACAATCAATTGTTTTTTAAGAAAACAATTGTTAAGATTACAAATAATATATGATTTTATTTTAGTTTGCTTAATAGCTTTAGTCGGTGAAATATACTTCAAATTCATAGATAGTATAATTTTAAAATAACTTTGAATGTTCTTTTGACTTGGTTGGTGAGAATAATAAATGCATATAACCTTGTAATCTCCACCTTGACTTAGTCGATGAGAATAATAAATACATATAACCTCGTAATCTCTGCCTCGATGTAAATCTTAGTTTATAAATGACATGCATGTATCTACCAATTTTTGAAAGACAACTTTTCTTCCGCCATTATACTATCTTGTACCTAGCTAATGATATTCCTCTTGGTTATATCTGAATGTAGTCGTTTTGCAATGAGCATTATCATTAGCTAGGTAAATGAAGAATATTGTGACGACGTAAGAAGCAGCATAAGGGCAAGGAATTAGCATTCCTAAGTTTTAAATCTTCTACAACAATAATGTTTCACAGACCATCCAATATTTCATTACCAACATATTGGGAGTACATGTAGTTGTGAAAGATCTTGGTCTACCATCCATGATTGAAAGAAGTAAGAAGGACGTCACTTTCAATTTTATAACAGATCGAGTTTAAATTTTGAAACCATGAAACAAACACACACTAAGTGTAAATATTAGATCCAATTTAGTAGGTTGTTTTAATATTTAGATTATATGAATTTTTATTCAAAAACAATTGAAATCAATTTGAGAAACCATTCATCACTTGGCAAGTTCAAATTCTTGTAAAAGAAAAACTAACATAATTTTATATTTGTTAATAAAAAAAACAGTGTTCATAAAAAAACATAATTTTAATTTGAGTTTAAATTTGATACATTGGCAATGTAAACAATTTTTACATTGTCAAAAAATCCAAATCAATTATACATGTAATTTTAGATATAATTTAATTAAACTGTTATTTTAGGACAGAGGGAGTAATTATCAGTAACAAAATTTATCAACTATTTTCTTTGACAAAGAAAAAATTACCAATTTGATAAAACTTAGTTGAACTTGGTATTATTTGTTAACTGTATTATTTTGACATTTCCATCAATATTTGGCAAAAATTTAGATGGTTAACACAATTTAAATATGTGATTATTTATATATTTAATAGATTGTTAATAAATATAACAAAGTGTATCAGCTCACTAATGATCAACTAAACACAACTAACTACGAGTTTGAACTACCTGAACCGCAAATTTTAGACATTCATGTATACAAAAATATATTCATTAATCATCAAATTGTAATATATGATCTTCATTGTGTTTAAAGATAAACTTGAAAATCGTGGTTAATAATATTTAGAAACGTTATTAATTGTGTTGAGTGAAAGATTAATGAAGAAAGCATCAACCAATTACTGAGCATGGTTAATACAAATATTTAAATTGTTTTAAGTATTATCCATATAAACTATTATTATCAAATTTTCTTTTTTTCTTCTCTTTCTTGTGGAATGCTTAACTCCTGTTAAAATAGGGAGAAGAAATTAATAAAGCAAGAAATATTGTCATAGTTTATCAGATTTTACTCAGAAACTAATCTTACATGATGCTAGTGAATCTAGGGAGAATGAAGAATGATATTCTTTTGGCATTTTACAATTAGTAAATAGTAATAAGTATTTATCTAACCCGTTCACAGGGTCCTCTCCCATCTTCTCAGTGAATATTATATATTGGAACATTCGCGGGGTTGGTAACAATGATTCTCGGGTTGCTCTTCGTGACATGTATCGTTAACATAATCATTCATTGGTTTTTATGAGTCCATGGTAGTTTATGAGTCCATTCCTACTTGGTTTTGGAATATTGTCTGCTTCACTGTCAGTTGTTTTTGTTAGAGACAAACATGGGCTGCCTAACTTTAGATTTTTGTAGCCTGTTTTTGTCGTTTATTTATGCTGTTTCTTTTTTATTTTCAGAGGGTTTTGGCCTAGTCCCCCCTCTTTTGTACATATTTTTCCCTTTTTTAAATAATATTACGTATTGGAAGGCGGTAGAGGATGGGGGTTTTTGTTGGTTGTCAACCTAGTTTGGATGCTCCAGACTCACCTTGATACCTAACCTTACTTTTGGCTATCGAAAAAATTAGTAATAAGTATTTGTAAATATATTTTATTATAAGATTTATTTATTTGAGAAACTATGAAAATAAATCACAAACAATTGTTTCTTTATGGAAATAATTAATTGTTAAAATTATAAATAATATTTTGTTTTATTTTAATTATACTAAATAGCTTTAATGTGTGAAACATACTTTAAATTACACACTATAATGTTTTTCTTTGACAAAAAAAAACTTTGACCATTCTTTTGATTTGGTTGGTGATAATAATAAATGCATTTAACCTCGTAATTTGTATCTTGATGTAAATCTTGTCTTATAAATACCATGACCTTATATTCCAATTTTTGCAACATAATTTTTTTTCACCATTATACTATTGTTTTCTTTCGTGTTTCTTTTCTCACAGTAGGAAACTTGGTCTTTGCACCATGAATTTACTAATAAGGTTTTTGTCTTGACGGTGAATATCTCTCCTCCCAATAACACCATTCTTGGTTTCCTCCCCTACCACCAACCCCACTCCCCCTAACTCTCATCTTCCAACTTCAAGCTTTAAAAACTTCAACCAACAAACTTATCGCCATCACCACACTCCATATTACTATCCTCTTCTAAATTCTTTAAAATACACTCCATAGCAAACTCAAACCCCATCAACCTCATTTCAATCAAACTCTCCTCTTCTTGAAAAACGAACCAAAAATCCCAAAGAAGTTAATTTTATAAATGTATTTTCTACATTGAGTTTGAGCAGTAGCTTCATATCAAATAACCTATAAATTAAACCCAAAATTGATCAATTATTGAAGACATAATAAATGGGCATGGTCATTACATGAGACCACGGTAATTAATAATTATTTGGAAAATAACAACCTCACGGTGGTTACATGAGATCAAAAACTCATAATTAGCATAAATGGGCATGGTTGTTTTTGGATCCTGCATATGTTATATGTCTTAGATTGATGGAAGAGTTTTTTCGATTGAATTCAATTACTGCAAATTGTTGTGCGCATTTTGGAGATGGATCACAACTTGAATCTTGAACTATTTCACCATATATCATACGATTCATAGTAAGATTTGAAAATATACCGGGTCACTAATGATGTTTCGTATCTGGATTTTTAGTTTTTCAATTAACCTTTTAGATTTGGTTTCAACTTTGGAATATAGTCGGTTCTTTTGGCATCATAAGGTGTTTTTGGTGACATTCAACATGGAAAATTTGATTATAAGGTGTTTTTCAATTATCCTTGAAATCTATTTGGCTTTACTTTGATTATAAGGTGTTTTTGGTGACATTCAACATGGAAAATTTGAACCTCACGCATGTTTGGAGACACCAACATCATTAGCTGGAACAGCCGAGGTCTAGGGAGCATGTGTATAGTTCCTAGTGTTGTGATTCTTGTGACCCCGTTAAAAATCACACCAATAAAATACTTGATGTGTGGAGCAAAGTAATCAAGCAACCAAAATAAAATGGGTAACAGTTATAAACACAAGAAAAAGTAGAAAGCAGCGAGAGAAAGAAACAGAGAACACACAAAATTTGTTTACCCAGTTTGGTCAAATACTAACCTAGTCTGGGGGAGAGAGCAGCTCTTAATTCCACTATAATGATGAGTAATTTTACAAAGAGATATCAAAAGATTACAAGAATAAGTCTTCAAACTTAATTCTACCCAAAGTCTCAATCTCTTCCCGTGACCAAAAGACTCAATCCTAACAGTGTTTTGTTCAAGGTGAATCAAAACAATCTCAACCCTAGTGTCTCCCGCTTAGAGAAATCTCTCTAAACCTTAGTTTGTTGTTTGTTTCTAAACCCTTGTTATCAGCCCGCTCTTTCTCAAGGTTTCATCTGATACAAGATCTACATTTATAGTAAAAGTAACCCTCAAAAACCTATAACAAATCTAAACCCAAAAATATGTGTTGTGAATCCAGACCAAATCACACCAATGAAAAACAAAGATGTGTGGAGCAAAGGAAGTGGTAATCAATGAATAAGTGTCTCCAAACAACAACGACAAAAAACCAGATCTAAAACTAAGTGTAGAGCAACACCACAAGCATAATCAAAGCAATAAAGATAAGCAATGAAAGAAAGGAACAAACACACCAAGATGGTAACTCAGTTCGGCCAATATGACCTACTCTGGGGGAGAGAGCATCCCTTAAATCCACTAAGATGAAAGTGTTACAAATGAGTTACAAGAAATTAGCTTATAAGCTTAAAAAAGAACAAGACCTAATTTCTACCCATTTTCATATCACCCACTCTCTCAATGAATCCTAAGAGAAAACACAAAAGGAAGCTTTTTGATCCTTCCAATGGTGAAATCTCACTACCCAGGGTGTTTACAATGATTCCTAACCCAAGAGATCCTCACTACAAAGACACTCAACCCTAAAGTTACCTCCTTTGTAATCCAAGTTTCTCTCTCTAGAAGCTCTTCTTTGAAATCTGAACTGAAACACTTAAATAGTACACAGTGACAGACAAAATCGTGTCGCGCCTGTGAAAATTGCGCCACAATTCAAGAGTACAACACAAGGTACGACAACCTTATCCAGAAATCGCGTCACACCAGCACAAAATCGTGGCACGATTTTTCTTCAGCAGAAACCATCCATTCTGCCAAGAAAATCGCGACACGGCTCCAAAAATCGTGTCACGATTTTGAGCATTCACATAATCACAATTTGAAGTCAATTTCAACATTTCTCCACCTTGACTTTAAATCGGTGATGATGCTAATTTAACCATCAACCACCATGCTGCTCTCTCCAGAAGGGAATTACTCTTCAACAAACTTGATCAAGTCCAAGCAATGCTTGAACCTTGATCTAGGCAATGACTTGGTAAACACATCCGCCAGATTCTCTTCCGATGCAACTTTCTCAACCACAATCTCTTTTGTTTCAATCATGTCTCTAACAAAGTGTAAGCGAATGTCAATGTGCTTTGTCCTCTCATGATACACTTGATGATTCGCCAAGTGAATGGCACTTTGGCTATCACAATGTATCTTCACACATTCTTGAGTAATTCCTAACTCACCAATCATACCTTTCAACCATATGGCCTCTTTCACCCCCTTCAACAAGGGCAATGTACTCCACTTGAGTGGTAGATAATGCCACCATGGATTGTTGATTTGCCTTCCAACTAACAGTCGTGCCATAAAAAGTAAACACAAAATTCGATAGGGATTTTCTTGTGTCCGCATTGCCCGCATAGTCCGCATCAACATACCCCTCCAAAGCATCTTCCTCTTGAGCTGCTCTTGTGTACTTTAAACCGCCCTTCAAAGACCCATTCAAATACCTCAACACCCACTTCAAAGCTTGTCAATGCAAATACTCAGATTTGCCATAAACCGACTCACAATGCTAACAGCATAAGCTAAGTCTGGTCTACTACAAACCATTCCATACATGATGCTTCAACCCCACTTGCTTCTCTTGCTTCTCATCCTCGGATTGAGGACATTGTTTTATGGACAACTTTGTGTGGTGACCCAAGGGAGTGCTCACGATTTTAGAGTTTGTCATTCTAAAACGCTCCACCACCTTCTTCAAATAACTAAGTTGAGATAAGAAAAGTTCGTCTTTGTCACGATTCCTCAAGATATCAATACCAATGACTCTCTTTACCGGACTAAGATCTTTCATCTCAAATTCACCATTTAACTTTTATTTGAGCTTCACAATCTCATCCACGCTAGAGCTTGCCATCAAGATATCATCCACATATAGAAGAAGGTAGAGAATGACTTTCTCATCTTTCTTTAACATGTACACACAAGAATCATATCCGCTTCTCACAAAACCGGTCTTCAAAAGAAATTCATCAAACCGACGACACCATTGCCTAGGTCTTTGCTTCAACTCATACAAAGATTTCTTCAAAAGACATACCTTAGACTTATCCTCCACAAAACCTTCTGGTTGCTCCATGTAGATTATCTCTTCAAGGTCACCATGTAAGAAAGCGGTCTTTACATCCATTTGTTCCAAATCAAGATTGAATTGATTCACAATAGCCATAAGTATCCTTATGGAACAATGCTTCACCACTGGTGAGAAGATCTCATTGTAGTCGTTCCCCTCCACTTGAGTGAAACCCTTGGCCACAAGTCTTGCTTTGTACCTAGGACCCTCAACTCCCGGAATACCTTCCTTTTTCTTGAAGATCCACTTGCATCCAACTACCCTTTGGTGTTAAGGTAGTTTCACAAGTTTCCAAGTTTGGTTCTTCTCCAATGAATCCATCTATTCATTCACCGCCTTCAACCAATACTTGCTTTCTTTGCTCTCAAATGCCTCCTTGAAGTTTCTAGGCTCCGAGTCTTGCACGTCTTCAGCCGCATTAAGAGAAAAACACACCAAGTCCGCATAGCCATATCTTCTAGGTGCCGTAATGGTTCTCCTTTCTCTATCTCTGGCCAAAAGATAATTAGGATTCACTACCGGTTGAGTTCCACTTGTATCCGATGTTGAAGCTTCATCTTCTACATCATCTTTCTCTTCATTTGGAAGCTCCACCTCAAACTGAGTTTCCTCCACCATTGTTTCCGGTACTAAAGTCTCTAGGTCTTTACACTTCATCCCCATATGGGTCTCATCAAAGGTAACATCCCTATTAATCAAGACTTTTGATCCTCCACTAGATTCCAATTTTCACAACTTGTAACCCTTCAAACCTTCCGGATAACCAATGAAGACATATTTCAAAGCTCTAGGCTCAAGCCTGTCTTTCTTGATATGCGCATATGCCAAAGCTCCAAAAACCTTCAAAGATGAGTAATCTGCCGGTTTCCCACTCCATACTTCCATAGGTGTCTTGAAGTTTATTCCCGTTGATGGACATCTATTGATCAAATACGCAGGAATTGTCACTGCTTCACCCCAGAAACTCTTAGGTAACCCAGCTCCTATAAGCATACACCTCACTCATTCCAAAAGGTTCCTATTCATTTGTTCAGCAAGACCATTTTGTTGCGGTGTTCTCGGTACGGTCATATGCCTCTTGATTCCTTTCAACCTGCAAAACTCATTAAATTGCTCTGAAACAAACTCCAAGCCATTGTCAATTCTCAAACCTTTTAGTTTAGTTCCCATTTGATTTTCTATGAGAGTGTGTTATTCCTTAAACTTTTCAAGGGTGTCACTTTTGTTTTTCAAAACAAAGACCCACACTCTCCTAGAATAATCATCAATAATAGAAAGAAAATAGGAACCTCCCCCATGAGTAAGAGT
The DNA here is from genome assembly GCA_946800305.1 of Medicago arabica. Classification (NCBI taxonomy): domain Eukaryota; kingdom Viridiplantae; phylum Streptophyta; class Magnoliopsida; order Fabales; family Fabaceae; genus Medicago; species Medicago arabica. Next base: position 8,143,035 of record OX326970.1, on the reverse strand, counting down.
CTTGGAAGGACTCCAAATATCTGAATGAACATACTCAAAAGGTCTACTAGAATGATGCATGCCACTACCAAACTTTACTCTATGTTGCTTGCCTAGTATGCAATGCTCACAAAATTCTAGCTTGTCCAATTTATCTTTTCCTAGCAAACCTGGTTTAGCTAGTTCAACTAAACCTCTTTCACTAACATGCCCCAATCTCAAATGCCACAATTCGGAATTATTATGAGATACAACACTAGCTACCGATGCATTACCAATTACTATTGAACCATCTAAAATGTATAAACCATTCATTTTAGACCCTTTTACCGTAACTAATGCACCATGCGAAATTTTACAAACCCCATGTTCAATTCTAGTACAATAACCTAGACTATCAAACATGCTTAGAGAAATTAAATTTCGCTTAAGTTCGGGAACAAACCTCACATCCTTTAAAAGGAATTCACGACCATCAAACATCTTTAGTCGAACTGTGACATGCCTTGGACTTTGCACGCTTTGTTATTTCCGAGTCGAACAACTCCTCCTTCTTTTAGAGCCAAAGTCTCAAAATATTCCTTTCTCGAACACATGTGATAAGAGCACCCCGAGTCCAAAACCCAGCTCTTCTCCGGTTTTCAACTTGTGACCGCTAGTGCACCCGCACTCTCATAACCATCCTCATCGGACGCCACCGCAACTTGAACGGAAGAACTACCATTGCCCCCTTTATCCGGGCAATCCTTCTTGAAGTGACCTTACTTATTACAAAGAAAGCATTTATACTTTGATTTGTCAAAGCCCTTTTCCTCTATGCTCACTCCTTCCCCTTGCAACATTCAAGCCTTAACCATCTACATCAACCTTCAAGTCCTTGAATTTGGTCAATTTCTTGGTTCTCAAAGCCACTTGGACCTCCTCCAAAATAGTGGTGTCCTCCTTACCATAAAGGATGGTATCCTTGAAATGCTCAAAATGCTTTGGTAATGAACAAAGTAGCAACAAAGCTTTATCCTCATCTTCTATATTAACTTCAATATTGGCCAAATCATCAAGAATTTTGTTAAATTCCGACAATTGCTCCGAGATTGATTTAGACTCAACCATCTTGAATGAGTAGAGTTGTTGTTTCAAGAGTTTCCTATGAGCCAACGATTTCGTCATGTACAATGACTCCAACTTAGCCCACATCGACGCCGCGGTAGCCTTCCTCGCGACATCCCTTAAAACCTTATCTCCGAGACATAAAACAATGACCCTTTTTGCCTTGTCTATCATTTCACGCTTCTCCGCTTGTGTCAAGTGCACCGGCATCGTCGCTTCACCCTTCAATGTTTCTTCACACTTTTGTTGTGTCAAAACCGCTTGCATCTTAACCTTCCACAACCTGAAATCATTACTTCCGGTGAACTTCTCGATGTCCCACTTTGAACCCATGATACCAACTTTACCAATTTACGTCTTAGCTCCATGGTGGGCGTCAATTGTTGTGAATCCGGACCAAATCACACCAATGAAAAACAAAGATGTGTGGAGTAAAGGAAGTGGTAATCAATGAATAAAGTATCTCCAAGCAGCAGCAACAAAAACCAGATCTAAAACTAAGTGTAGAGCAACACCACAAGTATTATCAAAGCAATAAAGATAAGCAATGAAAGAAATGAACAAACACACCAAGATGGTAACTCAGTTCGGCCAATATGACCTACTCTGGGGGGAGAGCATCCCTTCAATCCACTAAGATGAAAGTGTTACAAATGAGTTACAAGAAATTAGCTTATAAGCTTACAAAAGAACAAGACCTGATTTCTACCCATTTTCATATCACCCACTCTCTCAATGAATCCTAAGAGAAAACACAAAATGAAGCTTTTTGATCTTTCCAATGGTGAAATCTCACTATCCAAGGTGTTTACAATGATTCCCAACCCAAGAGATCCTCACTACAAAGACACTCAACCCTAAAGTTACCTCCTATATAATCCAAGTTTCTCTCTCTAAAAACTCTTCTTCAAAATCTGAACTGAAACACTTAAATAGTACACAGTGACAGACAAAATCGCGTCGTGTAACACCCCGAAATTCGAAGTTTAAAAATTCATAATATAATCAGAGTATATCATATTCAGGATGTCACATTTCATAAAAATCTTTAAAATAAAAATAATAATAATTCTTCATCTTTGAAAATATTCAACATAGCAGTGGAATCATAATGTCAAAATTCTTAAAATAATTAGTTCTTGGCACAAAGGCCTCATAAGCATCTCAAAATTCAAAGATAGTTCGTAAACATTTCAATTAGTTCAACATGATACATAAAGGAATAGAATTCAATAAAGTCTCATCCCGTTACATATCAGAGCATTTCCTACGACACCACAAGGACCTCTCACTTCATCGAACCTATGCTTGGTCACCTGCACTTGCCCACAAGGCGGCAATTCCAACAGAAGGGGTGAGATTCACAACAATTATATTAACATATAATTCAAACATTTATGCTTAACAACAACAATCACAACATATAACAATTCATCTTGGAATATCTTCACATCACAAATCATCTCATAACGTCTTAGACACAAGACTCGACAAATGCAACTCTAACATCTTAAACATCATGCATGTGGTACCAATATTTAAGCTTAAATAAGCTTCACCGTCGCTTTGAGCAAAAGCTCCACCGTCTCAAATTATGCAAATGCATGAACTCAACTTTTTATACTTAAACAAGTTAACACAACATCTTAACATCATTTACGACTCTTGACCGACACATGCAACTATAACAATACATGGCAGCAGCTCAGCACATTTAACACATATTCATAGTACATAATCATCTTCGCAAATATCATTTAAACATCATTCATATAATTCACTTAATATGCATATAATCATAGGTCAACACCAACAATTAAAACCATCTTAAAGCATCATTACAGATTGTAATATAGGTCATAAAACATCTCTAACACTATCCAAAGGTCTACCCTCAAGCCTCGCTCAAAACAGAGTTATAAAACTCAAGTTGTAGTGGTATGAGACCACATTGCTCGCTATGGCGAGTGGTTCTGCTCGCCTCGCGAGTTGCTGTCTAGCATACGGTTACTACTCGCTACGGCGAGTGGTTCTGCTCGCCTCGCGTGCATCAAAGGGTCGCTCGCCACGGCGAGCTATCGCAAGAACAGGGTACGGGTTGCTCAATCTCTCGCCAAAACTCGTCCAATCTCTCATGTTATGGCCTTAATCTTTCAGAATTATGATCTTAGTGATTAACCTAGGTTTTGTAACACGTTTCTACATCAAATTGCATCATTCTATCATCAATTCATCAAAATTCATCAATAACCATAACCTATGAACTCTCTCAACTCTTTCCCAATTCCTTAGTTAATCATAAACAATTGAATTACAGCAATATAATCGAAGCTAAGCTCACCCTTACCTGGTAAGTTTGCATAATTGGGGTTCCCTCTTTTCTGGCCACTTTTCTCCCTTTTTGCAAAAGTCTGTAATACGTACTGACTCTTTCTCTAAACCTAATTTCCTTCTTATACCTCTTTCTAATCTCACTTATCCCCACAACTCTATCTTATTATAAAAACAACTCCATCTCTCAAAATTATTGTTATTATAGCCCATCTTAATTTTCATATAAAAATATATATTAGCATCACATATCTTATTTTATTAAACAATAAAATAAGCACTACATCACAACATCATCTCGTACGTCACAAACATCATCAAAATCATATAATATATAATAATATACTATATAATCTAATAGAATAATTAAATAAACAAAGTGGGCGTTACACGTCGCGTCTGTGAAAATTGCGCCACGATTCAAGAGTACGACACAAGGTACGACAACCTTATCCAGAAATCGCGTCACGCCAGCACAAAATCGCGCCACGATTTTCCTTCAGCAGTAACCATCCATTCTGCCAAGAAAATCGCGACATGGCTCCCAAAATCGTGTCACAATTTTGAGCATTCACAGAATCACAATTTGAAGTCAATTTCTACAAGATGATTCTGTTTTATTTTCTGCTGGCAAAGTCGGGACCCAATTTCTCCAATTCGGCCACCGATTTTGATAGTTTCAAAAACTCCAATTTTGAGTCACTTTCACAACAATCTCCACGTTGACTCTAAATTAGTGACGATGTCAATTTAACCTTTAACCACCATTGCTTCTCTTTCCCTTGTTTCCCACTACACCATGTAGCTCCACAAGTTTTCACCCAACCTCTTCAACCATCTAAATGTCTTCCACCTTCTTGAAGATCCTTGCATCCAACTACACTAGGAATTTTAGGTAGTTCCACAAGTCTACACCATAACCTCTTCAGCCATCGGAATGTCTTCCGCCTTCTTGAAGATTCACTTGCATCCAACTACACTAGGAATTTTAGGTAGTTCCACAAGTCTACACCATAACCTCTTCAACCACGGAACATATCTCGCTTCCTTAAAGATCTCCTTGCATCCAATCACCCTTGGTCTTTTAGGGTAATCCCACAAGCCATGCTATACATTATTCAACCTCTGGAATGCCTTCCGTCTTCATGAAGAATTCCCTTGCTCACAACTAGAGCATAGCATCTATGGTCTCCATAGTCGTACCATTCCCGGTGTGTTCAACTCCACCTCAAGCTGAATTTTCTCTACCTCAACTAGCAAATGCGTACATCCCATTATGTCTTTCACCTTGAAACTTCACCTCAAAGGTAGATCACGAGTATTATTACCTCCGCCTCTCTAGACTGACCATGAGTATTATTCCCACCTTCTTTCCAGGCTGACCATGAGAATTATTCCCACTGCCTCTCCAGGCTGATGTTAAGTGTTTAACTTCTCTCCAGACGAACACCGCTCAACAAGACATCACTCCCAAGGTGAGAAAATCACCTTCTTCATCCTCCCAACAAGACACCACGAAAGCACTTGCATCCTCATAACCCTCATAGACAATTTTTGTGGAGTTACCATTATTCTTCGGACAATCCTTCTTGAAGTGACCCATCTTTTTACAGTTAAAACACTTAAACTTTGACTTGTTACCACTCTTTCCCCAGTTACCTCTACCTCCACCATTCCCTCTTGAAACACTTAGGCCTTCACCGTTTTCATCAGCTCTCAAGTCCTTGGACTTGGTCAACTCCTTGGTTCTCAAAGCCGCTTGAACTTCTTCTAAGGTAACAATGTCTTCTTTGCCATAGAGCATGGTATCTTTGAAAGATTCAAAAGATCTCGGCAGGGCACACAACAATAGTATAGCTTTATCTTCATCCTCAAGATGCACCTCAATATTATCCAAGTCATCAAGGATTTTGTTGAACTCCATAAGTTGTTCTATGATGGCCTTTGACTCCACCATCTTGAATAAGTAGAGTTGTTGTTTTAGGAATTACCGATGAGCCAAATACTTTGTCATATACAAAGACTCCAACTTTGACCACATTGATACCGAGGTTGGTTCCTTCGCTAAATCTCTCAAAAATTTATCTCCGAGGCACAAGACAATGGCACTCATGGCCTTGTCCACTATCTCGGTCCTCCCCGCTTGTGACATGGTGACCGGTAACGCACCTTCGCCCTTCAAAGCTTTCTCAAACTTTTGTTGTATTAAAACTGCTTCCATCTTTACCTTTCATAACCCAAAATCATTATCTCCGGTAAACTTCTCAGTATCCCACTTTGAACCCATGGTACTTGATTATCGTTTGATCATTGCCACACGGTGGGCGCCAATTGTTGTGAATTCGTTAAAAATCACACCAATAAAATACTTGATGTGTGGAGCAAAGTAATCAAGCAACCAAAACAAAGTCGTGACAGTTATAAACACAAGCAAAACTAGAAAACAGATAGAGAAAGAAAGAGAGAACACACAAAATTTGTTTACCAGTTCGGTCCAATACTGACCTAGTCTGGAGAAGAGAGCAGCCCTCCGTTCCACATGAGTAACTTTACAAAGACATAAAAGGGTTACAAGAATAAGTCTTCAAGCATAATTCTACCCAAATGTCCAATCTCTTCCCGTGACCAAGAGACTCAATCCTAACAGTGTTTTGTTCAAGGTGAATCAAAATAATCACAACTTTAGTGTCTCTCGCTTAGAGAAATCTCTATAAACCCTAGTTTGTTGTTTGTTTTTAAACCCTTGTTTTCAGCCCCCTCTCTCTCTCTCTCTCAAGGTTTCATCTGATACAAGGTCTATATTTATAGTAAAAGTGTCCCTCAAAAAACTAGAAAAAATCTAAGCCCAAAAATACGATTCTGTTTTATTTTCTGCTGGCAAAATCGAGCTCCGATTTCCTCCATTCGGCCACCGATTTTTGTCGAATGGAAAGGCTGAAACAACACTCAAAATCGAGCCCCAATTTCTCCAATTCGGCCACCGATTTTGACAATTTCAGAAACTCCAATTTTGAGTCACTTTCACAAAACCTAATTTAAACTACCTAGTTTGATATTATAAGTTGAATGTCCTCTTTCTAAACAAGACACTAGTCCACATAAATAATATGGAGGAATTTCGTTACTTGCTTGGTTTTGATAATTGCACTCCTATATCGTAATATGTTTAATCGTACTATTTTAAATTATTCCACCAATCATATAAATGTTTAAATTCATGGTTCCGCGAGGAGAAATTGGCCTTGATAAGAGTGTAGCTTATTAAGGAAGGGGAAAATCGTTCACAAGGGAGAATTCGTGACTCTGCAAGGTGGAAATTGTCCTATGACGTAATTTGTTAAATCGTACAATTTTAAATATATGTTTGGTATTACGGTGGATATGTCTAAATCACGGTGGATTACCGTGATTCTAACATATGTTAAAGAGCCTTCATCGAATAATAGATGACTTACACATGTGTTTATAACTGGGGGTTATCTTCATCTCACAAGTTCGATTTTGTGATGATAATTTAGGTCCATTTTCATCAACTTACACATTATGATACGAAACATATACTACATTTGATAGCTAAAAATATGAGTTAAGACCAAAATTGCAACAAATTTGACAGTCGAATTATAAAAAAAATTAAAGATCGGAATATTCAATTTTAAAAAAGGAGACTATTTTCGTAATTTTATAAAATATAGGATGAAAAGTATAATTAAGCCAATATTTTAACTATTGCCCAAACCTTTTTTTTTCACAAATTAGACAATCAATAAGCATTTGGATGTAATATAATTTTTTTTTTGGAGGATTGTAGTATAAATTATTGAATTTGAAATTTTGAACTTCAAAAATATAAATTATCTTGTAGACTACTCCACAATCATATGTGATAGAGAATCCATGACTTGACTAGAACTAGAATCCTTAGGATATGGTAGGTATTGCATTATACTCTTGAGGGTAAAAAGGGAAAAATATTAGCTATCATATTCCACTTTCATTCTACAATGTCTCTCTGGAAGATAAAGAAAGATACACACTACAACCTCATGCTCGGCTTGAACTAGAGAGAGCTGTGCAAAAAGAAAAAGAAGAGAAAAAAGTCAAAAATTGAAAACCAAAGAGGCTAAAGTGCAGTTTTTTGAAATCATCATCTTCTTCCTCAAGTTTGGTTAGTCTCTTCTTAGATTTCTAGTTTTGATGTGAGAACATCTTCTCAAATTAGAGCTATGTGATTGCATGTGCTTGTTCTGGAGTTGATAGCTTTACATGCATGCATGTGTACTAATGAAATTATGCATTTATTCTCTAAGATCAATGCATGTAAGAATAAGTTTTATGCATGTAATTCCACCAAATGTTTTACTGGCTTATTAGAAAGGAAAGATGAATAGCTGAGGTTTATTTATTATTATTCAAGTAAAGGACTTGCACGTTTTTATTTATTAAATAAATTGAGGTTTAATATGTGAGTGTAAAATTAGGTGTGGGAGTAGTTAGATGAAATGGACCTGAGTTGAGTTATTCTTATATGGTCATCAGACCAGATGCATAATGCTTAAGAACACACAAAAAGACACATTTGTGTGTTGCGTCTAAACACTATACATTTGATCTTGTGATCATGTGAGACTTGCTATAACTCACAAGAGTGGGTCTTGTACGGTCACATGTATAGTGTTAAAGCACGCAATATTTCTAATAAGGTTTAAATCCTTTATTAATAAGTAGTTGAAGAATTTAATTAAAATCATCTTGTAGAGAGTTATTCCTGTGTTATATATTGCAAATGAATCATGAGGAATACTTCAGTCAAAGGAGGAAGTATGCTTTCAATTCAAAGTCATCTTTAACTTTTGTGTACCCTTTTAATTCCTTGTTAGTGGTATGCATAATGTATCATGGAAATGATTAGAATTTGTTTGTTGAACATTGATGGTTTTTGCTTTGTAATTCTTACATTCCTACATTAATTTTATGTCTTTTGCTTTGTACTTCTAGCTTGGCTTTCAATTTGTTTTTTCAGGAAGAACAACCACGCTGTTTGTGAACGTAAGAGAATGGATGATCGTATAAGGAACTCTCCACAGGAAGCTGCAACCAATAATTTCCCGGTCAAACCCCTCAAGAAACGCCTCCGACTGGAGGTTTCATGTTCGTCAAGTGCATCTCTTGTGCAATTTTATAATAGGAGCCAGCCTAGTTCTTCTAAAGGTGTAGACGTGGATGAAATGTGGACATCATTTTTTACCGAGATCAATGGTAGTGGTGATGACACATTAATATGGGATGTCGGTTTTCCACTTGGAGATCTTATTGATAAGCATTTCGGTAAGGAAATGCGTCATGGAAAAGCTAAGGAGCTGGGATTACAAAGGGTACTACAAACTAACCTAACAGATTGCATTAGCACGACTTTGCTTCTTCGCATCATTGGGAGAATGTTTGGCGATTTTGAAAAGGAATACAAATCTTTGGTTGAAGAGATTGCTGAGTTGAAAAAGTTGATGATTCGTCTTAAAGATGAACAGAATAAATTGAAGAAAACTCTCGAGGAATCAAGCTTTGAAAAGAATCACCTGAAGGCTGAAATTGAAGAATTGAAAGATCAAATTTCTTTGCAGTACAAAGCTGGCTATAATAAGGCGTTAATGCAACTTTTAGCGTCAGAACTTAAACCTTGATGAAGTTGAATGGAAAAAAATTACCAAGACCGTTATCAACTTCTGTAGCAGAACTTGAACCTTGATGTTTTGGATTCTTCTTGAAACTACCATGGTTTTCTAGTAACTATGTTTTGGGACTCCTTTGCTTTTTGTAAATGGGGATTATATTATGTCTATAAACTTATGTGTATATATTATATTTTGCTTTCCTTTATTAACAAAATAGGGTACAAAATTCAGTGTTAAGTTTTTCTTCCACATATATATAGAAGAATAATTCATGCAAAAGCTTATGATAATACTAAAAAAAAACTCATGCAAGTTTTGATTGCCCTTTAACTTTAATGTATCTTGATGATATTTTGATTGATTGTAGCCAATAGAAACTCTATTCATGCAAGAATTGTTACATACTTGAGAATTTCACTCAGTATTTGTAGGTGTATGTACCAAATTGACCCCAAGAGATAAAAGGGGAAAAGAAAGTCACAAACTTTCTACTTGCATTTTATTCACCACAAAAAAAAATGCCCTCTATCCCCCACAAGCTCATATGATTGTCACAACAACCATTGAACAAACTGTCCAACCCTGCAGAATTGCAGATCAAAAGGGGGAATAGATGGTATGTATAATATATTTCTCCGAAAAAAGAAAAAAAAGTCCAAAAGAAAAATAAAACTTCAAGCAGTTTATTCCTGTAAAGACTCGGTTGAAGGTGTGCGAGAAGTTGATGTACTGTCAGCTTGTTTAGATGAATCTTCGGTAGCAGCTTTTGTATCAGATTGTTGAAGCTTGTCAGTTGATTGTTTCGATGGAGATGTCTCGGTTGGTTGGACAGTTGAAAGCCTTCTTGGATTAGTAAGGAGAGATGCATCGAATACTGATAGAGTAGGCGAGGGCAAGCCGTAGTTCTGAGAGATAGCCACAACTGGATGATCAAATTTGCATGTTGGACCAAACTTGCATACTCCATAGATTCTGTAATAAGAGCATATAGCATTCCCCTGCAGACAACCAAAATAGGAATCAGAAAATCAAATTAATTTGATAGCTTATTATAAAAGTATCTTCACAAAATATTAGGGAGGATAATATTAACAAATATTTCAAAGTAACTAAAAGTTATTTTGATGTTCAATAGTTTAGAGATTACTTTTTGGAGATTCTTTTCAGAATCTCATTTTGTTTAAATAACAAATCGATGAAAACTTCTAAAAGTGTTTATTTAAAAGAAAATGATTTTTTCACAATTAAAAAGTTGGAACAAACAGACCCTAAGCATTAAGAAGAAAATGCACTTACAGGTCTCATAGGAAGGCCAAGTGGATTAATTGATAAAGTTTGGCCTATCCTTTCTTTAGGGTGGTGGAATTTGCAATCAGATCCATATTTGCATGTTCCGGTGCTCATAAAGTATTTACAGTCTGGTTGCTCAGGTCTATCTGGAAGAGATGAATTCATTACCTGTCCTCCAGAAAGTGTCTCTCCCGCCGGATTCATGTAGTCGTAGACAAGATTAGATCCAATAAAACCAGTAGGCATTGCAGGGTTAATACTTCCCTTTTTCGACAAATAAAATAGCAGTCAAAAACAGAACATCTTAGTTGAGTCAGCAAAAAGTAAGTAACCATTGAATGCGTGTAGTTACGAATCAAACATAGCCAAAGATCCTAAAAGGCTGGAATATTTCCTAAACGAGACAAGGCTGGTTCTGTTTTGGATGTTAATCAGTATTTGAGCGCCAAATGTGATTGGAAATCAATGAAACAAAAGTATTGTCAATCATGCTATACACATATCACTTCATTTGTGTTCCATGCAATGTGTGTGATATAGTAGTAAAAATGGTAACAACATTTTCTAACCTTCATGTATTCGCTAATATATCTGACAGTTTTTAAACCATATCATGTTAATTAGTATATGTGTGTGACCATTCAAAAACACAGTAACCGTATATATAAACACAGCGTTCAACAGTTTTTAACTAACCATGTAGTTGCTCCAGCTCAGCGCTGGCATAATGCCTTGTGAAGAAGGCAAAAAAGGAGGGACGTAAGATTGAATGGCCTGTCCAGATAAATATGACATTCTCGGCATTGACCATGCAGGAAACCCACCAGCATATGGAAAACCTGATGAAGCAACAGTTGTGGAGGGAGGGGATGCAGCCACTGGATAAGCTCCTCCAAAAGAAGCTGCCTGTTGTGGATGATGAAACTTGCATGCAACTCCAAACTTGCAAGACCCGGTTCTCATGTAATAGGGACATGATTTTTCTTCCTAAAAGAAAAAATTGTAGATTATTGAAAAATGCAACTGCTTCAACATCTTCCATCAAAAGAGTAAACTTTGTTGAAAAATAAAGCATTTGGTTCAAAGGGATGTACAAACCTGACGCATGGGAAGACCTAAAGTATTGAAGACAACGGGTGCAGCACCTCGCCTGTCTTTTGGATGATGATATTTACATGTCGATCCATACTTACATGTTCCTGTCTTAAGAAAATACTGCAACACATATTTCAAACAAGATCACAAGTTACTAGTATTAAATTCTGTTTGGAAGAGCTTATGGAAACGGCTTATGACATGTCCTAAAGATGTTTTCAGCTTATTTCCATAAGCTCTCCAGGATAGCTTATAAAAACAGTTTGACTTTGTTTTATCTATTTGTTATCTAAATGGCTTATGCATAAGTACTTATATCATATGTGCTTAAGCCATAAATGCTTTATTAAGTTGTTTATAGGTAATATGCTACCAACAACTTTCATTGCATTGGAATAACAATGAAGTATCAAATATTTAACATTAAGAATGCACAAAATCTACAGATTTTATTCATTTCCTGAACTTGATATTTCTTGTACAATAGATGTGAAACTCAAAAGTTCATATCATTATTTCCTCTTCTTAAATTACGCCATGGCTAGCATCTAAAGAAACATTGCCATTATTGTCATAGACATATCTAGTAAATAAATTCTTCAGGACAAACACTATAATGTCCATCAAAACAAAAATCTAATAAATGTTTGGAAGGAAATAAAAGATGATTTTCCACATTGGCGGCATAACTTATTCATTTTTTCGTCCTCATTCCGTATCCTACGACCTACATCAGTTTCTTCCCTTTTCATTTATTAGTGTTCTAACAATGAACATGTCCCTATGCTAAATATTTCAGAGCAATTCCCTTGTATGAGCATAGTCTAGTGCCTACAGGCATTTTCTGCTCATGAAAGAAATAGAAAGTATTTCAAACAGGCGAAATCTATTATTGAAGGGGTTGAATGGAAATAAGAGACCACAAAAGGACAAAAATTAAGTGCAAACGGAAACTAAAACTTCTGCCAGAGGAAAGTAAATTTTCCACAACATAGAGTAAATTTGTAAAGCAAAAAAAGGCCTATTCTTGAATTCACTCTTAAAGTTCTTGCATAAACCACATCCACATTCAGTTTCATTAAGCACCGTTCAAAACGCAGGAATGAAAAATGACAACAAATACATTTGTAGTTACCAAAAATAAGCATACCTCACAATCAGGTTGCCCAACTCTCTCAGGAAGTTCTTCACCATATTGAGTAACCTGAAATCTAATACAGTATGAGAAACTTTTACCTAAATTACTTATTAATTTAACAAGATTACAATTCCACAGACTACATGTTCATAAAATATTTGACTTAGAAAACTGTTTCATATATATTCAGAAGAAAATTCATGAAAAGGAAAGAATAGAAAGAGCTCCATTACAGGTGAAATGTTAGCAGGGTGATTATAGCGGCAGTTACTCCCATAACCACACATTCCAGTCCTCAAATAATATACGCAGTCAGGTTCACCAGGTCGATCCGGATAAGGCATTGATTGAGCCACAGCATCTCTGTCTCGATTACTATTGATTTTCAAACGCCGAATAGCTTCTGCAATACGAATCACAAAGGAATCAGACAAATTTTGCACAATCTCTCAACAAACATTCCAACAAATTCAAGCAGTAATAACTCAAATTACCACACTCACAGTACAATACAATTAAACAAGATCAGAAATTCAAAACTATCATAAAGAATTTAAAACCGAAATATGCAGATTACGATTACGACCCTTTATTGCATCATAAAGCAAAGTACACAAATTTTGTAAAACCATGTGCGATCAAGTATAATAACACTTGATTCTAGGCAAGTAAACATGGAATCATAATATAATAATAATAATTTTCTATTCATGAAACCTTTTTCACTCACACAAGTTAACTCATAGTTTCAAAAAAATCATCAAACCTCACACAATACAACAACATTGCATGAATCAATCATAAACAAAACAAAAATAGAAATCATTCAAATTAAATTCATTCTACCAAAAATAGAAACACATCATCATCATCATCACCATCGTCATCATCAATGAAAACAAAATATTTCCAACCAAAACAATGATGATCAGAACAAGAAAAACATCATAAACAACAAATCATAACACAAAACATAAAAAAATTCAAAGAAAATCAATCATTCATTGAATTACCTTCAATGTTATCACCAGATGGATTAGAACCAGCATTCTTGAAAACTTGTCTATTTTCTGGCATCTGAATAGCGTTAAAATAGAAAGATAAAAAAAAATTAGTTTTCAATCAAACCCTGATGACCCTTTAAGCTTTTAAGATGAAATCAGTTAAGAACACTGAAATTAACTCACCTAGATGTTAAAAAGGTAAAAAAATTCCAATGAAAATTAAAATATAAATAATAAAAAAAAAAGAGAGAATCAGAGATAAAATTGAGAAGAATTTTGTTCAATGTGAAATCTATGAAAAAAGATTATATAATAATAATATTCCAATTGGATGGAAAATTCTGCAAACTTTGCAACATTTTGGATCTTTGAATGTGAAACCCGACAATAACATTAACAACAACAAAAAACATTAATAAAGTAAGGTTCTTACGCGCGTGTACGAACATTAAATTTTATCTACCGGTTTTACCCTCCACGTGGCAACTCATCAGTGTGTTTACGTGAGACAAGATTTATTACTGTTATATTTCGCGCGTGGGTTGCAATCACTAATATTTATTATTTATTATCGTATTAAATAATTTCATAAGAATAATTCATCGGATTTAGTATGATTATAATTGACGGTAAAATTTTCTCTTGAAAGATTCAGCGTTATTATATTTCAATGGTTGGATTATTTTTTTTTATGAAATATTTAACATCATTATATTTTTAAGATTGAATTCGAATTTATAAACATTGGTTGAGTTAGATGAAAATGATTATCATAAAAATTATTTTTATGATATTGGATTTCTTGTCACTAATATAATTTAATTATTTGTAATTTCACATTTTTGGACTGATTATGAAAATTTAATTGGCCTGTAAAGTAGATGCCAATGATGTTAGGTAGCAATTCAACCGTAGATTTTATTCTCAGGTTATGAGATCTATGTACTTAGATTTTATTTTATTTTTTGTGAATAGTTGTCACAAGATTTGGAGTTGACAATTCAACTTGTGTTCAACATTGAAATAATTACCCCTTCAAAAAAGATTTGAAATAATTACATGGTGGTACGGCATGACTCTTTAATAAAAGATTATAAAAGTAAAGGTTTACACAATCAGTCAATTATATCTTTTAGGTAGATTTTATCAAAACAAAATCTTATCTGGTTTTATTTTGGCTAAAAAATCTTATGAGGTAGATAGTTTTTGTTTTTGTAACATTTAGGTGATATGGTATTTGTTTACATATTTTAGATAAAGATATCATATGGTGGTATTATATGAGATAGTGTTGAATAGCTGTGATGTAACTTCTTTTACCCCTTAAATTTGTTTTCAGTATCCTATTTTCACTTTTATGAAATTTTGGTACCTTGTTTTAAAATATAGTTTTCTATCTCTATTTTAACTTTTAATCTCATCTTATTTAAGGTCAACTTTGATAGCATGTTCAAGTTGCTAATGAGTGATGACGTGGTAGAGCACATGTGTGCATGACGTTCATATGTATTCTGCTACATCATCATTGATTTGGACACGCCGTCAAAGTTAACTTTAAAATGGAGTGAAGATTAAAAGTCATAAGCAATTGAAGTAGGGTATAAAAAAAGTTAGATTTTTAAATAGAGGTGTGAAAGCTTTAAAAAAAATTAACATATGGATACCAAAAGTGCATTTGGGACATATTTTTGTTAGTGATAAATGCTTAAAGCATTTCATTCCAAACAATGTTATAAATACATGCAGGCATATTGGTGAAAATATGGAAACTAATTAGGGATGTGGTTGCTTTTGCAAGAGTGCAGGCAATTTCATTGATTTGTCTCATAATAAACGCAACATAGGAGTTTCTAAAGTAAAGTAGCGCGGACATGTCCACAAAGTTTTATAATAACACCTAAACTAAGAGATGTTTAGCTCTCTACTTTTGAACTTATCCACCACATATTTAGAATCTAGTTCAATATCCACATTAACCGGATGCAACTTCTAATGCAAGAAGGAGAGACTCGAAACTTCTCCTACATCAACATCTACTATCAGTTGGACACATTGTATTTTAGCTTATATAAATTTTCCCTGATCATTACAAGTACAAATATCAAATCCCACCTCATTATCATTTGTGGAAAAAAAAAGCATCTATGTTGCACTTATATCTTCCTAAAGAGACGTAGACCCACGCCGAAGGAGCTTGGGGACTGATAGTAGTAGCTTGAGATTGACGCAAATGTTGTGCATGCTTCCCACCTACAAGGCTAGAACCAATGTCTTTCCGTTATCACTAACATAACAATAGATTTTTGCTTCGTTTTTCGAAATTGTATTGCTTCTTTGCTTTTAAAAGCTCCAAATCATACACACACACACACACACACACACATGCAAAAAGCTTAATTCGCTCTAGAGTAAATTGACTGAAAATGCCAAAACAAATCTCACCAATCGAATTGTAATATAATTCACTTTCTTTATAGAAGTTGCCGGAGCATGAAAGAAGTGATTGTTCAAATCATCTTCTTTGACCATAAAGAGTGTTCAAATGCTTCCTCATTGAAGAGATTAATACTTTTTTTTAGAAGGAAGTAATTAATACTTGATGCCTTAGCATCTACAACTTTGGAACAAAAAAATTGTTCTTAGTTGCTAAATTGTGGGACCAAGTATATTATATAGGATTTAATAACCGCTAAGTTTTTTTTCTCCAACGCTAGAACTCAGCGCACTTGTTGTTTTACTTTAAGTATGCCCCCTCATATTTCTTCATTCATTTTCCATTATACCTCTTCTCTTTCTCCCTCCTTTTTTTACCATTTCTGATGCAAGAACTTCTAGTGGGAGAGCTGTTCTTCATAATGTCATCCAACTCATTGATCTCTAATACATAGAACATAAAATTATGTTCCTGTTTGCTAAGAACACTAAGAAAGAACATGTGCCGGAGATGCTCTTACATTTTCCAATTTCTTCTTACACTGTTCATTTTGTTTTCGTAGATTGTGACAACTTTTGTTGCTCCATTGAAGTAATTGTTGGCCACATTTATCTAATTTTCTGCCAATTCCCTCATCATTAGCATTCTACCAGCACTGTTAAACAAATTGATCAAAATCAGGATCCATTAATCAAACATTTGTTAACTTCAAATGTTTATGAGCCTTGTGACCTTTGGATTCAAAAATCAACACTATCCAAGAGGATAATGATCAAAAGCAATAGTTTTTTTTTTTTTTGAGGTAAGAAGCAGTACATGTCAAACATTCTAATTTTAAATGGGTAGCCTTTCAAAACAATAGCAATCAAGCCAACATCCATGACGGCCTCTCTAAATCCACTAATCAACAAATTTGGATTATGCTATGGCATTAATCCTATCGTGAGTGTATGATTTGTTTTCTAGTTACTGATTGGATTTAATTTGATCTAAATGTAGTTTTTGGTCCTTCAATTTTGGAAAAACTGTAATTTGGTCTTTTTATTTTTTAATTGCACAATATGGAAGTTAAGTTTGACATTACCACGAGACAGAAGGTAATTTTTGGATGTTTGCAAGCAGCGTATGCTCAGGATTTTTTTCTAGCTATCCCGATTGATGGGTTAGGTTAGCATATGTCACAAGTGGAGTATCGTACAATCCTTAAATATCGGCTTATGATTCCACTATTTTTTTATTGATGAGGTGCGTCTTGTTTGTCGTAAGGCGTGTCTGGATACTTTTGGGGAGCATGTTGTTCATTGTAAGGAGTTTCCCGACTTTAAGTACAAACACAACTTTGTTAATGATGTACTTTTTGATATATTCAGACGGGCAGGAATATCAGTGAAGAAGGAGGCGCCTGTGAACTTCCTGACTGACCCACTAGATAGAAGATCAACACTCAGGCATGCAGATGTTATGGTGTGTGGATGGGAAGTAGGAAAACATGCATGTGTAGACTTGACTGCGGTTTCACCACTTGTGGGATTAGGTGTCGGGCCTTTTACCGTAGGACAGGTAGCCCTAAAAGTTGCGTCAAGCAAAGTGGCCAAACATGAGAAACGTGTTCTGACAATCAACTTGCTTTTATACCATTTGTTTTTTATCCTTTCGGTTTCCTAACACCAGAGGTTGTTGACCTTCTACATAGAGTTCAAAAGGTCATGCATAACAATGTCATGTCTTCTAGGTCCATTAATGTTGTGTTTACGAGGATTGATTTTGCCATCCAAAAAGGTCTAGCGGCGCAGCTTGTTGTCTGCTTGCCTTCTATTCAAGTGTAAATAATGTTTTTTACGAAGAAAAAAATTATTTGACCAATACATGATTTTGACCATCGAATTTTATGATGTGAGAATTTAAAGAAACTGCTCACTCTGAGTCTTTTGTATCATTTCAACTGATTTTCTCTTAACTTTGTATGCTTGATCAAGACCTAATTTGCCACTCTATTTTTTAAGACTCAACATTTATGCTCTTTGTTTTCATGTCAGGTCGCCTAATATAATGCAAAGTCATTAAATCAAATGGTCAAAATTTATGAAATTGAGAACCAAAAGTGCGCCCTTAAAAATAAGGGAACTATAGTTTTACCAAAATAAGTGGATAAAGATTGTGTTTAAGCTATTTAGTTATTATATATAAATATGTCAAGAATATTTACGCAAAGAGATCTTTTTTTTATAAATATATTAAAAAATTGTAGATAGATGAAATGACAATAGTTATTGAAAATTCAAATACACAAGTAGAGAAGTTGAGAGTCAAACCTCAATCACAACATCTGAACTAACGATTTTGATATTTTATCAGTTGAGTAAAGATTTGTGGACAATTACATCAATATTCTATATCTCATGATATCAATATTTTATATTTATACAAACTATTTTTTAAGAACTATTTTTTTTTTACCAATTTTCAGAAATAATATTATCGCACGACACGAAGGTTGATATTCTTCTATGACATTTTTATTCAAAATATCCACCTAAACCTTTGTATGTTCATAAGTATGTAATTTTCTATTGAATAGCACAAAAGAATGACTTTTTTTCTCTTAAAAAATAAGTCATTCTTTTAAAAATAAATACATTTTATTAAATGGATTGTATTAGATGAGATATGACATAATAATATATTTAGGGTTTTACTAAGATTCAATCTTATTGATGAGGCGCGTCTTGTTTAAAATGGATTATATATGTTTTAAGTTAACCTTTTTCAAAACGTATTTGTTAACTTAAGTAGTATTTAAAATATTAATTACAATTTTTTTGAAACTTACTTGTAATTTTTGCATAATTTGTATGAATTCTTTTACAGTATTCACAATTTTTGAAACTGAACGGTTCATTATTTTTCACAATTGAACTATAGAATTAGTCTTATGTTTATAAATCAAGGTAATCTTCATTTTACAAGTCAATTTTGTATGATTGAGTTAGACCCAACTCCAAAGCTCCTGAAGGTCTCAAAGCCTATCTAATATCTATTGAGCTACTTACTATAAGGTTTTCGCTATCGTGACATTCAGATTACTTTCTAGATGCTCAATCATTGGTGTTAGGGTGAGTTAAAGGTCTCACGTTAAATGATATATTATTTCACACTATATCTCCATGTTGCCTCGTGCGCTCCTGCCTAGTTGAGGCAGTCATGCTAATCGTGTAACCCGTATGCGAACACATATAAATTGTTCACAAATTCAAAGAGAAATATACATTTTCGCAACTCTGAACGTATTTGGGTTTTAGAAACCAAAATGCTAAACAACACTTTACGGCTTCTAGAATCCGAACAAACCATGTATCCCCAAAGAAAAAACGCAAATCAAACACCAAATATTTGAGCAAATGTGAATTAACATTGTATTCATTGGTTTGAAACGTCTCAATATGATGGGACTATGCAACTTGATTTAAAATTTTACACAATGCGTCAAGATTTAGATTTGGGAGGATTTAGGTAAAAAAAAAAATGAAATTACATAAACGAGAGAAGAAGGTTGTACATATTTTTTATATTGGCATGATTCAAATTCTATTATCTAAAATGTATTTTATAGTTTCGGATTATAGAATATGAATTGAACAAAAATGAAAAATTCATAAAGTGCGCAAGAAGGTGGGGCCAGGGGCGGACCTGAACTAGGCATGGTGTGGCAAGTGTCACACCAGTTCAGGTCCAGTTCTTATTTTTTTAATTTTTTTTATCAGCTCATTGTATATTTTTATTTATATATTAATACAAACACTTAATTATTTTTTATGTTGATACATGTTTCTATATCTTTACTCATATATTAATAGGGGGACATAATTTTTTTATAATTTATACACATGTCTATATTTTTACTCATACAGGAGAACCTATATATTTTTTTAATTTATAAATGTGTTTACACTTTAACTTATATATTAATTCGGGGATCAATTTTTTTTTTTTTATAAATTTATACACTCCTTCTATGCAATTTCGACTTGCTTCAAAAAAAAGATTATTTTCTTTACGACTTATAATAAATGAAAAATAGATTATTTTCTTTGTAATTTTGATTGCTACAACTATTTTTAATATAACTTCATATTAAATTTAATATTATTTAAATATTTGATAAAAAAATATGTCTCGCTAATATTAAAAGTCCACATCCGCCCCTGGATGGGGCAATAAGAATTTAACTAAAATAATATGAAGCCTATTGCCACTTGCTAGTAATAAACACCAAAATTAACAAATAACAACCATTTATTGTGGAATTTTGACTATGATTGTTCCAAATGCAATGGTACCATACTACCATTTTTAAGAATTGTGTTGGGTTAAACTCCAAAGTCTAAATACTACCATCTGTTAGCAACAGCAAAGAGTAAGTGACATGCTCTCTCTTGATGGACCACCACGTCCACCCTACAATACATCCCACTAACTCCTACTCAAATTAAAATAATAGTAATAACTGTCCTACACCAAAAGTAGAAAAAATATATTTATGACATAAAAAATGAAAGAAAGTTTTGAAGGAATGGTCGTTATGAGGGCAAAAATGTCCTTTTAACTAGTGTCAGAAGACTGAGAAGTTCTGACGAAAAAATCATGATAGAGCATTGACGTATCAGTTTTGTGAAAAATCGTCGCCGTTAAAGGGAAGGATATAGGGGTTAGATACAAGACGCGTGGTAAAGAACGAACCATATTGATTGCAAAAGTCTGTGGTGGGTCATGGCTTTTTATTGTCGGCAAATTTGTTTTTTACAATATTTTATTTATGAGGTTTATTTACTAGCATGTGTTTTTTCCACGGTCAATAAACATACTATGATTTAGTTTAGTACCACTACTGCGTGTAGTATAAAACTTACAAGTGTTCTTAAACAAACAATGATTAATAAAAATAACTGTGTCCCGTGAGCTTAGCAGCTTAGCAACATTATTAGAAGATAATGCATATTATATATAGGGGTTAGAGTTCGAACCCTGAATACCTTATTTATTTATATTTAAGAAAAATTTCTTTAGCTTCTAGATTATTTGACAACAATTTTTCTTAGAAAGTAATGAATGATGAAATCTCAATTAGAATTTACTTTTTTTGATAAAGTAATAAATAATAGAATCTTAATTAAAATTTATAAAAATCACTTCTAATTAAACATATAAGTGTTTGTTTGGTTTGAAGTTTGCAAACAATAACACATCGGAATTTTCAAAGCAAAACTGTCATGATTTCTATAAGTTAACATTTAGATTGGTCTGATGGTATTGACTTGGGATATGAGAGTGTGCTCCTCCTCGAGGTCTCAGGTTCGATTTCTCCCGGTGTCAATTTGGGTGAGCTAATTTAGCTTCTTCAAAAAAAAAGTTTTTGCGTTAACATGATGAGTTGTCGTGGTTTGCAAAACGCAGAAGCAAACATGTACTAAAATGTGAGGCTTCATTAGCGTTTTATTAAATCACTACAAATTATGTTGAAAACTTTGTCTTTTTGTCACTCCATCACTTTCCGGTTTGAGATCTAATAATTATAATCATATCATTGTTGGTTGAAATGCTATAAAGTGAATCTTTTTGTTGGTACCGTGTTTTGAGTAAGAAGTTTATTGTGGTTATCACCATGTTCAACATTCTCGCAGCCCTACAAATGACTTGTCAACGTGTGGTTGAATCCATCATTTCAAAAACCACATATAGTCTAAATGAGCGAACATGAACAACAATTTTTTCCCAAAGATGGATGCAATTTAAAGACTGTTGATATTTCGTTATTGATAGTTGGCTATATGCAAAAGAATTTAGTGTGACTGATAGAATTAAAAGTTTGGTTTATCAGTTTACTTTTCGCTTTCGAAATTTCTATGTGTATTGCTATGTTGTATTTGACTTTCAAAATATGGTGGGGAATATACCAACTTATATCCAATTTGATCATACTCTGATTTTAGCATTTGAATGAAGTTTGTGTTATGGTAAAAAATTAATATTTACTTTTTTAGGTATTTAAAGATAACAAAGAAATATAAGACTTTGATTTAACCCTACCCCTTCCACTAGAGTGGGGAGTGTTAACAAAAAAATGAAAATTGCACAAAACTGAACTAAACAATACACATAAAATTTAATGTTTTTTTAATCAATTTTTTTTTATAATACAAAATCTTTTTAAGAGGTCGATTTTTTACAGGTGCGTACGAAAAAACATTTGTTGGGAGAAATTAATTCCTTAAATGGGCCTGAGTATCTGGAGGTGATTAAACTATACAATTGTGCACAAATGATACTTTTGGTTTACAAAAAAAAAAAAAAAACTCTTAATTTGAGGTAACTTAAAATTTGCATAATTTGAGGATTTTGAAAGGTTACATGAATTTTTCAAATTCATTTTATGTTGGTACAATATGCATAAAATTAAAATTATATTAATATAAGTATTAATTTATCATTATTTTTTTTAAAAAAAAAATACTCTTTTTCAAAATGTGAAATATTTCTCTATTTTTTCTTTTCCACCACACTCCCAAATAAAGCCTAAAGGTCACCACAACGAAAATTACTCTTCTTCCATTAAGTTTTGCTCACTCCAACATGAAAAGTCAAAAGTACCCCTGCATGACTTAAGTCACGCTCGATACTTTCAGCGTGAGTTAACTCACGTAGGTTGTAACTCAACGTGAGTTAAGTCATGCAGGTTGTATAATGCCTACGTGACTTAAGTCACGTGGGGGGATTTTTGTTAATTTGCATAGGAGTGAGCAATTTTGAATAGGAGAAGAGCAATTTTCCACCACAACCAACCACCGAACTACCATATGCCAACCACCAACTTTAAATCCAGTCTCAATATATAACCTCATCAAAACCATTTTAGCCATTGCTTCTAGGACCCCTAAATTTCCCGTTTTGATTTGATCTTATTGTTCAGAAGATACAAACTGATGAGTTTTAGGATTTATCTTTCGAACTAGTCATTTATATGTTATAATATTTGGATTGTACTTTCATATCTACTTTTACACTCAACCTCATTCCTCTCTCAAAAGAAATATGAAGATCGAGATGAGTTGATTAATTGGACTTGTTGTCAGGGAAGAAAGACAAGGTTTACTATAAAAATAAATAAATAAATCGGATAGTGGTTCTGGACGTATAAAATTATTTTTTATATTTGGTTGTAAAAGAGGTGGTTAGTATAAAAGAATTAGAAGTTGAAACGAGAAGACATAAGTTCAATGAAATGTGGATGTCCATTTAGGTTTCGTGATTATTTTAAGGCATGAAAACAATAGAATCTTGGTGTTGTTTACGGATTGCATAATCAAAAGATTGAGTTAAAGTTAGAAGCTCGTATTTTGGCCGATGGTTTAAACGCGGAAGAGACAGAGTTTGACGATGAATATTGTACAACCAAAAGTTATTTTGTCGACTTTGAAAGATAGAAGGAGTGACAATTTGACAGTTGCAAAACAAGTTTACAATACACATCAATTATACAAAAAGACTGTCAATGGTCTGAGAACATAGTTCCAGCAGTTGTTTGAAGTGTTTGGATCAACAAACAAACCATAAACATATTCTATTTCATCAGCAACATATACAACCTTAAAATTCCCAAAAACAAAACAAAATAAATTGAGAGATGTTAACACTTGCTATTTTGTTAAAAATAACTTACTTGCTATGTTGTAGAGGAATTGCGGCGACAAATCCGAGGAATGTGGTATGTTTTGTTGGGAATCAAGATTTGGATGAAGAAAGAGGTTTGGAGAAAGAATTCAGTGTTTTACGACCTTTGGAAACTTGTAAAAACGTAATTAATGCAATGCTTATGCTCTATCATATATTTTGAACCGTGCAGAAAATAACTCTCAAAACTCGACGAACGAGAGATGACTCTCAAACGCTTCAGTTCCTATTTCCCGAACGTTGTGTTCAAGGGAAAAACGTAAAATCTTGGGAGCCCGAAAGCAATAAAGGGGGATAAGAGCACACATATTGAATAACAATCTACAACCTAATTGCTTGACCCGAGATATGAACATCAAGAATAGGAAAAATAATGTGTCATATCTCTCACATTATGCCAAATTGGTCCTTGAACTCATATCAATTTTCACTATGTTCCTTTCCCTATAAAAATAAGCATCAACATAAAACTAGAGTTTCGGGTTTGTTATGAAACAAATTTCCGAATTAGCAAGCAGATTTTTTTTTAAGACAATAATCTAAGTGACTCTAGGAATTAAATCTAAGTTCTTGTCTTAAGTGAGAGTCATATTACAAACTCTACTAACTTTATTTTGGTATTTACTAATGTTAACTTAATTTGAATAATTAATTACTAGTTTTATAAAAAAGTAATGATAGGTTAACCATCCTATATGGCATACAATTTTTGCACCTTCACACACAAAAATGATATGTAACGATGCGGTTCTCATACAGTTACCAACTTTGTCTCACACTCTCTCTTCTCTCTAGTGCCGCATGAGGGTGTACAAGGATGGTAAAAAAAAGAATGTCAACTTATAATTAATCTTTATAAAGCACATTTCTAGCTAGACCTCCACAAATATTTTTATATACATAATTTCTCACAGTGGAAATGCTATGGAGAGACAATTTAACCACATCCAAAGTTTGTGGACCTCACACTACAAAGGAAATAACAATAAGTATTAATATCATGAAAATTACAGTTACACAATATACATGCAACCAGCTGCTTGAAAACTAGCCATACGAAACAATCATATTTTCCCCTTGGCCCCATTCCCCTTCTCTGCAATAATCCCAAAAGGGGTAGCTTGTATGCAATAAACATTGAATGAAATACCAGATTTGGCATCCCGCAATTGAAGACCGCCACCATGATGAGTAATAGTCATTGACTTTCACAGCCAAAATAGCTAATTACATTACTGGAGTCATGGAATAAAGCACCAGAGGCATCCCCCCTAGGCCTAACTTTGGCCCAAGATAATCACACTATCTTTGGTTTTGTGGGGAGAAATAAAAGAGAACATCAATAATGAACAGTAAAAATAAAATATTTGTTAGTTATTTGATGATGAAGAAGAGAAAAAGAAAGCACTTGTTATCTTATATATATATATATATATATATATATATATATATATATATATATATATATATATATATATATATATATCTTTGTTTCAAGTACATAAAAAACGGGAGAAAACAAAAGAGGATATTTAGGCGCGTTAAGAAAAATACTAGATTCTTCAAACAAACAAAAAAACTAGAGAAGCAGATAATTTATGAGACATTATTTACAAGAGTTAGGGTTTAAGTTTCGGATTGTTCACTTCTCCACTTTTAAAAATGTGTGGATTTAGGCACCGATTACTTGAACAAAACAAACTCAAAGACGGATGCTAAGTTGATACAAATCTATAATTTTGAAGACCAAATTAAATATTTACCAATACTTCCCTTTATTTTATTTGTTTTAACTTGTGCATTCCAATTGGAAATAACCACTCAACATTATAAACACATTAAATAACACATTGACTTATTTGTTGCAGGCGTTTGGTGTCTTGGTGAAATTACAATTCCTTTTGTTTCTCAAATGTTTTTATCTCTTGTTATTGTCTTATTATGGAAGCCCGTAATATAACTCATTTTTATCTCTTGCATTTTTAGCTCTCTGCTTACGAGACGAGAACATAGACGGATCAGATGAAACTCCTTCAATCCCTTTTGCACCATTCTTAATGTTGATTGCATCTGTTTTGGCAACCGTGTCAAAGTTGGATCTCTAGTTTCTCGGAATTTCTTTCAGAAACATTTAATATTCTTCATGCTTAGCTCCATGCTATTCATCAAAGACTTTGTTGGCTAAGCAATTGGATTACCGTGACATTATTTTTTCGATGATTCTCTTCAATTATGTTGATATACTCCATGATCAAACGTCAAGATTTCACAAGTATGCTAAGATCTTCTTCACTAATATTGACATGTTTGCATCACTCATATTCTCCAAGAAAATAGTTGGGTAGACATCCTTAGCTTGGAGCTTCTTTCTAGTATTGATCTCATGGTCCATCTCTTCCATCTAACCGGCATCTTAGACCTCCACTTTATAGACTCTATGGAAACTTAGTTATGTAGAGCTTAATTTCTCTTTTTTTTTTCTCTTTTCTTTCTACTTCTTTCTCTTTAGCTTTGTAACAAAAAAAAAACATTAATTTAAAATTAAAAAATCTAATCCAAGTACACCAAATGTAAGCATATTCATCAGACAAACAAATTGCGTATTATACCCACATTTTTACGGCATTCATCTTAGATTTTTCACAAAGCTAACTACCTACCTATTTCATATCCATTGCATTTACTTTTTTTTTTTAAGGGATTGCATGCCTACTTTTTATTAGGGACATCCATTGCATTTACTCGATTCCCTGTTTCAGTGTTCCATTCATTTTCAACCACAGTTTGTACGTCTCTTCAGATTCCAATTTATTATCAATCATTTTCATTTAAAAACTTTTGAGTCCCTCTTTTTCTACAGTAGTACCAGGTAAATCTTAGGCTAAATTATATCAGGGTTCCTTTAAGTTTAAAGTTTATAATAAATTGATCATTTAAGTTATTTTGACCACACATAAATCTTTAAAGTTTTAAGTTTGTAACATATTAATCTTTTAAGTTATTTTGGTCTCAAATAAATCCTTCAAGTTTGTAAACGTTTTCAATTTAGTTTTTCTATTAATCAAATGATGACGTGGTAGAAGGACTAAATCGAAAACGTTTACAAACTTAAAAGACTTGTGTATAATCAAAATAACTTAAATGACCAATCTATTACAACCCCTCAAACTTAAATGACTTATATGTGACAAAAATAATTTAAAGGAACAATATGTTACGAACCTCAAACTTAAAGGACCCTGATGTAATTTACCCTAAAACTTATTTTGTCACAACTTAAAATGAAAAATATACATACACAAATGAAAAAATAATGTGTCTAAATCATATTTTTATTATTTTATGTGTGTTTAAATATTTTATACTATTAAAGTTAACAGCAATTATAAGGATTAAAATTAGAAAAATAATTCAGTTATTTTGAGACACTTTTATTTATTTGCAAATGTGAAATGAATCAATTATATTAGATTAAAAGAGTTTTTTTTTTGAACAAACAAAAATGTTGTATATATAATCAACTGCAGTTTCCCCGCACAAGGCATGCAAAAAGGGAAACCACTCAAGAGTATTTACAAGAACAAGGTGTTAGTCATAGCAAAGCACCACCGAAGTATCCAAACAGACAAAAATTACAGATGGACGCCCATACAATGGAGCGGTTGCTTCCACCAGTCAGGATAACTATACATAAAAGTTGTCTCTTTTGACTTTAACCATAAAAAAGATGTTAGTTTAACCTTTTCAATGAGGATAAAAGGTGTCGAAGCCATGTTATTAAACACACGATCGTTCATTTCCTTTCAAAGAACCCATACATAGATACACCAAATAATCCTGAAAAACATATGTGTAAATCTATGCAAGCCAGATACTTTAATAAATTGTGTGAAATGTATGTCACCATGTAAAACTTAAGAAATACCCAACCAAAGCCATATTAGATTAAAAGAGTATTTATACTTCTTCAAAAAGTTATATTTATACTTGTGATCAAATAAGATTTGCTCCGGGTAAAACACTCCCAAACTAAAAAGTTGACATTTAAGTGGAAAGCAGAATCAATAACTTGGTCAAAGTCAAAGCATTAGTAATAGTTAATTGATCAGAGTGAAAAGGAAATGCTACAGTATCATGGAAAGTGGCTCCACTCAGGTCTCAAAGACTCATATCAATGGAGTTATGCCAAACCACAAAATCTGTTTGGAAAAAATGCTATCAATGAGCAATGTGATAGTGGTTTTAAGAATCAATCTTCTTTAAGTTTTTCATGGCCCTGATTTTGTGTTTAAAGGCGGGTTTGGGCATAAAAATTGTTTTCAAATAATAATTTTTTTTATCAATTTTATGATTTACTTAACTTTTATTTTATATAAAAAATGTGTTTTTAGTCCTCAATAGATAATAAACAATAGTCTTTATGAAAGCAACATAGAGACTAAAATTCATTTCAAACTTAATACCACAACTAATTTGAATGGGTGCTCACCCGAATGTGCATTAAGAATGTGTTTAGATTAAATTTAAGAAACGTGATTTCACTTGAAAAATAAAAATTCACTTTAATAATAACAGTAGGGGTGTAAATGGTTTGGACAAAATCAATGAAACCGAAAATCCAAATCGAAAAAATATCCGACCTTGTTTGGTTCGGTTCAAAACCGAACCTAACCAACCAAAACCGATATAGTTTGGTCCGGTTCTTGACATCCAAAGAACTGACACGCACATGCACACGCGCGCACACACACATACATCTCATCTCATCGCTCACACTCTATTTCGTTTCTATTAAAAAACATTAGACACCATTCTCACCTAATCTATCGTTCCTCACAATCGATGGGATCGTCCATCTCACGTTACTTTTTTTATGTTAATTATGCAAAGTAGCTTGAAAAACAGAGAACATGGAAAACAAAGTTTTATAAACAAAGTTCTATGAAATATTTGACTATGTTGTATACATTAAATACAAATTCGTGAAAAATATGAATATTTTTAATTGTATTTTCAAGCAAACCGATCAACCGATCCAAACCGAATCAAACCAACTAATTTGGTTCGATTTCTTTTTTGAAAAATAGTAAAAACCGAACCGATTAAAATTTCATTGGTTCAGACATTTTTTTTACACAAAATCAATCCAAACCGAACAGTTACACCCTTAGATATCAGCACAATTGTAATATATTTTCAATATGAAATTTTTACTTTACTTTTATAAAAGGCCTCTTTGATTTTAATAAATTTTTATGGTATCAACTGACAAGTAAAAAATGTCTAAAATTTTAGTTCAAAACAGAGTCATAAATATTTAATCCTCTTTTGTGTATTTAATTTTCTGAAATTGATTTTAACAAAACTCAATATGAAAACTTGAAGATGACTTCTTCTTTTTTTTTTGTTGAAAATGATATTTAAACAGTGAAAAATCATACTCCTGTCCACGCTACATGATTAACTAATTAAGTTTTTTGAAGGAATGATTAATTAATTAAGTAAAAAAAAGTAAATTGAATATTATATTTTTTATGTATTTTTTTTTGTAAATTTTTTTATCTATTAGAAAGGGTTTTTGTTTTGGTCATTTTTAATAAATGAAAAAGAGACTTTTTTTTACACAAATATCTTACATTTATAAATGAACAAAAAAGAAACATATATGGACCCTCTTATCCACCGAAGTGTTTCCTTAGCAGCCCAGTTTCTGCATGTAGCCTTCTCTCGTATGAAAATTGCTCTTAGACACTTTGGATTACTCACGAACACCTCAAACTTTCAAAAATATTATCACTACGAGTTACGAACAGTTCACTTGTGAACGGTAGCTATGGATTGTTCGAGATTCTGTCAACGGTTTATAATATATATTTGCAGGTAAATCTGTTATGCCTAGATGAAGTTATTGATAGGCTTAAAATAACTCATGAAATATGCTTTTGAAGCATTCCCAACAACACAATTGCCAATCAACAGCTCTTTAAAAACATATTCGACATCATAAGATTAAATTGAAGTTCAACGTTATGATTTATAATTGCTATGATAAGGTTTAATCATGAAGAAAAAATGTTTGTGTTTAACGTGGAGGTTGAGGTTTGGGTTTGGTTTGAGATTAAAACAACGATTTTACTTCTTCTTTGGGTCAATGTGCAAACAAAACTGTAGATGGTGCAATTTTGTTTTGAACAATTTCTTCTATGTTTGCACCTGTTTCGAACAATTTCTAACGCAGGCGAACTATTCGTAACTTTAATTGAAGGTATTATCGAAAGTTTGAGGTGATTGCGAACAATCTAAGGTGCATAGTCTTCCTCTAGTAGAGAATGAGAGAAAAACCAAACAACCCATCAACCATAGGAAATGCCCAGTCACATTTGTCGAAGATATACCCCTCCAATCTTAGATTACATCGTCTTTAGGGACATGTTAAATTGGTATGGTCGGAGCGAGGTAAACAACTTGCATGGCTTAAATACGTGGTCACAAGTGTTTTTATGTTGTAGTAAATTTTTTTTGGTTATACTAAATTTATTTTAAAGCTGTAATTATTTGATGGGAAAAGCTAACTTGTTTCATTAATACACAAGTTAATGAATCAAATGTAATTTATTTTGAATTTGTAATAAATTAAATGCACAAAAATTTAAAAATATTTCTACTTTTGAGTTCCTTAACATATGCTCTAAAGAAACAAATTAACATGACTCTTATTTTATATTGTTACTTTTACTAAAAAAATTAAGACACGTTTCTTTTGTTCGGATTATTTTATGGTTTGCAAACGTTGAAACAACAAGTCTACAATATATATATATATATATATATATATATATATATATATGCATGGAAGTTAGAAAGACACACTCACTATTTTTCTTATACTTTATTTTGTTTTATTGACATGAGAGTCAATTTATTTGTGCTACTATTTCTCTTTGCTTCATTACTTTATGCTTCATTACTTTTCGAGAATTCTGTTTCATTTAGAGTGATCGTCAATAGATTTTTTTGTTTTGTTGATAAACCTAGCTAGATGAAAGAACATATGGTACTCACTTAGACTATGTGTACGAAATCCGTATTTGAGATTATGAGAAAACACGTTGAATTGAAAAAGTGGATATCAACATGGAAGCCGCTAAGTACAACATCATAAACTATGGTGATTTGGTGGGAAAATTCTTAAGAGTTAAAAAAAAGAAAAGAACATGTTTGGTTTAAATGAAAGCAATAGAGATATTTCAATGGTGGAAATGAGGGGGGAGGGGGGAGGGATAAGAAGTAGAACCATTCTTATTTCTCATTCATCACTTCCCATATTTATTCCTCTCTAATCAAACAACCCTTTATGGTTTCAAAGTTCTTTCTATGAACACATGATTACCTTAACTAGAAACTCAACAATTTTAGATTAGTACAATGTGAACATATATGTATTTTAGAGAGTATTGCACTTCACATCTTGATGATGTAAAATGTTCTCATTGATCAATTGTTTTTGTTAAATTCATACCACAGTCCACACATACATATCTAAAATTGCTTTGCTCAACATTGTATTGTCACACATTATAATATGTGAAGTTATGTGTGTTGTTGATGTATGTTCATCTACTCCTATATACAATAATGGACCGTTAATGTATAATTAAGAGCACAACGCTCTTCAGAAGAGCCAAAATGGCCTTAGGCGCGTCCTTTTAATGACGTCCTCTTAGGTTTTTAGAAGCATCTGGAACAATATATGGTAACTTATACGAACAATCGACCTTATAAATTCATCACTTCCCCATATCCCAAGACTCATGCTTGGGGTTGTGGACTGTCAATCTATTCCTAAGTGCACCAATACCCTCCAGAAAGGCTTAGGCGCCCTCTAGAATGACTCCTAAAGCCTAGGCACGTTCTCCCCCAAGGGCACCGCCTCAACATGCTTCTAGAAGCTTCTAGAGCGTTGTAAAATGTCTTAAGGCCCAAGTTGTTTGAGGCTTAAGTCACGAAAAAACAAGCATACATAGAGCTATAAATACACCTCTTGAGAGCATTCTCAAGGCAACACGAAAACAGACAAACCTTAATTTATAATGTTGTATTCACTACAAGTACAAACAATGACAAACAAACGTCATTCTACTTCATGAATTAAATCTGTTTTATCATTAATATATTGTTCATCTACTTCTACAATCATATAATATTACCAAGCGCATATGATTATATATCAACTATACAAATTCATCAAAAAGAAAGAAAGAACTACATTCATACATATTGTTCCATAAAAAGTAAGTCTGTTACATATGATTCAGTCGAGCACTAAATACAGACATCTATTCCATCTAAAATTCAAATTTTAATTTGCCATATCATCAATCCATTTCTCATATACATTAATTAATAAAATAAATAATACATATAAAACAAGATTTTTTCTCTCCATCATTAATTAACAATAATTCATAAGAGGTCAGCATTTTGTGATGTAGCTTATAGCATCAAATCAATCACGTGGAAATATCTCACCCTCACAAACATCACATTCCTGGACCCACTTTCTTCCATTCTAAACCCGCCTCTCTTCAAATCACCACCACACGCATCAAAACCATTTCATCTCAAAAACTTCACATCAAACCACACCACACCACACCACACCATGGAAGAACACTCCGTCGGACCACTCGTTCCCGCCGTCGTTAAACCCGAACCATCCAAAAACCTCTCCACCACCGTAACCGTCACCGGCGACATCGCCGGTGGAGACAATTTCCCGATCGCAACTATGACGGAGTTAGATAAAGACTTTCTATGTCCGATTTGTATGCAGATTATCAAAGACGCGTTTCTTACAGCTTGTGGTCATAGCTTCTGTTATATGTGTATTATTACTCATCTTCGGAATAAAAGTGATTGTCCTTGCTGTGGTCATTACCTTACCAATAGTAATTTGTTTCCGAATTTCTTACTCGATAAGGTTCGTCGCAATTGTAATCGCAATCGCAATTCATGTTCATGTGTTCTTCGCTGTGGATTTAGTAATTGCTAGTGTTTAATTGATTTTTTGCGTTTTGAATTGTGATGTTTCTGTTTTGAAATCGCGTTTGAGATTATATTTATGCCTGTTTGGGTTGACTTGACTTATCTGAGCTTCTCTACTGATATTAGTTTTGTGAGAATGTTCTGGAGAACTTATAAAAACAACTTACGACAATTTTCATAAGCTTTTTTTCGGCTTATTTTAGTAATTTCTCCATATAGCTTATGGAAATAGCATATACAAAAACAGTTTAACTTTATTTTATCTTTTGCTATAAAAATAGCTTATGTAAAGCTTTTACATAAGCAGTTATCATGATAAGTGTTTGTGCTATAAGTTGCAAATAAACTGTTTACCCAAACATAGCCTAACGCTTAGGAAATTGCTTGTTTAATGAATGAATTCGGTTTCTAGCTCATTGTTAAACGGATTCTGTACCAATTTGTAGCTACTAAAAAAGACGTCGGATCGTCAAATATCGAAGACTGCTTCCCCTGTGGAGCATTTCCGGCAGGCGATACAAAAGGTTGGTTGTACTCTTGCTAGTTGTTTTGGTTTGCAGTTTGTTTTGTGGTGACTTATACCTTTGTTATTGTTGATCTTGTTTTTACTTAATAATTTTTGCTTCTAGTTTTATTTCAAACAATGAATATTTAGTTTTGAGTACAATGTGGAATACATGACCTATTATTCGGCACATGTCTGTATCCGACACTGACACAACGCCGATGTATGTGGTTACATTGAATCAGTTCCATTTTTCAAATTATTACTGGCGTCTATGTGTCGGTATCATTGTCGTATCCGGTGTCCGTGTTAGTGCTTCATTGCACTTGACACAATATGTATGGGTTCAACAGGGGTGGTTAAACAAAACTGGATTAACTTTTAACTGTCGTGATTCCTTTGTTTACCATGCCAATGCTAATTGTACAACAGTGAGAGGTATTTGTTGCAATAGTAGGCTGTTTTTCTTCTTCTTTGTTTTTATGAAGCAATAGTAGGCTGTTGATTGTGCAGTTCATGTTCGACTAAATCATGAATATAATTCTACAATAAAGTTTGAAGTTCCAGAAAAGATAACGAAAGAGAATGATACTAATAGTTCCCCTGTTCTAGGCCTCTAATCTATAGTTTAAGGGAGGAATGCTGTATTGCTTGCAGTGGTAGTTTCTTGCAAGAGGAAATATAACCCGATTCATTAATTTACGTCAATCATTTGTCGAGAGTATTAAATAAAACAGTAGGCGTTAGATCAAAGTAGATGGTTAAGAATAATATTATTTTAAATTGCAAGTCACCATTTCCCATACGACTTTTTTCCCCTCCTGTCCTGCCTTTTCTCTCAACCGACTGGCTTTTAGAGTTTATTATTACACACACCGACCATCCATGTCAATAATAGGAAAGCAATTTATTTTGAAGCCTAATGTGAGAGGAGAACAAGGTCAATCATTCTCTGTTCTAATGGAAAAGTGCATCTCATAAACAATAATACCTCAATTTGCATCATTTTTCCTTTACCCTCTTCCATGTTTGACAGAAACAGTACAGAACCAAACCTAAAGGAAAAAAATTATAATAAAACAAAAAAAACCGTGCACAGTGAATTTTGTTACGAGGTGTTCTCCTGAATTGCGAGTGGTGAGTTCTTGGTGGCTGTGCTCGTGATTTTGAATCTGATTGGGTTGTGGGAGCAGAGTCGTGGTCTACTATAGCCTTGCTTTTTGAATGTAACCAGTCCCACCTTCACCCAACCACAATAAGTAGAACGCCAGTGCAAGACCTACCATTCTGATAACTCCGTGTAGTTTTCAGAATTCTATCAGAATCCAATGGCTATTGCTCATTCCCCTAATCTCTTACAATAACACAATCCTCTCACTTGATTCTCGCAAATTTAATGTGTATATGCTACTAGATCAAGGAACAAAAGTACTAGTTTTAACTCTTGTCATTTCATTGTCTAATTTATTTTATGAAGGAGTTTTAATTATATTACAGATTTACCTGTTTATTAGTTTTGTTGAATTCAGACAACTTTTGTACTGAATATTACTCTATTTTTACACTTACATATTTCTGTATCACATAATCTATTGATCCTTGTTGATGCTTCAGTTGATCTGTGATATATAATTTTTTTGAATTTTGAAACAGGGTTGTGACGTGACAATGAAGGAGCTCGACACCCTTTTGTCACTCCTTGCTGAGAAGAAAAGAAAAATGGAACAAGAAGAAGCTGAGAGAAATATGCAAATATTGTTAGATTTCTTGCATTGCTTACGCAAGCAAAAAGTTGATGAGTTGAAGGAGGTGCGCTGGATGCAATCTATAAATATTATTTTTAGCTAAATTACTATTCAGTAACTAAGAGTCTATTTTGGTTTTTGAAAAATATGTAAATGTTTTTGTAATTATTAATAGAATCAGGAACGAAAACATAACACATTTTCTCAAACCAAATAAGTCCTTACTCCTTGTGTTTCCATTTTTTCTTTCCCCTGTTTGTATGAGATGGTCTTTATTGTACTATGCATGTTTCTTTGTTACATATGTTGCTACTTATTGCAATCATTTGGTGTTTCATACGTAGGTGCAAACTGATCTCCAGTTCATAAAGGAGGACATTGGGGCCGTGGAGAAACATAGAATGGACTTATATCGTGCTCGGGATCGGTACTCTGTGAAGTTGCGGATGCTTGATGATTCTGGTGGAAGAAAATCATGGCATTCATCAATGGACAAGAATAGCAGTGGCCTTGCATCTAGTCCTTTAAATATTCGAGGAGGGTTGTCTTCAGGGAGCCATACCAAGAAAAATGATGGAAAGTCTCAAATCAGCTCTCATGGACATGGAATCCAGAGAAGAGATCCCATCAGTGGATCAGATTCACAGTATATAAATCAATCGGGTCTTGCTCTAGTTAGAAAGAAGAGGGTGCATACACAGGTATTTCTGGTTTAATTTTTTCTGTGCTTGGAATTTTTAATTTTTATGTGCATTGGTTTTTGAAATTTTAATGGATGTTTAGAAAAGCTTTGTGGCAGCAAAAAAGTGTTTCATGACAGGACATACTTAACATTTCTGGGGAAATATAAGATTTTAGCTTTTGATTTTATCTGAAAAAAATTTTGGCAGCAATTCGAGGTTTGAATGAATCTCGTTGAAATGTTCAAATGTGCACTTCTGCTACTTATAATATTATTAGTTAACTAAACATTTTGTTGTGGTCAATTCTATTTTTATGTTGCCACAAGCTTGAGGTTTGATGTAGCTGTAGCCCATCTTAGGAGAGCCTTAGATTTAACTCCATAACTGTTTGGTTTTACTTACAGAGCTTAGGAAGGCGGTAACAAATTTAGGACGTGTGAAGGCTTAAATAAGTTAGTAGTCATCAAAATAGGTAGAAAATATTGGTTTTTTCAAGTTTATTATAGCCTTTTCTTGAAGTTATGTGCAGTCTTTCATGCATAGAGGGGGAGAAGGAACTTTTAGAATAATTAAGTAACATTGATTATGTGAATAATATTTCTGATGTTATTACATAAGAGGTAGTACTACTCATCCTTTTTTACTAAT
The DNA here is from genome assembly GCA_946800305.1 of Medicago arabica. Taxonomy (NCBI): domain Eukaryota; kingdom Viridiplantae; phylum Streptophyta; class Magnoliopsida; order Fabales; family Fabaceae; genus Medicago; species Medicago arabica. The sequence goes on along the minus strand of OX326970.1, from coordinate 8,106,634 downwards.
ACATTGTTCTCAATCCTAATTAAATAAGGAGAAAATAATGAAAACCAGAAATATGAAAGCCGATTCTAAAAGATACTCTTAAGTCTTAACTTAAAATTTCTTGAGATTCGAAGTCACAAATGAAGCTCAGCACAATATTGCTCTAGTCTGGAACTGCTAAAATAACCATGAAACAAAAATGCATTTAAATGTAACTTGCATAGCTGAGCAGCACACCATATTGTTTATGAAGAGCAAGGACTTGTATCAACTTCAAATTCAAAATCCTGTTCTGTTTTTGAGTTTCTTTGCTTCTTACTTATGGCACCTTTTACTGTTACTATTACTGGATTTACATCTATATAGTTGGTTTATTCTCTCCCTCTATGAATCCCATCTGATTTCCTTCCCTTGGTCCAGTTCAATGACCTACAAGAATGTTATCTACAAAAACGACGGCAAGCTGCAGATAAGCCACATGGCCAACAAGAAAGAGATACAAATTTCATAAGTCGAGAAGGTTATAGTGGTGGTCTTGATGATTTTCAGTCAGTCTTGACAACTTTCACACGCTACAGGTATTACTATCTGTCTCTGTGTTATTTGAAATATCAATTCATTTATTGTTGGGATAGAAGGGAAAAGGGTCATATTTGGGGAAGAATATAGGGAGTGAAAGTTGTTACGAATAGTTTGAGCATTTAGTTAGTTAGAGGCGTATCACTTTGATAAATGTGGGAAATAGGCATATAATGAATGTATTATAAAAGTTGCATTTTGTGAGAGTTGAGCAAATGCTCTACTATATTAAGGGAAAACCCTTTGTTCAAGTTATCGGATTTTAGGTAATTAAGAAGGGAATAGAATGAACAAAACACTTCAAATTTTTAATATGGTTTGATATAATGATTTGATATAAAAAGACTAGATACTAACCCATTTATTCTAATACAAGACTCCAAATCTGAATGAAATAGGGATGCAAATCATGATAATAACAAGGAAATGTGAAGATTGATAGGTATTAGGTAACCCCACCTGGTTAGTTGTTATAATTGGTTTGACACAAAATACAATAAATACTGACCCTTATTTGTACTATAATGTTTAATGTCTAATACAAAAGACATCCATTCATCATTAAATAGGGAAACAAATCTTGATAAATAAAAATGGAAACCAATCTCAAGTGATAGTCAAAGATAAGAAAACTAAACTATGAAATAATCTAAGATATTTTAAGATAATATTAAAATATTGCAAGTATTTTCATATCAATCACAGTTCTTTTTTATCAAATCATAGTTATTGATAATTTCAAATCATATTCATAATTCAAAGTCTTCCTTATTTCTATTCCCTCTTTATCTTAAAAATAAAAACTATAAATTCAACATGCTTTATGAAGGGAAAACCATTGGAGGATAGTTCTTATTATTTTCAATTTTAATCTGTTTACAATTTTTTTTTTCCTTTCTAAATTTCCATTTGGTATTCCTACCAATTAGTATTTTCTTGAGTTAGTAATATAGAGTTCTCTTAAATCTTTTTGCTTTATTGAAACAGTCGATTGAGAGTCATTGCAGAAATAAGACATGGAGATATATTTCATTCAGCCAACATCGTTTCAAGGTGAGTTATTTTATTAAATTTCCCATTGAACTTTTGGTATTCATCTGGTACTTACCTCTGCAGTCATGACTTTACAGAAATAAAGTAATCAATGTTTTTATTGCAACATATTGTCAGTTACTGCCTTATGGTTGGCCTCAAAGTCATGCTATGGGTCAACAATGGCTGTGTTCTTAGTTTAGTCTTTAATATTCTATTTCTTCACTATGTTGTAATAATGTGTATAACCAGAGATACATTTGATTCTTTCTGATTGCTGAGACAAAAGGTTTTCTCTTTCTTTTGTTGTTTTCCCTTTCATTGAATGTTCGTAAGGTTTTCATACTCTGTTCTTCATCATCACTGCTCTGAGCATGCATTTAACTTGAAGAGTCACCATTCTTCGTCATCAGGTCTCTTAGTTAGCAATTTATTTTTTCTGTACACCATTGAGTTTACACACTCTTATATATTTGTGGATGGATAATGATTTTACATCATTATATACATAGATATAACAGGACATCTTAGAAGTGCAGTAGAACCAACATTATTGTAATTAAGACACTCCTGTAGATAAGGGCACCGATATTCCTACTGTGACTTGCCTGTGTACTATTAATTTGAATGTATTGGTGAACTGTGGTGTCTAGATGAGTGCTAGATTGTTAGTATTAAATTGTTAATTAATACTATTTTCACTGAATACACGGATTTACCTTGTGTATTGCAGCATAGAGTTTGACCGTGATGACGATTTGTTTGCTACAGCTGGAGTTTCCCGACGCATTAAAGTTTTTGATTTTTCTGCGGTAAGATGGATGACATTTTACATTTTTAATTTAAATATCATTTTTATTTTCTTTTCTTTTGATGGGTAGGTAACATTTGTAGAATTGTCCTTGTATAGACATTATGTTGATAAATGCTTCAATGAAATAGATCCACTTATGTTAAAATATTACATCACCTTGTCATTTGAAACATAATTTTTTTGTGTTTCTCTTTAATTATAGTCATTAAATAGATGTGATCTTATCAACATATGTGGAAGTTTATGAATTGAGATAGATACACAATTTTTACATTAAGAGAAATCTTAATATAAGAGAATCCATTCCGTGCTTCAACTTTCCTGTGGTGGCAATTGGGGTCGTTATCACTTGATATAAAATATATCACTTTTATGAATTATGAAGTCAATTTTTTCTTTACAAGTGCTTACTTTCATCCTAACTTCACCAATATATATCATCTTTAATTAAGCTACCAAAATTGGATTCTCAACATATGACTGAACATTAGTAATCCTTCAAGAGACAATGAACTATGGGATAAAAGTGAAGAGTTAGAAAGATTCACTTGCTTTAAAATGAAGCATATACTGTATTATTTACTTCCATCTCCTTCGAATTATTTAACAATAAGTGCACCTATATAAGCATAGGGAGCAATCTGTATCACCACATAATATTGGTTTAACGGTTGTAAAACCTTAAGCTAGTCATAAGGGTGTCTGATGGAGTCTAATGCAGAAAAATATGTAATGCTGGGTTAGGGGTTGAAAGATCAAAAGAAGATAATGGAGAGTAATACTTAAGTGGATGCAATTGTTGTATTGCTTTAAGTAATCAAGAGATCCAAGCTTCTCCCTAGTTCCCGTCCTAATTCTCACCAATTGACTGACCTTCTCAACCCCCTCTTGTTTATAGGTTATATGCCATGTTTTTTCTAACTATCTCAACATAACTAACAACGTTTCATAACTAACAGACCTATGAGCGGATTTTGGTCAATATGTGGTTGCGCGAACAGGGGGAAAATCCTCTCTCTGGAAGCTCCAAGCTCTGCAAATGACTGAAATATTCCTTGGGTATTTTATAATATGCCGAGTGGTGTTCTTCTAGTTTATCGTTTTGGAATTCTGTTTTTGATTTGAATTTTAGTCATTTAGTTCCCTACCAGTTCACTTTTGTAATGTTGCCGGAAATAAAAATAAAACGACAATTCTCCATGTTATTGCTTTTCAGGTTGTGAATGAACCCACAGATGCTCATTGTCCTGTTGTAGAGATGACCACACGTTCAAAACTTAGTTGCTTGAGTTGGAACAAATATGCTAAGAATCAAATAGCTAGTAGTGATTATGAAGGAATTGTGACTGTTTGGGACGTGACCACTCGAAAGGTAATTGTGAACTCAAATAGACAGTTTTTCTTGTATCATCTGTTCGATTATCTTATTTGACTGAAATTATTTTGACTGTTATATACTTGCTATGTTGTTCAGAGTTTTTTTGCTTATGACTATCACTTCCCTTTGGCAGAGTTTAATGGAGTATGAAGAGCATGAAAAACGTGCATGGAGTGTTGATTTTTCAAGAACGGATCCCTCTATGCTTGTATCTGGTAGTGATGATTGTAAGGTATTCTATAACATTTATTTAAAAGTTTTTTCGTCAATTTCACTGGAATACGTCTGTACTTTCTTTCTGATATTTTTGCCACGAACATATGTAATGTCTTTTTTGTTTAAAAACGACAATTCAGCATTTCCTGCAACATGGAATTAATGGTAGATAAGTGATGAAATAATAACCTTTTCTAATTTTGTTTTGATTTGTATTATTGAAAGTGACTAAACTAACGGTATTTCTGTCTATTCTTTGAGCAGGTCAAAGTTTGGTGCACGAATCAGGAGGCCAGTGTTCTAAATATAGACATGAAAGCTAACATATGTTGCGTGAAGTATAATCCTGGATCGGGGAATTACATTGCAGTATGTTCCTTTTCCTTCAGTTGGTACTTAGTAGAGAATATATTGGCTTAGTTCTCTTAAAATTTGATCCCATTTGTTTATTATCTTGTAATTTATCAGTCATCTGCCAACTCGTGGCTTTGCAGGCATTTCAAAGCAATATGCTTTATATCAATTATTATAAACATTTTCTCAAAAAATGGTTCTTCTGTAATAGCTCGTGTAAATGTAGTTAATTGTTAATACGAATGGTTGTATATATCATGATTGGCTTTCTTGTCTGCTCATATATTTCTGTATAGTTTGTTTAAAATACACCTCTAGAGACCTTTAGGCTAGGGGCTGCATGTAGAAAATCTATCAGCAACAAAATTACAGCTCCTTGTCCGTAATAGTGCTGTGTGTTTTTATCTTCCTTATCCGTTTTGATTTTAGCTTGTCTTATACAGTCAATTTTTTTTACAGGTTGGGTCAGCAGACCATCACATCCATTATTATGATTTGAGAAATATTAGCCGTCCAGTCCATGTTTTCAGTGGGCACAAGAAGGCTGTTTCATACGTGAAATTTTTATCCAATGATGAACTTGCATCAGCATCAACAGATAGTACACTGCGGTTATGGGATGTGAAGCAAAACGTACCAGTGAGTAATCTTAACCAAAATAGTATATTGCTTATGCTTAGGTTTTATTATTGTCCAATTTATCTTTCATACATTCTGCATTTAATTTGTAGATTTCTATTGGCTTTTATTGCTTACTCTAATTACAGTCTGCTTGCTGGAAGTTATGTGCCTACCAATAGTTTATAGTTTATTGTGACGACGATCTAAATATCACTAACTCTCTAGTTTTTTTTTTTTTACAAGTCCAATTCTCTAGTTTCTTGTTGCACTCATATCTGTGTATTTGTGTTAATCACTTTATTATTCGATTTTTGGCTGAAACTTGTCAAAAATGTTTTCAAGCAATAAAAGTTGACTATAAAAAATTGTTTTGAATTGTGTAAATTGGACTGAAGACTGTCTAATATTTTTTAGAAAATATAAATTGGAATTTTTTGTACTTTTTTAATTGTAATTTTTTCTTTTCATTAAAACGTGTACAGGTCCGCACTTTTAGAGGCCACGCAAATGAGAAAAATTTTGTTGGCCTTACAGTAAGTAGTGAATACATTGCATGTGGCAGTGAAACAAATGAAGTATTTGTCTACCACAAGGTTTGTGATGTTTAATTATTCCAAGTGTTTCCCTCACATTTGTCTTGTAAATAACTAAAGAGCTGAATCATCCTTTGCAGGAAATCTCCAAGCCTTTGACTTGGCACAGATTTAGTTCCCCTGACATGGATGATGCGGAGGATGAGGCTGGATCTTACTTCATCAGTGCTGTATGCTGGAAGAGTGATCGCCCCACCATACTAACTGCAAATAGTCAAGGTACCATCAAAGTGCTGGTGCTTGCTGCTTAAACACAAGGAAAAATGAACAGAATGCTGAATCGGTATTGTTTATTCCTATGTTACAATTGTTGTACCACTAAAATTGTACATAGTATTTAAGTGTATATGGTAGGTTTTAGGGAACACCCCACTTAGTGGGATAAAGCTTGGTTGTTATTGTTGTTGTGGTAGATTTTAGGGATCTTATTGAGGTATTAGCTGAGGACACTGTATGAGGATAAACCAATTAAGAAACTGAACTTTTGCCAATTAAGGACCTCAAAATTGTTAAAATAATTAGTTTAGGATTAAGCAAAGCCAAAAGGAACCAAAGGTTGGAAAGTAGGGATGAAGTGGAGTTGGAGAGGTGGAGCGAGAAAGGAAAGGAAGCGGTGGTGGTGGAACTCAAAGAGAGACAAGGAAGAGAAGAATGAAGGAAGGAGGAATAGGTGGAGGACCGGAGAAATCAGAGATAAAGGGATTCCTATGTAATTTTGTTTGGGTGGCATAACTTTATTTTGGCGACTTTAGGTGGACTAACTTGTAGCAGGTAATTTTCATGTGTGTCTATTATGATAAGGTTGTCATAGGAAACTCTGCCCTCATTTGTTCTCTTCAGAAGAATTTTATTTAAATTTTCATTAAGGTGATTTCCATGTATTACATACTATATATATATTTTTTTATCAAAGTGTATTTCATATTATATACTATACATGTAATCATTATATTAATCTCTACTATTGAGATCTTTAGATACACCACCCTCTTTATCCAATTAGTTCTCCTTCTGTATTTCTATTTCTCTAGCTTGCTTGACTGAAGCCTTAGGCGCGATCACTGGAAAATATTTCCCTGATCTTCTCCTCTCATACCATCATAACAAACCGTCAAACCTGCACAGAATATTTGACAACCACTGTCTCGTCACATATCTCCATCATAATTTTTGGCTAGGTCTTGCCCATCTCCACTTCCCCCTTGATATTGTTACTCACGAGGGTAAGTTAAAGAGTACAATAAAGGTCATCTGAATTTCTGTCTTGGATACAAAATATAGAATTTTCGTCTTGGATACTAAATAAAATATGCATTAAATATTTGCCTTTTCTCTCCCTTAGCCTACACACCAAGATTTGAATTTTGAAGAAGCCCTAATTTTTAATTGGAGTAGATTGAATTAGCAAAACATCGAAAAAGGATAATTTGTTTTTATTTTCCCTAAAGTTGGGTTTGATTCTCTAACTTGGTGGGAGATAGTGGCAGGGCGCATGCAAGTTATTGAGAGTAAGGGGGTCCTGATTTTTATTTGATATTTTATTTTTATGCTAAACACGTTTATTCAATTGATAAAATAAAGGTTGCTACAAACATAAAATGTGTCGGGGAATTCCCCAACCACAACAGTTAGCTAAACCAACTAAATCCTAAGCAAAAGTATGCAGAGTTCATAAATCACTATGACCATACCAAGCCAAAATCTAAATCCAAGCAGCCAAGTTAAATGCCTCCACACATGATTGGTGGTTAAGGAGAAATGAGCAACAGCTGTCTTCTTAAATCTAGGTTACAAATCATAATTTTGACTTCTGTAGGTACAAATTGGCTATAGGTGGTCTCAGTTTTGACCAACCAAATAACATAATCAGAAGTCATATGTTTGACTTGGGAGGATACAGGTTAGATTTGATCATCATAATAGCCTTGTACACCATTTTTCAATTCCAAAATGACAAACAATTTCGGGACATACCACTAAGTAATGTAGGAACAAGCTTGGCCAGAACTAGATTTAACAAAAATGCACCAAATGAGTAACAAAACAGAAGATATAGAGGCACTATTCAGAACGCTTACACTAGATACATTTAATCTGAAAGGATCACCCCACAATCATCTTACTTTGACTAAGGGAAGGACGATCTGGTCAAGGAAATGGGGGTGGGAGTGCGTAGCCATGGAGGTAAAGAATAGAGGCTGTAATTTCGGGGGGTGGACACTCCACCCCGTGAAAGGAAGGTGGAGAAAACAGCGGAAAGACACCAGATTTGCACTGTTTGTAGAGATTCTCGGCAGTGGCTGGTTGAATGCACCATAGCACAGGGGAAAAAGCACCATAGGAGAAGAATGCCTAATCAAAATCAAAATTAATACTACATTTTAAACTTTGGAAAATGTATTAATACCTTCTAATCATCTCGCTCTACACCCTAACGTAAAGTTAAGCTTTTGTTTCGTGATTATAGGATTTTTTTTATAAGCAAAATGCCATGAAGAAAAGTACAAAGGGTGCTTCAAACTCATTATAGTACAAGAAAGTTAACCACTTTGGTATAAAATGAACCTATAAAAATATTTGTCCATGATGGACCAATTTTTTTGTACCATTAGATCATATGAACCCAACAAATCTTATCATGATCTATAAATACCAAATCTCACCCATCTAGTCTATAACTCTAATTTACTTTCTCTCTACTTCCTTTTTTTTGTCACATAATTCTTGTTTTTTTTTTCTTTTTTCATTTAGCGATACAAGTAGTCTTTTTCTTATGGCACGTTATATTGATCGAGTTTTTAAGAAATATATGAATTAAATTTCTTCAAAACAAAATAAGTAACATGACTTAAATAAGTATTCAATTGGTTTATTTTATGAAAAAAAATCTAGTTGTCGTTGCTTATGTTATTAGACAACTTCTTTTTGGATTTTTGTTGTTGTTCATTTTTTAATATTTTTGTTTTTAATCTTATGGGCTCATTATTTTTTGTTTTGTTTTTAAAATAAAATTTTATACTTAAATATTAATGAAAAAAACTCTGATACACGTAAAATAAAACTTAAAACTGAAATTTAATAACAAAGTTGAAAATAATTTATTTAATTGAAACTGAAATAAAAAAATTGAAATGAATTAAATTGAAAATATAGTTTAATTATAAAATTAATTAAGTATTTTGACCAAAAAATCAGATCGCCAATTTGCAAAAATAATGCTAGAGTTTCTATTAACCTTTCAAATATACCAAGACCATGACATAGTTTTGATGCAATTCATAACCTTTTGAATGTCTCCATATATCTCCACCTTTGATGATAATAGCATTTCTCATGTTCCATATACTCCAAGTAATGATAAGTCAAATTAATGCTTTTGCTTTCTTACCCATTTTGCTAATAATAGATCAGATATAGTAGGGTTTACATGTCAAACTATATGTAACTTAAATTGAATACCTTGTACACTTTTATCAATGATTTTTTTTTCCTTTATTGCCAAAAACACAAAACTACCCTACTTTTTTAAATATTTGCAAAAATACCCAACTTTTTCTCTTACTTCTGGTACCACACAACTTGGGGTTGGGGGTACCCTAGAAGTTGAAAAAAGTCTTTATTATACCTCACAACTTGGAGTTGCGGGGTACTTACCTATTTATTTTTTTCGAAAATTCTAATAGGAAGAAACTTGGAGTTGCTTGGTATTTTTGTGTCTTTTTTTTTTAAATTTAAATACCCCACAACTTGGAGTTGTCTGGTACCTTGGCTTTTTCCATATAATTAAAATATATTATTTCATCTACTATAAAAACTTCATTTCATCTTTTATTTACATTTTAATAGCAATTATTTGTAATAATTTGTTGCATTATTTTGGACACTATATTAATAATGTTAATTAGTCATTAATAAAAAAGTAATTATAATAATAGTCATAATATTTATAAAATAAAAAACATACCAAATACAATAAATATGAAATAAAGTCTAGATTGCTACTGATGTGTAATATTAATGCAATCTTTGCAAGAATGACCAGACATCTTACACACGCCGCATCTTCTCTCAGTTTCCACATCGTCCATCTCGGTCCTAATGCGAGTAATTGGTGGACGACCTTTCTTCGCCCTCCGTATAGACTTGTTAGGAACCACCTTTAGTCCTACATAATCAGGCCAATATGTCTGGTGGTGAACCACGTCAAAGTGGATGTTATATACGGTGTATACACACTCATTTGTGAACTTGCTATGGACAAAAGTCTTGTAGTCGTGACAAAAGCTAGAACATGCGGCAATGACATGTGAGCATGGTAGATGTAACGCTCTGAACCGTCTACGGTCATTAAATCTCAATATTCAAAGACTAGCCGCTCATTATACTAGTGAATATGGAGAAAATATACAATTGTTTATTTATTTCCCACAATAGTAAAAAGGATGGTATGAACTATGAACATCGTATTTCAACAAAAAGTGACACAATTAGAATTTTCAAATGGTTGGGCAGAGGAGTTTCACTATACACAAGCACCTCCAAAGGTCAATTTTAATCCTTTGAAGTTATTTAACTCATTCATGGAGACTAGATCAGATCTGCATAGATTTTATACAATCTATTACTACTGACTCGAAGAAAACCAGCTTAATCTTGATTATAATAACAACATTTATTTTTGACAAAACGTCTCCTTTTATTTTTAGTTTCATTGAAGTTACCTTATTCTCTATATCTCTCTAAATCTTGAAACTTAATTTTCTTACTTACTTTTTATTTTGTTCTTCTTCCCAATGTCTTTTGGTATTAAAACTTGCAACGTAGAATAAAATCCAAAGAGAACAACAAAATTCAGGAAGTTTCGAAAGGTGGTAGTATATATAGCATATATATCAGAGTTGAATACTAGTTAACAAAAATAAGGGAATAAAGGTCAAAGCTACAAAACGAAACAATTACATAACACATAACCAATCCTTAAACAACAACTTTTTTATTACTACCAATTCCTTACAAAAACCCCTTCAAACATAGAAGCAATTCCAAAAATACTTTTGATGTACAAGAGAAATTACAGATTAAGAAAGTCTATATAATTAAAAGTACCTAAATAAACTATGGAACTTAAATGAGAGAATAAGACAATGAAAAACACTAATATATAAGATTATCACATAGTATCTTTTCCTAAATTTATTACAAATAATCTTGACCTAGATTGTCTAATTTCTTGGACTTGCAAGGTCAAGAAAATTTGAAAATTATTTATAAAGTTGAAAAAAATAAAAGAAAAATATAAGAAGAATAAGCTCAGGAGAGATATCGTCATGACAATCACCACACTTCCCTTTGTTCTTGAATATTGTAACCATCATCTTGAGGTGCCATGATAGAGAAGAACATTGTGGCCATTTCTTGTATGAAACAGCAGTGCATGGTGAAAACCTAGAAACTGGTTGAGGAAGTTTAAGTGAGGGAGAGAGGGTTATAGTTGCATATGAACGAACGAGATGTGTGGGAGTGAATGGAATATTGGAACTATATATATATAATGAAAACTCAAGAAGAGTGTGAGGAACTCTTGTGAGCCTTACGAGAGATGTAAAAAATGAGAGGGAAGGTTGAAATAAAAATGGAAAAAATGACATGAAAGACAGAAGCAGTGAATATAGGTGATGATTACCTGCACATAAAATTAGGGTTGATGTGTCGCTTTCTAGCTAGGGTAAGACAGAAAGGATAATGAGAGTTTGTTTTTCTTGGGATTCAAAAAATGAGTACCCCTTTATTCCTGCTTGGACCCTCTCTGCATACCCCCTTCAATTTTTATGTCATAAATTTTGATGTCAGGCTCTTGGCCTACTCATGCTGACATTCTTGCTACCAAGCTGCAAAAAATAAAATACTCCCTCCTCTCTATTTATAACTTGTACATAAAACCGAATTCCACAAAAAGGAGTGTTACTTTCAAATTTTCGACTTAGTTTGAGCTGATTTTTTCAGCATTATACCTTCTAATTAAGTGTGTATTTGACTCTAAGATGATAGAATTTGATTTTGAATTGATTATGTAAAATTCATTACACGGTTGAAAGTGATTTGAAGATAAAATAATTTATGTTTAAATACATTTATATTAAGGTGAGTTGAACAATCATTTCTATCATCAAACTAAAATCAATTTAATTTAAAAGTAACCAAACGAGTCAAAATCAATTCATCATCTCTAAAATTTGATTCTTCAAAAGTGAAACTAAACATACACTTATTATTAGATAATACTATATACTTCACTTCCAAGTTATACATAAACCAATTTTCTATAGTTGTTTTTCTTTCATTTATTATTATTGTGAGATGATAAAGTAAAAATCTTTTCATTTGGAATGGTGAATTGCTTATTTGATTCATTAATTATGTACTCTCAGGTTCAGTGCATTGTACCATATTCCTCTTGCTACAACTTTGTGCATATTCTCATCCTCTTTAATCATCATGTACTAATATCCTACCATGTACTATTATAATTTATGTGTCTACCTGGTAGGCATGGTAATTTGTTGATGTCATTATTAAACTGCACTCAGTTTAATTTTAGGCTAATTGAAGGTGCTTATATTGTTCTCATGATAAAAAAAAAACTTAAATAAGTCTTTCTTCCCTGTAAATATAGACCATCTGAATTTTCGTCCTTGAAGTTACTAATCCTTTCATTTTTCCATTGCAAATATTAATCATTTGAAAAATGGTCATAATTACATCTGATTAATAACTTCAGGACGAAAATTTAAATGACCTATATTTGCAGGGACGAAAGATCTATTTAAGTCAACCACCTCGTCCAATCATCACTTGCCACATGGGCACCACGTCGCTAATGACAGCCCACCTCAGCAAAAAAACCTAATTAGGACCAAAAGTCAAATGATTAAATTTTGCAGTGGCAGATTAGAAGAATTAGTATCTTCAGAGACGAAAATTCAAATGACCTATATTTACAGGGATGAAAGATCTATTTAAACCTAAAAAAATCTTGGTGGCATTGATCTGATGATAGTCCTTGAAGATTCTAAATTACACTCATGCATGGGGTTTGGAAACCTTTGATCAATAAGGCAATAGCATCTTTTGTTTCCAGTGTACAAATTTGATAGAACTTCAATTAGTACATTTTCACTCAAAAGAAAAGTACTTTAAATAAAATGAAGATGGAAACATGTAATATTAAATAATATTATATACTCGTATAAGACATTGTAAGGTTATTGCATGCGCATGGGCTCTACCAAAAAAATGTGCACATGGTGCATTAAATTGCTCATGATATTTTTGCCATAAACAAACTAACCTCTATACCACATCTTGTGATTCTGTTTTGCTAGTCCTGTTAATACATTTGTTCACCATAGCTAAAAAAAAAATTATGATATCATAAGTAATAAGTTCATCTAATAACCAAAGTATGTGCTTAGGTAAGATAAGATTTATATTATAGCTTTATTTTATAAAATTGATTTAGTTAAAAGTATATTTGAAGTTAAATGTAAAAATTAAATGGAGATGCTTCTACTAAATCTGATATTTCAATTTTTCATCTCTTAAAACACTTCTAAAAAATAAAAATAAGTATGTTTAGAAACAACGAAACATCTTTCAAAATCACAACCATTAAGTCTTAAAAACATGGTTTTGATATGAGAGGCAGTTTCAAACATGCTACCTATAAATATGCTTTGAGGTCATAGCCATTAGCCACACCATTGCAAGGCTTTTAGCTAGGTATAGTGACAGAAAACTATAATTAATTATTGAAGTAATTAAGGTACTTTTGACTTTTGACCATATTGAATTTATTTCTGCTCTGCAATGTTTTCACCCACTCATGTTTCACCAGACTTTTGCTGATCAACCCAAAATCCATTCACTTTTTATGCTATGTTCTACCATTTGCTGATTTTTCCCTGCTTGGAAAACACAGCTATAGCCTTTTACTTTACTTTCACCTATTATGATTTACCTTTGTTTTACTTTTTTTAAGTTTTTGGTGCGATAACTAGATTACTTATAAGTTATAATACATACTCCTTAATCCTTATCAATTCTATTGTGCACATATGAGATAAGTTTTGTATTATACGCAATAATTTTCAGCATTGAATAAATAGATTTCACAATTTGATGATCAAATGAAATATGATATGTGAATTATCAACTTAATAGAGTAAAAGATATTTGTACAAGACTATTTTATTTGTGATGATAGATAAAGTCTATATACCCAATGTAATATAGGTTTGATCAATGAGAAACAAAATTCTAAAAGCTTCTATGTGTGTTTGTAAAATGCCAAAATTATGGTGGAAAATCACAATAGATAAGACACTATGCAAGACTATTTTTTTTTGTAATGGCAAATTTTATTAACTCGATACCTGCTCAAAACAGAGACTACATAACAAATACGTCATATTTAGGCGAAATACCTAAATGAAACACGATAAAAGACGCCAATATACCCATCACTTACCTTCAACACCCATTAGGACAACCCCCACCAAAACCAACTTCACCACCTAAATCAAATTTCATTGAGAAAAGTTACTAAACACGAAATCCATAAACCACCTTCTCCCGCTACTCATCCAAAAAAACACGCCTCTAGATCAAACACTCTCTTCTCATCCCAATAGACCAGCCACACCCAAAAAAGTCCTATTCCAACACTTAGTCGGCTTCCACCACCTCTACCTCAGTCCACCGAAGAAAAACACCATAATTAGCCCAAAGCGAAATTTGAATCAAAACACTGACTCCCGATCTCGAATCAAAAGTAATCGACCCACCAGACTCCTATAACATTTCAGAAGGCACCCTTAACCCTCGATCCGCCGGAAGAGACACCATGATCATCCAAACAAACTTGCAACTAGACACTAACTCTCGATTTCGAAGCAAAAGTGATCGGCCCACCAGAACAGAGCACAAATTGAAAGGCATTCGACATGTTAGAAGGCGGTATAAACATACCTCATGTCAAAAAAGGAAAAAGGCCTAGCTCAAAAACCACCCACACTCCAACATCGAAGCACAAAAGCTACCAAACACAACAAGAGCTAACGACATCGGGTATGAACCCAAAACAGCAGCGGCCTACGACAAAAACACCAAGAGCTCACCACCACCCACAAAAACACCTTTAAAACCATCAATAGAAAGTATTAGTATTCGTTGACTTTTATTTAAAAGCATTTCCATAACAACAATGATATTTAGACACCTAGTTTTGATTTTTTTTTCATCACTTTCAAACTTTAGATAGAAAAATATAACATCTATCTCAAAAAGAAATTAGAGAATTTTTGTTCATATATATGTTCATTTCTAGGTTTATTGTTTTCATCATTTTTATCCTGAAGATCCTGCAAATACAAACACTCACTTTAAGAATTTGAATAATACCACAACAAGGGTAATAATTTTTATTCTCACTATGAATCGTTCATGTAATTGGTCATTCCCATCCAATTGAAAATTATAGCCATTAATTACATGTTACAACAATAGAAAATCCACAACTTTATTATATATACAAATTGTTCTTCTGTTTTTATTTCCCTACCATAATCTGATTTGAAAAAGAAATAACATAAACAAAGCCCTATAAACTTAGCTACAAAGGGATCTTCCCCACCAGTCCTACTTTACTGAATGTTGTTTTTGTCACTTTGCCTGTAACATCCCAAATTCACACAAAGCAAAACCCAAAGCCCTAATTCTCATGTCTTATGTAATAATAATAATATCCTCTTTTAATTAATTGTGGTCTGCATTGCAGTGTAAGGTCAATCTCAGATGGGGTATCTTATTTAATGTCACACATGACATAGTAACTAATAAGGTGCTAATACATTTTTTTTAATAGAAATTAACTTACAAAGACACATGACCAAAAATGGAAACTATAACATAAAAAGTAAGTCAAGGTAAAAAGTATAGGTTTGAACCGTAAAAAATAAATATGTTATTCTGAGATATAATATTTTATTTTATTTTACAAAAATATATACACTGAAGAAGTAAATAAGATTATAAAAGTAGTGTATTGTTTGGTGCTTGGGACCATGAGCAAATCAAATATTTACCATGGCTGTAACACTGAAACACTGACCAATTTTGGATTTCTGGACAGTGTATGGTGGGGTGAGGGCAATTGCTATTTATACTTCCCAAATTGAGTGCTGTAACTGACAACCTTTTAATGGCTGATTCCATATCCTCGTGAAGTGATCATCATGAAATTTTAACGTCATGCTAGGTCAACCCCAAATATATATTTTATATCATGAAATTTTTTTTGGGTGTTTTTTTTCTTTTGTGATATAATCTTGTACACATAATTAAGGTGGACATATATGTTTATTACCGAATAATCTTCACTTTTTAACCTTAATCATTTTCTAATTAGTTTCAAATTTTATATAAATATGAAAAGAAAACTTCTTGTCAATAGGACATTGGTGTTTTTTCTATTGTTGATAAAAAAAATTGTATAAAGAACAAATTATTTTGGAGGGTATGCATTGCTAATACCAAAAGATGAACATTAATGAGTTCAATCACTTGCCAACCTAAAAATTTCAATGAATATCTTAAAGCTTTGGGGAGTTTGATGAAAGAAAAAGATTTCTTTTAGATGCAAGGTTTCACTAGATTGTGTTTTTAGATGATAATATGCAATGTACAAGAACATGATTGATTGTATGCAATATATGCTACATTAAGATCAACAAAAAGAGAAAAGATTAAAAGTGAAAAACTAATTAAATTGAGACAAAAAAAAAATATAAAGTGGAGAAAGTAGTTAACAATTAATATACACCATGAGCATAAGAATGGTACATTGCAATAGTCCAAACCAAAAGCAAAAAGCCACAAAACAATACGTTAAAATATCAGACCCGTATTATATGGCAGAACATGCAGGACCAGTAGAACAGAATAGGCTAATTAGCTAGCTCATTAGTCCCTTTGAGATTTTTATTACTACAACTCAAACTTAATCAAATAAGTAGATAACCCTTCAAGTTTAATAATTTACTAGCAACCAGAGAATTAGTCCTTAACTCCTTATTAAGACTTCTTGTAAGCCATTAAAAAAAAGTTACAATATACATGCAAAAAGTAAAACTATTAACATCTCATTTTTTTTATATAAATTTTACTCTCCATTTTTTCCAATTAGAATGATCATGAAAGTTCCCTCTGTCACTATATTATTACTGAAAACAGAAGTGCTTGCTGTTGTTACCAAGAAATTTTTACGGATACCGTAATGGTAAGTTACTTTGTTTCCCTTTTGTTTCTTAACTTGTGACCTACTTTTGGACTCGTAGATACATTGGTCTTTGCATTCAATTGTGCATACTTGAAGCAGTTGGTGTTCATTGATTTTGAATACTATGCTCAATTTAATGCTGTCATTTCATTTTATTTGATGCTTAATTTGATCATTTTCCTTGTAAACTATGTATCTCTATAAATTAAATTTTATCTTATAAAAAAGTTTAATGAGTGAAATAAATTCACTATTCATTTTCAAATTATAAAAATGACCTGAAGCATTTTGGTTGTTGCCTTTATTTTTGGATGCTAGCTTTGGCTTTTGTATGTTCCCTTTGCCTATTGCACAACTTGTGCTAGGCTTTCAATGAAATTTGCTGCTAAAAAAAAAAAATAACTTTCTAGTGTGTGCGCGTGTACACAAACAGTAGAAAATTGCATCAACACTTCTAATGAAAGACGTGTCTTAGTGTCCAACATGTTTCATGTCTGACATCAACATTATATCAAGAATTGTGATTAAATTTAATCATATCATTTTCTCAAAAATTTATATTTATCAATGTAGTGTGGTATGTTTTATATTGCAATTCAGTTCACTTGTCTGGCTCTGTTGTGTGTACGGTTCAACCAAATTATTTGGATCATGTTGTATTAGAATTACATAATGGAATCGAATACGGGGAGGTTATGTTGGTAAGAACTTTTTTTATTAAAATAAGTTAATTAATGATGTATATTTTTTTTGATGCGTAAGTAATTTAAATTTGTGGTTGTGACGTATTAAGAATTATTCGGTGGGGCTTACCTACAATATTACAATGGGGCTCTTATCCCACATGAAAACTCCAAGATCGCCATCGTTGATGGTCTCGCTTTTTTTTAGGGGTTTCTTATTATTAAGGGGCAATTGTTTCTCCACTTCACCCCTTCATGGTTCGAACTCACGATATTTTGGATGTTGGTGAAGTGTCTTACCAACTAAGTTGCACTTTGTTGTTAAATCATCTACATAATCACATTAAATTCACTAAACTAATTGTATCCAAAATTCTCAAATCACCTTAATAACTATTGACAAAAAAAAAACTATTATACCTATATATAAAGAGATACATGTTATACTTTTCT
This sequence comes from Medicago arabica, assembly GCA_946800305.1. Taxonomy (NCBI): domain Eukaryota; kingdom Viridiplantae; phylum Streptophyta; class Magnoliopsida; order Fabales; family Fabaceae; genus Medicago; species Medicago arabica. The sequence goes on along the minus strand of OX326970.1, from coordinate 8,088,597 downwards.
TTCAATTATACCCTTTATTTAAACTATTGTATTAACAATTTTGTATTTTTTATCAAAAAGTTAATTAAAAATCCGCTCATTTTCATTATGATAGAAACAATTCCACTACAATATGAACAATATAAGTCAAATCTTTTTTTATTGTGCAATGTTGAAGAAAAATTACATTCAAAAACAATTTTGCCTTTTATTTTTTTCACGTCATTTTCGTCATTTTGATCAATTTAGATATGAATTTTCAAAATTCAAATATATACTTTTATTCCGATATAAACTTTTAGTGTTTAAATCTATGGTATTTCTTTCACATTTTCATATGAATTTTATATCAAATACTTGAAAATTCATATGCAAATGAATCATTATTTGAAACTAAGTTAAAAGATGATAGGGGGTCTTCCCTAGTTGATAAGGACATTGCATGATAGTAGCAAACAACCTAATTTATCCACCTTAAAAAAATAAATTCTTAACAACTAGACTATTTGAGAAAAAAGAATCAAGTGTAATTTTAACAAAATGTACAATTAACAATTAACGTGCCTCTCTTTAAGGCTTAAGCTCACGTATACCTCTTTGAATTTTGTCACCGACACTCGTTCACATTTTAGATGTGTTTATTTGTGTACGGAAAATAATAGTAAACATTTTGTTAGACATGTCTTGGACATGCACAATGAGACTGAGTCGACTTCTCTCTTAATGAGACACTTCACATGTGTTTCCAACACACAATAATTCATTAAAACGGCATGTTATATTAATATAATCTAATATTTGTTCATAGTTTTTTTTAATGGCAGTAATTGTCCATAGTAATCTTCGTTTTCTTATCACCAAGAGAAACAAATTTAAATGAGGGATGCATGAGGAGATACAATTGGATCACTAGATGCGTGGTTTGTTCAATAGGAAAATGATGATACCTATCATCATACTGTAAAAGAAATGATTCATCTTTTCTATCTTGCGTGGGATAAGAAATGACCTATTTTTAGTCTAAGTTTTCTTTATTAGAATCATTACGATGATTATGATTATGATTCGTTAAGTTGAACGAAAGTTAGAACTTCGAACTCTACATTTGTTTGTGTGGGTTTCAATGAATATTTGTTATTTTGTCTAACTAAAAAAATCTCTATGGTTAGAGAATTTTTTTTTCCACACTCTAGACTTCTCGCTTACCCTCTATTTTTACTATAATAACCCGTTCAGATTTTATAATCTGAACCATTTCGGATTATGAATTTTAAAATGGATAGTTATCCATTTCAAACCTTTAATGAGGCATGACAACCCATTTATTTTGCAAATATTCAAGTTCAGATTATATAATTCTGATTATGTTTTTCCACTTTTGGATTATGTAATATAAAATTACCTATATATATTTCTCATAACATGATAGGAAGTCATCACATTTCTCACCTTCCACTCCATACACCTCCAAAAACAATACATTTTTGGCAAAAATGTTTGAATACAAAGGTAATGTGAGAATTCAAAGGACTTCATACACACTATACAAAGGACTTCATGCATATTATTTTCGTTTAATGCGAAGGTTATGTGACTATAAAACCTTCGTCGCTCGATTTGTCTACGTTTTCCTTTGATTCAAAGCGGGGAGGGGGAGGTGTTAGAAGCTGGTAGGGTGGAAAAAAAAAAGAGTATTACTTTTTCCACCCTACGATCTTCTCCGTCACCCTGTAAAATTTTCAAAAATGCCCTTGTGCAGTCCGGATTTTAAAATCCGGATTCATGTTTACTATTTCGGATTTTATAATCCGAAAAATTCTTATGTATAAATCAGCTATCAGATTCTCTTACATTTCAGCAGTTTTGAGATTTGCTTTTAAAAACAACAAAAAAACTAAGTAAAAAATGCTAAAAACCTGTCAAATAAAATCATAAAAATATAAAAATACCACAAAAAAAATTCTAAAAATCAATTAAAACTAGTGCAATTTTTTCCATATTTTTTTGAGAATATTAAAAATTTAAAAAAGAAAAAAGAAAAATGGGTCTAAACGATGGAATTTTGGATTTTGAGGGGCGGAGTCCTATAAGAAGTCTCTTCTAAGAGAGTCATCGTACTTGAATTTTTTCTGATTTTCTAGGGAAGTTTCAGAGCAATCCGATCAAGTAGCCCGAAAACCCGATTTTTGACTAAGAACAAGTAACAATGACCGAAAACAGAAGGATAAGAGTTAAGAAGATTTATATTGTCCCTAAAATGACTATACATACTACAAACGTGTTTAGGATTTGTGCTGATACAATTCAGATTATATTTTCCCTTGAAAAAGGGTGTTTAGGGGTTTTCGGATTATGTAATCCGAAAAAATCCGTAACTCATTTTTTCACCCTTTTACAAAGGAAAACACCATTCCGGATTACAAAATCCGAAAACTTCAAGGACTTTTTTGAAAAAAAAATAAGGCGCGCGAGAATCCTATAGGGTGTGAAAAGTAATACTAAAAAAAAATCTCTTATGATTAAAATAGAATGGAGGTTTCTTTTTAGGCCCCCCTCATATCTCTTTAGGCCCCCAAAAATTACAAAATTGTCCTTAATAACACTTCCCGTAGTTAACTATCGTTTTTAAAAAATTTCGATTTTGTGCTTCCGATAGATAACTCCCGGAAGTGCTTTTTCAAAATTTTGATTTTGTTACTTCGGTAGATAACTACCGAAAGTGTATCTTTAAAATGCCGCTTTTGTTGCCTCGTTGTATCCTCCAAAGAAAAAGACCTCAATTGCGCCGTTATAAAAATGGTTGACAATACCAGATATGAGACACGTCATTGCAAAATTATACAATAAGGTTGTCGTTGTGCTGAAACATGGAAATAACTTTTCTAAAACATGTTTTTCTCTATGTGGTCGCCCTCCAACAAATTCATTCGCACAGATTATGTGTATAAGATTGATTCCTAACCACTTTGTGCATGTATTTTTGAGACCCGAATGCCCAATACCTCCAACAACATCACAGTGGAAAAAATACAAAAGGCCAGAGCCTCAAGCTTGGGAGGATCACTTTGTTGCGAGGCAGTGTTTTGTTTAATGAATTAATAAATATTGAAAAAGGAGACCAACCACCCAAAGAAACAAATAAAAATGATCCAATTTTATGTGATGATGACGAGGAAGATATGTTCAAGACTATATGACTTTTATTGTATTACTTAGACTATTTGTTTGAATTTTGGTTATATAATGAGCATTACGGTAGTTATCTACCGGAGTAACAAAAACGGAATTTTAAAAATACACTTCTGGTAGTTATCTACCGGAGTAACAAAATCGAAATTTTAAAAAAACACTTCCGGGAGTTATCTACCGGAAGCACAAAATCGAAAATTTTAAAAATGAACTTCCGGTAGTTAACTACCGGAGATGGTATTAAAGATAGTTTTGTAATTTTAAGGGGCCTAAAGAGATATGAGGAGGGCTAAAAAGAAACCTCCAAAATTTTTAGTATGCTCAATTGAAGTTTTAGATAAAGTATCAAACAACTTAAAATTCTACAAATGTTCTACTCAATCAAAACTTTTAATTAATAGTTGGATTTGAGAAATATAATTTCCATAATGAACCATTAAGCGAAGCAGAAATATAATGTCCATAATGAATTCTTAAACAGAGCAACTTTACATAGAGTTATTCACATAGTCGATATATCCTTAGAATTGTAACTAGTTGTCATATTGATTAAACACCTCATCAAATTATTCTTTTTTATTAGTTACCCTTAAGAAATTATTTTATTAGTCATTTTGACCTCTAAAAATAATAAAATTAAGTCTTGAATATATTAAATGACTTCATCATCTAAAAACTAAAAAGAGCAAAAAAAAGTTAGTATGAAAGTGAGAAAGGTTTGGTCCTCTCGATAATTTCGGTCGCTCGCAGTTCTGCGCAAAGAAGTGATTTCTGATTTCTCAAATGCGATTTCCATTGTTGTGATTTTTTTCCTTCATGCTTTCATCTTGTGCTAGTGAAGTATATTATTCGGATCTTTGAAGGGTTGGAATCACTTGTTCCTTCCATATTTTAAGCTTGCTGGTTTCAGTTGCTCTTTATTAATCTAAGAAAACTGTTACATGTATAAGATATTATTGCCTGCCAATATCATATTCCTTTTTTCGGGCTTATCAATTAATCTAAATACCTATCTTTAGGTTTAAATCATGTTTGGTATCAAATTTAAAATTATATTCTCATGTATATATAATTGAATATGTTTTTACTTGATTTGGTGTTATATACTTACTGGATGCATATGTGTATTGTTTTATATACTTAGGAAATTATCATTTCAATTTGTATTTCTTTTGCATTTCAAATATTGGTTGATACACAATTTGTATTTCTCACCGTCTGATTGAATAATTTCAACTTGATGTAATGCAATTGTTTTTAGAGATTGACATTTATGTACGTGCTTGGTATTTGTAAATTGGGAGGCTATGAGGGTGGATTAATCGAAAGGGAAATATATGTTCTCGAGTTATTAGCCGTCTGTCTTGTGATCAGTATACTTCAAGTTGCATAGTTTTAGTATGATTTGCTGTATAATAAGATTCAAGTATGATCTGTGGCCACGATAGCCGTCCCTGCAAAAGGCAACGCCGCAGCAGGGCACAGCTCCACTTGAAACCATGATTCGACAAATGCGCGCTAAATTGACACAATTCACAACATAGAGGCCTGTCGTAAGGCCAATTTGTGTTTGCCTCTTTCAAGATGTGAGGATTATAATCTTGTGCTGCTGTTTTTGTATGAGTGAAGTGTTTCTGTGTGTGTGCGTGTGTTAGTTATGCCACTAAGTAGTGATTCATAAATGAAATGTTGCAATCTCTTTTCCCGTATGCTCTATATAGTAACCTCATTTTGATTGAATTGTGTTTGAATAGGAAGAACGAGGCCTACAGATATGCTTAGGGTTCTGAACAAGCAGTTTCTTGGAATCGCCGGCGACACTGCAAATGCAGTTGCTAAGAAGCTGACATCGTCACCTCCTCGCGCAAACCGGCTTTTATAGATGCATTCCTGTACAAGATGAAAAAGAATCCAGAACTTCTGAAGAACAAATCCATTTGGTCACGGAGATCCACTATCTTGCTGGAATTTGTTGATTCCCATGTCAAGATTTACAACGGGAAAACCTTCATTCGTTGTAAGATCACTGAGGGAAAAGTGGGTCATAAGTTTGGTGAATTCGCTCTCACCAAGAAACGCAAATCCAGAGACCAACCTAACGCCAAAGTCAAACAACTCAAGAAAAAGAAGTGATTATTTTTTAGGAAGTTGATTTTATGAATAGTTTATATTCTGCAGTTGTTTACTTATTTACATCAATGTGGAAAAAGAGTATGATTTCTTTCCATCTGATGTATTTAACTTTGAGTATTGACAACAAGGATTGTTGATCTCTTCTTGATGTTGATTTCTTTTTTGTGTATTTACATCAATGCGGACGACCATGAAATTTGACAGTTATTGTTGACGAATCAATTGGGTTCGTTAACTATTTGATCCCTTCATTTTTATTGTTCTAGATTAACTCATGGACTGATTTATCAGTTTATGGTTATGAGGATGTGAATTGACTGGAACAATTTTTTTGATCAAATGATGTCAGAGGAAAAAGAGATTAAAGCGTTGGAAATGTTGTATTGAAAACAATGAAATTGATACGGGTGAACTTGTTAGTTATAAATAAATACACCTTCTACCTTATATACTAACCAACTAAAATGAGTATAACTAGTAACTACCTATATTTCAACAGCCTCCCACAAACTGGAAAGTGCTCACAACAATTCCAACTTGAAATGAACAATACATAAAAAAAAATCAAAGTAGAAAGAAAACAATCTTTAAATTGATAGCAATTGAGGTGCATAGCAACTAGAAGTCTTTGACCAACTTTTGGGCCCCTTAAAAGCTTATTCCACCGTCTCGGCAATATTCACACCAAAAGAATTAAGATACTCCGCTCTTAGGAGTAACCAACCAAATGTCAAATGAGGAACAAAAGTTGAACCATCAAACAGAAACCACAATTCAAGGTTTAACCACTTGAAGGAAGCAACAATCCAATGAATGCTTAACCACCATAGGGCAAAATCTAACATCAACATAGCCAATTAAGGCACAAAGCTTTAAACATCAAGCAAAAACCACAACTCAAGGCTTAATCACTTGAGGAAGCAAACATGCTTAGCCACCATAGGTAGAAGCTCATATGAAGTAAACAAGTTGGTTATAAATAAATCCACCTTCTACCTTGTATACTAGCTAACTAAAATCGGTATGACTACCTATATTTCAACATTACTAGCTCTAGATAAAATTTTACAACTAAGTTTAAACTATAACATGAATGTTGAAATCAGACCCTAAGAAGTTATAAGAAAACCCTAATTATCCTAAGCTGGTCACATCTTTCTCTACAACCAAAAGAATCGTATCTAAACATGGCTCAAGTGGACGGCAAAAAAAAAATCACTGGTTTAAGTGGACGGCAAAAAAAAAAAATCACTGGTTTCTAATTCAATTGAACTTGAAAATCAAGATGATTTCTCAACATGCCCCTCAAACCAATTATAACATAACTTCCAATCTACTTTTTCAAAAAAGGTGAACAATTTAAGACGTCTATTGAGCAATCACAAAAAATCAACATAGTCCCAAGTCTACAAGCTCAACACTCATGTGCCTTGCATACAAATATAGTGTACAGGCCATTAAACTTTATTTTTAAGTCTTCAAACTTTTTGGCCCTATAACGATTCTACACTTTGACCACAAAAAGAACGGTTCTACATTTCTTTTTTGAAAAGACGATTCAAAATTTCTTCTCCTATCACATAATTTTCACTTCAAACAATTCATTTATTCTTAAATAATTTGACAACCTAGAAATTTAAAAAGATTATTCGAAAGTGAATATGAACATGTCAAGAGTTAAAATATTTTTGAAGTATATATTCTATGATTCTTGCCATTAGACTATTTAACCAAACAAATATATATTCCTTTTAAAAAATTAAGATATTTTTAGTTTCTTTTTAAGATTTAAGGGATATACAGATATTGAGAATAATCTATTTTAAACTGACATCACACTTAAGATTAAGATGCCAACTCAATGGTTAAAGTTTAACCTTGTACTTTTAAGGTACATAGTTTAAATCTCCTTGGAGACCTTTGTAAAATGATTATCATTATTATTTTACGTTCGGTGGGAAATGGGAAACAAACGCTTTTCTAGTCGGATGTTTGGATGGATAGGTTGTCTTTTAGAGAAAGGTTTAGCAGGTTATATGACTTGTTGTTGTTTAAAGATAAATCTGTGTTTGATATGTGTCAGTTAGGGTGGGGGGAGGAGGGAGAGGCGTGGAGATGGAGGCGGAGGTTGTTTGCGTGGAAGGAGGAGGTCGTGGGGGAACTTACGGTATTACCTCATAATGTGATTTTACAGGTTGACAAAGATGACGGGTGGCTATGGACACTGGATTCATCAAAAGCTTTCACTGTTCGTAGTGCCTATAATTTCCTGACTACTCAACATCATATTGCGCAGCCGGTGGCTGTTTCCTCTCTTTGGCATAAGGATGTCCCTCTTAAGGTTATGTTGTTCACTTGGCGATTATTCAAAAACAGGTTGCCAACAAAAGATAACTTGTTCCATCGCGGTGTCATTGATAACGATTCCATAATGTGTTTGGCTGGATGTGGTTTAGAAGAATCATCTCATCATTTATTTTTACATTGTAATGTTTTTGGGTCTGTTTGACACTTGATTTATAAGTGGCTTGGCATTGTTACGGTCATCCCTTATAATGTGTCGGACCATTTTAATCATTTCAGTTATAGTGGTGATATGTCTAAGGTGCGTTGATCGGTCATTCAAGTCATTTGGTTTGCTTCGGTTTGGGAAATTTGGAAGGAAAATAATAATAGGATCTTCAACGACAAAGAATGCTTAATAATACATGTTGTCGACAAAATTAAGTCTCTTGCTTTTAGGTGGTTGAAGGTGAAATTTCATACTCTCCCGTTCAATTACCATGGTTGGTGGCTTAGTCATTTCATCATGTTGGGCTTACGTTAAGAGTTTATTTCTTTTCCTATTTTGATTTTTTTGTACATGAATTGTTGTAAATATTTTGTTCACTTTGCTGTCTTCTCCTTAGTACACCTTGTGTTAGGAAAGACATTTTTGGATGGTAATATATATTCCATTTTAGCCTCTTCAACAAAAACAATTATTATTTTAATTAAAAAAATTCCTCTTCTCATTTTTGTAGTTTTAAATTGATATTTAATAAAATATATATTTTGCCAAATCATCTTTTGTCAAATCATCTTGTTTTTTAAGGCAAATCATCTCTTTTTTTATATGTTCAACTTTTACGTGTCATTATCACCATAATATTTTTTTACTAAGGTTACCAAAATAATGGCGATTTGTGATCATGTTACAACGTGTAGAATTTCTACTTGTGGTCATTATCACCATTATTTTTTTTAAACTAAAATACCAAAATATTTTTTCAATGTGAGGATTCAAGTGTATTAAAATGAGTACTGCTAACAAGTAGAGATTCTTTCTATTTTTAAAATTGAATCGATATCTCTATGATTTTGATGTATAATGTCTAATGATTAATATCACCATTTTTAAAATTATTTTATATTTTTCCTTCTCTATCGGTTGTTATCACTGTTCTACTTCCTCAAATCATAATCCTATAAATTTCACCATTATTGTTGGTGAGTTGGAGCTTTGACAAAGAAGGCATTCCAACTCATAAAGTACAAATATTAATCAGAAACCTATCCATATCCTCAAATCATTGTGCTGCCTTGAGTGGTACGTTTTCTGCAGAATAATTCAAAAGGCATGCGTTCTTCACAATTCAAGTCAAACTAACCGGCCTTTCTTGCACCGTTTCTCCCATATATATATATATATATATATATATATATATATATATATATATATATATATATATATATATTAAGTTTTATAGTTTTGTTGAACAATTTCTTAACCTTTTATTGGTTTTAAGAAACCTCTAACGAAATTCACACGTATTGAATTTTGAGAAGTAGAGAGTTATAGGTCGAATTTACGCTGTAATATATTAAATATTCATGCATTTTTTTACCATATATGTTGTACTTAGAAGTTTTTTACCACCAGTAAAGGAGAGAGTTATAAGTTTGAATTTACGCTTTAATATATCAAATATTCATGGAGTATTAGAGTAATCTAAGGGTTTATTTTGGTTTTATAAATTCTTTATAGATATTTTAATAAAATATCGTATGATGCACATATAAAAAGGTAATTTGTCGTGTATGATTAATAAGGACCACTTGATAGCGACTTAAAAGTTGAGTACAATCACAAAATTTATATAACTGAGTTGTTTTTTTATTTTTTTATTAAGGATATAATTGAGTTACTTAAAATTTCAACTATTATTTAGAGTAAAATATGGATAAACTATTTAAGTATAATGTGACATATAGTGAAAGCCATTTGATAGTGGCCATGCAATAAAAAATCAATTCCTTAAAATTTTGCGGTTGAATATGTTTTCGAGAGAAAGAAACTGAATAATTTTGCTTCTTACCTACACAACATTTTCTCTATGCCGTAACAATAATTGAATAATGCAACATTTTCTCTATGTCGTAACAATAATTGAATAGTGCAACATGCATTTTCTCTATTATTGAACAATTTGGATAAGGAGAGGTACTTTGCACTTTACGTGGTCAATTGAACTATTGAAGCATGCTCATACTCTCTTGGTTTCCGTACCTAAATTACACCTCATGACTGACTTCATGGATTAACTTCATTTGTTTTTATTAATCTATCTAGTGTACTTTTATACATTAGTTTATGCTAACAAGTGTCATAAGATAAAATGTCTACGTGAATTTAGCTCTTTTTTGAGAGAAAAAGAAAAAAAAAAGTTAAATTCACATAGACATTTTATCTTGTGAATTTAGCTCTCTTGACAAAAGCATTGTATATTATATGTATGAATCGGAGTTCAAACTCCGCACATCTTACTTCTTCATATTTAAAATGTGTTAGATTTAACCATTAAGTTAATTGATCAACAACAAAAACAAATGTCATAATATATTCTATAAATAACGAATATGTATAAAAAAATTAATACAATTTTCAATACATAATTTCTATTTATATTATACAAGTGTCCTAATATATTCTACAAATGTATAAAAAAAATTAATACAATTTTTAATACATAATTTCTATTTATATTATATCAATAACATGTATCCTAAAGCGCGTGTTAACGTTTTATTTATAAGATATTCTATTGTAAGAACGGATTCACAATACTGATTCAATTTTATATTGTTTGAATAAGATTGGATGGTGTCATGGCTGAGCCCGCTAGAGATTGATTAATTAGTGTGAATTTTAAATTTTCAAAAGCAGATTTTTTGCAAGTTTCATGTTTTTCTTTGGTCAAATGCAAGTTTCATGTTTGAAGAATAACCAAAATTAAATTTTGGGACCAATTTTCGTAGCAGTCTGCTTCTAACAAGATAGCGACAAATAACGAGTCGAACCAAAAAAGTAAAGACTAATCAGCACAACAAAATAGTTGTTGCCTCATGTTTTGAAGCAAAATAATAGCATCATCACATGGAGTTAACTTATATTCATCTCACTAAAATTTTGTTTGGTAAAAAATTGTCAATAACTGATAAGTTAGTTTATAACATATAGCTAATAAAATAACTGGTAGTTGGTAACGGATAATTTAACTAATTGAATTATATATTCGTTAAAATTAACGATTAAGCTAGCTTATATAAATATAAAATGACATAAAATATGTTTAATTAATCCTTAATTTTTTTCCAGTTAAGATAACAAAGGTAAATATAAGATAAACCAAAGCTGATAAACTATATAAAACTACTTAAATTAACTTATCAAAAAGGGTTTTAGGCTCTGTTTGGTAAGACACAATTTTGAAGAAATTGTTTATATCTTATTTTTACTATTTTATAACATTTTTTTTTATAAGTTAGTTCAAGTAGCTTATATAATTTTCTTCATAAGACATATACATAGCTCACATATGGTTCTTAGACCGTTAGTGATTCGGGGTTTGATCGTGAGTTAAGTATATGATTTTATTAAAAATTGTTGTATCTAAGAATTGAGCTGACGACTTGTGTACCCATGTGACAATGATGGGTAGTTGTACCCACAACCTTTTAAGCCGGTTAAACATATAACTGATGTCATAATTTTTTTTAATTTTATTTTTAAGATCGAGGTTTGCTCTCATAGGAGAGTGTCGGCTTGATGAAGGTCTAATAAGATTCTTATCAAGTAAATCCTTACATTCTTGTTGAAATTCTTCAACATCTCTAATAGAATATGGAATTTTATTTGGAACATTTATTTCGTCGTTAGGATTTTTAAGTTTAATAACTATTAATTCATGATTAGTGTTCTTAAGGCTGTCTAGAGGGTTATCCAAACAGACTTCATCTAATCTTTCTTCTATGCTAATATGGAAATTTCTTTCTTCCCATATAGTTCTTAATTCCTTAAGGTTTCCCTTAATAAGATTTAAAATCTCATTTCTAGTAACTATTTTGGTGGTTATTGTTTTACTATTCTTAGGGTTTCCTAGGTCTTTCCAATGAAGTGATATAGTATCTCTTCTTATGGTAAATGGTTCATATAATTTTAAAAAGTTATTTCCTATGATTAAGTCTAGTCATGAATCATGGAGGTAAATTGTTGGAATAAAAAACTTATACCCTTCAATTTCTTAGAAACATCTCAGGTTAAACCATATATGGTGTTTTGACTTGTCTGCAACTATAATTTCCTTTGGTTTTGCTAATCTTTCCCAATTTCTAGAGATAGATTTTTTACCAAAACAAACAGCTGCACCTGTGTATATGTAGGTCAGAAGCTTTTTATTTCCTAACATTTTTTTATGAATGTAGCACTTGGATTTCCCCTACCAAGTATTTTCTTCGACATCTGAATATGTTTCAGTACGATATTCATAAATTTCGTCATTAGAATCAATGTCTGATTCTATAGGTTCATATTCTAAAGCGTATATAGCATGTAGGACATTTTTCTTCGGGTTATCCTTTTTAGGACACTCATTAGCATAGTGACCTTCTTCATGACATAGCCAACATGTACATGATTTTTTACCTTATGGACATGTTTTTCTTTTAGGATAAGGTTGTTTTTTTCCGAAGAATTTTTTATCTCCTTTCTTGAATTTCTTAAAAGGGATTTTCTTAAATCTCTTTTTCTTATAATGATGTTTCTGAGTTCTTATAGACCTTTTTCTAGAATTAAGGGTACATTCATAGTTTCCTACTTTGTCTTGTAATTTGTTACAACAAAGAGATACTTGAGCTTCTCTTTTAGATATTTTTTGGCTACATTTCTCTTGAAGCCAAATCTTTAGGGAAGTTATTCTTCCTCCAAGGGTATTATCTACTTTTCCTTCTGTGAGGGCTGATGCAAAGTATAGCTTAACCTGTTCTGATACTTTTTCTGGTAACTTGTCATAGAATAATTCTATCAAGTTTGTGGAGTTTCTGGTATTATTATCTATGCTATAATAATAGTTTTGAAACTCACAAATAAAGTTATTTACGTAACATATATTGCAAATCTTTAAGCTGGTTATCTTCCAAAGGTTCTTATCGGAAAATGCTATTTTTGATTGAATGGTATCTCTCCATCCCTTAAATTCATTAACTAATAGACCATATACCTAGTTTGTTACTAAGGATCCAGTTAGGGGTATGGTTACCATAACTTCTGAAGGTAGAGTTGAAATGTATTTAAATGCATTTCCTCTAGTTTTATATTGCAGATAGTTGAAGGTATCATTAGCACTCAAATTTCTAAGATCTTCATTTAATTGGACTAATACATGATTTGTATTATACCAATCTCTTAAATCTTTTGCAATATCTATACTACAATTTATATCTAGAATTCCTTGTCCTTGAAAAGGATTTTTTGAAGGCTCATAGTAATGAGTTATTTTTTGAAATTTTTGTTTTGTGAATTCTTTTTCAAAGTCTGCAGGTCTTTTAGTTTATGAAGTTTCAACCTTTTCTACTTTTACATAATGATGATTTTCATTTTCGATTTCATTAGCTTCTTCTTCTGAGATAAAGTCATAGATAATCTGATTATTATCTTCAAGTTTGTCATCAAAGGTTTCTTGGCTCTTGCCACTAATGTCTAAAGAAACCATAAGTCTTTCGAGATTTTCTTGTTGCCTATTAATGGCTTCTTCTGTGTCATCCATCAAAAGAAACCGGATGGTGGTCTAATAGTTAATTGTTTAGATTTAGAAGTTTCATTAAATTCAGAAACTTTTTCTTGAATTTTAATTATTTCTGGTGTTTTTTCTAGGATAACTATTTGCTTTCCCTTATCTTCCCCCCTCGTAAGAAATTGAGATAACTCATCCAAGGTTAAATATCTTTCTTTATTTTCTAAGAGTTTCAAAAGATCTTCTAATCTAATACAAATCTTTTCTCCACTCTTTCTTTGCTCTTCTAGAATTCCATCCATCCTTTGGTGAACTTTTTGATAACAACAATTTTTGATTATGTAGGCTAACATACAAGCTATATTGTTGAGTTGTGGGTTTGCTGTATGAAAAATGTGAGGATATCTATGTGTTTCATTTTCTTCATAACATGCAAAATTTTCTTCTTCATGAAAACTCCATGTTTCTTGAGGTATATGCTTTTCTTCTTCAAATTGTAAAGTTTCTAAATAGGATGTTTGTTTTTCTATCCTATATTTTAGATCAGAAAAATTATCTAAAACCTTATGTAATTTATTTGTTATACTTCCTTCAGTCATCTTGCTAAAACATAGTTATAATTTTAGATTATAGATTTTAAATTTATCTAGCTAGTTTTTGAAGTCTTTTTTTGAAGAGTTTCGACTAGCTCTATGTATTCTGAAAAAAGTTGGTAATCAAAATCAGCTTTCAAAAAGTAATCAGCTGATTCTTCACGCCATTTAATTTGTGCTTTTACTAGACTAATTTGTTGGTAATTAGGATGTAAAATAAAAGGAGAAAGAATAATTCTTCCTATAGGATTTCTAATTCAATTCATGATTTTTCTTGACTTTTTAAGCCAATTGATTGAAAAAGTGATTCTAAAAGTTTGTCTTTTTTAATAAAGTTAATCCACACGAATGGTTAGATGTGTGACAAGTCAGAATGGGCAAGGAAACCAATCATAATGAGGTGGGTAGATAAGTTCTCACCAAGAATTGAATTTAAGTTTTTTTTAAATAATTCGTCTTTTAGTAAATCTTATTAACCACTCAAGTTTAATCTAGTGGTTGTGTTATTCTCCATTTAAAAATGTACTTTGAAAGGTATGAATCATAGCAGCTTCCATAAAAATCCAAACTCGTAGCATGCTTGGGTTAGGCAAGCAAGCCATCAAGCTTTTAATTATATAATTGGAGTACCGACTTATGCTAACTTGTGTTTTAATTGGACATAACACGTGTACAAGTGATTAATTAATGATGCAATTGAATTGTAGCACCCGGATGTGCATGGATTCAAATTATAAGTTTGAATTAAAAATCTCTATGCTACTTTGATTACGTAATTGCACAAATCGCAATCCCATTGACTGAGACAGTTATAATAAATTGCTAAAACATTTATCAAAATATTAGGTTTTGTAGAGAAAAATACAATATAGGTTAATGGTTATGATGTTTTAATTTGCGAGTTTTAACTTTTGTTAGTAATGATTGAAAATTATATGTTGAAGAAGTTCTATATTGCTTATAATTGTAAAGGAAGAAGGAGACCAATGTTGTATATATGAGTTCTAGCTCTTTATTATTTGATGCATCAGTGAAATCACTTTAAGCTTGTATCCGATTTTTCCCTTTTCTTCTATACTCTTGTTTTAGAGTGTTGGAAGATGTAGTTAGGTATTTGCTTTGAAATGTGTTGTGAATCGAGACCAATGACTATTTGAGAGTAGTCAATGTGTTGTAAAAGTTTGTATATAATATTATTATCTCGTTATTAGACAACAATCATGGTTTTCCTCTAATTTTAAGGTTTTCACATTATTTTATTGTGATGTGACCGTGTTCATTTATTTTCTCGATTCGGATCAATCCCAACAACCATTGAACTAAATGAATGTGTTAAAAAAGCTAAAAAGGATTGCTTCAAAAAAAGAAGCTAAATTTGGTCCTTTAACTATAATTTGTATCAATTTGGTACAAGAAAGACTAAAACTAACAAGAAAGACTAAAACTAGTAACAAAACAAAACATAGATGACCAAATTGGTATAAATTATAGTTAGAGGACCAAATTGAGACAATCAATTAAGTTAAGGGACTGACCGATTGAATAAGTTTTTATTATATCAAACTCAAATACAAAAGAAGAAAATTATTATATCAAACTCAAATACAAAAGAAGAAAATTAAAGAAGAAAATGGACAAATCATCTAATAGACTAATAGTACCTCTACTTTTGCCTTATTACTAAACCTACTCCATTATAGAGATTCAACATGTTGGCTTCCACTATTTTCTTTTTTGATCAATTGGCTTGCACTATTGTCTAATCAACTGCTGGCACAAAAAATATAATTGTATTCTGCGCTAATTAACCACAAGCACTAGGAAATATATGTCCAATTAAGAAACGTACCTAGCTATATTAGAGAACTCCCTCCACAACCCTTAAAAAGTGATCATGATGATAAATCTCACCAAATTAGTTAACAATGTTGAAGACTGGATTGTGGAATAGACACGACAGAATCAGTACAGAAAGACTTTTTTTTATTGATCAAAATTGACATAAATCTCACCTGGATAAGTTTAGTATAGTCTTTGTAAATTTTAACCAACAAAAAAGTATATTGATAAGTGTTAATAAAAAAAATATGCTACTAGCATTATTCTTTCAAAACAATTGAAGGATTAAAGTGCTCAAAATCATATGAAGCATTTTTGAAATAAAGTTTGGCTTAGGGAAAATATAACGGATCTATTTGCAAAAGAGTAGTATTAACTATTAACAACACAACAATACGTGGTAAAAACAGTCGACCTTAGTTTTTTAGTGAGAGAAACTCCAGCTTCTCTCTAAACTTTTTTCCCCTTCGTTCATCGAGGAGAGGTGGTTTTAGATCATTTTTTGACCTAGAATCACTCATCTACATCTTTTTTCTCTTTTCTTTTAATCTATATAAGTGGTTTTCACATAGATCAAGTTTCTTCTTTTGTGTTTTTTTTTGTGATTTCGTCGTCTAAGTGCGACGTTGTGTTGTTCGTCGTCTTGTGCGGCGTTTGATTTCACGTCTTGTCGCGATGTTTGTTTAGTTTCTATTGAAAGATCGGCATCAGTCAATTACAAATTCAACAAATGATTTGGGTGTTAACGTTGCAGATCCGGAAGCATGTGAATTTCGATGACTTAGGTTTTATCATATTTTTTGTAGGCATGTTGCCGTTTTATGCTATTAACTTGGGTGTTGTGAGTTTGTTTGCAGATTTACCTTTTACATTTTTAGCGATGTTTGTATTTAATGTACTATATCGATTTGAATGAATGAATATCGTTTTATTTTTGTCAAAAAAAAAAAACTATTAACAACACATATTTTACAATATATTCTACTATTTGATTGGTTAACATTTATATAAGTCCAACAAATTCATGTGGGTTTATTATATATAAATTTAATGAGATTTGTGTGAATTTTAACCAATCAAAAAGAATGTTTTGTAAAGTGCGTGTCAGTAAAATATTGTATCATTTCAATTATTATCATCCCATAATTACCGACTCATTTCAGTTTAACATTAATCACCTTTTTTTCCTTCAGTTTTATCTTTATAATACTTTCATCACTCTCAATTCAATATCCTCCATTTTAGATTTATGATAAAAGTTTTTTTTAAACAAACAAAAATGAATTAAATTAATACTGACAAAACAATCTTCTCAGCACAAGACGTAGTGAAAAGACTACTAAATATACAAACAGTTAGTCAAAGAAAAACCACAACGTTGCTAGCTGATGCCCAAACACATATGAGGACTCGACCACCACAAATGAGTACAAAAAACAAAGTTAGCTTTTTTAGCTTTCAGCCACCATAAAGAATATGACTTTACTTTGCCTAGTAACTGATAAATAGAGCTTACTTGATTCTTAAATAACCTACTATTGCGTTTATTCCACAAGACGCAAACACACATAAGTCATATGAGTTGTGTTAAGAGTCCCACATCGGATATAAGATGACTTGATAATGTGTTTATAAGTGGGGGCAATCCTCACCTCATAAGCCAGTTTTGTGGGGTTGTGTTAGACCCAACCAACATTTCTAAGATGGTATCATAGCCTCTTTAAGATCCATTGGGTCACCTGCTATCAGACCACCCACTATTTATGTCCACGAACCAAGCCCAATAGTGTTGGTCGTGAGGGTGTGTGTTAAGAGTCCTACAACGGATAAAAGATGGTCTGACAATGTGTTTATAAGTAGGGGTAATCTTCACTTCACAAGCCGGTTGTGTTAGGCCCAACCAACATTTCTAAGAAGTTGGGGCAATCCTCACAAGCCCAATAGTGCTGTTCGTGAGGGCCCAATAGTGCTGTTCGTGAGGGTGTATGTTAAGAGTCCTACATCGGATATGAGATGACCTGACAATATGTTTATAAGTAGGGGCAATCTTCAAGCATCAATACACATGATAATGACACTTCAGTAAAATCCAACAACAAATGATAATATATAAGATGTTGGATTTGTCTCGACAAATATATTCAAAATATCAACTTCTTATAATTTTTGCTTATAGATAAATACATATACTAAAGGATAAAATTGTATATGATCGTATGTGAAACAATCAACTAAGTCGATCAAAGCATCAAAATAGATTCTTCAGAAAAAAATTAAAAGTAGAATCAGTTAGATCAAAATAAAAACATTAATTGCATAATTTGAAAAGCAACGCTTTTTTAAATAAAAATTCAATACCAAAATGCACCTTAATTGGTTGAACTTTATCTTTCAGTTAGCCTAGTTGTGACATCAATCATGCCAATTATAGAGAGGGTTGGTCTAATTTTGGCCAATTAAAGACCCTTTAACTTTTTCTATTTTTATACGAAAAGACCCTTTAACTTAAACGCAGCTTAATTTGAATATGTACTATTAAATAATGCTTGAAACTAACTATCAAGAGTATACAAATGTCATCAACGAGTAATGGTTATGACTTCATATTGACACACACGTTGGACCGGATCAATGACAATATATATTTACAAGTCAAATTCCACAAAGTTCATTCTAAACCGTCGCTTTACCAACTTGGTTTAGTTTTTATATTAATTAACAATAAAATGCAAATAGGATTCTTTCTTGTGAAAAAAAAAAGATTCCAATCATAAAATTTTATATTGAATAAAAAATAAATGGCCCCAAATAAAAAAAAAGACGGAAACCGTCCTTCGTTTTTGAGCCAAGCAATTTGCCCAACATGAAAGGGAACCAGCATTGCTCAACAACTAAAATTATATTGGACCATAAAACTAATAATTACTGCCAAAAAATTAATTAACTATAAAGTTTAGAAATATGAAATATAAAATTGGGGACAAAGGATGACTGAATTGGGAGAGCTATAGAGGTTGACAAATCGATCCACATCTTTGGCATAAAAAAAATTAAGTAATGTGATAGACATATATCATGCATGACTCTTTTTTCAATAAAACCAACCTCGTGTTGAATTAAATCCCCGTGAACTTAAATCAGTTGATAGAGATAATGCATATTATATGTGAACTTTAACCATTAGACTACTTGACAAAAAAAAATACATATGAATCCCACAATATGCGAGACCCATTTGTAAAGTACTCCTGATGTTAACGAGTTTCATATATTTTTGTTTTGAAGAGGCTAAAATAAAGGATATTACCACCACAAAAAAGTTCTACCTAACATAAGGCATGCTAGTAGAAACAAAGTTTATACAATATTTACAAGGGTCGCCAAACTGAAACGGCGACAAAAAGTAACCAATTCCCAAAATTGTAAACGAGTTTCATATTTTAAAATAGTAAATATTGGAAAAATAGTATTTCTAGCCCTACCTATTTTTTTAACAATACTAATATTTAGAGTTTCAAAGTGGTTAAATTAATGAATGAGTTAGTGATATATTTAATTTAATTTTCTCTAATTTTAGTTTTTGATTCTATTTTTTAGTAATAAAAGAATATCTTTTAAGAAAAAAAAATACATAAATAATTAAACTTACACGCTTAATTTTTTATGTAAGTTTTGCTGTTTTTTTATTACAATAAAATTTTTGTTGTTCTTGTTGTTGATTAGAGCAATAAAAGTGTCTTTTTTTTTGTTTTTTATTTTTCCCTTAACTTAGTTGGTACATTACATGATATATGTAGGGGCGAGGCTCGAACGTCACACATCTCATTTGTTTATCCTAAGAGGTAAATTTCTAACCAATATGCTATTAAAAAAAAGTCCTTTTCTTTTCTTCTTTCTCCCGATATTGCAAGCAAAAGGAAATTGAAAACAGTCACAAGCATTATCTTCTATACAGATTGAAAAGTTAGATCATAGGAGTGATATATGTTATGTTCTTGCCCAATGCCTAATCGTGTAAAAAACATCATCCACCTTATCTCAGTTCAAGGTGCGTGAACATAAACGACATGGTAACTTTAGTTTAACGATAAATAACGATTGACTTTGAACCTTTGGACTCAAGAATATGAATACTTACAATAATGGGAATCTCGTTTTCGACAATGGCTGACTTATTAGTTTTGCTCCTTGATGTTGTTTGTACGCATTAAAAACCATTAGTAAGATTCTACTATATGTTTTGGACACGTCAACTAATTAATATATGTAACTAACTTTGGTGGAGTGTGGAATGAGGATACAAATTATCCACACAAGTAGTTTTCACTTAGCTTTGGTTTGAATTTCCAAATAGGTAAGGTTGCCAACTAATAATATATGTAACTAACTTTGGTTTGATCATAAGCAAATTTAGTACAAAAATGCTCTAAACTAACGTGATACAGAAAATCCTATAAAATCTCGTGAATTCATTTTGCATGCAGTTAGAGGACTTGCATGATTGGGTGTCCAATTCAACCCTTCATTGTGATGGGACCGAAGCGGGCAAAATAATAACACTTCAACCATGTTTATGATATTTTATGGACCGTACGTAAATGGTGAAAATGATCAAAACAAAAGAATTATTAATTGTTGTTTTATTTATTTTTTGTTTGCAGAATCAACAAAACAATTTGCAGAATTAAGGAAAGAAATAACAATTTAACAAAGCTCCATATGGGTACCAAAAATTTCCCTAAAAAAAGGTACCGAAAATAAAAAGCAGATATTTAATTAGTTTTATAAAAATCAGAAAAAAAAACAAGTTGAACTAAAACAAACCCAGAAGCACGGAATTTCGAACAAGATTCAATCATTCATAAACTACTACTTACAGAATAAATAAAACAAATTAAGGGTCGACCCTGTCTTTCTTGTGGAACATGAATATAATTAAGATCACTAAGCACATTAGGATGCTCTGATCAAAGAAGAGGGTTATGAGTCGCACTTTTGGTCATAGGCATTTTTTTTATCCTTCTTAACTCTTAGCGAATAATTGTAGGACGTGATTACCAAGTAACGAATGAGAAGTGAATAAAAAAAATGGCATAATCCTTTTTAAACATTGTTTTATCTCAATCTACTTCTTTTCTTTTGAACCAACTCATACACTATTTGCATCCCACCAATTTATCATCCTAAATACAATTAAATTGCCAAGTCAAAATTGCACAATCCTTATATATACGCACTTATAAATATGATTCCTTTACGACATATTCGGTACACTTGGCAAAAGTTCATCATACCCAACTCTAGCCAAGAGAAACCAACGACGATATACACTTAATTACCAAAAGTTCATCATAGCCAACTCTAGCCAAGGGAAATCCACGATAAATATCTCATGACTACAAAGAGGCCAAACATGTTGATGTAAGCTTGAGTTAAAATCATTGAGACAAGAGCATATATCGACGTTCATAGAGAAAATAGTTTCTTAAAATTATTTAAATGTGTTGTCAAAGTGTCATTATATATATACATTGATATCGAGGGAGTCATGGCATTGAGAATCATATCATGAGTGCTTGGTTGATTTAGAAAAAGCTCAATTGAGAGGGATATTGTATATTATATGTAAGAGTTGGGGTTCGAACTCCAATCACCATACTTCTTCACATTTAAATGTATGAATTTTAGCCATCAGACTACTTGACAAAAGAAAAAAAACCTCAATCGCATGCCATAAAAATCATACCATCCGCATGAAAGAAGTGGGTGTTTAAATGACCATCTTTTTATTTTACCAAAAAGTTTTAGCAAAGTTTTCAGAACAAATCATCATTGATTAGGAGTGTAGTAAAACACTTTCTCAAATAGACATGACAACTAAAACCGTCCCCGTCAGCTCCGGCCGCCCCCGCCCTGAATTTAACAGGGAAAATTCGATTTAACTGGGTGTGGGTGCAGGTGTGGGGGAAATATGAGTTTTTAGTACGGGGCCGGGGGATGGTTACCCCCGCCCCGCACCCGCTCTTTGAAATTTACTTTATTAAATTTTTTAATCTTATTTCCATAAACACCAAACTATTTTAATATATTATTACTCTTTAGAAACATAATTATTATATTTATTTTACTCTTTTAAAAAAAGTTTATTGGATATTTAATTATTAATATAATTATTGTATTTTATTGCTATGAAAAAATGAAAAAATATACATTTTTTAAATATTTTATAAAAAATAGAGTTTTCGTGGATGGGGGTGGTGGCGGGACCGGGAGACCCGTCCCCATTGGGGACGGGGTTGGGTGTTCAATTTTTACATTCGATATGTTTGGGGACGGGGGCGGGGCGGGTGCATGCAAGCGGGGGCGGGGACGGGGATGCTTAAACCCACCCCCCGCCCCGTTGCCATGTCTATTCTCAAACATTTGGTGTAAAGCAATCTTTTCAAAAAAAACATTTGATGTGTTAACCTAATAGCGAGCTCTAATCAGCTTCTTTTCAACACTGCTGTGTCCCTCTCTCTGCAAAATTATTTTTTATATAAATTGAAAAGTAACTTTTAAAAACGTATAGTTATGAGCTAATTGTCAATAATTTTACAAGATAAAAATTGCAAGAAAAAATGATATTTAAACCTATGTTTGTTACCAGCCGTTGAATTTGAGAGCATATATAGCAGTACCACCAACCACACATTCAAGATCGAATATAAAATTGCAACCATTAATTAATTTGCTGAAACAATATTGATCGTTGAATTTGTCATCTTTTCCATAAACAAAAAGTGTAGAAAGATACGAATTTATCTCATTTTAAATGTCAAGATAGGCATATCAAATTTCAACTATATATTTATTTTTGTAAAAAAAACCTTTATATTTGTCGAAAGTTTAGGGTGTTTTATATTGTAAAATAAAATATTTAAAACAGATGCATATTTTGACATGCTACAATGTTGGACGTTGGCATGAAGGAAGGACTAAAATGTGTAATATTTGTCATTTATTTTATTTTTGTGTCGATTTTTACTGTCCAACATTTTGTCAAGATAGGCATATCAAATTTCAACTATATATTTATTTTTGTAAAAAAAACCTTTATATTTGTCGAAAGTTTAGGGTGTTTTATATTGTAAAATAAAATATTTAAAACAGATGCATATTTTGACATGCTACAATGTTGGACGTTGGCATGAAGGAAGGACTAAAATGTGTAATATTTGTCATTTATTTTATTTTTGTGTCGATTTTTACTGTCCAACATTTTGTTCCATACAACATCGTCAATTTTGTAGATGTAAAACAAAATTTTTCCTTGATGATACTTTTACATCACATACAATACCGAAGATCCTTCCTCATTTCAACCACCCCGCTTGAGTTTGATGATTTACATATCCTTCTATTTCTCATTGTTTGTTTGGTTTAGCCGTGCATGGGCCAAACATGTGTCTCTAATATCAATTGCCATAATTAAAAAGCAAAAGCTGGAAAACATAACTTCTTCTTGAAAAAAAAAAAACATAACTTCTCCTGTAGCGTGATTTTCTACCCGGGTTTTACATATGTCAAAGCCATACCAAAATAGTGTCAATCTTTTTGTACTATTGACCAAAGATTTTTAAACCTTGAACTTATGGTATGACACGATCTTCAACTTTGACCTTTAAGCTAGAAATGCTTTTTCTTTTTGTTGTTGTTAAAATTGCATTTCATATGCTATATGTCTTAGTTCTACTCAGACGCCATGTCTACCCACACTTGTCGAGACCCCCTTGTAAATATCTTTGTAAGCTAGAATATAGGCAATATTTCTAACCTCCATTTTTTCTAGAAGACTTTCCTCAAAATTCCTCTGGATCAATGAAACCTTCAAATCAGTGAAACTAAGCGCCAATTTTTTTTTATTAACTTGATATCTCTCCATCACATATAGTAGTAACTAGTAAGTAAATCACTTCTTCGATCAAACTCTTGGAGATAAAACCAAATTAATTATTGATAACTCGTTTCTTTTCTTCGTCGTTCCCTGCTTAATCCCTCTTTTTCATAATTTACACAATTTTGTATATTCTGGATGCTCTTCTAAATTATGTTTCTACCTTCTACATCGTTTTTAGAGATCTACTGTCTTTCTCAACTGTAAAATAATTTTACATATTTGTCGACTTTTGTCAATTAATTTAGATGACATAACTATTTTTAAGAAGTTAATATTAGACACGACCATGATTTTAATTTTATGCTATTCTATTGTGTTTACTTGCTTTATTAATATCAAGTTGTGTTTGTTGGTCCTACTCCATGAACCGAATCCGAGTCCAAACAAAGGAAAGAGAGAGGATAATCGTTTTGGTACACTTTTGGCTACACTTTCTTTTCGTTGCACTTTCTAGCGTGAGAGTGAGATGAAGAAAAAACGAAGAAAGTAGTAAAAGCATTAATGTATGTGGCGCATAGCCCTCGTGTTACTTACCATCATCATCAATAATTTTATTTTTTAAAATTATTTATTTCGTTTTCCAATCAATCAAAAGTACAAAAGGAATTTTTCATTCAAAATAAATTAGAAAAAGTACAAAAGGGATTCCACAGCATATTCCTGGGAATGTTCCATTTCATCTATAATGGAGTAATCATTAACCTATTCAATACTCCAATAATGGTAATAATTATGAAGTATTTAGGCATCCTCAAGCACAAAGAATGGTCGTCTAATTTATATTAACAATCATTTTAACTAGTTAATTTCAAAACTATTCCACAACTAAATTTATATTTTAAGGAGCTAGCTTATATTTAATTATCTTTGATGAAAATATGATAGAAAAATTTGTACTATGTAAGGAATCCTATGCAGCATGTGCACATTTTGCAGCGTTAGTTCGATGGATACAATGTTTTAGGGGGTGAAAGAAAATTCACCAAAAAATAAAAACCATGTTTTAAAATTTAAGGGGTGTATTAGATTGAGATTTTAAGAGATGTTTGTATTTTAAATGAGTATAGTTAAATATAAAAGGCTTTTATATGTGTTTAATCTCTGCAAATAGGGGTCATTTAAAAATTGGTCATGAATTCATTAAGCTTGACATTTCGACATTGCAAAATTTGATCATTTGAAATTTCGTCCCTCCCTCCACTTAATCAATGCCACGTCACTAATTAGCTGACGTGGCTCATTGACTCGGCAAATTATGACTTGAAGTGACGAAAATGCCCTTCCTTCTATCAAAGCACGGTAAAATGACGAAGGAAGGGCAATGAGCTAGGCCAGCTAATTAGTGACGTGGCAGTGATTAAGTGGGGAGAGAGACAAAATTTTAAATGATTAAATTTTACAGGGTCAAAATGCTAGGATTAACGAATTCAGAGATCAATTTTTAAATGACCCCTATTTGCAGGAACTAAACACATATAAAAGCCAATATAAACTGCTTACCCTGAAATTGATTGCACTATTTATCAACCCAACAAACAAATGAGTTAAAATTCAGTCTTTAGCTTTGTTAAGGTTGTCAAAAGTGTTGCTTGAAAGCATGGATCTATGGTTATTTCATTTTCTAAGTTTGTCTCCCTTACGGTTGATATGTACAATCATGGAGATCATCATTCATTTAGATCGTGTTTTGTAGCTTAGCATGTTACAAAGTTGGAGATCGTTCGTGATACAATTTTTTTCCCTCTATTTTTATGAGCATGGATTGCAATACATATTAATAGAATATAGCTAAATACTCTCTCCGCTTCTATTTATAAGAAATATTTAGGTCAACAAAATATGATGTATGTGGTTAAGTATTTGGATCAAATACATCAACTTTTGTTGATTTAAATATCTCTTGTAAATAGGACCGAAATGAGTAGTACAGATGCAAATGACACAAAAATGGCAAGAATGTCAAATGGATTGTTTTAAAGCGATTAGAATGACAAATTTGTTAGAAATTTAAATTTGGTTTCACATGTGGCATCCACAATGTCATGTCTCACTTATGCATTTCAAACATATTGTGTTACAATGATATAAAAATTAAGCAACTTTTATAAAACTCATACTTTTAATAGTATAACTTTTGAGATTTGAGATGTAGTGTCTTATTTAAGCGACTTCAAAATTTTCTTTATTACTCGCATTGTCTCCTAATGGTTCCTCCAATGAAGAAATAAAATTAGCAACAATTCATCATTCTATGAATCTCACTTATATATCTCAATTGAAGATGCTCTTATCATGACTATGTGATGGTAAGAATCAATGAACAATATCCCCGAATTACTGATTGACATGGTTACATGCAACCTTAATGGGCCCCATCCATTAAAATTTGTCGCATACACGAGCTTATAAAGATGGACTGTCATGTTTATTATACAACTTAAATAATTATTATATACAATATATTTTTAATATATTTTTATCTACCAAGCAGCTGAAACAATTAGAACGAGATGGAATTTTGATGTTTTCTCTGATGGCATCTTTATCTATGGAGAATCAAGAGAAGATTGACAAATTGCAAGTGGTGTGTGATTTTCCTGAAGTATTTTCTAATGAGATTCCGGATGTGCCTCCTGAAAGAGAAGTTGAATTTGCGATCGATCTTGTTCCTGGAACGAAGCCTGTGTCTATGACACCTTACCGTATGTCAGCTTTTGAGTTAGCTGAGTTAAAGAAGCAATTGGAAGATTTGCTTGAGAAGAAGTTTATAAGACCAAGTGTTTCGCCTTGGGGAGCGCCTGTATTGTTAGTAAAGAAGAAAGATGGGAGTATGAGGTTGTGTATCGACTATCGTAAGTTGAACAAAGTAACTATAAAGAATAGATATCCACTTCCGAGGATTGATGATTTGATGGACCAGTTAGTGGGTGCACGTGTGTTCAGCAAGATTGATTTAAGATCGGGTTATCATCAGATAAAAGTGAAAGATGAAGACATGTAGAAGACGGCCTTTAGAACTCGATATGGTCATTATGAGTATAAAGTGATGCCTTTCGGTGTTACGAACGCGCCGGGAGTATTTATGGAGTATATGAATCGGACCTTTCAGGCATTTTTGGATCGTTGTGTGGTTGTGTTTATTGACGATATTTTGATATATTCCAAGTCCGAAGAAGAACATGCTGAACATTTGAAGATTGTCTTGCAAGTATTGAAAGAAAAGAAGTTGTATGCTAAATTGTCTAAGTGTGAGTTCTGGTTGAAAGAAGTTAGTTTTCTTGGTCATGTTATTTCTGGTGATGGTATAACAGTTGATCCGTCTAAAGTTGAAGCAGTGTCGCAATGAGAGACTTCGAAGTCGGTTACTGAGATTAGAAGCTTTTTGGGATTGGCTGGTTATTATAGAAGATTTATAGAGGGGTTTTCTAAGTTGGCACTTCCGTTAACGCATTTGATGTGTAAAGGTAAATCCTTTGTGTGGGATGCTCAATGTGAGAGTAGCTTCAATGAGTTGAAGAAGCGGTTGACGACGGCTCCAGTTTTAATTTTGCCAAAGCCTGAAGCACCTTTTGTGGTGTATTGTGATGCGTCTAAGTTGGGTTTAGGTGGTGTACTTATGCAAGACGGTAAAGTGGTTGCTTATGCATCCAGGCAGTTGAGGATTCATGAACAAAATTATCCTACCCATGATCTTGAGTTGGCTGCAGTGGTATTTGTGTTGAAAATTTGGAGACACTATTTGTATGGTTCGAGGTTTGAAGTGTTTAGTGATCACAAGAGCTTGAAGTACCTGTTTGATCAGAAAGAGTTAAATATGAGACAGAGGAGATGACTTGAGTTATTGAAAGATTATAATTTTGGTTTGAGTTACCATCCGGGTAAGGCTAACGTAGTTGCTGATGCCCTAAGTAGGAAAACGTTACATATGTTTGCTATGATGACGGAAGAGTTCGAACTATTGGAACAATTCAGAGATTTGAGTTTGGTTTGTGAAAGATCACATCAGAGTGTAAAGCTAGGAATGTTGAGGATTGACAATGATTTTCTGAAAAATATTAAAGAAGCGCAAAAAGAAGATGTTAAGTTTGTAGATTTGCTTGTTGCGAGTAACCAGACTGCAGATGGTGACTTTAGAGTCGATGATCACGGTGTGTTGAGGTTCCGAGGTAGAATCTATATTCCGGACAATGACGGGATGAAGAAGGCAATATTTGAAGAGAGCCATAGAAGTAGCTTGAGTATTCACCCAGGAGCTACGAAGATGTATCATGATTTGAAGAAGTTGTTTTGGTGGTCCGGATTGAAACGTGATGTGGCACAGTTTGTGTATTCTTGTCTAGTTTGTCAGAAATCGAAGATAGAACATCAGAAACCCGCTGGGATGATGGTACCGTTAGATGTGCCAGAGTGGAAATGAGATAGCATATCCATGGATTTTGTGACGAGTTTGCCAACTACTCCAAAAGGGAACGATGCTATTTGGGTGATTGTTGATAGGTTAACCAAGTCAGTTCATTTTCTACCGATCAATATCACTTTTCCTATGACTCGGTTGGCAGAGATTTACATTCAAGAGATAGTAAGATTACATGGTGTTCCTTCGAGCATTGTGTCAGATAGAGATCCAAGATTTACTTCCAGATTTTGGAAAAGTTTGCAAGAAGCTTTAGGGTCTCAATTGTAATTGAGCTCGGCGTATCATCCGCAGACAGATGGTCAATCCGAGAGGACGATTCAATCGTTGGAAGATTTGTTGAGGGTGTGTGCACTTGAACAAGGAGGAGCTTGGGATAGTCATCTTCTGTTGATAGAGTTCACTTACAATAACAGTTACCATTCTAGTATTGGAATGGCACCTTTCGAGGCTTTATACGGAAGAAGATGTAGAACTCCGTTGTGTTGGTTTGAGTCGGGTGAAAGTGTGGTTTTAGGACCAGAGATTGTGCAACAAACCACTGAGAAGGTAAGAATGATCCAAGAGAAGATGAAAGCATCGCAGAGTCGACAAAAGAGTTATCATGACAAGCGTAGGAAGGACCTTGAGTTCCAAGAGGGAGATCATGTGTTTTTGCGAGTTACTCCAATGACCGGTGTAGGTCGTGCCTTGAAGTCGAAGAAGTTGACTCCAAAGTTTATTGGTCTGTATCAAATATCAGAGAAGATTGGGACGGTGGCATATCGTGTTGGATTACCACCGCCTCTATCGAATTTGCACGATGTTTTTCATGTGTCGCAACTGAGGAAGTACGTTCTGGATCCATCTCATGTGATCCAAAGTGACGATGTACAAGTGAGAGACAACCTTACGGTTGAGACTCTACCCGTGAGGATCGATGATCACAAGGTGAAGTTGTTGTGAGGCAATGAGATACCTCTAGTGAGAGTTGCTTGGAGTGGAGCGACCGGTGAAAGCTTAACTTGGGAGCTGGAAAGTAAGATGCTGGAGTCGTATCCAGAGTTGTTTAATCGAGGTAAGATTTTCGAGGACGAAAGTCCTTTAAGTGGGGGAGAGTTGTAACGCCCACTTTGATTATTTAATTATTTTATTAGAGTATATAGTATATTATTATATATTATATGATTTTGATGATGTTTGTGACGTATGAGACCATGTTGTGATGTGATGCTTATTTTATTGTTTAATAAAATAAGATATGTGATGTTAATATATATATATTTACATGAAAATAAAGATGTGCTATAATAATAATAATTTTGAGAGAAAGGGTTGTTTTTATAATAAGATAGAGTTTTGGGGATAAGGGAGATTAGAAAGAGGTATAAGAAGGAAATTAGGTTTAGAGAAAGAGTCAGTACGTATTACAGACTTTTGCAAAAAGTCTGAAAAGTGGCCAGAGAAGAGGGAACCCCAATTCTGCAAACTTACCAGGTAAGGGTGAGCCTAGCTTCGATTATATTCCTGTAATTCAATTGTTTATGATTAACTAAGGAATTGGGAAAGAGTTTGAGAGAATTCATAGGTTAGGGTTATTGATGAATTTTGATGAATTGATGATAGAATGATGCAATTTGATGTAGAAACGTGTTACAGAACCTAGGTTAATCACTAGGATCATAATTCTGAAAGATTAGAGCCATAGCATGAGAGATTGGACGAGTTTTGGCGAGAGATTGAGCGAACCCGTACCCTGTTCTGCGATAGCTCGCCGTGGCGAGCAGACCTACTCGCCGTGGCGAGCAGAACGACTTCACTCGCGGGGCGAGCAACTCAGCTCGCCGTGGCGAGCGACCCTTCGATGCACGCGAGGCGAGCAGAACCACTCGCCGTAGCGAGTAGTAACAGTATGCTAGACAGCAACTCGCGAGGCGAGCAGAACTACTTGCCATTGCGAGCAATGTGGTCTCATACCACTATAACTTGAGTTTTATAACTCTGTTTTGAGCGAGGCTTTAAGGATAGACCTTTGGATAGTATTAGAGATGTTTTATGATCTAAATTACAATCTGTAATGATGCTTTAAAATGATTTTAATTGTTGGCGTTGACCTATGATTATATGCATATTAAGTGAATTATATGAATGATGTTTAAATGATATTTGCGAAGATGATTATGTACTGTGAATATGTGTTAAATGTGCTGAGTTGCTGCCATGTATTGTTATAATTGCATGTGTCGGTCAAAAGTCGTAAATGATGATAAGATGTTGTGTTAACTTGTTTAAGTGTAAAGAGTCGAGTTCATGCATTTGCATATTTAGAGACGGTGGAGTTTTTGCTCAAAGCGACGGTGGAGCATTTGCTCAAAGCGACGGTGAAGCTTATTTAAGCTTAAATATTGGTACCACATGCATGATGTTTAAGATGTTAGAGTTGCATTTGTCGAGTCTTGTGTCTAAGACGTTATGAGATGATTTGTTATGTGAAGATGTTTATGATGATTAGTTATATGTAGATGTTCGAGATGTTTCCGTTATATGTGATGATTGTTGTTGTTGTTAAGCATAAATGTTTGAATTATATGTTAATATAATTGTTGTGAATCTCACCCCTTCTGTTGGAATTGTCGCCTTGTGGGCAAGTGCAGGTGACCAAACATAGGTTCGACGATGTGAGAGGTCCTTGTGGTGTCGTAGGAAATGCTCTGATATGTAATGGGATGGGGTTTTTATTGAATTCTATTCATTTATGTATCATGTTGAACTAAATATGACGTTTACGAGCTATCTTTGAATTTTTGAGATGCTTGTGAGGCCTGTGTGCCAAGAACTAATTCTTTTAAGGATTTTTGAATTATGATTCCGCTGCTAAATTTGAACATTGATGAGGAAATAAATTATTATTCATTTTGTTTAAAGTTTTTATGAAATGTGACATCCTGAATATTGCGATATACTCTGATTATATATATGAATTTTTATACTTGGGATTTTCGGGGTGTTACAAACATCCCCATATATATATTCACACAATATTCCAATATCAATTCAATTCATCAATTCAAGTTCACATGAACCAAATGCATTAACCACACATCACGACTCAATGCAATTCACCAAAAAAATGTATGCAATGTTCTAGACTCATATAGATGCATGTGGTACCAAGTCTCCTCAAGGTCGTCACCTTCGATGCAACAAAAACATCGTTTGTAAGGTTTCACACCCCGCCTTACATTGAACATAAGTTCGTCACCAAACAATGAATGCACGAACATATGACTCGACTCAATGCATATGTTCATACCATAATCTCCTCAACAATCAACATGCATATAACGTTATGCAATCGTCACCAAAACAATGCATATACAATTATGCAATCGTCACCATCATTCAACAAGTATGCACACACCGACATACAATCAACATATATCATCCATTCACAAGTCTCCATTTAATCATATAAGATCAATCACAAAGGTTGTCAAACAATTGGTTTTTAAGTTAAGTTTTCACAAGGTTCTACTCATAATTCACAACTTTGAAAATATTGAAGTAATGAATCAAAACCAACCCAACAAGGTTAATTGCCTAAGCCATGTATACTCTCAAGTCACAATTGTGTGCAGTTGAGATTACATAAGCCTTTCATCGGCCAATCACGATGAATTTACAAAAATCATGAAGTTCGTCTCACTTTGTCACTTTTCCAAAATTCCAAGTTTTCAAGACAAAACAAGACATGAATCAATGAAACCGATTGAAATCATTTTTAGAATGCATATAAACAAGGTACAAGTCTAATCCCACTTTGTTTCTTTGAAAAGGATCCATTTCGGAAAAATTCATGTTCTTGAGTATTATCCAAAATCAAATTCGATTTCGCAAAATTCAATTCAATTTGATCATAGAGAAGTTCCAGTGAGATTAAGTATGCAAACAGTGTTTATATGAGTTGAAAGGAACATTAAGGAATGCTCGGATAGGTCCCAAGGTACACAAATCAAAAATCAAATGGGGATGAACATGACACAGTTCGCTTAAGGGACCAGAACGTTGAGAGCAAAGTCTCGTTCGCTTGGAGCTCGCTTACATCTCGCTCAAGCGAACTGGATAGCTCAATGAATGTTCGCTTAAGCAAACAGGGGCTCGCTTGAGCGAACATTCATCTGGACAGACCATTGTTCACGAGTTCTTGACCAATCTTCACTCAAAAACCCAATTTTAAACCCCCAAATCCCAAAAACGTGTTCCAGAAAGTGTTTATAGGTCACAATCATTATAACATACCTAAAGGAACTCAAAACATGCATCATAAACAACAATCTAGCTCATTTCATCAAATTTCATAATTTTCTCAAAACACCAACAACATTCACAAATTTTATCTCCAATTCATAAACAGTGATTCCAGTTCAACAAATCAACTTCCAACAGTTCACAAATCATTCATAACATCAACTGAACACGAAATCATACATGATACAACATTACAACTTCATTTCTCATCAATTTCTCACATAAACCCAACTATTCATTTTCATACATTTTTGACATATTAATCCAACAACGATTACACAATCATCATATAATTCATACTTACAAACATATCATCAACATCCAAACACGAATTTTACAGAATCAAATTAAATCATGAAAATGGGTAGAAATGAGAAATTAAGAATTATGTGTGAAAACTATCCCTCTTACCTCTAATCACCAAGAATCCTAACCCAAACTTCAATTTAGCTCCTAGGATCAATCTTCCCTTTAGCCTCCAACCCTCTTCTCTTGTTCTTCTCTCTAGCCTCTTTTCCTATATTCTTTAGTGTTGTGTGAATGACAAAGTTCTAACCCTATTTGCTCAAAGTCATGGGTCAAATGTTCACAACCCTTAATGGGCCTAAACCACACCAACTAATTGGGCTCAAATCTAATTAAACTAAACCGTTAACTTTAACTTACTAACAACAATTAATTAGGAACCTCGGCTCTAACTAATTTATATCGACAACTTAATCTCTTAATAATAACGGTTCTAACTAAAACGCTAAAAGAAAATAACTACTACCACAATTTACTAAATCACCCTTCCTCGTAAAAGACTAAAATACCCTTAAGTCTAAATTACCAAAATACCTTTCTAATACGAAAACTCATGAAAATGCACACAGACATGAATAAACACACATAAAACAATTAAAATCAAATAATCGCAAAATCGGGCTGTTACACTTACATTCTTGCCACTTCTGGTTTTCTTGTTCAGAACCGCATCAACATCGAGGTTCTGAACTTCTTCCTGAATTGTAGCCACTTGAGAAAAAGCCTTCTCCTTCTTGGCTTTCTTTGCCTTCTTGGCAGGTTGTTCAGGAGCATCTTCTAGATACTCTTCTTTAGAGATTGTTTTCCTCTTGGTTTTCCTGTTCTTTGCTACTGGCAGAGCACCACCATACATAGTTTTAGGAATATCTTCAAGTCTGATCTTTTTTCCAGTTGTAGCAAAGTGATCTTTAATGAAGTTCATCTGAACATCTAGTGGGTCTTGTTTACAGATAGGAAGGAAATCTTCCATCAGATTGGACACAACATTAGATTCCTTAAGATATATGCTGAGCTTTGTATAAACCTCCTTCTCAATAAGGTTCATGTTCCTGAGTGTTCTTCCATTAATGATCTTCCCTGTCTCAGTATCCAACTGTTCATCAATGAAGAAGTTGACATTACTGAGAGCTTTCAGGATCCCTCCTTGATGAATAATCTCTGAAATCAGCCTTCCATAAGGAACCCAACGCCTTCTATTTTCCTGGCTTTCCCTAAGCTCTTTGATCATATGCCTGAAAATGTACTTGGGCACATTTGCTTTTTCCTTTGTGATGAAGAGATAAAGGAAAATTCTGTGCTCCAATGAAGGTTGATCACTACCACCACCTTTTGATAATAGATTCTCATTTTGAATTTTCAGAGCATTTTCTTCTTCATGCTCAAATCACTGTAGGCACCTTTCTTGTTGTTGTTGAACATTGACTGATTTATAATTTCGTTCCAAGGGCTGGTCTTGCTGTTCCCAATTCCTCCTTTGTAAGTACCTTCAGAAGGTCTTCTGAGAACGAACGAAATTATGTCTTCTGATATGAAAATAGGTATACCCATGATGCTTGACCTGATTTCTGTACATGTAAAGGGTTCCAAACCCATTTCTGCTCTTGACTTTCCTTCCAACGTATGATCAATCAAAACCTTCCCTGCTTCTTCTAGCTGAGCAGCCTTCCTGTCGTACACATGCGCTCTTACCCAGAAATGTCTGATAAGAGTCTTGTATGTTGGACCATTCAACATACTGAAATACTCCATGAGACCTTGAGCTTCATAGTAGCTTCTAATGTGACATCCATGATGAGCTAAAGATGTGAAATCCACTGGGTTCTCAGTCTAAATCTTAAGATCCTATTCTTCAAGGGACATGGTCCTCCCTTTGATTTCATAGGCATGTTCTTCTTGCATGTATGACGATGTTTCTTGAATTGAACTTGAAGATGCCATAGATGTTGAAGAGGAAATTTAGGGTTCTAGGGTTTGATTGAAAAAGAACGAACTTACTTGCAGAGAATAGAGTGAAAAGAAAAAAGTGTAGGTAGTGAAATGAGTAGTGTGTAATTTGTCTAAGTGTTTTTGAGTAAAACGTTTGCAATTCAGTAGGGGACAAACAAACAAAGCATTAATGACATGGGGGCACGAGATAGTTCATTCAAAGCTTAAAATCATCATAGCCCACTTACGTTATACACCAATACCTTTAAGCCACGTCAGAGTTTTCTCAGAGTAACTGCTAAGTTAGTGGCACAGGTGTTACTAAAAAGTAACTTCCAACGTTTCCACTAATACTACTTGTTCAGGAGCAAAAAATTCAGCTTCTGAAGTTAAAATGCTGACATCATCTTCAGAAGCACATTTTCCTCAGGATCTCAGTTAAGAGCTTCTGATGGACCAAAACTTTTGAACAGACTCCATGGACCTAACTTCTTATTCAGGAGCAAGCAGATTTAATCAGACACAAAGTGCATGTTCAAATTTTTCTTTATAAAATCAAATCTTTCCATTGTTAAAGGCTTAGTAAATATATCAGCCCATTGATGTTCAGTATCAATGAATTGTATATCTAAAATTCCTTTTTGAACATAGTCTCTAATAAAGTGGTGTTTGATTTCAATATGCTTGGCTCTTGAATGTAGAATTGGATTCTTTGACAAACAAATAGCAGCAATATTATCATAAAAGATGGGAATACTGTTAG
Organism: Medicago arabica; assembly: GCA_946800305.1. Taxonomy (NCBI): domain Eukaryota; kingdom Viridiplantae; phylum Streptophyta; class Magnoliopsida; order Fabales; family Fabaceae; genus Medicago; species Medicago arabica. The sequence continues at coordinate 8,053,178 of OX326970.1, read as the reverse complement.
CATTAATCTGATAGTCTTCTAACTGATGTTTCATCCATAGTAGTTGTGTACAACAACTTACAGCTGAGATGTATTATGCTTCTACTATGGCCATAACAATAGTTGCATGTCTTTTGCTAGCCCAGAATATCAAATTCTCTTCCAAGAACTGATAGTTACCACTGTTAGATTTTCTTTCAATCCTGTCACCAGCATAATCAGCATCACAGAATCCAACCAACTTATAATCTAAGGATTTCCTATAGAGGAGTCTAAGATTTGTCGTTCCTTTCAGATACCTGAAGATTCTCTTAACAACTGTTAATGAGATTCTCTAGGATCTGACTGTAATCTTGCACACAAGCATACACTGAACAAAATATCTGGCCTAGATGCAGTGAGGTATAACAAAGAATCAATCATACCTCTATACAGCTTCTGATCTACCTTTGATCCATTATCTTCCTTGCTTAAGGTGCAGGTTCGGTACATTGGAGTGTTCATCACTTTACAGTCTTCTAGCTTGAACTTCTTCAGAAGCTCCTTAGTGTACTTTGTTTGATGTACACACACTCCATCTTTGCCTTGATTAATTTAAATTTCAAGGAAGAACTTAAATTCTCCCATCATGCTCATTTCAAATTCCTCCTGCATTAACTTAGAAAATTCCTTGCAAAGAGATGCATTAGTAGAACCAAATATTATATCATCAACATATATTTATACCATAAGAATGTCTTTCTCAAGAGTCATTCTGAAGAGTGTTGTGTCAACTTGACCTCTTTTAAAATCATTTTTAATTAGGAAATTACTTAGTCTATCATACCAAGCTCTGGGAGCTTGTTTCAAGCCATATAATGATTTCTTAAGTTTATAAACATGGTCAGGATTCTTAAGATCCTCAAAGCCAGGAGGTTTCTTGACAAACATTTCTTCTTCTATGACACCATTTAGAAATGCACTCTTGACATCCATTTGATATAATATTATGCCATGATTAATTGCATAGGATAAAAGTAACCTGATTGCTTCCAATCTTGCAACTGGAGCAAATGTTTCAGTGTAGTCAATGCCTTCTTGTTGATTGTAACCTTGTGCAACAAGTCTTGCTTTATTTCTGACTACGTCACCTTGTTCATTCAGCTTGTTTTTGAATACCCATTTTGTTCCAATAATGTTCTTCTGTTGAGGTTTGGGTACCAGATCCCATACATCATTCCGTTGAAACTGATTAAGCTCTTCTTGCATAGCTAGTATCCATCAATCGTCTGAAAGTGCTTCATCAATTGTAGCAGGTTCAGTTACTGATAACAGTCCTATCATAGACTCTTCTTGTCTGAAGTATGATCTTTTTTTTCTAGGACTTTCTTTGTTCCCAATGATTTGATCTTCATGATGCGAAGACTTGTACTTGAAAGTATTCTTGGATTGATTAGCTTACTGAGAGCCATCTTGAGTTTCATCAGAAGCTACTTCATCTTGAGCTTCTGAAGTTGGTTCAGCTTTTGGACTTTCTTCAGATTCAAAAATCTGATCAAGTTCTGGTGTGTCTTCAGGAACTTGTATATCTGCAAAACTTTCAACTTGCTCTGGAGTTTTATTTCCAGTCTCTTTGTCATCAAATTTAACGTGCATTGATTCTTCAACACAGAGTGTTTCTGAATTATACACTCTGTATGCCTTTGACCTTTCAGAGTAACCTAAAAAGATCCCTATTTGGGCCTTGGCATCAAATTCTTTAGGTAGAGCTTGTTATTTAGAATGTAACAGGTACATCCAAATTGATGAAAGTAAGAGATATTGGGTTTTCTTCCCTTAAAGAGTTCATATGCTGTTTTCTCCAAGATAGGTCTGATATAGATCCTATTTTGGACATAACATGCTGTATTCGCTGCTTCTGCCTAAAAATGTTTAGCCAAATTATTTTCATGAATCATGGTTCTAGAATTTTTTTGTAAAGTTCTATTCTTTCTTTCTACAACCCCATTTTGCTGTGGAGTTCTAGGAGAAGAGAATTCATGGAAAATTCCAAGTTTTTCACAAAAAATTTCAAATGGCTCATTTTCAAATTCTCCACCATGATCACTTCTAACTTTTAAAATTTTCATCTCTTTTTCAGACTGTATTTGAGTGCAGAAGTTGCTGAATACATCATAAGCACTGTCTTTGCTTCTCAGGAATTTTACCCAAGTCCATCTGTTGTAATCATCAACAATAACTAATCCATATTTACTTCCATATAAGGATGCAGTGTTAATTGGTCCAAATAAATCAATATGAAGTAATTCTAAGGGTCTGGAGGTTGAGACAATGTCTTTTGTTTTAAAAGATGATTTCACAATCTTCCCCTTCTGGCCTGCACCACAGAGTGCATCTGAATGATAATCAATGTCAGGTAGGCCTTTGACAAGTTGTAACTTACTAAGCTTAGAGATTAATCTCCAGTTAGCATGTCCCAACCTTCTGTGCCACATCCATTTCTTATCATTCACTGACAGAAGACAAATTACCTTATGATCAACCAGTTCAATGAAGTTAATTTTATAGACATTATATATTCTCTTTCCCTTGAATACTATAGATTTGTTATCTTTGTTGATTACTGTGCAGTTGGTCTTTTCAAACATCACATCATAACCATTGTCACAAAATTGACTGATACTCAATAGGTTATGTTCACGACCATCTACCAACCACACATTATTAATAGAGATAGAGGAGTTACCAATAGTTCCCGTACCAATGATCTTGCCAGACTGGTTGCCTCCAAACTTCACATTTCCTCCTTCTTTCATTGTGAGGGTGATGAAGATAGACTTCTCTCCTGTCATATGCCTTGAGAAACCGCTGTCTAGGTACCATGATTTTTGCTTTTCCTTTACTCTTAGACATATATGCAGTATTGACAATTTCAGATTTAGGTACCCATTATTTTATGGGTCCTTTGAGGTTAGTACTGGAAGCTTTACTCTTCACTTCGTGTGCCTTGTGTTCTAAGTTTGATGGCTTCTAATTAATCATTATCTTAGATTTAACACATTTTGGTTTTGATTCTTCAGAAGCAGTGACTGTTTTGTTCTTCTGAAACTTAGGCTTCAGGACGTCAGATTCAGAATTGATCAGACTATGAGGAACATGTTCTGATCTCTTCAGAATCTTGATCTGTGAAATCTTAGAATCAGAATTTATCATTGCCTTTGGCTTAGAGTTCTTTGGCTTTGAGGTAATCTTAGCCTTAGAACTGGAAGCTTCAGGTTCTGACTGAACTACAACTTCAAACTTAGCACCTTCAGGTACAATGAAGGTTTTCAATCCTTCCTTGATGCATTCACAACATGCTTTAAGACTGATTTCATTAAGTTTCCCTCCTGAAAATCCAATCCCTTTACCATTGTTTTTGTAAATGCTATAAATCATTGAAGCAACTTTGCTTCTGTCAATATCAGATATAATAAAATCCTCAAGAGCAATTTCATGTTTGCTTAAAGACTTTATATTACACTTTTCTTGTAGCTTCTGACAAAGAAACTTGAGCTTCTCTTCATAAGTCTTACAAGTGAAATCAAAGCCTCTAAGTCCTTCTTCAGAAGCTTTCAGATCCAATAGAGTTGATTCTTGTTATTTCATTAAATCAACATATTTTTCTTTTAAGTCCTTCAACTCCTTGGTTCTTAGTTCAAAGTGTGTAAGAAGTTCTTTAAGAGACTCAATAAGTTTTTCTCTAGAAATTTTAGAATATACCTCATTTTTATCTCCAGAGTCTGAATCAGGTTCTTCTTCTGAAGTCACAGTAGTCACTAACCCCACAACTACATTTTCTTCATCTCAAACTTCTTCCTTTTCAGACCCGGATTCACTATCTAAATCTTCCCAGGTTGCCATTAAACTCTTCTTAATCTGCTTTTTGAATTTCCTTGAGTTGAAACTTGACTTCTTTGACTTATCTTTTGATTTCTCCTTCTAAAGATCAGGGCAATCAGCTATGAAATGTCCAGGCTTCTTACAGTTGAAGCATCCATTTTGATCTTCTTTCTTGAAGCTCTTGTAACCACCTCTCTTGCTCAGAAACTTCCTGTTCTTCCTTGCCAGATACTCAAGCTTGTTGGAAAACATAGCCATCTTCTCAGTAGGATCTTCATCAGAGTCTTCATCAGGTGACTCTTCTTCAGATTCAATAACTTTAAGAGCTTTTGATGACTTTCCTTTAGATGGTAGAGCAATAGATTTACTCTTCTTAACGTGCTCATGTTCATTTAGACTTATCTCATGAACCTTGAGAGAGCTGACAAGATCTTCAACACTTAAAGTGTTTAAATCTTTAGCTTCCTCAATAGCAATAACTTTGGATCTCCATCTAGCAGGCAAGCTTCTTAGTATCTTGCTAACATGATCAGAAGCAACATAACTCTTCTTCAGTATTTGTAATCCAGAGACTAAGGTTTGAAACCTTGAGTACATATCCTCAATAGTTTCATCATCATTCATCTTGAATAACTCATACTGATGAACAAGCATAAGAGCTATTGCTTCTCTGACTTTCTTGCTGCCTTCATAGTTTGCACAAAGAGAAACAAACATTGCCTTAGCAGTGGATTTGTCACTCATCTTCATATACTCTGTTTTAGGTATAACAGTGACAAGTGCTCCTCTGATAGTATGATGCTTTTTATAGAGTTTCTTTTGAGTATGGGTGTGTTTCTTTCTATCAATAACAGCTCCTTCTTCATCAAGGACTAAGTCACCAACACCATCTTTAGGTGAGAAAAACATAAGAGGGGGGGGGGGGGGGGGGGGGAGGGGGTAAGATGTGTTTGCTTTTACTTTGTTTTCTCCTAAGCTGAAAACACTCATCAGAAGCAATTAGAGTACTACTTCTGAAGTGATGTTCAGAAATATACACAACGGATAAAACAGAGTGAGAGAAGAAAGACACAAAGCAATTATACAAGTTCCTTCCACAAACCGGAAGTAGTCCTATTCCCCTTGCACTTCCAAGGAGAGTTCACTAAAATGTAATATCTGATTACAAATGCTCACTGCTAAAACTAGCAAGAGACTTCAAATTACTCAAGCACAACTGCAAGAGATTTCCTATGCTCCTGAACACAATCAAGAGACTTCCTATGCTCAAGCACAACTGCAAGAGACTTCTATTCAAACAGAATTACACAGAAAATGTTTGAGGTTAAACACTTGATATACAATCAATGGTGTTCACAATACAAATCAGATACAGACTCTCTAGGACTCTAGAATTTCTAAGATATGAAAGTTGTTAAGAAATTCTAAGTGAACCTTTGAATGCAGAACAAATTCAGCAGAGTTTTGACACTTGTAATTTGTTGTTGAGTCCTTTACCATTCTTCGAGTCTTCACTCCTTTATATAGAGATGTGAAAGAGACGTTGAATTGCCAGCACTTCAAAAATTAGAGTCGTTTGAAACTTTGATCAATCACCAATGATCTTTTGTCTGATATGGTTATTGTCCTATAAAGGATCAATTTCATATCTATTCCAAATGTGAAGGAACATCGTTGCAGGCAGAGCTGTTATTGTTGTCTTGTAGCAGAGAAAAAAACAGAGTAGTGGTTGTACACTTCGTACAATTGTACTTTGTCAACGCTCTTAAAAGAATAAACATCCAATGTTTTCAAAACCTTTCAAAATAGTCGTTGCTTCAATCTTCTGGTCTTCTGCAATGCTTAGACGAGATTAAATCCATTGAACAATCTTTGAAGCTTTAAGTCTTGCATCTCCTAATGAACTTCAGCATCTGGTGATCTTCGACTTCTGATGATATGCTTTTGACGAACTTGCTTCTGATGACGTCATCACTTCAGGAGCACTTTTCGCACTTTTCTTCAGGAGCATTTCTCTTCAGATGCTTCCTTTTTGTTGATTCCTTAGCTCTCTTTTGTTCTTTCAGAACCTTTTTAAGATGTCAAAATTTTATTTAAGTTCATGTACACTTGAACAAATATTAACATATCCAATTGACAATTTTTAATACCTTGCTATCATCAAAACTCTCAAAGGGTAATGTTAAACATATTTTGTTCCAACATATTTAATAAGGTCCATAAGATTCACCAATACATAATCATATTATTTCACACCTATATATTAGAACAAAAATGAGTCTTATTAACTAGCGTTTTAAAAACTTGTTTAAAGTTTTCAAAGAAAGTATCATTAAAAAAATTAAGTACATCTCATTTAAAGGAAATTAGAATACAATTTAAAAACTTTATTTTTAAAGGTATGTAAAAACTTGTTTCTTTAGACTTTTTAAACAACACTCATTTGCCAAATATTATTGGAAACACTGTTAAGAAAATAAATGAAATTAAATCCACCAGTGAAACATTTTACCTTTTTCTAATAACACTTCTCCTTTCATTTGTCAAACAAAAGAAAAACAAAAACCAAACATTATACCCTCTCACTCACTTATTGACATTTTTTTTAGGTGACTCACTCTCAAATTTGTATATATATAGGTAACAACTTAACCTCTCCTTCACTTCAACTTCATTGTTTAACTACCACACTCTTTCCTCTCTTGAAAGGAAACAAATACCTTTTTTCTTCTCCTTTCACAAAACAAAAGACCATTCAAACTCTCTCTCTCTCCTACTCTCCCACTCTCTCCCTCCAAATATCAATCAACTAACAATCTCTACAAAGGAATATACCCTTTGATCCCAAAACCTTCCCCCTTTCCCTTTCTCTATTTTCTTTTCCTTTTTATTTTAATTATTATATTACCATAAATATCATTATTATATTATATATCCATACATTCATACACACACTTCAAACACTTGTTTTTCTTCTCTCTCTCTCTGTCTCTCTCTAATCCTAAAGAGTGAAAATTTTAAACTTTGATATGCAACAACACGTGGGAGCAGAAGTTCAACATACCCAACATAAGAAAAAGAACCAAGAAACACAGATGTGTAGGAAAATCAAACTGAATATCTCTGATCATAACAACCTCAAACAAACTACAACCGTTGATGATGTTGATGTTTGTGACATAATAGACGGCGAGGATCTCTTCATTCCACCTCTCAATTTTGCTATGGTTGATAATGGCATTTTCCGTTCTGGTTTTCCTGAACCTTCCAACTTCTCTTTCCTTCAAACCCTTGGTCTTCGCTCCATCATGTATATATATACATATATCTATCTATCTATATACTATATACTATGATCACTTTTTTTTTTGCATGTGTTTTAGTTTTTGAGATTGGTTTTAACTACCCAATTGATTATTTATTAGTAAATTATTTATCTTTTGTGATGATATTGATTATTTGTTTGATGGGTCATTTTTGTAGATATTTGTGTCCTGAACCATATCCAGAAGCAAACTTGGAGTTTCTCAAGTCAAATGGGATCAAACTTTATCACTTTGGAATTGAGGGTCACAAGGTGTGTGTATATATATATATATATATATATATATATATATATCTATTAGTATATATGTTTTATGAACCTTTTTTAATTTATGTCTTTATGGTTAATTGATAATTTATCAAAAAGATCAATTATAAGAATGCAAAAAGTCATAAAGGCTAATTGAAGAGATAATTGAACAATGATCAATGGTTATCTAATCCAATTGACATGTCTCTCTTATCATCTTCTGTGGTTTGCAATTATTTTCTTCAAGTTGGTGTATGGTATGGTGGATAATTTGTGACCTATTGAAATGGGACCATTATATGAATTCTAGTGTTTAAACCAATGAATTGCTATGGTAAGTTATATGAGGGAAAAGGGGTCATAAAGCTGGTTGTTGTCAACTTGTCATATGTTTTAGATTGATTTGCATATATTTTGATTGAAAGTAAGATTGACAGAATCATAGTGTTCACCGCGATTTTAACAGAAGTTACACTTTGAAGCTTCAACAAATTCACGATGTCACTGTGATCTTGCTAAAATCATCATCAATCCGAACATGTACTTTCGTATGTAACATTTTGAAATGTGTCAACTTTATGCAGTGTTTTTTATTTAATAAATAAAAAACATTGTTTGGAAACTATTGATTGCTAAATTTTATGATCATAGCTTTTTTGATATCATTATTTTGTTATCATGTAATTTTTTGGTCTATTATTGATCTTGATTGGATACTGTTTTCTTTCTTGAGCATATTTGACATTTCTGTGTGAAAATCCTCTATGATCTTCAGCTGTATGTGCATATATCCAAAGTGTACTAACTTTATAATATGGAATCACTGTTTGATGGAATCTAAGCTGGCATGTGAAGTCTTTTCCAGGGTTATCTCAAATTATAATCACAATCAATTTGTTTTTTTGTGAATATTTAATGGCTAGGAGATCATAAGAGTATTCTTGCTGTCTGTATAATGGGCCCATTATGAATTTGTCAAAAACCGATTTTGTTCAATAAGCATAAATTTTCCATCATGACAGAGAAAGGGGAAAAGGAATTAGTAACAGTACAGAAGTATCATCTAAATCATGATCAACCCTAGGAACACCAAGAAGGCAAAATATTAAGGAAAAACATAGCTTAAAAGATGGATTTGGAATCGAATCACAAACGTGCCGCAGTCAAGCATCTCGGTCGCCCCTTCAACGTTTTATATTGAAACTGGTTAACTGGATTTGAAGCATGAATTTTCCGCGTGTGTTGATTGACTGTGGCTAGTCCAATCGTTAAAAGTTAGAGACTATTGCACTAGTTTATTTGGAAATGGAACCCATGTGTTTTTGGTGGATTAGGGCATAAAATATATATTGAATTATTATAGGTACTTCACACTTTTTGCAAAATTTAGATTCTTGAGTCTGTCTATTCCATGAGCTTATTTTTGGATATTGAACTATGGACTAATACTTCTTCTATATGCCAATTGCCAAGGAACACAAGAAGAAGCAATACTTTCATTAAATCACCCTTGATTATGATATCCAACTTAGTTATATTTCCTAAATTTTGGAATTGTTTTCAGTACTTTTGGCCCATCTCTGATTTTTGTTTATCTTTTTATTTGAATTTGACTTGAAGACCTCCTAACAGTTGATAAATTGCTTATCATCATCTTCAAATTGTATTATCACCCTCCAGCCACCATTTACCAATAAATTTAGTTTAGTTGATAACAAAGTGATTATTGAATTTTTATATCATGTTGACATAGCAACTTGCAAGTTTTTAATAATATGAAATTATATCTAATCTCATTCGAAATTGTGGATTCAGGAGCCTTTTGTAAACATCCCAGAAGACACCATCCGGGAAGCACTAAAAGTTCTTCTTGGTATGCTTAAAGCTCTTTACTCAGTTCAATCTTATTTGCAATTTCAACTTCTCATTTTGCAAGTAATAAGCTTTGGTCATTTAAATAATAATGCAGATGTAAAGAACCACCCAGTTATAATTCACTGTAAGCGGGGAAAGGTGAGATTTCGCTTGATACTTTTAACTCTAATAAATTATTCGTTATTGGAATAGATAGTAACAACTATCTCGTTCCGGAAAGCCATATTTTTCTCAATAATGTCTTTGTGATTTGAGCTAATAGGGTTCTATTAGATAGGAACAGATTTGATACGAGTTTGATATGACAAAACAATATTATTTTTCAAAACTATTAGATTATACCGAAAGAGTATTTTCGTGTAAAAATAAGTAATATCTTCCATTCTTGTTGTTTACAGCACCGAACAGGCTGTTTAGTTGGATGCTATAGAAAACTGCAAAAATGGTGTTTGTCATCTGTTTTTGACGAGTACCAGCGCTTTGCAGCAGCGAAAGCTCGAGTTTCAGATCAGAGGTTTGTAGAGTTGTTTGATATTTCAAGCTTGAAGCATTTGCCCATACCATTTTCATATTTGAAGAGGTAACAAACACAAAAAAAAGTTATGCTAAATTGGGTTTTCCTTTCTTTAGCTTGTGAAAGTGAATCCAAGGTTCTACCTTTTGAATAATAAAATAGGAAAAGGCGATGAACTCCTTCAAAGCATTGCAGCAACAAAGGAGTAAATATTCTTCTCCCATTTTTTAGAATAAGATAAGAAAATTCATCAAGTAGTATATAGTATTGAGATGTATCTGTCTCTTCCAAGTATTTTATTTTCTCTTTGTTTTTGTGTTTTTCTTTGCTGCTCCTTATTCATGAGCAATGAGTGTAGATTAGTCTTGATTTTTTTCTTGAGGCTAAGAGAAATTCAAGAAAGCTTGAAAAAGCATTGTTTTGTCAGCAGAGAATATTTCAAATTTCATATGCTATATTATATTTTTGCTTTCATTATTTTGACTTCATAAATGGCCATAATGTAGGAGTGTTTTGGTAGTTCCTGCATTATAATTTTAAATTGGGGTCTACAACTGTAAGTGTGGCTCCAATATAATTATTTTGGGGTCTATATCTTGTTGTAATATCAACATCTTCAGTGGTCTAACACTATGAGATGGTCTCAATTTCTTTATGAGTCATACTATGCCATATCAATTTTAAGAACTTCATCAATTTTTCACTTAAATTGTGAAACTAATTAATAGCTTAATTTGTGACACATTATCCCATGGATAATACTTTTGTTGTTGTGAAAAGTTCTTGCATGTTGCATCTACCTCATCTCCATGTATAGTGTCACTAACAAACAAGTTAACTACTCCATCTATCTCTTATTATAAGCATCATTGCCTTTTTTTTCACATATATTAAGAAAAATAGTCAGTGAATTTAATGTGCCGATTTTGTATGTTGATATTCAAAAATTACACTTTGTATATTAATGTGTAATTTTAATTTTTCACATTTTAAGATAAATTAGCATTCTCTGTTTCTAAATACATGTTGTGGTCAACCACTTCACACATGTCAAGAATGAAAACAATTTGAGATGCTATAAATATGTAATGTAAAGAAATGTAGGAAGAATAGTGATCTTATACAAACAATGAAACCACAACATGATATAGAAAAAAACTCAAATCCCATGTTGAAAAGAGAATTTCTAGAAAGAACGTGTAAACAACTTCTCTTTATAAGTGCTTGTTTGAAAACACGTTTTTCAAGGAATTCTTGCGTCCCAATGCACCTCAAATGCTAAAGCATGAAGCTACAATACTCAGTTTCTATGTTAACGTGACTTGAAATGTGTATTTGGGTAAAAGTGTGCCAAACCAAACACACACTAAGTTGATTTTTTAAAGATGAGTTTAGCTCGATATAAATGCACAATATGATATCATATTTTATTCATTTGGACCATCAAGTAAATAATCCACGTACCTAATCAAAAAAGATTTGGGTGTAATTTATTGAATTTTCAAGATATATGAATGAGAAACTTCAACATTCAAATCCATATCCAATAAACGACGAATTTTATTAACCAACACTCTACCCAAACATACCTCTCCTTTATAGTCCGCTTCACACTAACAAAATCTAAATTTAATTCAACTGCTATAAATCCTATCCTTCCCTCATAGCTCAAACCCTCCAACACTCCCCAAAGCTCAGCCACAAACGCACTACAATTGCCAATGAATTTAGCAAAACCACCGATTCATTCTTCATCACTACTCTCTTTAATAATATCACTACAAACAACTATTTTTCCATCCTTGCACGTGTCATACATATTTAACTTCACCCAATTAACCGGCGGAGGCCTCCACCTAATGGAAACTATCACAAATTGGCTCTTAGAAGTAATTTGGTTAGCCATTCTTGCTTGATAATAATCTTCTGATAGCTTCAAAACATGATTCACATAATTAATTGGTCAACAAAACTATTTTCATGCAACTCCTTATTCCTCGATGTCTACAAATGGCATGTTGTGGCCCAAATATCTTTCCAATCTCTATTTTATATTGATAATTATTCATTGAAAATACATTATGTTAATTTTCTCTTTCAAGCGCACTTTAAAAGTATTTAAACCAAGACATATTTAAATTTAAATTTGTTTATTATGACTATTATTCTATTTGACAAATGAATTGACGTTTTTTTTTAGATTGGATCAAAACTAAGAAATGCTTTGGAACCACAAAGGTTGGTGAAGTAGGATGCTTGTACAATTACATTGGATTTGCCGTGCAGTTATCTTTTCAAAGTTGAAGGATAGGTTGCTTGGATATCCTTTTCAATGTGAAGAAAACTTTCACTTTGAAATAAATGCCAATAATACATTTTCTAATCGCTAAATATATTTTCATTGCTCCTAAATATATATTCATATTTGGTTTAAGCCCTGGTATTATGAATGGTGTGATTATTAAACTCATCATTAGGTTTTTTTCATCGTTAGAAATCAAATTTGGTACTTCAAAATTTACAACGCTTAAGCGTGCTATATATCAACCACTAGCGTTAGACATAATTGTTTAAATTATAATTAACGTCTCAGTTGTCTTAGTTCAGATGGTTGATATAAACATATATAATTTATGGTTAAGGAAACCAAGGAGCAACATACAAATACAATTTCTTGTGTAATTTAAGTGGATGTGTTGTGACACCTCAAAGAGTTTGAGAAGAAGATCTAAATTCTAGCTATTCACCAACATATCACCAACTATTAACATTTTCTTATGTTGTATGGTAAAAGGGATAAACTTGATAAGTGATTAGTTCATCATCAATTTGAAACAAAATGATAGAATCAAATATATATTTCTTTCTTGATCCTATTCTGGTTTTTAGTTGTAGCGTTACTCAACCTATGTTACGAACTGACGCTAACATCTTTTTTATATTTCTAAGAATTTGTTTATATTTTGAGCTCTTCATTTTCTGAAAAATTTGGAATTATGATTTTTTTTCAGAAAATAATTTAAAACATACTCATGTTCCGGAATTTTCCCCAAAAATTTGTAAATGAATTGAAGGACACTTTGGTAATTTTTATGGGGGGGAGGGGGTGTGGAGACTAGGTAGGGGGTCCCTAGTAGATTTGTTGAAAAAAAAAAATAAGAAACAAAAGTAACTGAGAGGGAAGCCCATAATGCAGCACACCTAAGATTGGAAAATAGCCCAATATTATGATTTATTTTTCCTATTAGTACCTTCATTTTTACAAATAGAACTTTAAATTGCTAATTTCTTTTCTTTTTCAATATTCTCCTATTAGGAAGTAAAATTTCAAAGGATCTCAAAAATAATTTTTAAATAAAATATATAGTGGAATAATTAATTCTAATGTGAAACCATTAATAGTTTTTAAATCAAATAAAAAGTGGGATAATTAATTCTTTTTTAAATCAAAAATGGATTTTGTGTCAAAACTCAGCTGTAAGCTCCCTCACCAAATGCTTGCATTTGGATGTTAAAGTTGCAGCAACATTGTGATTTTGAAAAACCGTAACCTATAATTTTTACTATAACTAGCGTGTACCCGTGCATCTTATTTTAATTAAAATCAAAACAAAACGTGACATAGTTTGACTATGTGCACTCTTCCCATAACATATAAGATGTAAATCAAACTATATGACCATATAGTTTGAACATATTTTGACCATATATAAGATGTTAACGTAAGATATTTTGGACATATTTTATCAGGTTGGAAAGATTAGAATTTTTTTAATTGTGTTAAAAAATTTCTTTGGAGGTTTTGTTTGTAAAGTTCATTTTGTCCACCAGAGGTAGATTGTAAAGTTCATTGAGCTCCTCTGTGTTTTTGACAGTCACTATAGAAAATGACAGAGTTAGGGGCCTAATATGACTCATGAATGAAAATATTTAAATTGATGTAGAACAATAGAAGCAATGAATGAAAGAAAGAAAGAAAAGAGAGAATTGAATTGAGTAGTTGGAGCTTAGCTCTCAACCATTGAATATACATTTACAACAATACAAAATTGATTTTCTAATTTCAAGCCTATTAAAAATGAGACTTGAACCCATTTATATGAGTTTGTGAGCCACGACGTAGAGTCGGTCGTGGTTGGGATAGAGAGAAATGGTGTGAGTGAGTTTGGTCCTAGGGTAATTACTAATTCCTCATAATGACAGATTTCCAAGGGCTTTTGTGTTTCATAGGAGTTTCAATCGCAAGAAAACTCAAGAAAGAGGAAATTAAACTATGTTGATCGCTTTTTAAAAAAAATCTTTAAGACATTAGTTAATAATCCTTCACTTAAAGCAAGCTTGTTTCAAAACATTTTAAGACATTAACGTAAAAACAAAAAAGGGAAAAGAAGAACACACAAGTATTTTTATATTACTTTAGAATCAATATTGCTACACCTAGCTGTCTCCTGAAAGTGTGATTTCTTCTTCTTCACCCGAAGAACTTAATCCATTATAACCAAACTAGCTTAGTAACAAGTATATTAACCACCTCAACATATGTTTAATATTATAATCAAACAACCTGTGAACTAAACAAATTATTCTTCTTGTTAGGTTATAATCAAATTCCCAAAGATAGATGTTGCATGTAAACAAATTATTCTGCGTGTAGGGAATATAAAATTTATAAAGTGAATTTTGAACTACAATCCGTAGCAAACAGTTAATGAAAACTATAAAGCTCGAGAGATAACAGTGTTCTTACCAGCACCGGTTTCTGATTTAACTCGTCTTGATTCAACTTGTGTTGATGGCAATCAGTATCTCTCTCGTACGTCATTGAGGAATACTTGGCGTGGCGGAAATTTACTTCTATTTTCAAATAATGCATTCTCAAGGATGATATCATACTGTTTATTGTTGAAGGGGATATCAATCACAAAGACTTGAAAACAACATAAAATTCAATGATTATACCTAATTTGCATGGAACTACTAATGATGAGAAAATCTTATGAACTTAACTTTAGGTTTAGACTGTTACATCACTAAGTGGATGGACCTCATTTTTAATAGAAGTGTGTGCGTCAGCGGTATGACATCTGAAATATATTAAAATATGAAAGTCAAAAACAATTATTATTAATATACATCTCGAATGTAAGAAACAAAACAAAAAAATTGTTGGTCTCAAATGTAAGCAAAAGTATACAAAAGTCATTCTATTAAATGTCGCTATTCCAATTTTAACCTCATTGATTTTATCCAATTTGTTTCACATTCCTATGTTTAACGCATTTCAAAGATTTTTCATTGGTGGAGTTCAAAAGTCATGTTTCCAATACAATGACATAATTGAAAAAATGCTATTTTTTTACAATGATTTAAATGCAATCAATCCACTTTCTTAATATGTGTGATTTTTTTTGTTTCTTACATTCAAGACCGGATGAAGTATATCGTTAGATTTTTTTAAAATGATACAGATTTAATTTAATAAAAATTTACAAATATGTCTAATATTGGTTGTTATATTAAAAAAAATTATTGACAAATGAAACTAAGAATAATTTTATTTTAGAATTTTAAAGCAATATATCCCTTTTATTGAATAATTCATTAAATAAAAATAAAATTTCAATCCAGATTACAAAATTACACGTCACTAGAATACACATTACATAAGAGCGATCTCTCTCTCTCTCTCTCTCTCTCTCCCTCTCTGTTTATATATTTGTGTCTCAACCTCTCTCATTTTGGTTCTTGTGCAACCATGTGTCCAATGATGATGAAAGTTAATTATTCTTCCTTTTATTGAATAATTAACTCTCTTCATAGGTGGACGCATGGTTGCACAAGAATCAAAATGAGAAAGGAGAGAGAGGTGGACACACACACACACACACGGCATTTCAAATGAGATAACTTTTTAAATGAGAGGGCGTGAGGATGAAGTGGCCATTAGATAAGTTAGATGACTGTGATTGAAAGAGAGATTTAATGAGTCACATAACTCTCTTTTCACCCTTTTTACGCGCGTTCAAGTCTTCTCCTTCCTCTATCAGAAAACAACACACTTGTTCTTCTGTACATATACACAGACCAACTCTTCCTCTGCTTCTCTTTTCATGAATTCATGAAAACTATTTATGTACCTAGCTTCTCTCCTCCACTACGTCCACAAATCCCTTCTTATTAGCAGAAAGACAAATAACATAAGTCATATAATCCTTTAGTTTTACACATCTAAATCATTTTCTAGATTCAACGAACAAGACAAGGACTTTTATATACAAGGGCTTATATAAAAAAAATATATTTGGGAATAAAATCAAATCACGTGTAAAAGTCACAGAAAAATTAAATCAAAAAATGCCAAAAACTGAAGAAAAAAGAGGGAGGCATAAAACCACGTGTAGTTGGGTATTTGATTTCCATGGATGTTGGCTGTTGCAACTTGTTGATCGTTGAGGAGCTGGGTTTTGAAAACTCAGGAAAGCAAAAGTCAGGATAGAAAGAGAGGACTTGAACACACGTGGCTCTGTGTTTTGTTGAAGGAGCGTGAAAAGGGTGAAAAGTGAGTCATGTGACTCATTAAATCTCTCTTTCAATCACAACCATCCAACTAATCCAATGGCCAATGTTTCATCCTCTCACCCTCTCATTTAAAAAGTTCTCTCATTTGAAATGCCCTCTATATATATATATACACACACACACACACACACACACACACACACACACAACACACACACACAACACACACACACACACACACACACACACACACACACACACACACACACACACACACACACACACACACACACACACACACACACACACACACACACACACACACACACACACACACACACACACACACACACACACACACACACACACACACACACACACACACACACACACACACACACACACACACACACACACACACACACACACACACACACACACACACACACACACACACACACACATATATACATATACATATATATGTATGAGGTAGGTTCCGTGACATTAGGTGTAAGTCTTTTATAATCAATCAAATGGTTTAGAATTTTCCATATGGTAAACACACTAAGAATTTTGTAGAATAACACGCGAGTATTTTTGTTTCTTTCCTTTTCAATCTTTCTCATCTTTTACTGGGGATGAAACAAATCCCTAAAACTACTAAAAACTTAAATCAATCATTGAATCATGACACATAAAAAAGCTTAAAACTCCTTAAATCAATCAACGATAGAACCTTTGATTATATATTTCTAAATTCCAATTTATTTCTTCATGTAAATTCTAGCCAACTAATTACGTGAGTAAGCTGCTTTTGTATTACTCTTATTAACCATTTATATCCAACCTATACACTGTGACAAAATTTCACAACGTAGTATTGAAGCACCAGCACAATTATTTAGTTGAATTCGTTTTTTTTTTTTAAGAAAGAAATTCGATTTCTGATTTTTCCTTTCAGATCTATTGATCAATTATTTCAAAATAAACATATTATTCGAAAATCATAATTGTTTGAAAGGCTATATGTTGCGGAACTTTTGATTTATTTGTTTTTTCCTGGATAACATCTAAGTTACTCGATCTGTGGCAAAGAACAATCAAGGAAGAAGTTTAAAGAGAATACGTTTTTGTTTTTGTTTGTGACTAATTTAAGGAATTAAGTTAAATGATCAAATTAATAACATTTATCACATAACACATTTTAAGTTTTATGTTTCCATATTTCGAGCCATCAGATTAATTAGATTGAATGCCGAGGATTTGGTGTACGTCTTTCGACTTACATCTGGTGTCAACGGATCCTGCCTACATATATATATATATATATATATATATATATTTAGAGAGAGATGGAATGGTTCTTATATAATGTGTATTCCGGTGATGTGTGATTTTATAATTTGGACTGAGATTGTGTTTTTATTTAATAAATTATACAATAAAAGGAATTTATTGCTTTAAAATTCTAAAATAAAATTATTTTTTTAAGTTTCTTTGATCAATAATTATTTTTATTATAACAACCGATATTAGACATATTTGTAAATTTTTATTAAATTAAATATTTATCATTTAAAAAAAAAATCAAACGATATTATTAATAATCTAGTACCGATATGTTTTGCACATCCTAATCACTCTAGAATTTCTCCTATTTTCATAAAGGAAAAAAGTGGCTGAAAGTAAAAGAGAAGATAGGCATACTCTTTGCATCACCGGAATGTCTTTGGAAGGCTTGGTGTAACACCCCGAAATCCCAAGAATAAAAATTCATATATATAATCAGAGTATATCGCATATTCAAGATGTCACATTTCATAAAAACTTTAAACAAAATGAATAATAATTTATTTCCTCATCAATGTTCAAACGTAGCAGCGGAATCATAATTCAAACTCCTTAAAATTCATAGTCAAGTCATAAATGTCATAATTAATCCAAAATGATACATAAAGGAATAGAAACAAATAGTAAGGTCCCCATCCCGTTACGTATCAGAGCTCATATGAGATCACACAGGAAAATCCTCACACATCGAACCTATGCTCGGTCACCTGCACTTGCCCACAAGGCGGCAATTCCAACAGAAGGGGTGAGATTCACAACAATTATATTAACATATAATTCAAACATTTATGCTTAACAACAACAACAATCATCACATATAACGGGAACATCCCAAACATCTACATATAACAATTCATCTTAAATATCTTCACATAACAAATCATCTCATAACGTCTTAGACACAAGACTCGACAAATGCAACTCTAACATCTTAAACATCATGCATGTGGTACCAATATTTAAGCTTAAATAAGCTTCACCGTCGCTTTGAGCAAATGTTCCACCGTCGCTTTTGAGCAAAAGCTCCACCGTCTCAAATTATGCAAATGCATGAACTCGACTCTTTATACTTAAACAAGTTAATACACCATCTTAACATCTTTTACGACTCTTTACCGACACATGCAATTATAGCGATACGTGGCAGCAGCTCAACACATTTAACACATATTCACAGCACATAATCATCGTCGCAAATATCATTTAAACATCATTCATATAACTCACTTAATATGCATATAAATCATAGATTAGTGCCAACAATTAAAAACATCTTAAAGCATCATTACAGATTGTATTAGGTCATAAAACGTCTCTAACACTATCCAAAGGTCTACCCTCAAAGCCTCGTTCAAAACAGAATTACAAAACTCAAGTTATAGTGGTCTAAGACCACATTACTCGCTATGGCGAGTGGTTCTGCTCGCCTCGCGAGCGCTACATGGTATTCTGTTACCACTTTACTCGCTGCGGCGAGTGAGTTTGCTCGCCTCGCAAGCGATGCCGTTCTGCTCGCTGCGGCGAGTGGGTTTGCTCGCCCCGGCGAACTCTCGCAGAACAGGGTACGGGTTCACTCAATTTCTCGCCAAAACTCATCCAATCTCTCATGTTACACCTCTAATCTTTCAAAATTATGATCCTAGTGATTAACCTAGGTTCTGTAACACGTTTTCACAGCAATTGACATAAATCTCACATCAAACCATCAAAATTCATCAATAACCCTAACCTATGAACTCTCTCAAACTCTTTCCCAACCCCTTAGTTAATCATAAACAATTGAATTACAGTATAATATAATCGAAGCTAGGCTCACCCTTACCTGGTAAGTTTGCAGAATTGGGGTTCCCTCTTCTCTGACCACTTTTCTCCCTTTTTGCAAAAGTCTGTAACGCGTACTAACTTTTTCTCTAAACCTAATTTCCTTCTTATATCCCTTTTCTAATCTCACTTATCCCACAAAACTCTATCTTATTATAAAAACAACCCCACCTCTCAAAATTATTATTATTATAGCACATCTTTATTTTCATATAAAAATATATATATTAGCATCACATATCTTATTTAATTAAACAATAAAATAAGCACTACATCACAATATAGTCTCATACGTCACAAACATCATCAAAATCATATAATATATAATAATATACTATATACTCTAATAAATCATTAGATAATTAAAGTGGGCGTTACACTTGGCATGTCCCATGTTCTTTATTGTTCTATTTGACACTTGTTTCAACAATTTTTCATAGTCTCCTCTACTCTCCTTTTCGAGGGTCTTGGCTACTACCATAGCATTACTGCACCAACAGTCTCCATCAAAGTATGGCAAACGAGAAACTGTCACTTTGGCGTTCCCTTTTTAAGTAGGAAGAAAAAAATGATCATATATGTTGGTTAAACCAACACCAATATTTTCTTTGGTAGCCTTTTTTAGCATTGAAAGATACCTGCACAAATAAATAATATAAACAAAGATGATTAAAGAAGGAAAATTGTACTCTAAAATTTTCAATGTAATGTATACACTATAGCTCATGAAAATTCAACACACAAAGACACATAAGAAGAAAGAAAGACCGACCAACGGCGTACCTTATCACTCTTTGGATTTTTTTGCTCTTCGGGATGGCAATATAGTATGTAATCATCCATATTTTTTTGAAGGAGCACATGCCCATATGTACGTAGCAAGTTGAGAAACCACTTTTCTTGCAAAAATGAAGGTATCCAATCTGATGATAGGAAAAAAAGAAGCATAAATAGAAAAAGTGGAAGGATTAAGTGTTCATTTTATTAGTTCTATTGACATAGAAATAATGTTTAAAAGAAAAATACCAGTATCTCATAGTAAAAAACCGTACGAAGGGCTTCTCCACTCTTTGTTCTTCTTTCAGGCCTAAAATACTTGACAAAATCAAGATATGAAATGTATACGCAACTTGATTGGGATTGCCGCATTCAGAGCCAAATTTATGGAGATACATACAAAAAGTGCATACATCTACTCCTTCAATTTTCTGAAACAGAAGTATAACCTGAAACCAAGGGAACTTTTATTAAATCCTCTGAGACATATTACAATAGACATCAAGACAACACTTCTCTAGTTGAAACTGTTTATTCACTTTCTTTAATTGAAAGATTTTCTTCTACTAAAACCTACAATTTTGCAGCAATTCAAACCACATAAGTAAAGAATCTAGAATTTTCAAACCAGTATAAATTTGGATAAAAAAAGATCAATAATTTAATTACAAATTTCAATTTAAATGCATAAGAATAAGAAAAAGACAAGATACTAATTTATTACTATTTTCAATTTACATGCTTGCATAAGAATAAAACAATGTTAAGATATTTGAAGTTTATGTACATGCATGCGGATTTCTAGGTATTACCTCATCAAGTTTCTCATTCCCTTCAACTTTTTCCCAGTTTCCTCTCTCTTGCATGAAACGCTCGAAGAGTCTTTTCTCTAATTGGTCACTTAGCACAGTTCTTGTCAAGTCCTTAACACCAAAGTTAGCAGACTTTAGTGAGGGAACATGCATTCCATTTTAGGCGGCATAAAGGACATATATACTCAGCACTGCAGTTCACAATCGACAGCTGCTTTTTTGTTGTAGAGTGCACATATTTGATCCTGCCATCTTTCACATTTGTTGCATTCAACCAACTAGAAGAAACAACAGCCATAAAGAGTTAGTTTAAATTTCTCTATATCAAGCTGAATTATATAGTAATGGATCTTAAAACTTACCGGTTCTTCAAGTACTTCATCATTATTCCTTTTTTCAAGATTTTTCTTAGAAATAGATGTCCCATTGAATGTGATTTTCTCACCTTTAGAAGTCTTTTAACACGCAGAGCAAATGCAACTCTGTGAATCAAAATCATCTTCTTTTGAGAAATATGTTCTCTTGATGCGTTGCCACAACGTAAACAAAAAAGTGGGACTGGTACAAAGTAAAGTCTTTCCCTTTCACATAAATGGCAAGTGTGCGCATCAATTCTTGCTTTAGCCTCAAAAGTAATATGTGTTAAAAGAATTGTTAACTTCTAAATGCGTTAAACAAATTCAAAAGCAAATAGAATTATGCATATATCTAAATTAAAGGAATAGAAAATGAAATTTTAATAAAAATTGCAAACTAAAAATAATTTATTTGTAATTTTGCAAATATTGACAAATATAAATACAATCTGTCAGCTGGTTCATGATATACAGAAAATCCTCTAACGGGAATTGACTTACGGGTGTCTCATAAACATTATTCAAGGCTTGAGCAAATTTTTTAGTTTGACTATGTTTATTAATGATATGATTTGTTCTTTTGGTTGTGATTCAAGACAAGCCGAAGGAATTAACACATGATTCATGGCGTTGGTGACGGTGGTGATTCAGGTTTGTGGATGCTTTGGGTGGAAGAAATACCATTTTTTCGCCAAACACTTTTCACCTTTATTTTTAATTCTCAACCTACAAAATCAATATGTGTGTGTGAAGTACTAAAAATTGTGTGCAAATTTTTTATTTATATTTGTAAAGTAATTTTTCAAAGGAATGATAAAAATGTGATTTATAGTAAAAAAGGATAAAAAGTGATTTTGTTATCGACAAAATTATATATATTTTAGATCTAGAAAACAAGAAAATTGACCTAACTTTAACCTAAGTTAAACCCTAATAAGAGTGGTTGCGCTCACCATTTTGACAAAAGTTGTGTGAACCAACAGCGCTTCTATCAAAGTCACTTTACCTCGCTGCATTTCTTGCATTTGTATAGATGAAATTGTCCGCTCTATACAAATGCATGAAATGCAGTTAGATAAAGTGACTTTGATAAAAGTGCCGTTGGTTCTCACAACTTTTGCCAAAATGGTGCGTGGCCACTCTTATAAGGGGCTAACCTAGGTTAAAGTTAGGTTCATTTTCGTGTTTTCTAGATCAAAAATATTATAATATAAAAAATATATAATTTTGTCGATAACGTAAAAGTTGACTTCGGAACACCCAATAGAGCTTGCACACGCTCATTCAACGTCTCCAGGTTCATATATTCCTTCTGCCAAATATGTAGAAAAACAATTGTGCTTAATTAACATCATATAGGTACAACTTGCATTTGATACTCTTATTGGCTATTGATATCAGCAAAAAAATAGTACTTCAATGCTCAGACATAATTCAAGAAACATACCGTTGAAGCAGCATCAGTGAGTAGCAAAATTTCCAGCATAGATGCAAATTTCTCATTCTGAATGAATTCAACACTAAATAAAATTTATGGTTAGTATCGTCTCAATTCAATCACAATCTTGAGTTGAAGTAAATGCAACCACATTTATGTGAAAATTAAATCACATTCACTTACATTTTTCTTCTTATTGATTAACAGTTGTATACCATTCCAGAATGATACCAGCAGTCCGTGGAAAATCCTAGTTGATTTCTTAATTCCTCAAAACATCTCTTTCACGAAATGTTTGAGACAACTGACGAAGTATTCCCACTAAGATGAAAACCCTTAACAAGCATCTTCTCGCTTTATTAGAACCTATTTGAATTCCGAAGCCATAAGAAATAATCAACAAATATGAGTTAGAGAAATTCCAACAATGTTCTTGATGTGCCATAAACTATAAAGAGGGAAAACATGATTAACATAAATTTTAGACAAGCTCACAGTTAAGAGTGCATATATAAGTACCATTGTGAAAAGCAATCAGAAATTGGATTATCAAAAAAGGTTTAAGTAGAAATTGGATGATACATCTTTTAATCAATTTAAATTTCACTTAGAAAAAAACTTAACCAGCTTAAACCTTGGCTCATTAATGCTAGAAGTTAGTTCATAACAATAAAGCAAAATCTTTGAACATTAAAACGTATCAAACAGTGTTGTAAAATAACCCACGCCAAACGCTTGCCAAGCGGTAGATCTGGAAGGTTGGTGGTGCAGAGGGCCAAAGGCCACTCATCACACCATCTGAAACAAAGATTACATGGTGGACAGCTGTGAACGGCATCTTTGGAATAGGGGAGAAGAAAGGCGGTTTATGCTAGAGAGAGGGCATAGCAAAAGTTTTTAGAGAGAGAAGCGTTTTTAGTCTTTTGAAATATGGACTACTTCCGCAACACAAACGCAAAACAAAAGACAAAGGAAAAAAAACAGGTGGGGGGGGGCGTGGGTGGGTTTGAGCCATTGGGTGTGGGGAAGGAAAACAAAAATGGTATTTTTTGGAAGGAGATAATTCACTGTCAAGACAAAAACCTCAGAAGGAAATTCATGGTGCAAGGACCAAGTTTCCCATCGTGAAAAAAGAAACGCGAAAGCAAACATGATAGTATATTAGTGGAAGAAAAGTTGTGTTCCAAAAATTGGTAGATACAGGCATGACATTTATAAGCCAAGATTTACATCGAGATGGAGATTATTGGGTTATATGCATTTATTATTCTCAACGACCAAGTCAAAAGAACAGTCAAATATGCATTTATTATTCTCACCGACCAAGTCAAAA
Source organism: Medicago arabica (assembly GCA_946800305.1). Lineage (NCBI taxonomy): Eukaryota > Viridiplantae > Streptophyta > Magnoliopsida > Fabales > Fabaceae > Medicago > Medicago arabica. Next base: position 8,028,966 of record OX326970.1, on the reverse strand, counting down.
GAATGGTCAAAGTTATTTAAGATTATACTTTGAATTTGAAGTTTATTTCCCCAATTAAAGCTATTAAGTAAATTAAAATAAAATCAGATATTATTTGTAATCTTTACAATCAATTGTTTTCTTAAAAAACAATTGATTGTGATTTATTTTTTATAGCTTTTTTAATAAGTAAATCTTATAATAAAGTAGAGTAATTTACCCTCTCCCCTCCCAAGAAAAATTTGAATTACACTCCCCTCCTCTCTTATGTTAAAATATACACATCCATCCTTTAAAAAGTAAATTTTATACCCCCCCCCCCCCCCCCCCCCTCCCCTATGAGATGTTTGAATTACAACCTCATCCCTTAATAATTAAATATGCACTACACGTTAAACTATTCTAAAATAAATAAATATCTTTATGATATAAACTAATTTTGAACAACCATTTAAGAAAAATAAGAACATTTCTTTATAATTTTAATATCAGTGATAATTAAATTTAAATATTATTATTATATTATAATTTAGAGTATGAAATTCACTTTTAAATAAGCATACTTTATCGACTTTATCAATTTTTCAAAGATTTTAATTTTCTTTTGTGTTGTTTCATATTTTATAATAGGGTTTAAAAATATATGTTAATGAAATTGTGAATAATGTATAATGAAAAATATGTATTCAAATTTTGATTATATTAAAATCGACCCGTAATACTATTTTTCTTCGAAGTGTGTTAAATTATTATATTTTGCTAGATTATTATAAATAAATAAAAACTATTAAGGGAGTAAAGCGTAGATTTTAACATAAGACGGGAGGAGAATGTAATTCATGTTTCTCTTAGGGGAGTGGAGTAAATTGTTTTATACATGTTTTGAATAAGAGGGGAAGAAAATGTATATTTTAACATAAGAGGGGAGAAAAGTGTAATTCAAGCATTTTGAGGGGATGTGAGTTTAATTTTCTCTATAGTATATTCATAAACACTCATCGTTACTTACTAATATAAGATGCCAAAAGAATGTCATTCTTCATTCCCCTTAGCTTCACTAGCATCATGTAAGATTTGTTTATGAGTAAAATCTGATAAATTTTGGCAAGATTTCTTGCTTTAATGCTTTCATTTTTCATTTCTCTATTTTAATCGGAGGTATTCCGCAAAAATGAGAAGAAAACTTACATTTTCAGTCAAAAATTGATAGCAGTATATATATTTAAGATTTAAGACATTTAAAATATTTGATTAATCATGCGAGGGTTGATGATTATAATAAAGTGTTTCAATTTATTAATCATTCACTCAAAACAATTAATATCTATTCTAAATGTTATTAACCACGATTTTCAAGTTTATCTATTATATGACAACACTTGATGTTAATTTGATGCTATCTCTTGGCCAAGGAAGATGATAGTAATTCAAAGTTTTTTCATGTCATGCTTAGTGCAAGAAGGAAGCGAAAGCATATAGAGAAGTTGCAAAGAAGTGATGGTGAATTAGTTGATGATCAGGCCGAGCTTTGTGGTGTGGCCGAGCTTTATTTTAATGATCTTTTCACTGGCAGTACGGGTAGCATTCAAGAAAAATATACATGTTCAACTAGCAGAATAACTAATAAAACATAGACAAGAAAAATAATTATAGAGGAAAGAAAAACATAGTATATACATATGAGTTTACAAAAAGCCATGTTATCAAATCCATGTTAGTTTCAAGGAGAATCCAAATTCCAAAACATCAAGGTTTAAGTCTGGATGCAAAACATATAACTTGCATTACAGCGTTATCAAATCCAGCTTTGTACTGCAATGAGTTTTGATATTTCAATTCTTCAATTTCAGCTTTCAACCTGTCAACTGTAATCCAGTAATTATCTTCTTTGATCAGTAATTTGACATTACTCTTGGAATTTTCTACGCTTAATTCGTCCAAAGATTTCTTTAATTTATCCCGTTGATCGACAAAGCTAATCACCAATTTTTTTAACTCAGCAATCTCTCCAACAAAAGCTTTGTTTTCCTTTTCAATATCGCTAAACTTTTGCCCAATGACACGAAGAAAGTTCGTACAAATGAAATCCAACAGGCTGGGGTTTGGAGTGCCGTTTCAAATCCCAATTCCTTAACTTTTTCATGATATTTCTCCATACCGAAGTGCTTGTCAATAACGTCTCTAAGTGGAAAATCGTCAGCCCAAATTAATGGGGCATCACCATCACCGCTACCACCGATCTCAGTAAAAAATGATGACCTCGTATCATCCATGCCCACACCTCCGGTTGATGACGCTTGAGGGGTGTGGCCTGGAAATCATTGGTTGGAGCTTCCTGTGGAGGGATCCTTATAAGATCAACAACCATTCTCCCATTTTTTCTGTGACACACACGTAACTCTTTCCTAGACATCTTTCACAAACACTGTGGTTGTTCTTCCTGAAAAAACAAATTGAAAGCCAAGTTAAAAGTACAATGCAAAAGCCATCAATTAAAGACGACTTTTAATTGAAAGCATACTTCTTAATTGAAATATTCCTCATGATTCATTTTTTTTTAACTGCAAATTTTATTAAAACATTCAAACTTTGCTACAAGGAGTACCATGTTAATGCAAACAGAGAGCACACTACTAGGGAAAAATCTATACCAAGAACAGCTAAAACATAACAGACCCCAACATATCGGACCCCTAAATTCAGTAGGTATCACAAAGCAGAGCCTCATTAGACCATATCAGCCAAAAAACAAATGACAGTACAAAGAATTACAACGCAAACCACACCAGTAGACACTAAAAACCCCGAACCAAATGTAGAAAATCGCCATGACAAAACCTTGAATTTATCCACAACTTGATGCGCCATAACGACACAATTATTGAACAATCTATCATTCCAACCTTTCCTTATCAACCAAATAGTTGTGTGCCAAATAATTTGCAAACCACTTCTAGCTTTCTTTCCATTAAAATTAAAGTGTGAATTAGAATAGCAATTAGAGAGAACAAGTTGGGAGGGATTACAAATATAATTCCCGCTCATCGGAAAACTGCAAAGGAAATGTCAAAAAGCAACATCCAAGTGCATGACGACACAATAATTACCAATATTATTTCTCATGATTCATTTTCCATATTTTTTTGGTAAAAATTCATTTTCCATATACAACACAAAGGAACTACTTACTCCAAGATTTTAAATAAAATCACCCAAAACACCATGTCAACACTGAAATGATAAATTATATTAAGAATATTGTTATAGATATTTATGATCAATCGTATTAAATATGGACTAGATAGAACCAAAAGGATGTTAGATCTATGAATCTCGACTGAGAAAGGAAAGAAAGTTCTTTCATAGTATGGCTTAGTAAGTTACAAACAATACCCTTATTCAATGAACTATGAAGACTATCAGTTAATACTCATTTAATAACATAAATTAAGCGACATAAAGGACATTTATACTCAGCACTGCAGTCCAAATCTGCTTCGTTGTTATAGAGTGCTGCCATCTTTTGCATTTATTGCATTCAACCCACTAGAAGAAATAACAGTCATAAAGAGTTAGTTTGAATTTCTCTATATCAAGCTGAATTATATAGTAAAGGGTATTAAAACTTACCGGTTCACTAATTACTTCATCATTTGTCTTTTGTTCAAGAAGTATCTTTGAATCAAAAGCAACACTTTGAATCAAATTCATCTTCTTCTCTACCGAAATAGGTTGCTTTTCGCTTGATGGGTTTCCCACAGCATGAGAAAAAAATTTGTACAGCTGTAAAGGAATATCTTTCATTGCACATAATTGGCATGTGTCGTTTTCGCCCACAGTTGTACTCTACTAAAAAAAGTGTCAACTTGTATATGGCTTAGAAAAACATAACTGCATAATACATAAAAATTCCCATGTTAAAGTTATAAACACATCATAATAAAATCTTTACTCGATAAAATAGGCTTGTACAAAGTCCGATCTTTATAAACTCAAATCTTTGTTAAGGCCACCACCTAATAGTTTAACCTGTTAGGCTTGAGCTTATAAACAGGCTATTAAAATTGAAATATAAATTGACCCTGTATAAGTATGGTTATATAACCATAATAGTGCAACCTAGTAGATATGCTTATGAGCATCACATTATCATCATAGTTCTATTATATAACCTTAATAGTTAGCAGGGATAGAAAAAATAGCAAAGAAAAATTATTTTCATATAATTTAAGAAATTAACAAATGTATAAAGAATCTTGATGGGCCTGAACATGTACGCTCACACACACACACACACACAAATTATCATAAAACCAAATGAATACACAACAGAAATGTCTAAACAGGTAATTGAAAACACAGCATAAATTTTCAGGAAGGTGGAATACTAACCTGAACAGATTGCTTTTTCAGACTTCTAATATGTTCAGTTATTTGATCATGTGTGTACAATTCAATCAAGGAAACATCATCATTTACTTGATCGCCATCTGTTCCCTCCTGGTTGAATCAATTCCATCTTGTTTGTGCTCTATGTCAATAGGAATTGGAACCTGGCTTATGAGGGCATGCATATTGTCATTCGCTCCAATGTCATTTTCCATTGGATTGTTGTTGTCTGTCATGCCATGTATTTCAAGATCTTTCTCCTCTAATATAGCTCTGCCTTCTATGTCGTCTTCATCATCATCAATAATAATAACATCCTTATTTTGAAAAGAGACATCACAACTGGACTCCATCATTTTCCGTCTTTTGTGGTTGATATCATGAGTGAGATTATCCTGAATATCTAACTTCTGTGGTTGATGTTCACTGAAGTCTACACAAGACAAGATGTCAGGAAAATCATTGGAAAATTCTTCAGTTTGGAGGGGTTTTCCCACTGTCATATCCATCTCCACTGAAAATGTAAAACAGGAAAGACAAAGTCAATAATATAGTTGCAAAGACGAAATCAATATTGCACAGATAAGGATTGAAACTTGAAAAGAAATCACAATCCAATTTAAAGGTACAGTTATTTGCATGTTGTTGAGGAACATAGCTTCCACCACCAGAAACAGTTGCGTTATAAAGCATACCCGTATCAGGAAATGTTGGGAATATTGATTCGGGCAAAGGAGGCAGCTCACGAGCAACAGAAGGCTGCACGCCATAATAATCGATGGCAAAAGGGATTGCTTCATCCAGTCAAGCTGCACACGTTGTTTCAATGTTTCAAGGTTCATATATGCTTCCTGCCAAATATGTAGAAAAATAATTGAGCTCAATTACAGCATATAGGTACAACTTGCATTTGATCCTCTTATTGCCTGAAATGTTCTTAACAAGCCTTTGAATCCACTGACAAAAATAGCTTCCATTCCAGCACACTTGCAATTTCCTTTCATGAAATGTTTGAGATAACTGATGAAGAAGGCTTTGGCATTTCTCTCCATGTATTCGCACCACGATGAAAACTCTTAGCAAGTATCTGTTGGAACAAAGGTGTTCAGCAATACCACGTTTTGAGTTTTGATGATAACAAGGTATTAAAAAGTTGTCAATTGGATATTGCTAATATTTGTTTAAGTATGCAGGATATAAATTAAGATTTGTATCTTAAGAAGCATTCTGTTTGAACAATGTTAAAGAGCAATAAATCCATAGAAGCCTGTTGCTTGTGATTCTGTATCGAAGAGAGTCTGAAGACTGTATCGAAGAGAGTCTGAAGACTGTGCTGAAGAGAGTCTGAAGACTGTATCAGAGTCTGAAGACCATCAGAATCTGAAAACCAAGAGAGTCTGAAGACTGTATCAGAGTCTGAAGACCATCAGAATCTGAAAACCAAGAGAGTCTGAAGATTATCAGAAGCTTAGTGCTACAGTGAGTCTGAAGCCACAAATTTGATAATCTCCTAACAGTGATCTCTACTGCATTGCTATGCACAAACAAACTCTAATGGAGTAACGGCTAGCTTCTAAGTCAACTTGAGCGTGGGAAGCACAAAGACAAAGATTGCAGGCCAGTACAGAGTACGTTGTACGAACTCTGTTTCCACTACTCCACTACCACGTACAGTTTGGCAACTGTGTCTACCGGTATTAATCCTCAAAGGGAATGAAATTCAAATGATGCCATTGAAGGGCTATTACCAAATCAAGCAACATATCAACCGTCATTGATCAAGCTTCAGAACTCATCCTGATGCGCTGGATGACTCAATATCTCTTTCCTACGCCTATATAAAGGATAGAAGACTTGGACTCTTGTTGGACTCTTGTTGGACTCTACAACTTAGAAAATCTGCATTGCGCTGCTTTCGTATTCAACTGAGTCTTAACAATAGCACATCATAAACTTAGATTCTTACAAACTGAGTATCCTAGAATCTCTAAGTTTCACAGAAAAACAGAGTCTGTCTTTTGTGTAATACAGAGTCTGTCTTTGTTGTAATTGAAACACATTTTGATTGTTGTCAAGTGTTTCAACTCTATTCAATTTTCTGTAATTGTGTAAAAGTCTCTTGCTTTTGTGCTTGAGCAAAGGAAGTCTCTTGGCTGCGTCCTTGAGCAAAGGAAGTCTCTTGGCTGCGTCCTTGAGCATAGGAAGTCTCTTAGTTGTGTCTTTGAGCAAGGAAGTCTCTCGCCTGTGTGCTTGAGCAAGGAAGTCTCATACTGTGTGTTTGAGCAACTTGTAATTTGATATTACATTTTAGTGAACTCTCCTTGGAAGTACAAGGGGGACAGGACTACTTCCGGTTTGTGGAAGGAACCTGTATAATTGCTTGTGTTCTCTGTTCTCTCTTTATCTCTTGATTATTCCGCTGCAATCAGAACCTAATCTCCTATCAGACTCTGATCTCATTCAGACTCTGAGTTTAAAGGAATTAGATTCTCACTCTTCAAGAGTTGCGAAAAGAAAACACAATTCAACCCCCCCCCCCCCCTTCTTGTGTTTTTCTCACCTTCAGTTGGTATCAGAGCTCCGGCTCTGTTGTCTTAGCACTTAACCGTGTAACAGAAAAGATCCAGAGAAAAACATGTCTTCCAGTGAACCGTCTTCTTCTGGTGCCACTTCTGGTGCTGCTATACCATATGAATATGGATCCAATAACAGCAGTAGAAAGGCTGATTATGGAAAAATTCCTAAGTTCAATGGTGATCCTAAAGAATTTTCTTGGTGGAAAACCAACTTCTATAGTTATGTCATGGGTCTTGATGAAGAACTCTGGGACATACTTGAAGATGGTGTTGGTGACTTACAACTTGATGACGAAGGTGCTGCCATTGACCGCAAACTTCACACTGCTGCTCAAAAGAAAATCTATAAGAAACATCATATCATCAGAGGGGCTCTTGTCACTGCTATTCCTAAAACGGAATACATGAAGATGAGTGACAAATCTACTGCTAGAGCCATGTTTGCTTCTCTCTGTGCTAACTACGAAGGAAGCAAAAAGGTCAGGGAAGCTAAAGCTCTTCTATTAGTTCATCAATATGAACTATTTAAGATGAAAGAGGATGAAAGTATTGAGCAGATGTACTCAAGATTTCAAACTCTAGTATCTGGTCTTCAGATACTGAAGAAGAGTTACATAGCTTCTGATCATGTTAGCAAGATTTTAAGGAGCTTACCCTCTAGATGGAGACCAAAGGTCACTGCAATTGAGGAGGCTAAAGATTTAAACACTTTAAGTGTTGAAGATCTTGTAAGCTCACTCAAGGTTCATGAGTTAAGTCTCAATGAACATGATTCTGCAAGAAAATCCAAAATCATTGCTTTAAAATCAAAAGGAAGGTCTTCAAAGGCTCTCAAGGTTGAAGAATCTGAAAATGAGTCTTCAGCTTCTGAAAGCTCAGAAGAGGATCCTGATATAGCAAAGGAAATGGCTATGCTTTCAAGCAGAATGCAGTACCTTGCTAAGAAGAACAAGAGATTTCTGAGCAAGAGCAGTGGGAAGGGGTTCAAAAAGGAGGATCAGAAAGGTTGCTTCAACTGCAAGAAAACTGGACATTTTATTGTTGAGTGTCCAGAACTGCAGAAGGAGAAATCCAAGTCAAAAAGGCCAACCTTCAAGTCAAGCAAGTTTAAGAAGCAGATCAAGAAAAGTCTGATGGCCACCTGGGAAGATCTTGATAATGAGTCAGGATCTGAAGATGATGATGCTGATGGTGAAACTAATGTAGCTGTTGGACTAATGGCTATAACCGAATCTGTTGAAGAGACACCTGAGGCAGAATCAAATACAGATTCTGAAAATGAAACAGAGGTATTTTCTGAACTCACAAGATCTGAACTTATAGAATCTGTCAATGAGCTTCTGGGTCATTTTAAAACTAAGACCACTGAGTTGAAGAAAGTCAAACAACAGCTTGATAAGCTGTCAAAAAGACATAATTCAACTCTGTTGGAATTAGAAGATTTAAAAGAAGAAAATAATTCTTTATTGATCAAGAAGTGTAGCTGTAAATACTTAAGTGAGCAAGATGTTGCTCTACAAGAATTTATTGCTACTGGAATTGACAGATCAAGGGTTGCATCCATGATCTATAGCACGTATCAGAACAGAGGACAGGGTCTTGGATTCATTGGAGGAAACTCAAATGAAATGACTCTTAAATCTGGTCCTGATGGAGCCAGAGAGGCGTTGAAAAATCTTTTTGTAAAAGAGTCTGATGAAGTCAACACAGAGACTCATTCAGAACCTACAACTTCTACTTCGAAGATTCTGACTAAGTCAAAACTTCAGAATGTTAAGTTAAAGGGTCTGAAAAACTTTGAACCCAAAGCTTTAAAGTCTCAGACTCTGAAAGATTCAAAGTCTGATAAACAGACTCTGAAAAAGCCAGAGTCTGAAAAACCAAAGTCTAAGTTTCAAAGGAGAGAAACTGTGAAAGGCAAGTTGAAACCTAAACCAAACGGTTCCAACCCTAAGGTTTGGGAGAAAACATTGCCAAGGATTTCAAAATAAAACTTGCGAAAAGAGTTCAATGGTTCTAAGACTAACCAAAAAGGACCCATAAGAATATGGGTACCTAAGTCTGATATTATTGATGCTGCAGGAATGTCTAAAAGGACTAAGAAAGCACAAGGCTTGGTACCTAGACAGTGGGTGCTCGCGTCACATGACGGGAGAAAGGTCTATGTTCCTAACCCTAACCATGAAAGAGGGAGGAACTGTGGGATTTGGAGGAAACCAGACTGGCAAAATCATTGGTTCTGGAACCATTGGTAACTCTCTGATCTCAATCAGTAATGTGTGGTTGGTTGATGGACTTAAACATAACTTACTAAGCATAAGTCAATTATGTGACAGTGGTTATGATGTATTGTTTAATAAGAACAACTGCACAGTGGTTAACAAGGATGATCAGTCCATAGTCTTCAAGGGAAAACGAAGAAACAATGTATACAAGATAAAATTCTCAGAACTGACTGATCAGAAGGTAATGTGCCTTCTGTCAATGGGTGATAAGAAATGGATGTGGCACAGACGTTTGGGACATGCTAACTGGAGATTAATCTCTAAAATTAGCAAGTTACAACTTGTCAAAGGCCTACCAAACATTGACTATCACTCAGATGCTCTTTGCGGAGCATGTCAGAAAGGGAAAATTGTCAAGACTCCCTTCAAGCCGAAAGAAATTGTTTCAACTTCCAGACCCTTGGAGTTACTTCATATTGACTTATTTGGACCAGTTAACACTGCATCCTTATATGGAAGTAAATATGGACTAGTTATTGTTGATGACTACAGCAGATGGTGTTGGGTTAAATTTCTGAAAACTAAAGATGATTCATATTCTGTGTTTAGTAAATTCTGCATCCAAATTCAATCAGAGAAGGAAATGAAAATCTTGAAAGTCAGAAGTGATCATGGAGGAGAATTTGAAAATGAACCGTTTGAGGTTTTCTGTGAAAAACATGGAATTATTCATGAGTTCTCTGCACCTAGAACTCCACAACAAAATGGAGTTGTAGAGAGAAAGAACAGAACCTTGCAAGAGATGGCTAGAACCATGATCCATGAGAACAATCTGGCTAAGCATTTTTGGGCAGAGGCTATAAACACAGCTTGTTATGTTCAGAACAGAATCTATATTAGACCTCTGTTGAACAAAACAGCTTATGAACTCTTTAAAGGAAGAAAACCCAACATATCTTATTTTCATCAGTTCGGATGTACATGTTATGTCCTGAACAACAAAGTCTACCTAAAGAAATTTGATGCCAAAGCTCAAAAGGGAATCTTTTTAGGTTACTCTGAACGTTCTAAGGCATACAGGCTGTATAATTCAGAAACACAATGTGTGGAAGAATCTATGCATGTAAGATTTGATGACAAAGAGCCTGGAATTGAAACTCCAGTGCATGATGAAAGTCATGAAAAATCTCAAGATTCTGATGATAACTCAGAATCTGATCAGATTCCAGAATCTGAAGATACTTCAGAAGCTGAAACAACCCCTGAAGTTCCTTTTGAAGAAGCTTCTGATGAAGCTCAAGATGGTTCTCTGCAAGCTAGTCAATCCAAACAATCTTTCAAATACAAGTCTTCTCATCCAGAAGATCAGATAATTGGCAATAAAGAAAGTCCTATGAGAACTAGATCGCATTTCAGACAAGAAGAGTCTGCTTTAGGATTATTATCTGTTATTGAACCAACTTCTGTTGAAGAAGCTCTTGGAGATGAAGGATGGATTCTGGCAATGCAAGAAGAACTGAATCAATTCAAAAGAAATGAAGTATGGGATCTAGTAGCTAAGCCTAATCACAAGAACATCATTGGAACCAAGTGGGTGTTCAGAAATAAGCTTAGTGAACAAGGAGAAGTAATCAGAAACAAGGCCAGACTTGTTGCACAAGGTTTCAGTCAGCAAGAAGGCATTGATTACACAGAAACTTTTGCTCCAGTTGCAAGATTGGAAGCAATCAGGTTACTTCTTTCCTATGCAGTCAATCACAACATAACTTTGTATCAAATGGATGTTAAGAGTGCATTTCTTAATGGTGTCATTTCTGAAGAAGTATATGTCAAACAACCTCCTGGCTTTGAAGATTTAAAGCATCCAGAGCATGTTTATAAATTAAAGAAATCACTCTATGGCTTGAAACAAGCTCCCAGAGCTTGGTATGAAAGACTGAGTAATTTCTTGATTCAAAACAACTTTGAACGAGGACAAGTTGACACTACTCTATTTAGAAAGACTCTAAAGAAAGACATTCTTGTAGTTCAGATCTATGTTGATGATATTATCTTTGGTTCTACAAATAGTTCACTTTGCAAAGAGTTTTCAAAAGTAATGCAGGATGAATTTGAAATGAGCATGATGGGAGAATTGAAGTTCTTTCTTGGAATTCAAATCAACCAATGCAAAGATGGAGTCTACGTTCATCAGTCCAAGTATACGAAAGAGCTTCTGAAGAAGTTCAATCTTGAGGACTGCAAAGAAATGAATACTCCAATGCATCCAACCTGCACTCTGAGCAAAGAAGATCAAGGAACCAAAGTTGATCAGAAGCTGTATAGAGGTATGATTGGTTCTTTGTTATACCTAACTGCATCCAGACCAGATATTCTGTTCAGTGTATGTTTGTGTGCAAGGTTTCAATCAGATCCTAGAGAGTCTCACTTAACTGCTGTTAAGAGAATCTTTAGATATCTGAAAGGAACTACTAATCTTGGACTTCTTTACAAGAAATCCTCTGACTACAAGCTAGTTGGATTCTGTGATGCTGATTATGCTGGAGACAGGATTGAAAGAAAATCTACAAGTGACAATTGTCAATTCTTGGGAGAGAATCTGATATCCTGGGCTAGCAAGAGGCAAGCAACCATTGCTCTGTCTACAGCAGAAGCAGAATACATCTCAGCTGCTAGTTGTTGTACACAGCTACTCTGGATGAAACATCAGCTTGAGGACTATCGAATAACTGAAAACCATATCCCAATTTATTGTGATAATACAGCAGCTATATGTTTGTCTAAAAATCCAATTCTGCATTCAAGGGCAAAGCATATTGAGATTAAACATCATTTTATAAGAGACTATGTTCAAAAAGGAATTTTAGATATACAATTCATTGATACTGATCATCAATGGGCTGATATATTTACTAAACTCTTATCTGTTGAAAGATTTGATTTCATAAAGAAAAATTTGAACATGTGATATGTCTCTGGGTAATATGCGCCTCTGAAAACAGAATTCAGACTCTGATATCTTTCAGAAGCTATCTGGGAATCAGACTCTCTTTTGGAGATTCTGATGAAAGCTTCTGGTAAAATATTCAGACTCTGGTAAGGAATCTTTAGACTCTCAGAAGTTGTATTAGTGGAAGCGTGACTGTTAAGTTCAGTAACACCTGCCCCACTATGGTGACAGTTACTTTACGGTTTCTCAGTCGTGGCCTATCTGTATTGGGTAAGAACTCAAAAGGGCAATGATTTCATTACGTTACAACAAGTTACCTTCGCCTTGTCCCAATACGTTTACGGCTGCATGCTATATTGTACTTATTGTTTATGTTTGTTTGTCCCCTACTCTTTCCAAACAGCTTTCAAACATTTTCTCTATAAATACATAACACACACAACTCACTTCTCTTTTCACTCTTTGATTTTCTCTTTGAACAAATTTCTTGTTTTTCAATACTTTGCAAAACTTTTTGTTCTCAAAACAAACTCTTAGAAAACCCTAATGGCAAGTGATCTCATCCAATCTGGTGTCATAATCAAGTCCGGAGGTTCTTACATTATCAAACCCAGAACAATGAACATCATCAAGGAGACTCTGGAAATTCAAGTTGAATCTCCAGTTGATTTTGGTTCAATCAGTCGCAATGGAGTTGACGTTGCATCTCATTTCGTAGCACAAGGAATGATGAGATACTTTGGTATGTTGAATGGACCAACATATCAGGAGCTTGTTAGAGATTTTTGGGTCAGGTCAGAAGTCTACGACAAAGCTGAAGCTACTTTGGAAGAAACAGTAGCAATCTCAAACAACCCTAGTCTTGCTGGCAAAAACAGAGACCAAATGGGTTTAAGACCGTACAATGGCCTTGAAATTAGGTCTGCTGTGATGGGAATTCCTATAGTTATCACTGAAGAGGTGGTAGCCAGGGCTTGTCAGATGGAAAGCACTGGTAAATTTCAGTGGAATGTCAACAAGAAGAGTGAATGGGCTGTTGTCTGCAACAAGTTGTTATTTGAAGGGAGACCCTCAAATAAATTGGTGGATATGCATCCTACGCATAGGGTGCTTCTGAAGATTATACTGGATAGTATGCTTCAGAAAGGAGGAGGAACAGACCAATTATCTGTGGATCACAAAGTTCTTCTTTATTTTCTTATCAACAAAATAAAGATCAACTTCCCCAGATATGTGATGCACCACATGTGTAAGGCCATCAAGAAGAGTCAATCAGAATCCAGGAGGCAAGTTCCTTTTGGAAGATTAATATCTGAGATTCTGTATCAAGGAGGTCTTTTGAAGGTCTTATCAGAATCTGGTGTGGTATCAGATATTCATCTAGGAACTGTGACCGGCAGAATCATCAATGGCAAGACTCTACAGTACATGAAGATTGTCAAGAGATTCAATCCCTCTAAGCATGATATGAGAGAATCTTATGTACAATCTGATTTGATGATGGACTTCCCTCCCATATCCAAAGAAGATAATCCTGAAGTTCTTGCTAGATTTGTGGTGGATTACTTCAAGGAGACTGGTAGAATAATCAACTATTCTGCTATTCCTGAGACTGCTGGAGGAGGCCCTCTTAAGGTCAAAGGAAAAAGGACCAAGGAAGTGGTTCTCAAGGAAGAGGAAGAGAAGCAGGAGCCTCTCAAGAAAAAGATCAAATCTTCTGCTCTTCCTGGAGTTTCAATTGGTTCTCCTTCTGCATCTTCTGCACCTTCTGCACTTCGTGAAATTAAGGATGGGAAGAAGCCTAAGAAAGATGAGAAGAAGGCTAAGAAAGCTGATAAGAAAGCAATAATGGGCAAAGCTGACAGAGACTATGACAAGTTAGCTCAAGAAATTGCTGATTTCATTGATTTTGACTCTGAAGGTGAAGAGAGTCAGATCAAGCAGAGAAAGGTGGGAGTGATTCCTGTGGCTAAGGATGTAGCACAGAAGATAGGTACGTCTGTATCTATGATTGAGGATGAACACACTGCTGGCAAGGTTATGGCAGCAGATTTGATTGCTGAAGAGTTGAAGGAAGAGACTGTCAAGGAAGCTGCTAAGTTACTTGCTTCTGCTCTTAAACAGAAGAGTACTTCAGAACCTGCAGAAGCTGAGTTATCAGAAGCTACTGTGTCTGATCATTTTGCCTCTCCAGAAGCTGGCATTGGCACCTCTGGCAACGTGGCATATAGCTCATCTTCTTCTTTGAATCATGAGTCAGAATCAGATTCAGAATCTGACAACAAACCCTTGAGCCAAATTCTTCCATCTCTCAAAAATTCATCTCCCTCACCAATCAAACCCATATCATCCCATAACCCACTTGACCAGGCAGTAGTTGATTATGTTGATTCAACTATGGACAGAGTAATTCAAGACACAATTACAGTTTCTATGAATCTTCCTGCTGACCATCCTGCTCAACCTTCATTCCTCAAACCACTTCAGGTAATTAAACCTTCTGAAAAACCTGAAGCAACCATTCAATCCAATCAAACACCCCCCCAAACTGAAACCATTTGTGTAGACTCTCCAGACACTCTAGATTCACTTGAAAAACATCTAGGAGGAGAACTACCAAAAACCCCTGCAAAATCCAAAACAAAAAAAGCTACTTCATCCATTTCCAAACCAGACCCTGTACTTGTACCTACAGAGAATCTGACCTTAGCTTCTGTTGAACCTTCAGAACCTGTTGTTGAACCAGCTTCTGAAAATCTGGAAAGAGAAGATGTATAGAATTCAAGAAGAAGCTAGACTGGAAAGAGAAGAACATTTGCGAAGAACTGAGGCTCTGGAACAGATGGTAAAGAAACAGCAAGAGGATCTCCAGAAACTGATGGATCATCTTGCCAAACAAAACCAACCTTAGTTTAATTTCGTCTTGTTTATTTTTTTTGTAATTCTTGTTTGCTATCCTCTGAACTTGTTTTTGCTTACAATTTATACAAGTTGTTTTTGATTCTATTTGCATTCAATTTCTTTTTATGCTCTGAATCTTCTATGTTTTCCCTCTGAATCTCTTTCTTCTCTAAAACTTGTTTACACCCTTACCTTAAGTCATTTAAAAAGGGGGAGGAACCATGTTCTGAACTTTTTTTTGTTGATGACAAAAGGGGGAGAAGGGAAAGTATTTATCGGGAAAGTATTTATATCAGGGAGGAAAGAAAACCGTCTTTAATTACAATGCATGTTCTACGTAAAAGTTAAAGGGAAATCTGCGAAAGGTGCTTAGTTAAACTCTGAGCCCTGTTTAAGAATCAATTTTCTATATATTCTGAGTATGAATTTGATTGCGTTTGAAAAACAATTTAATTAACCTGGATAGAACTCAAGATGAGCTTACAAACCTCAACTTAAGAACTATCAAACTCAGGGGGAGTCAGAGTCTTCAAACCTCAGACTCTGAGCTTACAAACCTCAGAACCCTTTAAGTCAACTTGTTAATTAGATTAACAACAATTGACCTTTTAAATACTAATGTTTGTCATCATCAAAAAGGGGGAGATTGTTGGAACAAAGGTGTTCAGCAATACCACGTTTTGAGTTTTGATGATAACAAGGTATTAAAAAGTTGTCAATTGGATATTGCTAATATTTGTTTAAGTATGCAGGATATAAATTAAGATTTGTATCTTAAGAAGCATTCTGTTTGAACAATGTTAAAGAGCAATAAATCCATAGAAGCCTGTTGCTTGTGATTCTGTATCGAAGAGAGTCTGAAGACTGTATCGAAGAGAGTCTGAAGACTGTGTTGAAGAGAGTCTGAAGACTGTATCAGAGTCTGAAGACCATCAGAATCTGAAAACCAAGAGAGTCTGAAGACTGTATCAGAGTCTGAAGACCATCAGAATCTGAAAACCAAGAGAGTCTGAAGATTATCAGAAGCTTAGTGCTACAGTGAGTCTGAAGCCACAAATTTGATAATCTCCTAACAGTGATCTCTACTGCATTGCTATGCACAAACAAACTCTAATGGAGTAACGGCTAGCTTCTAAGTCAACTTGAGCGTGGGAAGCACAAAGACAAAGATTGCAGGCCAGTACAGAGTACGTTGTACGAACTCTGTTTCCACTACTCCACTACCACGTACAGTTTGGCAACTGTGTCTACCGGTATTAATCCTCAAAGGGAATGAAATTCAAATGATGCCATTGAAGGGCTATTACCAAATCAAGCAACAGATCAACCGTCATTGATCAAGCTTCAGAACTCATCCTGATGCGCTGGATGACTCAATGTCTCTTTCCTACGCCTATATAAAGGATAGAAGACTTGGACTCTTGTTGGACTCTTGTTGGACTCTACAACTTAGAAAATCTACATTGCGCTGCTTTCGTATTCAACTGAGTCTTAACAATAGCACATCATAAACTTAGATTCTTACAAACTGAGTATCCTAGAATCTCTAAGTTTCACAGAAAAACAGAGTCTGTCTTTTGTGTAATACAGAGTCTGTCTTTGTTGTAATTGAAACACATTTTGATTGTTGTCAAGTGTTTCAACTCTATTCAATTTTTTGTAATTGTGTAAAAGTCTCTTGCTTTTGTGCTTGAGCAAAGGAAGTCTCTTGGCTGCGTCCTTGAGCAAAGGAAGTCTCTTGGCTGCGTCCTTGAGCATAGGAAGTCTCTTAGTTGTGTCTTTGAGCAAGGAAGTCTCTCGCCTGTGTGCTTGAGCAAGGAAGTCTCATACTGTGTGTTTGAGCAACTTGTAATTTGATATTACATTTTAGTGAACTCTCCTTGGAAGTACAAGGGGGACAGGACTACTTCCGGTTTGTGGAAGGAACCTGTATAATTGCTTGTGTTCTCTGTTCTCTCTTTATCTCTTGATTATTCCGCTGCAATCAGAACCTAATCTCCTATCAGACTCTGATCTCATTCAGACTCTGAGTTTAAAGGAATTAGATTCTCACTCTTCAAGAGTTGCGAAAAGAAAACACAATTCAACCCCCCCTTCTTGTGTTTTTCTCACCTTCAGTATCTTCTCGCTTTATCAGAACCTATTTAAATTCTGAAGCCACAAGAAACAATCAACAAATATAAGTTAGAGAAATTACAACAATGTTCTTGATGTGCCATAAACTAATAAAGAGGGAAAACTTTTTATTTTTCCAGAGAATAAAGAGGGAAAACATGATTAACATAAATTTAAACAAGCTCACAATTAAGTGTGCATATATAAATACCAATGTGAGCAGGAATCAAAAATCATATAATCAAAGATCACATGTTTAACTAGAAAAGTCCATGATTCAGGATGAACACCAGAAAGAAAATCAAATAAGACAAATTTACTCAAAATAACAGAGCCCCTATTTGCTTGACCAGCTTAAACCTCAGCTCAATAATGCTAAAAGCTAAATCATCATAACATTAAAAAGTAACAACCAGTGTTGTTAAATAACAGCTATAACAGCATTATACAACTTAATTGTAGATAAATTTTAACAATCCTCTATATGCGATCGACATTATAGTTAACAAAATAAAATGACCCGAAAATTAAAATCTTCCTCTGAAAACTTTTGGAACTCTTTATCATCATCATCATTAAAAACAAAATAATTGTGATTCATCACAAAGTTACAAAGATTCTTAGAACCCTTCATCATCATCATTATAAGCAAAATAAAGTGGTTATCACAAAGTCTCAAAGATTCTTGGAACCCTTTATCATCAATTCATCATCATCAAAATTGAAGTAGAAATTAATTTTGTTAAAGAAAACAGAAATTAACAGCAAAATTGAAGTTATTATGATCAATTCATAACCATAGAAACATTACAAAACTGTGAATTGAATAATCACTTGATTGAAAAGAAAACCCCCAAATTGGAATTGAATAAAATTAGGGTTAGGGTTTAAGAATTGTGAAAAAGAGAAAATTAGAAAGAGAAAGAGAAACATACAAGTTACAAGCAACGTGGTGTTGATCCTCACGTTGGTGGTGGCCGAGGTTTGAACCCGAACCTTATATATATTAAGCATTGTCTCTACCAACTGAGCTAAGGAACTCATTGTTCTTTGTTTTCTTAATATATAGCTTTCATTTCAAATGATTAATTTTTAATTGTAGACGTCGATTGTTTTTAATCCAACGGTTGTTATTAGGTTTCCAAGTAAATTTAAGTGAAGTGAAGCCAATTTTAAATTTTTAAAATTCTAATTTTGTTAAGAATTTGTAGCCAATGAATAAAAACTTTCAAAAGTGATTGATTACTTTCAAAAAACACATGTAATTTTCTTTTACAAAATAAGTTCATTTAGAGTACTACAGTGCCTAACCTTTTAGGAATATTGACTATGGCTAACTTTCTCAAAAATGATATGATAGTTTTTGAATCTTCAGTGCCATTATACTCATAAGACAAGAAATTTTGTGCATAAAGATTGAGCTTCTTCAAGTTAAACCAGTGTGATATTACCATCAAAGTTTAGCACTTGAAATATCTAATATTATCAAGCATTGTGCAGTTTACCAATTTCAACCTCTCAAGGAAAGGGAATGTTGAAAATAGTTTGAGAAATCACTTGTTTCTCATAGAAGTTATAACATGTATAAATTTTTCAAGTGTTTTTTCACCTACCAAAATCAATTTCGAATGGTGCGTTTGAATCATAAGGGCAATAACATAGTATGTCTAGGGTCAAAGCATCGATAAAAACCTTATCCATGCACGAAACTTCAACACTCTTGAGCCTTTGTAGACCATTAATGCTCAAAGACTTCATCGTCTCATATTAGAGTAGACCTCTTGTTACACCATTAGAGATCAACACTGAACACTACTTATCAAAAAGTGTGTATGTTAACGATCAACTCACTAGTGGGAAGTGGGGACCCATTGTTTCACAACTGTGAAATTAAGGAGAAGGTAATAATTATTTTTGAGAATTTTTTGCCATTTTATTTCCACTTTTAGCAAGTGGGCTCACGCGATTTTTTTGAGTTCAACGAGTTAACTCGCTTTTCATTTGAGTCGACTTATTTGAATATTCGAGTTTAGGAGTTTTCGAGTCTATCACCGAGTTAACTCGAAATTAATATATAAAATTGTGAAAATTGTACTATTTTACGGGTTAACATTCAATTATGAGAACATTGTTTACCATGCTCCTTATCATATTAGGTCTCTATTCTTTCTTGCACGTCAAACGAGGCCCAAGTGTAAATAAATAAAATAAAGCTTATATGTATTTTTGATCCTTAATATATTTTAAATGTTCATTTGGTTCCTTAACCCTAAAACATGTGAATTTTATCGCTTAGCTTATGTTAGTTAACACAACTTAGTCCCCGTTTGGCAAACAACATTTAAAAGAAGCTATTTGAATAAACAAGTACTTTTCTTTAACAAAGAAAAACAAAGTTAAAGGAGCTTATATTAAAGAGTTGAGAGTAATTACTTTACAAAAACTTATTTGGCATTGCATCAAGCATCCCTTTTTGAAACTGACCCGTTTTTATTATTTTATCATTGTTGTTGATTAACTCTTTTGAGAAAATCATGTTTGTTGAGCAATGAGTGTCGTAGCTTGGAACTGTCGTGGGCTTGGGAACCTACGAACTGTTAGAGCTTTGAAAAAGCTTTTAATTGATAAAGAGCCCAGATGTGTGTTCCTCTCAGAGACGAGGAAAAAAGATTTTGAGATGAACAACTTTCGTAATATAAAAGGTTATTCAGGTATGTTG
This sequence comes from Medicago arabica, assembly GCA_946800305.1. NCBI lineage: Eukaryota > Viridiplantae > Streptophyta > Magnoliopsida > Fabales > Fabaceae > Medicago > Medicago arabica. The sequence goes on along the minus strand of OX326970.1, from coordinate 8,009,112 downwards.
GCGATTAGTTGTAGAGGAGAAGGGCAAAGACGGGCAGGGGTCCTTGCTTTTTTTTGGAAGAGGTAGTTAAAGTGGAGGTTGTATCTTATTCTCTTCACCATATTGATGTACTCGTTACAATGGATATCCTAAAGCTCATTCCAAACACAACTTGTGAGCCTATAAACCATTAGCTGTTGTCGATGTCTCTAACAAGTGGCTACTAATGGGAGATTTTAATCTCATATTATTCCAAGAAGAAAAAGAAGGAGGTACTGCAGAATTTAACTCATCAATTTCTTTGTTTCGAGACGCTATCCTCAACAATAATATTATTGATTTAGGATTTGAAGGGAATGTGTTCACATGGAATACTAATCAAGATGGGGAGCATAATATAAAGGTAAGATTAGATAGGATGTTGGCTAGTCATGAGTGGTGTAAGTGTGTAACTTTTTTCCAACGGCTGCAGTTTCTCACTTAACAAGGCATACATCTGATAATGTTTCGTTACTATTAAGGTTGGCTCCTAGAAAACCCAAAAAGAAAGGTAATAGAATCAAGTTACAGAGGTTTGAAGAATGCTGGTTAAGGGATGAAAACGTGCAAGAGGTTGTCAAGAAGGCTTGGGACAACCGGAATACAACTCTGAGTAATAAATAATAAGTTGTGTCGATGACTTGGTATTATGGGGGGGTGAAAGATTTGGTGAGGTTCCCAATCAGATAAAAGTCACTCAGAAAAAATTAGATGAGTTAAATAAGAATTCATGGCAAAAGGGGATAATCTCGGAGATTAGAAGACAAGAGGCTAGAGCACTTTGGTCGAAGCATGGAGACAGAAATACAAAAAATTTCCACCAAAAGGCGTCTCAAAGAAAAACTAGAATTTGGGTGGACATCATTTGTGATGATTATGGTGGCTAGAGTTTTTACAATTTTTTTCCAAAACCTCTTCACTTCTAATAATCCTGGAAGGGTCGACGAGGTAGTGAAAGTTGTCATACATAGAGTATCTAAAGACATGCGGGGAGTTCTTGACAAAGATTTCACAGAGGAGGAAGTGTTCATTGCAGAAAAACAACTAAAATCTCGTGAAGTGACAGGTCCAGATGGCATGCCTACCTTGTTTTATCAAAATTTCTCGAGTATTGTGGGAAGATATGTCATTTCTTTTGTGTTGAATGTGCTCAACAGGGAAGATAGTCCAGGTAGCGTAAATCACACTTATCTTTTGTCTTATTCCTAAGAAAAAAAATCCTAATAAGACGAGTGATGTTCGACCTATATATTTGTGCAATTTTATTTATGAAATCATTTCCAAAACGATTGCAAATAGACTAAAAATTATTCTACCAGATATTATTGGAAAATTTCAAAGTGCGTTTGTGCCTGGTAGATTAATCACTGATAATGCTTTTTTGGCTTTTGAATCCTTTCATTGGATGCGGAAAAAAATGTGGAAGAAAAGGATATGTTGGTCTCAAGTTGGATATGGCAAAAGCATATGATGGTATTGAATGAGAATTTCTTGTTGTTGTGCTGAAGTCCGTGGGGTTTTCCCCAAAAGTGGTAGTCCTTGGTGTTTAAATGCATTTCATCTGTGTCTTTCTCTGTTCTTCTTAACGGGAGTCCTTGTCAAAAAAAATTACCTGAGCGTGGTTTTCGACAAGGTGACCCATTATCACCATATTTGTTTATTATCTATGCAGAGGCCGTGTTCTCTGGTCTTTTGACGAAAGCTCAAGAGGATAAGGTCCTTCATGGAAATAGTATGAGGCGCTGCAAGTATTAGCCACTTATTCTTTGCGGATGGTAGTCTTGTCTTTTGTAGATACTCTCCACAAGATGCGCAAACAATTAATAAAATTCTTGAGCTCTAACTGACTGCTTCCGGTCAACTCATCAATTTGGACAAATCTGAGATGCGTTTTAGTCGAAATGTTCTTGAAGAGAAAAAATTATTGTTCTAAGGAGGGATGCAAATTAAGGTTGCTGAGAATCACTCAGAATATTTGGGTTTACCGGCCTTCGTAGGGAGGTCAAAACAACAAGTATTTAATTTTGTCCAAGAGAAAGTGTGGAAGAAGTTGGAAAGGAAATTTATGTCCTATGCTGCTAGGGAAATGCTAATAAAATCAGTTGTTCAGGCTATTCCTACTTATATCATGAGTTGTTTTAAACTTCCAGATAGCTTGTGTGATCAAATTAAATGAATGATTTGAAAATTTGTTGGGGAGTAAAAAATGGGGAACAGAAGTTGCACTGGATTGCTTGGAACAAGCTTTGCGATGAAAAGAAGGATGGAGGTATGGGATTTCGCAGTCTGAGAGAATTTAATTCAGCTATGTTGGCTAAACAAGGGTGGTGAATTTTCCAAAATGAAGAAAGCCTTCTCAGCACTTGTTTGAAAGGAAGGTATTTTCCAAGAACTTCTTTTCTTTAAGCATCTGTAGGTTACTACCCGAGCTACACATGGAGAAATATCATTCAAGCTAGATAGGAGGTTGTTGATCATGCCGGCATGTGGAGGATATGAGATTGTCATACTATTCATATTTGGGGAGATAATTGGCTTCCTTACCAATATGGACATAAAGTATGGTCTGCAAAACCTCCCAATAATATGGCAATATTTGTGTCGTATTTAATGAATGATGAGAAGGATGGAAGGAATTTGGAGCTTGTGAACAATCTTTTTCTTCTGTTAGAAACCCAACAAATTGCTCATATTCCAATTTTGAGTAACCATGCATAGAGACAAATTTGTATGGTGAATTTACAGTGAAATCAGCATATCGCTTCCTAAATCATTAGATAGTTGTGCAGCAGTCCAACCAATCGTTATTGCCGCAACATAGCAAAGTATGTGTCAAAGTTGTGGAAGATACAAACTGTTTCGAGACATACCCATCTGATTTGGCGTATACTTCATCCTCATCTTCCGATTAAAATGGCTCTTTTTATAAATAAACGAATCAATTGCAGTACACAATGTTGTTTCTGCGATAGTCATATTGAAACCATTGAGCAATTATTCAAGGAATGTGAATGGGCACAATCTGTGTGGTTTGTGTATCCATTTGCGTTAATTTTTCTAGCACTAGTGCTTCTGCTAAATATTTTTGTTGAGTGGCTGGAACACGTTATATTATATGAAGATGTGATGATTATCCAAATGGTAATGGCTATTTGCTATGAAATATGGTGGAGTATAAACAAGATATGCTTTGAAGGAATTAAAATTCCATGTACTGTCGGTTGATGCGACAAGGCTTTAAAAAATGTTCACAATTTCAATAATGCTTATAATGTTGTATTGCAGATCCAGCACCATCCAATCCCGGTACCGACTTCAGATATCAGGTGGTGTACGCCGCAACCGGATGCTATAAATTGAACGTTGGTGCTGCTGGTCCTTCAGATGGCGGAAATTGGGGCCTTGCGGCAATTATAAGAGACATTGAAGGTGTGGTTTTAGCAGCTAGATGTTGGTATGTTGGTGCCAATTTTGACCGAGTCAAATGTTGCCGAAGCTGTAGCTTTAATGAAAGAATAGAGTTTACAAAGGACATGTTGTTTTTACATTTGTGCGTAGAGTCGGATTTTAGTAATGTGATTTCGACGATCAAAGAGAATCAGCCAGCCTCACCCTATTCGGACACCATCATGGAAGATTGCATCGAATTAATTCCCAATTTTAATAGGATTAATTTCTCTCATGTTAGGCGTGTTGTTGATCAAGCCGTTCATTACTTAGCTAAATTTGCTCTTTCTTTCTGTTGTGATTATGTTTGGATTCAAGATACTTCATCTTGTATTTACTCCATTGTGGCTTTTGAGTTATTGCCGACATCAAGTTAATGAGAAGTTTTGTTCTCTTAAAAAGAAAACCTCGTATATATTTTTTCACCGCTTTATCTCAATTATCTTTTATTTGAACTAGCAACAAACCCGTGCTAAGCACGGGCTCGTGCTCCGCACAGGCAAATTCGAAGAGAGACTATGCATCAAAGCGCATTGCAATACTATATAAATTGAAGAAAAAAATTAATGATAAAAGGGTAAATTACTTTGAATTCCCTTAGAATTTTCTTAAATAACACAACCCCTTCTAATTTTCAAACACATCAATCTCCTCTTATTTTATCCATTTCAATAACCTTGTAAATATATAATTTAATTTCAGTTATTTTGCTTGTTTTTATCTGTTTTCTCTTTTCACAATTAAGTTAAATGAGGTTTTTTTTTGGTTTGTTTGTATTTGTTTTCTCTTTTCACAATTAAGTTAAATTCGGTTTTTTTTTTCACAATGGAAAAACAATAACAACATTTGTTTTTACCACCAAATAGAATCAAACATCGGCAATTACATAACAGATCAAAAGAGAATATAGACTTGAGAATTTTTTGATGGATGGACATTGTGGTTGATCAATGAAAAGGAAACAATCTTCGATATATCCGTTTTATTACATTAGAGTTTAAAAATTAAACTACCTTGACTGAGTAACAATGAGTTGAGAAAAATCACCTAACTGAAAAACGGAAAGAAAAGATGGTTGAAAATTAAATGAGTTCATACATGTATGAAGAAGTTAATTGTTCAAAATAAATGAAATTAACAAAGTTTAAACCGTGTTATATTATAAGAGAAGTGCTTGTCAATTTGATAAAAATAAATAAAGGAGATTAGTGTTTAGTTAAAAAAAAATAGAGCGGGTGTTTGTGTTATTTAAGAAGACCTTAAGAGGTTAGTATAATTTTTCATGATAAAATCATTGAAATAGTTGTTATTAAATATTATGAAATGGTAAGCTAAACATAGGTAGAAAAATTTAAAATAGTAAACATTTCATTATTGATAAAGATGTCGTTATGAGTCCCGTGTATGAATTGTACAACAATATTATTTAGTGACTCATTTATGAATTGTGCAACAACATTATTTAGTGACTCATTTATCATGATAAAGATATAATAATTAACAATCTACAACAATAAAAAATAACATTTTATAATATGACACGGTGGCCTGACTTTTTTTATTCTATGTTGTTTCCAAATATGTTGAGATATACAGGTTTCAATGTGTATTGTTTGTCTACACTAGTTCTTCAAGCTCGAAATAACTTTTATACTTGTTGATTTGTTTAGGAAGCTGTTGACACTTGGATTTTGATATCGTGTTGAGAGTCGATCCATTAATTGTTTTTTCGCAGAGGTTTACGTTTCATATTTGTTTTAAACCTAGTTTCACGTCTGTATACGTGTTCGCTTGTTGATTAGTGAATTTTTGTTAGGATAGATTTGAGTCGATCCACTTGATCTGATTTATTATGTTGTATCCCCATTTTTTTTTTGTACATAAGTCAGGTCTAATGTCCTCAGACTCTTTATCTATTATTTTATTTAATATAATTTTTCTTTTGACTAAAAAAAAATAAAGAAAAAACAAAGGAAAATTAATTTTAGAAAAGAAGCAATCTTGAAAATGTGCAATATTTTGAAAAGTATGTATATTTCTTGTAAAAAATATTTTGTAAACTTTTTTAACTCTTTAGATATTTTGTAAAGTCCGTCAAAAAAGATATTTTAAAGTTGAATTATAGGAAAATTTGTTTTGGTTGGTATTAAGATTAAGTTTGTTTGTTCTTTAAAAAAAAGATTAAGTTAGCGTGTTTTATCGAGTGAGTTTGTTTTAATTTGATTTTAGGAGAGAAAATTAGAGGGAAGTTGAAGCAAAAGACGCATAAATGTATAATTTTGATGAAGTGTCAAAAAATTAAGAAGGCGTGAGATTTTATTTTTGGTAGACATTAAGTTTCATGATTAAAGAATTAGAGAATAGAAGATTGTAATTTTTTTACCTCTTTAAACATTTAGAAGTTGAATCATAGAAAAATTTGTTTTGATTGAGATTAAGATTAAGTTTGTTTGTTCTTTAAAAAAAGATTAAGTTAATGTATTTTATCAACTGAGTTTGTTTTAATTTGTTTTTAGAAGAGAAATTATAGGCGAAAGTTGAAGCAAAAAACGCAAAAGGATATAATTTTGATGACGTGTCAAAAAAATTAAAAAGGGATAAGATTGTATTCTAAGTTTCATATTTAGATAATAGATTTATTTATTCCTTCCTTTTTTTTTCTCCCTGTTTTTAAATATTCCTTCATCTTCTTCCAGAAGTCACAGCGTCCTTCATTTTGTTTTTTATGAATAAAACGTCCTTCTTCATGTAATACTATATATTGGCGTGGCATTTACGATGAAGAATTATACAATCATTAATCCTTAGGGTTTACCATACAATGTTTGCAAAAAATAATAAATGGCAACAAGGTATGTATATTATTTTGGTTAATCGTATGTAAAAAAGTTTCAAATCAAAGCGCAGTAAATCATTTTTTTTTTTTGTATAGGAGATGGTAATTTTGGTGCACGCACAAAAGTTAGACAACCATTATTGTTTGTCCAAAACTTTCTGTCGACGACTATGTCTCTGTTGGACAACCATTCTTGTTTATTCAAAAGCCTTCTTTCGACCATGTCTCTGTTTACGATGATGCAACACTTTGTTCTACTTAACAAGAAATGTTCGACAGAAGAAAACCTTATTAGAAGGGGCATAAACTCAGGCAAACCTTACGCTTAGTATATTACTTGATTTTGATGGATTTTATTAGATATGTTGCATTAGAAGTAACATATTTTGAACTTTTATCAAGCACGTTAATTTTTATTTATCTCGTTAAAATATCAGATGATTCTTTTTATTAATGTCAAATTTTATATATATGATCTACGTTATAATATCTTTCACCCTAATTGTCGATTTTATGATGCGGTAAAGAGTTATCAAAGATGTCATATTTTTTTTAGAGGAGAGGTGTCATATTATTAAGTTTAACATCTTAATGTCAATTGATTATGTCTTATATATATAATATTATCATTATGTCACATTTTCTATATCCGTTTCTACATGTGTGTATTTAAGTTATTAGAAATTAAAACATTTGACTATTTTAAAGAACAATTTATTAATTTAAAATGTTTAAAGAGTGTTTTGGAGACACTCGATATCAAAACCCTATATAAAATATTTGAGCCAATTTTAATGTGTTGATATGTAAATAGACATATATGTAAAATTATTTTATTCTCATTGTACATATATTGATTAAACTATTTTCTAAATGTTTCATTCATTTCAAATAATTTACAAAGAAAATAAAACACAATTTTATTAGAATTTTTTTAATAAAGAGACAACTTTTAGCTTAAATTTTTTTTTTGGAGTTAGAAAAAAATTGCTTTTACCAAACGACTTTAACTTTATTTAAAATGTTCTTATTTTTAATTTTAATTTAATAAGAGCTTTTAACCCTAAATAAGTTGGGCAAAATGCATCGTTGGTCCCTCGACTTTATTCTTGTGAATATAACAATTAGCGGTGGCCTTGAGCATGACACCGAAACGGGTGATCGTCTAAGATCCATATATAAATATGCACTATATATATATAGGGGCATATAAAATGAGAATGCTAAATTTATGTGAGAATTATGAAAATAAATCTCAACCATTAGATGAAATTGTACACTTGAGATTAGAATTCAAAAAATTTAGAAGTCACGTGATTCTTTCCTCTTTCGATTTTTCTCGCTTCTCCTTCGTTTTGTTCATCTCTCACCCCACTACTTACACAATCAATTTGATGATTTCATTTAAGTAATTTTTAACTCATGGTGTAAAAGTTCTTATCCTTACATAATTATGTATATTAATTCAAAACAATTAAAATAAAATAAAAAATGGATCTCTTATTTGTTGTTGAACAAATGTAGAGAAATGAAGTAATTTTTGCAGTTCAACGAATACACGTCATAATCTCAATCAAAATCGGAGGAGAAGCAAAAACGACAGTGTGAAGTGGCGATCAGAAATTTCGGAGACTCATATTGATGGTTAGATTACGACGTCGTGAGGTTCAAATTAAACACCAAATATAACCCCTTATCAAATTAAATACGATTCTTTTTCAATTCTTAATCAACAATGAACCTGTTGCAAGCCGGCAACAACAACGACCATGTTTTACGTACTTACGCCGGCAACCCTTGTGGTCAAGCCGAGAGGGACACATAAGTTGTGGAAGGATAGGGGAAAGCGACCTTGTGCTAACGCCAGCAACTTGTGATCACACCGGCGAACGACGAAGACAAGACTCAAGAGGGAATTGATTAGTAGCTACAGTTATAGTCGATGGCAACAAGTGGCAACGACTGAGAGATGAAACGGAGAAGTCAGAGATGTAAGTTAAGAAAGAGAGACAGAAAGAAAAAACATCACGTGAACTCATTAAAGAGGTGTCTTAATCTAAGTCATTCATTTAGATCTAAGGACTAGTAATCATTCTCACATAAACATAGCATTCTTAATTGATATGATATATATATATATATATATATATATATATATATATATATATATATATATATATATAAGTTTTGCTTGAAGCCACGCATGAAGGTGTCTTATAGCAACTCACACCTCAAGGTGTGATTTCCACGTTTTAGTTATAACTTTGCTAAAAGACACCTTTATAAAAGGTGTCTTCTAGCAAAACCCTATATATATCCCTAAAAAAAATTATTCCCTCAATATATATATATATATATATATATATATATATATATGGAAATGCTAACTTGTGCCCTTGGGGCATAAGTTAAAAAGTTAAATGTAGAAGTTTTTTATTGGAAATTGTGCATTCAATGTCTTAAAAGTTTCAAAAGTTGACTTTTCAACGTAAAACTTACTTTTAAATTCTATTTTAAGCTTCTTAATTTGTGCCCTTAGGGCACAACTTAACATCAAATATTTTATAACTACATTCATAAATAGGTAGACAGATAACAAGTTTTGTTACTCATATGTTTTCTTTTTTACAAGATTGTTACGGTAAGTTCATAAAAGTATAAAAAGAAATGAAGAAAATACAAAAGAATAGATGAAAATAAATTAGAAACCAAATAAATAATTAGTGTTGTTTATGTTTATAATCTCATTTTAAAGCGGTAAATAATGTAATTTACAACGGTTCCATAAAATAATAAGACATTGCAAAATATTATGAGATTTTTAATATAAAAATATAATTATTTGATAGATAATATATTCATAACTTTAATAGGTAAATGTCATAGGGTGTTCAAATTTAAAGTCATTTTCTATTTCCAACATTTATAATATTTATTCTCATATATATACATAACTGAGAGAGTCATATTTAATATATGAAGAACGAAAGAAATATGTATTCTTAAGAAGATATATCAATTATTTTTGCATATTGTTAGTTTGAGATTTAAATGCATGACTTCAATTTTCATATTCAATATATGAATAATGAACGAAATATGTATTATTTTCAAGATATATTAATGGTTCATGCATATAGTTGGTGGTGTTGTGAGCAATTGAAATTCATGACTCCAAAAGTAATGTTTAATTCATGAAAATGATAGGATGCCCATTACATGTGATTTATCTAATATTAATAATTGATTTTTTAATTTAATATTAATAGTATATTAAATTTGATTTTATCTTTTCATTAATTAATAAAATATACATTCATCGAGGTTCGATAAGTTTATAAAGATTTAAACAAATAGTGAATCAATTGACAACAATATTAAATGTTACAATTACTAATTTCTTAGTTTAATTAATGTTTTTTTAATTTGTAGTTCACTCCATACCAGGAAGAAGAATAAATTTAATAGGTCTCCTACGGTGCATCACTTTTTAGAGCCGTTGGATTGATTAAGCACACAATAAATTAAGCACACTATATTATTTTTCATTTGCTTGTCTTCCTCTTATATTTCTCTCGTGCAATCTCACCCTTCTTCAACTCTTTGCTTCTTCCTTATAAAATCAATGCTTTTAAGTGCAATTTTTCAGCCATATAGATCAAATAAATTCAAACATTCATTTTAACTCATTTTAATTTAAGTGCAAATTTATCGGAAAATCCAATAAATTCTCATTCATTCATATTAATTAAAGATAAAAAGAACAACAATTGATATTCAATGAAGAAAACAAGTAAAGTTATGTCCTCTAGTCTTTAGCTCATCACCATCAATGTTCAAACTTTCATATTCATTAATTAAAGATGAAAGAACAAATCTGCAAAGAACAATACATATTCAACCAAGAACACATCCAAAAAATATCAAATCTTTCAACCATCAATACTACATGAAACACAGAATCATGACCCAATAAAAAAAACACAGCCCCTTCAAAGAGTTTCAAGGAAACTATCATAGACTCACACCCCTTCATCTTGTTCCAATTTGTAGTTATAAGTTTATTTAACAAAAAATAAATAAATTGAAATCGAATGATTAAGTTTATGGGAATTTTCAAATAAAAAGCAAATAAATTGACTCATTTTTATTAATAGAAAAACAAATAAATTGAAATAGAATGATTCAATTGGCCCAAAATTTAATTTTAGATTTTTTTTACTGCAACGTAGAAGTGGATCTGGGTACACGAGGAGCAATCTGGGTTTATTTAGCAAAATATAATCATGAGGAACAACACAAATACATGAGGGTGTTCCTCTGTTGCTGCAAATTAGGTTGTTTGGTGAGAGAGAAAGAAGGATCCGAGTGGAGAGGAGAAAGAATAGGAAAGTGAGGATTAAATAAAAAATTATTCCATGTTATAAGTGTATGATAAGAACCATAGAGCTACACTATCTAACGGCTAATATAGTTTCCTTTCACTTGCTCACGGTGAGTGACCTATCAAGCTCTCCCACCCTAGAATGAGCCTCAGTTTGGAGACAAAATTCATTCAATTTGTATTGCATACTCAATAAAAAGGTGGGGATGTTTTGTTTCTGCCAATGCGATATTAAATTTTAAAAGTTGGCAGGTTTAGCCCAACAACTACCTCATCCTATGGTCTTTAAAAAAAAAAAACTACCTTTATATCAACAAAATTTGTACCCGGTTACTCGTCCATATCCACCTCAATTTCAAGGGTTTTCTTAGTTTTGACTGGATTTGGGCATGTGTTTGAGTTTTTTCCGATTTCAAAATGCAGGTACGTGATATGAAATATATATATATATATATATATATATATATATATATATATATATATATATGAGGAGGGATATATTGACTCCAAAAGTAAGTTCAAAGAGTTACTCTCCACATCTCCATCCTTCATTTCAATTTGATTTATTGGACAAGATTTTAGTCTTATCAATTATCATGTGACCTCATTTTCCTTAACTATTCTCACAATATTTATGGTTCTTTTTCTTTCTTTTTTTGCAATAATTTACGGTTTCCTTTTATTACTCAATATTCATGTTTGAATATTTTGTGTGCTGATTTTATTTTGTTGCAAATCTGGTGATCATAGAATATTATTAAAGAATATATGGTACCACTACAACAACAAAAAAAAGGAATATATGGTACGAATTGATATAATTATTTTTTCAAAGGGATTTATGAATCAACATATGACGCTCTAAGGTTGAAAATCCTCAACGGGTGGCTGATTTTCGTCTGATATCTTTGGTCAATAGTGTTTATAAAATTCTTTCCAAAATGTTGGCCAATCGTTTGAGAATGGTGGTGGGAAATGTTGCGGCTGCCTCTCAGTCTGCTTTTATCAAGGGTAGACAAATCCTGGATGGGATTTTGATAGCAAACGAATTAGTTGATGATGCGAAGTGTGAAAAGAAAGATTTACTTCTATTTAAGGTGGATTTTGAGAAAGCATATGACTCAGTTGATTGGGGTTACCTAGAGGAGGTGATGGTCAAAATGAATTTTCCACGTTTGTGGCGCTCTTGGATTATGGAATGTGTTTCAAAGGCAATGACATCAGTGTTAGTTAATGGATGCCCGACTGACGAGTTTAAGCTTGAGAGAGGTCTCCGTCAAGGGGATCCTCTTTCCCCATTCTTGTTTCTGTTAGCTGCGGAATGACTTAATGCGATGATGACAGCAGTGGTTACAAATGGTTTGTTTGAGCCATATAGTGTTGGGGCGCAGGAGACTGTGTTGGTGTCTCACCTTCAGTTAGCAGACGACACTTTACTGATCGTGGGCTAATGTTCGGGACATGAAGGCTGTCCTGGTGTTATTTGAAGTTGTCTCATGGTTGAAAGTTAATTTTCACAAAAGCATGTTATTTGGAGTGAATGTTAATGATTCTTGGCTTCATGAGACGGTTGTGGTAATGTATTGCAAACATGGCCGGATCCCTTTTCTCTATTTGGGGCTGCCCATTGGTGGAGACCCTCGGAAGATTCAATTTTGGTATCCGTTGGTTGATAGGATACATAGGCGGTTATCAGGGTGTAAATGCAAAAATTTATCTTTGGGTGGTCGGTTGGTTTTGCTTAAGTCCATACTATTGTCCATTCCGGCTTATTTCCTTTCTTTCTTCAAAGCTCCCTCAGGTATTATTTCTACCCTTGACTCTATTTTTTTTATTTTTTTTTGGGGAGGTGCTGAGGATTTTAGGAAACTTTCTTGGATTAAATGGGACACTATTTGTTTGAAAAAGGAGAATGGAGGTTTGAGGGTGAAAAGGCTGCAGGAGTTTAATATTTCTTTAATGGGGAAATGAGTGTGGAGGGTGTTGGAGGAGAGGGAAAGTTTGTGGAATGTTGTGTTGCGAGTAAAGTATGGGGAGGTTGGAGGGAAATTCAGTTTAGTGAGGGTGTCGGGTCGATTTGGTAGCGTCACTTAAACCAAATTCGATCTGGTGTGGGTGTGGCGGATGCTAGGTGGTTGGTTGATAACATTGTTAGGAAGGTAGGAGATGGGAGCACGCACCACCATGTTTTGGGAGGATCCATGGCTGCTTGATATTCCATTAGCGGTGTATTTTTCTAGACTTTTTAACTTGTCGGAAACAAAAGAGGCCACAATCAGGGAGATGGTTTTGTTAGGGTGGGGGGTGGATGGGAGAGCGTGGAGGTGGAGGAGAAGATTATTTGCGTGGGAGGATGAGTTGGTGGGGGAGTGTATGGAGCGGTTGGCTAATGTTGTTTTGCAGGTAGACATGTCAGATAGGTGGGTGTGGAGACTTCACACAACCCAAAGTTATACGGTGCATTCAGCTTACTCTTATTTAACAACAGTGGACAACAACATCACTGAAGATTTCAAACAATTTTTATGGCTTAAGGCGGTCCTGTTAAAGGTTAACATTTTTGTTTGGCGTCTCTTTCTGAATAGACTTGCTACAAAGGACAACTTGTGTAAAAGGAATGTCCTCGAGGCTACAAATGCATCTTGTGCGGCCTTGTGTGGTAAGGAGGAGGAAATAGATCCTTTGTTTTTTCAATGTGACCATTATGGTCGGTTATGGCTCTTGATATCTCATTGGCTTGGTATTGTTACGGGTTTACATGGAAATTTAAATACTCATGCTAATCAATTTTGTGCTCTTGGTGGCTTCTCAAAGAATTCTATGACAGCTTTTACTATTATTTGGATATCGGTCTTATATGTAATATGGAAAGATCGCAACAGGAGAATTTTCCAAAATCATTTTGATCATCTTGAAGCTCTTATTGAAAGGGTTAAAATTCAAACGTATTGGTGGTTGAAAGCAAACTTCATAACGTTCACTTTTGACTATCCCCTTTGGAGACAAATCTCTTTATGTTGTATACAGTCTATTATGTAAGGTCTGTTTTTTGCTTTATGGCTGGTAATAGTCTTACTGTATTGTAATTAACACTTTTCAGATCCCTTCGATCCACCTTGTGCTTGAGGGTGATTGTTTCTTTAATATATTTCTCTTAGTTTCTAAAAAAAAATATGACGCTATCCTATGATTTCATAAGCTTTCACAAAGAGCACTTTTAACAATTGCAAACATGAAAAATATACAAATATCATTCAAGATCTCAAAAAATAAAAAATTAACTCAATCCAAACGATTACCTTTTCTTTTAATATTTTGCAAAACGAAACAAAATGTAACAAAAAAAAATTCAAAAAGAAAAATCAAAGCACTACCACATTGTAGTACCAGGAAGAACAATTGTGATTTTTTTACTAGTAATTAATTGTGTTTGTGAACATAAATATCAATTGAGCGAAGAAAAGGAAACAATAGATATGGTGAAAATGGTCGAGAAAGATGAGGTCACATGATAATTGATAAGACTAAAATTTTGCCCATTAAATCAAATTGAAATGAAGGGTGGAGATGTGGAGTAGCTATTTAAACTTACTCTTAGAGTCAATATATCTTCCCCCCCCCCCCCCCCCCCTCTCTCTCTCTCATATATATATATATATATACCCGAATCCATACCCAAACTTGTCTCGAATGCATAAAATTACTTTATTATTCATTGAGATTTGTCATGTTATAAAAACGGCCATTAAAAGTTAAAAGAACAACCAAATTATTTGCTCAAAGAAAATGTTAAAGTGAACATATTACTGAATATTGTATTATAACATTGCCCTTGGTACTAGATAAAACTTCTTTTTTATTAAAAAAATGATTCACTATGGGATGAGGCTGCGATAACAAATCCGTCGGGGACATGAATGAGATTCAATTTTTCATCCTCATTTGGTATGATTAATGTAACAGGTAAATACATGTAAGTAATGAAGACGGGAAAGGTAAAACGCATCCCCGCTTTATCCTATTGCTATGCATAGCAAGCTCCCTCACCAAATGCCAATTGACAATGCTAAAATCGCAGTAACATCATAATTTTAAATAATTGCAAAGTAATTTTACTAAAATATTTTTAATATCATGTTAAAAAAACATGTTTAATATTGCAATGTGTCACCATAATTCCGGCCATCGTTTTAGTGTTTTACGTTACACTTGACCCTTGTTCCACTCTTCAAAAGAATCCACTAACAAAAATGTTAAAAGCCCTTGAAAATCTACTGTGAGTTTGATAAATTTATTTTTCCAAAAGTTCAAAAAATGAGACATTCCACTTACAGGTTTCTTGCATGACATTTTCTCATGAAAATTGCTCTTTTCACTCTTAAAATTACTCTTTTTTCAACTGTTAATGGTCCAACGGAGTTTACTGTTGCTAACATTTTTTAAAAGTTGATTAAATTGATTTAAAAAGTGAGTAGCCGCCGTTGGACAAACAAAAATCGAAAAAAACAATTTGAAAATTGAAAAGAACAGTTGTGTCTTTCCTGGTTGTGAATCTAGTAAGAGCCACCAAACCAATCCACTTTGGTTCCTACTTTATCGGCATGGAAACTTTTTTAATTGTTTCATTAAATCAACATCTTTGGACCTACATTACTTGGAGCTATACAAGTATTTCACAAGTTTGAACTCAAGATTATTTTCTCACTGTCGACTTAGCTAGTAGTAAATTAGTCCTACATTATCGGTATTGAATGACTTCAATTTGTGAAATCATCATCCTTGGACCTACTTATTTGGATGAACAAGTTATCATGCCATTATAAACGCTCCTTCATCTAACAAGTTACATCACACTACTTGTTATCATTTATTGGTGGTCCACCACACATAAACAATTCGAATCTCATATATCAAAGTGGTCCATAACGTATTTTCAATGTTTGATTTTGGTACCTTAGCTTTAAAATTGATGAATTTGATAATTTTAGTTTCTTATATAATTTAATGGATCAAATTGATAAAGTTTAGAAATTAAACTAACATTGAAAATGAGCTAGAGAATCAAAGAAGTATTTAAGCTACATAGAGTACATATTTTTGCTAAATATTAATAAATAACTATATTTATCATCATGAGATCTTATACATATATGTTGGCAATTTTGCATAATACAAAATGAATCAATTCAAAACCATCATATAAAGTATTATAATAATAATTAAAGTAAAATATGTTTTTATTTCTCTGCCTATATTTATTTTACTTGTTTAAATTTCATTAAACAATTGCTATTGGACCCAAATTTACATTTGATTCTTTTAGGGCTTCAAATCTTGGTTCCTTAGCATGAAATTTCAAAGCAGCATAGATCTTCATGTACTCTTCAAAGACAAATTTTGGATACACATTGTTTTTGTCCTCTGTCTGTTTTTCCAACAATTCTGGAGCAGGGTAGATTACAGCATCACTCCCAGGGTTGTAGAATGATGCTATGGACATTCTTGTTCCATTTGTTTGTGCTATCACACGGTGTTCCACACTCTTGTACTTGCCATTTGTTATTACCTGTTTGTACAAAATAGTGTCATATAAAGTGTCCAGTTTTTTGCACATGAGAGATAAATGCTAAAAATAGTAACCGTATCCTCAGATGAATTTTCATATTAGTGCCTAATATTTTTTGTCAGATTAGTATATGACTTATGTCAAATCTTGTGGATCCTTCGCAGCGGCAAATTGAATTACCTGCGGTCAAATTTTGTACACATCAACGTATTCATAAAACCAGTGGTTGATGAATCAAGATTGGACGGTCTAGATTTGAATTACTTGAATTTTATTTTAAATAAAAAAATACCAATTTTAAAATTGGATCTTTGATCCAATACCACCGTTATTTTGACTGCGTAAATGTGTTATTTTTTATTTTTTTTGCAAGCTACAACATGGGGAAGAGGATTCAAATTCGTTAATATAATCAGGGTTTAGATCTTTTAATGCGAGTAAAGTGTAAAATGAGAAAATCAAGGGTTGTTAAACAATTTTTTTTTTTTGTTAAGTTTGAGAATTGAAATGAGAGTTGACTTGGCAAAGGAAACAAATTTACCTCAAGTTGGTCACCAAGGTTGACAACGATGGAGTGGCGCATTGGGGGAACATCAACCCACTGGCCATCTTTGAGCAACTGTAGGCCACTGACCTTGTCATCCTGGAAGAGAAGGATGATTCCTCCGGCATCGGTGTGAGCACGAAGACCCTTCACCAGCTCTGGATTAGGGCATTGAGGGTAGTTGGCTACCTTGGTGCCAAAAGTTGGTCCTCTTGATCCATAGAATGCCTTTTTGAGGTAACCTTTCTCTAGTCCAAGATTCTCACATAACAAATCCAAAAGCTCTTCTGCTAGTTTCTCTAATCTCAAAGAAAATTCCTTCATCACTTTCCTGAACCACACCGTAAGAAATTTAGAATCATAATAATAAAAAAAGATACATATGTTTCTACACAATCATATATGGAGCAATATGCTCAAATTTAGAAACGTGACAATTTTATTTTTTTATGTTATGTAATGTGTTATATATGTCATATTAATGTTTGTTTTGTGTAACCTGTATTCATCACTGAGATCAGGTATCTCTGAAATGTTTGATTCAGGAAGGTGTCGAACATGGAAGGTGCTTTCCCAATCCATATCTTTGACCTCAGTTTGGACAGCATCTAGGCCTTTGATTGATATGTGTTCCTTAAACCTCTCCTCCATGCATTTCCTATAGTGCTCTTTGGTCAACTTCTCCAATGTGTCCATAAGGTCATGGGGTATACCATGATTCACCAGCTATAGAGTTTTGAAATCAAACAAGAAGAAAAGTTATACCAAGAAAGTAACATTATCTAACAAATTAAAAAAAATAAAAATTAAGGGCAATGTATTGTAGAAAATAAAGTTGTAGTAAAAAGAATTATTGTGTTTGTGTGTGTTCTTGTACCTCAAAGAATCCCCAATTCTCACAAGCATCCTTAATTTTCTCCATGGTATCTTTTCTTTCAACACCATTGAGTCTCTCTAAGCTAATAATTGGGAAGTTCATCATCATCTTTTAAACTCAAAGTAACTCTCTTTATAATTTCTATCTTTCTCTTAATCTTTTTCTTTATGCATGTTAAGAGTTTGGCAGCATGGTATTTATAGACCTATAGATGAGGACCAACCAATAAAAAAATAAACTTTGTTTAATATTTGCATGAATTTATTTTAATTACCTACTTTAAACAACCTTCTTTTTATCTTACTTTTAATACAAATAACAAATCACAGCCATGAATTCTTTTGGTTACGTAATTGAATTGTCTATCCACTTGGTGCAAGTTTTGGACCCACTTGGTGGCTGATTTATTTTCTTCTCTTGAAAATTTGACCAAAGCAGTAGAAGCTGCCAGCTCCATCTATCAATTCTCAAATTAACTTTTCTATAGTGAGTTGTGACTTTTATTTTGGGGTCATATGATATAAAGGTTACTTCTAGGAAGGAACATAGCAACTCTATGCACTTCCAATATATATTTTTTTTGACTTGGCACTTCCAAGATAATAGCATCCGTGCATTGGAGAAAATATGGGACATATAATTTCTGTTTTGTCTGTTCTAAATTACTCACATGCTTCCTTGTACGGAATGTCTTGAGCTTCTAAAGAATTGGTGAGAAATGGAATGCTCATTAATGGTATCTTGATATGGTATATGCATATTCAATTTGATTAATATTTAAGCTAGATTTGGAATTACTTAATTGGTTAAAACTTCTAAAAATAAAGTTTATATATATATATATATATATATATATATATATATATATATATTCCATTTTAGTTAGTCAAGGAAAATGATTATTTATGGTGCATAATAATAATAACAATGAGGATAAAGTTTAGGTCTTCGTTCTAATGATGTTGTTTGTGTTTCTTATCCGAGTTGCACATGTGAAGTATTTGTTTAGCATATGAAATTAAAATATACAAAACACCGAATCTAAATATCTTTCTCCACATGATGTATTAACACCATAAGAACGAAGATTTATTAAGTTTTGTAACATAAATATGTTTTGCTCATTGGTTGTGCAAGTGAAGCTTATTAGTCATTGTATGTAAGGGGATCATTTTGCGTTAATGAGCCAGCAAAATATGTTTAGATGAGGTAATTAAAAGTCGGGTCTCGCTAACCATTGCTCTTAGGGCAATGGTTAAGGAATCAAAAAAGAAAATAATTGTGAAATTTCATGTAGTAAAAACTGCTTTTTACTATTTCAACAAATTGAATACACAATTTCCAAGATAAAGTTACTACTTTAAATTTCTTATCAAGTGCCCTTAGGGTAATGGTTAACATTTCCCTTAAAATTTTCAGGAAAATTTGAATTTTGGGTCATTCAAATGCATCATTAATTTTCTTTATCTTTATTTTTTGGGGTGGAGTAGTAAAAAAAATTCATTTTTTAAATTATTCGGGTTATTCTTTTTTATAAATTTTTAAAAATTTAGGTTAAAGGTGGTGCACACTTGATAGAAAGAAGAAAAGAAAAATAAAAAGAAGACATCCTCTTTCTAATCATGTGTTTATCAAACAAACCATATGATATATATATATATATATATATATATATATATATATATATATATATATATATATATTGTGACTATCATATCAAATGATTATACAATTCTTTATCGTACCATGTATCTATCATATCCTACACTTCAAACAACACTAGTTACTTAGACTTTAAATTGTTAGTTACCTAAGAATTGATCTAAAAACAATATATACACGAACTTAAAAATGGTAAATTCTTAGGTATCTTGGTTTAGTTTGACTATCTTGTAAATATAATTCATTCACAAATTAAATTAAATTTAAAATAAATTAATATAAAAATACGACAGATAGTTGGCATCTCAACTAGTTTGAGTTAAAAGTTAAATTAATTAGTGTCGTTGGTTTCAAACCCAAACAAAAAGTAAATATTAATGTAATATCTCACTCGTTAGTTTCACGAAGTTTTTATCTGATAACGAAGATTATACGTGCTTAAGACAAGGGGTATTCTTCATAATCTAGAGAATTGCTTGAGTTAGGGTTTTGGTGTAGAAGCTTTGAAAACTTGGAGTCAATCTCAAAATCAATAGGTGAGTTCTTAGCTAGAACATACCTTTGGGTTTGTGTGAACTTGTGTGATAATTTATGTTATGCAACTTTCATGAACTAGGAATGTAGTAACCCTTCGTGCCATTAATTTTCAAAAACGTGTTGATGTTGCCATGCATTTCAATTCCTATTGTTTTTTATGTGTTCTGGATGCATAAGGTACCTTAGGATGCTTGAAATTGAGGTTTTTTTATGCCAAACACGAATTCTGCATTTCTGGAATTGAAGAAAGACGTCATAAGCGAGAAACTCTCTTAAAGCGTGTAAACTCCAGCAGCCACACGCTTATGGCGAGTTGGGGGCGAGTTTGACAGCTTTTTCAAAAGTTGTCAGCTCATTCCTAAGTCCCGCAGTGGTCGTTCAAGGCCGTTCTTGCAGTCTTTTATAACTTATAAACCCCTCAATGGCAAGTGTCTAATGTACATTAATACTTAATGTTTTATCAAGAGAAATGCATGATTCACATCAACATCGTTCGATAATGTATGGTACACGAGAGTATATGATACGAACTATGTCGGGTAGTAACCTAATCTCTAAGTATGGGGAAAAACCATAGAGCCTCGACTTAGATGGTCGAGAATTTCATATGATAACATGTCGTCAAGGCATATTAGGTTTATGAACGCATAAGACTATAATAAGAATATGTCATGTCTTTTGTTATCCACGCTAGGGGGATACAAGAGGTTCATATTAGGGGAACGGGATACGCTCCGCAAGGTAGGCCCGCACGACATTAAGAGGAGTTCGATGTCAACCTTAGATAGGATTTCATCGATCATGGTATGGGATTGTACTCGGGGTTACTCCATCCGGTTACACTCCGTAAAACGAACTTGGATAGCTATGTGTATGTTACACCATAACTTTTGATATTATGACATGATATGACTATGCTTATGATATGATATGCACCGTGTACAAGAATACGTAGAAATTATAACGATCTTAATATGCACCGATCGTTTAGGTATGCAAGATTTCACACACGTATAATCAACCGAACGGTTGTATTGTAGACACATGGTAACTATAGGTTTCCCCGAGGTTACTTACAGCCTAGGATTAGGTAGAACTCACTGAGACATTATGTCTCATCCCAATCCTTTCATGTTGTTCAGGTTCACAGGTGGTACGTGGCAAAGGTAAGGAGAAGACTACGGATTGATTGTGCTGTTGTTGGATTTTGTATTTATGTCCTTTAGTGTTTCATTATAGGGTTAAATATGTTTTTAGTCCCTACAAAATCACAAGTTTTCAAGTTTAGTCCCTATAAAATTTTAATGGTAATTTTGGTCCTCTATAATATGGTAATTTGTAAGAACAATCCCTATTTTGAAAACTTTTTACAAAAAATGGGCACTTTTAGTCCTCCAAATTAGTCCCTATAAAATGCAAATAGGGACTAAAAGTGAATAAATTTTATGTAGGAATTAAACTTGAAAACTTGTCATTTTTATAGGGACTGAAAACATATTTAACCTTTTGTTCTATGTTGTGTAATCGTTGTAATGAACATTTTGGATATTGTTTCATTCAGTCGATTATGTATAACTTTTGTAACATAAGACTTTATATGACTTTATACTTTGATCTCAACTCGAAGTTACTTTCTATATTGTATAGTTAATGTATTCAGTATCAGTTTCAACGCCCATGCTGCTAAACACGTTTAGTATGGATGTTACAATTAATATGACAGCTAATGGTTAACATTTACCATTAAAAAAGAATAAAAATATGACATAATAATGAGTGATTCGAAGATGGATACATTCTCAATCAAAAAGAGTACCGGAGTGTCCACCCTCAAAAATTGCTAAAATAATAGAAATCAAAACACGAGAGAATAATGTTTTGTCCAAAAGAAAAAAGAATACAAGAATAATGTTTGTTCTATACTTCGCACTCTTTATCCCTATTTGCTTGACATTATCTCAGCCACACAGTGTAAAAGCTAGAAAAATGTAACGATACCTACAAATCAACAGTAGTTCATAAAAAAAGGAATAAGACAACTGGAAACATGTTTTACACGACATACATTAATAGCAAATTGAAAATGAAATTAACACGATTGTATCATTGAACTAATATTATATTTTTAGGATCATTGTGATGAATTGAAGATGAAATATTAATTAGAGATTTATGTATTTTTCGGAATAATGAAGATATTTTTTTTAGTATTTTCATTGGTTACTAAAAATTTAAAAAATTGTTCACTTCAAGATTGCAATGTCTCCTAATTTTAAATTCGCAAAAATTTTAAGAAATAAAAATTGAAAATGTTTTCATAAGGAAAACAAGTTTAAGTGTCTCTTTGGAAGAGTTTAGGAGAGGAAAGTTTATATTTTGATATATATTTAAATAATATTTTAAGAAAAGCAAACGGAACATCATAAGTAATAAGTAATGATCATATAATAGTCCAACCACTTGTCATTAAAAAAAAAAACATCTTCTTCTAAACCCTCCTTCCGAAAACACCGTAATGTTTTACTTTCCTTCAAAATTTACAACCTCTATTCAATTTCATATCTATTAACCCAGGGACTATAATACAGGAACTTAAAATTAATAAAAAAAAAATAGAAATAAGGCCATGATAATGACATGTTTTGTCCAAAAGGAAAAAGAATGCAAGAATAAAGTCGTCCTAAGTTTTTCACTCTTCAAGTTCACATAACCCATTAATTTATTCTTTCCTTGTCATCTAGAAAAAGTTACATCACATGAGATGTTGTTTTATTTATTTATAAAAGTATTAGATTCTTCGGTATAAATACAGCTGCAATTGATAAATAACGATACATTAGGATCAAGAACAAATTCAATTAATTACCCCATTTAAAAAAAGAAACTTCATTTTTGCTACCATGACAACAATTGTTGATAGTGAGAACATATTACTCAACATTAATTCACCCGAAGAATTTAACGATTTTATAAGTGAGTGCACATTGGAAGGAAAATGGGACATTGTTATAATGTTGTACAAAGAATTTCCAGAACAAGCTCACAAAGCACTTATCTCTAATTCAGCTGGCACTGCATTACATGTAGCCATTGATTTGGACGAAGAAGATGTTGTCAAAGAGCTTGTGAATGCAATTTTAACACATAATGTGGAAGTTAGTGATGAAGGAGTAGGTGAAATTGATCAAAGAGTTGAAGCATTGGAAATTGGAAATGAGCGTGGAGACACACCACTTCATTTTGCAGCATCAAGGGGTTTTGCTGGAATATGTAAGTCAATTATTGGAAATAATAATGAGAGGATATATTTGTTGAGTCGTAAAAATGATAATGGTGAGACACCTCTTTTTCAAGCTGCTATTAATTGGAGAAAACAAGCATTTGCTTATCTTGCTCATATATCTGAAGACATAGTCGATTTGCAAGATCTTGTACGGAAAGATGGCGACAGTATTCTTCACACTGCTATCCGAGGAGAATATTTCGGTAAATAATGCTATATAACTTGTGCTTATACGCGCGAAGGCGCACACACACATACACATATATTATAGTTTTAGGAAGGTTAATCTTTTTGGCACTTGGAATGTATATTTTGAAATGTATTAACATCTTTATCCTAATTATAAAGAAATTGTTTAGAGAATACTCACTATATTTTTATATATTGTGGATCAAATAGGAGAGTTTAGAAACTAAGTTGAATGTTTAATGTACTAATTTCTTTCATTTTTTAAGTTGTTAGGTAGAATAAAAAATAACTTATTCTCATTCTCTTGCACTCTAATTAAACATTTATATTCTGCAATGTAATATGTTATGGAACAGATTTGGCTGTGATAATAGTAGATTACTATGATTTCCTAAGCACGCATCTGAACAAAGAAGGATCAACTCCTCTCAAAGTCCTTGCCACTAGACCTTCAGCCTTCAAAAGTGCAAGCAACCTTTCATGGTATAAGCGAATCCTATACCACTGTAAGCACTCATTAATACATATATATGGGTTTGGACAATTATGTAACATTAATATTTTGAAATAAAAATGTACTATATGTGATTCGAGTATTTTAATTCGTTTGTTGCGAATAAGGTATACTTGTGGAAAAATTGGATGCTGAAAGAACAATGAATTCAAATTTGAGAAAGATGGAGGCTCGTCCAGATTCTAACAAGATAAAGTTACCAGATAACTATACCACTTTATATGATTTCTTTTCTATAATTGGTATGTCATATACCATCAGTACGGTTTTTATTGGTAATTTACAGAGAACATAGTTGAATATGTCTTCATTCATACATCATCATAGATATTGGTTCCTTAAAAGGGACAATAACTTAAGTATGCAAAAAGCCTTTTTTGTAACCTTGCATATTATTTACGCGTAAGATTTGGATCCTCTGCAGCTACGCGCACCATACAACATAATGCAAAGTCATTGAATTTAAGAACAACAATGACAACCTAACTTTACCTCACTAATTAGGGTTTGCTACATGAATCAAATTATACTACCATGTTTTGAAGAAAAAAAACTCTAATTTGAAATTTACATCTTAGAATCAAACAACTTTAACAACGTGTGTCGCGGTCGTTGCAGAAGATCCAAATAAGTGAAAGTGCATTACTTATTAATGGCTAAAATGATTTTATTGATAAATAATTGCCCAAAAACATCTTATTTGTTTTTTGTTAGGAAAAAACCTTCTAATGAAGAAAGAACAAGACCCAGAAGATCCATCAAACGATCATAGTTTGCCCAAATCGGATAAACATCATGTTGGATTTTTGCCAAAAAATTATGAAACCTTTATTGAATTTGTCAAGAATGCATATGTACACACTCTTGGCCTTTCAGGAGTAGGTATGAACATCTTCTCCATACTAATTAGGGTTACTTTTTTTTTCACCACCAAAAAAATTAATTGCTTATTTCTAAATTAATGCTCCATTTATTTAAAGAGTTGAAGGATGTAAAGATTACAAAGAAGAAACACATATGGAGTAGTCAGCTGTTGAAGGCATTGATGAAAAGACCTTATGCAGCATTGACTGGTACCGGTGGTCAACCAACTGATATAGATATTGATCCTGACATTTATAATGTTTTTGATCCCCTCTTCAAACAAGGTATATATACATGTACTTTTAGTTTTTTTGGTAAACTAAGGTAAGGGATCAAATACCCTGAACTAAATAGTTAAGAAATCCAAATATCTATCATTTCTATATATCTACACACTATGCAGAAAAAGAAGCAACTAGTTTTCAACAACAAAAAAAATGTGTATGAATTACCACAATCCATCAAAAGTAAATTCATTTGACTCATATAACAACAAAATATATATATATATATATATATATATATATATATATTTATGGAACAACAAAATTTAATAAATTATATCAAAAACATCTATTTTATTTTTTTGTTGTTACATGAGCACATCTTGCAAGGGAAAGTCCTCTTGAAACCCTAAACCCTAATTGTCCTCAAACACATACAAATCTGACCGTTAATGGAGAACATTTCGCGAAGGAAAGTTCTGAGGCACTTTCCAAGAAAAACATCCTCAAAATGCATGCAAACTTGACAATTTCAAACATATTTAAGTACAAGAACACAATTGGAAAGCATACAATCCGTTTCCAAAGATAATTATGTTTTTGTTTCTAATGAAACTGTTTTTTGTCTAGACATTTTATTAGAAATTTGTTTTCGGTAATATTTTCTTTGGGATTTTATTTAATATATACAAAAAAATATGAATTGCATTTTTACATCTTCCATTGCATTTGACACTGGCAGGTGAAACCAATAGGTTCGATGAACAAGAACAAAAACCTAAAGAAAGTGAGATAAAGGAAACCGCATCAACTCCAAATAAAACAATGATGGAAACAAAACGTGAAAATGAAAAGGAAGAAGTTGACAAAAAGGAGACACCATTTTTGGTTGCAGCGAAAAATGGAATAGTTGAACTGGTTAACGAAATTCTAGACAAAATACCAAGCGCCATTCATGAGACAAACTCGAGGAAAGAAAATGTATTGCATGTTGCAGTGAAGTCAAGACAACCCCTTATTATCGAGACATTGAGAATGAGAATGATTAAGCATTCAAAACCAGAACTTTGGAATAACTTAATTCTTGCAATGGATAAGGAGGAGAATACAATATTGCATTTGGCAGCAAAGGCACTAGGTGATGGTAAACCTTGGCAGATTGCTGGTTCTGCCTTACAAATGATGTGGGATATAAAATGGTTTCAGGTACATAGAATTATTGCAACCATATTCATAATTATTTTTAAAATTTTGCTTATACCTGTTTTGAAGTTAGTTTCTTAACTTTAATTTTTCTTAAACCTCATGCGCATGTTGGATTGACTTATTTTAGGTTTATATATGGACATAACATTTGTGAGGCTCTTTACAAGAACCTACAAAAAAAAAACTTATATATAACATGATCATAAGCTATTTTCAGCTTACTTCCATAAAATCTTCATAATAGCTTACGGAAATAAACCTTATAAGTGAAAAAGTGTTAAAATAGAGAGGAATACTATTATTACTCTCTATTTTAAAACTTTTTCTCTTATTAGATGAAGTTCATGTGTATCTACCTTTACCTTATTAAAAGTTTGAGCATTGTG
This sequence comes from Medicago arabica, assembly GCA_946800305.1. Classification (NCBI taxonomy): domain Eukaryota; kingdom Viridiplantae; phylum Streptophyta; class Magnoliopsida; order Fabales; family Fabaceae; genus Medicago; species Medicago arabica. The sequence continues at coordinate 7,982,575 of OX326970.1, read as the reverse complement.
CATTACTCAAATTTTATCTCTTCCAATGAAAATGTTTGAATATGTTGGTTCATTTGCCTTTTCTTTTTTACCTTGGAGCAGTATATCAAAAGCCTTGTACCACAACACTTCTCCTTTAGAACCAACAACAAGGGCGAAACATCAAGTGAAATTTTCAAGAAATCACATGAAAGTCTTATACAAGAGAGCAGCGGTTGGCTAAAAGACACGTCAGAATCCTGCTCCGTCGTATCTGGCCTTGTAGCCGGTGTTTCCTTCGCCACAGCAAGCGCTGTACCTGGCGGCACAACTGATCAAGGTAGACCAGTGTTAGAAGGCAAGCCTGCATTCGATGCCTTTGCCATTTCTTCACTTATCGGTCTTTGCTTCTCTGTTACCGGACTCATCATGTTCCTTTCAATTCTCACTTCTCGAAAACAAGCCAAAGATTTTTGTCGAGATTTGCCACTTAAACTTCTTCTTGGGCTAAGTTCTCTCTTTGTGTCCATTGCTTCAATGTTTATTTCATTTTGCAGTGGACATTTTTTTCTGCTTAGCCATAATTTTAAGTCGATTTTGTTCCCAATTTATGTAGCAACTTGTTTGCCTGTGACTTTCTATGCTGTTGCACAGTTCCCTCTATACTTTGATCTTCTAACGGCTATTTTAACAAAGGTTCCGATGGCAACCGATAGAGGTGACAATTTATAATTAAGTGCTTCCATAGTGTGGTGTTGGACATATTCATATGTAATGCTTTTGATTTGATTTTTTGTTTTGCTGATTATATATGTTGGTGTGATTATGTTTGTGTTTCAGATGTTGTAAAATTTTGAGAAACAGGATGTTTAAGTGTGTAATAATTTTTATTATTTTTTTACCAGGAGGATGTAATTGATTTAAGCTTGACAATCGAATAATAACCACATTATATATGAGTTCTGGCAAATCATTCTATTTGTTTCTTGTTGGAGTTACTTTTTGTTTAATAGTTATTGTTTTGTGTTGGTTTTGTACCTTCAATTCGTGTCTAATGATGATTCATTTTTTGAGGTACATAAGGAGTGCTTGTTGCTTTGTCGTAGGGAACAAACTGGTTGGAGTGATAATGAGATTAAATTGGACTCAGATTTTATAAACAATGAACATAAGGAGTACTTCTTATATAGAAAAAGTTTGGTCCGGATATAAAACCCTATTAAAGGTGGTCAATCAAATTCTCAGACAAAAATTAATTATTAGCAAAGTTGATAAATACCTTGCAACAATAACATGGTTAAAGGAAAACTAAAACAAGGACTAATTTGGATAATTAATTTAACCATTTTAAAGATTTACAACTAAGCAATTAGGGATATTTCTCCATAGCTTCTCTCTCATTTTTTTTTTCTTCTCTATTTTTTGCTTCTACTCTAGAAAGCAAATAATAAGAGCGATATCAATTTCATATCACACCATAAGTGTGATGAGTGTATGTGACCTAACCTCATATCATCATCCATAGCAAAAATATTCCATAACCAACTCTTGTGCACAATCCCCGTTTAGCAATATTTTATTTTAAATGTTGTTTTCTGCTTTAATTCAGAGTCATTGGCCAGATCAATCTCATATGCTTGTACTTCAGTTATCTTTATGTGATCGAAACATGCATGTTGTCTCTAGTTTTTGTAGATTATGGAAGACCAACTTTCCAGTCTCGGCTCTTTGAACTTCTCCTTCATATGCATCATTTTTCTCTTTCCTCCGTAGCCCTTCCTTACAAGAAACAAGCCTACACGACAATATACTATCGTCTCCTTTCTTGTTTGTAAAATGTTTTCTAACTCCGAAGCCAAGCCCTACACCATAAGTAAGCCAAAATTGACAAGTCTCGTCCATATCGTCAAATCTCATTCCATGTTTTGGTTTCCAATCAACATTTGAATATGTCATGTTTGATTAAACTACCCGAACAAAGGAACCTAATAAGTAAATAAAAATTGATAAGGCATAAAAAATTTGAAATTTATATCCAACAAGTAAATGAATGAAAACGAATCTAATAGAAACAACATAATCAAAATCTAGTATAAGGTCTTATTATTATTTTTTTGAGAAATAGTATAAGGTTTTATTATTATAAGAACATGTTGGAATGGACACGTTAAATAGTTCTGTTCTCACTCTCAATCGTTTCACTCAAAGACTCAACCATTTCACAGCAACATCACTTATTTCACAACAAGCCAAGCCATTAAAAATAGAGCATATGTAAACCTTGCAAGGATAATTCTCTATCATCCTTAAATAAAACTCTAAATTTTCAAAAACAAATACTAATAAATATAAGGCTTAAACGTACTTTTGTCCCCTAACTTTTCAAATGTTGTGATTTTGTGTTTTGGCCCCCATTAAAAAAATCTATCAGAAGACTCTTATGTAGAAAAACGTTTTGAAGAATCCACCTTTTGTTTTTTTTTTTTTTGGTACAGAAGAATTTACCTTTCTCATTGTAATTTAATCCTTTTTTTTTGCTATTATAAAATTAATCATTCTTAAACAGTTGTGGAAATTGCATACATATAACTTGGTAACCAAAAAAAAATAGCAACGACGAGAATAATATTTTGTCCAGAAGAAACAAGAATACTTGAATAATGCCGTTCTATATTTTACACTCTCTTTATCTCTTTTTGTCTGATTCTCTAAGCCACAGTGAAAAAGCTAGAAAAACGTAACGATAACTACAAATCAATAGTTCGTAAAAAGGAAGAAGACAACTGAAAAATGATTTACAAGACATAATAGCAAATTGAAAATTAATAACCAAAGTAAAGTTTTTCCCCCTCTCATATATTTTATTCGCTAGCTACACCCCTCCAATTATGTTCACATCTATAAGATAATATTAATTATGCACCAACTCAATTTATACTTCCCTTGTCATCTAGATAAAGTTACATCACATGATTCACATGAGATATTTTTTTAATAAGTAATAGGTTCTTCAGTATAAAATTAACGATGATGATACATTATGTGACCACGAACAAAATTAATCTAGCCATATAGTAAATTGTTACATTACACCTTCAATTACTCCATTTTGCCACTATGACAACGATTGGTGATAGTGACAATATAATACTCAACATTTCACCAGATGAAGTAAATGATTTTCTAGGTGAGTATACATGGGAAGGTAAATGGGAAAATGTTATAATGATTTACTATGCATTTCCAGAACAAGCTCACAAAGCAATTATCTCTGATTCAGCTGGCACTGCATTACATGTAGCCATAGATTTAGATGAAGAAATTGTTGTTAAAGAGCTTGTAAATGCAATTTTAACACATAATGTGGAAGTTGGTGATGAAAGAGTAGAAGCATTGGAAATGGAGAATGAACGTGGTGACACACCATTGCATTTTGCAGCATCAAGAGGTTTTGCTAGAATATGTAAGTGTATCATTGGGATTAATAATGAGAGGATATATTTGTTGAGTCGTAAAAATAAACATGGTGAGACACCTCTTTTTCAAGCTGCCATTAATTGGAGAAAACAAACATTTGCTTATCTTGCTCATATTTCCAAAGAGATAGTCACTTTGCAAGATCTTGTAAGAGATGATGGTGACAGTATTCTTCATACCGCGATTCGAGGAGAATATTTTGGTAAATTATATTTCCTATGTTTCTTTTTAGTTGTCGATTTTGTAGAAAAAAAAATTGTTCCTTTTATTTGTGGTTTTTATAATTCAATGCAACAGTAACTATTTCCTTAAAAAAAAAATGCAAGATTATTGTTTTGTCAATGATACCTTTAATTATATAATGTGGAAGATAAATACATGAAATGAAATAATTGAGGATGTTATAAAAAAATTCCATCAAACCTAACAAACTTATTTAGTTATTTTTTGGGTAACTGTAAATAACTTGTGTTAGAAATATATATCATGCAAAAATATAGCTTATACTTTTAGAATGATTAGTTTTTTGGCATGGAATATAGGCGCCCTAACATGAATTTTAAAAAGAAAAATATTCAAAAAAATAAACTTATAGTTTATGAAACATTTATAGCTGAAATAATATATAGTGTGATGTGAAATAAGAACATACATTTCCGTGAAAGTAGGGAAATTTTATTAATAAGAGTGGCGGTAATGACCAAATTACAATTGTCTTATATGAGATTTGAACTTTGTCCATTAAAATTACAAAGTCAAACTCTAACCAAGGAACTGACACCTCTTGGACATAGCTATTGCTGTTTATATTTTGCTGTTTTATTTATCCTTACATTTTGCTCTCTATTGATTTTAGTTGTATTGTTCTTTTATGAAATATATTGTTCTTCTACAAATATATCAAAAAGAAACATTGACATAACAAATGTTTTTCTTTAACTATTACACATGAATGAAAGATAAACATGAAACAAGCTGCGTCGCTAGACTTTTTTTGATAGCACATATATTAACTTTTGTTTTTTTTGGTAGAAACATATATTTACATATTGTGCTCCTTCAAAAAAAAAATATTTACATATTGTGCTATAATTGGTTAAATATGTGTTATGTGATGAACAGATTTGGCTGTGATAGTAGTACATTACTATGATTTCCTAAGCACACATCTGAACAAAGAAGATTCAACTCCTCTCAAAGTTCTTGCCACTAGACCTTCAGCCTTCAAAAGTTCAAGCAACCTTTCATGGTATAAGCGAATCCTATACCACTGTAAGTACTCATTGATACATATATATGTGTTTGGACAATTATGGAACATTAATATTATAAAATAAAAATGTACTATATGTGATTTGAGTATTTAAATTTGCTTGTTGCCAAATTAAGGTATACTTGTGGAAAAACTGGATGCTGAAAGAACAATGAGATCAAATTTGAGAAAGATGGAGGCTCATCCAAATTCTGATAAGATGAAGTTTCCAGAGAACTATACCACTTTATACTATTTCATTTCTATAGGGTTGATGGCCACTCTATTCGGTATGCGATAAAAATGGATTCTAATGCCATCGGTCTTCCTTTATTATGTTTAATTTTTTTGCTTTATTCTTTTGATTGATGCTTAACTTACTGATACATGATTTAATGTGTCTTCACTGATACAGCATTATAGATATTGGTTCCCCAAAAGGGATAAGAACTTAACTTGAGCATGTAAAAAGAAGGAATTAGCTTGTGTCATAAGCTTATATATATGACCTTTTTGTAACTTTAGCTTATTACATGAAATTTGCATGTCTCTGAAAACATACTGCAGAGTCGTTGAATTTAAGACGAAAAAACTCTAATTTGATTTTTCTTAGAACCAACAACTCTAGCAGTATGTCTCAATCGTCACAAAAGATCCAAACAAGCATGAATATTTGTATCTTACTGTATTAACTTATGTTTTCAAATACATTACTTAATATTAATGCAGGTAATTGGAAAAAGATCTTAATTTGATTCAATTTTGTTAGGAAAAAAGGTCTCAAAAAAGAAACAGCATGATACAGAAGATCCATCAAACGATACAGAGAAATATCCGGTTGGATTTTTGCCACCAAATTATGAAACCGTTCATCAATTTGTCAAGTCTGCATATGTACATACTCTTGGCCTTTCAGGAGTAGGTATGTCTTCTCCATACTAGTTGGCTACATTTGTCTAAGTGATATCTTTTCATGGGATTAATTATTATGCACTGACATCATAAAATTCTTTTTATACAAAGTATAATGTCATTTCGTTAAATTAATTTTCTACATAGTCAGAAATGATAGTAAAAAAAAATTTACTGAAAAAGTGTACAGGAACAAAATCTTATTTCTCTAAAAGATATTTAGGATGATAATTTAACACGATTAACTAATTAATTGGACATTGGTCCTTTTTCAATGAATGTTTCTTAAATTTATAAGAGTTAAAGGATGTAAAGATTGCAAAGAAGAAGCACCTATGGAGTAGTCAGCTGTTGAAAGCATTGATGAAAAGACCTTATGCAGCATTCACCGGAAGTGGTGGTCGACCTACTGATAGGGAAATTGATTCTGACATGTATAATGTTTTTCCCCAATGGAAACAAGGTATATGTGCACTTGTATTTGGATTTGGTGCAATAAGTATGTCACATAGTTTTTACCTTAATCGTCCGGCCTTAAATTAATGAACAAAATTAGTTCAAACTGATTTTGTTATATTATAATTGGACCGTCCGATTTCATAACAAAGCCAACATAAAAATTTTATAATGTTATAAATAGTGTTGTTTGAAATTTAATTAGGATCGGTTTTGAAGGAAAGGGATTCGACACAACCATTAAAATAATATGTGGTTCAATACAGTTTTGTTGTGAAAATGACTCAAAATTGGAGTTTGGAGGCCAAAATCATGTTTGCTGGAAAACCCAAAATCGGGGCCCGAATTGTGCAGTTCGGAGCCCGAATTTGGCTGCCTGTTGGACGCTTTTCTCGCGGCAAAAATCGGCTCCCGAATGGTAAAATCAGGGCCCGATTTTGCGCGCAGTGAAATAAACAAAAACATATTTTTGGGCCAGATTTGTTACAATTTTATGGGAGTTACTTTTACTATAAATATAGGCTTTGTATCAGAGCAAACCTTGAGATAGAGGGGGCTGAAACAAGGTTTAGAAAGACAGCAACAAAACTAGGTTTGTATAGAGTTTGTCTCTTTGGAACAAACACTAGGGTTTGAGGGTTGATTCACCTTGGGAAACACTATTAGGATTAAGTCTCTTGGTTACGGGAAGAGATTGAGACTTTGGGTAGAATTAGGCAGGAGACTTATTCTTGTAACTCATTGACATCTCTTTTGTAACGTTACTCATCATATAGTGAAACGGAGGGCTGCTCTCTCCCCCAGATTAGGTCAATTTGGACTGAACTGGGTAAACAAATTCTTTTGTGTTCTCTCTTCTTTTCTCTCGCTGTTTTCTACTTTTGCTTGTGATTATAACTGTTACCCACTTGTATTGGTTGCTTGATTATTCTTTGCTCCACACATCAAGTATTTATTGGTGTGATTTTTCATCGAATTCGCAACAAATTTGAAGAGGTATTCTATACAAAGATTAAAATAATATTTGTCGTCATCAATTTGTATTAATAATGTTTTTCAGGTGGAGCCAATAGGTTTGAAGAAGAAGAACAAGAATCAGAGCTAGATGTCATAAAGGAAACAACAGCTAGCTCAAAAAAAGAAAATGTAAAGAAGGAAAATGACATAAAGAAGGAAAATGAAAAGGAAATTGACAAAAAGATGACACCATTTTTGGTTGCAGCAAAAAATGGAATAGTTGAAATGGTGAATGAAATTCTAATAAAAATACCAAGTGCCATTCATAACACTAACTCAAGAAAAGAAAATGTATTGCTTGTTGCAGTCAAATACAGGCAACCCCTTATTGTTGAAACCTTGAGAATGATTAAGCACTCAAAACCAGAACTTTGGAACAATTTGATTCTTGCAATGGATGAGGATGAGAATACAGTATTGCATTTGGCAGCAGAGGCATTAGGTGGTGATAAACCTTGGCAGATTGCTGGTTCTGCCTTGCAAATGATGTGGGATATAAAATGGTTTCAGGTAAAATACTACAGTTACAACTATTTACAATCTTTATCTCTTTCAAGTGAAAATGTTTGTACAAGTTGATCCATGTGATTTTTTTTATTTATTTATGTTAAATTGGAGCAGTACATCAAAAGTCTTGTGCCACAACACTTCTACTTCAGAAACAACAGCAGTGGTAAAACATCAAGAGAAATTTTCAAGAAAACACACAAAGGTCTTATAAAAGACAGCAGCGAATGGCTAAAAGACACATCGGAATCCTGCTCTGTCGTATCTGCCCTTGTAGCCGGTGTTTCCTTTGCCACAGCAAGCGCTGTACCTGGCGGCACAACTGATCAAGGTAGACCGGTATTAGAAGGCAAGCCTGCATTCGATGTCTTCGCCATTTCTTCACTTATCGGTCTCTGCTTCTCCGTAACCGGACTCATCATGTTTCTTTCTATTCTCACTTCTAGAAAACAAGCAAAAGATTTTCGTCGCGATTTGCCATTGAAACTTCTTCTTGGGTTAAGCTCTCTTTTTGTGTCCATTGCTTCAATGTTTGTTTCCTTCTGCACTGGACATTTTTTTCTGCTTAGCCATAATTTTAAGTCGGTTTTGTTCCCAATTTACGCAGCAACTTGTTTGCCTGTGACTTTCTATGCCGTTGCACAATTTCCTCTATACTTTGATCTTATAACGGCTATTTTAACTAAGGTTCCAATGGCAACTGATAAAGGTGACAATTTATAATTAAGTGCTTCCATAGTGTGGTGTTGGATACATTCATATGTAATATGTAAAGCTTTTGATTTGATGTTCTTTTCTTCTGGTGATGGTTATGTTTGTGTGGTCATCATGGTTGTGTTGAAGTTGAGAAATTTTTGTATAATTTCGAGATTAAGTTTTGATTGAATTTTTTGTATAATATATAATTCTTGTATTTTTAATACATTATCTATGAGTTTTGGCAAATCTTAGTATTTGTTTTTTGTTGCCATTTTCCTCTTAAAGGCAGAAGTTAACCCTAAAACAATGACTATATGTCGGGTCATTGGACCGGCCAAAATTTATAACTCTAGCGGCTAATTTTTTGTTTCACTCTTTTTTCTCTTGTAACCAATTAGACATATTTCTCTCCAACTTTTCTCGCGACTTATTTTCTCCATTTTTTTGCTTCTAAGCTAGAAAGCAAATGATAAGCATGATTTCTAATCATTAGTTACTTGAGACAAAATAATAATACGAGGAAAACATCATCCTATATTTTGCACTTTTTATCTCTTTTGGCTTGATTCTCTCATTCAGAGTGAAAATGCTAAAAAACCGTTAGGATAACAAAAAAACAGTAGTTTAACAAAGGGAAGAAGATAACGGAAAAGTATTCTACACGACGACATACTTGAAAATGAAATCAACAATGAAAGTAAGTTCTAGTATAGTTTATGTGAACATTTTTTTAAAAATATATGCTCATTTTAACTTGGTAACAAGAAGATGTGAAACACTTAAAATAAATTATTGTGATGTAGAGAAGATGAAATGTTTGTCCCAGGTTATGTATTTTTTGAAATAATGAAAAGATTCCTTTCTAATAAATGCAAACAAGTATCCACTTCAAAATGCAGTATCTCTTGGCTACTAAGTAAAATTAATACAAATTTTAAAAAATGAAAATAGAAAATATTTTCACAAAGTAAGCGGATCCAAAACAAAAATTCTTTTAAAATTTGCTAGTTGCACTCTGTCAACCCAGGGACTGCAATACAGGGCCTTAAAATTAATTAAAAAAAATAGAAATTAGGACATGAGGATGGCATGTTTTGTCCAAAAGGAAAAAGAATGCTAGAATAAAGTTGTCCTACATTTTTCACACTTCAAGTTCACATAACTCATTAATTTATTCTTTCCTTGTCATCTAGAAAAAGTTACATCACATGAGATGTTGTTTTATTTATTTATAAAAGTATTAGATTCTTCGGTATAAATACAGCTGCAATTGATAAATAACGATACATTAGGATCAAGAACAAATTCAATTAATTACCCCATTTAAAAAAAACAACTTCATTTTTGCTACCATGACAACAATTGTTGATAGTGATAACATATTACTCAACATTAATTCACCCGAAGAAGTTAACGATTTTATAAGTGAGTGCACATTGGAAGGAAAATGGGACATTGTTATAATGTTGTACAAAGAATTTCCAGAACAAGCTCACAAAGCACTTATCTCTAATTCAGCTGGCACTGCATTACATGTAGCCATTGATTTGGACGAAGAAAATGTTGTCAAAGAGCTTGTGAATGCAATTTTAACACATAATGTGGAAGTTAGTGATGAAGGAGTAGGTGAAATTGATCAAAGAGTTGAAGCATTGGAAATTGGAAATGAGCGTGGAGACACACCACTTCATGTTGCAGCATCAAGGGGTTTTGCTTTTATATGTAAGTCAATTATTGGAAATAATAATGAGAGGATATATTTGTTGAGTCGTAAAAATGATAATGGTGAGACACCTCTTTTTCAAGCTGCTATTAATGGGAGAAAGAAAGCATTTGCATATCTTGCTCATATTTCTCAAGACATAGTAGATTTGCAAGATCTTGTACGAGATGATGGTGATAGTATTCTTCACACTGCTATCCGAGGAGAATATTTCGGTAAATTTAGCTATATAACTTGTGTTTAGAAATATACTATATCATATCATGCAAAAATATATATAGCTTATACTTTGAGGGTGATTAATTTTTTTGGCACTTCGAATGTATTTTGTGACATATATTAGCATCTTTTTGTCCGTGAATTCAACTTAACTCACAATATCGATATTGTCAAGATGAACATCTTTACCCGAGTTTGAATCTAGAATCTCGCAATTGTGTGTGTGTGAGTTTTCTGTAATTGTTGTCGCTTCATTTACATAAAAAAAATTAGCTTCTGATTCATTGTTTTTATATTTTAGTGTTATTTAAACCTTCATTATATTTGGATTGAATAAATCATCAATTTAATCCTTAAACTATAATACTACCACCAAGGTAGAACCTCTCCATTAATTCAGTTCATTCAATCCCAAATCCTGTAGCGCCAGTAAGGTCTCCATTAATTTCAATTGGTTGGGATTTAGTGATTCATTTTTTTGAATCAATTGGTTTGGCATATTTATTTCTTAGCGATAGCGATTACGGTTTTCGATCCCAGCTAAGGCCATGCCGTTTGATTGGCAGAGCCGAGCTGGCCGCGCCAGTTGCTCCAACGTTACCATTTGCTACGGTCCCTCCTTCACAAAACACCATGAGCAGAATATCCTTTGCACAAGCATTGACAACATCAACAACAGCCTCATCCAATGACAATTTGTCGCAACCTTTGATTTGAGGAGACTCGGTTAGCATCAAAATTACACAAGAGATGTACGAATAAGGGGGATATTGGTTTTGAATAAGGGTGACAAACCATACACAACAATGGAAGCCTACAGGCGCGTGGAGCATGATGCCTCTAGGGAGAGGGTATTACGAGTTCACGTTTGCCTCGGAAAATGACAAGTGCATGGTCTGGGCATTAGGAACAGTCAATCTTAAGCCGGGTGTTCTACGTTTGTTCGAATGGTCCAAGGATTTCAACATGCACAAACAACGTAACACACACGCACAAGTGTGGATTAGATTGATGGAATTACCGCAGGAGTATTGGATGGAGAGAATTCTCTGGGAAATTGCTAGTGTCGTGGGCACTCCGCTTCTTATTGATAATGTGACCTCCAAGCGCATTTATGGTCACTTTGCTCGCATACTAGTCGATATGGATTTTTCTATGAAGCTATTTCATGAAATCACGGTTGAGAGGGAAGGCTATGCATTTAACGTCGAGGTAGCCTATGAGTGTCTCCCTGATTTTTGTTCACACTGCCAAAACATTGGACATGATGTTACCATATGTAGATGGCTCTATCCCCGTCAAGAAAATAAGGCACACAAAGAGATAGTTGCACAAGGAAAGAAACTGGCACCAACAAAGAAGAAGACATGGGTTCTTATCATTGACAATCCATTCGGCATAGGCTCCTCTTTGGCTTTCGAACGACCACAACAGAATGTTGCATCGATTCTTACAATAGAGGCGCAACCAATACCAACACCGCATCAGACAGCCATGGTTGTCCTCGTTCAGCAAGCAATCACGGTCACGACATACAAGCAACATGATATTGGCAACAGCACCGTAGAAGATGTTCCAATAATGCACCATGACATTGCTATTCCGGTGGAAGAAAATACAAATACAGATGCAAACAATGAGGTTGACACCAACATGAATATTCTTGTTGAAGTAAATTTGGAACAAAACGATGATGCCACAACACCCTCTTAGGCAACCACGGTAAACCATAATAATATGTCGCAAAATTCTTTCAGTATGCAGCATGTTAATGTTACAGATGAAATTGTCTGTACTGAAATTATTAATGATGAGCCTATTTTAATGTCGGTCCGGACGATAGATGTTAGCTCTATAACAGCAGCCCCCTGATGCAACTATAGATCCAACTTTACAGAAGAAAATGAATTTAATGAAGACTTGGTTAGATAAGGTTGCTGCTAGTGATGTGCCTTTTCCCCCCGTAATTTCCAAGTCTCAGAAGAAAAAAATGAATAAGCTTAAGGCAAGTTATCAAACCCGTTCACAGGGTCCTCTCCCAACACCTCAATGAAGATTATTTTTTGGAGCATTAGGGGGTTCAGTAACAATGATTTTCGGATAGCTTGTACAAATATGTGTCATTACTTGGTTTCACATTATGCCAGTTTCTTTGTCGGTGGATTTTTGTAGATACAAAAATGGGCTGCCCAACTTTAGATTTTTGTAGCCATTTCTAGTCTTTTTCTCTGTTTTTTCTTTTCCGTTTGTTTTGAGGGTATTGGCCTAGTCCCCCCTCATTTGTACATATTTTCCTTTTTTTTAATATTACTACGTATTAGGAAGGTGGTAGAGGATGGGAGTTGTTGTTGGGTGCCAACCTAGTTGGGATGCTTCAGCCTCTCCCTGGTGCCTAACCTTTCTATTTGCCTATCAAAAAAAAGAACCACCAATTTAGTTCATAACTTATACAAATATAGTCCCTAAACTATTTTTAATCCATCAAATTAATCCCCGAACTATCATTAATTACTTCTCCTAATTTTTTAAATAAATTGTTTAGAGAATACTCACTATCTTTTTATATATTGTGGATCAAATAGGAGAGTTTAGAAACTAAGTTGAATGTTTAATGTACTAATTTCTTTCATTTTTTAAGTTGTTAGGTAGAATAAAAAATAACTTATTCTCATTCTCTTGCACTCTAATAAAACATTTACATTCTGCAATGTAATATGTTATGGAACAGATTTGGCTGTGATAATAGTAGATTACTATGATTTCCTAATCACACATCTGAACAAAGAAGGATCAACTCCTCTCAAAGTCCTTGCCACTAAACCTTCAGCCTTCAAAAGTGCAAGCAACCTTTCATGGTATAAACGAATCCTATACCACTGTAAGTACTCATTAATACATATAATTAAAATTTACATATATATATATATATATATATATATATATATATATATATTGAGTATTAATTTGTTTGTTGACAAATTAAGGCATACTCGTGGAACCACTGGATCCTGCAAAAACAATAAGGTCATATTTGAGATACATGGAGACTCGTCCAGATTCTAACAAGATGAAGTTACCAGATAACTATACCACTTTATATGATTTCTTTTCTATATTATTTGGTATGTCATATGCCATCACTACGGTTTTTATTGGTAGTTTAATCTGTCTTCATTGATACATCATCATATATATTGGTTCCTTGAAAGGGACAATAAATTAAGCATGTAAAAAGAAAGAATTAGCTTATGTCAAAAGCTTTTTTAACCATACAACATAATGCAAAGCCATTGAATTTGAGTGAAAAACAATAACAACCTAATAAGTGAAAGTGCATTGTCAAAAGCTAATTTAAAATTTACATCCTAGAATCCAACAACTTTAAGGATATGTGTTACGTACCTGGTTGCAGAAGATCCAAATAAGTGAAAGTGCATTATTTATTAATGGCTAAAATGTTTTCATCGATAAATAATTGCCCACAAACATCTTTATTTGTTTATTGTCAGGAAAAAACCTTTTAAAGAAGAAAGAACAAGACCCAGAAGATCCACCAAACGATCGTAGTTCGTCCAAATCAGAGAAATATCATGTTGGATTTTTGCCAAAAAATTATGAAACCTTTCTTGAATTTGTCAAGTCTGCATATGTATACACTCTTGCCCTTTCGAGAGTAGGTATGTACATCTTCTCCATATTTATGAAAATTGTTTTTCCCACTTCACGCAAAGCTAAGAACACTACTAGAAAAATCGGAATTAGCGACGGCCATTATCCGTCGCAAAATAGGCTTAAATCCGTAGCAAATCGTTTTCTGAGGGATTTTGCGACGCTCCACAAATCCGTCGTAATAATGGGGGTCGGAAAAACTTAGCGAGGGAATATCATTTCCGTCAAAGTTTGCGGCGGGTTTTAATCGGTCGCAAATATAAAAAAGCCGTCGCTAAACCTCTCAAAATCTGGATATTTTTAACCCAGTTTTCCGTCACAAATTACTGACGCAGTCAATATCCGTCACAAATTACTAAGGGAAAAAACCTTTTAAAGAAGAAAGAACAAGACCCAGAAGATCCACCAAACGATCGTAGTTCGTCCAAATCAGAGAAATATCATGTTGGATTTTTGCCAAAAAATTATGAAACCTTTCTTGAATTTGTCAAGTCTGCATATGTACACACTCTTGCCCTTTCGACAGTAGGTATGTACATCTTCTCCATATTTATGAAAATTGTTTTTCCCACTTCACGCAAAGCTAAGAAACACCATGAAATGACGAGTATAACTCAAAATTTCATGATGGTTAACTACCGTCGGTTAAAATTCAGCAGCAGTTAACTGCCGAGATGAGATTATATTCATAAACTCATGGTGTTTCATAGTAAACTTTTATGTGGGAACAACAGTTTTCCATATTTATTAGTGTCATTGATGGATCTAGAAATTTTGATTCATGGGGGCAATATTTTATATGATAAATATTTATACAAAATTTTTAGCAGTGTAAAAGTGATAAAATAATAACATCATTATCATTAAGCAAAATACTTAGATAATAAACAGAAACACTATACTATCATATATTGGAAAAAGTATGGTAAAAATCATTTAAATTTCATCTCAAATGCATTGACACATTTGATTTTGTAAATTCACAAAGAGAAACTCTTTTTATGTTATAAATTTATATTTATAGGGGAAATCTATTATTTTAAGAGGGAACAATAACTAAAAGTAAATTGCTCTTCTCCCATTGAATTTTGCTCATTCCCATGTGTATGAGCATAATACCCCCAACGTGACTTAAGTCACGTTCAGTAGTACCAGCGTGACTTAAGTCACATTGCCAACGTGACTTAAGTAATGCATGTTATACATCAATGTGACTTAACTCACGTAGGATATAGGCTAACGTGAGTTAAGTCACGTTCTGTCTAAACAGTAGAAACACCTTTTTTTCCTATTTTCATTCATTCATTTTTCTCAATGTTTTCATCATTCATTCATTCATAATTAAATCGGCAGACACCAACGAGGAAGCATGGAAACTTTAACAAATGTCCTAGCAAAGACCCATAAAATATTAGGCTAAAATATGTATTTCATCCCTGCAATTAGGGGTCGTTTGAAATTTCATCCCTGAACTTACTAATCCTTCCATTTTGTCCCTGCAAATATTAATCATTTCAAAATTCGTCCATTAACCCACTTAATGACTGCCACGTCATCATATTAGCAAAATGGCATGGGAAAGGACAAAAATACCCTTTTTTTAATTAAAAAAGATGAAGAAAGAATTAAAAATATGAAGAAAAAAAATTAAAAATCATAAAAAAATCTGATATTTTTTTTTGGAAAAAAACTGTTAAAATTAAAAAATTTGAAAAAAAAAAAGTGAAAATTAAATTTTCGAAAATTATTTTTTTATTAATTTAAAAATTATATATTACTTTTTTTTTCGAAAAACTAATTTCCAGATTTAAAAAACTAATTTCCACTTTTTTTCTTCATATTTAAAAAAAATGGGATTTTTTTATGATTTTTAAATTTTTTTCAGATTTTTTAATTAAAAAAAGGGTATTTTTGTCCTTTCCCATACCATTTTGCTAATTTGATGACGTGGCAGTCATTAAGTGGGTTAATGGACGAATTTTCAAATGATTAATATTTGTAGGGGCAAAATGGGAGGATTAGTAAGTTAGGGATGAAATTTCAAACGACCCTAATTGTAGGATGAAAATGCATATTTAAGCCTAAAATATTAATATAGAATGAATGGAAACTTTGTCTTGGGATTTGTATATCCTATATATATATATATATATAAACACACACATTTGAGAATCTTTAAAATGAACAATATACATGGCATATCAAAAACAAATTCAAAGGAAAAGTTACATGTGGCAATGTAAGGTTGAATCATAAAAGTCATAGTCCAATGCAATCACACCATTTAAGACAAACTTATTTTTTTAATGACACCATTTTTATTTTATTTTTTTGGGTCAAGTTTAATTAACAAAGTATAACCAACAATCTATATTCTATATATATCTAATCCTAAGGTACATGTGCTAACCCTAATTGTTTACCCTAACCCTAAATGTTTCAATGCATTGAAACATTAAAAAATAACCTTTTTTTTTACATAAAAGTTATCAATTGTTTTCCTTTTCTGATGTGCCCTAACAAAGACCCATAAAATATTATTATAGGATGATAATTTAACACGAATAATTGTTTACTTATTTCTAAATTAATGCTCCATTTATTTAAAGAGTTGAAGGATGTAAAGATTGCAAAGAAGAAGCACCTATTGAGTAGTCAGTTGTTGAAGGCATTAATGAAAAGTCATTATGAAGGTATATATATATATATATATATATATATATATATATATACACATTTACTTTCTTTGTTTTAAGGTAAGAAATTACATTCTTTATAATGATATTCCTAGGAATAACATTTCTACCCATGTGTTTGGTGAAAATTTAGATTTACTAGGAATGTTTTAGAAATTTTTTAATTAAAAAAATAAAAATGGAAATAAATGTGAGTGATAGTGGGAAGTTATGGCAAGTTTAATTATTTTCTCATGGGAATGTTAGATTCCCATCCTTTAAGCATGAGAATAAGAATAGAAGAAACCATGTGTAAACAACATTCCTGGGAACAAATTTTTAAAACTTGAAAGAAACATGGGAATGTTGCATTTCCAATGTCACATTTCTAGGAATCATATTACAAACTTTAAAACAAACACACCTAAGACATCGAATACTCGAAACAAAATAGTTAACAGATTCAAATATCTACCATTTTTATATATCGACACACAATATGCAGAAATAGAAGCAATGAGTTTTCAGCAACAAAAAAAAAATGTAGTAAATAAGTTATCACAATCCATCAAAAGTAAATTTATTTGACTCATCGATTAAAAAAAATGCAGTATATCAATTATCACAATCCATCAAAAGTAAATTTATTTGACTCATCGATTATAACAACAAAATTTAAATGTTTTTTGACGGAACATCAAAATTTAATAAATTGTATCAAAACCATCAGATTTTAATTTATGTATGATTACTAAGGTAGTCAGGAACGAGTCCCAACACGTAGGATCACACGATCTTACGTGCCACAGCACCTCAACCGTGCTATGACTTCACTCTGGTTCGGTTTTGCCTTTCTTCTGTTTTTTGCCATTTTCCCTCTGTTTTCTCTGTATTTTGCCGTTTTTCCTCTGTTTTTCCTCTGTTTTATTGTTTGGTTCCTCTGTTTTCCCTCTATTTTCCTTATATATTTCTCTCAATTCTATCGACAACCTATCGATCCTACTTACGAACCGTGTTACGTCCCTCGTGTTTACGTTCCTACACCGGCCAATCGAACCTACGTAGGAACTCGTTTCTGACTACATTGATGGTTATAATTACAAAAATATATATGTATGGTGTATATGTACTTGTATTTGGATTTGGTGCAATAATTATGTCACATAGTTTTTTATCTTAAACGTTCGATCTTAAAGCAATGAACATAATTATTTTAAAATGATTTTGTTATAGTATAATTGGACTGTCTGATTTCAGAACAAAAGCCAAGATAAAAATTGTATAATGGTATAAATAGGGGTATTTGAAATTTAATTCGGATCAGTTTTAAAGTAAAAGACATTTGATACAATGATTATAATAACATGCGGTTGAGTTCAATTTGAAGTAAAAGGTATTCTATATAAAGATTAAAATCATATTTGGTGTCTTTAATTTGTATTAATAATGTTTTTCAGGTGGAACCGGTAGGTTTGAAGAAGAAGAACAAGAATCAGAGGTAGATGTCATAAAGGAAACAACAAAAACAACTCCAAATGAAATAAAGACGAAATATGAAAACGAAGTTGACAAAAGGATGACACCATTTTTGGTTGCAGCGAAAAATGGAATAGTTGAACTGGTTAACGAAATTCTAGACAAAATACCAAGTGCCATTCATGACACAAACTCGAGAAAAGAAAATGTATTGCTTGTTGCAGTGAAGTCAAGACAACCCCTTATTATTGAGTCATTGAGAATGAGAATGATTCGGCACTCAAGACCAGAACTTTGGAATATCTTGATCCATACAAAGGATGACAGGCAGAATACAATGTTGCATTTGGCAGCAGAGGCATTAGGTGTTGATAAACCTTGGCAGATTGCTGGTTCTGCATTGCAAATGATGTGGGATATAAAATGGTTTCAGGTACATACAATTACAACCATATGTATGATCTTTTATTCTTCAACATATTTCTTTTTTCGAAATTAGTTTCTCTATCTTAAAATTTTTCATAAACTTCCTCTTTTACCTATCAATAAAATTCTAGATAAGGTTAGAGTTTTAGATGACCAATTCTAAACATGAAGAAGAGTGTGTTATGACTTGGTCTCACATTGAATGAAATAAGGCCCACACATGAGTTTATAAATGGGATGACATAAACTTGTTTTGAGGAATTTCCTTGAAACGAAAGCTACAGTAAAAATTTGAATAAATTACATTTTTTTCGTCCTTAAGTTATTTTTAGGTTTTACTTTGGTTTCTTACTTTATTTATTTTTCGGTCTTTTAAGTTAAACACATTTGACACTTTGACCCTTTTTGTCAATTTTTCATTTAAGTTCGTAAAATGTTTCGTAAGCGGCGTTATATTTTGGTGATTAAATGTCTGATTCAGCAAGAAGGAAATATATATATATATAGGTAACATATGCAAGTTAAAGGACCAATGTGTCTAACGTTTATAGCTTAAAAGACTGAAATAAAATAAAAATAAAAAAATGAATGTGAAATCTCAAAATAACTTAAGAATGAACATGCTTGTATATGTTGATCCGTTTATTTTGTTTCCCAACCTTGGAGCAGTATATCAAAAGCCTTGTACCACAACACTTCTATTTAATGAGCAACAACAAAGGCATAACAGCTGCAGAAATCTTCAAGAGAACACACGAAGGTCTTATAGAAGAGAGCAACAGTTGGCTAAAAGATACGTCTGAATCCTGCTCTGTTGTAGCTGTGCTTATTGCAGGTGCTTCCTTCACCACGGCAAGTGCAATACCTGGCGGAACAACTGAGGGTAGACCAATATTAGAAGACAATCCTGCATTCAATGTCTTCGCATTTGCTTCGCTTGGTGGCCTCTGCTTCTCTGTCACCGCACTCATCATGTTCCTTTCTATTATCACTTCTCAAAAACAAGCTAAAGATTTTTGCAGGGATTTGCCACTGAAACTTTATATCGGGTTAAGTTCTCTTTTCGTGTCCCTTGCTTCTATGTTTGTTTCGTTCTGCACTGGCCACTTTTTCTTGCTTAGCCATAGATTCAAGTGGATTTTGTTCCCAATTTATGCAGCCACTTGTATGCCCGTGGCTTACTATGGTGCTGCACAATTTCCTCTATACACTTATCTTTTAACCATCATTTTCGCTAAATTGCCAATGGCAACTGATAACGGTAACAATGTTTAAGAACTTCCATATCACTATTTGAAATGATTAATGTGGTGTTGGATGTGTGTGTTCAAGTTGAGATAATTTGGCATATTTTTAGATAAAGACTTATGCTATTGCTTTGGGATGTAATAATTTTGTTTACTAGATAGATAATGTAGTTGATTTAAGCTTAAAGTTTGAGAATGTAATAATAATCACATTATATATGTACCCAGTTTTTTGTTTTTCTTTTTTTCATATAAATGGATTTCTATTCTATCTTTATATATAGTCTTAATACCTTTCAATTTCCTAAGCAAAAATCATTGGTACTGTGAGTGTTATTAGTTATTATATGACTATTCAAATGTGTATACTATTCAAATGTAGAAAAGTATGAAGACACGGTGAAAACATTGAGATTGAGTGATATTTTCAAATGTGTAAGAATTAGTAGAAAATGAATGTGGGATAAGTTGTGGTTATAAAGGGTGAGAGAGAACTCAAAAATTAAGCTTTAAATTTTTCCATTTTGTAGGTTATATATAAAGGATGTTAAGAAATACAACTAATGATGATGGTGTAAGAAATTATGGAATGTTTTTATAGTTTGTTCCTCTTATCTTCATCCACATAAAAAAAAATAGTCATATAACATTAAACAATAAAAACCAGTTAAGAAATAAAATCTAGAAAAGTGGACTAACAAACATTATATCTATCAATTAAAAAAAGTAGGGTAAAAATATTTGGTCAATCTATATAATAGAGTAACTTGAATCCATATAATATCATAGAAATATAGGTATTGTCAAGATACAAGTGAAGAGTGGGAAAGAGAAAGAAAAATTATAGAACAAATTGAAGTACCACCCAAGAATTGGATGAAGAAAGTGATGATGACCCAAAACCAAAATTTATACACACAATGATTATGGATGGAACAATAGCCCCTATAGTAAAAGTTATAACCATCCCTAATAAAAAGTAAAAGTTATAACCAAAAAAAACGGTTTACAAAAGTATCTTTTGTGAAATTGAGATCAATAGAAGACATGGTGTGGAAACACTTAGTGCTTGAGTGAAATTGTTAAATGTGTAGAAATGAGTAGAAAAAGAACGTGGAATTAGTTGTGGTTATAAAAGATGAGAATGAATCTGAAAAATTAGACATTAAATATTTTGTATAAGTTATATTTAGAGGAATATTATGAGATACATCTAATGATGATAGTGTAAGAAATTTGTAAGTGTTTTATAATTTGCTAGATGCATAAAAACCGTTACCATTTTTTATATGGCTATAAAAATTTAATCATGTTTTGCTTCATTAATGTAATGTTTTTGTTCATTTTTCTGTCTAATGTGGTTCTAATATAATGCATTAGTAAATTTTTTTAATATAATGCATACATATGGTTGAGTTAAAAAATGTGAAAAGTTTTTGTAACTTAAACTTGATTACATCATCACTATACTATTAGATTAGATTTTAGATAGATAGATAGATAGAAACAAAGCTCATTTAAAAGTGTCACATAGACATAATCTTTGCATTAGAATAAATCAAGTTTAGAATTCAAAAGTATATAGATATATAAATAGATAGATAGATTGTGCAATATCGTCCTTCTCTCTTTATTTATATAAAGGGTAAAAACATAAAGAAAATAGGGGGTTTCATGGAGATTTTGGACTGAATTTTTTGTTATTCCAATTATATATTTAAACAAATTTTCATATAATAATATTATATTGTTGATGTTATTAAAAAAGATCAAAATATTTTCTTATATTATTATTGTCAATGAAAAATATTTTTTTTCTGAAAATATAAATATGATTTGTTGAGTCTATTACATTTGAAAGTCATAAATATATATAGTTATAATTTTTTATCTATGTCAAAAATTTATATAAAATGTCGTTGATAATCTACAAATGTTAACGCAATATTAATGAAAAACAAGCTTTTCATTAATTTGATACAAAGAACGAAGTACTTTTCTATAGGCACCACTCCGAGTATTTTACATTTGATTAAAAATTATCTTTGTTTTAATTGTTTTGATTTGATTTAAGTGTACCCAAATGCTTTTATTTTGAGGTTGTCCTAAAGAATTAGTGAAACTAGACTTTCCACCTATGCTGCCGCACGGATCATTTTGACTATAATATAGTATTTAAATAAGTATTGGTTCAAAAAAGAAGAGATTATACATTTTACATACTTTTTTAGTGCTTTTTATGAAACACAAATACTTCTCATATTTGGCGTGTCCCAATGGCATATATGTATCGTGTTCGATATCGACACATAAAATTATAAAATTATACAATTTACGTAAATTATTATCGATATCGACGTGTCTGAACTTAATAGTGTTTATATAGGCCTTAAAAAAATTATAGGCCTTATTTACCGGCATGTGTAGGCTTTACTTTTCTTTATTTCTTAATTAGCTTCAAATGTCAAATACTTGAATTTACAATTTCAATGCTTCTTTATTTCACTATGTCGCACTTGGACTTCAAATCTGAAAAGAAGTAAATTAAAAGAAATTAAAAGATCCCCAGCATATCCAAAAATCATTATACATTTACAATTTTCAAGTTCAAATAATAAAGATGTAGAAGATGACATGAAATCATTTAGTTGATACAGATGAAAGTTAAAACAAAAATATTTAGACAATGAAGGGGATTTAAAATTCTATATCCAATCCTTCACATATTAAAATTACTACCATTGGTTCCAAATTACAATTGACTCTCTTCATTACGATCATCTAAACTTAATCAAAATTTTGCAAGTGCAAATAGAATCGACATTATATAACTGATGACTAATTGATAAAACCTATATTGCATGAAAACCACTCATGTCTAAATAAATAAATATAATAAACCTTCAACACAAACATCAACTAAGCTCAAAGGACCAGAAATATCATTTTTAGCCTTCAAAATCACAATTCCTTTTGATATATTGTTTGTGTCAAAAGCACCATAAGTGGAACAGGAGGCACATGCTAGACACTTTATAAGACAAAAACACCAGTGTTCTATAGGTCGAGAAAAGAAAAACTTTCAAACATCTTTAACTTTGAGTCACACTTAGGAAAAAAAACAGAAATCTTTGCATTAGCACAATCCACAAACAAAATAGAGGAACTTTATATCTGCTGTAGGCACCTTAAGAATCATGTGTAAATTGTTTTCCTGCAATGAAATCTTAAAAACAGTAAGCAAAGAAGAAGAAGAATTAACAACAATACGCTCCCAATAGCAGCAGGCTGCACAAAAACTAAAGAACCCCACCATAAACAGCACCTACTCCCCCAACATCAGCAGGCTGCGCAAACACAGACCTGGTCTGTCCAAGCAGACCATGCAGGAATAAAAAGAAGCTGCTAATAGAACCCCCCAACCTACACAACACAGGTCATACCTCAGCTCATCGTACATCAATCTATTGCGGGCACGGTGGATCAAGGACACATCAGGTTGAGGGATCATGGGATAATCTTCCTCCATATTTTTGCCATAGCTCTGCAACAATAATTCAATTTCTTCCAACGCATAACTTCGCAATTGATGGTCATCCAACACCAAATTTGCAAGTTTGCAGGGAACAATAAGGAATAAGACATTAAAAAAATTATCATATAAATTATAAACATGAAAAAAGCTTCATAATATAAATCAGATAAGTTTCATATTGAATGGCAGCACGATCTGCTATCATCCTATAAGAACTACAATAATCACGTTGATTATTATCTCAACCATACCGTCGGTTATTATTATCTCAATCACGTTGACACTCTGTCATTACATAATTTTTATGTATTTTTATCACAATTTAGAGTTCACAAGGTAACTTAAGCAGCAAGAAAAGCAGAAAAAACTGAAGAATTCAAGAAAGACCAAATCGTGTCACGATTGGTACAAAACGTGGCACGATTCAAGAAGACAAAAACATGCTCTCTGCCAAGGCAAAATCGTGTCACGTTGACCAAAACGTGACACGATTTCTAGAAACCCTAATTTAGAAGTTGTTATACAAGGAAAATCGTGACACGATTCCACAAAAACGTGACACGATTTTAGGCGAATTTCTGTGCCTATTTAAGCTGAAGGCTATTCTAAAAACGAGGGTTACGATTTGAGAAGAGCAAAGTGCGATTTTTACACTGAAAGACGGCTGCAGGGACGATTTCTTCACCTTGTAACCAGTTCATGTATGTATTGTTACCTCTAATGATTATGTTATTTATAAATTCAATTATGAGTAGCTAAATCCATTAGAGGTTAGGTCTGAGATGATTCTTTGTAACCCTAATTGACATATGTTGCTGTGAAACTCTATTTATTGTGAATGACAATTTAATTTTTATTCAATTCAATTGTTCTTAATGCTTTATATATTCTGATCACATATATATATGATTTGGTGAGAACGAACGACTACTGACCATAGCTTTCGACTTTGACCTAATTGAATTGTTCTAATAATTATAATTAGTCTAGGAATGGATAATTCTTTATTAGTGATATTAGGTTAACGTTCTTCAAACCTTCGAAGATTATTAGACCACCTAAGGGATTAGGGGCTGTAATCTTAGAAGAGTGTCCTAACTCAAGGGATTGATTAGGACTATTTTGTTAACTATCGTGAAACTAAAAAATCATTCATAAGAATAGGTGCAGTGACCAATTAGGGGAACTCAGATGATTCGAAGACCTAACTCATCTCTCTCTTATTTAAACAATCAATTTATTTTCTGTTACTAAGTTTTTATGCTATTAAACAAATTTACTGCCTAGTGGCAAAACCAAATAACTTTTACTTCATCCTAAATTAATAACGTGTTTGACTTTTTGAGATTAAAACCAGTCCTTGTGGGAACGATATTTTTACTACTTCGATAGTATTTGGTACACTTGCCAAAATTCTATCAAGTTTTTGGCGCCGCTGCCGGGGACTGTTGATTTATTTCAACAAGGCAATTGCGTTTTAATTTAGGATTTCTGCAATTTATTTTCTGTTTAAAAATACTAAATTGATTCAGTGTTCATTATTTAATTTGCATTGTGCAGTGCTACTAAGGTATTTTGTTGTTTATGCGAGGTAGAAGAAGTTCAGACGACCTAGAGTACGATCCTGAGATCGAACGAACTGCTAGAGCTAATCGGAAAACCATCCGGTTAGCCAAATCAAAGTCAGTTCCACCGGGTGTTCGTGAACAACTACCTAATTCAACACTAGTTGAACCTGAATCAATCCTCTCTCCTAATTCTATCACCATGGGAGATCAACCACAAAGGCCGAAGTTGGGAGATTATGGTTTAGCCAACAACCGTGGTCGACTAACTCACACCTTCCAACCTGCTAACCCTGTTGCTTTTGACATCAAGACCTCTGTTAAGAATGGTTTAAAGGAGAAACAATTTGATGGGTCTGATTCGATGAGTCCTCATGAACATTTAAGCCACTTTCATGAAACCTGTGAGTTTTGTGTACCTCCAGCTACGGTCACCGAAAACCAAAAGAAGCTGAGGTTGTTTGCTTTTACTCTCACCGGAAGAGCAAAGGATTGGTTACTCTCTTTACCTAGTGGAACCATCCAAACATGGGAGGAACTTGAGCTGAAGTTTTTAGAGAAATACTTTCCTATGTCTAAGTATTGGGACAAGAAGCAGGAAATTTCAAATTTCAGGCAAGGAGAAAATGAGTCACTATATGATGCATGGGAGCGATTCAATTTGCTTCTGAAAAGATGCCCAAATCACGAGTTCTCTGAGAAACAATACCTTCAAATCTTTACCGAGGGGCTAACTTCCAACAACAGAATGTTCTTAGATGCTTCAGCTGGAGGAAGCCTGAAGGTGAAGACTGACCATGAAGTACAAGCTTTAATTGAGAATATGGCTGCAAATGAATACCGTGCTGATGCGGAAAAGAAGAAGAAGGGCGTGTTTACTGTTAGTGATCAAACTTCTATCCTAGCCAACCAAGCAGCGATGAATAAGCAACTGGAGATTCTTACTAAAGAATTTCATAGCTATATGATATCCAACAAACCTCAACAAGTTGCTGCTGTCAAGTGTGATTTTTGTGGAGAGGGACATGCCAATGGCGAATGTGTTCCAGAAGGAGGCAGTGAAGAGGTGAATTACATGGAAAACTATCAAAGACAGAATCCTTACTTTAATTCAGGGTTTAACAAACATCCTAATTTGAGTTACTCCAACAATAACACTTTGAATCCGTTGTTACCAAACCCTCAACAACAGCAACAACCAAGGAAGCCTTCAGCTCTAGAGGAGACTATGATCAATTTCATGAAGATGACTCAAGGAAACTTTGAAGATATGAAGAAGAGTCAAGAAACTGAAAGAAAGAACAATGAGGCCTCTAGAAAATTGCTTGAAACTCAAATAGGGCAGATGGCAAAGCAACTGGCTGAGCAGAACAAAGGAGGATTCTCAGGTAATACAAAAGAAAACCCTAAGAATGAAACTTGTAATGCTATAGAGTTGAGGAGCAAGAGGGTGTTAACACCTCCAGCTCCACAAAACCAGAAGAAGGGTGGCACAGTTGTTGAAGAGGAGGATGATGGTGAATTAGTTGAAAAGAATGTTGGGGTAGGAATAACTGTGGATGAAGATGAACACGACGAAGTTGAAAAAGAGAGTACTAATGGCGTAGTTGAAAATGAAAAGAAGAAACTGCCACCGAAGATGAAGGATCCAGGAGCATTTACTATTCCATGCTCCATTGGCAACTTAGACGTCGGAAGAGCTTTATGTGATTTGGGGGCAAGTATAAATTTGATGCCTCTATCAATGATGAAGAAGCTAGGATGTGGGGAACCTAAGCCTACAAGAATGACTCTTACATTAGCTGATAGGTCAATCTCTTATCTGTATGGTATATTGGAAGATGTTTTGGTTAAGGTTAATGACCTGGTGTTTCCTGCCGATTTTGTTATCTTGGATTTTGCTGAAGATGAAGACATACCTTTACTCTTGGGGAGACCCTTCCTTGCAACAGGTCGCGCTTTGATTGATGTTGAAAGAGGTGAACTGATGTTACGATTCCAAGATGAACAGGTTGTGTTCAATATTTTTGAAGCCATGAAGCACCGAAGTGACAAT
The DNA here is from genome assembly GCA_946800305.1 of Medicago arabica. Lineage (NCBI taxonomy): Eukaryota > Viridiplantae > Streptophyta > Magnoliopsida > Fabales > Fabaceae > Medicago > Medicago arabica. Next base: position 7,955,706 of record OX326970.1, on the reverse strand, counting down.
CCTCAATGTTACCGTATCGATGTTATTGAAGAAATAGTAGAAGATGACTCATGTGAACCTCCGACCACACAACCTATGGAGAGAACAATTGTGAACTCTATAGAAACTTGTGAAGCTGATGAAGACCTTGAGATTAAAGAGTGTGTTGCACAACTTGAGGCGAACAAGCAAGAGAAAGGATCGGTAAAAATTGAAGAGTTGCATATTGAAGATTCTAAGGGAGTTCAACCCTTGAGCAAGGAGGAGAAGAACAGTCCAGAATTGAAGGTTTTACCTCCTACATTGAAGTATGTTTTCCTTAGCAAAGATACTTCTCAACCAGCAATTATAAGCAGCACTTTAACACCTTTGGAGGAAGAAAAGCTAATGAGGGTGTTGAGAGAGAACAAGGAAGCCATAGGATGGTCGATTTCTGATTTGAAGGGTATTAGCCCAGCTTACTGCATGCACAAGATACATATGGAGGCTGAATATAAACATGTGGTTCAACCTCAAAGAAGACTAAACCCAACAATGAAGGAAGTGGTGAAGAAGGAAGTTCTAAAATTGCTCGATGCTGGTATGATTTACCCTATTTCTGATAGTGCATGGGTAAGTCCTGTTCATGTTGTGCCTAAGAAAGGTGGTATGACGGTGGTGGCTAATGATAAAAATGAATTGATTCCCACCCGCACCGTCACTGGTTGGAGAATGTGTATAGACTACCGCAGGTTGAATACCGCAACAAGAAAGGATCACTTTCCGTTACCATTCATGGATCAAATGATAGAGAGGTTGGCTGGCCAAGCTTTTTACTGTTTTTTGGATGGGTATTCGGGGTATAATCAAATTGTTGTAGCTCCGGAAGATCAAGAGAAGACCGCATTCACTTGTCCCTTTGGTGTGTTTGCATATCGAAGGATGCCTTTTGGGCTGTGTGGCGCACCAGCAACCTTTCAACGGTGCATGCTCTCCATATTCTCTGATATGATAGAGAAGAACATAGAGGTATTTATGGATGATTTCTCCGTGTTTGGTAAGTTTTTTGATCAATGCCTATTCCATTTAGATGCTGTCCTTAAAAGATGTACCGAAACGAATCTTGTTTTAAATTGGGAAAAATGTCATTTTATGGTAACTGAAGGTATCGTTTTGGGACATAAAATAAGTGCTAAGGGCATTGAGGTGGACCAGGCAAAAATAGAGGTTATAGAGAAACTTCCCCCTCCTGTTAACATTAAAGGGGTGAGGAGTTTCTTGGGGCATGCTGGTTTCTACCGGCGATTTATAAAAGATTTTTCAAAAATTGCCAAGCCCCTTTGTAACCTCTTGGTCAAAGAAAATGAGTTTAATTTTGATTCTGAATGTTTAGATGCTTTTTCTTTGATTAAAACTAAGTTGGTGACTGCACCAATAATCATTGCTCCTGATTGGGCCTTACCTTTTGAACTAATGTGTGATGCAAGTGATTATGTTGTTGGTGCAGTCCTAGGCCAACGCAAGAACAAATTTTTCCATGCTATTTACTATGCAAGCAAGGTTTTGAATGAAAATCAAGTGAATTATTCCACTACTGAAAAAGAGCTGCTTGCAGTAATATTTGCTTTGGAAAAATTTCGTTCTTATCTAATTGGCTCCAAAGTCATTGTCTTTACAGATCATGCAGCTCTTAAATATCTCCTCACCAAGGGGGAGTCAAAACCTCGCTTACTGAGATGGATTCTCTTGTTGCAAGAGTTTGATCTTGAAATTCGTGACAAAAAGGGAGTCGAAAATGTAGTGGCTGATCATCTGTCGCGACTCGAGAACAATGAGGTTACCAAGAAAGAAAGGGCCATTATGGCTGAATTTCCGGATGAAAAGCTATTCACAGTGAATGTTAGGCCATGGTTTGCCGACATGGCAAATTTTAAGGCCGGTAACATCATACCGGATGAGATGTCCCACTCTCAACGGAAGAAGTTCTTCAAGGATGCCAACCATTATCTGTGGGATGACCCTTATCTGTTTAAGGTAAGCACTGACAGTTTAATTAGACGTTGTGTTGCAGGTGAGGAAGCTAATAAGATTATGTGGCACTGCCATAACTCCGCTTATGGAGGCCACCATAGTGGGGAAAGAATAGCTGCAAAGATTCTGCAAAGTGGATTCTGGTGGCCTACCTTATTCAAGGATTGCCAGGATTTTGTTAAGCAGTGTGATAAGTGTCAACGGACAGGTAACATTTCCAAAAGGAATGAGATGCCCCTAACTGGAATAATTGAAATTGAACCATTTGATTGTTGGGGCATTGATTTCATGGGACCCTTTCCTTCTTCTCACTCTTATCTCCATATACTTGTTTGTGTTGACTACGTCACCAAATGGGTTGAAGCGATACCTTGTATTGCTAATGATGCTAAGACGGTGGTCAACTTTCTGCAGAAAAATATTTTCACTAGGTTTGGAACACCTAGAGTCTTGATCAGTGATGGGGGGAAGCACTTTTGCAATAATCTTCTTGAAAATGTGCTCAGGAGGTATAACATCAAGCATAAAGTTGCAACTCCTTATCACCCACAAACTAGTGGACAAGTAGAGGTTTCTAACCGTCAATTAAAGCAGATTCTTGAAAAGACAGTGGCGTCATATAGGAAGGATTGGTCTAAGAAATTAGATGACGCACTGTGGGCTTATAGGACAGCTTTCAAAACTCATATAGGGCTTTCGCCCTATCAGTTAGTGTATGGTAAGGCTTGTCATCTTCCAGTTGAGCTAGAACATAAAGCATATTGGGCCATTAAGGCCTTAAATTTTGATCAAGTGGCCGCTGGTAAGAAAAGACTCTTGAAACTTAACGAGATGGAAGAGATGAGGCTTAGAGCATATGAGAATGCGCTCATTTATAAAGCCAGGACTAAAAGATACCATGACAAGAACTTAGTATCTAGGGATATTAACTCTGGGCAACTAGTTTTGTTGTTTAATTCCAGGTTGAAGCTGTTTCCTGGAAAGCTCAAGTCAAAGTGGTCAGGACCATTTGTGGTCAAGAGTGTGTCACCTCATGGAGCTGTTGAGTTAACCACGCCAGACGGTGACAGAAGTTTCAAGGTGAACGGGCAAAGAGTCAAGCCATATCTAGGTGGTGTCTTACCCAAAGAGAGGGTAGGACTTGTTCTGACTGACCTTTAAGGGTCCTTGACAGTCAAGCTAGTGACGGTAAAGAAGCGCTTGGTGGGAGGCAACCCACATCTTTAATTCAGGTAGTACTTTATTTTTTATTATTGCTTTCAAAAAAATTCAAAAATACAAAAATATTTTAGCTGAAACAACAGAGGAAAAAATTTTCAAGTTCAAAACTGGGCAAAATCGTGACACGTTTTGGGTAAAACGTGACACGATTTTACCTCCCTCTAAAGGTCCCAAAAATTTTCAAAGTTAAAAAAGTTTTCCTTACTGCCAGGCCAAATCGTGTCACGTTGGCCAAATCGTGACACAATTTCTGGGCAAGAAATTTTTCAAAAATTGAAAATCGTGACACGTTTTTACCCAAACGTGACACGATTTTCTCAGCCTATGACTGGGTCTTTTGAGCGCTTTGATGGGTCCGAGGAAGCTATGGACCATTATTTTGATGTGACCAGAGGACGAGCTCAGGATCGAGAACAGGAGATTCGGGCTGATTTTGCTGCTGGAGGTGCTAACTCTAGATATCATTTTGGGGAGGATTCTTATGCGGAGGAGAACCCGAACACATGGATTGACCAGGACCAGATGGAGGATTGAGTGGACTACTGATGGTCCAGCTCTTTTGATGTTTTTCTTTTCTTTCTTTTGTTTCAGCAATTTTTTTTTTATGATGTATTTTTATTTCACTTGAACAATTTTATTGCTTTACTTTTATAATTAAGTTGTAATTCCCCTATTTTGTGAATGATCTTGAACTTGTTTATTATTAATGAATTTACCTGTTTAATTGAATTTTACAGTTTGATAACAAATTGTGTTCAAGTGGTATTCCAAAAGTTCAAAAGGAGGAGTGACTTGTGTTTCAAAGGCGAAGTGTACGGCAGTTAATGATAAGTAGTCACAACTCCCAGAAATCTAAACACTGTAAGGTTCATGGCCAAATATTTTTTTTTCCAATTTACTTATATAAGAGTGTTCCATGATTTTACATTTCTAGAACTTGCATTGTTTCTCTACTGTCGATTGATTTTTGTTATTGCATACTGAGGCAAAAGTGCTTGGTTCTGTGAGCTTTTTTGAAGCCTACCCTGATTTCTTATTGAATTTTTATCCTCTTTTTAGCCAAATTGAGCCGGTAGGTTTTAAAACTTTTTGTTCGGTGACAAACTACATTACAAGCTTAGAGACTTTTAGGATTTATCCCACTTTGTTATCTGAGTTAGGCATTGTAAATTGTTGCTAAATACTAAGTTTGGGGTTGCTTTTGGAATTGGCAACCAAATAAGTTTGGGGTGGTAGTACTAAGAGAACAAGAAAAATAAAAATGTGATGATTGAAAAATATACACAAAAATGGTGTAGAGATAAAAAAAAAAAAAAAAAAAAAGTTACATATGTTCTCTAGTACTTTTACAAATTGTTGTTTCAAAGGAATTAAGGGATTGAATCCATGTTTTAATTTCTGTAGGAGTGCCTAACTCATGATTTTGTGTAGCCTACTTATCCAAATATTATCCCACCTTCACCTAAGCCCCGTTATAACCCTTAAAGACCTCAAAGTGTGCAGTGACATTAATTTTGATTGACGTTTAGAAATTTTTCAAGCTTATGGTAATATGTAGATTCCATGTCGACTATGTGTGAACCCTTTTCAAACTATTGCGTGGAGTTGTGAGTTGGTGGATGCTAACAAGTCAAACTAGCTCATCTTTAGCTAGTAAGGTGTTGAACTTTTGGGTACTATCGCTTGATCAGGTACTTGTTATTTTACTGTCTAATTTCAATTTCATAAGTAAATTCCTTGAGGACAAGGAATAGTTCAAGTTTGGGGTTGTGATGACACTCTGTCATTACATAATTTTTATGTATTTTTATCACAATTTAGAGTTCACAAGGTAACTTAAGCAGCAAGAAAAGCAGAAAAAACTGAAGAATTCAAGAAAGACCAAATCGTGTCACGATTGGTACAAAACGTGGCACGATTCAAGAAGACAAAAACATGCTCTCTGCCAAGGCAAAATCGTGTCACGTTGACCAAAACGTGACACGATTTCTAGAAACCCTAATTTAGAAGTTGTTATACAAGGAAAATCGTGACACGATTCCACAAAAACGTGACACGATTTTAGGCGAATTTCTGTGCCTATTTAAGCTGAAGGCTATTCTAAAAACGAGGGTTACGATTTGAGAAGAGCAAAGTGCGATTTTTACACTGAAAGACGGCTGCAGGGACGATTTCTTCACCTTGTAACCAGTTCATGTATGTATTGTTACCTCTAATGATTATGTTATTTATAAATTCAATTATGAGTAGCTAAATCCATTAGAGGTTAGGTCTGAGATGATTCTTTGTAACCCTAATTGACATATGTTGTTGTGAAACTCTATTTATTGTGAATGACAATTTAGTTTTTATTCAATTCAATTGTTCTTAATGCTTTATATATTCTGATCACATATATATATGATTTGGTGAGAACGAACGACTACTGACCATAGCTTTCGACTTTGACCTAATTGAATTGTTCTAATAATTATAATTAGTCTAGGAATGGATAATTCTTTATTAGTGATATTAGGTTAACGTTCTTCAAACCTTCGAAGATTATTAGACCACCTAAGGGATTAGGGGCTGTAATCTTAGAAGAGTGTCCTAACTCAAGGGATTGATTAGGACTATTTTGTTAACTATCGTGAAACTAAAAAATCATTCATAAGAATAGGTGCAGTGACCAATTAGGGGAACTCAGATGATTCGAAGACCTAACTCATCTCTCTCTTATTTAAACAATCAATTTATTTTCTGTTACTAAGTTTTTATGCTATTAAACAAATTTACTGCCTAGTGGCAAAACCAAATAACTTTTACTTCATCCTAAATTAATAACGTGTTTGACTTTTTGAGATTAAAACCAGTCCTTGTGGGAACGATATTTTTACTACTTCGATAGTATTTGGTACACTTGCCAAAATTCTATCATCCAACACCAAATTTGCAAGTTTGCAGGGAACAATAAGGAATAAGACATTAAAAAAATTATCATATAAATTATAAACATGAAAAAAGCTTCGTAATATAAATCAGATAAGTTTCATATTGAATGGCAGCACGATCTGCTATCATCCTATAAGAACTACAATAATCACGTTGATTATTATCTCAACCATACCGTCGGTTATTTTTTTCACATACCACAACCTACAGCTCATAACTGGAGCTTTCTGGTATAGGACATACTATTATTAAGGCTATTATTAAATTGTGCTCCACGTAAAAAATAATATTAGTTACATGTATATATATATAACAATGATAACCTGGTTCAGCAATTATAAACTTTAGTTGGCCATTAATACCACATCATTAAATTCATGTGCACGCAAAAATTCAAATAGACATGGTTGTATATTTTGTACTGCTTTGCAAAGTGTGGTATAAAGAAGCATACCCCAAAATAAAAAGCATGAGTCCAAGCAGCTGAAAATTATGCCAAAGGTTCAAAACATACCCCAAAATACAAAGCATGAATAAAAATAAAAATAAAAAAGCATTGTGTCCAAAGAGAAAATTAAAGTTTTAGCAGATAATTTGAATGATAGTCATAGTAGTATAATGAATTCAAAGAGAAAAAAAAAAATTAAAGTTGCAAAAGAAGACTAACATGAACATAAATTGAGAAAAATAAATAACTGCATAAGCTTATAAAAGCAGAATAGCAAATACACTGAGGAAAAAAGAATTAAAAGCACTACATTACAACGGGGAGATCATGAAGGCATGTTCAATGTATAATTTCTGTTTACGAAAAATGATATTAGTATATATTATCAGATTAGCAAAACAACCATTAGAACAAAAACACTATATAAGGCACATAAGAATTTGTTTGACACATAAAAATACCAAAAATTACTACATGTCTTAACTGGTATTGTAGTATCGGTGTATAAGGCATAGAACATATGCTCAACAGAAAAAAATCAACACGGAATAACTCAACATTGAGTGAAAGATAGATCAATTTGAATTAAAAATTTAATTTCAGATTTGTAAACATTTAATGGGACAAATAATAACACAATATTGATGGATGTCATTTGATTATGTAGGAAATAACAATATACATATGGATGTCGTTGATAAGGTAAGAAGAATACTTTGAAAAAGAAAAAGAAATGCAAAATAAGAGTTTGAATAAACAAATGAATTCAAATAAGAAAAAAAATCACAGCAACAATAGTAGCATAAAACCCATCATAAAAAAAAGGACAATAGATTAAACCTGTTTTGGATTGTCTTCAATGCAAAAATATGAAATTTTAGTATAGCAAGCTCCAACTTCCTTTCATCATCACCATCAATAGCAGCAAAAAATCAACTTAACACAATTTAGGCAGCAATAGCAGAATGGAAACATAATAGCATTGAAAAAAAACTATAACGATAACATGAAGGTTAACATTATAACAGAATAGCAGAAAAAACAAACGAATCATAACAACAATAATATAATAACAGAAAGATGAGGAAGTTATAAATATAAGAAGCTGAATGACATTCTAACATATTGGCAAAATAAACGAAGAAGACGACAAATTATAATAGCAATACGTAGCACAATTATAAATAGATAAAGAACTAATAACCATATATTATATTAAGGTGCCTTTTATTAGGTAAGATGAAGAACTTAATTTTTTTTTGTTCAAGATGAAGAACTTGATTTGGACACAAAAACTATTGAACTATAGAAACCATTAAAACACACAAAAAATACCAACATAGAAGAAAAAGCAATGCACAAAATAATCTAGAACAATCTAAATGAAACCCTAACCTTTCAAGTTATCCAAGGCCTGGGAGGTAGATGAAACAATCTCTAAGGCCATGATAGAATAACAAAAGCCACAAAATAAGAACTCTTTATTGTTGAATTCCTATTTATAAAACATGAGGGAATAAGGATATCCAATGGATGGTGAAGAGGTATTCTCCTAGGAAGAGAAGAACGTGCAATTAAGATCACGCTACCCAATATGGAAGCTGGATAGATGTCGTTGTTCACAAAGAGTTTAAATGTGTTTACATTGGAAATCAGTAAGGCTATTAAGTAGGTTAAGAGTTACACATGTCATGTATTGATTGGGAGCAGTTAAGAAAGTTTTGTCCCCTATTAATTTAGGAGAGTGGCACTCAAATAGGGTTTTAGTTGGGATATTTGAATTTCAAAATCTGCGATAAATGAGGCTAGCTTGCATATTTCCCTCCAACAACATTAGGGTTTGCAAATTAGAGTATGCATATTGTACTTTAGGATTATATATGGAAATCAGTCAAGCTATTAAGTAGGTTAAGAGTTACACATGTCATGTATTGATTGAAAGCAGTTAAGAAAGTTTTGTCCCCCATTAATTTAGGAGAGTGGCGCTCAACTAGGGTTTTAGTTGGGATATTTGAATTTCAAAATCTGCGATAAATGAGGCTAGCTTGCATATTTCCCTCCAACAACATTAGAGTTTGCAAATTAGAGTATGCATATTGTACTTTAGGATTATATATTAAGATTGATCTGACGTGGAATTGGTGCCCCTCTTCTCCCGGTGCTTGGTTTTGATTCTACCGCCCACCTTCCGATCGGTCGAGTGGCTCCCCCAACTCTCTCTATCCTCTCCGCCATTAACTAAGGTTCTCTCTCTCTCTCTTTTGATTCTGTTTCTTAATTCTTCAATTCCTGTTTTTTATATTGTATGTATTTGTAGAGAAGTGATCAATTGTTTTTTGAATGGTAGAAGTGATTAATTAAAACTAATTAAAATCAAATTTAATATTACACCACGAAATCTGTTTTTGATTCAACAACTAGTAAAAATACCCGTGCTGACGCATGGGTACAGTGAAAAGATTAATCATCTAATTTTTTATAATATTCTAAATAGTATAAACTTTTTAGCAAAAACTTTTTTTTATATAAATAACAATTTGTCGCTTGTATAAAAGTTAGTTTAGTCAGTGATAACTTATCCCGTACATTTAAATTATATAATAAATCTGGCCAAAATCGTATGGTATTATATAACATTATTTTTTTATAACTAAAATAGATTTTTGATGATTTTTTTTTATAGTGACATGGGAATATAGGATTAAGCCATTAAAAAAACATAATATGGAATCTAATTTAATTTAATTTTTTATTTTTTTACAAATGCACTCTAATATAATTTAATTGTTGGGTAAAGTGCACTTTTCACCCCTTAAGTTTTAAAAAGTTGCGATTTTGACCCCTTATGAATGAAAATGACAAAAGTGACCCCCTATGTTTAGGGAAATATGCTCTTTTGACCCTCTAACATAAGAGAAATATGATCTTTTGACCCCTTATCTTCTCAAAAAGTTGCGATTATGACCTCTTTTTTGGGACACGTGGCGTCTTCCTAACAATTTTGGAACGAAAGGGATCAAAATTGTAATTTTTTTAAATAGGGGGCCAAAATCGCAACTTTTTGAAACTTAAGGGGTGAAAAGTGCACTTTAGCCTTAATTGTTATTGACTTACATTTTTTTCTTCTTCTTTTGAATAACCTCCGTTTTCATTTGATAATTTGTTTCTCTCTGCGAATTTTGAGAAGCTCTCCTCCTCAGTCAACACTGTTCACAATCTTGATCCATTTCTTCTCATCTATCATCCTATTAAGTTTATTTTTAGATCGGATAGATTTTAAAACACCACCTTCTCGGCTAGATCTAAACCAACATAGACAATCAAAATACCTTCATCGGCGACCACCGTGCCGGAAATTGCAGCCACCACCGTGGTATGTTCAAAAATATTAGTCAAGGTCAAATTCTTCACATCATCTGTTTCTATCCATTAATTCTTATCAGAAGTTTAATTTTATTTAGAGAAGTTATTATGGTTTTCTAGATCCAAAAATATTCAATCTCTACCCTGTCAAAAAGATTTTAATGTGAAGATAAGTATTTTTATCCTGTTGAAAAAAAGCTCTGTTTGATGAAAATGATGTTGGAGCTTAGGTGCAATATAGTCTATTTATGGTCAGTTCTATTTAGATTCATTACACAAGTTTTATAAGTTCTATTTACTTAATTAGAAGATGCTAGCTACTTAATTGATAAAGTTAATTGGTTTTTTCTGTGTGGTTGATCATGATAAAGCTCAACAGCTTCTTCCAGTTGCTTCTTTATTTCCTTTCTTTGTCTACATCTGTCCTTCACATCTGTAACATACCTATATAGAGAGCGATAATTCATCGGATAACAATTCATCAGAGACATCTTCTTAATTTAATTTAGAGACCAATAATATATATTTAATAGACAACTTTAGTTATGTGATTTAGTTAGAAATGTAATTTAATAGACAACTTTACCCCTAAATCTGGGTCATTTGCACTTAAAGGGTTAAGGGTATTATTTGGTTTTCCACAACATGTTTATTTCTTATATTAAGAGGATTTTCTCAGAAATTCTGTGTTTGTATTACAAATTTCTATTTTGTAGATCATACCCTTCAAAAGTTTAAATCATTGTTAAGATTAGCATAACAAATACTAGAATCTTGATTTTTTGCAGATATTCTAGATCCGATAGATGTATAGTCACAACTTAACATTTCCATGAATTGAATTTGAAATTAATTTAGAGGTTTTGTGATTAGTAATGAGGATAGGAAAAACTATTTAGGGGTGCACAATCTTTGGAGTCAACACTTTTGATCGAAAGTGTGACCAGTGTCTGACACATGTGATTGATTACATTTGATTATGTCATTTTCTGAAATTATTATTGGTGTCTATGTGTTTGTGTTTGGTGTCCGTGCTTCATAGTTGATTAGTATAATTTTTGTTGTTGGCAAGGTCTTTGCTATCATATAGTGATGCGGGAAACTCACAATTGGGGGGAGATTATTGGAGTTCAAGTGTAAGTGGTTAATTTGACATTGACTATGAATGAGTTGAATGGAGGATATATAAGAGAGGGGGCCCATATTCTCAATGCCTTAATACTTTGAGTGGAGATCATGTGGTGTCCCGATCACATTGGTCCTGATTGTTAGCTTGTTGATGCTCCCGACGCTTCTCGGGACTCGTCAAACACGATGTTTGTTTTAATTTGGTGCTTATTTATGGATGAAGATTGGAGAGGAATGTCATAAATTTCATAGATAATTCTTTGATGTTAGCTTAACTCTAGGATAAAGTAATCTTCTTAGCCACCTTATGGTATTCGGATAATGGTTATACCAAAGTGATTTCCTTGTTGGGAATTTGTAGGAAAACTGGTGAGCTTTGCTTTGTTTTTTGTTTTAGAAGGGCGAGCTTTGCTTTGTTAATTAGTTGCTGGGTTTATTTTAGGCTTGTTTGCTTTTGTTCTCTTTCAAGTAGATGTTTTATCCTTAGTTCTCATACGACTCTTTTTGGCAAGGCAAAACCACTAGCTTATATTGGATAAGTTCATAGAATCAAATATTGAAAATAGAGGTTTTTGATAATCAATTTTTTCCCACTAGATTATAGCGTGTTTCACTAGCTTATAGCGTTTTCCAGACACAACTTGTAGTAGTTTTGAGCTTATATCTCATAGTGAATTATTCTTTGTCTCACTTTTATATTTATCACTTATCAGCTAGTTCAACCGCTAATTTTATCAAACACTTCAAATTCAATTCATTGGCTTATCCTCTATAAGTTCATCTGCTATACTATCTATGTGTTCCTCTATTTTCTTCTATTAAAAAAAAAATCTATAAAATTTACTAGCTTATTCGCTGTTCTTTTTGTTAATAGGAAATACTTTGTTTGTGCAGGTTCTCTAAGTCAACTTTTAGTTTTTGATATTGAGGATGGTGTTGGTCTTGGCCCTGGGGGATATGCACATACCCCATAGGGCGCCTGATATTCCTGCAAAGTTCAAATCCATGCTTGTCCCTGGCAAGATCCAGCACATCATTTGTACTGGAAACTTGTGTATTAAAGTATGTCCATCTTATTGAAAATTTGAAATAGCTATTACTGATCCATTTTGACAGTTACCATGCTAATGCTAAGTCTGAATATAATCAATTGCATGTACTTCATGCTTTTTGTTGACAATAACCAAAACTTTTGAATCTTATGTGGGGTTGACTTTATGAATCAAAGTATGTTTTAATGCATATCATGAATCATAACTCAATTGTGTGTTGGATACCTCAAATTTTGTGTTGCCACAGTTTCCATGCTGTGCTACATGTCCCTTCATCATTGTCCAAGCTTCTTAGGTAAAAAACTGGTGACTATTAGACAACCAGTAAAGCTGGGTAATCCTGTACCTTTCTGGAAGGTTCGTAACAGTTCCTGTGGTCGGTGGGGAAAGCCATTTTGGTGGCTATTGCCCCCTAGTTTGTCTATCATGCATTGTCCACTATTTCCGAATTTCGTGCTTTGTTGAACTTTTGATAATTGGCTCCCCCTCTTCCTTTCCTGTTAATATTGTCAAATATATATGATTATCTAACCATATTTTATGCATATAAAACTGGTGACCACCTCCCTTGAGATCAGTGCTACTGTGCTATTGACGACAATAAAGGAGTTAAATGATGATGGTAGGTTGTGGGTTCCACTTTGGTCGCATTGAGTTTAGTGACTTTGTCTCTATCTCTCTCCTAACCAATCATTCTCTCTCATCAAAATAATTTATTTTAATCATTCATTTATCAATTAAATACACTAAAGTCGCCAATGTCACAAAAACTCAATGTCACCAAATTATTTTCCGTTTGTTCCTCCTTTGTTGCATAGGTTCTATTGTAATGCTCTTGCAAAATTTCAGTCCAAGCTATATTAACTACTTTTGACTTGCACCAATTATCTATCTACATCTACGAAAAATAATTCAGTAAATTTTGTTATGGTTTTATTTTTTACATATGATATTTATTCCTATTCCCATTAACTATAATTTGAAAGCAGGCATGTTTATGATTTAACTTATTAGGTTTTATGTCATTTATATTCAGGAAGTCCATGACTACCTAAAGACTCTTTGTCCCGATTTGCATATAACTCGTGGTGAGTATGATGAAGATTCAAGATATCCAGAGACCAAGACACTAACTATTGGCCAATTTAAGTTGGGATTATGCCATGGTCATCAGGTTTGATTTTATTTTGAATCTGATTTTTATGCCTTTTTTTGCATCTAGAGATTATGGTTTTTTCTTTGGTTGAGAGGGTGCTTCACTTTGGTTTTCATGATCTAAGGTCTATGGTTTTGTGCAACTTCAAAAAGTTTGTATGTTAGAGTAGTCTTGCACCAAGTATTCTCATAGATTGCCTTGCTACATCATCAATGTCAAATGAATGATTATGCCAATCATTGTCGCTTTCCGATCTTCTTCCTTGATGATGTTTTCGCATTGTTAGTAATAGCTAATAGGTGCAAATTTGATCTGTTTTATTTATTGTCCTGGCTCCTAATGTTTCCATTCGACGGTCTTCCAAGTTCCACCAGTGGTTGGACTTTTTAAGAAACTATTATTGGTTCTGTTTCATAGATACCAAAATATGTGTATGATATGTATTGCTATATGATGATTATGTGTTCTTAATGACTGTGAAGGTTATTCCATGGGGAGACCTAGACTCACTGGCGATGCTACAGAGACAGCTTGATGTAGACATCCTTGTCACAGGTCACACTCATCAGTTTACCGCTTACAAACACGAGGGTGGTGTGGTTATAAATCCAGGTTCCGCATCTGGTGCCTACAGCAGCATGACCTATGACGTGAACCCAAGTTTTGTGCTTATGGACATCGATGCTCTGCGTGTCGTGGTCTATGTTTATGAACTTATTGATGGAGAGGTTAAGGTTGACAAGATTGATTTTAAGAAGACATCGACAAGCGTCCCTGCTCTTTGAACATTTCGGTCTTAGTTTCTTTTTATCTTTACTTTTCTATATGGTTGTTTTGTATATTTTTTTTCTCCTTCAAAGTTCATTTGGATGTTATTTTGCTTTGAGGTTTGGAACACATGTATTTGGCAATATCTTAGGATTTGATAAATTTGTGATCTGTGAGGAACTTTGTGACTGATTAGCAATGGCTTTGTGTACCCCTTTTACCGGTGATTGGTCTAGAGATCTTATGCTACAAAATGTTTGTTAAGTAGAAGAGACAACATGTAACGTGATAATTTCTATTTCATAAACATATTGTTTTTTTTTTTTTTGTCAATCAGCCTAGTGGCTAGATCTCACAATTAAATTGTGAAGAATTAAATTGTGAAGAAGTGGAGTGTCCAGGGTTCGAACCCCGGCCTCTGCATATGATATGCAATATCCCTACCAACTGAGTTAAGTTCACGGGGATTCATAAACATATTGTTATTAGATACATCCACGATCTACACCTTCTTGTTAAATGTTAGCATTAGTTTACAATACCGTAGTTGCATGTATGTTACAAGTAGGGCTTATTGACACAATTTATACAGTAATTTGTTTTTCCTTATTAAGGTGGTATTTATGGTCTGTTCGGATTGGCGTCTGATTCACCCAAAATCGCGTTTAAAATCACGGTAACACAGAAGAAGATGTATATAGTAGTGAAAGTGCATTGGAATGGCAATATTTGTCTTGGCAAACACGTATCCAAATGCTGGCTTAGTTGGTGTAAATTACAAATTTGACATTTTAGTGGTATTATTATCATGAATTGTTAGACATCATGTATATTTGAAACTTGGAAATTATGGATAATTAATTCAAAATCATGGTTAATGAGTTGTGTAACATGATAATTTCTCTTAGGGTCTGTTTGGTTAGAGAGTTTTGGAGGGGATGGGAGGGGAAATTTTTAATTTGATGTGTTTGGTTCAACTTGTAGAAGGGAAGGGAAGGGAAGGGGATGGGAGGAAGGGGAGAGCAGCAAATCTCTTTAATATTTTATTGCATTGCCATGATTATCCTTAAATTAATTTCAAATCTCAATATTAATCTTGTAACAACTTTTATTATTATTAGATTATATTATTTTGTAACAATCTTATTATTACTAGGATATCTTATTATTGTAACAATTTTTATTATTTTGTTATATTTTCCTTATAACAACTTTTATTGTACATTAAGAGATCTTGTCAAAAAAAAAAAATGTGCATTAAGAGATGTGCTATTTTTTACGGAAGTAATTGACAAAAAATGCAAGGATTACAAAGAATTGCTCTTATAAAAAAATTACAAATAATTGCTCTTATAAAAAAAATTACAAATAATTGCTCTTATATATATAAAAATAAAAAAAAAACAATATGATGCATGGATGTAAATTTTTTTACAAAGAATTGCTCTTATAAAAAAAAAATATATATATGATGCATGGAGCAAAATACATGAGTCAGTTTGAGATAGATTAAATAGCTTAGATATGCGCTACTCTTTCGTCGGTAAAATAATCTTAAAATTCCTCCCCTCCCCTTGCGAACCAAACATATTTTTAATTAAAAATATCTCTCATCCCCTCCATTAAAATCCCTTTCCCTCCCCTCCTAATTCTCGAACCAAACAGACTCGGCCTACACTTCACAATTTGAATCCTAACAAAATTTGTTGTTCAATTTTGTGTCAAAATAACACTTCTCAATAGTAACTACTTTTTGACTGGACTTTATTTTTAAACAATTTTACCATCAACAACTCAATTTTTATCAAATTTAAATTTAAATCTAGAACATATTCATAGAAACAAGAAAGCTAACTACCTAAATTAATTAAACATTTTTCTATTTTAAATTTCACTCTAGCAAATTCAAATTAAAAAAAATATAAACTAAATGGAGTATTCAAACTAAAATTAAAATTTGTTTATGAAAAGTTATAATGAACTTGCCAGAACTAATATTTTCCAAAAAAAAAAATAAATAAATACTTACTAGGATTTTTATTTTATTTTTGAGGAAAAAAAACTTACTAGGATTAGAGGGAGTTACCACGTGGCCACATTTTAAACTTTTTTATTGTTAATATAATTGTTTTTGAAAAATATTTTTAAGGATGTATTTGAAAAAGAATTTTAGATATAGTATAAGGTAAATTCTATGGTACACTCAATAATTTGAGTGTATTGGTACACCAAATTCTTAAATTAATAGTTAAATGAGTTATTTTTTGTAGGAAAAAATTATTTTCTATCACCTATAATTATAATAGTTAAATCTTATTTACCAAAAACGTCAACGCAATCAAATTTAATTTTTCTAAATTTTTATTACTCATAATAAAGAATTTTGATTATTTTTTACAATAAAATGTAAAAAAATGAGTATGATTTTTATACAAAATGAAATGATGTTTTTTTTTCTTATAAAATGATATTTTCTAAAATATAAATGTCAACAAACACCTATTTTCTTCATAAAAAATGATAGTTAATTTATAAAAAATTTAAGCGAGAGTACTGGTACACTTTAATTTGCAGGTGTACCGTAGAAGCTCCCATAGTATAAATGATTACTTTATGTTTATATGTAAAAAATTGACATGTTTATCGGCCAGTTGAGTGAATTTAGGTGTTTTAGTTTTTAAAAAACAAAATTTTAAATATCTTAGCGAGTCATTTTTTCGATTTGAATTTGAAAAGCTTTCTTCCCCCTCATTCCTAATTTATAGACCTAATTTATTTGTTCTCAACCCTATAAGAAACCCCACTTTTTCCCCTTTTTGTTTGTTTTGAAAACCTATTCACTCCTACCAATGAATATCATCAAAACAAACAAGGCTTGTGCAGCATGCAAGTATCAAAGAAGAAAGTGTTCAAGTGATTGTCCTTTAGCTCCATATTTTCCAGCCGATAAACCAAAAATGTTCAGTAACGCTCATCGTTTGTTTGGTGTTTCCAACATACAAAGGATACTAAAGGAAATCAAAGACGATGATCAAAAAGATGTTGCGATGAGATCCATAATTATTGAGTCGGATATTCGTGCAAAATTTCCCGTTCATGGATGTCTTGGTGTGATTATGGATTATGGAGGTATGTTAAAGCAGTCTATGGAAGAGTTAAAGCATGTAAAAACGTTACTGGCTTATTGTCACGATAAACAACATCTTGATTCTTCCTTACCTTATACTAGTTCTCAAATTCCAAATATCTCAATATTTAACTATGTTGGTGATGTTCCTAATTATTATTATTATCCTAATAGTGAAAATAATAATATGATGAGAGCATCTTCTTCTTCTTCTTATATTAGTGACATCATCCCTCATGATGTAAACTATAGTGGTGGCGACTATGTCATGGATGACAATTCTAATTTGATGGTACCAAAAGAATTTTCAAGCAATGAAGAATTGGACGACCTTGAAGGTGGTGTAGATGAACAAGTTAGAACAACATTTGATTTGGGGAAAAAAGGAGGATTTTCAGATAGTGATTAATTAGGTAGTTGGGATTTTTATTTATTTATTTTATTTTTGTGTTTGCTTTTTTTCAATTAGTTTGTACATTGTAGGTTTAGTTGCTGGTATTATGATTACTGGACTTGTTGGTGGCCATGCATCTATGATTTCTAGGGCATGGATATTAATTTCTTTGTTTATTTTTGTTGGAGATAAGATTAGATGGTGGCCTTGAATAAGAGATCAACTTTATAAATAATAGATTCATGTAAACTTAGAGAAATATGCTTTTTCATTCTTGAACTAAAAAGGAAGTGTTTTCTTAACTGAGGTGGTAGTTTGATAAAATAGAGGGGAGGTGAGATATATTTACATAAACCTAGGAGAAGTTAGAGCATCTTCAATGACGCTCTTGATAAGAAATAGCTTAAGTATATGTTTGATATTACGATAGATCTTTAATGATGTTCTTGATAAGAAATAGCTTAAGTATATGTTTGATTTTACGGTAGGTATGTCAAAATCACGCCGACTTGTCCATGATTTTACAAAAGTAATAAAGTGTAGTTTTGGAAAATCACATTGGACCGTCACAGCCAATAAGATACCAAATATTATGTATTTATTCCATTTGTATTGTTGATGTCTAATAAACACATTCAATACAACGGAACAATTTTTAAAAATTTATAAAATGGATTACAAGAATAACATAGGGGGAGTTACTGTTCTTTGATGAAATAGAGGGGAGGTGGTATATATTTAAATAAACTTAGGAGAGGTTAGAGCAACTTCAATGATGCTTTTATTAAGAATAACTCAAGTGTATTTTCATATTAGACAGTGAATATGTCAAAATTACACTGATCCGCTATGATTTTATAGAAGTTATAAAGTGTAGCTTTAAAAAAATTGTTGTGATTCTGACATATCCACCTTAATATATATAGATTAAGTGGTCTTTATGCGTCACATTACATCTATGACCCGTTTGTTATAACTTTTTATAAAGAATACTGCTATCTCCCCTGCACATTTCGCTCTAATCCAGCTGAAGAGACGATAATGCCCCTGCGCTAGTTAAGTCACGCAGCGTGACTTAACTTACGCACCTTGTAATTTATGCACAGATTGGGCGTGAGTTATCTCACGTATGTGTTAACGTTGTACGTGAGTTAACTCACACAGTGTTTAACACGTGCGTGACTTAAGTCACGCAGCGTTAGTTAACTGACGCATAGTTTTACAATTGCGTTAGTTAACTAGCGCACATACATTTTGGTCATGCCTGCAGGGTGGGAGTGTTTTGTGTTGGGCGAATAACAGTATTCTTTTATAAAATATTTCAAATAGCTTTTCATAAAAATCATTTTTGAAATATATCATTTTGAAAAAATATGCGATTTTCACTATGTAAAATCTCGAATAATAAATATTTAGGTTAATGAATGTCAAAATATCTTTTTTAACTTATAATAAATGAGTTTGAAATAACTTATACTATTTTCGAGTAAATTTTCAAAAAATCTATTTTTAAAAATACAAAGGAAAATCTATTATTTTAGAATCTATAACAAACAGGCCATGTATTTCATTTTCATTGTTAGTGTCTAATAAACACGAATTCATTGCGACCCAATAACAATGCTTCTTGAAGAAACATTTCAACAATAATTAATATTTTTAAAAAATATGATGAAAGACGTTGAATAAAGTATGAGATAGACACACATTTATGCAAGAGAAGGAGAAATAGCTAATGTTTGTAAACCTTATATCTCAATAACAATATCTTGTTTTTTCGGACAAACCACCATTTAGTCCGTCAAAGTGCATTTTGGTCTCTACCTATGTTGAAAACTCAAATGAATTCTTGAGTTATCAAAACCTAAGTCAATCACTTTGGTACTTATAACGATTAAAGACTATTTTTGGCAAATTATTTCTTTCAAAGACTTTTACGATAGTAAGTTGTATTTTGAGGGATTACTTTAATACATATATACAATTAATTTGAATTTTTGGCTAAATCGAGGAAGAAAGTGAGAACGCTCTACACTCTTCAGGACTAAAATAATTGTTTACCTATTTTTTTTCTCAATAACTAATGTTATATATGCCTTCACCAACAATAAAAAATGTTCTATATGCTATTAGTTAAAAAATCTTCATTACATATGATTTAGTGTAATTTTCACAAACTTTTTTTTTAGCAAGTAATTTTTACAAACATAAAAACACCTCGTTCAAAACACATCACAAACATAGAAACATAAATGGATTTAAAATATGCTCTCAAAAAAAAAATGGAATTAAAATATAATAGTGAAAACCACCAGTTTTAACCGTTGGATTGCTCACATCCATACAATGACACCATGAACCTACCACACATCATCATTTTCCAAATTCCCTCCACAACCCAGATCAAACTAATCTTTCAAACTGCTTAGTCCTTCACTATGGTATTTTCTCGAACACCTTATATGCAGTAGAGATTGAACCGGATAGCACATGCACAACTACAGTTTACATAAGCCATAACATTATCTTGAGAATTAAGATGATTCAATGGTTGAAAAAATTGATTAATTGTGGACCACATAAATCACTTCGTGTATTTTTGGTATCACGGTGGTTTCATTGAAATCACACTGGCTTATTGAGCCACTGGGGATTCCACTTTTAAAGAAGTCAAAATTGTCACGATTGAATTTGGATCTTTAACTCTTCAACTCTTTTAATCCTTTAACTATCTAACCTCCATTTTGATTATAAAATTGATTTTTAACTCGAAGCTATAAATTGGAGATTTTAAGTATAAAACTGATTTTAACACTCAGATTGCTTTGTTCAACACAATTTTACATAGTGTATTCAAACTTAAATCAATTTTTAACACATTTTTAGTTGAAGTCGATTTTATATAATCAATTCATTCAAATTTAATTTTTCTTAATGTCCCTGATACTAAACATGCACTTCCTCACTTTAGAAAGACTTTTGAATGAAGAGTCAACGCTCACAGGTCAACTTGTTAGCATGTGGGATACTTCATACTTTTCTAAGTTTTTGTTGCTTCTTAGTTGCTTCAGGGTTGGAAATTGGAGCACCCTTCAAAGTAGTACCAAGCTTGTGCTGAAAGTCCACAAAACAAGGTAATTGTAACACTTTTTTTTCCATCATGATGTTTCTAAGTAACCATGTTTCTGAGTTGCAAATTAGTTTTTTGTCTGATTTGTTTTTGGAAATTTTTCTATTTTGTATGATTATTTCCTTTCCGAGTCTGCAGTTAAAGTAGTAATATACTTCTAATTCAGTTAATATTTTTTTATTCATATATCAGATTACTAGTTGAACCTCAAATTTTTATTTTCCAACTCTTTAAAAATCGTCTCCGTTCACTTCTTATGTTTCTTGTTTATATTTTTACTTCTTATGTTTCTTGTTTATATTTTTACTTTGAATAATAAACATAAGAGAATATAGTTCCAACATCATTTTCTTTTACAATTTTTTTAAATAGATCTAGCATTTTTAGAAATTTTGAAAATGACAAAACATTGCGTTTCATTGTTTCTAATAAAAAATTATAACATGCTTGTCGCTCTTTTGATTAGGCCAAGTAAGAAGTCACACTAAATTAATGGAATACCTTTATGGATTTGCGTCTGCTATTTCGAGAGATTTGGTGTGCAGTGCAATAGGTCAATTACGTTATCCATGCTGCTTCAACAATTTTGTTCAAGACCTTGCAAAAGAAGAAAGTAATTTGGCTGCAACAAGAGATAGTGTCCAAGACCGTGCCACACGAGCCAAGAAGCAAACTAGAAAGACTGCTGAGGTTGTTGAGAAGTGGTTGAAGGATGCTAACATTGCCATGGACAATGTTGATCAGTTACTACAAATGGCAAAATCAGAAAAGAACTCATGTTTCGGGCACTGTCCAAATTGGATTTGGCGATACCGCGTAGGCAGGAAGTTATCAAAGAAAAAAAGGAACCTTAAATTGTGCATTGAAGAAGGTAGACAGTATATAGAGATCGAATACCCTGCTTCACTTTCAGCAGGCTATTTTTCAACTGAAAGATGTTGGGAGTTTGATAGTAGAAAACCTGCTTATGAGGAACTTATGTGTGCTTTGAAAGATGACGAGGTTACTATGATTGGATTGTATGGGATGGGGGGTTGTGGTAAAACAATGCTTGCAATGGAAGTAGGCAAGAGGTGTGGTCATCTTTTTGATCAAGTGCTTTTTGTGCCTATATCTAGTACTGTAGAAGTGGAAAGGATCCAAGAAAAAATTGCAGGCTCTCTTGAATTTGAATTCCAAGAAAAAGACGAAATGGACAGATCAAAACGCTTATGCATGAGGTTAACACAAGAAGATAGGGTTCTTGTGATTCTGGACGATGTGTGGCAAATGCTAGATTTTGATGCCATAGGGATTCCTTCTATTGAACATCATGAAGGTTGCAAGGTTCTCATTACCAGTAGATCTGAAGCAGTTTGTACTTTGATGGATTGCCAAAATAAAATTCAGTTATCGACACTGACAAACGATGAAACATGGGATCTTTTCCAAAAGCAAGCACTGATATCAGAAGGAACTTGGATTACCATAAATAATACGGCTAGAGAAATTTCAAATGAATGTAAAGGCTTGCCTGTCGCTACTGTAGCAGTGGCTAGCAGCTTGAAAGGCAAGGCTGAGGTAGAATGGAAGGTTGCATTGGATAGATTGAGGAGTTCAAAACCTGTTAATATTGAAAAAGGTTTGCAAAACCCGTACAAGTGCTTGCAATTAAGCTATGATAATTTGGACACTGAAGAGGCCAAGTCACTTTTCTTGTTGTGTTCTGTGTTTCCTGAAGATTGTGAAATTCCTGTGGAGTTTTTAACTAGGTCTGCAATAGGGCTAGGCATAGTTGGAGAAGTTCGCTCATATGAAGGGGCAAGGAACGAAGTGACTGTGGCTAAAAATAAGCTCATAAGTTCTTGTTTGTTGCTAGATGTTGATGAAGGAAAATGTGTCAAAATGCATGACTTAGTTCGCAATGTAGCCCATTGGATTGCGAAGAATGAGATTAAGTGTGCCTCAGAAAAGGATATTATGACTTTGGAACATACTTCATTAAGATATCTATGGTGTGAGAAATTTCCAAATAGCTTGGATTGTTCCAATCTTGACTTTTTACAGATTCACACATATACACAGGTATCAGATGAAATTTTCAAGGGAATGAGAATGCTCAGAGTTTTGTTTCTTTACAACAAGGGTCGGGAGAGAAGGCCATTGTTGACCACATCATTAAAATCATTGACGAATCTTCGTTGCATACTCTTGAGTAAGTGGGATTTAGTTGACATCTTATTTGTGGGAGATATGAAGAAACTTGAAAGTATTACATTGTGTGATTGTTCCTTCGTTGAATTACCTGATGTGGTTACACAATTGACAAACTTAAGATTGTTGGATTTGTCAGAATGTGGCATGGAAAGGAATCCGTTTGAAGTGATTGCGAGACACACACAGCTGGAAGAACTGTTCTTTGCTGACTGTAGATCGAAATGGGAAGTTGAATTCTTAAAAGAGTTTAGTGTCCCCCAAGTGTTACAGAGGTATCAAATACAATTAGGAAGCATTTTCTCCGGTTTCCAGGACGAGTTTCTCAATCATCACAGAACTTTGTTTCTCAGTTATTTGGATGTATCTAATGCCGCAATCAAGGATTTGGCCGAAAAGGCAGAGGTCTTGTGTATAGCAGGTATTGAGGGAGGTGCTAAAAATATTATCCCTGACATCTTTAAAAGTATGAATCATTTAAATGAGCTTCTGATACGTGATTCTAAGGGGATAGAATGTTTGATTGACACTTGTCTGATCGAGGTAGGAACTCTCTTCTTCTGCAAGTTGCATTGGCTAAGAATTGAGCACATGAAGCATTTGGGAGCTTTATACAATGGTCAAATGCCTCTTAGTGGTCCTTTTGAGAATTTAGAAGATCTATATATAAGTCATTGTCCAAAGCTAACATGTCTCTTCACACTTGCAGTTGCTCAAAATCTGGCGCAACTGGAAAAATTACAAGTATTATCTTGTCCTGAACTTCAGCATATACTAATCGATGATGATATAGATGAGATAAGTGCATATGATCACAGACTACTGTTGTTTCCAAAATTAAAAAAGTTCCATGTTAGAGAGTGTGGTGTGCTGGAATACATAATCCCAATCACTTTAGCTGAAGGCCTTGTACAGTTGGAGTGTTTGGAAATTGTATGTAATGAGAATTTGAAATACTTATTTGGTCAAAGCACACGCAATGATGGTCAGAATCAAAATGAACACAAGATCATTGAGCTTTCAGCCCTTGAAGAGCTTACTCTTGTTAACTTGCCAAATATCAATAGCATTTGTCCAGAAGATTGTTATCTAATGTGGCCATCCCTGCTTCAATTCAATTTGCAAAACTGTGGAGAGTTTTTCATGGTGTCTATCAATACTTGCATGGCTTTACACAACAATCCGATAATCGATGAAGCTTCAAATCAAACTTTGCAAAATATAACTGAAGTTCGAGTCAATAACTGTGAGTTAGAAGGTATCTTTCAGCTAGTTGGACTAACCAATGATGGAGAAAAAGATCCACTGACATCATGTTTGGAAATGTTGTATTTGGAGAATCTACCTCAGCTCAGGTATTTATGCAAGAGTGGCGTAGAATCAACAAACCTCCAATTCCAAAATCTTCAACAAATGGAGATAAGTGGATGTAGAAGATTAAAATGTATCTTCTCGTCCTGTATGGCAGGAGGGCTACCTCAATTGAAAGAGCTAAAGATAGGAAAGTGCAATCAGCTTGATCAAATCGTTGAGGATATTGGCACTGCAATTCCCTCAGGTACACAAACATCCACATACTCTTGATGTAACTCTTATGTTAAATTGGTTCTATTCAATGAAGTATTAGTAGTTGCTAAATGTTATGAAAATTTTGGATAAATATTACTCCTTATTACAACATCAAATGACATGACAGCTCAAGAATTGATATATTTTCCTCTCCAAAGTGTGTATTCTGTCTATATATAATTCATGGTGATTTTCAATGGTCAAAACTTGTTAGTTAAATTTATTTGAATAAAATGTGCTTTGAAAGATTAGGGTAGTGTAAATGATTTAAATTAAAGTATCTGCTTTTTCCCGTTTTTATGAAATCGGCAAGAAAAACAAAGTCATTGATTTGAAATTTGCTTCATGACCGTACATAGTAGCAACAATAATTATAGATCATTTATAATATACAATGACATGATGTTGCTACTGTGTCACAACTTTTCAGGATCATTGGGTTTTCCCAGCCTTATAAGGTTAACACTAATAACATGTCCGATGCTGGGTTCATTGTTCACAGCATCCACTGCTAAAACCTTGACTTCATTGGAAGAATTGACAATACAAGATTGCCATGGTTTAAAACAATTAGTAACTTATGGAAGAGATCAGAAAAATAGAAGGGGAGAAATAGTGCAGGATGATCATGACTTTCAGAGTTATAAGTCAATGTTCAAAAGTGTGAAAAAGATTAGTGTTATGAGATGTCATCTGCTCAAGTGTATACTACCCGTTTCATTTGCAAGACGACTGGTAAAATTGGAAGCTATAGAAATCACAGACACTCCTGAGTTGAAATATATATTTGGCCATTCTTCCCATCAATACCCAAACAAATTCCAAATTGAGCTTCCTGTTTTGGAAAAATTTGCACTCTACGATATACCAAATATGATCGCCATATGTCCAGAAAACTACCATGCAACACACTCGTCTTTGCAACTTCTTGTCATGAACGATGTTAGTCTATCAATGAATAATTTGATGGTTGATTCTGGAGCCACACACTCATATCTTAGTTCTGATAAAACAGTACAACTCCTTTTCTCCCTCTCATTGTCTTTCTTATAACATACATTTGTTTCTATTATATTCTGTTTTATACTGTTCCCACGTGTCTATCAGAAATTGTTAACCTTCCTATCAGACTTAATGTTAAGTATGCTATTACAGGATGAAGGAGAAACAAGTATGAGTGTTGATAAGAAGTTAATGTCTGTTATTATTGAGAACGGATCAGAAATTGAAGGCATCTTTCAAATGAAGGGAATCCCAAGTGAGAATGGACAACAAGTGATAGCCTGGCTAGAAGACCTTAAGTTGGTTAATTTGCCAAAGCTAATGTATATATGGATTGGTGCCAAACATAGTGTGAGCCTTCAACATCTTCACAAAATAAACATTTGCAATTGTCCAAAACTAAAGTCTATCTTCTCCATTTCTGTCTTGAGAGTCCTGCCTCTGTTGAAGATCCTAGTGGTAGAACAGTGTGAGGAATTGGAGCAAATCATTGAAGATGATGCTGAAGAAAATGAAAATGTCCTGAATCCTCAAGTTTGCTTCCCACAGCTAAAGTTTCTTCTTGTCGCACACTGCAACAAATTGAAGCATTTGTTTTATATGCGCACATCCCATGTGTTTCCAGAACTGGAATATCTGACCCTCGATCAAGACTCTAGTCTATCTCAAGTGTTTAAAGTTGGTCCTGGTGTGAGAGATGGGAGAGTGGAAGTTTCGCTTCCGAAACTGAAACTTGTAATGCTAATGCAACTGCCAAACCTCAATAATATATGTCAAGGGATTGTTGAGTTTCAGACTCTGACCAATCTTTTGGTGCACAATTGCCCAAAATTCTCAATAACTTCAACAACTACTATTGAGGAAATGCTACAAATCTATGATCGTGGTACGCTCTATAATACTCCCTTTGTTTCATTATGTGCTTTTGTTTTCTCAAAGATTATAACTTAGTACAATATGTTATTTTAGACAAGGAATTTGGTTTCTATCTCCGTCCACACTTACACGACATAAGTTGTACAACAACAAATGGCCACGAGTTCCTTAAGTCGAAAAACAAAAACAAAGGGATACAAGATTTACAATCACAGGAGCAGAAACTGTCACCTATTCCTTTACCAAACATGATAAAGGTATGATATATTTTTATCTTTTCCAAAATCATACATATTAGATGGAGAAGGGTTGAATCAAGCAACTAGACATGATTAACTTTGTTTGTTATTGAAGTTAACTTGATTAACAAATTCAGAACTGGTGGGAAGGCCATTTCCTAGTGATTTTGATATTTACCATTATTTTTGTACACCACACCTAAAACTTTTGTTTTCCTTTTTTAACACAGAATGAAGTTGTGAAAGGGAAAAAAAAAAGAACTTGTGAATGAAACATTTTTTCTTGCATATTCATCTGCTATAACCCTTTTTCTCAGTGTTGGAGGAAATAATGTTATAAGATTATTGTTTATAAATTTGTTTACTTTGTGTAGGAGTTGGTTAAAGGACAATCAATAGATGAACCATGTTTGATGAACCAACAAAATCCACTTGGAGAATCTGTAAGTACTGTTGAAATTCCTCAAACAATGTAATACTAGCTGAACGTATATACTTTACAGAATTTAACAGTAAAAGAATAGTTGATGTAGAAACAAGAGACCAAGAACACTGAAAAAATCACCATTTTGTTTCTCTTTTATTTTTAGGTTGAACAGTTTTTTAAGGTAAAACTATAATCTTTTATCACCAGAAAGGTCATAAATACTTTGAAGCTCCTACTAAAGATAATATTTAAGCCGATAGTAGATATATAGATAAGTATATTCAAATTCTAAACAAACACTAAAAGTAAAATTAAATTACTGTTATATAGATAAGCGAAATCTTTAATTATCACTGATAAAAATAACACAAGTTACCCTACATTAATAAGCTTATTCTTGTTAAACCAATAGCATTACAGTACAACTTAGAAATACACTTTGTTGAAGTCTACAGCTTGTTTTCTTTTATGTGCCACATAGTGTCTCAAAGAAATAGAGGGCCTAAGCATTCAAAGGGTTTCTATATTTGAGAAAATTGTAATAGCAACTTCAGTTATTCATAAAGGACACACTCATCCTCAGGGCCATTAAACATTCATTTTAAAATGGCATCCCACTGATACACTTCATTTGAATATGTAATGGTAAGTATGCTGCTAAGTTAATGTCCTTGTGCAGAGAGTTGAGAGGGTTACTGAAGAGGGAACCGCGTTCAAGAATGCAGATATAGTAACTTCGTCAATTCATTCTGAACCGGATAGCTCACAATCAGGCCCATTAGCTATCTCTCAACATAGACCACATCCACATGTAAGTTTCTGGTATGCAAATGGCATTTCCAACAAAATAGTACTGATTTATTGTTTGCCACAGAAATAAGATCAAGAAACTGAATGATTAAATATTGGAACATGGAGTATAACTCTCACTAATTTGTTACTATCAGAGTGATCACACTCAAATTTTAACTTGCACTTTAATCCAAAAAACTGTTGTCGCTAACCAGTAATGCCTTTTTTGTTTTTATTCTTCCCAGTATAAAATCAGCTTCAGCCAAACTGAGACTTACGACAATAAAGAAAACAAAGGCTGTCCTATAAATACAGGAGAAAACTTAGGGGCCAATGATCTCAAATCTGTGGAAGAAGAAGATGAAGGCCAAATAAACACACCCTGTGTTTCTGAAGTGACTGCTGATAACTTTGTTGCGAAGGCCCTTTCTGACCTGGAAGAGTCTTTCAGTCTGCCTCTGAAGGACATAGTTAGCTCAGAGGCTAACAGCCTTCGCCTTCTAACGGCTCTTAACTTCTTGTCCCACCTTTCTTTACAGGATGTAGTTCTATCGGATGGACTCCAAGCTATAATTGACACTACGCTGACAGAACTGCCAAGCATCCTATGCTCCTTCAAGCAAGCCTTTATTACCATAGACAAATTTTCTGTGACCCATCACGATGAGGCAGCCATTACTCTTTCTTCCAAAATTTCCAAAGCAAACAGTTTCTTGGATGATGCTCAACAGAGGGAAGCAGCTTTAAAGGAACAGATCACTCAATTGGAGAAAGAAATAACACATCTTCAAGAGGAGAAGGACAAATGCATTCAAGACAAAAATCAAATTGTGGAAGATCAAATGAAAGCTCGGCAACAAATATTTGAGGTCGATTATAAATGGTCTGCTCTACGTAGTCAGTTTCAGTACAACCACATTGTTGCAAGAAATCCTGCTCGATGAATTCACTAAATTAATATATTCAACATCCTAAATGTAATAAATACACTTTATAAGATAGATAGGAATTTAATCTATTGAATGAACAAAATTAAAAGTTAGTAATTCCAATCTGTCATATTTTATTATGATTTTTTTATTTGTTTATATCAATGCATGGAAACACTTCTGTTGATATGCATTGCCGTTGCAAAAAAAAACACGAAAATGCACCTGCTACACTTCTGTTAAAACTCTTGTGCATGTGCCAGTCGTAATCAACTAGTTTGCATTAGTGAAGAAAATGCAAACTAAAAACATTATATGATCCCACCTTGTTACAGAAACCTTTAAATGAATTTGCCATGTGAATCTCTAACTAGACCACCACATACAAAGCTACTGGAATGACTTATATGGGACTCATCAACACTAACCTTGACACAATCTAGAGCAGGGGGGCTCTAGGCTACCTCAATTCTTCTAGACAATTAAAGTTGAGTGGACTTACTTTGTTTGTTATACTGATCAATGGACTGTAGATGTCTGTCTCCCAATAGGTCACTTGGTTGCAGACTTGTTCTTGCACCTTGAGGTATTCGGTTCGAGATTTAGGTACATCATATGATCAATGGACAGTAGATTGAGTTGACTGGTGGTTTTGTGCACTATAGAGTGGTCAATATTTAAAACTAATGAATTCCTATCTTCCAAATCTCAAGACAATAAACGAAAGAAGAAAAAAAATCCAATTATCACAATGTAAGCCTATATGATTAGAAAAAAGGTCGCTCTAGTCAAATATAAAGATCACAACTTAAAAAAAATTATTATAAAACAAAAAAATTTAATTTGTGATTGGTCCAAAGCGATTATTATTATTTTCTTTTTATCAAAGCCTAATGATTAAAGTTTCACATTTAAGATGAATGAGTGGAGAATTTAAGTGTTTGAACTCAGCTCCTACGTATATTATCCATTGTTCTTGTCAACCGAGTTATATTCACGGCGTTCAAAAGGAGTTGACGTATTCATAATTAACAACAGAAATACATTTATGTAAAATTAAGAATATTTCTTTTTGACATAAAATATACATTTTTCAATTGAAAATAAACAGAATTTATGTTACTGCATTAAGAGAAGAAAGGAAGAAAATCAAATCAAACAGAAGAAAATGAATCCTCTAATTTGGCACAAAGTCGCTGCAATTTCAGGTGTAGCAGCACTTGGATTAGGAACCTATGGTGCACACGCTTTCAAACCCCAAAACCCTACTTACAAAGATGTATCTTCCTTTTACCCCAATTCATTTTCACTTCTATTTCATCATAAAGCTTCAATTTTTATTCATTTAATTGCTAATTTTCGATGTTATTTCTGAATAGGTTTGGCATACAGCTTCTCTTTATCATTTGGTTCATACTGCTGCGTTGGTTTCAGCTCCAATTACTAAAAATCCCAATGTTGTAAGTTCCCATTTCTTAATTACTTTAATGTGTATATTTGGTTCTGAGTTGAAAAAAAATTTGATTTTGACTGAATTGATTATGTAAAATTGATTCTGGCTGAATTTGAGTTGAAGGTAAAATGATTTATGGTTGGATACATTCGTGTAAAAGTCAATCAAAATTGATTTTTAAGGTGTAGAATTTATTACTACATATTTGGTTCTCTCAAGTAGAATTGGCTTTCTTTCTTTCTATAATTGATTCTAATTTGATGCTAGAACTTGAGGCTTTTGATTCTAGATTTGATTTTGACATGTTTGATTGTTCTTGAATAGAATTGATTATAACTAGAATTTGGTGCTTTTGATTCTAAAATTGATTTTGACATATTCGGTTGCTCTTAAGTAGAATTGATTCTAACTTGAAGCTAGAATATGGAGCGTTTGATTCTAAAATTGATTTGACATATTCGGTTGCTCTTAAGTAGAATTGATTCTAACTTGAAGCTAGATTTTGAAGTTTTTTATTTTAAAATTGATTTTGAAATATTTGATTGCTCTGGAGTAGAGTTGATTCTAACTTGAAGCTGGATTTTAGAGTTTTTTTTTTTTATTTTAAAATCGATTTTTAGTTCAACTCACTTTTACAGATGTATCCAAACAAAAATCACTTCAGTTTTAGCTCACTTTTACCCAAACAATTCATTTGAAATTAATTTGTCACAGCAGAACCAAACACACATTATGTATATGTTTGATTTCATTTTGGAGGAGGTAGAATTGATTCTGGAAGTGTGAAATTGATTTTGACACGCTTGAATGTTCTCGCGTAGAATGGATTCTAACTTGAAGCTAGAATTTGGAGTTTTTTTGCCTCTACAAATGATTTTTAGCCTACTATTCATTGTTCAACCCTTTTCTACATAAATATATCCAAATGTAAACCATTTTACATTCAACTAATTTTGTTCAGAATCAATTTTTAATATTTTATCGCCGTAGAATCAAACACAGACTTCATATATGGTTACTGGGAAATGAAAATCATCATGTTTTTTCGCTCATTTTTTCTTTGTGCAGTTTGGAGGGCTTTTAACAGCTGGAATCTTGGCTTTCTCTGGGACGTAAGTTCTCTTAAAATTTACTTTTAGCTATTTGTGATACTGGTTTGATATCTGATTTCTGAATTATTGTTTGCCAAGTTGTTTTTATTTATCTCTATAATTTTTGGGGTGAAGGGGTGTGAGAAATCAAAAGTAGGCATAATGAAAGACGTCACTACCGCTGTGGGATTTGAAAGATGTCACTACTGCTTAGGAATAGGAATTATTTGTGTTGATGATGGAACTAGATATAATTTCTCGTACTGAATTAAGGTTCCAGATCCAAATTATTATCAGAATGAAATCAATAACTATAGAGTCAGTGATATCAATAAGAAACAGTTAACAATGATATAGTGAGAGTGAGATATGTCTCTGCCGGATACTCGCGATGCTCATGTGACATAATGGTTAACAATGATCTGAGAGTGAGATATGTCACAAGATTTTGCGAACGCGAGTACATACTTAAAGACTACATAGAGTCAACACTTCAAATTGAAGGCATATCTTACACATGTTGGTGTCCGACATTTACATGACACAAACATGTGTGGTTACATTCAATTATTTTATCTTCTCAATATTAACAGTGTCTACGTGTCTGTGTCGATGGTTCATTACTTACAAATCTACAGTACTCAATGAAGTTGAGGTCTCCATATAGGTAATAGAAGGGTGATGTGAATAGGGTTTAAGATTGTTCAGTTTTTAATGGGGAAACAACCCAACAACTTGTGATTTGACGCCCATTCCCTGGAATTCAGCTGTTTGGTACCATTGTAGGAGATTCTCGATACCCCTTATTTCACTATTTGTGGTCAGAGGGTCCTAACATCCTAAGAAAAGCACAGATCAATGTGACAAAGGTGGATTTATGATAAAGTGGAGTTTGGAAAATATTATCAGAGTAGCCTCAAATCTGACATTCAATATCTTTTTGGTAGGTAATCCATTTACCTGTAACATTTTGGAGATCTGCAATGGAATTGCTTCTTCACCTTTATGCTACAAATGAGTGATAAGTTGTAGAATTTACTTCCCATGGTTTTAATTAGTTGATTTTAATGAGTTGTTACTTGTTACCAATAATTGTGTTCTTACTTGATCACTTGATGGTAAATATTGGATGGATAATAGACTAACCTTTTGATTAGTTAACCAGAAGATACTTAATGCTTAAATTTTTTGTAGTAAACAAAAGAGATCCTTGATCTGCAACGGAATTGTTTTTCATGTTAAAACATTTAGGTTGATTTTCTAGTGTCTTTGTCCGATGGTTCAACGATTCACTTAGGTCATAGTCGACCTTAACTTGCTATTGCCTTATACCCTTTATCAAGACAAAGTCTAGAACAAGATTTTGAGCTCTGCTATTGCTATCTGCTTTTTGCCATGAATATTTGTGAAAAACAGAATGTGATTAAAACTGCATTCATCTTTGATGATATTGAAGAAATGTTTGAACTTATAGGTGTTATACGGTTGCATTTCTCGAAGACAGAAAATATTCAACCTTGGCTCCATTTGGCGGTTTTGCATTTATAGCAGCCTGGGGTAGCTTGTTTTTCTGATAACTTCACCCACCGTGCTGCTACAACATCTATCAAGTGTTTGTTAATAAGCAATTGCACTATCATTAATTTAGACAATTATACTCTTGAAGTCGATGTATCATTGTATCTACCTATACATTTCACACTTGATATTAGGTTTATATACAGAGATTAATTCATCTTTTATAAAATGGCTTGTAAGGTTAGTGAGAGGTGTTACTCTTTATAAACTCATTTCAGACCTTATTTCTATTCAATGAGACTTGATTTTTTTTTTTTAATACTTGTATGTGGTTATGTTTCATTGGATGATGTTTCAAAAAGATTGAAGTTCTATTAAAGTTGACTCATGTATGTATTAGTATATCCCCTTCCCCCAACAGCAAAAGATAAAGATGATCTGCATCAATTTAGCTATACAATAGAATATATATATATATATATATATATATATATATATATATATATATATATATATATATGATTATGAACCTCTGATGTGAATTTAGCATGGGGTGCTGCGGTGCGTATTGCGGTAGAAAAAATTGAGAGATCTTTTGCTGCAAATCTATTGATTACAATCAGGTTGTTCGCATTGCATAAAAATCTATTTTATCCAATTTAATAAATTCCTAAAAAAAAAACAGTAGCATGTACCGTACCAATTTTTTCCGACTAATTTATTTTTTTTATATAAAAATAGGTAATAATATGTTAACTTTTCATTACATTTACCATCATTTTTAATCTCCTCATAACATCTAACATTTTTTTTTTTTAAAAGTACCCCTTTATTTGTATAATAATCTCCTCATAACATCATTTTTGCAAATGATGTCTTGCTGTTCACCTGTTTTCTCACAAATTTCACCAAAAGACGAAAAAAAAAAGATAAATAACAACATGCACCAACGAATCTTTTTCTTTGAGCTTCATTCAAAACTATGCTTTCCTAGTTTGTTTTTCCCTTTTCCTATTTTTGCTGCAAGCAGCACATGTTTCTGAATCACTGGAATTTTTTGTGTCCTCTCACAATCCCACCAGCACAACCTGGCATTTTTTTTCCTCGTATCATAGCCCTAATATTTGAGTATAAATAGGAATCAAAGAAAACAATATGAGAAAAATGTAGAGATTCATATACCAAACTCTAGCAATATTCATCACCCTCTTCTGCAAATCCTCATCCCACTAAAAAATCAGCAACACAAGCTTCCATTTAAACCTATATTTTCACCATCTAAAAAACGCATTCATCCTTCCTTGCTTCGTAACCGACAACTTCGTCGGAGCTTCGTTTTTGCTTTTTTGTTTTCCGTTTATGATTCATTTTTGCCTTGATATATTATAACAATTGACATTATTTAAGTTGATATATTATGAGTGAGTGTGTTTAAATATTCCATCAACTTGGACCGGTGTGTTCTAACCATATTGATAATTTGACCCTTGAGGTAGGTACAACATTTTTCAAGTAAGTTGACTTTTTATTTTAATTAGTATATGGAGTTGTGGGTGGCAATGTGAAAGGGTGGAAATTTATCAGGTCAAAACTCTAATTCGTGTCTCGGTAATATGTGAACATCATGTCAAATATGTTTATTTGCATGCAGTTGATGTGTTATTTAGTTTATTTTATATTCCGTCCGTCTTGAATTATAAAAAAAAAAAATTCATTTTCAAGACCAACTTTTATCATATTTAATTATATTGTTTCAAAAAATTATATTTTTTAAAGGAAAATTAAATGCAAAGTGCATTCAATTTGCTCTCTCTTTCATTAACCAATAATCAATTAAAATTGTTTTTACATCTTCCTATAAAACTTATTTCAAGGATAACACAAGAAACTATGTTGCAAACTACTACTCCCTCCGTCTCTGAATAATAGTCGTTAAGGTTTATGCACGATTATTAAGGAAATGATTAATTGTGTTGATTTTGATGGTAAAATTAGTATTATTTACTAAAACATCCTTATTAATTGTAGTTAGTGGAGTAGTTAAGTTGGATGAAATTCAATAAATAAGGGTATAATAATGAAAAATAATAATAAATGCTGCATTGATATTCTAAAGTGACAATTATTTTGAGAAAAAGAAAAAGTGGTAAAGAAACAATTATTACGAGACGGAGGGAGTATGTTTTAATTTTCTTAATAAGTGTGTTTTTTTTTTTTTGCTTATAATATATGATGAAGGGAGTATATTTTATTCTGACTATTTAATTGAAAATATCACCATGGTTTGTGTTTGACTAAACTAATAATTGAAATATTTTGTCGTGATATATTATTTTTAAATTACTTATAATACATCACAACAAAATATTTCTATTATTAATGGTTAAACATAAAGAGTGTCAATATTTTATCAAAATATAATGTATAAAACCTATTATGATTAACTAAATAACAATGTCAATAGTCTTTAATCAACATATTCCCATACAAAGACAACGACCCAGATTAGTATTCCAACCCCATAAATCAACATGCTTGCCAAATAGAATCAAAAGCCAACTTACTTGCCAAATGTTGCGGTTAACCCACTTGAAAATAAATAACTTGGAAACCTCATTTAAATTTAAGGGCGATGACCTTAATTAATTAAATAAAATATTAATAAGTTATCCACAAGTCCTAGCTCAACTATCATAATGTCGAAGTTAGGTCGGATGCCATGACCGGGGTTCGAACCCTGGTATCTCTATTTGTGTGTGTGTGAGAGTTTATAATGACTTTGTCATTTTGTATATCTACCAAAAAAATATATATTAATAAGTTATATCAATTATAAAAATACTTGCAATTATTTTTAGAGAAATGATATTTGTACAACCATTTTATAACAACTTTTGTGACTATTTTCTCTTTCATACTCATATTATATTTTTATTTTTTCTCTCTATTACTTTGATTTCTGTGTCAATAGGTATTTTTATTTGTAAAAACATAATTGTCTATTTACTTGTCAAGCAAATAGATGTTCAAATAACACTACTCTTATTTTTGACATATGAATGAATATTGTATTGGTCATAGATGACACTTGGTTATACTCTTGTTTTTTAGTCATTTTTATTCTTTGTTAAGTAAGATAGAGAATCTTTTTGATGAATTACATGTTAGAATGAGCAGAAAGTTGTAAGAAGTGTTAAGAGCTCATATGGCTATGAAATGGGAAAGTTTTTTTTGGAAGCTTGAGCTACTGGAAACTTCGTGTCACAGTGGACCTGTATAGTGGCACGTCTGGAGGAGCATCATAATTAGGGTTTGCAGCTTTTGTGACCATCGTGGCATGTTGGACCTGTATTGTGTCTCGATGGGAGTTTGTTTTGCTTGCCACATGGATTAATGAAGCCATCGTGCCACGATGGACCCGTAACGTGGCACGATGGTGGTGTTGCAAAATTTTCTCTATAAAAGCTAGATGCGAATTCAGAATAAGAGTTTGATTTTTAGAAGACTTCAGAGCATAAGAGTTTGATCTATGCATGTTTCATTATTTCTTTGTTATTGATTGTCTTAGTTATGAGTAACTAAGCCTTTTTTGATTAAGCCATAAGATGAATCTATTGTAAGCTGTAATCATGTAATTTGTTATGAACTCTCTTTGACATCAATGGAATCCTAGTATTATTCAGTTTTATTTATGCTTAATGCTTTTTTATATATTATGTATGACTACTAACCCTAGATTCTTAATTATATGAATTGATCGTAAACTTTAATTGACTACTAGCCATATATGTTAAATTTGACCTAATAATTCAGTTTGACTCAACATATCAATTAAGCTAGAGAAAGAAAATTGGTGAGTAATGATACAAGAATTAACGAATTAGTAATACTTCCAGCGATTATGAATCAACTTAAGTGATTAAAGGGTTATAATTTAGGAAAGAGTTTTGACTCAAGAAATCGATCAAAACTATTGTGTAAATTCATCGTAAAACTATGTGAACATTGAGAGAGAAGAGATGCAAATTATTTTATAGTGAGCAATATAGGATTTGAAGGTTTGATCATCTGTTAACCCTAATTTTCAAACCAAGTTTAATCGCACTTTTTTATTACTTTTATGCAATTAAACCAATTGTGTAGGGAGACTCAATTTTAATACATCCTTTTCATTAATGAATTTGCTAAGTAGAAGTTAATAACAGCTCACATGGATAGAAATTTAATATTATTATTTCAATAGTTTTGATACACTTGTCAAGTATCTATCGATGAGTATACACTTGATCTACGTACAGTATTATTAAGAGAGAGAGAAGAGCTCTTAATCCTAGCTTCTCATAGACTCTATCAAGATGGTTCAGTTGCATCAAATGGATCATTTGATTCATACCAGGTACATGTTTGCCATATGATATGACATAATTTGTATATATGATTTTGGTCAATCTGTGTCAAAATATTCCAACAGCTACAGTACACAAATCCAATATTACGGAATACCTATGCACATTATATTCACTCAATTTCTACCACCCTTCCACATTGATTTATGTTATTATTGAGAATGGAGCCGAAATTGAAGGCATTTTTCAAATGAACAACAAGTGATGCAACTGGTTAGAAGAACAATGATCGGTCAATTTGTCAAAGTTAATGTAGACATATGGAATTGTCCAAACATTTTGTGAGCCTTCAACATCTTCACAAAATACACATTTGCAATTGTCCAAAACTAAAATCTACCTTAACCATCTCTGTCTTGAGAGTTTTGCCTTTGTTGAAGATCATACTGGTAGAAAATTGTGAGGAATTGAAGCAAATCATTAAAGATGATGAAGAAAAAAGTCTCGAATCCTGAAGCGTGCTTCTCACAGCTAAAGTTTCTCCTTGTCACAAATTGAAACATTTGTTATATATCCCCACTTCCCATGAGTTTTCAGGACTGAAATATATAACACTCAATATAGATTCTAGTCTAGTTCAAATGTTTAAAGTTGGTTCTGGTGTGAGAGATGGGAGAGTAGAAGTTTTGCTGCCAAAACTGAAACATCCATATCCTTTTTTTTTTTTTTAAAAAAACTTGGTATCTATATCCACTTATCTAACCTATCTGATAACAATGTCATCTACTCCAACAACAAAAACAATACTTCCTTACTCGTGTTTTTTCAAATCAAACATATTTTGACTCAACAGAAATTTTCAAATCCATTCCCTCTTACCTGAGCACATCACCATCTGACCTTAGGACTACATCCAAGGTTCCTGCCAAAACAAGATTTCTCCACCATTGCCAAACTTATGTAATAAAGAACATGTAAACCTGATGGAGTTGCTTTCACCATTAACATACATGTTCTCAAGGAAAAGCCAAATTTCTCTACCAAATTGAGCTATTATTATTGCAATCCATTTCACCATTTGGACAATATAAATTTAAATTGTGTTTAGCCTTTGTAAAAGGATATAAGCCAAAGGCATTCACCCTGATATTTTGACATTATTCATGAACATGAACATTTGTACATATTTATATTTACACAAGCCCTAGCTCAACCAGAAAAATACTGAAATTGTTAAGCCGGATGCCATGACCAGGGTTCGAACCTCGGTACCTCCACTTGTGTGTGTAAGTTTATAATGACTTTACCATTTCGTCTATCTATCAAAAAAAAAAAATTTACATCAAGATCTATTCCATATATCAAGATATTGGCACACGGACGACTAGGGCCAGCCCAAGATAAGGGTTCCAAAAAATTTATGTTTTACTTAATAAAAAGCATATCTTTATTATTTTCTAGAGTAAAATTAATAAAGTTCTATGTTAGATTAATGTGAATAAAAAGATTAAATCAGTACACCTTTTTAAATCAAGATAAAGTTCTATCAAGATATTAATAAAATTAACAAAGATTAAATCAGTACACCTTTTTAACAACCGGAAAAAGAAATATCAATAAAAATTGATTAGATTTATTAAATACATGGGTTTGTACCCCTAATAATATGTTTATAACCTTTACCATATAAAATCTCCTTATTAAATTTTTAATCTCCTTATAACAACTAAAAAATAAAAAATACTTCTTTATTTAACATCTAAATTTGAATATGTATTTTTGATACCGTATAAAAATGTATAATTTATAACCATTGAATTGATTTGAAAGTTAATACCGAAAGCTTATATAAAAACAAAATTGTATCTATACCATATACAAATATTGTGTCGAACAACAAAAATGATGTATAAATAACATTTTTTTTGTGGTGTCCTTGAATCTCAGATTTTGCATATAATATGCATTATCCCTAACAATTGAACTAAGCTCACGTGGATATGTCTAAATAACATTTGTTTTATGTGTATCCATAATCTCTAATTAGAAAAATAAGTTAGAATAAAATTAGAAAAGTTATAAAAACAATAGTTGCCTTGTTGTCCACCTCCTCCTCTCTTTCTCTTTGAGCTTCATCCAAACTATGTTATCCTAGTTTGTTTTTGCATTTTCCTATTTTTGCTACAAGCAGTAGATGCAACAGAATCACTTCAATTAGTGGTCCCTCTAAAACTTAACTAAAACTTCTAAACAATGCATTGTTTTTGCTTGTCAAAGAAATATATTGAATAGGAGAAAAAATGTACAAAGTACACAAATTCTTTGCAGGAAAAAAGTCATTGATCTAATTTTGTTTAAGCAACACCTCCTTAATAACTTTGTCCAAGTTCATATATGAAAAACCTCCGGGTCTTGTGTCCTCCTCTTCCTTCTTCTTCAACTCCATGGCTTTTTGCCTCATCTTCTTTCCTTTCTCTCCCACCATTAATTCATTGATCAACTTCTCCACCTCCTCTCTCTTCACATTGGTATCAATTTCGATTCCAATCTCCCACTCATTGCAAATAGATCTGCAGTTTGTTGGCTGCTCAGCGAAAAAAGGCCAACACAACATCGGTACTCCCGCACAGATGCTTTCCAATGTGGAGTTCCATCCACAATGAGTCAAGAATCCTCCAACTGAAGGATGGTTCAACACTTGCTCTTGCGGACACCAGCTTGCTATTAGGCCTCTATCTGAAGTTTCATTCACAAACTCGGATGACAAAATAACCGAGCCACCTATGACAAGGTCAGGCCTAATGATCCACAAAAAAGGTTTCTTGCTGTTGGCCAAACCCCAAGCGAACTCTAACAATTGCTCTGGAGTCATAACCGTAATGCTTCCGAAATTCACATAAACTACAGAACCATGTTCCTTAGATTCAAGCCATTCAAGACATTTCATATCTTCTTTCCAAAGATTAGAACCTAAAGAGGCCAAGTTATTTTGCGGACTTTGATTCAAAAATGAAGATAAAGAGCCAATGGCATAAATAGCTGGGATCTTAATAGATAGAGCATTTATTACATCACTCTCAAGTACATTAGAAGTATTGAAAACAATACCATTAGCTTCATGAACCCTATCGGCCGTTTCAATGATAAATTTTACCATTATATCGTTAGGATCAGTAGTTCTTATAAAATCAGGCAGGTCCTTTAGTCTAAAGTTTCGCAAACCTGGAATCCAATCAACTTTAGTGTCCAAATATCCATTTGTCAAATAACTCTCATCTGCATATCATAATCACAAAAGCCATTAACTATTGCATAAATTCTAGAAATAAAAGGATCAGATTCTTACAATATGGACAAAGAAAGAACATATATAAAGTGTTACCTTTGAGTGGTATGACACCTTTATCAATCAATGCACGAAAGTGCAAAGCCGACAAAAGTGCACATGCACTAGCTGAACTAAATAGAACGATAGGTATTCCAAGTTCTTCAGCAGATTGTATAGTAAAAGTCAATCCAATATCAGAAACTAAGCAACTAACAGGAGGAATAAGACCATCATTGGAAGAATCTTTAAGTCTAGCAAGAAGTTCACGAAAGGGGTGATATAAATTATTTCTTACTGAATCAGAAAGAGAGATAATGTCTTGACTAACATCACCATCGCCTTCTACCGGAGTTAAACCATCCGGAATAGTCTCAAAGGTAAAATCAGTGAAACCATCAAAGGCTTTTGGACCTCTTGATTTGAGCAAACGTTTGTGATTGTATTCAGTGTTAACAAAGGTTATGTAAAAGCCTCTAAGGTGAAGAAGTTTTGCTAGTTTCAATAATGGATTGATATGGCCTTGAAGTGGATATGGAGTTATCACTGCATGTGGCTTAATTCTCTCTGCAAAATTGGTCATGTTTTAATTTGTGTGTGTAAGATAAGGTTGAGAAACAAAGGGATACAAGTATTTTCTTTAATAGAGAAAAAAAATGTCATTTTCATTGTTGGCTAGGAAACTGAAATAAAGTGTATTGTTTTATAACTGATAGTGCAATTCAAAGTAACTCAATTTTATGCTATTTATTTATGCTTAAGCCTCGTTAAATAATACATACTGATATGAGTCAGAAGCATAAGAAAATCATAAATATATTTGACTTTGGTCCCCCAATTTTAAAATGACCCTGGTCCCTCTTTAATTGGTCCCCCAAATAATTGGAATTTAGAAGTTACGTGCACAATTTTCATCAAGAATTTGTTGGCAGCACGCATTGGAAGTTTGTGTATATTTTTATTCTCATCAAGAATTTGTTAGCATTACGCATGCATATACTTGTGGTCCTGTGTAGTTTCGTTTTCAACAGCAATTTGTTGGCACTACGCATGCATATACAATTGTTTCTTGGTTCAAAAATAATATATTCTTCATGGTTCGTACTATTGCCATTTTTTTCTTGTTGATAGTTGAAATGGCAAGAGTCGATGAAAACTTGTTATGGAAAGTGAAAGAATGAAAATATTTCATTTCTCATGGATGGATATGAGAGTACAATGAGTATTTATATGGAAAATGATAGAGTATATGTTCCCTAATAACAAGTAATACACTAGATTATACTAAACTATATTAGCTAGCTTGAGTCACAAGTAATGCTTTCTTCTTTCTCTAATATCCTCCCACAAGCTGGAGAATGATAAATGTCAAGCATTCCCAGCTTGAGTAAGAGCGTATGAAAAAGTTGAGGAAGGAGAGGTTTGGTAAAAAAGTTTGCAAGCCGATCTTTAGATGACACTGGAAGTAACTTCATGAGACTTGCTTGTAGCTTTTCACTAACCAAATGACAGTCAATCTCAAGATGCTTAGTCCTTTCATGAAAAACTAGATTTGCAGCAATGTGCAATGCACTCTGATTATCACAGTATAAAACTGGAAGTTTGGTACTGGAAAAATGTAAGTCTCTGAGGAAGCAATTGCAACTCACAAGTTGCTGCACCCAAAACTCTGTATTCTGTTTCAAATGATGATCTGGAGACAATCAACTGCTTCTTAGTTCTCAAGGAAATAAGAGACTTCGAGGAAGAAACATTGGCCTGAGAGTGAACTTCTAGAATCCAAAAACTAGCCTAGTCAGCATTTGAAAACCCCGATAAGCACAAAAGAGAATCTTGAGGGAAGAACAAACCCTGACCAGATAAAAAAAAAACAAAAAACAATTGATGTAGAGGTAGTAGTAAATTTGTAAATTACATTCAAAAACAATTGAGTGTGATAAATAAAAACTACTCAAACTAATTTTAAGTGGAAGGGTAGATTTGTAAATTACGTTAAATTAAATTAATAATAAACGATTTCACACCAAAAAAACACTCGTAGCCTAGGTATCACACGTTTGCTCCTGCCGAATTAAATTGATGTAGAGGTAGTTGTGTGAAGAGCAATGATACATTGACATCCCTATGTGGCATACCTCCATCCTATTGACAAGGAGTTGAGGAAAGAGAAAGAAAAATCAGAGTAGACATAGAGAGTGAAGTAGAATGAAGAGATAGAGATGTGGAGGAGAGAGTTTTTTATGTTAA
Organism: Medicago arabica; assembly: GCA_946800305.1. Taxonomy (NCBI): domain Eukaryota; kingdom Viridiplantae; phylum Streptophyta; class Magnoliopsida; order Fabales; family Fabaceae; genus Medicago; species Medicago arabica. The sequence continues at coordinate 7,912,992 of OX326970.1, read as the reverse complement.
AAAGTGTCACATGGTATAATGGTGGTACAAGAGAAAAGGGTGTCCATGACTAATTACCCTAAAAAAAAGGGTTGGTAGTACCCTAATTTTGTGCGACTAATTTAAAAAAAATAGGTAATAATATGTTAAATTTTATAACGTTTACCATATAAAATCTCCTTATTGAAATTTTAATCTCCTTATAACATCTTTTGTAAAAAAAAAACTCCTTATAACATCTAAAATATTAAAAATACTTCTTTATTTAACATCTAAATTTGAATAAGTATCATTGATATCGTATAAAAATGTATAATTTATAACCATTGAATTGATTTGAAATTAATACCGAGAAAGCTTATAAAAAACAAAATTATATCTATACCATATACAAATATTGTGTCGAACAACAAAATGATGTCTAAATAACATTTGTTTTATCTGTATCAATAATCTCTAATTAGAAAAGTGATAAAAACAATGGTTGCCTTGTAGTCGAATACAAATATATCTTTCTCTTTGAGCTTCAACCAAACTATGCTTTCCTGGTTTGTTTTTGCATTTTCCTATTTTTTATAGAAGCAGCACATGCTACAGAATCACTTCAATTAGTGGTCCCTCTCCCAATCCTACCAGCACAATTTAGCATCTTCTTTATATCATAACCCTAATTTTTTAGTATAAATAGGAACATAAAAAATCAGAACAGATGAGGCTGAAAAAGAGAGGTGAACCTAAAAACATAAAGAGAAAAATATAGAGATCAAATATAGACCTTGAGCCATGTTCATCACCCCCCACTAAAAAATCATCAAAACAAGCTTACATTTCAATTAAAGAAAAAAACATATTTCCACCATCTAAACAACCTATGAAAAGAAAGAACTAAGAGTAGAAATGTATGAAAGAAAGAAAGAAAGAAGCTGAAGAACTCTTCCCCTGTGAAGCATTCATCCTTTGCTGCTCTATAACTGACAACTCCGTCATTAGCAAAGTTTTTTTTTTTTGTTGCAAATATGGTATTACCCTTTTTCATTTTTATCTTTTGTTTAAATTTGTGATTTGTTTAGCTATTATTTTATTTCTATGCAAAATGGTAACAGCGTTCATAGAGTGCTCCATTTTCGAACATATGGTGTAGGGTGTTAATACATTTCCTACACACAATTGACTCTCGTACTAGAATTTTGGTTTTAGTGACCATCTTGTTTTAAAAAGTTTTCTCAACGTTTTTTTTTAGTTTAATAAACATTGATGCGTGAGTTTATTGTTTTCGAAAAGTCCTCTAATTTTAGGTTGCGGATGATGAGTGAAAAATGTATTTTATAATGGATAGAGAGATTAATAATTTATTTTATAATAAATTTGTACCAAAAAAGAAGAAGAGAGATTAATAATTGAAATTCTTATTATCCAAGATAAAGATTAGTCAATTTGATTTTTAACATATTTTTTTTTTTTAATTTTTTAACATATTTATCTATTTTTTTAACAAAAAACAAATTTGTCAATTTGATTATAATGATAAAAATTAAAGAGATTACATGATATGTGTTGTCGGTGTAAAGTCGTTATACTTTATACTAAATTGTGACTTTTCAATTAAAGAGATTGCGTGATACACGTTGTCAATGTAAAGTCGTTTTACTATATATTAAACTACGACTCCTTATGAGGTTCTTGCATTGTTCTCTTTTGAAGTTGTGTTTCCTTCTCTTTGGTTTCGGTGATGTTATTCTTGTAAACCGTGTATTTTGATTGACTTATGTTTTTTAACTTCTTGTATCGAAAATAAGTTCTTATCAATTTAATTTAGTTTCTTTGGCTTTTCCATTAGAAAAACTCTTCAATTATTTTTTTTTTAAAAAGTTAAACTAATCTAGCCAAATTGAGATCGGAGATAATCGAACTAGTGACCTTGAGAAGGAGCACACTCCTCGGTCTCAGTCCAATAGTTAATCATTGAATCAATATGCGCTCAGAATACATTTATGCCCTTCATTTAATCAAACAGTAGCCCGACCACCAAGCCACAAATGCAAAACTGACATATCGTATTGAGGGGCGTCTATAAATATATCGATCAACCACCAACGAGGGACATACATCTATTTCGAGAAATTACATCAAATCACGCACATTTAGACTCCACTGACTTGAGTATTACAGTGACTTTGCAGGTACAACCCCTCACATTAAACCATCGACCACAGCCAACCACCGCTAAAACTTCCGTGCACTTATTCCATCTCAATCTTCTATTCCCCAACAAGAACAACAATGTCGTCCACAGGAACAAAGTTTTAATCTTTTGAAGAGATCATGCATGGACTTCATGCAAAACCGCATTGGGGATCGGTTGGAAGATCTGTATTAAATGATTCAGTAATAATCACAAATGCTCGGTGAGAAAAATCATTAATTGGCTAGGGTTGAAAACGTGTAAATCCATTCGGCTATTACCACACCTTGAGCATCTTCACAGTGTGTGCAACATAAGCACATTCCACCTGAAACATCTTCACAGTGAGTCCCATTTGACATGTCGATCATCCTCATGGACACAAAAACAAATAAAAAAGAACTCCATATACGAGGATAACTAGCACTCCACATAGTAACGACATTCATTCGAACGTCACTCCTAATGACACGAAGTTAGCTGAAACGATAATTCACCCCTTGCACGGCAGCGTACTAGGGCTAGGGGAGGAGGGAGTAATTTCGACAGCATAACATATCATTACTCATCTGTATGGAAGTAACTCCAGTAAGTTCTTGCATCCCCATGATTCTATGACCGTGAAGAAAACTTGTTCAAGTTTGGATACATTCACGTAAAAATGGGTAGGTCAATAAATTTGAGTGCTGGAGGCAAAATCAATTCTAAAAGTTATATGTATGTTTGGTTCTATTTTTGATGAATCAAAATTGATTGTTGAGGTGTAGAAATGATTGTGATATATTTGGTTGTTCTTGTGTATTATATAAAACCGAAATGTGTATTATATAAAACCGAAATGTGTATTATTATAAAAAAAAAATTAGTAACTAAATATCATATCATACCCTTTATCAAAATCTTTGAATCATTTTTATTTGTTTTTAAATGTTTATCCATTTGTTTTCGGAAGTAAACGGAAAAATTGGTATTTAAATTTTGGGAATTTAATTTTTTAACATATTTATCTTCTTTTTTAAGAAAAAAACAAATTTGTCAATTTGATTATAATGATAAAAATTAAAGAGATTGCGTGATATGTGTTGTCGGTGTAAAGTCGTTATACTCTATACTAAATTGTGACTTTTCAATTAAAGAGATTACATGATATACGTTGTCAGTGTAAAGTCGTTTTACTTTATATTAAACTACAACTCCTTATGAGGTTCTTGCATTTTTCTCTTTTGAAGTTGTGTTACCTTGTCTTTGGTTGCGGTGATGAAATTCTTGTGAACTGTGTATTTTGATTGACTTATTTTATTTAACTTCTTGTGTCGAAAATAAGTTCTTATCAATTTAATTTAGTATCTTTGGCTTTTCCATTAGAATAACTCTTCAATTTTTTTTTTAAGTTAAACTAGTCTAGCCAAAATGACATCGGAGATAATCGAACCCATGACCTTAAGAAGGAGCACACTCTTAGATCTCAGTTCAATAGTTAATTATTGAATCAATAAGCGCTCAGAATACATTTGTGCTCTTCATTTGATCAAACAGTAGCCCAACCACCAAGCCACAAGTGCAAAAATGACATATCGTGTTGAGCGGCGTCTATAAATAGATCGATCAACCACCAATGAGGTACATACTTCCATTTCAAGAAATCACATCAAATCACACACATTTAGACTCCATTGACTTGAGTATTAGAGTGACTTTGCAGGTACACACCCTCGCATCAAACCATCGACCACCGCCAACCGCCGCTAAAACTTCCATGCACTTATTCTAGCTCAATCTTTTGTTCCCCAACAAGAACAACAATGTCGTCCATAGGAACAAAGTCTTAATATTTTGAATAGATCATGGACTCCATGCAAAACCGCGTTGGGGATCGGTTGGAAGATCTGTATTAAGTGATTCAGTAATAATCACAAATGCTCGATGAGAAATATCATTAATTGGCTAGGGTTGAAAATCTGTAGATCCATTCGGCTATTACCACACCTTGAGCATCTTCACAGTATGTGCAACATAAGCACATTCCACCTGAAGCATCTTCACTGTGTGTCCCATTTGACATGTCGATCATCCTCATGGACACAAAAACAAATAAAAAAGAACTCCAAATACGAGGATATTCACCACTCCACATAAGAACGACATTCGTCCCACCGTCACTCCTAATGACACGAAGTTGCTGAAACGATAATTCACCCCTTACACGGCAGCGTGCTAGGGCTAGGGGAGGCGGGAGTAATATCGTCAGCATAACATATCATCACTCGTCTGCATGGAAGTAACTCCAACAAGTGCTTCCATCCCCATAATTCTTCGACCGTGAAGAAAACTTGTTTAGTTTTGGATAAATTCACGTAAAAATGGGTTGGTCAATAAATTTGAGTTCTAGAGGCAAAATACATTCTACAATTTATATGTATGTTTCGTCCTATTTTTGATGAGTCAAAATTGATTGTTGAGGTGTAGAAATGATTTTGACATATGTAGTTGTTCTCGAGTAGAATTTATTCTAACTTGAAGTTGTAGCATTTGGTCATAAAACTGATTTTTAGTTTAACTCACTTTTACATGTATTTAAATCACATCAATTTTAACTTACTTATAGTTAGAATCAATTTTACACGGAAAAATTCATTCCAAATTATTTTTTGTCACATCATAAGCAAATATATACTATGAATATTTTTAATTTCATTTTGGAGGAGTCGGAACCAAAAGAATTAAGGTTCCATCTACAATTTTATTATTATTAGAATGAAATCAGAAGCTTCAGAGTCAGCGATAGTTAAGCTTTATCTTAGAGTGTTGCTTATGTGTTATGGTTAACTATGATGTGAGAGTGGAGTGAGACGTGCCACATGATTACATACTTATAGACTATGTAGTATCGGCGCTTCAGATTAAAGATGTGTCCAACATGTGTCAGTATTCGATATTAACATAATATATACATGTGATTATATTCAATTGTTCCATGTTTGTGATGGTGTTTCATAGCTTTAAAGTCTATGTTACTCAATGAAGTTGAGGTCTCCACAGGTTTAGGATTCTTCAGTTTTTTATGGGGAAATAACCTAACAAATCCGGATTTAACCACCTATCCTCAAGAATTTGGCTCTTTTACATCATTGTAGAAGATTTCTGACGCTCCATATTTCACTATATGTGATTTGTGAGTTCTGGCATCATAAGAAAAACACAGATCAATGTGACAACGATTTGTGGATTTCTTAGAAACTGGAGTTTAGAAACTATTGCCAAAGTAGCATCTATTCTAATTTGACATTCAATATCTTGGGAGATAACATATTTATCTATTTTTTTTAATTTTTTTTTTTTTGTCAATTTAATTTTAATGATAAAAATTAGAGTTTAACGGTGGTGGGTTGACGGTTCAAAACAACTTTGCAAACACAATTAATCAAATTATTATAAATCGCCACATCAATTAATGTTTTTTAATTAATGTGGGCCAAACATGACAATTTATAATGTTTTGATTGGTTGTTTGTGCAAAACAGTTTTGTAATGTTGACCCACCACAAGTTAACTCTAAAAGTTAAAGAGATTACTAGATATGTGTTGTCGGTGTAAAGTCGAAATACTTTATACTAAATTGTGACTTTTCAATTAAAGAGATTACATGATATATGTTGTTAGTGTAAAGTCGTTTAACTTTATATTAAACTGCGACTCCTTACGCAGTTCTTGCATTTTTCTCTTCTGAAGTTGTGATTCCTTGTCTTCACTTGCGGTGATGTAATTCTGGCGAACTGTGTATTTTGATTGACTTATGTTTTGTGAGTTTCTTGTGTCGAAAAGAAGTTTTTATCAATTTAATTTAGTTTCTTTGGCTTTTCCATTACAAAAACTCTGAATTAATCTTTTTTTTTTAAAGTTAAACTAGTCTAGCCAAATTGACATCGAAGATAATCGAACCCGTGACTTTTAGAAGGAACACACTCTTAGGTCTCAGTACAATAGTTAATAATTGAATTAATACACGCTCAGAATACATTTGTGCCCTTCATTTGATCAAACAATCGTTCGACCACCAAGCCACAAGTGCGAAAATGACATATCGTGTTGAGGAGCGTCTATAAATAAAGCGATCAACCACCAATGAGGCACATACTTCCATTTCGAGAAATCACATCAAATCACGCACATTTAGACCCCACTGACTTGAGTACTATAGTGACTTTGCAGGTACACCCTGTCACATTAAACCATCGACCACCGCCAACCAGCGCTAAAGCTTCCATGCACTTATTCCAGCTCAATCGTCTGTTCCCCAACAAGAACAACAATGCCGTCCATAGGAACAAAGTTTCAATCGTTTGAAGAGATCATGGCCTCCATGCAAAACCGTGTTGGGAATCGGTTAGAAGATCTGTAATAAATGATTTAGCAATAATCACAAATGCTCGGTGAGAAAAATCATAATTGGCTAGGGTTGAAAACCTACAGATCCATTCGGCTACTGCACCTTGAGCATCTTCACAGTGTGTGAACCATAAGCACATTCCACCCGAAGCATCTTCACAGTGTGTCCCATTTGACATGTTGTTCATCCTCGTGAACACAAAAACAAATAAAAAGAACTCCAGATATGAGGAGATCCATCACTCCACATAAACACGACATTCGTCCAACCGTCACTCCAAATGACACGAAGTTAGCTGAAACGATCATTCACCCCTTGCACGGCAGCGCGCTAGGGCTAGGGGAGGAGTGAGTAATTTTGACGGCATAACATATCATCACTCCTCCGCATGGAAGTAATGTCAACAAGTGCTTGCATCCCCATAATTCTTCGACCGTGAAGAAAACTTGTTCAGGTTTGGATACATTCACGTAAAAACGGGTTGGTCAATAAATTTGAGTGCCGGAGGCATAATACATTCTACAATTTATATGTTTGGTTCTATTTTGAATGAGTCAAAAATGATAGTTGAGATGTAGAAATGATTTTGACATATTTAGTTGCTCTCGTGTAGAATTTATTCTAACTTGAAGTTGTAGCTTTTGGTTATAAACTGATTTTTAGTTCAACTCACTTTTACATGTATTTAAATCACATTAGATTTAACTCATTTATATGCATAATCAATTTTACACTATAAATTCATTCCAAATCATTTTTTGTCACATAATAAGCAAACATATACTATGAATATTTTTTAGGTTAAAGTGCATTTTTCACCCCTTAAGTTTCAAAAAGTTGCGATTTTGGCCCCCTATTTAAAAAAATTACAATTTTGATCCCTTTTGTTCCGAAATTGCTAGGAAGATGCCACGTGTCCCAAAAAATGGGTCATACTCGCAACTTTTTGAGAAGATAAAGGGTCAAAAGATCATATTTCCCTTATGTTAGGGGTCAAAAGAGCATATTTCCCTAAACATAGGGGGTCACTTTTGCACTTTAACCTATTTTTTATTTAATTTTGGAGGAGTCAGAACCAAAAGAATAAAGGTTCCAAGTACAATTTATTATTATTAGAATGAAATTAGATGCTTCAGAGTCAACGATAGTTAAGCTTTATCTTAGAGTGTTGCTTATGTGTTATGGTTAACTATGATGTGAGAGTGGAGTGAGACGTGTCACATGATTACATACTTATAGACTATGTAGTATCGGCGCTTTTTCAGATTGAAGGTGTGTCCGACATGTGTCAGTATTCAATATTATAACGACATATGTGATTACAATCAATTGTTCCATGTTTGCATTGGTGTTTCATAGTTTTAAAGTCTACAGTACTCAATGAATCGATGTGAATGTCGTTTAGGATTCTCAGTTTTTTTATGGAGAAACAACCTAACAAGACCGGATTTAACCGCCTATCCTCAAGAATTTGGCTCTTTTACATCATTGTAGGAGATTTCTGATGCTCCATATTTCACTACATGTGATTTGTGTGAGTTCTGGCATCCTAAGAAAAACACAGATCAATGTGATAACGATTTGTGGATTTCTTATAAACTGGACTTTAGAAATTAATATTGCCAAAGTAACATCTATTCTAATTTGACATTCAATATCTTTGGAGGTAATCCAATTATATGAACATGTTGTGAATTCAATGAAAAAATCACCAATAAATACTTGATGTGTGGAGTAAGGAATAATCAAGCAACCAATACAAGTGGGTAACAGTTATAATTGTTTATAATTGTTTACCCAGTTCAGTTCAGTCCAAATTGACCTAATCTGGGGGAGAGAGCAGCCCTCCTTTCCATTATAATGTTGAGTAACTTTACAAAAGAGATATCAATGGGTTACAAGAATAAGTCTCCCGCCTAATTCTACTCAAAGTCCCAATCTCTTCCCGTAACCAAGAGACTCAATCCTAATAGTGTTTCCCAAGGTGAATCAACCCTCAAACCCTAGTGATTGTTCCCAAGAGACAAACTTTATACAAACCTTAGTTTTGTTGTTGTCTTTCTAAACCCTTGTTTCAGCCCCCTTTATCTCAAGGTTTACTCTAATACAAGGTCTATATTTATAGTAAAATATAACTCATAAATTTGGAATGAATATCACACTGAAGATACGTTTCTTTTTTATCTCCTTCAGTGAAAGAATATTTGCATCAAAAATATAATATTCCCTTTCAAAATATATTTGCATCAAATCGCCCTATACAAAAATATATTTATTGTCCATAAATATATTTTCAGCACAAAATATATTTGAAACAAATCTTTTATATTTTTAGCAACAATATTCTCCATCCATCAAATTTTGAGTCATACTACAACAAAACATTTGGAAGATCTACATTGGAATTGTTTCTCTCTCCACCTCTGTGGTACAAATGAGTGATAGGATTTAGAATTTACTTCCCGTGGTTTTAATTAGTTAATTTTATTTAGGCTTAAATGCATTTTTCACCCCCTATGTTTTAAAAAGTTGCGATTTTGGCCCCCTTATAAAAAAAATGGATATTTTGACCCCCTAACTTTTGGCCCTCTTTTGATTAGCTGATTTTGATGGAGATTATGACAATTTCATAGTCTCTGATGGTGTAAAATGGCATGAGGATAGAAGGATGTTGATAAATGGATTTCAAACTGGCATGGTGTAACTTTTGGTCCCCCTAAAGAAGGATCTACTTATCAGTTTGGACTCCATTTATCATGTCAGTTTGGACACCATGCAAGTTTGGACTCCACTTATCAACATCCTTCTATCTTCCATGCCATTTTACACCATCAGAGACTGAGAAATTTGCATAAAATCAACCATTCAAAAGAGGACCAAAAGTTAAGGGGTCAAAATATCCATTTTTTTATAAGGGGGCCAAAATCGCAACTTTTTGAAACATAGGGGGTGAAAAGTGCATTTAAGCCTTTTATTTAATAGTACGCAATAACTGTGTTCTTATTGTTTTTTTTTTAAGGGAACTGTGTTCTTACTTGATCACTTTGAATGATGATAAACATATTTGATTGATTATAACCTTTTCATTAGTTAAGCAGAAGATCCTTCATGCTTAAATTTTTTGTTAGACATACTAACTTTAAGTTTTTCATGTTAGACATTTTGGTATATTTTCCAGTTTTTTTTTTTTTAGAGGATATTTTCCGGTGTTTTCAACATTTCATTTAGATCATAATTTACTTTAATTATTTGACATTGTTCTATACCCTTTGTCTTATAAATAAGACAAGCACAAGCCTTGAAGACAGAAAATATTCAACCTTGGCTCCATTTGGTGGCTTTACATTTATAGCAACCTGGGGAGCTTGTTTTTCTGATGACTTCCTCCACTATCTTGCCAATGGTTGATAATTTTGAAGTTGGTGTATCATGTACTACCCATATATTTCACACTTGGTATTAGGTTTTCATACCAAGTTTAATCCATCCTTATAAAACGACGGCTTGTAAGATTAGCTTAGTGAGAGTGTTACACTTTGTAAACTTTTTGTTTAATGTGAGACTTAAACTTTTTTCAATACTTATATGCAGTTATGTTTCATTGGATGATGTTCCCAGAAGATTGAAGATCTGTTAAAGTTGACTCATGTATGTGAATTAGTGTATCACCTTCCCCCCAACAAAAAATATGAAAGATGATTTGTATCAATTTAGCTATGCAACAGAATATTTATTTTGTGATCGTGAATACCTGGCGTGAATTGAGCATGACTGTTCTGGTGCATAGTGCGGTAAAAACTCAAGTTATCTTGCTACAAATCTATTGAATACAATAAGATTGTTTGCAATTCATAAAAAATTATTTTAACCCGTTGTTTAAAAAATTCCTCGGTTTGGTTTTTATTTCATGATCAATTTGCTTCTGATTGGATTGTTTTGTGTGTTTTTGAAATAAGAATTGATTGAGTGTATTGATTCCGGTTAAAATTAATTGAACATATAAAGTGATTTATATTTGAATATATTTATGTAAAGATGAGTTGAAAGATAAATTTTAGTGTGAATATCAATTATAGAATAAACAACTTAATTTTTAACTTCAAGTTAGAATCAATTTCTACTAAAAAAAGTTAGAATCAATTCCGAACACAAAATTAATTTTACTCAACAATAATAATACATATGTCAAAATATGCATGTTTTGATTTCAATTGGCCTGCTGACAAAATAAAATTATAAAAACATCAAAATAAAATCTTTCAATTTGTGCATAGCAGCTTACAAGTTAGGGAGGAAGACAATGTCGGAAAAGGGGTACACAGTTAGTGGGGTTTATCAGATGTTAACTGAGGTGGAACCAAATACTCGGAGTGAACTACAAGAAATGATTTGGAACAAAGCAGTTCTCTTGAAGGTGTCTATTTTTGTGTGTGTCTTCTTCAAAACCAGATACCTACAAAGATGATTTGGTTAAGTGTGAAATTTTCAACAAAAATTTAATGTTTATGTTACGAGATGCGGTGCAGCATAGAATGTGAGTCATTTATTTTTAGGATGTGATTTTTTTTGGAACTCTTTGGCTATCACTTCGGCATTGGATGTGTATTATTTCAATGAATCCTCTAAGTTTGGTTGATCATAGTCTTCACTTTAGTGTTTTAAGCAACTTCTCATAATTAAATCAGAACATGTTGTGTGGTTGACGTGAGTCTAAGTAATTTGAAAAGAAATGAATAATCCTTGCTTAAGGAAAATGAGGAGTCTATTTCTTATTTTCTTGGTATAGTTAAAGTATTATCATTCTAGCATTCGAAAGCCAAAAATCTTTATCTAGCTTTTGATTTTCATCATTGATAGGTTAGTTATTTTTTGTTGGTGGGTTATTTTCATTGAACCGACTTAAGAGGTGAAAACCGCTACCTAATTATAAACACTTGTTCAAATCATTTCACTTTTAATGCTAGACTCTTAACAAGTTTTAAATGAATAAAAAAGACAAAGGCAAATTAAATTATAAAAAATAAAATTACTAAAAAAAAATCTCTTAGAAAAAAATAATGTATTTTTTGTTCATATACTCAAACTAATTAAAAGAGCCAAGAGTGTAATTATTAAATTGGGTATAAACATCATTGGCTTCCACTTTTGTTGGGAATGAAATTCCATAATTCTCTATGAAGATTGGTTCCAACTTATCATACACAGTTTGTGAAAATCGTGATGAGTTGCTTGCCATTAGTAATAGTTGGATTGGAATATGTTCTTGTTGTCATTTGATCAAATACTATTGGTTTAGAATGTAGATGCCTTTATTAAATTAGAAAAGAAAGCACAACAAATATTTGTGGTACTTTTTTATGTTGAGAATCATTCCAATTAGGTGCGTCTCGTGTGTCACGTTTCCAGAAACCAGGGGGAAAAAAATTTGGTTACGAGAGAAAGGGGAAATTTGATTTAAAGCTTTAGGGTTAATAACCGTAATATTAGGGATTTCTGGTTTAGATTTCAACCTATAATTTGATTTTTTTTGTTTTCGTTTTAGACCTTCATGACATCAAATTGCAAAATTTAAGATACTTTCGCCCCCTATAATTTGAAAGAAGTTTGGTTTTACCCCTGTCATATAATCGATTTTGTACAGTCAAAATCCATGAAGGTCCAAAACCAAAGAATCTTCAAATTACATAGTTGAAATCTAACAATTTTTTTTTACAAGAGGTAAACCATAAATCGCTAATATTACAAGGGTAAAACATGTATTAACCTAAAGTTTTATTCATTCTTTTCTTATTTGATATCTTATAGTAAATTTTCAAATAATTTGTTTTTGTTTATAGTAATAATAAAGATAACTTGGTGTCGAGTCTTACAGGCGAGATACGGTGAAGAGGGAGGGCGGTTGAAGGATGGGGGGGGGGGATCAGTTCGGTGTGGTGGAGGATGATGTGTGTTATTCGTTGTGGCGTGGGTTGGAAGTGGGGAGTTGGTTTGAGGTTAATGTTCGTAGGGTGGTGGGTGGTGGTGCTGACACTTACTTTTGGTTAGATAATTGGGTGGGGGGAATGTCGTTGCGAGTGCAAGTTCCCCGCCTCTTTCATCTTGCTGTAAACAAAGGGGTGACAGTTATGGAGATGGCCTCGAGAAGGTGGGAGGTTGGAGGTGGAGCTTGGGAGTGGAGGAGGCGTCTTTTGGCGTGGGAAGAGTATTCCATCGCGGAATACTCGTCCTTGTTGTCTAATGTTGTTTTGCTGGATTCTTCCCTTTCAGGTGGCGGTGGACTCTTGATCGTATTAATGGTTATTCCGTTAAGGGGTCGTATCAGTGTATCACAATGTCTGACACAGCACTGGATAATGGCCTTTATGATGCAGCTTGGTTGAAACAAGTTCCGCTAAAGGTTTCTGTGTTGGTTTGGCGACTACTACGTAACAGACTCCCCACTAAAGATAATCTTTTTCGTAGACGAATACTTCATCAGGATGACATTCATTGTATAGGCGGTTGTGGCCATCCAAAGACCGCGGCTCACCTTTTCTTTCGCTGCGACATTTTTGGCGGCTTGTGGTATCTTGTGTACCAGTGGATCGGTATCAATTTCACTCCTCCAGAGTCCGTTCGTGATCACCTTCATTAGTTTGGTTATTTGGCGGGTTTATCGCGGTTTACTCATTTTTTCCTCCAAGTGATCTGGCACGCAGGTTGTTGGGTTGTTTGGAAGGAACGAAACAATAGAATTTTTTCACATAAGGCACATAATTTGGTGAATTTATTGGATAGTGTTAAGTTTATGTCATTTTCTTGGTTGAAAGCTAAAATGCTCAACATCGCTTTCAGTTATTCTGACTGGAGGCGGCACTCTTTGTCTTGTATGAATGTTAGGGACTAGGTATTATCTCTTTTGTTTGTGGTGTTGTTGTGTTGAAAACATATTGTAATCGTGTATTTTGTATGATAATTCTCTTTTGCACACCTTATACGAGATGAATTACATGATTTAATTCCATTTTGATTTCTTAAAAAAAAAATAAAGATAACTTGGTAGATAAAATTAAATGGTCCTTAAAAAAAATTAAATGAAAGATTTATTTAGCAAGAAAAGCACATACGCTTTTGACACATTCGATTTTACTTTTTCGTAAGTAATCGATCCTAATTTCGAAAGCTGCAGCTTGTGAAGAAAGGTTCAGAAAACGTGCTTTTAATTTGGATACTTGTAGACCATTTCTTATCCGGACAGAATTCATTTCAACAGACTTAATTGATCATTAGGCCACTTGTCGAGTGGTAGTTATTTTAGAGTTAACCCATCCCTAATTGAAGATAACTTTGGTAATTTCAACTTTGATTGAAGTAAGTAAAATAAAATCATGAATGAGAAATGATATCGACATAAATTTTAACATATATTTTTTAACACATTCTCTTTGGGATGTAGATTCATGGTAGTCGATAGAATGGTGCAGTCATACGGTCAAAATAATATGGGTTGTTTGATGTATTTAAGGATCGAGATCTTCTCTCTTTCAATTCCCCATCTTAACTGTAATTATTGTTACACTATTTTGTTTCTACTGGAGCAAATAATTTCATCATTAATTTACCTTTCTCTCTCTCAAATTTTCTCTTTCTCAGTTGCACCAAACTATGGGCAGAAACTCAACCTTCATTACTGTTGCAGCGGCGGGGGCATACTCTCGCGGCAAAGCTTGACAAAGACCACACCACTGCGAGTATAATTGGCTCACACAAACTAGTTTATCTTGACAATGCCATTGAAATTATTGTCCTTCAAAACGACGACGTTTGTTTCGCCTTGTCGACTTTCGGAGGTTTGTAAGGTTCATAATGGTTGTAGCTGGAGAGGTCTTCTTTCAAATTAGCAGGTGATGTGAGTTGGAAGTTTCACCGGGTTTGAAATCGCAAGGCATGTGAGATCTTTGTTGAGTTTAATGGAGTTGGACGAGTTTTGTTACTTTGACAATGGTGACCGGTGATGATGTTAGAGAAAAAACTTTTAGGAGAGAGAAAGGACAATTATCCGGTTCAGTAAAAAAATGTAACAATAATTGTAGGTAGTGTGGAGAATTGAAAGTGAAAAGATTTTGACCCTTAGATACATCCAATGACCCAAATTGGTCTGACTTTGTGATTAGGTGATTCTTTTAACTGCAGTTAATCTGCATAATTCCTTTTTAATTGGTTAAAATTTACATGAGCTTATTAAATCGTGTGAGGTTCATATAAACTTAGTGGAATCTATGTGAAATTTAACCAATAAAAAATAATATGTTGAAAAGTGTGTGTTAAAATATGTTTTGCTAACATTTTTCAATCATGAATTATTCTATTTATCGATTAAACTTTGATTCTCTTAAATAATTCATCTTTACATCAAACTCTATAACCATTTGACTTCAATTAGATGTTTTTAAGTGGTGGTGCTATTTATTTATATTTTTGTTAGAATAGTGGTGGTGCTATTTTTATTTTAAACATCTCAAGATTAATTTATAAATATATGCTTGAATATATAGTCTTAACCTAGTCTACTTAAAAACATCATTTGACCTAAATCAAAATTAGACTCGGCTGTGAACTCCTTTTGGTGGGCCTAAACCGTATTCACACTTAATCGTCGGTGTAATTAATTCATTGTTTATATTATGAATCAATCATAATTATCGTACATGTTCTTTGTGTGTGGTATTGGAGAAATAAGAAATTTCATGAAGAGAATTTTGTAGGCCGAATTACCCGGCTCGCCGTGTTTTACAGCTTATTTGTGATTATTACCAAGCTGACAAGATGGATAGAGGAATCATGAGGACACCGTGTGAAATGGTGTTAATGGGTTGGACGCCTCCGTCAGAGCGATGAGTTAAGCTGAATTCACATGACTCTTGTAAAGATGAGAGAGCATGGTATAGTGATGGTGACACTATTAGGGGAAGTGATGATTAAGTCACTTTAATTTTCTAAGAGGTTCTATATATGAAGATTAGAAGTTTGAGGTTTCGAGCAGTAGAGTTGAATCTAGACTCCTTAGGTGTTTTTGTGCAGGTTTGCTTATTTTCAATCAAAGTTTGCTTATAAAAGAAGGTTAAATATGTGTTTTTTTTTGGGTAAATATGTCAATTTTTTTTAGTCTCTCTAAAAATTTCCTTCAATTTTTAGTTGCTAAATTCTTTTTCTATCTTCACTTTTAGTCCCTCCTTTAAAGTAAACTCATATATAGAATTCCTATTTTTGAATAAAATTTTGGAGAACAATTATAATATTTTAAGAATCACTAAAAAAAATAGAATTTTTTAACAAAACTTGAATTAAATATGAATATTTATATTTTTTTATGGTTAAAAATTCATATTTAATTAATGTATTGTTAAAAAAAATTAATTATTTTTTAAGAGATTTTTACAATATTCTATACATTTTTTGCACAATTTTATAAAAAAAATCAAAAAATTAACTTAAAAATAGGAACCAAAAGTAGTTATTGAAAAATTTACAAGGACTACAAGTTGAAGGAAGATTTTAGAGGAATTAAAACAAAAAATTAATATATTTATAGAAATAAAAACACATTTAACCCTTAGAAAGAATAGCCTACAGACTAATTTTAAATTTAAACTTATAAGTCACATATAGGTTGAACAATAACTCCAGCTATATGTGTCAACTTCATTAGGTTTCAGATGAGTTTCTACCTTCATTTTTTTGCGCTTTTTTATTCCATTTATTTACACATCCTCTGCTAAATTTCTATAAATCTTCTATCTCGAAAAGTTTTTATCTTTTCATAACATTATATGCAAGCTTGTCCCATCACATCAAAATCATAAAAACAAACCCTCATTTACGTGGGAATCGTCTTCTCTATCGTAACGGAATGTTAACACTTTAGAATTTATGCAATTAATGCAAATCATCTTCACTCAGTGAATGAACAAGATAGACATTGATCTATCTAGCTAGCTCCTCTATATATAAGAACTCTTCCTACATTAACTTCCCATGCATGCATTGTAGTACTTATACAACTATATTACTACTCTTCCAATTTGTCCCAAAATGCATCCCCTAAAACCATTCTATTTCACACTACAACTATTACTCTTGCTACTTTCTCTGTCAACCCAACTACATGCCGAAGCTAATACTCAAGACCTAAATGGTTGCAACATCGAGCAAGTTACTCTCAACCACAACAACAACTCTTTTGGATCTGAATATGATGACACCGTAGATACCATTGAATCTTCTTCTTCAAAAAAAATTACCATTGAATCTGAAATATTTGCAAATAAGTTCAGGTATCTTATGGAATTTGGAGTTAAAATTTACGACGGTGATCTTCATCCCCATAAAACATATGCCATTCCAGACACCGGAAGCGATCTAATATGGCTTTATGGCAAGTCTTGCACATATAAACAAGGTAAATCCAATTTACTTTATTTTTACGATGATATATATTAGTAGGGAAATGTTAACACGTGTCATTAGAGGGACACGTTAAGAATATCAAAAGCAGAGATTATGGATTGAAAATTATGCAATTTTTTTTTACAAGGTTGACAATTAAGGACACATGTTAGCATGACCCATATTAGTATTTCCTTCATCCAATTTTGAATGTAACATTAATTAATTTGTTTTTCATTTATATCATCTTTTGTTTTCATAGCAAAATAATGTGCATTACAAATTATTATTTCTCGCTTTATATTTCTGATGTTAAGTATTAAACACAATGATTAATAAGGTAAATATAGTAAATTTCTTGTTATCTTTTCATAATTAATAAATAATCAGTAATATGACAATTTCTGTGGAACATATAGAGTATAATAGTTGCTCCCTCGGTCATATTAATAAACGAAGTATTTGATCATTTCATTTTCTCTGTGTTAACCCTTCGATCTTTAACAGAATGTGATCCTTATGATCTTAAGTTCGATTATGAGGTAAGTAAAATCAAATCAAGATCAAGAATTGCTCTTTCCATGAATCGAACTTGGGTTCTTCCAAATAATTCATCTTAGTAGGAGCTCATTAACCACTTAAACTCCATCACTTAGTTTTTTTTATCATTTCATTTAACATAGATAATATAGATGTGATAATAAAAGAGAGGAAATAAAAATTGTACTAAATAATTTTTATCAAGTTTTAATGTATACACAGGAGATTAATTTCTATGTTCTAACGGCGTAATTTTTTACACATGTAAATAATCAAATCACACAATATGACCACTTTTATGAGTTAGGATCCTCTCTATTTATTCTCATCGTTACTATACTCTCTTCGGTTAATGTTATATACAAAAAGTGGTCTATAATATAGACAAGATACATTGGTTATTCAATGAATTTAAAATGTTACTTTTTGTTTATAATAGTGTTCGGAAGAAATAGTTTTAAATGTTTCGGAGTGCACAAAAAAGATTTGGTCTCTTTTAATATAACACGTTTGAATTTACATCAGGAGCAACTAGAGTAGAGACAATAGAAAATGGAGAGGATCTTAATTCTATCTTTAAAGGTTAGTTTTTAAAATATCTCCACCAATAAATTAAATTTATTCCTCATTACCTTTTTTAGGGGTCCTAGTTAGTATAATCGCAATGTGAAATATATTGCAAGAAATATAAATTACTACAAATTTGTGCAATTGTGATTAAGACAAATGTTTGATTTGAATTTTCAATAAGGTCATGCTAAGAGTGTCCTAGGGTTTTGGTTAAGAACGCTAAAAACATAAGTTTTAAGTTGAAAATGATATTTTTTAGACATTTAAAAATTGAATGTATAATTTTCAATATGATATATTATTATATTTGATTTTTTAACCAAGGGACAATTTATCTTTTCAATATACAATTTTGTCTAATGGATTTCTTAAACATTAATGCACTTAAAACATTTGTTAGTGTGGCCGCTTTTTATATTAGAGGAGGAGAGAACGAATCCATCTCTTCTTGATTTATCACTCAACACCTCTTCTATCTCAAGTGCAGGTAAAGATTGTTATTGTGAAACATATAAGGAAAATGAATGTATCGAGAAGCCTAAGGATTGTATCTATTGTGAAGAGCAAAAATGTCAAGATTTGAAGAAAATCAATATCGAATCAGAATGTGGCCAAGAAAATCATGACGGTTTATGCAAGTACAGTGGTAAACCTTATGCAGACGGTACTGAATTAAAAGGAATTTATGGTCTTGCTAATTATTTGTTTACAACCAATAATGGAGATGACGAAATAAAATTGAAGATTGGGCTTTCAACCAGCAAAAAACAGAAAGATGAAGAAGAACCAAAAAGTCAAGGAATTGTTGGACTTGGACTTGGGCAGCTATCTTTAATAAATCAATATAAAATTACTCCCGAGTTCTCTTATTATCTTCCTCAATTTGGTCGCAAAGACGAAAAAGATATTAAAGCTTTGAGCAAGTTCACTTTTGGGCAGGGTGTGAAAATTTCGGACCAGTGGAGCACTCCTTTGTTAACAGAAAGTCATTCTTTGTGTAAAATTCGTTACTGCATCCATCTTAAAAGTATTTTTGTAGGTGAAAGTGAAAATAACAAAATAACCGTAAGTGATGACACTCATGAAGCTCATAAGGTTATGATTATTGATTCAGGTCACACATTTACACATCTTAGTAAAGATATATTCAAGGAATTTTTAAAAAAAGTAGAAAAAGAATTAGATGGGAAAGAGGGAGAAAAGAAAGGCGATTATCACAAGTGTTTCGAGAAAGATGGGAATGTTGAGAAATTGAAGAAAATATCATTTGAGTTTAAAGATACAAAAATTGAGTTGAAGAGGGAGAATTTTTTTGATGATTATACTTCTACAGAATCTAATGGAGAGGAAAAACATTATATGTGCTTAACAGTGGAAGGAGAAAATAAAAAGTATCATCAAAGGCTGCGTAACTATGGGAAGTCAGAGGTAAAACCACATATACTTGGAAGTAGGGCACAGATGGATTTCTTGGTGGCTTTCAGTCTTATAAAAAATAAGAAAGTGTCTTTTGAGGATAAGATTAAGCATATTGAAGAATTATCGGTCCTTTCAGAATAAGAATATGTATGTGTATATATGCCATGCCATTTGGTATAAGGCTGCTATACTGCCTCTAATCATGTGTGTCAAGAATAATAAATGTGTGGTTATTAGTATGTACTAGTAGTTTTCAATAATTTGGCAGTATTGTTATGTTGTTGAGCTTGGTATAAAGCTTATGTAATATATGTATGTTATGTGTGTGAGAGAGAGTTGGGAGTGTGCATGGATATTGTATCCTTTTTATTAATAATAATAATGATTTGATAGTACTAAAGCTAATTTGGAGTTTATAATATCATAAAATATAATTACATTTCTGGACAATTTTTCCTAAATATGTTAATGTTAGATAGAAATTTAGTTTTTATTTGGATATTATAAATTTGGGAAATGTTAACTTGTGCTCTTGCCTTAAGGGCACAAGATAAGAAACCAAAAGTAAAAATTAAATCTTAAAAATTATGTATTTTTAATTTTGAAAGTTTTAAATTTTATCTCTTTAACTTGTGCATTTATTAATTAATTCTTGTTTTGAGCTTCTTAACTTGTGCTCTTAGGACACAAGACCCTATAAATTTTTTATAAGCAAATTGAATTAAAAATGAACACAAGATCATTATATGGCTTCCAAGATAGATTTAATTTGTCATAGGTGAATTAGTACAATTTGACTTGGAACCCCGCCTAATGTCGTGAAGAAAACTTCCTAAAACAAATTTTTGAGATGCTTAATTAAGTAGTAAAAAAAATCAGTTACTCCCTTCACCTGTTTTTATAAGACTATTTTACAAAAATCACGAGTATTAAGAAAAGTTGTTGGAGTAATAAATTTGTCACAAGTGTATGTTATTATTGTCAAAATACCCTTTGTCTGTAGATATTTTTAATGTTACGTTTTATATTTTAAAGTATATTGATAATATTAATGAGGGTGTATTTGAAAAAAGAATAATAAATATTACATCTAGAAATTATATGTAGATAGTGGATAATTTTTTTTAGTAAATTAGTCTTAAAAAAAAAAGGACGGATGGAGTAGTGAGAAATATTTAGTGCAGGAAAACGAGAAATTCCACTATAATTTTGACACTAAATGTAGAGATGAGGAAACAGAATAATTTCACTTTTTTTTTGTCGTTAATCATATACTACTACTAGAAAGGTTAGTATTATGGCAAGTTTGACATTTGTCGGTCAATAAGATATAATTGGTCATATAAAGTTTCTATAATTAAGTAATAAAGTTATTTACATTTCTTTATTTAAATTTAAAATTGGGATTTCTAACCCAATTAACTAGTTTTTTTTTTTTGGTTTTTGAAGTCTTATTAATGAGTCAATTAACTAGTTTTTTTTAAAAGAGATTTTCTAACCTATGCAAAATTACACAACTTAAGCAATAATAAATGCATAATTTTTTAGGTTTTTCCCTATGCAAGATTGAACTGAATGATCTTAAAAAAATGCAAAGATAGAGAGGTCGATTATTGAGAATTGTGGTGTAAAATACATAGTACGTAGGATGTTTGCACTGATGCACAACCTGAAGAAGAATTATTTCAATTTGGTCGAGGAAATAAAATTAGAGAAAGAACAATCTAATGCTAAAATCTGCTGATGAGATAATGGAAGAGAAGCAAGTTAGAATGCTTCTTATAACTATGTGAAGGTCTCATGCATGTATTATGAAACCCTTTACCATATTTGTTTTAATAGGGAAGGATTCTAGCTACCTGAATGTGTTAGTAGTCTAGTTATATGAATGAAATGAATTCAATATTGTGGGATTTTTATATTTTACTTTACCATATTTGTATTATGATGCCCTTTACCATATTCTCACGTCTCACATTTGGTGTCACATTTTAGTTTTACACGATTACTAATGAAATAATTAATAGTGCTGATTTTAATGACAAAATATGTATCATTTACTAAAAAACTTTTTAATTAATAATAATAATGATTTAATAGTACTAAATCAGCTATCCTTCTCATTAACAGACCTTGTATATGGTGAGAAAGACGTAGTTCGGGAGAATCATTTTCGCGTCTTTGGTGACTAAGTCGATAACGAGAAGAATCTCTATGGCACTGTCTTGGAAGTGGGGAATCTCTACGATAGCGACGAGGAGGTGAGCGGTTGCTGCTTCCTTCATCCGAATCCCCATGGCATTTTCCTTTGTAATTGAAACGGAAACAATATCTTTTACGACAGGAGTGGCATTTCGCTAACTACGTTCTGCAACCTCAATCTGCGTTGAAATCTCTATGTAATCTTTTCTTGATTATGCTTTACACTTTCAATCCTTTCCTTCTGTTGTTGAATCATATTCGTGATGTTCACCAGAAGTTCATTCGTGTAAGGAATGTTTACGACCAAAGTTGGTAGAGGAAAACTCTGATTCAGATCTTGCACTTGATTTCGTAGTGGCATAACGGGTGGTGAAAGTGTCATTGTTGGAACTGGAGAACTATTCTCCCCCATTGAAGGAATCACGTTGTTTGCGATTATGGAGAATTTCTGGTATCGTTTGCACCTTGAATTACCGTTGAAAGAATCAGTTGAGAACAATCTTGAAGCGCTTGGATCGTTGATTGAACCTCTGCTACGGTGGAGGATTTGCCACCGAAGTTATGCCTCGAGTTCCGGTCATGATTCTGCAGAAGTATAAAAGCTCATTTCATTCATTTCAGATGATATATTATTACTTCCATAGAGAGAATATGGCGAAATTATCTGTTTTACATGGAGCAAGAGTGTTTGAGTGTGGATTCACTAAGAATCTTTGAGAAATCAATCTCTTAGCATGGATCTTCATCTTTTCATCCACTTTTGTATGGTTATCATGACAATGATCAACTAAATCTCCTTTGTTGGGATTAGAGGTACTTGATCAAGCTTAGAATGTAATCTTTTGATCTTTGAATATAGGATTCTAGCAATTTACATGACATTGAGTTTATTCTTGCATTTCATTCTTATCTTTGATTTATTTGCTATTGAAAAATACTTTTGAATCTAGGTTTAGAATATTCATCTATCAAAACAATGATTCTAGACATAGGATTAAGGTTTTGATAATCACACAAAGTATCGCATCTTAAAGCTATCGTATCGTTTAATAAATTGAGAAATCGTCGATTAAACGATACAATTGATCTCATAATATCATTTAGACATGAATGATGTTGTTGAGTGATACGTGATAATATCGGTAAAACGCTAGAATCCATATATCTGGTCATTAGGTTATATTCGACGTTTGATTGACAAACTCTAATCTCAACGCTTTTACGCCTTATTACTCTCTGTTTTTATCTTTGCAATTTAGTACTAATAGTTTTAAACAAACAACCAATTAAACCCCCTACTTAAAATGATAATCGATGTTGAACGGATTATGATATCGCACTAGTCCCTGAGGAGACGATACAAAATTCTTACTTTTAATTGATAGAACAATACTACTTCAAATCTTGAAAGTCATGAGAGATAGTTTTGACGGCTAGGATTGATTCTGACGCGCATTTGTGTGGCGATACGCACATGACTTCACATGCACCTTCAAGATGCTTTCCTCAAAGGAATGTGGGCTTTTTCTTTATCGGACCATTCATATTGGACTTTATGCTGGTCCAAAACAAAGTTTATAACAAAATTAATTAAGCTAGTGTCGAGAAAAAATAACTCACAATAATTATATTGAAATTGAGTTACCTTTATCAATTACATTTAAAATGGATCTAATTACATTTAAGATAAGAGAATGATGCTCTAGTTTATAGTCGAGAATTTTTTTTAACGTTTAATAAACACTTACAAGTGTATTTAAGTTTACCTTTTTCCAAAGATAATGGTAGCACTCGAACCCAAGCAAGGCCGACCCAAGGGGGCAGCGACTGAAGCAAGAGCTTTAAGCCCCAAAATACATAGGCCTTGTACCATGCCTCCAATCAGTTTTGTTTTAAATGTATTTTATAAGTTGAATGGAGAGTTGTAGTTCAAGTTGCAAGTTCCACCACAGGGCTACTTAAATGAAGAGTTGTACAGCATGTTGTAAGTTCCACCCTAAGGCTAGATTTTTTATTGGTTATTTTTAACTTAAGTTGTTTTTATCTTCAAATTTCTATTAAATTTATGTCAGTTAGTGGAAATACATTGTGTGTGGTGATAAGACTTTGACAGGTGTACCAAAAACTATCGAAGTAATAATAAAGATCGTATCCACGAGGACCGTTGTTAGCTTCTACTAAGCATTATTGTCATCAAAAGGATGTATTAAATTATGGGTTGCCTTAGGCAATTGGATTTAGTTCGTAAAGTAGTAATTTGCAATTGGTAAAAATAATAAGGTTTGAAATTTATATTTAAAAATAGATGATTAAGTTTTCGAATCCCCTATTGACCACCGTGAGTAGTTAGATTCTCTATGTTTACAACTTAAATTCAGCCCCTACAACGGATTAACTTAATAATTTTGATCAATATCGTGAGTAGTTAGATTCTCTATGTTCGCAACTTTCTATCTCTAGTTTCATATGTAAAGTTAAACACAATTACTAGGTCAAGTTCAATAGCTAGGGTTAGTAGTCAATTGAAACCTAAATTCAATTCATGCAATCAATAGAAGCTAGTGTTAATAGTCAGACACACGATTATAAGAAAAGCATTAAACAAGAATAATTATGAATAAAGACTGAATTATATTGATCACAAAGAGAGTTCAAATGCTACACGAGTCATAGATCACAATAAATTCATTTTGACTTAATCAATCCTAAGATTTTAGCTACTCATAACTAAAATCAAATACATAGAAAATAGTGAACATACATAAATCAGAACCAACCATGAGTTGGTGTGAGATCCACTGCGTGTTCTTCAGTCTCATGATGCCTTATATGTCGTTTCTTGGTCTCAAAATCAAACACATTTCCTCTGCCCGCTTCTGGCTTTTATAATCTAGGGTTTGTGTTCAGTATCGACGTGCCATGTTACGGGTCCAATGTGGCACAATTGCCTCATTAATCCTACGTGGCAGCAGACAATTTTACCCAACGTGGCACGTGACAAATTCCAACGTGCCACGTTTTTTCCAATGTTGATTTCATTGTCCCACACTCTTCCAGCGTGCCACATTACAGGTCCAATGTGGCACGTTTCTTCCAAACTTCTTCAAATTAAACCAAACTTTTGTTTTCTACTAGCATTACATTTTAAGCTGTTTTAACCATGTTCATCATGCTTTTTCACTCTCTAAATGTTATAAAAAGGACATAAACAGGACTAAAACAATAGTGTTAACGTACAGTCATCATGTGGTTACGATTTGCAAAACTTTAAATGTCATTTAGATTTGTGTCAGAATTCTATATTATTTTGCTATTTTAAGGCCAACATTTTGTAAATAGTATCTATATTAAATATTATTTTCAACATATATTAGTAATTAAAGTAATTAAAAAACAAAATTCTTGCACTAACGGAGTTAAGTATGACCTATGAGGTTAGATTATGAGAATGTGAAGAACCAAAATTAGAAAGATATTCACATTTATATGTTTGACTTACTTCAAATAAAATTAATTTTGATTGAGAAAACCTATAAAAAAAATCTTGATTTTTATATTAGTCTCTCTCAACACATTTAAAAGCCTCAATTTAAAACTCGGTTTAGGTCCATAAATGTATTGGGCCAGTCCTGAACCCGAGATTTCCTCCGAGTCTAAGCATAGGATACATTTTATTGTACCAGCTTATTATTCACTCCCGTTTGGATTGAGCTTATTTTGAGTTTATGAAAAATAGCTTATGTAACTAAATAAGTTTTTATTTTAATTTATAAGCTCTCACTAACGAAAATTATATTTTTATAAACTGTTTTTACATAAAACAGCTTAACAAACTTATAAATAATACATAAAACTTATTTATTTGCATAAATTGTTTTGTATAAGCTCTAAAATAAGCTAATCTAAACGGACCCTAATATTGTGATATTGGTTTTATTCCTTAAACATGTGTATAAAATATAATAATAAAACATATGGTTACGTCAACCAAATGAAAGCAAATTATGGGATCTGAATCTTTTAGCAAACAATATAAGGTACATCAGTTTAATCGTCCTAATCAAGGAAGGGAGGATATATATTTTTATTGCGAACAGGGAAAAGAATTGTTCTTTAATTGTAGTAATCGATTTGCAGAGGAAAAAGCTTAAATATAACAAAAAGTGCGACAGATCGTGTAGTTCCTTTACCTTTTCATCTGTTAAGAAATAGATATTAATCATCATTTTACACGTAAAGAACCTCAAAGAATCATTTACAATATACTATATATAGATCGATGATTGCACCTAATTCTCAAGGGAAAAACAAATTTGCTGAGGGAGCTTGAATTGAAGCAGTTCAGAGTTCAGACAATTTTGGTATTGGACTTGTCACTATAAATTTTAATTCACTCTATATTTTGTGCATTTTTTAAATTAATTTTTTTTTTACTATTTGTGCAACATCCCCATATTTTCAGAGTGGTGATTTCTTTTGTGTAATATTTTACACTTTTTTTTTACACATTTTATTTCTCTCATAGCACATTATATTAATATATTTATTCGAGGGTGTAGCTCAATTGATTAAATAGTGTTGACAGGCTAACAAGGGAGGAGCGTACGATTCGATCTCTATAGAACACATTCTAAAAGAACCGATAATTATATTATTCATCAATAAAAAGGTGAATAAGTTGAATTGACATCAATCAAAAGTATAGTTTTAAAAACTAGACTAGTTGTCGATTCGGCAATGTTATTGAGTCACTGATTCTCTAGTTGATCACATTTGAGTCATTGATTAAATCAGATTAAACCGAATGACTTGGTTGTATAACCTGATCATTATAAATTTTTTGTATATGTATTAAATTGAATTGAATAAGACTTAATCTATAAAAAGAATTTAAAAAAACTATGGCATCTATAAAATGTAAAAAATCATTATACAAACTTATATAATTCCACAAACTTAAATAAGTATTAAAAATGTCTTAAAATATTTAATTAGTGTCCAAGAAAAACTATTTAGCATGATCTTTTTCTTTTCATGTGACAATGTTGAAGTTGATGATTGTGCTAGTCATGTTTTTTTACTGATGACAGTGTTGAAGATTATTTGTAGCCATATATTCCAATTGTCACCACAACAATCATTGATTCAAGATACAACCTTCATCAACGATTGAGATTATAATATGTCTCCACCACGTCCAGAGGGAAAATTATTTTTCGCGGAACCATTGCAAGATGAAGCCTTATCAAGGAATGTTAGTAGTGATAAGGAACCTGAACTTGAAATTCAACCCTCAGAGGTCACTGAGATCCTTCCAAAATGTTGCGAATTTGACAATCAAATTGATTTGCTTAGTAAAGCATATCTCTTGGTATATGGAGTTTCAACGAATTTGTTGGATTTCTCTAATTTAACAAAAATTGAGACCCCTATGCAAAATACAGTGCTACATATTGCAGCTTGGAATGGTAATAATGACATTGTGAATCTTGTAGTTAAACATGCTCCAAAACTTTTGTTCAAATTTAACAAAAACTATGATAGTGCCTTACATGTTGCTGCTAGATGTGGACACATCTCAACCATTGAAAAGCTATTAGCAAGTTATGCTAATATTGAACAGCATGATATAAAAATGGCATGGTTAGAATACACTGACAAATTGGAAGAGTCAGAAGACTATGATGAAGAGTCAAATATGGAGGACTTGTTAAAATTTGTGAAGGAGAAGAATGTTCAAGGCAACACTATGTTACATGAGGCAATGTTATGTGACAAGAACAATATCAGTAGGGATATGATTTTCAAAGCTTGTGAAATTTACAAAACTGAAGATCGGTTCGGGAATTCATTATCAAATTGTTGTTATGAATTTGCGTTAGATATTGTTAATAATGCAAAGAAATCAGTACTTTACCTTGCGGTTGAAAATGGAGACAAGGATGCAGTTGAACTAATCTTGAAAAAATGCACCCAGGAAGATGTTAAGCTGGAGGGATTATCGCCCGTTGTAGCAGCAATCATGAAGCAGAATCAAGGTACGTAATTAAATAGATAAGTTGATCATTATATTGTTATTTTTTAGGTATAGTTTATCATTATATTGTTGTTCAATCACTAAAATAATAAATGATAATGTAATGTAATGTCTTGATCCCCTCGGGTAATATCACGATGACAAAATACATTATACGTAAGACTTTAATGTGTATTTCGTCTTTACAATTAGGGGTCGTTTAAAAATTAGTCCTTGCAATCGCTAATTCTTGCAATCTGCTCTCCCAAAAATTAATCATTTAAAATTTCGTCCCTTGACCCAGTTGATTACTGCCACGTCACTAATTTTATGTGAATGGACCAAAATACCCCTGCATTCTTCCCTTTCCAATTCCACCACCGTCACCTCCTGGTCTGAAAGCAGGGGTACTTTGGTAATTTCACACCTTTAGGCCAGTAATTTGATGACGTGGCAGTAATTAGCGATTACCTGAACCAATTTTTAAACGACCCCTAATTGCAAGGATGAAATACATATTAAAGCGTGTATGTAATTATAGGTAAAGTAATGTAATCAAGTAGCATATAGCTAGAATTCCAACAAAAGAAGAATCAATTAACTTTTTATTTTTCGACTAAAATAAAATTATGGCCTTTCTTTGGTGGTGGTCAGTATTCGAACCCCGTCCTTGACATATATTATGCATTGTCAATACCAACTAAGTTAAGCTCACGAGAAAATATAATTATGGTCTTCAAAAGAAGACATCATTTTCCTTTAAGAAAAAAAAAAAACACATCATCTTAAATTTGTCTTAGACGTCGATTCGTATTAAGCTGACCCATATTATTAGGGTACCTTTACATGTGATAAATTGGGTAATTTGTATGTTTGTTTGTCAGAAATGCTCAGCACCATACTAGAAAACAAACCAACTTGGATCCATTTAAGGGACAAACATGAAAGGCTTCCTCTTCATTACGCAGCATCTATAGGTTACCTTGAAGGTGTTGATTTATTACTTGGCATATGCAAATGCTGCACAATTCAAAGAGACAAATATGGTTATTTCCCAATTCATCTAGCATCTTATGGTGGCCATGTGGAAGTAGTGAAGAAGTTGTTAGAATATTGTCCAGATCCCACAGAAATGCTTGACACTTCTCATGAACGTAATATTCTTCACATTGCATCAAACTATGGAAAATATGAGGTGGTGCAATACATTCTACAAAGTGAAAATAGTGAACATTATAAGATGATAAATCAAAAAGATAATAAAGGAGATACTCCTTTGCATTTGGCTGCAAGATCATGTCATCCTACAACTGTGTATTACTTAGTTAACCAAAGCAAAGAGAAGGTGAAACTTGATTTGGTTAACCAAAACAATGAAGCAGCTCTTGACATTGTTACTGCACTTTTCGAGGTTGATAAATCATCTTTGAGACAGGCAAGTAGTTCTATTCTCTCATAAACTTGCAAATTTATAACTAAGTTTGGTGTATAGTTTTTTCTTTTATATATAAGTAAATTTAAATCAATGGCTAAACATCAATTTATTATTAGTGTATGCATAAGAATACATTATTAATTGATTTAAAAAATTTAAGTTTAGGGAGATGTTATGACCTCTAAAGTGTTCTTCTACGGTTGTTAAGAACTTAACTAGGGTTTTATCATTGGAATAAAAATCACCTGCCATATTATCTCATTCTAACCTTAAATTTATTAGTGTAGATAATGTTCGACATTTATAAATTTAAGAGAATAAAATTATAGATTTTTAAATGACAAAAACTAAAAGTGTATGGAGCAAGTCTTCCACGATCACAAAATTATGATCAAAACTCTTGAGCACACTCACAAAATAACAAAATGTAGCCCTCATTTTTTTATTTTATTTTTAAAAAAATTTAAAAGAAACAAGGTTGAACAAATATTTTGTGAGTGTGTCTAAGAGATTTATATTGAACTTGTAACCATAAAAGAGTAATCCTAATTTGCATCTATTTTTTGTTTCTTTTATGACACATAGCTTTAACAATCTTTGCAGCATCTTACATGGACTGCACTTAAATCTGCCGGTGCAAAGCAAAGTGCTAAAAGAGTAGCACACCATATTGACTCCCAAGTAAGTGATTCAAATTCACCAAAAACAAAACCAGATGAAGACAAAAAACTAGACAATGTTGAAGAATCTAAACAAAGTGAAACAAAACAAAGCAATGAAAAGTCAACCAAAACAGAGGAGAAACAAAGTAACAAAGAAAAAGAAAAAGTATCTGAAAGATATAAAGACAGAATAGAAAACCTAACAATTGTTTCAACACTTATAATCACTGCTTCAGTAGCAGCATGTTTAGCTGTTCCAGGTGAAGCAGAAGGAAAAGCACACAACTTATGTCATGCAATGTTCCAAGCTTTCATTATATTCATCACAATATCATTGTTCAGTTCCATCAGTGCTACCATCATACTCTTTTGGGCAACACTAGGATTAACTGAATTGGTAACTTTTACTCTCAAAATCGTTATGCCACTTCTTGGAATCGCTCTCATTTCATTATCTTTGGCTTTCATGGCTGGTCTCTACACCGTTATCAGTGAACTTACTTGGTTGGCAAATTTGTTTCTGGTTATGGCACTGATTTTTGTTGTGGTTGTGATTTTGTTGTATATGCTTCTTTTCCTTCCATCATCATCAACTAGCAAGCCATTACGGTACATTTCTCATTATCCTTATCTTTTTTTGGCATCACGAACTGAAAGTAAACCTGATCAAGGTGTTAATCCTTGGTCTTAGTGTAAGTGATGAATTATCGCTAAGTGGGGATTCAGTAGGTCATTGAATAAGTTAGCCCCACTAAATTATATGTATGATTCTCTTTCTTTCTTTTGTGTGTGTGCGTGATGTAATAGTGTGCCTATATTGACCAAATATGTATGTTCTTCTTGTCGTATGACCAATAAAAATAAAATGGCAATGAATATTTATAGATAATACCAGTTTTGGACATGATGTATAATAATGTTATTTACTAGTTTTATTTAATTTCTGTGTTTCTCCATGCATATCTATTTCATGATGTTCTTTGGTCACAAATATACCAAATCTCCTCCTATGTTTAAAAGGTGACACCTAGGTTATCTATTGAAGAAAGATGGATAATTTATCCGACCATTGAAAATTAGCCACATAAACACATTTTTAAGTGTTGTTCATTGACTACATTGATCCCACTAACAAATTGTTCATTTTCAGTGGTTAGTGAGTAGACAACCAACTGATTTCATGGCGAAGTTATTCACAAATATACACTACAAAGCAACAATCTTAC
Source organism: Medicago arabica (assembly GCA_946800305.1). Lineage (NCBI taxonomy): Eukaryota > Viridiplantae > Streptophyta > Magnoliopsida > Fabales > Fabaceae > Medicago > Medicago arabica. The sequence goes on along the minus strand of OX326970.1, from coordinate 7,881,949 downwards.
TCCTATTAACCAAACCAATATATTCCTTGCATGGAATTCATGGTCTGTAATCTTGCTCAGTTATGAATTATTTCTTTGGTTTTTGTATGCTTAGATTGACTATAGGTAGTCTTGAAAGTGACCATTAGAAGGTTTGAGAAGATGTCGAGGTCTGAGACACCTCACATTAGCAATGTCATCAAGATGCAATTCCAAAAGGTCAAACACATTTAGGGCTTTTTTTGACAAACACAATAAAAACAAACTCGGCATAGTATAAACTACAGATCAACAAATCCAAAGACAATGTTAGTTGAAATTGGATTAACCTGTCCTAAACCCAACATCACTAGGTGGAGGTCGATTTAAATAAGTGTTTGTAAGTGGAGGAATGACTTTAGACCCGGTGGATAGGGCGGTGCAAGAGAAAAACCCATGCTAGTGAAGCGGAGGCGCATGATAGGACATTTCGAGCAGGATTTAGACTGGAGAAGTATATCTATTCTAGGAGTTGGATGTGTGGAATTCAAACCAATGAGTGTCGTCTTAATGATGGAGAGATGGAGGATATGTGGTTGAGAGGTTGTTGTTTGTGATGGGAGCACCATTGGAAGTATGGGTTGAAGAATTGTTGAGGAGGAGAGGGAATAGCATCACACCCGCTGGATGGGAGTCGGATTGAGCTCCACTAGGGAGGGAGAAAGACAAAACGACGATGGGGAACCAAAACACTACAGAAGTGGAAAATTCTGTTCTGTTCTGTAAACTAGATATAATATACTAGTAAAATATTTGTCGTACATCATCCAAACAAAAGGTAGCCTATGGGAATTTTTTTTTTCGGAAAATGTTATTTCTCTAAAAAAATAGTATCAGAAATTTTTTAAGAAACAGCTTGCGAGTTTTAATTGCATCATTTATTTGTTCACTTTCTATTTTTCAGTCACACCTCCTTAGATGGTGGTAAATAGTACATCGTGATCGACTGCTCTTTATTCCTGATGTTATTTGTATAGTGATATAACATTGCTCTTCTTTTTGTTTGTTAACTATTTCTACAAAATAAAGAGTCAAGTAATCCACAATACGGTCGTGAAGTAGGTGTATATACGAGTTTCATAATTGTTCTCATGAGTTTAACTCAGTTGGTAAGGATAATGCATAATATATAAAAAATCCAGGGTCCACCAAAAAAAATACGAGTTCCATAACTTAATTAATTGTCGTAATCAAGAAAGGGAGGATATATATGCTTTATTTGTGATTAGGGAAACGAATTGTTCTTTAATTGTAGTGATCGATTTGCATAGGAAAAGCTTAAATTAATAGAACAAAAGGCACGACAGAGTGTAGCTCTTTACCTTTCCGTCTCTTAGAAAATAGATGTTGATTATCATTTCACACGTAAAGAACCTTAAGAATCAATAACAATATACTATAAATAGATAGATGTTTCGGGGTCACTGACACCCAATACTCCAAGGGAAAAACATTTCTGAAGGAGAGCTTGAAGCAGTTCAGACAAATTTGGTTAGTGACTTGCTACTATAAATTTTACTTCGTCATTGCTCTATATTTTCTGCATTTTTTAAATTAATTTTTTTACAATTTGTTCAACAGCCTCATACTTTCTGCATTTTATTATTTGGAGATATATAGATATTAGTAGAGTAGTGATACTTTTATATATTACTGTACTCTTCTTTTGCATATTTTATCTCTTCTTTTTTTGGTGGTCAGAGTTCGATCCCCGGACATTGCATACATCATGCATTGTTCATACAAATTGAGTTAAGTTTATCTCTCTTATCACACGTTATAATATATTTATTCGCTTGTTAAAAAAAATTATTTATTCAAGTACCGTTGAGCAGCTAATGAGGGAAGATTGTGGTTCAATCTCGGTGGAACACATCCTTAAAAAATAGGCCAATGAATTCTAGAGTCTTTTTAAATTTAAGTTTGAATATCGGATTGGTCTTTTTAATATTTATGGTTTTAAATTTGTCATTTAAGGATGGTAATTGAACACAGGTCCAATGATATCCGCAATGGATTAGGGTAAACCTCGTTTTCATAGGTTCGGGCTTGAGTACGGGTAACTATTCACAAATTTAAATGGGTATGGGCGCGGGTAAAGATAATATAATACTCAACCCAGCAACTCGCATATACATATTTATATAATATAATACAAAATTTATTTATTTTTGGTGTATTTTAATTAATTTATTTAGCTATTAAAGCATAAATAAATTCCAAGGACAGTACTCGTGACTCCTCAGGTTAATACTAACGTTGTTATTTGAAGTTGAGGTTGTCGTTTACGCATGAGGTACAACATTTTGTTATAATATCGCTCTAGTCACAATATAAATTTGAACATGTACATTTCGAATTTTTGCTGGACTAGGATTATTTGCTGCCAGATATTCTAATTTGTCATTGCAACAATAATTTATTCAAGTTACAACCTTCATCAACGATCGAGATTATAATATAGCTCAACCTAAACTTGAAGCCTCAGTGAATGTTAGTCGTGATAAGGAACCTAAACTTGAAAATATTGAATCCTCAGAAGTAACTGGGTTTCTTCCAAAATGTTGCAAATTTGATAATCAAATTAACTTGCTTAGTGAAGCATATCAGTTGGTATATGGAGTTTCAACAAATTTGTTAGATTTCTCAAATTTAACAAAAATTGAAACCCCTATGAAAAACACAGTGCTACATATTGCAGCTTGGAATGGTAATAATGACATTGTGAATCTTGTAATTGAACATGCTCCAAAACTTTTGTTCTCATTTAACAATAACCAAGATAGTGCATTACATGCTGCTGCAAGAGGTGGACACATCCAAACCGTTAAAAAGCTATTAGCAAGTTATGCTAATATTGAAAGGCATGAAGTAAAAATGGCATGGTTAGAATACACTGACAATTTGGATGACCAAGAAGAGTATGATGAAAAGTCAAATACGGAGGACTTGTTAAATTTTGTGAAGATGAAGAATGTTGAAGGCAACACTATGTTACATGAGGCAATGTTATGTGGTGACATTAAGAGAATTGGTGGGGATATGATTTTCAAAGTTTGTGAACTTTACAAAACTGAAGATTCGTCCGGATACTCATTGGCAAATTCCTGTTATGAATTTGCGTTAGATGTTATTAATCATGCAAGGAAATCAGTACTTTACCTTGCGGTTGAAAATGGGGACAAGGAAGCAGTCAAAGTAATCTTGGAGAATAACCCTAAGAATGATGCCATGCCAGAGGGACTATCACCCATTGTAGCAGCAATCATGACGCATAACCAAGGTACGTAATTAAATAGCTAGGTGATAATATTTAATAATTGATATTACTTTCAAATTTACAATCTAGGAAATGAAATTAATTATCTTTTGGTTATTATTATAATCAAATACTCATTTTTCAAATTCATCGAATAAGTGGTAGAGTCACATAGTGTTGAACTATAAATATGTAATCGAGTAAGTGGCTCAGCCACATAGTGTTGAAATGTAAATCTGTTTTTTAGGCTATAAAATATAAATCTAGAAAATTTAAAATATAAAGAGTATTCCTTTGACGGAATAAAGGATATTTAATTAATAGAAATTTGTAAGGTATGTAACTTTTTTTTAAAGTTTGAATAAGTTTTTAGTTTATGTTAATACATCATTTTTTTTAGTATCGAAAGAAATTGTGTGTAGTCTTTTTAAATATATTAATTTTTGCGAGAAAATTAATAATAATTGATTATTCAACGATTTTAGAAAATGAAATTGTGCAAAGAAGAATAATAGAGCATATACTTAATTTTATTTAGGCAATATAAGTTAAGTATAATGTAATTTTTTTATATACTCAGTATGTTTTACAAATAAAGTATCACTTTAGCAACAAAATAATTATTTTGAAATAAATGTCATTTTTTCAAAGTTTTAGTTATTTCTCAAATAATATCCAATTGAGAATGAATAAAAAATTTATGAGGCAAATTGTGTTAGCGCAGCAATGCTTACTTGTACAACAAGTAAGATTTAAGGTTTATGAGTTTGTTGGTTTTTGAGAGAATTGAAGAATGAAGGTTAATTGAGAATGGAAGAAAACGAATTGTATTATTGAGATATTAACAAAATGTATGAGAGGTAGCTTATATACTACAACAAGTTAGGTTACTTGAAGCACAAGCTATGTAACAAACCTAACCATATAAGCCAATTTCTAACAAACTTGTAACTAATTCATAACAAACAAAAACTAAATGTGATTAATCACTAAGTAAAGTTGAATTAGAAAACAAACTAACAAATTGCAATTATTAGGGGACCAGCACTGATTTCATCACTGAGTAAATATTTATGTGTCAGAAATGCTCAGCATCATACTAGACAACAAACCAACTTGGATCCATTTATGGGACAGACATCAAAGGCTTTCACTTCATTACGCAGCATCGGCAGGTTACCTTGAAGGTGTTGAATTATTACTTGGGATGTGCAATTGTTGCACATTGCAAAGGGACCGCTATGGCAATTTCCCAGTTCATCTAGCATCATATGGTGGCCATGTGGAAGTAGTGAAGAAGTTGTTAGAATATTGTCCAGATCCCACAGAGATGCTTGACACTTCTCATAGGCGTAATATTCTTCATGTTGCAGCAAAAAATGGAAAGCATGAGATAGTAAAATACATTCTACAAAGTCAAGTTCTTGGACACTGTCAAATGATAAATCAGAAAGATAAGAATGGAGACACCCCTTTGCATTTGGCTGCAAGATCATGTCATCCCATGACTGTGTTCTCCTTAGTTAACCAAAGCAAAGAAAGAGTGAAACTTGATTTGCTTAACCAATACAACGAAACACCTCTTGACATTGTTACTGCACTTTTCGAGCTTGATAAATCATCTTTGAGACAGGCAAGTAGTTCTTTCTTTTTATAGTAACAAGTTTGCTGTATAGTTTTTTCTTTCATATATATGTTTAACCTAATATCCTTTACAAACCAATTTTTTTCTCTCTGCAATCTATCTACCTTTAGAAATTCCAAAACAATTTATTTTTTGTTTTGTTTTTGAGGGGAAAACAATTTGTTCTTTCTCCCAACAAAAGAAACAAAGCTCGTGAATGAATGAATGGAAATCGAAAATCAAAATTGCAATCCTACGGTTGTTTTCTCGAGAATCTCAACAAGATGGGAATTAAAGAATGAGAATTGCATAACTTCATCAGCATTCATCAGCGCATAACCACGAATCAAGTACGAACGAGATTTGTGTGGGATTGAGTAAATTAATAAGAGCGATTTTTAAATTTGATGTAACATCTTTGACTTTGAACCATATAAACAAGTTAACAGCACAATAAACAAAAACAAAAAAGCTTTTAATTCAACTTTTTTTTTGTATAAAACTTTTAATTCAACTTGATAGTGTCATATCAGCAACTCACTTGCCGAATCATCTCATTCTGACCCTAAATTTACTAGTCTATTTGGCATTTATAAACATAGAGACCAAAATCAAAGATTTTGAAAATAGAGAAACTAAAAGTGCATTGAAGTGTATAATTTGACATCCATTTTTTGTTTTTTTTTACACATAAATGCAATAATGTTTGCAGCATCTTACTTGGACTGCACTTAAATCTGCTGGTGCAAAGGAAAGTCCTAGGAGAGTACTAGCACTCCATATTGAATCCAATCCACGTGATTCAGATTCACCAGAATCAGATAAAGATCAATGGTTCGAGCAAACAACCAATATCATGCAAAAAGAAAAAAACGTACACGAAAGATATAAAGGCATGATAGAAAACGTCACCGTTGTTTCAACACTTATAGTCACAGCATCAGTGGCAGCATGCTTAGCTGTTCCAGGTGAAGCGGATGGAAAAGCAAACAACCTATACCATGCAATGTTTCAAGCTTTCATTATCTTCATCACAATATCATTGTTCAGTTCCATCAGTGCTACGATCATACTCTTTTGGGCAAGCCTACGAATAACTGAATTGAGAACTTTCTCTATGAGAATTGTTATGCCACTTCTTGGAACCGCTCTCATCTCACTATCTTTGGCTTTCATGGCTGGTCTCTACACTGTTATCAGTGAACTCAGTTGGTTGGCAAATGTGTTTCTGGTTATGGCATTGATTTTTGTTGTGGTTGAGATTTTGTTATATATGCTACTTTTTATTCCATCAAAATCAACTAGAAAATCCTTGCGATACATTTCTTACTACCCCTTTCTTGTTCTAGCATCATTTGCAGAAAGGTAAATTGGATCCTTGGTCGTAGTGTAAGTGAATATTGTCTATTGTGGATAAGTGGGGATTCATTAGGATATTAAATAAAGTTATCCCCACTTAATCATATGTATGTATCCCATCCATTTTTGTGTGAGATGTAATTGTGTGTCTATTTTGACCAATAATACCAGCTTTTGGGATAATAATGCTAACTTCAGAAATGATGAATAATAATTCTATTTACTTATTTGTTTAATTTATGTGTTTCTTCATGCCTGTCTATTTTATGATGTTTTTTGGGCATAAATTTACTACATCTTTTGAAATAGGATATCTTCATGGATATCTATTTTATGTGTTTCTCCATGCATATCTATTTATGTGTTTCTCACAAATAGGATATTATGTGTTTCTCCATGCATATCTATTTTATGTGTTTCTCTATGCATATCTTCTAGAACTTATTAGTTTTAGAAGATATAGGATAGAGAAAAAGATGAGAACCAAAGAGAAGAGATTGAGACCATTTCTCTCGTTAGGTATGTATGCCTCGAAATAGGAAGTCCAGATTGAAATATGGTGGGACCTATCACTTTTCTATTTCTTCTCCCATATGTGAAGAACCATGAAAGAAAAAGTATCTGAAAGATATAAAGACAGAATAGAAAACCTAACAATTGTTTCAACACTTATAATCACTGCTTCAGTAGCAGCATGTTTAGCCGTTCCAGGTGAAGCAGATGGAAAAGCAAACTACCTATATCATGCAATGTTTCAAGCATTCATTATCTTCATCACAATATCATTGTTCAGTTCCATTAGTTCTACTATCATAAAATTGCTTCCATTCCAGAACCCAGAACACCTAGAACATGAGAACAAAAACATCTCCATTCATTTTCTTCTTCATAATTCTTCCATATCGATCACTTCATATTTCTTTTTCATTATTCTTTCATATCGACCACTTCCTGTTTCTTCTTCATTCTTCTTCTCATTAATGAAATTAATTCCAAAAATACTCTACCAAGTGAGATGCATAATTTACTAAAAAATATTTGGGTTTTTATCCAATATCCAACAAAAATGTGAAGGTATTAATCCTTAAAATATTTTGTTTTAATCCTTAAACATGTGTATAAAATAAATCCTAGTCTTATGTCAACAAATTGAAGGAGAAACTATGGGATCTGAATCTTTTCAGAAACTACATATCCACGAGTTTCACAACTTGTTTAATCGTCCTAATCAAGAAATGGAGGATATATATTTTTATTGTGAATAGAGAAAAGTATTGTTCTTTGATTGTAGTAATCGATTTATTAAAGAAGAAAAGCTTAAATAGAATAAAATAAAGGCGTACTAGAAAGAGTAGATAATCAACATTGCGCACGTAAAGAACTTGAAAGAATCAATTACAATATACTATATATAGATAGATGTTTCAAGGTCTCTAGCACCCAATACGCCAAGGAAAAGCAGATTTGCTGGGAAAGCTTGAAGCAGTCCAGACAATTTTGGATTGTCAATCAATTTATTTTTACTATGTAAGTTACACCCAGCATTTCATATTTTCCCGTATATATTATATAGTGGTGATTCTTTAGTTTTATTTTACACTTTCGCACATGTTATTTCTCTCATCACATATTGTATTAAATTTTTTCCCATGAGGGAGGATTGTGATTTAATATCAAGCATAATTTGATTCTATAGCTAGTAAAAAATATGTAACTTGTGTATCAGTGTATGTGATTCTGTTATCCTTGTTTTAAAAGAAATGTCACTTTCGGTTGGTTCAATATTTTTAATTTTAAAGAAAAGTCTAACTAAAGGATGATAAACGTCAAAAAATATGACACTTTAATATGTATTTTGGGGAACTTTGTAGGTAGACAATCAAATTTTAAATGAAAAAAATAGTTGATCAAAATATTTGAGGTCCTTTTATCTGTTAATATGTTGAAGTTGATGAGTATAATATTGCTCTAGTCATACAATATAAATTTGAACATGTACATTTCGAATTTTTGCTGGCCAGGATTATTTGCACCCAGATATTGCAATTGCCACTGCAATAATCATTGATTCAAGATCCAACCTTCATCATCGATCGAGATTATAATATGCCTCCTTTTCCAGAGAGAAAATTTTTTTTAGCTGAACCATTGCAAGATGAAGTCATAACAAGGAATGTTAGTAGTACTAATGAACTTGAAATAAATGAATCCTCACAGGTAACTGAGATCCTTCCAAACTGTTGCGAATTTGATAATCAAATTAATTTGCTTAGTGAAGCATATCACTTGGTATATGGGGGTCCAAAGACTTTGCTACATTCCTCTGATTTAACAAAGATTGAAACCCCTATGAAAAATACAGTGCTACATATTGCAGCTTGGAATGGTAATAATGACATTGTGAATCTTGTAATTCAACATGCTCCAAGACTTTTGTTCAGATTTAACAAAAACAACGATAGTGCCTTACATGTTGCTGCTAGATGTGGACACATCTCAACCGTTGAAAAGCTATTAGCAAATTATGCTAATATTCAACAGAGTGAAATAAAAATGGCATGGTTAGAATACACTGACAATTTGGATGACCTAGAATACTATGATGAAGAGTCAAATATGGAGGATTTGTTAAAATTTGTGAAGAAGAAGAATGTTCAAGGCAACACTATGTTACATGAGGCAATGTTATGTGACAAGAGCAATATCAGTAGGGATATGATTTTCAAAGCTTGTGAACTTTACAAAACTGAAGATCGGTTCGGATATTCATTATCAAATTATTGTTATGAATTTGTATTAGATGTTGTTAATAAAGCAAAGAAATCAATTCTTTACCTTGCGGTTGAAAATGGAGACAAGGATGCAGTCACGCAAATCTTGAAAAATTGCCCCCAGAAAGATGTTAAGCCGAAGGGATTATCGCCTGTTGTAGCAGCAATCATGAAGCAAAATCAAGGTACCTAATTAAATAGCTAGGTGATAATATTATTGTTAATAATTGATATTACTTTCAAAATTTACAACTTAGGAGAGAAAATTAATTTATCTTCTGATTATGGTACTTCTTCCATTGGAATATTAAAGTTTGAATAAGATTTTAGTTTATGTCAATATATAAAAAAAATTAAGAAAGTGTTTGTAGGCTTAAATGCAATTTTGATCCCTTTATTTTTGAATTTGTTAACTTTGATACCCCATTTTCTAAAATTAGAATTTTGATCCCCTATTTAAAAAGTCAACAAAAAATTATAATCCTCGACTCTTTGGAAGATGTTGCATGCTCTTTAATGACATGGAGACATGATATCATTGTTAGACACTCCACGTCATTAATTTTAAAATATATAATTAATTGCATATTATATGCAGGGGCCGAGGTTCGAACCCCAGACTCCCCAATTCTCCACATTTAATTATGTGAGCTCTAGCCACTTTGACAAAAAAAACAATATATAATCAATTAATTTTTTTTAATTTAATTAATTAATAATCAAAGTTTAAGTCTAGTTCATCCCAAATTCATCATCAAATCTTCATCACCTTTACCCAGCACAACATTTGTCATCGTCATTCATCATTATCACAACACTCATCATCCTGCCTTTGTAAGTCGTCTGCTCTATCGTTTTTCTTGTATTTTCTGCAAGTCTTGCGCTTCTTGTGTAGTTGTTGCATTAATAATATTGACTGATTAAAAAAAAGTAAATTTTAAATCTAATATTTATTTGTGCGGAATCCAAATGATATTTATTTAAAATATAACACTATGGTTTATTAGACCATTTACAATGAAGCTCTCCTATTTGAGCATTTAAGTAGATCTTGTTTATACACATCACTCATTTTATACTTTTTTTTAATGTTGACACCTAATAAGCATCAAATTTTTTCAACACAACACCTCAATGAAATTTAATGGATGAGTCCCACCAATAATTTTATGTCGTTACATTTTTCCACGTTCATTTATTCTAAAGCAATTTTTAAATGAATTCCTAGAAAATTGAAGAGAGAGAAATAGAGAGAATCCTTCTATATCCAACATTCTCTACGACCACCAAAAAATCAATTTGTATACATCCAACTACGATCACTCATACCTGTAATGCATATCACATGGTCAATATAAAATAAAGATCACTAAAAAGTTTTAATTTCTACTTTTTTTAATTTATTTTTGAAATTCTTTCAATTATTAAAAAGTTTTAATTTTTAAAATAAATTCACACACATACAAATTGAAGGAGTCAATAAATTATAAAATAAAATTGTACAAAATGTCATTTTTAAAGTCAAGTAATTACAATCATAACACTTCTTAAAAAAATCACAATAATAACATTAAAAAATATATAGAGTCTCACAATAATAACACTAAAAAAATCACAATAATCACAATAAATTGATCAAATATAGATACTAAAAAATTATAATTATTAAACAAAATAAATTGTACAATTTTAATTTGACTACTAACCTTGTGTCAATTAGAGCCTCACTTTAAGAATTGCTCCCATCAACACCACCAATAAACAACTAATTATATCAACTATATAAAAATTAAAAATCTATCAATATTAAAATAATTAAGAAAATAAATTCAATAATCTAACATTAATAAAAAAAATATATAAGTGTTTACCTTGATGAGAAAAAAAATTGTGTGGAAAAATGTTGAAGAAATTTAGTAAGATGGTAGAGAATTATTTTAGAAAGATAATGTTTGTTGTGAATGAGAGCTTCAGAGAAGGAGTGCATCGGCTAAAAAAAAAATCAAATGCATTAGATTACTGGCGGATTTGGTTTCAATACTGACGGATTTGTTTATTAATGGCAACCGACCATTACTGACATATAAAGTGGACTACTGACGGATTATTTGCTTTAATTACTGGCGGATTGTGTGTATTACTGACAGATTCTTAATTAACAGCATTACTGGCAGATCTTTTGACAGATTATATCCCTCAGTAACGCTAAGACAAGTGCTTTTACATTATTGGCGGATTATATCCCTTAGTAATAATTCGTAGGTTCTTTGTTGAAAATACTGACGGATTTATCAGTTAGTAATGTAACTCACTGAATTATTGAGGGATTTTTCCGTCAGTAACGTTATTGAGGGTTTTCTAGATGTTACTGAAGGTTTATTCCGCCAGTAATTTTGAATTGGTTAGTAAATTGAGGAATTCTTGTAGTGGTTATTAATTGTTTCTATTTTTTAATTTTTAAAGGCGTTTGTTAACCAGACCCAACGGAAGATATATAATGTTTTGACATATGTTGCTAGCCCTCTTCTTTCTTATTAACGTCTTTAAAGGTTCTTAGAAAAATTAGTTATTTCTCAAATAATATCCAGTTGAGAATGAATAAAGATTTTATGAGGCAAGTTATTAGGGACCAGCACTGATTTCATTATTGGGTAATATTCATGTTTATGTGTCAGAAATACTCAGCATCATACTAGAAAACAAGCCAACTTGGATCCATTTAAGGGACGAAGATGGAAGGCTTCCACTTCATTACGCAGCATCTGTAGGTTTCCTTGAAGGTGTTGAATTACTACTTGGCAAATGCAAATGCTGCACAATGCAAAGGGACAAATATGGCTATTTCCCAATTCATCTAGCACCTTATGGTGGCCATGTGGAAGTAGTAAAAAAATTGTTGGAATACTGTCCTGATCCCACAGAGATGCTTGACACTGTTTTTGAACAAAATATTCTTCACATTGCAGCAAACTATGGAAAACATAATGTGATACGTTACATAGTAGAAAGTCAAGTTCAAGGGCACCGTCAGATGATAAATCAGAAAGATAAGAATGGAGACACCCCTTTGCATTTGGCTACAAGATCATGTCATCCCACGACTGTGTGCTACTTAGTTAACCAAAATCACGAAAAAGTGGATCTTGATATGGTTAACCAGAATAATGAAACGGCTCTAGACATTGTTCATTCACTTTACAAGCTTCGTAAATCATCTTTAGGACAGGCAAGTAGTTCTTCTATCCCCTCACAAACTCATAAATTTATAAGTATATGCATAGTTATTATCAAAAAAATTTGTCAAGTAGTGGGTGAGCTCACACATCTAAGATATGGAGAAGTAAGGTATTCGGAGTTCTAACTCCGACTCCTACATATATTATAGAATGTCCCTCCTAAGCTCATGGTATCTCTACTAAAAATTAAATTGATATATGCAAGGCGGTTTAGATACCACAAACATATCAAATCATTTTTTAAATGAGCACACACATTAGCAAATAGTGAATCAGCAATTCTTACAAATTAGTCTTTTAATCAATAATGAGATATTTAGCAGATTTCTAAATCAATGGCTAAATAAATGGTATAAAATGAGTGATGAGCTTGTTGAGACCAAACTTTTTGGTTTCTAAATCATTGGCTAAATAACAAAATTTATTGATAGACGATCCAATGGTGGTTCTTATGCATACGTATTTTTGTTTTTTTTGTTAAGGAATGCTACATTCTTGTTTATTTTTTTATTTTTATTTTCATTGGAGGGAGATGTTATAACATGTCAAGTGGTAATTTTGGTTATGCATACGATTTTTTTATTTTTTTGTTAAGGAATGCTACATTCTTATTTATTTTTTTATTTTATTTTTCATTGGAGGGAGATGTTATAACATGTCAAGTGGTAATTTTGGTTATGCATACGATTTTTGTTTTTTTTTAAGGAATGCTGCGTTCTTGTTTATTTTTTTATTTTTTTCATTGGAGGGAGATGTTATAACATGTCAAGTGGTAATTTTGGTTCTAGTCTAAAATTGGTAATTTTGGTATTTTCTCTACTCGTTCAAAATTGGTGCCAAAAATATTAGCACTTTTAGGGCAAAAACCATAATTTTTGAAGTTGAATTTTGGACTAGAACCAAAAATGCGGGAAACAAAAATAATTAAGTTTAAATAGGATTTTAGTCCCTCATTTCAAAATTATGATTTTTGACCCCATATTTAACAAATTGTGGTAATTTTAGTTTCAATCTAAAATTTTGTCCAAAAAGAGTGATTATTTACTCCTAAAGATGTGATTTTTGAAATTGAATTTTGGACTAGAACAAAAAATGCGAGAAACACGGGGATCAAAATACATTTTTAAAATTGAGTGACTAAAATCTAAATAGGGACATAAAAATGCATTTAAACCAAATAATTAAATTAAAAACTTAAGTTGGGTTTTATCATTGGAATAAAAATTAGTTGAAGTTTTAAATTTTATGTGACATCTTTGAAAAGTGAGGTGAGTTAAAAGTCTCAGATTGTTTATAAAAGTGGAAATTGAAAACTTTATAAATAAGAGGATCTATAAACCTAATATCTCAAGTTTTCATAAATATGTGGTTTCCAACTTATTTGTGTGATTGTTTTTAGCCTAAAGTTGATGATCACTGGGCTCCCTTCAAGACCCACCCGACTACCGTATCATATAATTTAAACCCGAAATTTACACATGTTGAAATTTTTTGACATTTATAAACTTGGAGTCTAGAAGTATAGATTATGAATATTTTTGACATTCATAAAATATTTTCTACTTTTCTTCTTTCTTTCTTTTATGACACATAGATGTAACCATGTTTGCAGCATCTTACATGGACTGCACTTAAATCTGCTGGTGCAAAACAAAGTACAAGAAGAGCAGCAATCCATATTGAAGACAATGGTGAAGCATCCAAACCAAGTGACGAATCCCATATTGAAGACAATGACGAAGAATCTGAACAAAGTGAAGTATTCCAAAAGATTAAAAAAACAAGGAAGAGAAAGAGTAAAGAGAAAGAAAAAGAAAAAGAAAAAGAAAAAGAGAAAGAAAAAGAGAAAGAAAAAGAGAAAGAAAAAGAGAAAGAAAAAGAAAAAGTCCCCGACAACACAGTACCAAATCTTTTTTTGGCGAAAGACTCCAACACTACATATAAAGACAGGGTAGAGACACTGACCTTGGTTTCAACACTTATAGTGACAGCATCAGTAGCAGCATGTTTAGCTGTTCCAGGTGAATCAGATGGAAAAGCAAACAACTTATGTCATGCAATGTTCCAAGTTTTCATTATCTTCATCACAATATCATTGTTCAGTTCCATTAGTTCTATTATCCTCCTCTTTTGGGCAACACTTGGAATACCTGAATTGGTGACTTTCTCTCTCAAAATCGTAATGCCGCTTCTTGGAACTGCTCTCATCTCACTATTTTTGGCTTTCATGGCTGGTATCTACACTGTTATCAGTGAACTTACTTGGTTGGCCCATCTCTTTCTGGTTCTGACCGTGATTTTTGTAGTGGTTGTGTTTCTGTTGTACACTGTTCTTTTCCTTCCCTCATCATCAACTACAAAGTTCATTCGATACATTTCCTACTACCCCTTTCTTTTTCTAGCATCACTTGCAGAAGGGTAAATTGGATCCTTACTCGTAGTGTAAGTGAATACTGTGTACTATGGTTAAGTGAGGATTCATTAGGATATTAAATAAGTTAGCCCCACTTAATTGTGTGTCTATTTTGACCAATATTGTATGCGTGACCAATAAAATGCCAAAGAATATTAATTTATGGATAATAATACTAGTTTTAGAAATGATGTATGATAATTCTATTTACTTGTTTGTTTAATTTCGGTGTCTCCATGCATGTTATTTCATGACGCTTTTTGGGCACAAATATACTACATCTCTTGTTATGATATACTATATAAAAGACCCTTTCAAAAATTTAATTTATATAGTTATTGAAACTCTTCTTTTTTAGATATACAAACTTTATTCATATGAAAAGATTGGTACAAACAAGATTAAATAATTTGTTTTTGGGTGTATACTAGAATTTGCATTAGAACAAAAACAACTACATAAAATTCTTGTAAACATAGAGAAGTACAAATATAGTCTCCTTAGTAACAATCTACTCCTATCAACCAAATCTATATCTTCCTCGCATGGTGAATGACCAAAAAGAATTGCGGATCTACGGTATTTAATCTCATCTAATTCAGCATTATTTCTTTGACTTGTAATATTCTCATGTCAACTATAGGTCTCGAAAGCGATCAATGTAGGTGCATAGGCCCTTGACTTGAGTATTAAGTTTTGGCTTTGGTTTTAATTAGATGTCAAAACTTTAAGTTTAGATTTTGGATAACTAGGTGACCGTAATAATCTCACGATTGCAATCCTTGCTGAAATCTCATTCGTGCATGTTTTAAAAATGTGGATACATTCATTGCATTGTGTTTTTAGAACTTCCAAATTGTTCAATATGTGAATCGCTACACTCTAGCATTTTGGTGGTGGTGTGAATCGTTTCACATTAAGAATCGTTTCACTCTAAGGTGTGAATTGATTCAATTCACTAGGTGAATCTTAATTTTTACTCTCTTGTTTTTACAAGAAACATGTTTAAAAAATGCACATAATAGTCTCATCATAACAAAGCATCATATCACATTTTGCCTTTTTTTTTTTTTACTTTTCTTCGCATCTGAAGATAAATAAGATGAGAGATAAATGAGTTGTTAATGGTTTGAGGAACATATTGTATTGTTATCACTCGAGTCGTTGTAATTCACTTTTATGTTAGATCATGCAACTTCATAGGTGTTTTGAGTGTTTTGTAGCGATAAATCATGTAAATCAACAAATCAAGACATCGCTCAAGGTGAGAAAACCACAAGAAAGGGGTTGAATTGTGTTAGTCTTTTCGACGATTTCTATTTCTATGTGTTAAACATAACCTGGGCAGAATCTGATGTTGCAGATTTTGACTAAATTTAAATGCAGCGGAATACAAAACACAAAGATAAAAGATAGAGTCAAAGAGAGAGAAGACAAACACGAAACAATTTATACTGGTTCCTCATACAACGCATGAGTAGTCCAGTTTCCTTACACTTCTAAGGGATTTCACTGTAATCACTCTGATTACAATTTGATCAAGGACACACCAATAGACTTTTCAATATTCAAGCACCACTGCAAGAGACTTTTATGCTCTAAGACTCTACATGTAACGCCCTATTTAATTATTGGATTATTTTATTGGATTTAGAGTTTATTTAAGTGATTTATATGATTTATGAGATGTGTTGTGGTTTTATTAAGTGACTTATTTTATTATTTAATAGAATAAGACTTGAAAATAAAATAAATATTGAGTTGTGGGGCTGTTTGGGAAATTAGATAAAGTTATGAGGAAATAAGATAGAAGAGATAGAAGAGATAGAAGAGATATAAAAAGGGAAAACTAGATTTAGAATTATACAAAACGTACAATTCAATTTTGGGAGAAAAAGGAAGAAAACCAAGAGAAAGCTAGGAGAAGAGCCAAGTGGGAAGAATCAGAATTGGTAGAGTTTGTTCATCAAAATCTAAGGTAAGGGTGAGGCTAACTCTCAATGATTATAGTTTACATAATTCTGAAATTGAATTTAACATGTTTTGTTGAAAATTGTTGTGGAGAAATTAGGTTTTTGAGTTAAATTAGAATTGTCAAAAACATAGGTAATCCGTTGAATTGATGTAAAAAGTGATGTTTAGGTTGTAGATTATCAGTAGGCAATGTTTCCTAACAATTTTGGGATTTTGGATGTCGAAATTTGGGTTTTTGGGTGAAAAATGGTATAAAAATCGTAACAACAGGGGAAAACTCGCTAGAAACTCGCTATTGGTGAAATCTGTCTGGAACATTTTCGCAATTAGCCAGAAATTGGCTATTAGCGAAATTGCACTGTGACAGCTTTCTCTGTTTCGTGTTCTTGCGTCTTTTTCACACGTTTCTATTTTGAATTGGTCTTCGGTGTAAACATGAAAGTTTTAGATAATTAAGTTAGTTTTCCAATGGCTCTGATTTGACTTGAAAATGATTTTTGGTTTGGGATTTATGATGAAAATACTCCAAGGAGGTCCTAGCAAAATTGCACAGTGACAGCATTCTCTGTCTCATGTTCTTGCATCTATCTCACATGTTTCTGTCCTGAATTAGATTTTGGTATAAACACGAAAGATGTTGATAACTGTGATATCTTTCCACTAGCTTTGGTTTGGCATGAAAATCTGTTGTGGTTAATTTATTATGATTTTACAAAGATGCATGATGAATTGTTGATGAATTATATATAAAGCCATATGGGTATATGTTATGTTGATGAATCTCGTCGTTAAGAGTCGTTGAGTCGCAATTGACCAAGTTGGGGAGTAAGTCATATTCATTTATGCACATTTGTTTTTGTCATTGTTGTTGTTGAGTTGTATGCAGATATACACAGTTGAGTCCATTACATACCCATACATCGTTGGGGGCTCATGCCCTGGAATGTTTATCATTCAACCGTTGAGGGCTCATGCCCTGGAATGCCTTGTCATTCAATTGTTGAGGGTTCATGCCCTGGAATGTTATCATTCAACTGTTGGGGGCTCATGCCCCGGAATGCTAAGTCATTCAAACGCGTAAATGGTACCACATGCATATGCATTGTTGCATTGTCGTTGTTCGCCGTTGTGGTCGTTGTGTCGTTGCATAGTCGTTGTCGTTGGTTGAGTTGCCTTTGTTGTTGTTGTTGTTGATTGAGATTGTAAACTGTTGTTAGTTGTTGATGAATTATGAAGCATGACTAATGACATGCATGTTGTTGATTGTACTGTTAAATTCAGTTTAATGAATTATATAACTATTTTGTTGTTTGTGAATCTCACCCCTTCTGCTTGAAAATGTTGTTCTTCGTATGAGTAACTTGCAGGTAATGAAGACTAGTAGGCGTGTTGGCTCAAGTGTCTTAGGGCTCTGATACGTAACGGGATGGGATATTGATTGCTGCATTTTTCATTCCTTATGTATCAATTTGAAACATGTTGTTGGAGCTTTTATTTATTATTAAATGAATGTTGAAATGATTATTCATGTTGGGGCCTTGTGCCAGATTTATACAATGTGATCGTATTATTTTAAAAAAAAAAAGATTTTCCGCTGCAATATGATATTTGCTGATGTTGTTGAATAGATAGTATTTAAATCTATTTATAAAATTATGAAAAGAAGTGTGACATTCCGTTTATGGTGAAATCTCTGATTTATGTATTATTTAATTATGTCGGGAAAACGGGGTGTTACACTACCTAAATACTTCTTTGCTCAAGCACACCTACAAGAGACTTATCTTGCTTAAGCACAACTGCTTAAGACTTTACTCTACTCAATCTCAACTAATTAAGACTCCTTGGTGCTCAAGGTTTCACCATAAGACTTATATGTTCAACTCAAGCGCGTAGACGAGAGACTTTCTAAAATGTTTGCCCCAATTGCAAACAAGTTACTTTGTTATTATACTTTTCTAACTAGTAAGTGTGAACTGAAGAAATGAACAGACACACTCCTTAGGATCTCTAAGATATAAACTTGAAAATAAATTCTAAGTGTTTTGCGCTATTTGATTTGACAGAGTTTTGGCACAGAAAAATAGCAGAGTCTTGTTGCTTCTTCTTCAGGTCTTCAACTCCTATTATAGGCAGTGATTTTAGAAACGTTAGAGAAGAGTGTCAGCGAAAATAGAGTCATTGAGAAGCTTTTATCAAGAACGTTGACCCTTTGCCTGACATGGATAGTTTTGTTGGAAAGTCTTTTGAATTTCCTTTGCTGAAAGAAGACATATATGTTGCTCTCTTCGTTCTTGATGTCCTTTATCTGGTTGTACACATAGACAGGAGAAGACAAAAGAACTACTCTATCAGATACCATGACAAAGACAGATCACAGAATAAGACAAAAGTCTATGTGGATTCTGGGTCCCTCAAATCTGAGTAGCCTAGTCAGATTCTATGTCTGATGTCGTTCACAAAATATGTGGAGATCACTCATCAGCTTCTGTGAGACATCCTTCTACTAAGGATGTTGACCTTCTAGTATATCTTCCACCATACTCTTTTAAGCTTCCCAATGCTTTCTGATGTTCTTCATATGTTTCTTCTTCATGATAAGGAGATACTGCACACTTGTACATATGTTAGTATTCTAATTGTTCTACAATACTTTGTTATCATCAAAACCCAAAAGAACTTGTATGAACCATTATTTTTTTAACAATCATGTGAAGGATTAAGGATATGAAATAGAAGACCAATGGTTCTTAGAAGGTTGTTGAAGACAATACAAAGTGAAGAAAATTCATTTCAAGTTCATAGGAGTTTTCAGACGGAAAAACAAACGAAAACATTACAAAAACGCAAGAAAACGCCCAGAAGATGCAATGAAGTTCATTGACCAAGTTTTGATAAGACAATTGATAAGCTCAATTAATATGAAGTTCATAGTGTTACCCTTTATTATATTGGAAGAAAATTCTATGCAATTTAGTTTGATGTGTTGGCAAACGATTCATACGCCGGCTTAAGATTCGGCATTCACTTTATTTGATTTGGACTGTGAGGCTCGCAAGGGTCGTTTAGCTTGATGTCATTGTTGTAGAGAGTTGAAGGTACATGAATCGTCTCCGTGTTGAGAGAGGGTTCAATCACCGCATCAAAGACATTTAGTTAGTTTTAGGATTAGTTAGAGGTTGATACACTTGTGTGTTGTTTTAATTTTCCCACCCATTTGGAGTCAAGTTACACTCTTGTGTGGTTTTAGTAGGTTAGGTTTATGTCCCCCACAATTTTTATGTATTTTTTTCCTTTTTTTAATAATATTTAAGAGCACTTGACAAAAAATTAAAGTAGGATACCAACTTAGTCGAGAGCCTCTTCTTTTAGTGTCATTTTGCTCTTGCTTTGTAAAAATAAAAAAAATAAAAAAATAAAAACTGCCTATGTATCTCTAATATCTTTGATCAATCCTATTTATATATGCATATTCATATGTGTAGTTGGTTTCAGCACTAAAAGATAATTATATGTTTAATCTTTCTTTTGAGAATGTCTTATATTGATACATTATTAAATTAATTCCAAAAGTACTCTGCTAAGTTAGATGCATAATTTACTAAAATAATTGGATTTTTCACCTGATACCCAAAAAAAAATGTGAAGGTATTAATTCTTAGGATTAAATATGTTTTTGATCTTCATAAATATACCAATTTTTCATTTTATTTCCTCTAGAAAATTCCTTCGAGACTTTTAGTCTTTATAAAATTTTCAATCACCACTTTTTGATATTTATTTTTAAATCAATTCATGTGCAGCATTTGCATTTGTTTTAATGAAATTGTGTAGAATATTGTAAACCTCTCTCATAAAATAAATAGAAAAAACATGAATTAAACATAAATTTTTAACTACCAAAACATGAATTTCATATCACATAAGTTATCATATCTTACTATGTGCACATAAATCATATTATATATTCGTTGTAACAAATGACACCTTATTCCTCCCCCGCTCGTTTTACGGGTTGTGTACTAGTTCTAGTAACTATCCAACTCGTACTCAGAAGCCAAAGTTGGAGACATCTCGCATTAGCAATGTCCTCCTCAAGGTTCAATTCCATAAGGCGTATGAAAAGAGAAAAGTATTGTTCTTTAATTGTAGTAATCGAGTTATTAAAGAAGCTTAAATGCGTACTATAAAGAGTAGATAATCAACATTGCGCACGTAAAGAACTTGAAAGAATCAATTACAATATACTATATATAGATAGATGTTTCAAGGTCTCTAGCACCCAATACGCCAAGGAAAAGCAGATTTGCTGGGAAAGCTTGAAGCAGTCCAGACAATTTTGGATTGTCAATCAATTTATTTTTACTGTGTAAGTTTTACTTCCATATTTTCTGCATTTTATATTTTCCCATATATATTATAGAGTGGTATATTTTTCCATATATATTATAGATGGTTATTCTTTAATATTATTTTACACTTTCACACATGTTATTTCTCTCATCACAAATATTTATCCATGAGGGAGGATTGTGATTCAACATCATTAGAACACATCATCCTTGGAATTAATAGAACATAAACTTGAAGTCGCGAGTACAAGTCAAGCATAATTTGATCCCATAGTTAGTACAAAATCAGTAACTTGTGTATGTGATGTTGTCTTCCTTGTTTTAAAAAGAAATGTCACTTTCAGTAGGTTTTATATTTGTAATTTTAAAGAAAAATCGAACTAAAGGATGACAAATGTCAACACATGATGACACTAATATGAATTTTGGAGAACTTTGTTGGTAGACAATCAAATTATAAATGAAAAAAGTAGTTGATCAAAATCGTACAGTCACAATATTTGAGGGTCAAAATGGATTGAAGATTTTTTTTATAACAATTTTAAAGTTTTTTTTTATTGCTAAAGTTGATGAGTATAATATTGCTCTAGTCATACAATATCAATTTGAACATGTACATTTCGATTTTTTGCTGGACCAGGAATTTTCCTAGTACATATATGGAACTTAAACTTGATATTGAACCCTCAGAAGTCACTGAGATCATTCCTTGGGAATTTGACAATCAAGTTAATTTGCTTAGTGAAGCATATCACTTGGTGTATGGAGGTTCAACGAATTTGTTGGGTTCCTCTAATTTAATAGAAATTGAGACCCCTACGAAAAATACAGTGTTACATATTGCAGCTTCGTATGGTAAAGATGACATTGTGAATCTTGTAATTGAACATGCTCCAAAACTTTTGTTCTCATTTAACAAAAACCATGATAGTGCCTTACATGTTGCTGCAAGAGGTGGACACATCTCAACCGTTAAAACACTATTAGCAGGTTATACTAATATTGAACGGTGTGATATAAAAATGGCATGGTTGGAATACACTAACAGTTGGAATGATGTAGAAGACTATGATGAGGTGTTAAATATGGAGGACCTGTTATGTTTTGTGAACAAGGAGAATGCTAAAGGAAACACTATGTTACATGAGGCAATGTTACGTGGCAAGAGCAACGGTGGGGATGAGATTTTCAAAGTTTGTGAAGTTTACAAAACTGAAGACTGGTTAGAGAATTCATTGGCAAATTGTTGTTATGAATTTGCGTTAGAAATTATTAATCAAGCAAAGAAATCGGTACTCTACCTTGCGGTTGAAAATGGGGACAAGGATGCAGTCAAACTAATCTTGAAGAATAGTCCTAAGAATGATGCTAAGCCGAAGGGATTATCTCCCGTTGTAGCAGCAATCATGAAGCAGAATCAAGGTATATAGCTAGGTGATGATATTATATCTAGACCTATATATATATATATATATATATATATATATATATATATAAAGGATATATGAGTATGATTTTGGGTGACTTCTATCCATTCAATTTTATCATTTATTTAGGGTCTTGCTGAGGGCAATGTTTAAGGATTTTAAAATGGAAATAATTTATAAGTTTTATATATAAAATGTTACTTTTTTAAACTTTTAATGTCTTGGATGCATCATTTCCAAGACAAAACTTCATTTTTAGACTTCTTAATCATTGCATCATTTTCCTTTATTTAAACTATTATATTTATAATTTTATCCTTTTATTTTATTATTTAAATTATCAATGTTAAATTTCATCAATAACGCTGAATAGAAATTTCAATTATTTTTGAGCAAATGATCACTTTAATCTCTGACTCTCCATCTCGCTGTCACATAGGTCATTGACTCAGGATTAAATACAAAGAAGTCATTGACTCTGCACTTCCGTTATCATTTTAGTCTCCGACGTTAAATAATTATGTTAAGTCATGTGTCACAAGGACTAAAGTGAAAGTAGAAAATTGTCACTTTAGTCCCTGAACCAAAAATCAATATCCCCAAATTGAATCTCAAATCTTTAAATCCCTACATCTCAAATTTTTAAATGTCATATCCAAATCCCTGTAAAAATATACACTAATTTGTGACTTTTTCTATTGTAAAAAAAAGTTACTTTTTTCTAAACATTGTAAACTTTTTTTTTCTTCATATATTGAATATTGCATGTTCTATATTGAAAGTTTTATGTATTTTTTTTATGGTAAAACTTTGTCCACGATATTAAATAACCAATTGTGTAACAACAAAAAAAATGTTGATATTATTAATCTCTATTTTTTTTTAATTTTAAATAAAAGAACGCTATATTTTGACAAAAAAATTGTTATATAATTATTGTCAAATAAGATAATAAATTAGGGATTTGAGGTTTTCAATTTAAGAGATTTGGGAAGACATTAAGGGATTTGAGTTTCAAATTGGAGATATTGATTTTTGCTTCAGGGACTAAAGTGACAATTTTCTACTTTCACTTTAGTCCATGTGACACACTTAACAGAATTATTTAACGTCAGAAACTAAAGTGATAACGAAAGTGCAGAGTAAGAGACTTTTTTGTATTTAATCATGAGTCAAAGATCTATGTGATAGCGAGGTGCAAAGTCAAGTACTAAAATAACTATTTGTTTATTATTATTATTATTTTATCAAATAGGAAAATGCTATAAATGTAGGAGAGGCCAGAACCTTATACTAATCAGTTCATACTAGCAGGAAATAAGCCTACACTGTCCCTAGTCAAAAGAGTAAAAATAAATGAGGGAGGGGAACTCCACCATTGGAGAGAACTGGGAGCTAGGCTCGCAACCAAATTGCTTTCTCAAGAAACATGACTGCACTTGCACCTAATTTGCTTACAAAACCTCAAACAGTTAGTCCATCTGGCATAAAATCTCCAAGGTATGCCTTCTAGCTTGTAGAAAGCATTAGCCACTATAGATAAGTCTATTTTAATCCAAAGATAATTCAAGCGTAAATCCCTAGCCTTTTCAATAGCAAGCATGCATACAAACCCCAAATTCGGCTTCCAAAGGAGTAGCATAGCCAATATTATGGGTCATGGCTCCCAAGAAATCCACTTTAGAGTTTCTAAACACAAAGCCAACAGAGCCATTAGAGAGATTACCGGAAGCAGAGCCGTCACAATTAACTTTAACACAACCATCAACCGAAGGGATCCAACAATGGACGTGAACATGCCGCACCCTCTTATTTTTCATAGGAATACCAAAGAGGTGTGATACTTTGAGGTCAGACATGGCTGCTGGTCCATTGGTCAGAACCAGTTTGAAACTAAGCCTAACTTCTCATATAATTTCATGGGTTTTTGACACCTTTGATGAAGGTGTCTTTTAGCAAAATTATAACTAAAAAGTAAAAATCACACTTGATGTGTGGGTTGTTAAAAGACATCTTCATAGACGGCTTCTAGCATAACCCTAATTTTATTAATCATATAACTTACCGACGCTTGTTTATTGTTAAAGCGCCTATTATTACTTTCTAGCCAAATACACCAAATCGTATGAATAACAGCGGATGTCAACATTTGGTCCACCAACTTGCTCCCAGCACCAGCAATATTAATGAGGAGGAGGTTGTGACAGGTGGACAAATCTAACAACTGGTCGGTACCTTTGTAGAGCCAGTCTCATAACTGAGATGTAGCAGGGCATTGGAGGAAGATGTGCTCAGAAGATTCCTCATCCTCCAAACCGAAACAACACGTTGAAACAATCACGCAGCCCCTCTTCCGTATTAAAAGTAACTAAATTTCATTAAAATATGAATAATATCACTACAATACGAAGCGTTAAAAAAAAAAATCACTACAGTAATATGAACACTGCTTGTTACAAATATTTCCTGTTCTTTATATAAAAATTTAAAAAAGACGTTTATATCTCTTATTTAATATTTATCTTTTTAATATTAGTGGGTGTATTTAATCCTTCACAATTCTTTATGAAGGTATATTTGTAAACTTATTTCCCTCAAAAAAAAATATTTGTAAATTTATTAAAAAAGTTACATTAATTAATGTGTGTATTGGTTTTGATGTTTTTTTGTTTTTTTTATAAGAAGGATCGGAGGTATTGTAATTGATTCCCTAAAGTTACACTATGTTGACAACTTATTTATTTGCAAAAAATATATTTGATTAAAGTATATATCAAAATTGTGTAAGAGGCAAAATGCAATTATCAGCGGATCGAGCAGCACTGATTACATTATTAGGTATAGTAATACTTATATTTTTTTTGTCAGAAATACTTAGCATCATACTAGAAAACAAGCCAATTTGGATCCATTTAAGAGACAAAGATGAAAGGCTTCCACTTCATTACGCAGCATCTATAGGTTACCTTGAAGGTGTTGAACTATTACTTGGAATGTGCAAATGTTGCACAATGCAAAGGGACCTCTATGGCTATTTCCCTCTTCATCTAGCATCTCATGGAGGCCATGTGGAAGTAGTGAAGAAGTTGTTAGAATACTGTCCTGATCCCAGAGACATGCTTGACACTTTTCTTCAACAAAATATTCTTCACATTGCAGCAAACCATGGAAAACATGATGTGATACGTTACATACTTGAAAGTCAAGTTCATGAACACCGTAAGATGATAAATCAAGAAGATAGGAATGGAGACACCCCTTTGCATTTGGCTTCAAGACATTGTCATCCCGCAACTGTGTACTACTTAGTTAACCAAAATTACGAAAAAGTGCATCTTGATATGGTTAACCAGAATAACGAAACGGCTCTTGACTCTGTCGGTCCACTCACAAATAAATCACGTTTCCAAAAGGCAAGTAGTTCTATCCCCTCACAAACTCGCAAATTTATAAGTTAAAGTTTGTAAAGTTATTGTCATTTATCATATTTATCTTTAGAAAAACTAAAATGTGCAATGAAGCAATATAACATAACATGTCTTCTTTCTTTCTTATATTTATGACACATAGATGTAATGTAACAATGTTTGCAGCGTCTTACAACCAAAACAAGAAGATCAGCAGCACTAGTCTATATTGAACAAGAGCAAGAAGAATCCCAACAGAGCAATGAAAATTCAACCAAAACAGAACAAAAAATAAAAAGAAAAGAATTGCACCAACTGAGTAAAGAAAAAGAAAAAGAAAAGGAAAAAGGCTTGGATAGATATAGAGACAGAACAGAAAAAGTCCCCTACAACATTGTACCAAAAAATTTATCGACAAGAGCTCCCAACCCCACATATAAAGACATGGTAGAGACACTGATATTGGTTTCAACCCTTATAATCACTGCTTCAGTAGCAGCATGTTTTGCGGTTCCAGGTGAAGCCGATGGAAAAGCAAACAACTTATGTCATGCAATGTTCCAAGTTTTCATTATCTTCATCACAATATCATTGTTCAGTTCCATTAGTTCTATTATCATCCTCTTTTGGGCAACACTTGGATTAACTACATTGGTGAAATTCTCTCTCAAAATCGTTATGCCAATTCTTGGAATCGCTCTCATCTCACTGTCTTTGGCTTTCATTGCTGGTCTCTACACTGTTATCAGTGAACTTACTTGGTTGGCAAATGTGTTTCTGGTTATGACACTCATTTTTGTTGTGGTTGAGATTTTGTTATATATGCTCCTTTTCCTTCCATCTTCATCAACTAGAAAACCCTTGCGATACATTTCCTACTACCCCTTTCTTTTTCTAACATGGATATTGCAGACAAGAAAAACTGATCAAGGTGTTAATCCTTGGTCATAGATTGAGTTAATATTGTGTATTGTGGATAACTGGGGATTCATTAGGATATTAAACACTTAATTTTATGTATGTATCCTTTTTGTGTGTGTATGTAATTGTGAGTCTATTTTGACCAATTTCTTATCGTGTGACCAATAATACTAGCTTTTTTTGGATAACAATACTAGCTTCAGAAATGATGAATAATAATTCTATTTACTTGTTTGTTTAATTTATGTGTTACTCCATGAATATCTATTTTATGATTCCTTTTGGGCACAAATTTACTACATCTTTTGTTATGTTATATTGAAACTTGTCTTCTTTTTCTAGGAATTTACTACAAATTTCACCTCCAATTAGGAATTTGAAGTTTTATTCATTCAAGTCGTTCATCATGAATTGACGTCTTGTCAACAATTAAAGTAGGATCAAAGGTTGACTACCGAAAGATCAAAGGAGGCTAAGGGGATGGAGTGGCTCATCTTATCAAGGAAGCTTTTTATTGATTGGCTCATCACATTGGTTGAGCAAGGGTAATTGTCTTGAAGGGGGTGATTCTTGTGATTCAAGAATCAGGGCTACATCAAAGAATTGTTGAAGGATTGATGATGTTCTTGGTGGAAACTGCAAGACTCGAGGAACAATTTTGGTATAAACGTTGTATCAAATAGTTGCTGAACAATGTTCAACAAAACTTCATTGACTTATGCCTTTAGGAGTGGATTAACCCACTAGCGAGGACGATGTGCGTGAACCACCATAAATATTTGTATTCTTTCTCTCTATCTCTTGACTCTTTTAATTTCACTTGTTGATTGATTCAATTTTGGGTTGAAATTTATTTTTCTAAAATCCTAATTTGTATAGATTTCATAGAAACCCAACTGAGGGTCTAATTTTAACAAATATTCAAATGCATGAAAAAGGTGTTCTAAGAATCCATATTTTTTCTCACCCAATTGTATCAATTGTTATTTTTATAATTTACTTGTTAATAATTAAACTTAGTTTTAAACTAGGTTTTAACAAGTTAATTGATTATCCAAATAAGTGATTATCATATTTTAGTTTATCTTGTAATAAGCTGAAATTAAGTTATTAACTCAATCACTTAATTTGATTCAATCATTTAGCATTCTTTAATTTGTTATTTGTTATTTGCATAATTATTTAGTCATCCTACATTTCCACAATTATACTGCAAAAAACCTTTTGGGGTATGTATTCCCCCTACATCTATACCTTCACCCCTACAAATCATTAAAAATATTTTACCCATTTTGCTAATTCACTCTCACATGATACTTCCCTTCTTTTTTTGGTTACACATGTTACTTCCATTGAGTTTATTAAATTTTCCGAAAAACATCAATGAACTTTTTCGGTATTCAATTTATTTTTCGCAAAACTAGACAAAACTTTTCCGGTAAGATAAAAAGATTCTAGGAAAATCATAAATACCATTTCTGGAATTAAAATGGAAAATATATGTTCTAAGTCTATCGGTGTGCAATATTGTGATTAATGTTGTCTTCCACCAAACCAATTTCTTCACATCGTCCTCCTTCATCTCGTCCTCTTCCTCCACCACCTTCGAATCAATACCAATTTCAAAGGTCAAATGAATCCCAATATGATTAAACTATTACTTTTCTCACTCTATTACCTTCTCACGCGCCCTATTTTTTTTTATAAAGATGTCTATGGGGTTTCAGATTATATAATCCGAATACAGTTTGGATGTGTTCGGATTATATAATCTGAAATATGCTTATTCATTAGCCGCAAACAGAATCCTTTCATTTCAGCAATTGTGAATTTTGCGTTTAAAAACAACAACAAAAAAAGTAAAAAATTATAAAACATGTCAAATAGAGTCAAAAATATATATAAAAAACTACCACACACAAAAAT
Source organism: Medicago arabica (assembly GCA_946800305.1). Classification (NCBI taxonomy): domain Eukaryota; kingdom Viridiplantae; phylum Streptophyta; class Magnoliopsida; order Fabales; family Fabaceae; genus Medicago; species Medicago arabica. The sequence continues at coordinate 7,853,262 of OX326970.1, read as the reverse complement.
TAAAAATCAAATAAAACTAATGTAAACGGATTTTTATGAGAATATGAAAAATTAAAAATGGGTCTAAATGATGAAATTTTAAATTTTGAGGGGTCGAGTCCCATAAAAAGTGGAAGTTTTGGTCCTTTATTCTTTTCCTGATTTCCTGGGAATTTTTTGGAGCAATATGATCAAGTATGCCTGAAAATCGGATTTTTTTACTGAGAACAGTTAACAATGACCTAAAACAGAAGGATGAGAGTTAGGAAAATTAATATGGTCCTTAAACTGGCTATCCTTGTTACAAACCGACTTATAATTTTTGTTGATACAATTCGGATTATATAATTCAAATTGTTTTTCCTCTGAATAAGGGTGCTTATGGGGTGTTCAGATTCTATAATGCAAAAAAAGTTAGGAACGCACCCTATTTTTTAGGGTGTTCGGATTATAAAATTCAAATTGATGAAAAACTCATTTTTTTTCCTATCCCCAAAACAAAAGGAAAAATGGGTAGATGGAAAAAGTAATAGTAAAATGATTAATATTGTGATTAATGTGATCATGGACTTTACCTCTAAGCCCAAAATGAATCCCCAAAGGCTTTTAACACTATTTGGTTGGATGGAACGCTACTTATTTCAATCTTAACTTCTTAAAATCCTTTCTTAAATTGTTTTAAAGTTTTATTTTTAAATGGCACAAAATTAGTAATTGTTTTGAATATGAGTGTGTGTTTAGTTCTTCGGTGATAAAATTATTTTTGATAAAAATAAGTGAAATGTAATATGGTTTATGATTGAATTCACATCCGTAAAAACGAATTGAATAATAAATTTAAATGTAAAAAAAATGACAAAATACAAGAAGAATGTTAGAAACATTTTATTTTCAACACTTTAAAGTTGATCACTACAAACGTTTGTTTCAAGTTAGAATCAATATTGAACGAAAATCAGTTTTATCGAAAAAATATATGAACATATCAAAATCAATTCTAAATTGAAAAGAATACATAAATAATGCACAAGAAAATGAGGAAGCCATGACATGATAATATATCTTTTACTACGGCAGAATATGAAACCATAATAAGAAGAAATATCTAAGATCTAATTGTTTCTGTCCAAAAAATAATGCAAGCCTGGATACCAGTATATAATTCCAAATATGATAATGTTGAAAAATACTTACTCTTATTGTGTCATCATTCACTGGCATGACACCTTCCTTATGACCATAAATAAATGTTTGGACTTTGGAGTCACTATATGTGACAAACAATATAGCATGTGACTTAGTGGTAAATGACAATTTGATGTTGCAGGGATACAGAGAGAATCTAACTAATTATAACACATCTCGTGCTTGAAGCTTCAACATAACCCGACACACCAAGTGGAGCACCACCATTTCTATTTGTACACTTACTTTTGAACGTGGCTTTTCCTATTTTTGTTAAGTTTTTTATTTTCAAATTGCCTTATATAGTTGATGATAAAAATATGTGACTATGGAACTATGACGTGGGTGACATAACCCTATTGACTATTGTTTTGATTTTTTCTTAGAAGAATCTCAATACTATATGACTGAAAAAGAAATCAATGAGAGAATGATAAAATTCATCTTGTTTGATTGGCAAGGAGACATGATTAATGCTCTTAAGTCTTGCATGATCAGAGAATTTTAGAACTAGTAAAGACTGTCAAGGGATAATGTCATCATGTCTAAATCTAATAGCATGTTTCTAATTTAATAATTTTATGCTTCTTCAAATAAAATATTGCATATTTATGAAGAAAAATTAAATATCAACAAATGATTCAGTCAGTTTCAGTTTTGTTCATATTGGTCATTTAGAGTCCGTTTGATGGTCAGGATAAGGAGACAGAATATGATACATTAATCATATCCTGCTTAAATCTTATGTTTGATGCACCAAAAGGATATGATAAAATAAACCATTTTCTTATACTTTCCTTTGTAATTTATATCCTGAGTATAGGGTGGGTTAGGAATTATCCTGACAGGATTAGAAAATCATTCCTTATTTATTATCTTGATATTCTGTCATTTTTAAAATATTGTCATTTTTAAAATAATGATAGCATGTATTTTCCATAATAATTAATAACATGCCATTTTTATAATATTTAATTAATTATGAGAGCAATTTTTCATTTAATTATAATGATATCTTGTTTGTTATCATGTGCGCATCAAACACATCGTATGATTAATGTTTATCATGTCTTTATCATATCCTATCTCTATCCAGCTTTATATCATATCCTGCCTCTATCCTATCATGACCATCAAACGAGCCCTTATGTTCAAATGATCAGACTAACTTATCAGAACTACATATGTCAAAAATAAAAAATATATAACTACATATGTGGCTCTAACATGGAGTTGTCATGGCATGAAAACATTTTAAATATATGATATATATCAAAAATAACTATATTTTAAACCTTGTGATTTAAATTTAAAGAAAAAACAATTAAAAAAACCCTAGGATTTGGAGAAAAATAAAGTTTTCGTGATTTATTGTAACTACCGATTTATAGAGAAGGTCATGTGATTTCACCAACACCATTTATGTGATCAATTTAAACCTCAAAATTACTTAAGCTGTGGAAAAATGGTAATTAATCCTTTAATTTAATAAGCATATATTTGTTTCCACATTTAGACCTCTTCATTCAAGTTTCTTTCTTGTTAGCTACATCATCCGATCAATATTATAAGTAAAACTTTGTATTTTAAATTCATTCAATTAATGATGTAGAGAGTCTTTATTATAGATTACATACGTCATTTAATAAATAAATTTAAAATACAAAATTTTGCTTATGATTATGATCGAAGGATGTGTTAGATAGATGTGAGTCGATGCCAATCTAAATATGGTTCCAAACAAAGAGTCAAAATCGCTTTTGGTTATCCAAATATGATCTGACCACAAATTTGTATAGTAGACAATTTTACCTTCCAACCTCAAAATATATTCTAGCCTCAATCAATTTTACCTAAAAGCAATTGTGATTTTAACTATTCAAACATAAATTGATAAATTTGTTCAAAAAGATATTAATTGATAAATATCATTGTTGTTATAAATGTATTCAAATATTTATAAGAAAAAATTTGGAGCATTTGAAAACACTGTAATCTTAGAGTGTGGGATGATGTAAAACCAGTGTTACGGTTGTGGAGTGAGCTAGGAACATGGTTGTTGATTGGCAGCTGACTAACACCACCGCAGCTCTTGCCTCAACCAGTCAAAACCAGCCGTCACCGACTCTTGATGGGGGGGGCCTTCCACTTCGGTACCACATGGTGTACGTAAGTGGCAGCATCTTATGTCGGGGAGATACAAATGCAATATTGACGCCTCTTTCTCTTCTTCCCTCAACCGAACATGTATTGACATTTAATTTAATGGTGGTAGGAGTATGTTTTGGGCATGGTTGGCATGGATTATGACATCTTCAATTATCACAACTTCATTAATTTTTATTTTTATTTTTAAAAAAAAACTTCATTAATTTTGTTAGTGTGCGATGTTGCACTAATGAAAAATTGAAATTTAAGATGTAAGAAAAATTGAAATTTATGAATCAATTATAGTTTGGACAAGATATCAACAATATATTGGTGCAAGTAGTAAGAAAATTAGACTTCTTAAGTAAGTAGTAAGGGGTAAGAGATTTGATCATTGGCTCTTGCGACGGAGAAAATTTACTGCTACAAGAAAACCTATCTAATGTGCTCTACTTACCACAAGTTCCTCGACATAAATTACCCGCTTCTAAGCATAGTGGAAACTTCGTACAAAATATTTCAAAAAATGCTAGTTTTATGTCCTGAAGCATTTGTAAATAGAAGGGAGAAACTCACCAAGAAGAAGAAAAATGGAGTATATGGCTGTGAACCACTTTTCCGGCGCGGCGGAGGTGAATTCCAGCGCGGTGGTTGCCAAGAAAGTTGCTCCGATTGCGAAATAAACATAGGGGTTTTGCTACGAACATCACAAGGAAGAAGATGGTGCATTTGTTCTGGACAAGACTGTTATGTATCTTTGTCTTGTGTCGGTTGACGTGGGCGAAACACTTGGTTTGCATTCGGTTTTACAATGGTTGAGTGACATGCAATTTGACAGCGTGGATTTTGAAACGGATTCTGAACTGACTTCTGATGTTTTTCTCTCTGATAGGAACGACACGTTCGAATTTGGTTGCATTACTTTTTCTTGTCGTTCTTTGTTTACTTCTTTATTTTCTAACTCTATGGTGGAGTTTGTTAGGCGACAAACCAACGTTGCATATGCTCTTGCAAAAGAAGTCACATTACTAGCTAGTTCCGCTGTTTATTTTGAAATACTCAGTTGTATTGAAACTCTTATTATTAATGAAATACTATAAGCATATTTCCTTAAAAAAAAAAATTATAAGAAAAATAATGTATTCAAACACGAACAGTTTGTTAGGAGATTGTACATATGCTTTCTAATCATGTTTAGTGAGTTAGCTTTGCGCAGTCACTTGTAAAGCAAGCTAGCTTAGTTACTTAAATACTTTTCTATAAATAGGTATCCAACTCTTGTATTTGATCACTTGAATGAATAACAAACTCACTTTTACTTACACAGTTTTACGTTGAAATCATTTTTAACCAAATAGTTTTGGAGTACACCACAAAATTCTTCTTTTATTTTGCCGAGCGCTATAAAATCGATAATAAGTCATCAAAATATAAAAACCTAATCAATAATAAGACATTAAATATAAGAACTAACTTGACAATTTAATAAAATCAATTTTTAATATATATTCATAATTGTTGTTTTTGAAAATTACGACAGAGTTTTGAAACGATTACTGGGGCGAGTCACGACCAGGTCGCTTTCTTTAAGACGTTTCACGGCACTACCTGAAATGTGCAAGGTAGACTATCAACCGTGCGTCTCCAGGATAAAACAGCCCAGATTCTTTTTCTGTACGATTAAAGGCTGCACTGCCCAGAATCGGTCGAGAATAACACATCTGAGAAGAATATGGTTTTAGAAAAACCACTCGAGAAAACAAAAGAGGAAAAGAACGATTCGTCAACACAAATCGCGGGAGATGAGAAGGGGAGAAAACCAGAGAAGAGCGTTCGATTCTCGGTTTTTGGTGTGAAGAATGAGGATCCCGAGCTCTCTATTTATAGAGGGGATTTGACCTCGCCGACCCGGTTCACGACCCGCTCGCGCAAGCCCACGCTCCAGTAACGGTAACCCACGAGGCGGAAACGTGCGGAAGTGTGCCGAAACGTGGATGCGCGTGTGGAGAACGTGGAGGCGTGTGGAAAGCGTGTGCTGGCGTGTGCCGGACTCGGTCTAAGCTTGCAGGATTCTCGGAGCAAAAAAAAAGAAAATAATATTTATTTTCTGAGCACCAAAAAATATTCTTTTACGGCCCAGGCCCAAACCCAAGCCCGGTCGGTCGGCGGCGTCGTCGCGCGCGTGTTATTATTTTTTGGCATTAGCTCACTCCGTTCACAAAAGTGTGTACCCCAAGGGCACACCCTTGGAGGTGATATCCCACATATATAAACACTACTAGAGTGTGTGATCTATCCAATGTGGGACATAGGATTTTCAATTCACACTTAACACTAGTTTCTCCACTTGTGTTTACATTTCAAACTTCACAAACTCACTAGTAAACTCTCTAGTGTTCCAACAATCCCCCACTTGAATTCAAAATTGGTTTCTCAGATTACGTTTTAAACGTTTCCTAAAGATTGCTAGTAAACAAAGGTGTGTTTAACACTTGAACCTTTGCATAGTGAGTAGTATTCCGATTAACAAGAGTTGCTTACAGCATTGAACTCTATCTCAGACATAGGACTCACACACAACCTTTTCTTAGGTGTTTTCTAAAAGCCTGTGCGTTTAAGGCCTTGCACGTCTATCCCAGTTTTAACGAATGGTCTAGGAATTCTGCCTCGAAATTCCATAAGAACCGGCCTCAGTTCTACATACGTATAGGTGAGTCTATCAGAAGTACTCCTGTAGCTATGTACTCCACTCCATAAGGAGTATAGATCTCATTAAGAGTTTCTATTATCTCAACCTTCTGTCACTGCAGGATCATGCATTCTCATAGCATGTTCTATCACTTGTGACTAGTTGTTACCCATTGAACCTAGTTCTTGGGATCTCCAGTCATTTAGGTCGGGTTGCCATCACTTATGATCAATAGGCATTAGTAAGTCCCATCCTGATGGATGTATTTGCGACTTTCTCTCTGTTTAGTCCTTTCGTCAAAGGATCAGCTAAGTTTTCATTTGTTCGTATGAAATCTACTCTTACCGTTCCATTCGAAAGATATTCTCTTATTGTGCTGTGTTTTCGTCTTATCTGTCGTCTCTTACCATTGTAGTAACGATTCTCAATCTTTGCAATAGCCGCGGTACTATCACAATGAATCAACACAGCAGGTAACGGTCTTTCCCATAAAGGGATTTCAGATAGCAAGCATCTTAGCCAACTTGCTTCTTCACTAGCAGCAGCTAGTGCTATCATCTCAGATTCCATTGTGGATTGAGCCAGAATGGTCTGTTTCTTGGATTTCCAAGAAACAGCTCCTCCAGCAATGGTAAATATATACCCACTGGTCGCTTTGGAATCATCTGATAAGGTGTTCCAATCTGCGTCACTATATCCTTCAAGCACTGCAGGATATCTCTGATAATGCAGTCCTAGGGTCATGGTCTTCTTCAAGTATCTCATGACTCTTTTGATAGCTTGCCAATGCTCCATGCTTGGCCTGCTAGTAAACTTGCATAGTAATCCCACGGCGTAGCCGATGTCTGGTCTAGTACAATCAGTGGCATATCTGATACTGCCAATGATGCTCGCATATTCAGATTGTCTTACACTGTCTCCAGTGTTCTTAAATAGCTTCACACTTGGGTCACAAGGTGTGCTCGCAGGTTTACAATCGAAGTAATTATATTTCCTTAAGATCTTCTCAACATAGTGAGATTGATTCAAGGAGATTCCATTATCAGTTCTAGTAATCTTGATTCCAAGAATTACATCTGCTTCACCTAGATCTTTCATATCAAAGTGGTTGCACAGCAAAGTTTTCACTTCTTTAATGACGTTGAGGTTCGAACCAAATATGAGTAAGTCGTCTACGTATAGACATATGATCGTGCAAGTGTTATTACCGTATTTGTAATAAATACACTTGTCGCTTTCATTCACCTTATACTCATTCTCAATCATTAGGTTGTCGAATTTCTCATGCCATTGTTTCGGTGCTTGTTTTAAACCATACAGAGATTTGTCCAACTTACAAACTTTGTTTTCCTGTCCATGGACTACAAAACCTTCTGGTTGATCCATGTAGATTTCTTCTTCTAATTCACCATTCAAAAAAGCAGTTTTTACGTCCATTTGGTGTATTATCAAATTGTGGATGGCCGCCAAAGAGATTAGTACCCTAATGGACGTGATTCTAGTAACAGGTGAATAAGTATCAAAGAAATCTACGTTTTCTCTTTGTCTAAAACCTTTGGCTACAAGGCGTGCCTTGTATTTGTCGATTGACCCGTCAGGTTTTAGTTTCTTTTTCAGAATCCACTTACACCCTATTGTCTTGCTTCCAGGAGGCAAGTCAGTTAGGTGCCAGGTTTCGTTGGACATTAGAGAATCCATTTCATCATTTATAGCTTCTTGCCATAAGTCAGCGTCAATTGAAGACAAAGCTTCCTTGATGCTTGATGGATCCTCCTCTATTGTATATGCCACATAGCCGGGGCCATAATCTTTAGCTATTCTTGCTCTCTTACCTCTACGAGGTTCTATAACATCTCTTTCGATGTTTTCGTTGCTTGTTCTGATTTCAGAAGGTTGATCAAGAGTTGACTCAATGGTACCCCCACTGTCTCCTGACTTAAAGGGAAATTTATTTTCAAAGAAGTCAGCATCATTTGATTCTATGATCATTTTAGATTTCAGGTCGTAAAACTTATAGGCTTTACTGTTTAAGGCATACCCAATGAATACACATTCATAGGCTCTACTTGCTAGTTTAACTCTTTTGGGGTCTGATTTTCTTACATAGGCAAGGCTGCCCCATGTTCTAAAATAAGACAAGTTTGGTTGTCTTTTCTTCAAAATTTCATAAGGGGAAGTTTTGTTCTTAGTTTTGGGTACTCTGTTTAGCACATAGCAAACAGTCAATAAAATTTCTCCCCACCAGTAAGGTGCTGCCCCGGAATTAAGCATGGTTGCAACTACTAATTCGGTAAGCATTCTATTTTTTCTTTCCGCTTTACCGTTCATTTCTGGAGAATAAGGAGCAGTTGTTTCATGAATAATTCCGAGTTCTTTATAATACTCATTGAATGTATGTGATCCGTATTCAGTACCTCTGTCACTTCTAAAACGCTTGATTCTAATATTGAATTGATTTTCAATTTCTTTTACATACTGTTTAAACATTTCAAGCGCTTCATTTTTATTTCGCATTAAATACACATGTGTGTAATCGGAGCAGTCATCTATAAAAGTGATGAAATATCTTTTTCCATTTCTTGTCAAGTTACCGTCTAATTCGCATAAATCAGAATGAATTAATTCAAAAGGTTCAGTTATTCTGGTTACTGATTTATGAGAACTTTTAGTTATTTTCGCTTGACTGCAATATTGACATTTTCCAAAATCGTTTAAAGATACTTTAGGTATTAAACCTAAACCGCTCATATTTGAAATAATTCTTTTATTAACGTGACAGAGTCTAGAATGCCAAATATTAAAATCACACAACATATAAGCAGAAGAAGAAATTTTATTAATATCAATGTTTAACTTAAACATGCCATCAGTGGCGTACCCTTTCCCAACAAAAATACCATTCTTAGTGATGGTGTACAAATCAGCCCCAATGCTTTGGACAAACCCAGCCTTATTCAAAAGAAAACCTGAAACTAAGTTCTTCCTAATCTTAGGAGTGTGCAACACATCCTTCAGTATCAGAGTTTTTCCAGAGGTGAATTTCAGCTCTATATCTCCGATTCCAGCAACATCAGTGGAGTGAGAGTCTCCCAGCAACACCTTCTGATCATCACAAGCAATATATGTTTTAAACATATCTCTGTCATAGCAGACATGGCGAGAAGCACCAGTGTCCATCCACCAGCCATCAGAACCTGCAATCATGTTAATCTCAGTAATCATAGCCACGTAGGGCTCATCAGGCGCAGCAGCAATAGCTAAGTTAGCCTGTGCAGGTCGGTTGCTTCTGTTTCTGCACTTGCGTGCCATATGACCTGCCATCCCACAGTTGTAACAGTTGAAGGGAGGGGCACCGTCATTCTTGGGTGGCTGATGAATCTGGGGTCTTGGATTGTTCCCAGTCTTATTCCTGTTGGAATTCTTATTCATAGGGCGGTTCTGATTCTTAAATTGTTTGCCAGTAGGCTTCAGAACAGCACCTACAGATTTCTTTTTAGTGTTGTTGTTAGAAACAGCATACACTTCTTCATTCTGATCCTGCTTTCTCGCCTCTTCTTCAATACGAAGGCGAGTAATCAGACATTCAAGAGAGAACTCCTTAGTTTTGTGTCTAAGTTGACTCTTGAAGTCCTTCCAAGCAGGAGGCAGCTTATCAATAATCACAGCAATTAGAAATTGTTCTGGGAGTTGCATCCCTTCAGCTATGATCTCGTGAGCAATTTGTTGCAGCTCATGTGATTGTGCCTCGACGGGCTTATCATCACTCATTTTGAAATTCAGATAGCGGCTCACCGCATATTTCTTAACACCAGCCTCTTCGGTGTCATATTTTTTCTGTAGTGCCTCCCATAATTGTTTGGCAGTATCACAGAGTCTATAGTAATCATACAGAGGGTCTGTGAGTCGATTAAGAATATAATTCTTACAGAGGTAGTCAGTTTCTTTCCACAGAGCAATGTCTATGGACAGCTGTTTATCAGTAACAGCTTTCTCAGCAGAAGAAGCAGGGTCCACTGTTTTATCCTTGTCATTCGCTCCAGCAGGAGTCGAACTCGTAGGTGCCACAGGCAGGGGTTCGTTCAAAACGTAGGCAACCTTTTTAGTGGTTAAGAAAAACAGCATTTTTTGTTGCCAACGTTTGAAGTGGCTGCCTGAGAACAGAAACGGTTTATTAAAATAATCAGCAGCAGTAATTTTTTCAGAACTCATCGTATCGTATATGAAATGTCTTAAAATTGTTGTTTTTGAAAATTACGACAGAGTTTTGAAACGATTACTGGGGCGAGTCACGACCAGGTCGCTTTCTTTAAGACGTTTCACGGCACTACCTGAAATGTGCAAGGTAGACTATCAACCGTGCGTCTCCAGGATAAAACAGCCCAGATTCTTTTTCTGTACGATTAAAGGCTGCACTGCCCAGAATCGGTCGAGAATAACACCTCTGAGAAGAATATGGTTTTAGAAAAACCACTCGAGAAAACAAAAGAGGAAAAGAACGATTCGTCAACACAAATCGCGGGAGATGAGAAGGGGAGAAAACCAGAGAAGAGCGTTCGATTCTCGGTTTTTGGTGTGAAGAATGAGGATCCCGAGCTCTCTATTTATAGAGGGGATTTGACCTCGCCGACCCGGTTCACGACCCGCTCGCGCAAGCCCACGCTCCAGTAACGGTAACCCACGAGGCGGAAACGTGCGGGTGTGCCGAAACGTGGATGCGCGTGGAGGCGTGTGCCGGACTCTCGGTCTAAGCTTGCAGGATTCTCGGAGCAAAAAAAAAAGAAAATAATATTTATTTTCTGAGCACCAAAAAATATTCTTTTACGGCCCAGGCCCAAGCCCGGTCGGTCGGCGGCGTCGCGCGCGTGTGTTATTATTTTTTGGCATTAGCTCACTCCGTTCACAAAAGTGTGTACCCCAAGGGCACACCCTTGGAGGTGATATCCCACATATATAAACACTACTAGAGTGTGTGATCTATCCAATGTGGGACATAGGATTTTCAATTCACACTTAACACTAGTTTCTCCACTTGTGTTTACATTTCAAACTTCACAAACTCACTAGTAAACTCTCTAGTGTTCCAACAATAATGTTACGAATTTATCTGAAAGTGTCATATGACTAGTTTGGTTGTATAAGTAATTTTTATAAATTCACTCACTTTTCATTTGGTCGGTATAACATGCTACCTTAGCAGTGGTGGTCTTGCTTTCTTGTTTGTTTGGGTATAGGCTAGTGTTCGGCTGCTGTGTTGTGTTTGTAATTGATGTAACTTTTGGTTCTTTTTGTAGTCTCTAAGACACACCTTGTACTTTTGAGACTGCTTTGTTATATAATTTCATTTTGGTTTGATAAAAAAATATATATAAATCAAATCCGTTTGCACCTTTAGTCACATGGGTTCTATATTCTGGACCCCGCCATAGATAGAAAGGGCAAAAGACATATACAAAGTACTTCTGGTTTTTTTTCATATTCTGCCTCTCTTAGTATTAGTTTTTATTCAAGAAAAAAATTAGTAATATTTGTATATTTTTCTCCTTTTTTACTACATCTTTCTTTTTTCTTTTCATTTCACTCTATTATTCATTCTTTTATCCTTGCTACATTCTTCCATCCTATTGAGAGGTAAGAGCATCATTCTTTTTATACATATTATTATAGTAATATAAGATAAAAATATATATGAAAGAAGGTGCCCTTTTAGGTTATAAAATTGGCTTTGTGATGTGAGAATGTCATGTGTAATTTATGAGCAACTTTTGTGCATCTTTGTCTTTGAAACTTGTTGCTATTAGCTACTGCAACAGGCAGCATATGCGGATTCCTGCCCTACCTAATGTGTCACTTGAGAACTGTTTTCTCATGAGAATGAGAATAAACTTTCTTAAAGAAAAAATGGTGGAACTATTAACCAGTCAGTCAATTGCATCGGAGGACGGAATTGTGGTAACATATTCCATTGTTCATGGTACAAACAATAAAAAATAAATTGATTCACTCGAGATCCACCAGTAGCAGCATTTGTTGAAAATGAACTACGCAATCATTTACATATAGGTTTATGGATATTTGTGGTGCGGATTGATTAGTAAAAATATAAAGTTTGGTTCGGTTGTATTTGAAAATAAAAAGTAAACGAAAGCAATCAATTTGCTTTAGATTGGTTTGATTGTTGTGGTTTTTCGCGAAACAATGCAATTAACATTAAAGTTAAGTTAAAACAATTTATTTTTAACAATGTTTCAAACTTTATCCATCAACATAGACCAAATTGAAAACATGGATTAAAAAACAACCATCTTTGATAAGAAATACAAAAAACTACGATTTTATCTTTCTCTAAAACATTTCACTAAGTTTCTATGATTCAAGATGCATCTAACATAAACAGGTATGCAAAAGTTTGCATTGAGTTTCTATAAGTACTAAGTTAGGTGACATACGTTTAATTATTATTTTTTTATTTTGCGGTTTGGTTCGGTTGAGAAAATAAAAACAACAAACCAAATCGAATCGCACGGTTAAGTCAAAAAATGGCACGAGAACATCTGAACCAAACACGATTTTTTGCGGTTATCCATTTGGGTTGATTAGCTTCCGGTTTTCTCTTAGGTTGATTCAGTTTTAAACACTTCTATTTAGCCGGTTATTTTTTAAAATTTTGTCATTAATTTAATAAAAATTCAAATAGAAAAATAATTATGGAAAATAATTGCAATTTTCTTGTATCGCAGAATCATAAAAGTTTGCCCTTACGTTACATATTCATTGTTAGGTGATCAATTTTATAGTTTCTCAATTCTAGTTCGTTTGACACTTTCTTTCCCATTGTGATATTTTGTTTGTAACAAAGGAGAAAGGCAAAGAGATCAAAAGCAAAGAAATAACTACTCTCTCCTATGGCAGGTATAAGTTGTTTGGTTGATGAACTAAGAGATATCAAAAAAGATTTAAGGAAGAGGTCTAAGACTCAAAACTTTGTAAACTTACGTGGTCAAGTGTCACTAACTTGTTAACATTGGTTTATAAAGAAACCATCTTATTCTAAAAATATGTCATAGGGTCGGCTAATGACGACAAAAGAGACTAAAACATTATTTGAATTGGCTCACATTTTAACCAAAAACCATGTGCATGCGCTAATTGTTCTCTTGAGAGTGTTACTGCTACTAATTATATTTACAAAACACACCCACGCAATTTTTTCTCTTAATCTAATTGTCTACCATAAAACTGATTGTAGATGGTACATTTACTCCTTAAATGCTGTTTCTAATTTGCATATTCCAAATTCACAACCAAATCACACTCTTTCTAAAGTAGTGGCTCTTGGCATATTCCTAAATCCATGATAAAATTACTTAGCCAGTTTTTATTATTTCTCTCTTTTCTTGTTGGAATTTGTTTCTTTTTTTTCTCTTTTTGTTGAAGCAATGCAATTTTCTAACATGCCCAACTCCAAAGTAATATCTTCTTCCATGCATTGTAAGCCAAGTAAACATGTCATGAATACACTTCACAACTGCATCAACGTTCAATTGATGGCACTCTTCATTACGTAACATTGACATATACACAAATCTCATTCCGTGATTACACTTCCAAACCATAGATCTATTCATGGCAGCTGGCGAGGGGGTATCAAAATATTAATTAGAATAGCAAAGTTAGGTATGGTAGTAGTTATTTATGATGTCTATTAGTTCTATAAATAGTAGTGTTGTTAACAAATCGTGAATTTCACTACTTATATCCTTAATCGTGAATTTGTTACATCTCAAATGTGATTGTTACATTTTGAACAAAAAAACATCAAATTAATTTTCCATCTAAAATGAAATTTTACTTTATAAAATAAAACCAATATCTATCTAATACCCTCTTCAAAGCAAAAAAGCTATAAGCATTTCTTTCACATTAGTCTTCTTACGAATGTTCAAGGCACAACAGTTAAAGATCAAAGTGTTAAGGAAGAAAAGTATTTATATTTACTTAAATTTGGATTCAAATATAACGAAACTTGATTCCATCTACAAAGTAAAACTTAGTTAGTCTAAGCAAAATACTAGTAAGTCCAAGGCAAAGCAAAAAACTTAGATGCAATTTAATTTAGTCTCTAAAAGTAAAACTTGGCTAACCCACTTCCACCAACTCCATAACAAGTCAAATTTTATTTAAATTCTACTACTAAAACTTAATGCAATCTACAACCCAAAAAAATCTTCAAATTGATCAACAACCAAATGACCTATAGCTATATTTTTTCTAGCTTTCATCCTTCAAGACGACACTCCACCATCCTTCTTATAACAACCTTTACACGGTCCTTTCTTCAGATTTTACTAGTATCCAGTTGGAAATTCACATTTACCATACTCTGCACAAAATTAACACTCATTAATGCAAAATTTTGAGTTAAAATTAAATCAATAAAAGAATAAACAGTAGCACTACAGTTAAAGGCACAGGTAGAATTAGAATCCAATGTTAACACAAAACCCAATCTTTGACTAATTTTGAACTAGTACAGTCCAATTACTCTTGTCCCTAGTAACAGTAATAAAAGCAATTTCCAGCTATCAATGTACAAATTATAGTACCCTACATTATACAACATGCTCCGAAAATAGTACACTCTACCCAATAAAGTTACGCCATGTCAATTTCATAAAAGATTCCCTTTAGTAAAATTAACCCTAGAATCACGTGCTTACCATATACTACAAGCTCATTTTAGCACAAGAAATCTAAACTACGCAAGAATCTAACAAAAAACAATGAGAAAAGGTGATTATAGAATACTTACTAGGCTCCTGCGTGACCACAAACGACGTACCACCAAAATAGCAACTTCCACCAGCACGTGCCTGTTTCTGATAATAACTATTAAACGCAAATGAAGCATGTGCAACCAATGTATTAGGATCAAAACACGTGGCATTGTTTTGAATCGGACGGCAATCAGCACCACCTTCACCACAAGCAAAATCTAAAGCATCTTGTAGCTTATTTTTATCGGCATAAGGATTTGCAACACACCATGTGTTTCCTGTAGTACTCTTCGAAACACCGCCACCGCCACCGGAAACCGGTGAAGCCGGTGACGGGTCATCATGATAATTTTTCAAAGCCTCCACGGTTAAAGGAACATTGTAAACTTTCTTCTCATCAGGGTAAAAAAGCCCAAAGTTTCTTTCTGAAGTAGGCCCGGGCTTTTGATTTTCATTAAAAAGTGCGAATAAAAAAACGGTGAGATCTGCTTTGGGCCTGAGTGGGGTCCCTTTTGATGTCAAGATCTTACGGACGAGATTTGCGTTGTATGCTGCTGCATTCTCTACACTAGCCCCCACTTCATTTCCATCACCTTTTGAAGGCCAACCCGTTTCCGAAACGACGACGTTTATATCATCATATTTCAAACGAGATAGTGCTGCGAAAACAGCGTCGATTTGAGCGTCGAAAAGGTTCAAGTATCTCAACCCGTTACCCGCATCCACCTGACCCGGGTTTTCCCGAAAAAGAGCATAGTCTAATGAGATAACATCAGCGTTTGACTCATAAGCGAAAAACGGGTACACGTTAACCATGAGGTAAGAACCGGTTTCACGAAGAAAGTCAAGCATGGGCTTAAAAACGGGTTGAATTAACTCGGGTCGGAATGACCCGGATGAAGAAGGGTAAGAGTTACCAAGAGCAGAAAGAGCAATAGGTGAAGAAACCTTGATATCATTATGAAGATTATGTTTTTGTAGTGATCTGTAAATGTTTTTCATGGCGGGTACGAGGTATTTCGTTGAGTTGTTTGGATCAACAAAAACTTCATTTCCAACAGCAATGGCTTCAATAATGGTGTCTGGTTGGTAAGCGACGATGTTTCTTTCGACCCATGAGAGTGCAAAAGATTGAGACTTTGCTGCTGCGAAGAGTTGTTGGTTGGGTAGATCGACAGTGAGTTTGATTTTGGAACCAGATAATGCACGTAGAACTGATGGGTCTGTGTCGTAGATTTTGACATGGGTTATCCCTTGTGATTTGAGGAGTTGAACTACTTTTGTTGCTGAGGGTAGGTTGTTTGCTATACGACCGTAGTTTATGCCTATGTTGCCGGCATTTGTGAGAGAAATGAAGGTGAGGAAGATGAAGAAGGTGATGAGAGTGAAGTTATGCATTGCTCTGTTTCTGTGAAGAGAAACAGAGGATTTTTAGGGTTTGAAAATGGAAATGTGTGAGGAAGAGAATGTGGGTTTGTTTTGTGGAGCAAGTGGGAGTGAAGTGTGTGTATTTTATCTGTGGTTAATGCCAATGGATTGAGGGGAACGAGGAGGTGTGGTCAGACCTGTAAGTGGGACCCACTTTGTAACAAAACAACAGAAGGACGAGTAATAATAGGACCACACCTCGTGTTGTAAAAGACTCGGTTTGAGAGCAACTTGATTGCTGTATATCAATGATTTTGTGGAGTGGGTTGAACATGTGTGAATGTGTGATACATTTTGTGTGAATTTTTCAATCAACTAGATAACCTTCTTTTCTCTTTTTTTATTAAACAAAAATAATAAAGAGACAAAATGTTAATAAAATAGACTTATTATCTATGTAAAACACATTGATGTATATGTAACAATAGGATTGAATAACAATAGGATTGTTCCTGCCAATTTGAACACTCGGTTATAGATTTGACTATTTTTTTTAAAAAGAATTGAAAAGAAAAAAAAAATCCAGTATTATGTACGGTGATAGACAATTAAGTTGTAGTTAAATATATAAGTAATGGTTCAAACATGACTTTTACTTATGGATAAATAAGCCTTTACTTATGGACAATTCATAATTGACAGAAAATTGTTGTTTTCCAAACATTTATCTATGAAAAAATAACATTTAATGACGGATTTTATTCGTAGATACAATTTTTTTTATTAAACTGAGGTCCCTCTAAGTGTGAGGCCCTATGCCAAAGGGCTGGTTGCGCTTTGCCAAGGTCGGCCCTGTGTAACAAATTCAGTTTGAGAGATCAAAGAATCTCAATAGATTAGTTTACAATTTGAATATGTATGCATGTATAGGAAGAGTTCCTATATCACACAAGACAGGTCTTCTTCTTCTCCTCCTCCTCATTCTCTTAGCGGTGGTGGTGGTGGGATGACGTTAAAGAGATATTGATGGACAACAAAATATGTTTCATTTTTAGTTTATATGTTGAATTGTTGCGTAATTTTAAACTAAATTTTTTAAACATGTTAATAATAAACCTAAGGACTAATACTTGTGGTACACCCATGAAGCACATATTAGATTATCCACTCTATAAGCCACCCATTTTTATAATTTGGAATTTTATTTCTCGTATATTTTCATATTGAGTTAAAGGTAGAGCTCATTCAATGTAAACATATTTCACACTAACAATCACAAAGAACTCTCTATTTTGTTCACTTCACACAGTAAAATTTAAAATACACATACATAAGTGGGGTAAAATGACAAAAAATAACACTAATCAAACATTAGTTCATCAATTGTCTTACAATGACGACATGTGTCCTGAAAACTCTTTATATAATAAAACCAATATTTGTAAGTTGGTATATTAATATAAAAGAAAAGGGAAAAAAAAAGGGAGATAGGGTGTATATTTACCGAATGGAGTGCAAATAGGCTTCTCTCCATTTTTTTTATTGGGTTGAATATTTATTTATAAACTGGTCTGCTCCAGCCCGACATACAAAGTTAGCCCATTAGTGAAACATAAAAAAGTATCAAATTGACATAATGTGAAATCAAAATCGAACTACAACCCTAATTTTTCAGAGAGAAAAACACAAAATACGAACAACGATGTCTTGTGCAGCTCCCACTCCAACTCCTGCTTCCAATGTTGAGGAAGACAAGAAACCTGAATTCTTTTCACACATCGAATTGAAGGTCAAAGGGCAGGTTCGTTTTTCTCCTTTTTTTCGTGTATATCAATTTTATGTGTTGAATTTTTTGATTTATGTATTTTCGTTCTTTTTGGTTTTCATTATTGTTTTGATTCCTCTTATCAATGTAATCCTTGAAATTTATGTGTATTAAATATTTTTGTTAGATAGAAGAGTATTATGTTTGAGTGTGAGAATATAAGTCTAGGGTTTATCATTTTTTTTATAGTTTCGGTTTTTTTGCAAGTTTTAGAATTCAATGTAAAATCGCTTATTAGGCCAAACCCCAAGAGAAACCTGAAATTGGATAGTTATTACAAGCTCAAAATTCTTTGATGTATCAGTTCATCTGCATGTACCAATTTTTTCTGCAATTTTTTGAATGGAGCGAAGTTTACCTTTTTCAATTGGATTCTTTTAGGCTACGATTAGGATAGTAAAAGTATTTTTAGGATAAGGATTAACGTTTGTTTTCCAAAGAAAGGGTGCAATGGAAGAGTAGTAAAAATATATCTGGGAAACAACATAAGCAGTTGGATAGACAATTCATTAATCAATTAGATTTTCTTTAGATTGTATAGACTATTCTTAAGGTGACAACATGGTTGTTATAAACAATTTGGAAGCCCTGTTTTGTATATTAAAGTTTGTGTTTGTGTGACATTAGGATTCGTTTGATCTACAAAAAAATTGAAGGACATGACATGACAATTTTAGTTGTACAGTGCTTGATTTGTACAACTGTTTTAGGGACATGACAAACTCGAGGAAGTGGACAAGAGAAAAGTTGAAATTCTTGTCACTCCTTAAACCACAACACAACTTTTGGTCTCACGTACAAGTTGTCAAAAATACCAAAATAGTCTTTTGTCCACCAAAAATCGTATCAGACCAAAAATTATTCAATATCATAAGAGTCTGTCTAGCGTTGTTTTGCCTTGTATTGTGATGTTCTATCTTGTGTTGTTTTGTCTAATAATTATTGTTTAGCAGATCAAACGCACCTTTAGTGATTCCAGTGATTTCTACCAGTAAATAGGTTATTTATTTCATCTACCTCGCCCTAGTTTTGTGCCCTTCACCACCCCAACCTGTCGCCTCTAAAAAACATGTTTATTTAATATTATTGTTATGTTACTTGACATCTTTTGCAGTTTTAACTAACAATGGTTTCTATATGTATACTTAAAGTCTAAAAAGAACAACATTTCAATGTTATAATATCATGTCTCGAATAGACAACATTATGCCATTTTCTTGATATGATGATTTAAATATGATATGATAGTCATGTAATTTATTCCATGTTGTATTTTGTTACATCAAAGTGAGTCCATGATATAAGAGTAATTTTTATATGATTGTAGGATGAAAATGAAGTGTATTTTAAGATAAAGAGAAGTGCGCAGCTGAAGAAGTTGATGAAGGCATACTGTGATCGAAAATCTCTGGACATTAACTTAGTTGTTTTCTTATTTGATGGCCACAGAATTCGAGCTGAACAAACTTCTTATGAGGTATTTCTCTTTACTTGACTATATTTTACACTAGAAATATACGTAACAAACAAAGTTATAGCACTTAATATTTTATGCATAACTTTTCAGCTAAAATTGGAGGATGCTGATGAGATTGATGTCATGTTGCACCAAACTGGTGGAGCCCTATTAGTTTAGGATATTCTGTTGGTTCTTGTGAAAACTTTGATACATCATTAGGGAGTATTTATTTGGGTGTATGTATCCTATGGATTTAAAATATGAGAATTGTCATAAACATCTTTATTGTAGACTTTGCTTGAAAATTTGACATGCTCTTAGGGAGTTTTGTGAGTGACATCCTCTATTAAATATGGAGTATTATATCAATATTTGGACCTTTTTGAACTTATAGCTTTGTTTTGAGATAACTTTGTCTTTTTGAGATAGCTTTGCCATATGTCTTGCATCCATGACCTAAATGAATTAAATGGAGTATAACTAAACTCATTCACGATTACGAACTCAACTAAGAGATTAGTGAGTTGTAATCAGAGAAGAGAATTCTAAGTCAAGATATTGATCAGAGCTATTTTATTAATTTATCGTGAAATTAAGAGAAATAGAGGATTCGAAAGATTTGATAATTTTTTTAATGTAATCTTTGAGACGAACTTTTTTATTACTCTGACGCATTTTTAATTACTTGTTAAAAGTTCATCAATAGTACTTAAGTTAAATTAAAATAATTATAGATTTAATGGACAATTTTTTTTTTAACAATTCTGGTTCGCAAGTTTGAAATCTTAAATATGTTACCAAAAACAAAACAAAAAATTGAGTTTGATTGGATTTGTGTTATGTGAAAAAGGAAATAACCAAAATCAAGATAACAAAACCATAGTTGTGTTGATCTCTTTCCTATGGCTGCTTTGATGAGCTTCTTGGCCTCATATCAGCCACCAATGACCATCTTATGCTTCGTCCTCTCTTTTCCTACTCCCAACATTCATATTTCCTCATTCACGTGTTGCCCTTTAATGATGTCCCCTGCTTATTTTCCTTTTTCTTATTTCAATTCTTCAACAATTGTTCGTAGTTTAGGAGAAAGATAATGAGTTTTACCTTTGGATTATTTGGTTTGATCCTTGAACGAGTTGAATTTAATTTCACTTCTTTTGTACGATTAATGTGTTGAATGAGTGATTTAAATTGATAAAGTTTAGTTGAAGTTTTTGATCTAAGTAGATTATGAACATTTCCCAATTTTCAAGTTAGACGGTTTTTTAATGGTGGTGGTCCGAAACCCATAATCATATGATAGTTTTATAATATTTTTTTAGGGAGTTTTATAATATTTTTAAGGCCAAATCCTCCCTAGGTCATTTAAGTTTTATGTTTGATTCAGATAGGTTCTTTAAGTTTCTAAGGTTTCAGATAGGTCTTCGAGTTTGTTTCAGATAGGTTCTTTCTGTCAACCTCCGTTAAGCCAAAGTTGTTATATCCGTTAAGCCAAAACTGATCTATCCGTTAAGTGGGTGAGGTGGTTCTCTCTAACACTTGGCATCAATTTTTTCCCCAACCAGATCAACTTTGGTTTAACAGACAAATCAACTTTGGCTTAACGGAGGTTGACAAAAATGACCTATCCGAAACAAACTCGAAACTTAAAAGACCTATCTGAAACCTTAGAAACTTAAAGGACCTATCCGAAAAAAACTCGAAACTTAAAAGATCTATCTAAAACAAACTCGAAACTTAAAAGATCTATCTAAAACAAACATGAAACTCGAAACTTAAAGATCTATCTAAAACAAACATGAAACAAACATGAAACTTAAAGCACTTCAGTGACTTTTGGGCGCCAAAGGCGCCTTTGCCCCAATGATCATCTGCCACATGTCCCAGCCAATTTAAAAAATTAAAATAATAAGGCTTTAAAAATTGGTCCTTATAAAAATTGGTCTCTGAAAGCTTCAGGGGTATTTTGGTCTTCACATGAAATAAGCTAATCAAAACTGCCACGTCAGCTAATCAGTGACGTGGCAGTAATTAACTGGGCTCATGAACCAAATTTTAAATGATTAAGCTTTGAAAAAGTAATTCGTTAGGATTAACGATTACAGGGACCAATTTTTAAATGACCCCTAGTTGCAGGGAGGAAACACATATTAAAGCCTATATTTTCTTATTTTTTAAAACCAATATTTTATTTAGCATAAATATTTCAACAAACTTTTAATCTTATCCACTCAATATTTTATTTAATTTTTTATTGAATTTCTAATATTTTATGTAGCAGAAATATCTCAACAAACTACATATAATACTTTCAACAAAGTTTCCATATATGATCTTATTTTATGATTAAAAGGCTCCAATTGGTTTTTTCTTAGGAAAAGAAGGTTCAATTAGTTTTTTTTAAGGAAGAAGGTTCAATTAGTTACTAAGTAATCTTTTAGCACCTATCATTCAATTAGTTTTTCTTTTAGAAAAAAATAAGGCTTCGATTAGTTATTATGTTATCTTTTAGCAGCATATTCTAATGCAAATGTTAACTATAAATAAATGAATTTTTATTAATCACATATTCACATATTTTGAGCAGAAACGGAAACTCTAAACCTTCTTTTTATCCAACCATTTTTTCTTCTTCAGGTTTGCCAAACACCAATTCTATTATTTCTCTTACATATACTTTGATATATATATATATATATATATATATATATATATATATATATATATATTTCAACCACTTTCTAATGCTACTTTTTAATATAACATGTTTTCATCTTTTTGTTATTTTTATTTTTTGATTTTAGAAAACAACTTTTTAAACATCTTAAACACTTCTACTAACGTTTACATACACACTTCCAATACATTGATTCAATTTTGATTTCCAACTAACCAAATCATAAATTTCATCATTCAATTTTTTATTTTTATTTTTCAAAAATTATGTATACAAATTTAATTCTATTGATGACATCAATAGTATATAAATAAAGTAAGGTATTTTATATCACGTTTATTCTAAAAAAATTATTAATCTTCTATTTGTACGTGAAGATTTAATTTTGCATAGATATCTCAACAAATTCTTTCTTTTCATCAAAAATATTTTCTTCTTCTTTCTATTTAATATATATATATATATATATATATATATATATATATATATATATATATATCAACAAACTATATACATTACATTGATATTTTCCAATAAATATGTCACTCCAATTAAATAACAAATTTTTCATACAATTATTAAATGTATAATTTAATTTTATCATAATTTATTTCAATAGTTAATTTATTTTTTTTATTTTCTTTCATATTCAATATTTTTTTCGCTTTCACATTTGTTTTGAATAATATTTATTTTAATTTGATATAAATATAACAATGAACATTTTTTTTAATATTTTTATAATATTATGTTTTCTATTGAAATAAATTTATTGTTTTTTGAATTTTATAAATATTTTAATCATTGTTTTTTATGTAGCATAAATATCTCAACAAAATAAATATATTATATATTTTTGTCGCTGCTTATCTATTACTTCTTTTTATTTATCTTTTAGCATCAAATTCCAATTCAAACTTTAACTATAAATATAGGTTCCTTTTGTTTTATTTTACTTTATCATAGTTTATCTTAATAAATTTATTATTTTTTATTATTTTTCAAATTTTTAGTATATTTTATTTATTATTTTGGCTTACTTACACTTTTGGTCCTCGTATTTTGACCATTTCACAAAAACGGTCCTGCCTCTTTTAAATCGAACAAAATCGTCCCTAAACTATCATTTTTTTTGCAATTTTAGTCATACCTCCTATTTTCAACTCCATAAACGCAGAGAAATTGCAGTTTTAGGGCAGTTTTAGACATACCCCTATGCTCAACCATGAAATAAACAAGGAATAAAACACGTGGGTATAATGAATGTACTTTATTCAACACACTAACAAAAAAAACTCTAATTTGAAATATATCTTAGAAATTAGGGTTTTTTTTGTTTAGTGTGCTGAATAAAGTGTATTTCTTGTACCCACATGTTTTATTCCTTGTTTATTTCATGGTTGAGCATAGGGGGTAGGTCTAAAACTGTCATTTTTCTGCGTTTCTGGAGTTGAAAAATAGGAGGTAGGACTAAAACTGCAAGAAAATGATAGTTTAGGGATAGTTTTGTTCGATTTAAAAGAGGCAGAACCATTTTCGTGAGCTGATCAAAATGCGAGGACCAAAAGTGTAATTAAACCTATTATTTTTTATTTCTTCAAAAAAAAATTATTATTTTTTATGTAACATAATTGTCTCAACAAACTACGTATATTATATCTTTTTCTTTCTTTTAAAGGTTTTTGTTATATTTTATCTTCAAAACCTAATTTTTTAAATTGCTTAAATTATTTTTATTTCTTTATCTTTTAGCATCATATACCAATTCAACTACTCACGTATTTTTAGGACTATAAAATTACGGGATTTTTGCTAAACGACTACTCACATAATTTTAACACAAGTAGAATTACACCTTTGAAATCAACCTTTCTCATTCCTCAGGTTTGACAAATATCACTTTTATAATTTTTTTATACACTTTCTCATATACTATTGATTTTTTGCGGAAACTTTTTTAACATTGTTTACACTCTAAATATAAAATATGGAGACTTAAGATTAGGATCGTTAGAATGTGAAGAATGCCGAATCTTAAAGGGGTCACATATATTTAATCGATGTGATTTTTATGTATGATAGAGCATGCATCAAATTTTTCTCTTCGTAAACTTTTATTAACATGATTTCATATTAACTTAATTATTTTTCTATGCTAATATTTGTTTAATTTTGTTGTTGGTGATATTCTAGGGGATCAAAATTCAATGCCCAGTGTGAAACGACAAAGTTACAAAATATCAACATGTTATTATAAAAAAAATTATATCAATCTACATTAATTGATATAATATGTTATGAGATAAAAAAGTATCTTAATTTCTAATAACAACTATAAATTTAAACCAAAATCCTATGAATATATAATATTTTATAAAACTATAATCATTGTTAAACTGTATAATTTTTTTAAGAAGTTAATTTATATGTATATTGTCTATTTATTCGTTATACTTTTTTTTTTGGGTAAGAATATAATGATATAGGTTTGCAAATTCCACCATAGTTAGAGATGACTAATCTCTATCAGAAATTGGTGGGGCACAAATGGTGGGTTATTTCCTTTGAAACAATTCTTTTTTCTTCTCATACTCAAGAGCCACGAAACAAACTCGGGACCCAAAACTCTTACCACTTTGACTAATTCATTATTGATTTTGTTACAGTTTTTATTCTTGCAATGGAGATTAATCTCACCATTTATATTTATTTTTAAGATAGTATTATAATTGTAAATTTAAATAAATTCAATTTAATATACTTACACTATATTCGTGCACACAAACTTATTTAATATCTAACCCGAGCAACACCGAAACTCTAAACTAGTTTTTTATTTGTTTTCTTATTTGGATGTGAATAACTTAAAGTCTTTTGTAAATTGTCTAACATATTACCGGAATAGAGAGATTTTTTCATCTACAAACAAGAAAATAATCAAAAGAGTTGAACATGTCTGAAAATTGTGCTTTGAAAGATTATGCTTCTCCCAATGCCACATAACCATATTCTAGTATTGTGTGTTCAACGATATAAGCCAACAATTTTGAAATAGACCTTGATTTGTTGTCTTCGATATTAGATCAATGTCAATTCACAGATGATTTGAACCACCATCTATCCATTTTTCTTGAATGTTGTGATAGTAGGTTTTTGGCTATATATATGCCATGAATGTTCGTTCTTTGAAATCTTAGGAGGAATTAAAACGAGTCTTCCTCGCTTAATATTTCCCTCCATCAAGAATGGCTCGATGAACAAGTGAAATAATGATTTTTTCACAAAAATATAGAGAGTTGTCGTTCATCTTGGAAGCATTTCAATAAAATGATTAGGTTTTTCCCTCCGCTTTGAAAAATGATTAATCATTTATACCTTCTACAATGGGAAGTTGTTTTACACGAATAAGGTGACGATAGATGCATCCAATGGTGGCCCCTTAATGAACAAAAGCATATAAGATGTCTTCTCCCTCCTTGAAGATCTGACGCAAAACCATTACCAATGGTCATGTAAAATATCTCCTCTTGAAAATGTGGACAAGTATGATTTTAATTCTTTGCATAATTTTTCTTCTTCTAAGATTTAAGCTTTATCTCAAAAAAATTATAAGATGGATGAAGGTAATGTTATTTCTAATCTTAGATTAAGAAATGTGGTAGTATTTTTAGTTAATTGACTTTTATTCACCCACAAAGTTCTAATCTTGGAAGTTTACGTCAACACTTTGTAAAAAAGGTTGATGAAATTACATTTTTGTTGTGATTAAGATGAATGCCAGTGAACCGCTTCAATGTTCTTGTCGCACCATTTGACACCAGTGTTTTTCCCATGTCCCATTGATTATGTTCATGCACATTTTTCTCTTTTTACTACAATTCTTCAACATTTGTTTTTTGGTTAGGGACAAAGATAATGGGTTTTACCCTTGGATTATTTGGTTTTATCCTTGAACGAGTGTGCTTTAGTCTCATCTATTCTGTAAGATTGATGTAGTTGAACAAGTTATTTAAATTATTACACTTTTCGTTGAAGTATTTTGGTCTAAGTAGTAGATTTTTAACATTTCTTAATATTCAATTTAGATGACACAATAATAGAATACAATAAGTTTGTCCCATAAGTCATAGTTTAACTAACAAAAATGCCAAAATTATTAAGCTGAACATCATGATCGGGGTTCGAACCCCGATACAATAAATTAACGTTTTTAAAATACAATTAATAAAAGTCCATTATACAATGCAACTGAGTCGGTACTAGATACTACAAAAAGTTTTAACATGACACAAGAATTAGAATACACCAAGTTATCGTTTTCAATAATCCTTCAACATATAAAGTTGTTTGCAACGTTGACAACCAAATCATTAATTGAACTTGGAATTGACTGATGTCGATCTTTCAATAGAAACTAAATGAATACCGCGACAAGACGCAAAATCAAACGCCGCACAAGACGACTAACAACACAACGCTGTGATTAGACGACAAAATTACAAAAAACATAAGGAAAAACTTGATATATGCGAAAACCACTCATTTCGATTGAAAGAAAAGAGAAAAAAAGATGTAAAGGTGATTTAAGGTCAAAAAACCCCCTAAAACCATCCTTCCTCGACGAATGAAGGAGAAAGAAAGTTTAGAGAGAAGTTGAAGTTTCTCTCACTAAAAAACTAGAACCGGCTATCATTCCAAAAATGTGTAGATAATATTAACTAATAAATTAAAAGAAATAAGATAGGACTTGTTAATAGCCATAATATTAACTAATAAAGCTAGCTTGTTTTCAGTGAAAGGCCACAATATTAACTACTAATAAATATCAAAATATGTCACATATGATTTCCATACATTATAGGATAACCATTGTTCAATACATTGTTACAAACAACTCCAGCAGAACATTGTTCAATACAATTGATATTCCACAAGTAAAAAAAAACACAAACTACAATGTTCGCAGATAAACATAAGCACAATCACACACACACTTATAATTGATAATGATAACATAATAATATTCCTGAGAGAGATTTACGAGCTTACAAGACTACTATAGGACTAGTTACTCTATGGTTGCCATTTGTCCAAGTCAATTTCCCAAATACTGGAAAACCATGAGGAGGTATACCTATTGCCTCCAGAATTATCTGAAAGGTTTTCTTTTCTCCAATTTCCTTAAAAGTCAATGTACTTGGTTGAACATGAACCTTAAATTCTTCAAGCTGTTGAATTTCCACAACATATGTGCTAGAAGACCCAACATTTGTGACGGTACGAGTAACATTTATAAGGTTCGGTCCTCGATTATACACAGTAATTGAAGGATAATTGAGATTTTCGATGTTGTAAAACTCAGGACAAATGTAAGAGTTGTAATTAAAGAACTTCAATAAATTGTGATTGTGACCAAAAACACAAATGAAGTTCAAGTAATCGGTTGTGCTTAGATCATAAACGAGTCCTGGATCCATTGCAAGGTTAGGCTGAATATGTCCAGAACCATATTCGAATGGAGTCGCTATCTTATCGAACGCGTCTCTGATTGGTTGATTGGTGTTATCTATAGTTGTAGCTGCAAAAAGAACAACATTTCCCTTAAAAGTGAGCAATCTTTGATTTTTCTACATATAATGCAGGTGTTATATTATGCGTATTTTCTAAATTTTGTTTTTGATTTAGGTAAAAGGATAATCTATCTGATAAATTTATTTTCATGTATGGATATTGAGATATTGATTTGCTAACATACCGGTAGTCATGATGGCAGATTTGATAGCAGCTGGACTCCAACTAGGATGAAGTGTCTTGAGAAGACCAGCAATACCAGCAACATGAGGACAAGACATTGAAGTTCCTTGTTGCAGATTGTAAGGAACTCGACGTGTATCTGATGGTAGATTAGATGGACTGGTGGCTAGTGAGTAAGCAGCCAATATGTTCACTCCAGGAGCAGTTATGTCAGGCTGAAACATAAAACAAAAGCATTGCATTCACTTTAGATTGATACTTGAAAATCAATTCAAAATATCGAAGATGATTAATGTTGCCACAATAAAAGTTTAGGGTCCTCCACGTCCTTAGGGTAGAGACAGTGATCTGTCGGTGTTGATTTGAAAAAAACAAGAGAAATCGGAATATAAATTCAGTTTTGAGGCATTAATATTCATTTTCCTTGTTTTTTTATTGAACTGATGCCGATTGGGACATCGTCTCAGTTGCAAGTATGAGTAATACTATCTACTTCTACTTATGTGAAATGACATGACTCGTTAATGTTAAGAGTTTTAAACGACTTTCACATATTGATCCTCACCGTATTACATTATGAAACAAAATGCTTGTATTACCTATTTACCTTGAGTATTAATGGTTGCACTGCACTAGGACCCCTAGATGAAAACCCAGCCATAATTGGAGATGGCTTTAATCCTGTATATGTTCTTGCTTCAGACATGTATGCAACCATTTTCCTGCAGTATAATATAAATAAACAATTCAATAAACAACATTTATTGAGATGATTTAAGAAATAATATAACAAAGTGGCATCATAGTAAAATCTGGTTGAAGACAGTATAAATTTGTTTTACACTGATAGAAGTGCAGAGTCTTTAAACTCGCATGAGTTTACCTGGTAATGTTTTCGTCAGTACCACCTTTTCCAAACCACTCACGCTCATCGATATCCTCGTCCTCATTGGCATCCATACTTGCACCAGGTAAAGGATGAGGCTCAGCTAGAAGTAAACTTCCACTTTTCTCATCATTGATCACAAAAACTCCTACTGCTCCTGCAAGAGCAGCCTCAAAGCCTTGAGCAATAGATGTTGTTTCGTCAAGTCGAGTACAAACTAATATCTTTCCCTTTACTTTGGTAGGATCAAGTGTTTTAGCCTTGCAAAAACGACTGCAATAACACACAGATATATGTAACAAAAGTTATACAAATTTATAATTTATAATCTAATAACAAATACTAATTTTTTTTAAGCAAGTTTAGGGAATTAATTAATACTTACGCATCTTGAATTGTGGCATTAAGAAGTCTAGCATCGATAGAATGAATCATTTGATATATTTTCTTGGATGGTCCTGATGGTAAGCCTTTACTAAGACTGGCACCCTGAAATACATGTAAAATAAGTTTATGTAAAATTTAATGTGAAGAGAGTGTGTATAAATGCTTGTTAAACTCTCCTTATTTCTATTCACACCTTTATGTAATTTTTGTTACCAATAGAAATATGGCTAACAAATTCCCTATCAATTGTACTAGCTGCAACAGTGAAAGACCAAGGTGCAACATTTGTAACACTCCTAGGAGCAGGTCCATCATTTCCAGCAGAACAAACAACCACAACATTCTTAGCAAAAGCATGAAATGACCCAATTGAAATTCCATCAGTGAACAAAGCTTCCATATATGGACTAGAACCACCCAAAGAAGTTGAAATCACATCAACACCATCATATATAGCTTGATCAAATGCTGCTAGAATATCAGCTTCATGACATCCACTTGCATCTGTCATTGACCAACATACTTTGTAGGATGCTACACGTGCTCTAGGAGAACCACCTTTTGCTGTACCGTTACCGTTGCCAAATATTGTTACATCAGGTGAAAAGTTACCTGCTGCTGTTGATAATGTGTGTGTGCCATGGCCAATAAAGTCACGTGCTGTGAGGTTTGGGGGATTGAGGTTTCCAAATTGTGATTCATAGTTTTTGCTGAATATTCTTGCTCCAATTAGCTTTCTATAATTTGTCACATAACATAGGAATGTGTTAGGTACTGTTTGTATATACAAAGTTGAAGCATTTGTTTACATTTATGTTATTTTGATCCATACATGACATCGTAGATGTTTATCGTAAACTTTCTTACTTCTTATCTTTTACAACTCACATATTTTAAAAATACACATAAAAACTTATTTGATGTCAAAATTTGATATCAACAAATTTTCTTTTTCTTTATTTATTGTGTGAATCGAGTTCCTAAAGTATATTATATCTAGGTCCTTACATTTTATGTCTCTCCGTCATTAAACCTTTTCATATTAAACATAAATTGGCTATGTGTCCAACGTGAGTCTAAATTAACACTAAGTGCATGATTGGTAGCGTTTGTAAAACGGAGTTTGATAGAAATCACGGCAAAAAATCATGTTAGCATAAAAGTTAGTATTTAGAACTTCTGGAAGTCACGACAAAAACACACCGGGAAGCATCCAAACATGCTTTTGTGTGTTGCAAACGTGAAACCAAACACACCCTAAGTAAAGTTATTATCACATGGCGATGTGGTAAAAAAAGATATCAAACACATATAGTTATTAGAAACATGTGAAGATTCAACTCTTGTTATTTTGGGACAACTAAGATCCTTGTGTATTGCGGAGAGCATTCATAGTGCTACATAGACCACCTTAGGTGGCATGTACCACTTGTACACCCACATACAATTGTGACATGTGTCCATGTGGTTTCCACACACACTAAGAACTCACCTTTTATATCTCTCACACACTCTCACATGGAGGTGGTACAATGTATGGATGGAGAAAATGGTGTGCACGATACATTATCCTATTGTATAGTTGAGATCTATTCCCAAAGTTGAAGTATTTGAATCAATATTTCACAAGAGTGATATCTATAATCAAAAGAGAAATTAAGTTCTCTTTTAAAAAAATTGAAATTTATTCCATGACTAAGAAGGAATATAGTGAAATAAAGTAATGATATTTGGTACACATGATTTTCATGAAATAATGAGAATGGGACATCATGCACTAGTTACACTAAAATAACAAAACATGTTTTAATTAGAAAAGGACAACAGTTTTATTTATGAAGATATGTTGGGGGTACTTTAGAGTAGAAATAAAGGCTAGAATGAAATAACTCAAGAAAATGACCTGTTGCAGAATGTTGTATTTGAAGGTGTAATTAAATGATCAATCTCACAGACCCCATTCCCACGCCACTTTGATGGCACTGGACCATATCCAATGCCATTGAAACTTTCATGTTCGGGCCAAACGCCTGTTTCAACAACAAACCACTCAATATTATGAAATTTACATAATAATCAATAAGTTGCTTAATCATAAATATCATATCTGGAGCCAAAAACTAGACATGATATGATAAATAATGTGTTTCTAACTATTGATATGCAACATATCATTGAATTGGATGCACATGAATGTTTCAAAACCCGGACCGATGATCGACACGGTCAAGGTACTGGGTCACTGAGTCATTGGTCGAACCAGTGGGTCACTGGTCGGACCGCATGACTATTGACCCGGTCTATATAAAAATATTTATGACAAAAAATTACATTATGAATGAAATTTTGATAAAAAAATCATGTCATTTTTTTTCAGTTTAAAATTCATACATTAAAAAATTTATATTCACAGCTGCAAGTTTGCAAGTTAATTTCTTAACTACAGCACAATTCAATTCAAGCTAATTCCAATCCAAATTCAAATGAACTCATACATTAAACAATATTACTGCATAAAAAAACCTCACAAATAAATTCTAATTCATATCCCATCTTTAAAAGTTAAGTATGTTCGAAACATTGTTGGAAATGAAAAAATATAACAGACTTACAAACCTAAGTAAGTTCTTAACATATTCAACAAAAATACTGTGGTCTTTATATATGCCTTACCTTTTCATTTTTTTTTTTAAAAAGGTCGGGTCGGGTGGGTTAAACTAGCTCAGCGGTCCGTCCACTGACCCGGCCGGGTCACACCGGATTTCAGTGGGCTAATTGCATATCTGGTCCAGTAGCCTGCCCGTACTACTGCACCCTCCGATTCCCGGTCTGACCGGTCCGACCGACCGGGTCGGTCCGGGTTTTAAAACACCACATACATCTATGTAATATGAGATATTTACTTAATTTTTTTTTCATCAATAAAAACTAACCTGAATCTAAATTAGCCATGATTGTATCTTCACCAAATCTTGCCTTCCACCAAGCAGAATCAAGAGAAATTGCTCCATCTTTTTCCAGTCCAAGAAAGTCCCATGACCTTGTGGTGTGCAATTTATATTCTTTGCTCAAGAAAACAGAAACTACATTTGAGTTATCTGCACCAAGATAGAAACATATATAAATAGTGTCAGTTTGTGTCTTAAAAAATGACTCAACAAATCCATGGTAAAAAAAGTAATTACTGCTCACTTGCAATCTTTGACGCCTCTTCATCTTCAAGCAGTGCAGCAAATCCATTTATATGCTTATTGTAAGAGTACATCACTGTTTCCTTTGCCTTCTTATGGCTGTTAGAAAAACACAACTATTTTAGTACTACTCAACTTCTCTAGTGTCTTAGAATATGTAATATAAAATTAATAGACTATGTACCTTCCTAAGATTGAAGCAAGTAAATCATAATGTGAATTTGTGGCTGACTCAAGATCATCAAGGGAAGGATTTGGACCATGAGAATGTCCTCCCAAGTATACAATATATGTCTACAAAAGAGAAAACAATTATGAAATATATACTGTTTATATTTAAAAGCAAGATGTGAATTTGTGAATTCTAAGAATTTGAATATTAAAGATTATAGAGGTAACTGTATGAATGAGTATAAGAAGAGATTGAGCACATGCTTACCTTTCTAAGGGCATCAGATTGTTCTAGCAAGAAACTGCAAAGAATGAATGATGATAGAAAAAGTTTGGTAATAGGATATGACATTGTTTTTCTTTTGGGTTTTGAAGTGTTTATAATGGGTTCTAGTGCTTATGTTTATATAACACACTCACTGGTTTTTGGAGTCAAATGTGATTGTCTTGCCAACTTTTCCCTTTTCCCATAAATATTTTAGGTGCACTTCCTTCACAAATAGAGCACCCATGCACAAACTAAAATGGGAAATTAATACCACGAAAAGTTGATTTACGACTCAATAACGAACCGTTGATTTCAATCCACTCCATCCCTGTTTTCCGCCAAAAAAGCATTTATTGAATTATCCTGAACTAATATGCACACAGCTCAACTTTTTCGTGGTTCCCGTAAATTCTTTTTCGTGTTATATAGCTATGCTCAACTAAAATTACATATTATGATTACAAGTTTCAATCTTAAAATTTTGAAATTTTTAGGTAATCTTTGTTTAACATTAATAGGCCAGATTTTTTTTTTCATTTCATGGAAGGCAATGACACGGTTAGACAAATATAAGTCAGGTCTTTCATATTTGAACCTTGATCTGCCACGTTAAAAGAGACAAGGGAGTTTGATTGGATTACTTATTTGACCTTATTCAATGTTATAAATTTTAGGGTTAATATATGTTTACCCCCTGTAAAATAAATTTGTTTAAATTCCAACCCTGTAATTTGAAGATTTTTGGTTTTGTACCTTCATGAATTTTGACCGTACAAAATTAATGATATGACAGGGGGTAAACCGAAATTTTCTCAAATTACAAGGGGCAAAAGTACCTTAAATTTTGTAATTTGATGCCATGAAGGTCCAAAATCAAAAATCTTCAAATTACTGGGTTGGAATCTAAACAATTTTTTTTTACAGGGGATAAACCGAAAATCGCTAATATTACGGGGTAAACATATATTAACCCTAAACTTTATGAGACTGTATGAGAAAACTAATGCAAAAAAAGAAAAGTTCTCCAAGTCGATGAACAAAATGAAACTCATATCTATGTGAAAACCATTTATTTGGATAAACTGGGAGAAAATGTAATTCAAATGGGTGATAGAGGAACTAAAAAGAAAGGAAGATAGCATATAGAAGGTTGAGAGTGAGGAGCATAAACCTAATTGTGAGCATGTCTTGTATGCCTATACTATATTCTTACTTTTATCAATTATTTTATATTTAAATAACAAAGAGAGTTAAGTAGTTTTATTTTACAAGAAAGCTAAGGAGTTAGTGTACTAATTAAGATAAAAATAATTTTTTTTTGTCGGTTGGTCAAGTAGTCTAGTAATTAAGCTCATATATTTTAATTGTGAGGAGGTGGAGAGTCCAAAGTTTGAAACCTAACCACTATATAATATTGTTCGGGCAGCTACCAACCGAGCTCAAGAAAAAGATATTTAACTTTTATTTATTGATTAAAATTATGTTTTGACAGAAGCTAGGTAGGAGCTTCTATTTTCACGGTGAAAAACACCCAACCTAAGGTCGTGATAATTTGAATCCAAAATCTGTTTCAAACACGCTACATTACATCTATATATGAACAGTATCAGAGGAGTACACTTCATAATTCAACATACATAATGAATTCTTGTCTTTACTCACATGAATGAGTTCATCCTTATTGTCAAAACATTAATTAACTGCCGATTGGAATTATATCCTTATTGTCAAACACGAGGGAAAGATCGTTTATAGCAAACAATACTGACAATATCATTTTATTTGAAAATGGAATGTTTTAAGCATTCCATTAATTATATTAACATTTAAAAAAAAATATACATGCATGCATAATAAATCGCAGATTTATAAAGCTAAAAGCGTAAAAAGGGACAAATTTTAGCGTATGATGTTACCGCAAAACACCGTTTGCGGTGAACTTGGTTTGAGAAAAAAACATATTAGCAACTTATATGCCATGGGAATGTTATAATTACAAAGATGTACTACTCATCGGTGATCGACTAATCAGGTGGGAAAAACTTGCCTAATCTACCAAACACATAGTGTGTATTTACTATTTTCATAATTCTTGTGAATTTTGACGAGTGAAAGACTTTTCTCTTTCACTCATCTATTTCTTTTGATTTTGATATTTTTAACCGTAAATATAAATATGTTCATTTCAATGAAGAAATGTCAAATCCCGCATCTATTTCTTTTGATTATGGCGCAAAATGCATTCCTTCTATATATAAAAAAAAAAAGATGCATATTTTTATTTTGGCATTTGTTCATCCTAAATGGATGGTGAACAATTTTTTTTTTATCTTATATGTACATTGTAAAGATGCATATACCTTGTTTGTTGTAACACATGAACATATGTTTCAATAAAAACAGCTTTCAATAAATCTATACTGCATGTGTCATCTCCACATGGACATGGTTCAAATGCTTTTTCGTGCTTCTTATTCCTATTAGGCATTGAAATCATTGCCGAGAATTGGATAGATCTATCTTAGTGAAAAGAAGTTGGGATATCGATTTGTGAGTAAAGTAAGACTTGATCATATGCACAGAGAAACCTGAATGCATTAATGAACCATTTATTTAGATCCCCTTTATATGCTTTGTATATTATTTAGAACCATTGGACCACCACTACTCCAGTGTCGTTATCCCATGTCAGCTCATCAAGCACCTATACTTTCATGCATGCATATTTAGTTTAGATCTCAAAATATAAAAACTTTAGTCCCAGCTTAGTTTTTTTGATTCGGTTCTATTTTGCAATTCCATTGTCTGTTTTAACAGTTTCATAAGAAAGTAAAATTCCATTGTCCATGCACAATCTTTCCTTTTACATTTCCCTATTTTATTCTTTTTTCCTTCGACTTCAACTTCAACGGCTTTCTCGTGCTTCTTAGTCCTGTTAGGCCTCAATCATTGCCTGGAGTTGGATGTATCTATCTTAGTGAAAAAAAGTTGGCCCATCGAATTACGTGTAAGTGTGAGATTTGATCAATTGCAACAAAACAAACCTCATTGCATTAATGAACCACTTATAAATGTCCCCTGCTAGCTTTGTACTTTTGGTAGATGTTCAAGTAAATGTCTTGTCCATTTGTACCACCCTTGCCATTATTCCATGTTTTATCACCAACCCCTATACATTCATACATATTTGTTAGCCGACAGAAAAGACATGCTTAGAAAATCATTTAATAAACGTGCTTTTTTGTATATTTGATTTTGTATACTTTACATTAGAAGTATAGTAAATATGACCTTAGAATTTATGTTATGAGAAAGGAGCACGGTTTGAATGACTTTAGTTTCAAAGTATGCATCTTTGCATAAACTCGACCATTATATATCTTCGCCGTCCACATGGCGCTTTAACAAATTGCATGAGAGGAACTCAAATCCAAATTGGATGTGGGTACCTTTTGCTTAGGATGTGGGTACTTTTATGTACCAAACACCAAAATGTTCAAGTCAGTATGTGATTGAATAGAGTTACAGGTTATTTGAATTAGGATGAGGGTGCTTTTATAAATGAGGATTGGAGTTACTCAGGAGAATCCTCTAGAGGGAATCAGAATGAGATTCTTAATGTGATTTATGTAAAGCATATCATCGAATGTTTTCTAGCTAGGGCATGCATGCTAGACGGGGCCTTTGAGCAAGACCCTTAAAATTGAGAAATGCTATATATTGCGAATTGGAACCTTGGAAATCCCATCGCAGTGTATTCCGCTCAACATTGATTTTTTATTGGAATCCTCCTTAAAATTTAATTTCTGTTTGTGTGAGAAAGCTAGTGATTTAGAGTTGACTCAGCCTAACTAAAAGCTTGAACATGATTTGTTAATAAGTAAATAGTAAAGTTTGTGCTTAACTTGTTTAACTCATTTATAACTTATGTTTATGTATATTTTTCTTAACATTTTAAGATAATATATTTGGTAAGGATTTGGATTCTCTTCACTCAAATTTCTCTCAAGTGGTTGGTGTGTTTTAATGGCGGAGATTGAAAACGAAGAAAGATTGAAAGACTTTTCAATTGAGAGAATCCAAATCAGTGCCATAATCGAAAATCGTTAGTGTCCGCAAGACTTGAACTTGACTCACTAATTTATCCAGTTCAATAGTATTAAACTTGAGTATGTTTATTTAACTAAACAAATGAGTTTGAATTAATATTTAGCAAGTTGTACTCAAATAACTCATAGATAAGAGTACACAAAATACTTTACTCTTCACATGTATTTTTTTTATTGAAAATTGATATAGTTAATTTTTTTCTCCAAAGTCGTGTGCATTATTAAACTAGATTTATTGAGGTAAGGTGAGTAGCATGCTTTTATTCCAGCAAGAAAAATTAAAGCCATGACCCTACTTAAACTAAGGACTATAGTCATGGTACTACAACTACTACAGAACTAAGCATGCAAAACTATCTTTTGTATGATTTTTCCTAGCTAATGTAAAACATAATGTTCACAAAGCTTCTGTCATTTCAGTTTATTCTCATGATGTTTTTCTGTTCACTTTTATGGCTCTCTACCATCCAAGTTTATGGCATTTTCACTTTTACTTCTTTAGCTTTTGCTGCCACTAATGCTACAAAAGATAAAGGTAGTGAAGCAATTGCTCTATTAAATTGGAAAACCAACCTTGACAAACAAAGCCAAGCTTCATTATCTTCTTGGACAACCTTTTCAAGTCCTTGCAATTGGGAAGGAATTGTTTGTGATGAAACAAATTCTGTGACAATTATAAATGTTGCAAACTTTGGACTTCAAGGTACTCTTTTCAGTCTCAACTTTTCATCTTTTCCTATGCTTCAAACTTTGGATATAAGTTACAACTTTTTTCATGGAACTATTCCACATCAAATTGGTAACTTGTCCAACATTTCTAAACTAAAAATGAGTCGTAACCTTTTCAATGGTTCCGTTCCTCAAGAAATAGGGAAACTAAGAAATCTAAGTCACCTTAATATTGCAACATGTAAGCTCATTGGTTCCATACCCTCAACAATTGGAATGTTGATAAATCTTGTTGAACTTGATTTGTCAGCTAACTATCTCTCTGGTGAAATCCCTTCAATAAAATACTTGTTGAACTTAGAAGAACTTGTTCTCTACGGAAACTCTCTTTCTGGACCGATTCCTATTGAGTTAGGAACAATCTCCTCTCTTAGAACAATTAAATTGTTACACAATAATTTTTCTGGTGAAATTCCATCATCCATAGGAAACTTGAAAAACTTGAGGATACTTCAGCTTAGTAAAAATCAATTTCTCGGATCAATTCCTTCCTCTATTGGAAACTTGACAAAACTCATCAGATTGTCAATTTCTGAAAACCAACTTTCTGGATCAATTCCTTCTTCAATAGGAAACTTGATCAATCTAGAAAGGCTTAGTCTTTCACAAAATCATCTTTCTGGACCTATTTCTTCAACCTTTGGAAATTTTACCAAACTAACCTTTCTATTACTTTACACAAACAAGCTTAATGGTAGCATTCCAAAAACAATGAATAACATTACCAATTTGCAAAGTTTGCAACTAAGTTCCAATGATTTCAATGGTCAGTTGCCACATCAGATTTGCCTTGGTGGTTCACTTCGATATTTTTCTGCTGATAAGAATCATTTCAATGGTTTTGTTCCAAGAAGCTTGAAGAATTGTTCAAGTCTTCTTAGACTTAACCTTGCAGAAAATATGTTGATTGGAAATATTTCAGATGATTTCGGTGTGTATCCAAATTTGAGCTACATTTCTTTGAGTCACAATTCTTTTTATGGCCAAATTTTACCAAATTTGGTAAAAAGTCATAATCTAATTGGCCTAGTGATCTCAAATAACAATTTATCAGGTACTATACCTTCAGAACTAGGTCAAGCACCTAAGTTACAATTACTTCAACTTTCTTCAAATCACCTAGCGGGAAAAATTCCTAAAGAGCTTTGTTACTTGACTTCATTGTATGAACTCTCCTTGAGTAACAATAAACTTTCTGGAAACATTCCTATAGAAATAGGATCCATGCAAAGACTTGACAACTTGAATCTTGCAGCAAATAATTTAAGTGGCTCAATTCCAAAACAAATTGGAAATCTTCTCAAATTAGTTAATTTGAATTTGAGCAATAATAAGTTCATGGAAGGAATTCCCCTTGAATTTAAAAGATTGCAATCTCTTGAGAATCTTGATATTGGTGGAAATTTGTTAAATGGAAAAATACCAGAATCACTTGGGAAGTTGCAAAAGTTGAACACTTTGAACCTTTCTCACAACAATCTGTCTGGAATCATTCCATCTAATTTTGAGGATTTAAATAGCTTGATAAGTGTTGACATATCTTACAACCAATTAGAAGGTTCAATTCCTAACAATCCAGTGTTTCTTAAGGCACCATTTGAAGCACTTAGAAACAATACAGGTTTGTGTGGTCTTGCATCAAGCTTGGTGCCTTGCAATGAGTTGAGCCATCATAACACAAAAAGTAAAAACAAAAGTGTGATATTGGAATTATGGATTGCTTTGATTATTCTATTTCTTTTAGTCTTCTTGGTTTGTGGCTCTATATATATTCATTTGCAAAAGGCAAGAAAAATTCAAAAGCAAGCTAGAGAAGAACAAGAACAAACTCAAGACATTTTTTCCATATGGAGTTATGATGGAAAAATGGTTTATGAATATATCATTGAAGCCACAGAGGATTTTGATGACAAATATCTCATTGGTGAAGGAGGTTCTGGTTCTGTTTACAAGGCCAATTTACCATCTGGCCAAGTTGTTGCTGTGAAAAAACTTCATGCTGAAGTTGATAGTGAAATGCACAATTTCAAGGCTTTTACTAATGAGGTTAAAGCATTGACACAAATCAAACATCGTAACATTGTGAAATTATATGGATTTTGTTCACATCCACGCCATGCTTTTGTGGTTTATGACTTCCTAGAAGGAGGGAGTTTGGATAATGTGTTAAGCAATGACACACAAGCAACAATGTTTATTTGGAAAATGAGAGTGAGTGTTGTTAAGGGTGTGACAAATGCCCTTTACCATATGCATCATGGTTGTTTTTCTCCTATTGTTCATCGTGACATATCAAGCAAAAATGTTCTTTTGGATTTAGATTGTGAAGCTTACATCTTGGACTTTGGAACAGCTAAGATTCTGAATCTTGATTCACACAATTCAACAACATTTGCTGGCACTTATGGTTATGCAGCACCAGGTTAGGCCCTTCTTTTAGCTCTTAGGAAATCCTACACTTGTTTCAATAATAAATATATCAAGTTAACGAATAGTATTAGGCTCTGCTTAGTAACAATCATTCTCTCACGGACTTTTAACGGTTTTTCACTAGTTTATAGTGATTTTTGATATGCTTCTTTAAATAGTGTTTGAGCTTGCATATATCATTTTTCATATATTTAATTTTATTGCAGAACTTGCATATACTCAGGAAGTGAATGAGAAATGTGATGTGTTTAGTTTTGGAGTGCTATGTTTGGAAATAATAATGGGAAAACATCCAGGGGATCTTATTTTAACAATGTTTTCATCATCTGAAGCACCAATGGCCTATAATTTGCTTTTGAAAGATGTATTAGACACAAGACTTCCACTTCCAGAAAATTCAGTTGCTAAGGATGTGATCTTGATTGCAAAAATGGCATTTGCTTGCTTGAGTGAGAATCCACATTCTCGACCAACTATGAAACAAGTGTATAACAAGTTTGTTATGCCAAAATCCTCATCAATGGAGACATTCCGCACCATCACACTTGGTCAACTTATAGATTATAGTGAGCAATGAATTTGGTTTACTTGTGTTGCAAGCATCTTTTTTGTGCTACTAATAATGTGTTTATGGGGTTTTGTCATCTTTATAGGCTAGTCTTGAGGTTTAGATTACCTAAGAAAATAAGATTTATGTCTTGTGTGTTGTAACTATTAAGGGTGTATTTGAGTGAATAATTTAGTTGAACACATATTTAATGTGTTTAATAACTGATTATCATATAGTGTCCACATATAAGGCATTTGTGCTGTCAAAAAATGTTATATTATTTTCATATAAATTGTGATTTCTGAGTTGTATTCATAAGATGTTGATCGAATAGAGCTTATATTAAGATAATTTGAAGACAAATTATATAACGTCATAGATGTTTTTATAAATTCAAAATCTACAGATGTTTCCCCAATTTTGGAGTAATTTGGCTTCATAAACTCACATGATGGTTCAACAAGCCCTACTATATTATAGTTTATAGTACAGTTTGGCGTTTGCAAAGAAAAATATCACAATTTTATGAAAACAAAAACATGACACTGTTAATTATAGAAAAACTACTTAAATAGGAAATTTACAAAATTCTGTTGTTGAGACACATACAGCTAAAAACATAACTCATTGGTAAGTAGCAGTTATTGCAATATGCATGTACTAATCCTATGTTGGACCAAAATTTACATATGGCCCACAAAAATTTGGTTGGTTGTGAATGAAGAATAGCATGTGTTAGTCATGAATTCTGCTGCTTCAAGAAAATCTAGTTTCTATGCTTCACATCCTCATCAAGATTAAGTAGGGGGGAAGAACCTATTGAGATTGAATGGCAAAGTATAGAATTCTTCATTTCTATTGTCTCCTCTAAATGTTCTAAACTTCACCCACCATGGCATCCCTCTATCTTTCTTTGACCTTTCTATCTCAAGAGTGTTGTCAAGCAACACTGCTACTATCAAACCAACTGTTACTGGTTATGAGAATATTTTGGTATCAAGAGCAAACCACAAGAAAGTAGAATGAAATCAAGGGTGCACTTGGATAAACAGTTAGAAAATGCATTTATTAAACAAGTGTTTATCATATTTCAAACACGTCAAAATAAGGACATAAACGTTGTAAATAAGTTGTTCAAAAATCAATGCTCAAAAGAACAAATTTCTTTGATAGTACTAGAAGCAACTGAAAATGACAACACATATTGATAGAGCAAAAGTATAATTGTAAGGGTGTCAGGGTTTTCAGCAGAAAAATATAGCCACAAATGAAAACTCACCCATCCCGCTTTGGTGTTGACGAATCTGAGCCGTGAATGAGGCGAGGTCTGGTTGAAAAGTTGAGGAACAGATATTCCAAGGAATAATGTAAGGCCAATGATAATAAGATTTCTCATGGATTTCAAGTTTGTGGATATTCCAACTGAAGCTAATGAACAAGAAAAGATAGAGAAGTAAATAGAAGAACAAGAGTATGGTAATGAAATATCACTTAAGATGATAATATGACATACCAACAAGATCAAAGAGAATGCAGTACATTGCAGAAAATATTGGAAAAGGTATAGATGCAAACACAGCTCCAAACTTTCCTAGATAATGAAAAGATAACAAGAAAACCTCGTGTAAATGAAATAGAAAACCTCATGTAAATGAAATTGTCTTTTCTCTTCTCATAGTTCATTCTTATCACAAAGGTAAAATATTTTCAATTAATTTTGTTTATACCAACCTAAAGTGGAGAAGAATATCATAAAACCAGCAGAAACCTGAACGACTCTGCGACTTCCAACTCGGGTTAGTCCAAGGAGTCCTACATTTTCCCTAGAATAAACAGCAATGATGTTCAACGAGTTACAATTGAGAGATGCTTAAACAAGAAGCAACTTGAAATTAAAACTCAATGTAACCCAAAAAGATCATCAAGCATGACACCAATCCCCTGTACAAAACAAGCAAAATCACATAGTAGAATGCCATAATTTTTCTCCAATATTAGTTATTTGGTTGTTATATTAGTATTTTCATCTTCGTCGGGGTTTGAACCTCGATCCTTTAACCCTTTAACTTAAACCAATTGAAATAACTTGTGCCTTGTGACTAACCTGCCAACCAATACCTCGACTCAACACATATGCAGGAGGTGGCGTTGCGATGGCTAGCCGAGACGCTGCCTGGTATGCACCAGTTGACTGAGACAAAAATTGCATGGTCAATACATCGATGAAAATTCACTTAAAAACTACAATGGTGATCATAAATACTATTTGGAATAGCTAAAAATACCAAGTCAAGATGAAAAATAGATATCTCCACCATAGAGACAATAACTGCAGACATCATAGCAAATGAATGACCAACAGAAAATGTAGGTGGACCCCATTGGAGAGGGTATGGGAACATGAACCTGTTGACAATATAAAAAAAAAACAAAATTCAACAAAACTTTGTACACAACAAATGATATTTAAGTAAAAAAAAATTATGTACCAAGGAGCAGTAGATATCAGATTTGCTCTGTCTGTACAACTATGTTGTGTATGGGAAGATTTATCTCAGGTAAATGCCGCCGCCGGATAATCGCATAGATCCAAACAATTGGGACACAAATCAACACCGGAAAACATTCAAAGATAGGGATATCTCTTAATGGTCTCACATGCTTTAGATACTGAAATATTATAACAAAATTTAATGAAGAGAAGAAATATAAATTGATGCAATATACATAATGTATGTTCTTACTGCACTAAAGCACTTACTTGTGACAATCCAAACACCAACAACATCGGTATACCAATTTCTACACAGTTTCCCAATCTCGGTAACTACACTAAAGTATGGCACCTGACACGACAGTGATACATAGACACCGGTCAAAATTTAAGAAACTAGACGTGATTGAATGTAATCATCCATGTCAATGTCATGCTAGTGTCAAACACACCATCAATCTGAGGTGTAAGTGCTACGTAGGTTTCCATGTGAATTAGGCATTATCCAGAAAGATTGAAAATAGACAAAGCCAGTAAAGTAAATTGCTGTCACCATTTAGTGAAAATATTTCTATAAAGATTGTGATAATTAAAATAGAGATTTGAATCACACCTACCACAGGGAATCCACGTTCAAGTAACCCTAATCCAACCAATCCAACTACAGGTGCCATTCCAAGAGGACTGAAAAATCTGATGAGAAGATCCATCAAGAAATGCCTAAGTTTTCTTATCATTTAAAAATAATGTTTATTCAATCATTTTCAATCCAAAAAAAAGTCATGCAATTAGTATATACCTTAAAAATAGTCCCCAAACCTGGCTGAAACCCAAAATTATCTGAACACTTGGGGTATGTTTGTTTCAAGTTATATTTGTTGCTACAATTAGAGCTCCTTATATTGAACGCATTGTAATGCATAAATCTCTGCAAACCAATCACATGACAAGTTCTCTTTCAATATCCTAGTACCAAATAAGAATGTAGTGTAATTACTTTCTTAATAAAGTTTTTATACTTTATATGCTTATCCCCAATAACTTTTGTTTGCTTGTGACATCTATCGACAATCAACTCTATGTAAATTGTTTTAGACTAATATTGAATTTCATAATCTATGTAAAGGTTTTGAGAATTGTGGCGACAATGCCAAAGTTTTTGTTGTCACAGTGTGAATTGCAGCAATATCAAATGCATTCATCTGCAAATTTTGGCAACATTTAAGGATCACGTTGTAGTTACAACCACAATTTAAATCCTTGATCTATGGCATACCCCCTGAAATTGACAAAAATTCAAGCAAGTTGGTCCATGTGACAAACATTTTTTCTTGTGATTTAATGAATTTGGTGTAAGGGTTTGATCCTTATGAGCAGTGGCGGATCCAAGACCCTGAGTCGGGGGTGCAAAAAAAATTAACTCATTAATTATTATTAAAATTTTGCCATCTAAAACGGATTAACAATGCAACTTGTTATCATGTCCTTCATTTCTATGTAATTTTTTATATATATTATTTGAGTAAAATAAAGATCTTCAAAGATTTCTATGAATAAAAATGTTCACGATAAAATTATAAACACATAAATTCACACTTTTGTTGCTTTTACCCAAATAATCACAATAATTTTTATAGCTTATTATTTTTGACAAATTAAAAATTCAAGTATTTATCACTAGCAATTTGAAATAATAATGTCATTTAATTAAAATTATATACAATTAATCATAATCATAGTCTTTATAGACAAAGGAAAAAGAATTGTCCAAAAGAAAAGGACAAGAAGTTAGAGAAGGAAATTTTTTTTTTTGGAGTTGTATACAATATATAATTTACTTGC
Organism: Medicago arabica; assembly: GCA_946800305.1. Lineage (NCBI taxonomy): Eukaryota > Viridiplantae > Streptophyta > Magnoliopsida > Fabales > Fabaceae > Medicago > Medicago arabica. The sequence continues at coordinate 7,808,347 of OX326970.1, read as the reverse complement.
AAAATGTTGAGACACTTATGTTTTTGGCATTTATGATCCTACCAAATTAAATAACAGCACCTAACAATCAAAAGTTAAATGAAGGAAGGCAGTCCAAATAGCAATAGAAAATATGTATGTATAATGTTAATAGTCTGCGCGTCAGTCATTTAAAGTCTTGGCCAGGTGCAAAAGAAAAACCTGAGGGGTGCAAATAGCAACATCAGTATATTAATAGGCATAAATAGGAAAATTCCAGGTGCACACCCTCAAACCCATCTGGCTAGGAACAAATTGGAGAAGAATGATATGGATTGTATTGAATGTCCTTAGAGAAATTATAATTGAAATTGAAATGAAAATGATGTTTTTTGTTTAGGTGATGTATCAGTTGCTACATTTTATTTATTCAGTTATACAGAGGGTTGTATGTTAACTATATGAGGCTTGTTTCTTAGTATCTCTGTGGATATGGTAGAACTAGACGAAGCTTTGCCTGTCCTTGGAATCCATAAATTATTTTTTATATAATTATCGTTGTCATAAGGATCAAATCCTTACATTAAATCCATTAAAGCACAAGAAAATTATTTGTCACATGGACCAATTTGATTGATTTTTGTTAATATGATAGTACAGTTTGCATGAAGATTTCCTCTCGATAAAAACAAAACTTCCATGATGATTAATCAATTCAATATTTTAAAGAAGAAAAAAAATTCAATTGTCAAAAACAAAATTTAAAAAATCATTTGAATATTGAATGATATCAGTGTAATTGGTTCATTTTGTTCGTACAAATACTACCATAATCAGGTCTTTAATAAAATAAAAACACAATTATGCAAAAAAGAAAGGATTATTGTGATTCTTTGAAATAGCTTTTCTAAATTAATTGATTATGTGATTATGCAAATTGAATGGTTTGATAACATTGGATTTTTGTTCAAAAAAGAGAACTAGAGTCTAAAGGTATGTTGGATTGGTGATGGTTACCGTTGTGAGTGGCGACACAGGATTGAGAGATGGAGGTCAGGAGGAAACACGAGAGAGGTTGAAAAGAAGAAAGAAGTAACCTTGCTGTTAGGGGGTGGGTATTGGCTAATTTTTTTTAGGCCCATCACTTTTTGTAGCCCAGCTCAGTTGAGCTATTTGTACATCCTCAAGGACGGGTCTGTCCATAATAATACGCACGAGACTTGATACAACTTGAATCGATGTATCATAGAAAATATATTGTCAATTCCAATAGGAAAAATTGTGATTATTCTAGAGTAATTATATTTGTACAATAATTTTGTGGCAAAATATCATTTCTCTTAGTAAATAATATGCACAATTGTACAAACATATAAAGTCAATAAAAACAAATATCATTTACATGACAATAGTAGAAAGAATATATCAAATCATTTAGTTGGTTGAACAAATGTATTGATGCAAAACTTATGTATCATCTATTTATTCTTCAGGGCTTCATCTCCCTACATTTTCCAGTAAAGTAGGGTATTCTTCTTCAAAATGATGTAATGTTATCCTTGTTTGACATTCCTCTAAAAAAAAAAGGTATACTTGTTTGATTATACCAATGTTGAGCTGATCCAACAAAATGTTACTTTAGGACGAAAGTTTTTGTGCCTATGTATGTTTGCGACCCTTCTTTCAAGTTGTGATCTCAACTATTAGAATAACGCATTAAAATGCATAATCTATTTAATATATGATAACATATAAGAAAAATACATAATCAAATATTTGTAATTGATAACATCGTGGGATTTTCTTTCCTTAAAAATGAAAACATTGTGGGATTTTCTTATGAATTACAAACATTTGATTATGTTTTCATTTTGAGTAGGGTATGTTAATAATGACCACCAATGTCTAGAGGGATGGATCTATGAATACATTTGTAATGTGGCTAAATAAGTAGTGACCAAAACTAATTCACCCCCTTAGTAGTGACCAAAATAGTGATCGATTTTTTAATATTGGTATACTTTGGCGACCGAATTTTTGGTCATTTGATATCTATATATTAAAATATCGAATCTCGGACTCAAAGACGGATTTTACTTTTGGCCAAAGATTTTGTTTTTGGACCACATAACACATGTATTATTTCATGGTAGCTAATTTTGTATTGGCCTACATATATATGCAAACTTTAAATTTGTGCTATGATATCTCCCAAAACTCTTCAACTTGTATCTGTCACGCATATTATTTTCGAGGTATATACCATCCCATTTAAAGACACTGCCCTACGTGTGGCCCAATTCAGAATCAATTAATTTCATCACCGTCAGTTTACAAACACATAAAGAATGAAATTATGAAACCTAAGTTATAATTTGTGGTTGATGACTGAAAATCCGTACATGTAACTTGTATTAGTGAAAACTAAACTACACTTTATTTTCAATTACGAAGACTAGGCTCTGAGTGTGTTCTATAAGGTCACAATGTGGGAGTGGAACTTTATTCTAAATTGGTCCACACGTAAGACACTGTATTTAATTTTGAATAGGTTGGGGGGTATATCTCAAATAATTGCAAGACACACACCTAAATATGAACTGTTTTGGGAGTTATACATAAATTTAAAGTAGGTGAATAAGTACTACATAGCATTGTTCTTCTAACATTATGTTAGACCAAGATGGTACAAACCAGACTATAACATGTATATATGTGGTCCAATTTTAACAGCTTTTAAATTCAAAGCTTAAATTTTTTGTAGATTCCATGTAGGTCAATAACGGAAGAAAAAAAAGAATTAATAATTTTTATGATAAAAAGATATGTTCAACTAAAATAGAGTACAAATTAAATGATGCTTAAACTTTTATTTTTTGAAAGGAAATGATGCTTAAACTTGTTATTTAAATGTGCATTAATAATTGTTGGATAATAATCAGTCACTTTTATGGGATTTTTTAATTATTATGTAGTCCCTAAACTAAAGAGTATTTGTATAGAATTATGCAATTGCACACTATTACACACTGAGCATATAGATGAGAAGAATGAGATTAAGAGCAATAACTTGCAGTACAAGTAATCTTTGCATTCACTTTTGTATTGTACTTTCAGTTGTGTATATAATTAGATTAGTGTAGTACAGTTAGATTAAGTCTATAAATAGTGATTGTACTTCATTTCTTACACTTGAATAAGATTCATATTCCTTTTCTATTGTTTCATAATACACACCACACATTATGCCTATACCATTTTACAATCTTTCAACTCTTAAAAACTCCCAACCTTAGAAATGATCAACGCCAAGATTATAATAGGCTCCTTCAACTCCCAACCAAGGATATATATAGACACACACAACCAAACAAGTTTTTTTTTTTTTATGGGTACAACTATACAAGTTACACCTTATTACAAAATGAAAATGGACATTCAAAGAAAAATAACTGGTCAACGTCTTTAATATGATTGAGAGAGCATACATGCAAATAATAAGTGTAAACCTAGATAAAGTTGAATTTTCTTCCCTAGCAAATTCTCGCATACGTTGTTGTAGTATCTAAACCTACAATCTCAAATAACAGCCCACAGTGCAAGCTTGAATTTTAACGTAAGAATGAGACGAATAGACAGCCTAAATTGCACACAAGTGCAATGCACCCGGGTCCCATTGCACTAAGAGATTCTCAACATTCACGTAGTAAAAGATCGGTGGTTGCTTTATCAAGAACAAAGAGTCTAAATTTAAGATGGGTTTTAAATTATAAAATAAATATTAACATTTGCATTTATGAATTATGGATGTCCCGAATGTGTTAATCTAGGATTCATGACGCTAGGGAGTCGGAGTTCAACAACAATGCATCATTCAGCTATATACATTATTTGAGATTCATGGTCCAAATATATGTGTGCGTCCTTGTATAGCAAGACGCATTTTCTTTTACTGCTCCTAATAAATCTTTGTTGATTGGTACTATCATGCAATATATCAAAACACCATAAATGTTATATATCATATTTCACATAAATATGTAATTTTATATCGATAAATATCAAAATAATTGGTTCAATATATATTCTATTTAAAAACCTCTAAAAAAATCTATTTACTATGTTCATGTGAGACTTTGACTTTTTAAAGAAGCAATTTAATCCGAACAACTCAAGTTGTTCAGTGTTTGATTTGTAAAACTGTTTTAGGTATAGGACAAACTGGAGGCAAGGGACAAGACAAAAACTGATATTTTTGTCTCTCACCAAACCACAACACAACTTTTTGTCACACGTACAAGTTGTCTAAAATATCAAAATAGCATTTTGTTCCCCTAAAATCGTATAAAACAAAAAAATAATTCAATAATATAAAATTTGTCATGTGCTGTTCTACCTTGTGTTTTGCTGTTCTATCTTGTACTGTTCTGTCTAGTACTTACTGTTTTGCAAACCAAACGCACCTTAAAAGTACAAGATCAAATAAGAAGAAGATTGTTGTGAAATACTATTCGAAATCACACCAATGAAAACCAAAGATGTGTGGAGCAAAAGGTAGTGGTAATCTTAGGTCTAAGTGTTTCCAAGCAACAACAACAAAAACAGACCTAAAGCCTAAGTGTAGAGCAAAAACAATGACACTAACAAACCATAAAGATAAGAAAGCTTAAGGAAAAACAAACACACATAAGATGATAAAACAGTTCAGTCAATATGACCTACTCTGGGGGAGAGAGCAGCTCTCCAATCCACTATGATAAGATGTTACAAAAGGTTACAAGAAATCAGCCTTTGTTCCTAATCTCTACCCTTTGTCTTGACCCACCTCACTCATAAGATCTTACAAGAGATTACACTAAAGGAAGCTTATGATCCTTCCAATGATGTAATCTCACTACCCAAGGTGATTACAATGTTTATCCCAACCCAAGAGACTCTCCTTACAAAGGTACTCAACCCTCAAGTTCTCCCATTTGCAAACCCTAGACCTCTTGCTTCAGCTCTCCTTCAAAGAATGCATGAACCACTTAAATACTAGAAACAGAAGTACCAAATCGTGCCACAATTTGCTCCTACCGTGCTGCGATTTTGCCTTTCCAACCGTTGTGAACAGTCACTTTCAGGTAAACTTGCTCAAGAAGTTGTTTAATCGTGTCACGATTTTCCTTCAGTATAAACCATCCATTCTGCCAACCAAATCGTGGTACGACTCTTCAAAATCGTGTCACGATTTTGAGCATCCTCAGAATCTTAATTTGAAGTCAAATACAACAAAGATGATGTAAACTTTTGTATTATTATCTTCATTCTTTACGTTGAAACATAGGTCTTATTCATATGACACAAATATGGTAAGTTACAGGTACTTGAAGAGTCGTAAAACTAAGTATCAATAACAATAATATTGACATTCTCTCATAGGAGTTAAAGAGCATAGAAAACCTTAGGGAATATATACGTCCAATTATTGAATGAGATAATTTTTTATCTCAAAATCAATCTTTTTTTTTACAGACATCTCAAAATCAATCTAAAGTGATTTATTAGATGAAGAAATATATCAATATAGTCCACGTTGTTTGAGATTATGTCCCTCTCGTAGTTGTGGTTAGTATTATACTGCCGACAAATAAAGGTAGGAAAAGAGAGATGTGGGCATCTTCTTCAAATAATCAAATTCAAGTAAGCATGTTAATTATTAGAAAAACGTGGTTATCATAATTTCCAAATCATGAGCTAGCCCTTCATGAGCATTTGTCCATATTTTTTAACAACAGAAAAAAAGAGGTAGAGTTGTGGAATGCAACAAAAAATTGAAAATGACAATATGATATAAAGGTGCTGGAATTGGGTCATGTGTAGCCACTCTTTCCTTCAAATAATTTTCAAATTACTAGTTTTTGCAAGCACCAAGCCTGTAAACGCAATCTCTTAATGGCAATGAGATAGTTTTTGATGCAAGAAAGTGAACTACTTTTGCCATAAAAGAGCCATCTTTCCTCGGCTTAAATTTATAGTGTCTTCTTATCATTTGATAAGAAAATAAACACCTTGAAAACGTAGCACTCTCTCTATTTGTAAAAGAAACTTATGTAAGATTTTTAACACATATTTTTAAAAATAATTAGTGAATGAGTTTAATAATTGCGTTAAACTAACATCCTTAAGATATTAGTTAAGAAAGAAAAAATAAATTTTTTAAACTAGAAAACATAATTTCTAATTTTTATAAAGTTTATTTTCTGGCGTTACAACGTTTTAAAAGTTTATTACACCACATTTTCATAGTAATTTTATACAAGTATCCGTATAATTATAGGTGTTTGATCATTATCATGTTTTTTTTTGACAGAGAATCATTATCATAGATAGTTAGTAAAATATTCCTCGAAAAAATGTTAGCAAAATATATTGCTTATGTCTTTTATTGTAAACTATTTTGTTATTGGGACAAACTTCATGCTTAAACCTAAAATTTATTGGGTTGGTCATAGCCAAAGAGATAGTAGGAAATTGAATAATGTTCACTGTAGGAAGTGTTATGAACACAATATCTAACACAGTTTTTTTTATTGAATGAAAACAATTAATGCGGGTCTTTTTAAAAATAAGTCTGCATTTCTTTATCCATTAAAATAATGAATGTTTGAAAAAATGTTAAAAATATAAATTAAATGATATTTTCTTTGATATTTTTTAAAAAGATAAATGGATCAATAAAAGTGGATATATCTTCTTTTTAAAATTACAAGAGTATTCTTGAGCTATTCCGGTTGACCAATTTACTAAAAAAAATCATACATCATTAAAAATTGACTTGTGCTATTCTTAAGATTGACAATGACTAGTGCTCTCAAGTTGTTGTTGTTGTTAGGAAAATGATAATAATAATAGTAAATACGACTAGAGAGTACTACTAATAAAATATTTATTACTCCATCTCTTTCCTTCACAGAAGAAGAAGTCATGTGCATGTTTTCTAAGAATCTTTAAGTACTGTTTGATTAAAGATTTTTAAATATCAATTTTGTTTTGAAAATATGTTATTATTTTTGGGTTTAAATATATTTTTTATTCACACAAAAAAACACACACACATATACATACATATATATATATATATATTAAACTTTTGTTTTAGTCACTAAAAAAATTCAACTTTTAACTCTGAAAAAAAATTATATAACCATTTTGGTTCATACTTTTAAGCCAACTTATGTTTAGTCTTCATTTTTTTTTAATGAAATTTGTAAAATATTATAACACTCTAAAAAAATAGAACTTTTCAATAAAACATGAACAAAAAATGAATTTTTAAGTGCCAAAAACATTAAATTCATATTTATTTTAAGTTTTGTTAAAAAAAATATAAAGAGATTCTTATAGTATTTTAATCTTTTCTACAAAAAATACATTAAAAACATAAAGCTAAACATGAGCCAACTTAAAAGTAGTGAACAAAAATGATGATAGAAAACTTTTAAAAGACTAAAAATCGAAGAAAACTTTTAAAAGAACCAAAACAAAAAGTTATTTTATTTAAACGAACTAAAATATATTTAACCCTACTTTTTGTTAATGAAATAATCTTGAGAATTATGTGTGTGATTTCGGTGATGTTTTTATTTTTTCAATAAAAAATTTAGCACTATTTTTTAGTGGAGTAATTAGTACATTGTATAATTTGTATTATTTAATCAAACAATTAAAGGTTACATGTGTTTAGAGCACTTCCATAACAATATCCCTAAAACAATTAAAAAAAACTGAGAGCTTGAACCATTAACATTATTCAGTCAAGAGCTCTCATAAGTCAAAACTAAGAAACGCATCATGTAATAGATCAAAGAGATAATTATAGATCAAGTGAATAAGTAACTTGACTAAAATAATGTTTAAATCGAATTTTCATCCTGGTAGACGAAATGTCACATTTTGTTGACCAAAACTATAGATAACTTGGTTTGTAAGATAAGTCTTACTATAGTTAATTAGACTAGTGTATAACTCAAAATAAGATGAATATAGGACAAATGAACAAGTAACTTGACTAAAATAGTATTTTTATTTAATTGGAAAAAAAAGGTCAAACCTTTGATGACCAATGGATTAACTAACCATAGATAGCTTGCTTAGTAAGCTAAGTATAACTAAATTGAATTTGATTAGTATGATAGTCAAAGTATGATGATAATAGATCAAATGAACAAGTAACTTGACTAAAACAATGTTTAAATCGAGTTTTCATCCTGATAGACGAAAGGTCACACCTTGTTGATCAAAACCATAGATAGCTTAGTTTGTAAGCTAAGTCTTATAATAGTTAATTAGACTAGTGCATAAGTCAAAATATGATGAATATAGGACCAATAAACAAGTAACTTGACTAAAATAGGTGCGATGAAACAGAGAAGTTTTTTTTTTCTTCCTTATTTGGTATATATAGAGACATGCTCCTCTGCTCTCAATTATACGTGAAATATATATTTGCATGTGTTAAGAAAGACGCTTTCGTGCATTTACTAAATAAAATCCAATGAAATATATTTACAAATCCATCTCTAAGAATTATAATGATCTTATCACAATAATAAATAATTAATATAAATGTAGTTTTGGAATAATAACAATAAATGTGAATAGATTAGTTAATTTTTGTTTATATTTTAATCCATAAATATAAAAAAAATTATAATTGAATACAAAATAGTACAAGTATACGTGCTAGAGAATTCACCCCTATATTGTTGTAAATATATTTTAACTATATCACATCATTAAATACGTTTGACTTTAATCGCTACTATTTCTAAAGTCAAACGTATAATTTATCGAGACTTGTATCAAAATTAAACTAATAATGAGTATGAATGAAAGTGATTGTGAGAGTTTCACATTCTCATTTTGTGGGACTCTACCAAAAGGAATTCAAGCCTATTTGTAGACACATCTCAACCTTTAAAACACATTTCAAACCACTTGTTGTTACATGTAGTTGTCTAGTGTAGTGTTACAAGCCTTCACTTCTTTTATTCCTATTCCCTTCATTCACTCCTAAAAAGTTTGTTTAGGAGTTGAAGTGGGAAACAATGGAGAAAATGAAACACCATTTTCTCATGCAACATTGTTGTCTTTTCCTGTTCATCTTCACCATTTTTACTACTAACACTCAAGCTTTTGATTATGGTGACGCTCTTTCAAAGAGCCTTCTTTATTTTGAAGCACAACGTTCAGGGAGGTTACCTTACAATCAACGTGTCACTTGGCGTGATCATTCTGCTCTCATTGATGGTCTAGAACAAGGGGTTAGCTCAATTTGCATTAACATATCAAATTAATATATATAATGTTTTTTTTTCACTTTTTTGTTATTTAAATTTAAGTATTTTTTTCTATGTACATGTTTTTGTGTAGGTGGATTTGGTAGGAGGGTATTATGATGCAGGTGATCATGTAAAATTTGGTTTACCAATGGCATTTACTGTGACAATGCTTTCATGGGGTGCTATAGAATATTTGCAAGAAATTGAAGATGCTGGTGAATTACAACATACAATGGAAGCAATCAAATGGGGCACTGATTATTTCATCAAAGCTCACACTAGTCCAAATGTTTTGTGGGCAGAGGTAATTCAATTAATCAATTCCACTTCTTTAATTTGGTTACATTGATTTAAGAGAATTATGAAGTTGATTAATTAAGATTTTTAATTGAATTGTTTTAGGTTGGTGATGGTGACACTGATCATTATTGTTGGCAAAGACCAGAGGACATGACAACTTCAAGAAGAGCATTCAAGATAGATGAAAACAATCCTGGTTCAGATCTTGCTGGAGAGACAGCAGCAGCTATGGCAGCTGCTTCCATTGTGTTTAAGAAAACAAATCCACATTACTCTCACTTACTTTTACACCATGCTCAAGAGGTACTAAATCTCTAGTTACTGACATGTTGAATCTGTAGTAATTTGAGAAGAGAAAATAAAATAACTTACATTACTACATGTGCCAACATTTTGTTGGCTTTAAAAAAACGAAATATGTTAGATACTGAATACGTCTCGAAATTGAAGTGACAATTCTGCTTAAATTATTAGTACTATTAATGAATGTACCAAGTTAATTTGATTTGACTAGGTACTAAAATTAATAATTGTTGCAACACCGTTTGAAAATATTAAGCATGTTTGATTTTGAAAATTATGCACTGATTAATTATTGAAACCAATATATGTTTCATTTTTGTTTTTGTGTAGTTGTTTGAGTTTGGAGACAAGTATAGAGGAAAATATGATGCAAGTGTTGGAGTAGTGAAAAGTTACTATGCGTCGGTGAGTGGATACATGGATGAGTTGTTATGGGCAGCCACGTGGCTTTACAAGGCCACCGACAAAGAAGAGTATTTAGATTATGTAATTAACAATGCTAATAACTTTGGTGGCATTGGTTGGTCCATAACAGAGTTCAGCTGGGATGTCAAATATGCTGGTCTCCAACTCATTGCTTCTCAGGTAAACTTTCTTAGTTTAGTTTCCATTTTATCCAAGGTTTTTAAAAAATGGTTTGATACTATATATTAAAATCTTTGATGTCATTGATGCAACTATAATATTGATTTTGATATCACTGCAAGCGTACCATAACCGTAATCGAAATGGGATTAAGCTATCACACACACACTAAGCAATGAGAAGAAGAAAATTACAAATTCAAATTTACGTTTCAGTATATTGTATGAATTATTTTGGGACAATATTATATTGAAAAAGTAGATGATACTTATTTTTTAAGAAAAATAAAATCTTGTTAAAATCACACTTATTTTAGAAATGTTTTTAAGATCTGTGAGGTAATCTATAACCTTACCCTTATCTATTAAGTTCTTGGTGAGTGTGTGAGCTTTTTTTTCCCTCAAAATTTTCTTTGGTCCATGTGGAGTGGCATATTTCTATTCAACTTTATATAGATTTGGCTTTACTAATTTGAAAACGATAGGTTAAATCTTACTCCATTATTTTTAAAATGTCATTCATGGAGTATGCATGAATTAAAGTATATATGTGTATTATCTTTAGGTATCATAAAATGAAAAACTATTAAAAGTGTATCTAAGGTCATGCACGTGCTGCTGCCTAGTGGTGCTTTAGCTTTGCATCATGTGTATAATTAAAGTGATGTTGCTTATGGTTGAGCCTAATGTTGGAGAAGCAAGAGGATGGAATGATATACTTTTAAATCAAATTTCAACAATAAAATGTAATTTTAAAAATGGTTGGAAGCAGAGACGCTTCTAAAAATGATCAGTCAATTTTTTTTGTTAGAGATTAGTCGTCGGCAAACAAGAGAATTGGAATGTATTTACAATCTAACTAAGATGCCATTTTTTTGCAGTTTTTAAACCAAGCAAAACACAAGAAACATAGTGATATACTTGACCAATATAGGTCAAAAGCAGAGTACTATATATGTTCATGTCTCAACAAAAACATCAATGGAACCAATGTGGAACGAACTCCAGCTGGATTACTATATGTTAGACAATGGAACAACATGCAACATGTTTCAACAGCATCATTTTTACTAACAATCTACTCTGATTTTCTCAAAAACACCAATCAAAAACTCACATGTCATGGAGGCATTGTTGACCATAAAGAAATTCTAAGTTTTGCAAAATCACAAGTTGATTACATTTTGGGCTCTAACCCTATGAACATGAGCTACTTAGTGGGCTATGGGCCTAGTTACCCTAAAAGGGTCCATCATAGAGGAGCATCAATTATGTCATATAAGGAGAATAAAGGGTTTATTGGATGTACTCAAGGGTATGATAATTGGTATAGTAAGGAAGATCCTAACCCTAATGTTTTGGTTGGAGCTTTGGTTGGTGGTCCTGATTGGCAAGACAATTTTGAAGATAAAAGGAACAATTTTATGCAAACTGAGGCTTGCACATATAATACTGCCCCTTTAGTAGCTCTTTTTGCAAAGTTCTTGCATGTTGAAGACAATAAAATGGTACATGATTGTAATTCACTTTTGGTTGCTTCCTTTAAATAAATAAATATATAAAGTAAAAGAAAATTTAATACTAGTATTATTATGTTTCTCGTAAGCCAAATTAACTTTTTATCATTCTTGATTATGAGTGATTTGTAGTACAGCAGAGATTTTACAATCAAAGATGCTTTTTATTATGTCTCAAAAAAATTGAGAGATTTGTTTGTTATTGTAAGTTTTGGAATTATATAAAAGATAAATATGTTAGGGAGAGAATGAAAACGTAATATTTTGTCTTGTTTATTGATTGATGAAAGCCTTATATACACCTATACAGTAACAAACTAATAACCGACAAACTAATAACAAATAAACCAGTAACAAATTAAGTGTCTAACTAAACCGACATCTTAAGGCCCAAGTATCTAACAAATCCTCCCTTTAAACTGATTACTCATAACAAATCAGTTTAAATCTTCATAACTGCATATTCCCAAAAGCTTTCTCATTTTCTGAAACGCTTCTAACTTTATTGGCTTTGCCATAACATCTGCAAGTTGATCCTATGTGTTGCAATGAATCAGATTAATTATTCCACTCTTTACAAGATCACGTAAGAAGTGAAAACGGACGTCAATATAACTTGATTGTAGAGCTGTTGTCACACATCACTGGGATTTCCTTCAACTGTTCATGGCCTAATTCCTTCAAAATCCTTCTTAGCCAAACTGCTTGACAAGCACAAGTTGCAGCTGCTATAAATTCTGCCTCCGTTGTTGAAAGAGAGACCATATGTTGTTTCTTTGAAGACCATGAAATAGCACCATTGCTTAGCATAAAGACATAGCCTGAAGTGCTTTTTCTATCATCCACATCTCAGCATAGTCACTATCTGTGAAGGCCATCAGTTCCTGTACTTGTAAAAAAGTACGAGTAATGAATACTAGAGTCTGTATCGTCTATTAGGGTTTAAACTGATTATTTGATACCTTGAGAGTATTCTCAAGGGTGGTATTTATAGTCCTCTGTGGGCTTGAGTTATGCCTACTTCAGCCCCAAGTAATGAGGGTATTTTAGTATTTAAGGCGCTTTGTAGAGGCTTCTAGAAGTAAGTTAAGATGGCGTCTTGGGAAGGACGCGCCTTGAGCCTTAGATCCCTTCTGGAGGGCGCTAAGGCCTCTAAGAGGGTATAAAAGCCTTTATGGTGGTCTTTTAGGTCCTTAGAAATATTATGACGGTCCACATTCCCCAAGCACGAGTCTTGGGACAAGGCGAAGTGATTTGATTCTTGTTGTTTGCTTTTGAAATTTTGTGTATACTTCTGTTATTTAGTCTGTTTTCCATTTTTGATCAGTATGTCATATATATGAGACATCCCGCCTAGGGCATTCTAATATGTTTTCAGAGTTCCCTAGGAATGCATGTTCGTTTTGTTTAGTTTGTCAGTCCACACTTAGGAATATTATGACGGTCCACAACCCCCAAGCACGAGTCTTAGGACAAGGCGAAGTGATTTTGTTTCTTGATAAATCAATAATTACAAAGATTTTTGGAATTTTCACCAATGTCATTTTGTTCCCTTTTGTTGCCACAGTCACAGAATCTGAGTATTGTTCGTCCCATAATTCATATGACTCATCCAAGTATTGCAAACTTCTATCCCCAACCAATTGAGTAACATTCTTCATGGCTTCATAATTTTTCAAATAATCTTTTGGTAGAAAACCTCTAAAGTTGTTGCCAGATATATCAAAAATGATTAAACTTGGAAATAAATGATTGATCTTTAAATTCTCAATGGGACCATGCAACTTATTGTCTCGTAAAACCAACACTTTCAAATATTGCAGAGTTTGAAGCCAATTAGGAAAATTGTCTTCTATTTTGTTGCTTCCGAGGTTTAGAAACTCCAACTTTTTACACTGAGACAAGGATTTCGAAAAATGGCCTTCTAATTGGTTGTCATTTAGATTTAGAGTGACAAGTTCACTGTCCTTTGAAAAGTTACTTGGCAAAGAGCCATGAAACGTGTTTATTTGTAGATCCAAAACTTGAAGGGATGGTTGTGCTCGCGATTTTCGGGTATCAAAATCATTGATCGGATTTGAAGCTTTAATCATTGAACTCTCAACTTTTATTCGCGGGAAGGGAAAAAGTGAGTGAAAACCCTTATGAGACCTTGGATTCGGAGGTTGGTTTCGATTGGGGAAGGTGTTAGGCACCCGAACCGACTATGGTATCCCATAGAAACCTTCTACCTATTCTCTAATCTTGCGCTAAATTAATTTTACTTATTAAAAAAGTTTAAGAGTTAAAGTGAAAGAAAGGAGAAAGATGAAGCATGTTTTTGGTTATTTTTATTGATTTGGAAGGATCGAAACCCTTTGCCTACTTACCCAAATAAATCAGGATCAAAATCAAGTAGTTCGGCTAAAGAACTTATTTGATGAGTTGAATTGATTTTAACATTTTTGAAAGAAAGATTTTAAGAAGAGATGAGAGGCCTCAAGGCATGAGAAGAAAATACGATGAAGTTGGTTAATTTTAAATGTACGAAATCCATGTCTAATGTGGATATTAAATTAATTAACATTTGATTAAGGAAAATAAAAGGAAAAGCACTTGGGTTACAAGCCAAGGTTTACTTAAAAGAAATTTGAATTTGATTTTTTTTGAAGAAAATATTTTTTCTAAACTAACGATGAAATCGCATAACGGCGGAAAAATAAATAAGCATAAAGCGATAAATAAAGTGGAGTGTCGGTGCGCGTGTCAGTGCGTGTGCCGGTTACATATTACATACCCTAAATACATTCTATGGTCTCAAAAGGAAAAAATGCGCGAAAATAAATTACATCAATTCCCTAATTACACACTAAGTATGATAAATAAATACATAACAAAAAAATTAAAAGATGCATGAGATTATACTAGAGATAATGCAAAACGAAATATACCGAAACATTAAGCATAAAAAGAACATCACATACTAGAATAACTACCAAATAAAATGCATGACATTAAGCATATTTAAAAAAGTATGAAACGCAAGTTTTCGAAAAAGAAATATTAGATAGAAAAATGCATGAGTTTGAAATTAAATTAATAGGTAAACTATACAATGCATGATACTTGAAATGCTAATTAAACAAAATGCATAAGATAGGAATTAAACCATAATCAAATAATAAATGCATAATAATTAAAACATTAGACAAAAATAGAAAAAATATGAAATGTTACTTCATAGCCTAAAATGAACTAAAACATAAGAGATAAAATTTAAATAAACAAATAAAAAAAATGCATGATATGAAAATTAAGACACTAATAAAAATGCATGAAACATAGTCCAAAACTTATGTGAATTAATTAAAAAGATAGGTGCATGAAATTGAAAAAAAACAAAAGTTACTACAAAGATGCAGGGGGTGCAGTAGCAGATAGGGGGTACAAACAGCAAAACAGAAGCAAAGAAAAGGGTTGGGCATGGGTACAAGAGCTGGGGCGGGTACTGGGTCAACCCATGGGTGACCCGCCCCAACTCAATTAAATGAGTATAAAAGGGTTTCTTCATGTGTTTTCCTCATTTTCATCCATTTCCCTCTCTCTAAAAAAAATCAAAACCTCCCTTCTCTCTCTCTAAGCCAACCGAAAAACACTATGAAGGGGGTGGCTGGAGAAGATGAAGATTCATCTTCTCCGGCGAGTGAAACTCGCTCCGGCGCGGTGGCCGGCCACCCTAGGGTGGTGGCGCTGCCGCCGGAAAAGGCCAAACCCCTTCTTTTTTAATTTTTTTTTTTACTCATTCACTTCATTTCCCTATTCTAAACTTGGATCCGGACTTAGTTTATGTCAAAACACAACAAACAATCCTAGATCTACAAAAGAAAGTCAACAAAAAAACATAAAAAGTCATGAAAAATACCTCTAGTTTTTCTTGTTCTTGTTGTTTTCGGTTCAAGCCTTTCCTTCTTCAACTTCTTTTCGTTTTCGGTTTTGAGCTGCTCCCTTTTTCCTTGCGGTTTTGCTGTGTTCTTTTCGGATTCACCTTGTTGTTGTTTATTCCTCTTTGATTCGGTTTTGTTCCTTTCCGGTTTGGTTTGGTTGCGCTTTGCTTTTGCCTTGCCTGGATTTTCGTCCCTCTTTGTTTGTTCTTGTTGTTTCGATTCGGATTTTGGTGTTGTTGAGTGTATGGATCGAAAATGATCTCCTATGTGATGTTGATGTGAGTTGTTATTTTCGGATTTGGGTTCATGGTTCGAATTTGGTTCATGTGAGTTTGGATTTGGTTCATGTGAGTTTGGATTTGGTTATGTGCTGTTCATGTTCATGATGAACATTCATGAATGTTCATGAGTTTTTAGTTTTTTGGTGATTTTGATTCTGAGAAATGAGAGAGAGAAAAAGATTGGTGTTTTTTTGATGATTTTTGACTGATCTGACTTGATTGTGACTTTTCTGACACTTGGGGGACCATTCTGACGCGTGAACAGTACTCTTATAGTACTGTTCACTGATACACTGAAAATGACAAAATTACCCCTGCAGTTTCTTGGAGAAAAAGTTGGACAGGACCAATGACAAAATGACAAGTGTACCAAATGCCTTAAAAAAAATAATAAAACAGATAAATAAATAACAATAAGTAAATAAATGGAAAAAGAAATAATTAAATAAATAAATAAATAAATAAATAACGAAAATTAAATAATAAATAAATAAATGTCCCGTCGGAACCAAAAAATGAGGTATTTTAAAATACCTCTCTGCCGAAATTTCGTCTGATACGACTGAGATACGCGGCTTTTTTACGCTAATAAAAATAATAAAACGATGACGTGAATAAAATGAACTTTAAGAACGCAAATGTTACGCTACACTAAGATACGCACAAAACGCGAGTAAAAATTACGAAATTAATACGCGAGTGACATTAAAATATAAACGACGAACGAAAAATAAATGCGACCACAAATACGAACAAAAGCAGATGTTACAGAAATTAGCGCGCGAACGGACGACTGAAAAACGATCAACGTACGAATAAAATAAAAAATAAATTGGTCAAAAATTAGGGTACGACAATGGTGAATCAGCAAGACATTGTGGAATGATACTAGTCAAATTGTTGTATCCCAAGTTCAGAAATTGAAGGTAACTGATATTGCAAACTGCCAAAGAGATTTCACCGTGCAGTAAATTATCACTAAGATCAAGGGCATAAACATTGGATGCATTGACGTTAATCCATTGATCTATTGACATGAACAAGTTTTGAGAGAGGTTCAAAAACTTCAATGGATTTTTTTCAAGTAACCAATTAGGCATTCTTCCATTAAGTTTGTTATTGGAAAGATCAAGAAAAAACAAAGCTGGGAATTCTCCTTGTAAGTTGTGAAATTCAATCAAATTAACAGAAGACAATTCCAGTTCTCGTAGATGAGAAAAACTATAATTGACATTGGATTCGAAGCTTAGTGACGGTTGATTATTCCATGAAAGGGATAATAATTCCATATTTGTAAGTTTAGATAATAGTTGAAAATTGAAAACACCACTCAAGTTGTTTGATGATAGATCTAATCCAGTTAGGTTTGGAAGGTTGAAAATGGATTTTGGAATATTGCCTTGTAGCTTGTTGTTGGTTAGATATAGATTCTCTAATGAATATGATGAGATTGCACTGATATGCCCTGAAAGTTGATTATTTGATAGATCCAAACTTACCAAACAAGGCAAAGATAACAAAGAGGAAGGAATTGTTCCATTTAGCAAGTTGACATTTAAATTCAAATTAATTAGTTTTTGGAACCCTGGGATTTGGGGAGACGACCCTCTAATTTATTCCTAGAAAAAAATAATGAAACAAGTTGTGTCAAATTTAATAATGAAGACGGAATTTGTCCTTCTAAATTGTTAGAATATAGACTGAGTTGTTGCAGTTTGGCCATCCGACCAAACACATCTGGGACTTGACCGCTAAATGAATTGGATGAAAGATCCAAGTGAATGAGATGTTGAAGGTTCGAAAGTGATGTTGGAAATTCACCTCTAATGTTGTTATCACTCAAATCTAATACTTGAAATTTGTTTGACATTTGAAATGCGTTTGGAATTTGACCACTGAGTTCGTTGTTACCGAGATACAAGAAAGTTAGAAGTGGAAGTGTTAAAATTGAGGATGGAATTGAACCGTTTAGGTGGTTATTTGAGAGAGTTAGAAAGGTAAGATGTGTGAGGTTATACAAAGACGTAGGAATTTCTCCTTTGAATGAACAAAATGAAAGATCTAAGATTCTAAGAGAAGTGCTGCAACTCAATTCTGGGAGTTGGACTTGAAGTTCATCATTATTTGACATATAAAGTTTTTGAATACTTGGTAAACAAAGAATGTTTCTTTTCAGTTTTCCAGTTAACCTTGTTGAATGAAGATTAAGAACAACCAAACAGAAAGATTGATTGAAGAGTAATTCTATGGAGTTTGGTCTTATCGAAGACATGTCAGTTTCATCCAAAATTAGTTCCCTCAAATTTGTTGTATTTTGCACAAGTCTCTTCAAGGTGGTCTCTTTCCAAACTAAATCATCATTCTTAGAAAGATGAAGTGAATGTAATTTGGAAAGTTGCGAGATTTGAGTTGGAATTTCACCATACAAGGAACTATCAGATAAGTCAAGATGAGTAAGACTCAGAAACCCACCAAACTTAGAATGAAAACGAGAGCCGGAGAAATCAATATTAGAAAGGTTGAGTGTTTGGAGGTGAGAAAGACGGAAAATGGAATTGTTAGGATGGAATATACCTTGAAGGTCTTCACAATGGAGGTTGAGGCCAATCACATGACCAGATATCGTGTCACACATGACACCATGCCATGAGCAGCAATCAGTCTCATTTTTCCATGCTGCTGTTTTTCGAACAAATTCTTCACAAGAATAATAAGATTCAGAATTTATAGTAAAGGAGGCTTTGAATTAAAGCAAAGCTAAGCTCTCATCATGATGACATAAATTGAAAGAGGAATAGAAGGATGGAAAATGGAAGAGAAAAAGATGCAAAAACAAAAACAATAACGCCATGAATGAATAACGATTTTGTGGAAAATGTTATTAAATGGTTTAGCTGAAAGAAACAAAACCAATAGAAAAAGTGTGGATGAAATGACGAGGAATGCAATGTAAATATTTATAGCCATATTGAAAATACAATATTCAGTTTTGATGGTCTTAGCTTGGTGACCAATGGTCATTTTGATGTGTAGACTGTAGACTAATCATGAATTCAACGAAGGTATAATATATCTCAATTGAAACTCATAACTTTAATTAACTTCACGGTCTTATTTGATAACAAAATTAATTAATAATCATAAAATATTTATTTTACCTTTTGTTAAAGAAATGATATCTACACAAGCACTTTTTCTATAAGCATTTAAATAAGTTGTTTGGTTTTAGTACTTACGTCGCTTCTTTTTTCAGGCGGGAAACAGGCCGGTGTCTATGCCTTGTATGCATATGGTTCCTACAAAATTCATACAGAGCACGTTTGTTATAGTTTTTTAAAAAAAAAATCATTTATTTTAAGAATTTTGCATCCATTTGTTACAGCTTTTTAAAAAAATCAGAATTAAAAAAAAAATCTAAAAACAGCTTCAAATGAGAAGTTGTTAGCAACTTTTCAAAAAGTAGATTTTTTTTAAAGGAGAGAGAAAATAATGTTTAAAAGATTTAACTAATTTTGTAACAAAAAATTCCTTTTACACTAGTTGTATCCAAACAAACTAGATTATTTGTTTAAAAAAAATGATTTTTATTACCGTAAACAAACACAAAATAAATTCTGATTTTTCATAAAATCTACAAAATATAATCTCTAAATTATTTTATGTCAAAATCACTTTTATTTTAATCCGTAACAAACAGGTTTGTCGGCTAATAGCCCCTACAAAATCTTAAAATGCTTCAATAATGAAGCTACAGAGCAAGGTACTGATGGCAACACCTAGAGATTAGCCAAGAGCAAGGGCTTCTTGTAATCAAGGGAAGGTTCATTTTTTGTTGCAGAATTTACCAAGGGCCAACATTGTCACTAAGGTTCAATTTTTAGTATGCACAAATCAAATCCATGAAGGCATGAACCATTTTTCTTTATGAGTATGTGTGGTATTGGATAATCCCCATACCTGTTTGTTTCTATAGCTTGATTAATGCAACTACACTTACACAGGGAAATTATTATACCTAAAATAGAATCAAAACTGCATTCATGAAACCTTAGTTACATGGCAGTTATCACTATACTCGTACAAGTTAGTAGACAGTACTACATTCATGAAATCTTAGGCAGTTCGTAAAATTGAAGCAGCTACCTTTTCAGGTACAATACTACCATCTTTTCGAGTTCTGGGATCAATAATATAAATTTCAGTAAATCAAAGTTGAAGTGAAATAATATCACCAAAAAGGGATTTAAACTGTGATCTAATAAAAATTACCAATAAAAAATTCTTAAGTAAATACATGAATTGGATTAGTTGGTTTGTTAATAAGCAATAAATGTGTGGTGTGTGATCTTGTAAAATAAACAGAGATAAGGAAAGATAATTCACACACAGAAAGTTGTACTGGTTCACCGAATGTAGGCTACTCCAGTCTTACAATATTGTGAGATTTTCCAATATGAAGTTGAGTATTAACTATATCTCAACTATGTCTTTTTTAGATCACTTCTTGGATCTATACAATTTCTTTCTTTTCACCTTTTTAGGCTTCACACTAGCTTTTACAAACAGATATCACTGACACACTTAGTGATTCTTTTGAAATCTTTTGCTATTGCTTTAATATGTTTTTCCCTTTGTAAAGAACTCAAGTAAAAGAGTTGCAACTAGATTTTGATGCAGTGCACACGATGAAAGAGTCTTTGAAGTATTCTTGATGTGTTTAAAATCAAGTGAGGCAATTTATGCTCAATATATCTTCTCTTGGCAAGCCCTTGTATTTATATATATGAAAAGAGTCAATTGATGTTGTAATAAACACGCTCATGAAGGAAAAAGTGAAAGAGAAAATTTTGCCAACTCGTATAAGTGAAATACTCGTGTGTAGAAATGCTTTGCAGAATGTTCTGGTTGTTATGAGAACGTTCTCAAAATTCTGCAAGATAGCTTGTAAAAAAGTGTGACATCATGAAATTTCGAGGCAAGTTATTTGAAAACTAATACCTAAAAACGACAAAATCGAATAAATTGGGCCCAAGAAGCTGATGACATGCGCCTAGGGCATATGCCATGCGCCTAGAGCATGACAAACTTGCTAGATGCGCATAGGGCATCTTGCATGCGCCTAGGGCATGCAGTATGCACCCCAAGCATCTCAAATGCGCGTAATTTTATTTGTTTTTGTGGGTTTAGCCTGCTTTTTTAGCCCAAATCCAGTTAGAAATCTCCACTATAAATACTAGCCTTCCTCGTTCAGAACTGTGGCAGTTCAAGATGAATGCTACTTTGGAGCTTCGAAAGATAATATATTTTCTCCTTGATTTTCTAGGGTATGTTTTTATCTTAAGTAATTTGTTTTTAGTTACTATGTGTAACTAATTCTTTTTAGGTTAGAGTTCTAAGATGAACCTCTGTTTATTTTTGTTGGATATTTATTTAATATAATATGTAGTTTATTTTATTTATTCTTTTGTTCGCTGTTAAGTTTTATTAGAAAATAATTTATTTTTGTGATAGCTGCAACCCTAGATTAGGTACTTAGGTTGTGACAGGACCTAATATTGTTATCACTAACTGGATGTTTATATCTTAATTTTATATCCTTTACTGGTAACTATCTGTCTAGGAAGTAAGTGATTATTAACTAACCAAAGATACTGTAATGATTGTTGACCCTAGTCGTAGGTACTTAGTGGCTAAAAACTATTAAGACTGGGTGGTGCCTTACCGAACCTAGGAATTAACTGGTTAGTAATTAGGGAAACAAGTGCCTAGCTGAAGGAACTAAGTTGTAATCTAATAAAACCATTCTCTTGAAACCCGTAGTAAGGTAGACATGGATTAGGGCTGCCCTTTTGTAGCACTACTAAGAACGTAGAGATAGTGTGTTAAGAGTGTCCTAAGATTTCTAGATGGGCAAACCTAAGGGAACCTTGACCTTCATTGCCTTGGGAAACACTAGAAAACCAATTTAAGTTTATGTTTCAATTACCTTTGAATTAGCAAGACCCCACACATAAGGATCACCGTGCGATCAGCACGTGCAGTTAGCCATCGAAAGGATATACCAAAGTAGGTTAGTAACATCCCAACGGCCTCAGCACTTGTATAATCTACCTAAAATAAATAAACACGACCCATTCTTTTGGTTAACGAACCTAGGAATTTTCTGCAACCATAACATGTAAACTTTCTCTATTGCAAATAGATAAAAATTGCAAGTCTTTTAACTCTTATATTTTATATCGTTAACTTACAAAAATAAGTAATGAGAATTGTTTGGACGAAATGATGATCTATGTGGATACGATACTCTACTTATCACTTTATTACTTGGTCAACGATTTGGTACACTTGCCAAAACCGAAACCATGCATCAAGCAAGAGGTGTCAGAGTCAACAATTACAATTCTGGAAAGAGCAAAGCATCTCCTAGAAGGTTGGAGGAAAGCAAACCGAAAGCAGGGTCTTTTAGGTCAGGTTCACTCACCCTCAAGCACAAGACCTCAAACTCATGGTGGTCAGAATACGAACAACATGTATGGTAACACTCGATGGAGGAAACCAAGGAGAGGAAGACTCAAATGCAATGTTGATGTCTCTTTTTCTACATCCAGTAATAAAGTAGGTATATACATATGTATTCATGATTCAGAAGGAAACCATGTTCGTTCAAAGACCATGTTATTTTCACCATTGTGTCCAGTTGATATTGGAGAAGTTTTAGGACCTTATCATGCAATTGGGACTTTATCGTGCAATTCGGTGGATCAATGAACTTAAGTTTACAAATGTTGATTTTGAGGTAGATTCGAAAATATTAGTTGATTACTTTAACAAAAGCTGATGAAATAGCACTGAATTTGAATTCATTATGGATAATAATATCCAGTTTTATAATATTTTTTAACAAACTCTCATATCGAGATTATTAGGAGGCAAGCAAATGAGTTGCTCATA
Source organism: Medicago arabica (assembly GCA_946800305.1). NCBI lineage: Eukaryota > Viridiplantae > Streptophyta > Magnoliopsida > Fabales > Fabaceae > Medicago > Medicago arabica. The sequence continues at coordinate 7,785,204 of OX326970.1, read as the reverse complement.
TGACAGCCACATTATTCCCTAATTTTCATATCTTTGATTAAATTTCAACATGTGTCCTAAAAGAAAAATTAACTCAAGGTAAACCAACGTGGAAAGTGGTCTAAAATTTTCCTAAAGAAAAGTAGGTCCTTTCTTTTTTCTTCTGATCTCTCAATACACAAAGCATTCAGTACTTTTGGGCAAATGGTTGTCGATCATTGTCCACCGCGGTGGCTATGGCGGTGTTTCCTCGTTTTCATCGGAACAGTAACCGTTGCAACAACCACCGTAAGCGCTGCTTCCGACACTCACAAAAATCGTGAACATCTTGTTTCTAGAATTGCCTTTGGATCATGTTCCAACCAAAGTGCTCCTCAGGTTTCAATTTTCTTCTCTACTTTCATTCTGTTCTGTTTTGTCCTTTCTCTGTCTCAATTCTCTTTCTTTGTTTCAATCATGATGTCTCAATTCTCGTACTTTTAAGTAAATATGTATTTTTTTCGTCCTTTTATTATTTTTAATTTGATTTTTATGTAACATGCAATAAACCAACCACTGTTTCTGTTTATTACTTTGCTTGAATTTTTGAATTTATTCTCCTTTCTTTTTTAAGAATCATTGTTGGAATGAAGATCTTAAATAGGATGTAATTCATTTTACAAGAGTGAGATCAGTGGCAATTAGTGGCCATTACCCTCGGGTCGGCCCTGCGGAACAGTGGCAATTAGATTGAATTTTGTTTCTCTATAGCTATAGTGACATTACTTAAAAGTGAGATGCGTGTGAAACTGTTATTTTCCAACTAAAATTGTAACCTGAGTTATTTGGAAAATAACTGAAATTCTTAGTGTGTGATACACTACATACTTATGCCCTATGAAGCACGGATACGGACACCGGACACGACACGGACACTGACACAACTAATAATTTGAGAAAATCACATAATTCAAGGTAATTACAAGTGTCGGTGTCGGACCCGACACATGTCCGACACTGAGACACGCCTAATCCGAGGACTGTCCGGGCTTCATAGCTTATGCCACTTAAAATTGTTCATGTTGAAGCAAAATCAGACAGTAGTTTAGTTTTACATTTAAGTAGTTGTTAGTAAATTTTACTGTATGGTCTAGGACGTTCTTGTGCAGTATCTCTCTGCTATTTATAGTATTTCTTAATCAACTAAATTCAAGAAGATCAATTAGTATTTTACATTTTGAGTTTGCACGGTTACATTGGCTTCTTCTTTTGCTGCTTTACACTTACCAACTTCCTCACCAATGGAATCTCAATAATAGTTACTGTATAGCAGTGTTGTTGCAAGCTCAATATTAGTTACTATGTAGGAGTGTTGTTAAATAGCAGCTATCTCGGCGCTATAGCGCTACATCGTTGTAGAACTTGAACAAATTGCTACTGTTCCGCGGTATGCTATTTAGTACAAAATGTTCTCAAATATCAGTTATAACAATACTATAGCATGGTGATGTTGGCTTGGGACCTTGAATTGTGCTCCTCTCTAGGTCTCAGGTTGGAATCCTCCCAGTGCTAACGATTCCTGTGTTGGACCAGTCTATACGGTGCTTTGCTCTAGCTTTAATTTGGCCTCTCGTTAGTGGATAGTGTATTGGTACCCCAGAATAGTCGGTCATTGGGCCGGATACTGAGTTTAAAAAAAAAACGCTGTAGCACTTTTGCGTTGCCGAATTTGAACTAACAGCTACTTTTAATCATCTGCGATTGTTAATGCTGCTATAGCCTTTTAATTCTAAAATTCTGTGGTGTATTTAACCTTTTCATGCCAGCTTGTTAATATACGTGTATGTTGTGTCCTGTGTATCTTTTCCAGCCCATATGGGATGCAGTGGTAGGCTTCAATCCACAAGTATTTATATTGCTAGGAGATAACATTTACGGAGACAACAAACGCCCTTTTAAAATATTTGGACGGGAAAGGACTATTGGGCCATGGAAGAATGTTCCACGATTTCTTCCTGCCTCAAAGCAGGAAATGGAGGCTAAATACCAGAAGGCTAAGTCTAATCCTGGCTATGCTCGGGTCAAAGAGAGCGCTGAGGTCTTCATTCTAAGCTTTTATAGTTGTTCAAATATTTATGGATTGGTTTACTAATATAGTGACTGTCTTTATGCATCTTCTTTAGCTTAACTTTTATATCGGAATGTTAATAGGTTATTGGTACATGGGATGATCATGACTATGGATTAAACGATGCAGGAAAAGAATTTCATGGAAAAAAGACCAACCAAAAGTTGCTTCTTGACTTCTTGGATGAACCTCATGATAGCCCAAGGTGGATATGGATAATTCCCTCTGCTGCATTATATATGTATAGTATATTTTTGGTTTATTTGACATGCATTCTGTTCAAAACACTTAATGAGTATATATCAGATCGTTTTCTTAATCCTGAGGGAGTTTTACAATGTAACGGTGCATGTGTTATTAGATGAAGACAGTTCTACTTCTACATGTCTATTTGATATATGTATGCACCCATTCATAGATTTTAACAGGCAGCAAATGTAGATTTAGTACTTAATGTAGCTTCTTATTTTAGGCGGAAACAAGCTGGTGTCTATGCCTCGTATACATATGGTCCCATGGGCAAAGATGTCAAGGTATTGACCAAGTAAAAAGACTATTTTATTCATTCAGTATTCTATTCATAAAATCTTGTCGTGGTTGATTATTGTGTTGTGATAGGCTAATAGCCTCTACATCATCTCAAAATGTTGTAACTTTCACTTTGCTATCTTGTATTGTACTAATATCAGCTTTTATTGTGGATTGGGAAACCTACTTAGGTTGTACTCTTAGATACCAGATACCACAGAGATCCTATAGGAAGTGATGGAACCATTTTGGGGAATTCACAATGGTCATGGTTAGAGAAAGAGTTAAAAGGTCCACCAACAGCCATTACCATAATTGGATCTTCTATTCAGGTATGATAATTAGTTATCAATTGTTATAATCACTGAGATTAATCAGTTTGTAGATTTTATCATGTATCTAAACATAATTTATACTATGACATCTGCATCTATTTAAGCTTTATGCCTTTTGGTTACTTATGTATTTCAGGTTATATCAAATCTATCAGCAAATCTCCAACCGTTATTTGCTATGGAATCATGGGGTCGTTTTCCAAAGGAGAGAGATCGCCTTTTCAAATTAATAGCAGAGAGTAAGGTAATATTAACTTGTAGTGCATTCATTTTCTACTTTAGTTTTCTATATTGTAGCCTTTGTTGTTATAGTGAACCACATAAATATTATTTACATAATGTTTTGAATCAATATTTATTTCACATCTTGTTAGTCGTTTTTTACAGAGGGGCGGAGTACTTTTTATAAGCGGAGATGTTCACTTTGGCGAAATTACAAAATATGACTGTGCTTCGGACTATCCACTATTTGATATAACCTCAAGTGGGCTTACTCAATCAGTTGAAGAGGTTCTTCCACATTTCTTACGTCCGGTAGTGAGATTTGTCGCATGGTTAACGCCGTCTACAATGAGAGTTAAGGGGCCAAATTGCAAATACAAATCTTGTGTATATGGTAAACTTTACCTTCTCATTTTTGTGAAAGATAAGAGTACTCACATAGGTTTCCAATTCCCATGTTTTGATGTTTCAAATGTGGGATTTTGTTAGGCCTGCCAAACTTTGGAACCATTGAAATTGATTGGGACTCCCACCCGGTGAGTTTGAAATTCAATGTCCGAGACAAAAACGGAGTTGCTGTTACAGGTGTCAATATTTCGTTATCCGAATTACATCCATCAAATTCAGAGACTCGTGACAGAGTAAAAGTGGGAGATAATAAGAGGCATTGCACTCTTGAAGTTAGTCTTCCGTGGATTAAAAGACATCGCCTCGTGATCTTATTTTCTTTCACCATAGTCGGTATGTCACTTCTGAATTCTATTTACTAGACTTTATTTTTTGAGAAAGAAGTTTTCATGGTAGCTTACAAAGATATCAGTAAATCAAATAATGGTTTAAATATCAGTTAATCTAAGTTGGATTAGCTCTGTATACTCGTTGTAAAACATGGTTAATTTCTTACGTGTGAATGTATGCGTGTCTATGTGCGCACATGAAAAGTTGACTCTGCATGATGATTTAGTGATTATTTTCATAGTTGGATGTGATTCGTAATTAAATTTATCCATGCTTACTTGCTTAGATGATTGAACATGAACTCTTTCTATTGATTACCTAATGTTGGTTTTAGAGTTTGGTTTGACGAGATATTTTAGTTATTTCTTCCTTTTTATTGCTGCAGCGTTGCTTCTTGTAATATTCCTAGTGCTAGCATGTGCTTGTTTCTCAATTTGTCAACTTGGAGGATGCAAAAGAAAGCGCGAATAACATACCTAGATAAATACTCCACAATTAACAAAAAGGAGCATGTGTAATCTCTTCTCCTTTGTAGATTTTAGCTTATTAGTGATTATAATTTATAGGTCAATAAGATATAGAGTATTCTTCTACTGTTTTCACTGGTATGTACATTTAGTATGTTCGCTTTTTTATTTAAATTTTGTAGGAACTGTTTAATACTACCATAATGCAAAACCAAACACACACTTTGAAGTAGTTTTTTCAATTTGTTTGGTAGTTTTATTTAATGCTTGAGCTGTTTGATATGATTCGTGGACTATAATTGGCATATCAGCCTCTAATCTGCTACTTTACGGAATGCAGTAGCTTTTGCTGCTGGTTCATTTGATTAATTTTTCATTTTGAGTAAAAAGATTGTGTTGATTAATTAAAAGTGTTAAATTTGAATAACCAAATTAGTGTGGTCTTTGACATTAAAAAAAAAAGAACAGAAAATTTGTAAATTGTTGTTGTTGTTGAGGTTGTCTCTAGTGGAAGACATGTAATAAGTAATTTAATTAGTACTAGCTTATTGCTATAACAAGGATTGAATCATCAGTGTTATCAAAACCTATAACTGGTGAAGTGATTGTGCATCAAAATTCCAATCAGAACTTAGAAGTATGGAAAGGCCCCCTCCAATCAAAACAAATCATCACAGAAATTTTGTTTGTACTAAGATTTAATGCATATGATAAGAGAAATTAGATACCCCCTTCCTTGATGTCTTTATTTTATTTTTCCTGAATTGCTTCTGCTATTTGTAATGTTTTAAATAAGTATATACAAAATTTTCCCACTAAAAAAATGGTTTGGTACTTTGATATTTGATTTTTTTTTTGTCTATATAAATATTTTATTTTAATTTTGTAGCAGTGCAAACAAAAATAAGATCACAGTAGATATAGTCAACCTAAACTCAGTAAAAGAATTGAATAGTATAATGTTCAATTTCTTCTTTCCTTCCAGAAAGGCCACACTGTCAGCAGCATGGAATATGCTTGTGACGTATAAACCAGGGTGTCCTTTTCCACATATGGTCAATGAAAAATCGACACACCATTAATTTAAATGTGAAATAATTGTGACATGAGAGTTGAATTATGTAATATTAATTTTCATCTTTGATATGGCATCCGGTTTTTTAATTATTTGTTTATATATTTATCCGAAAAATGAGATAAAGAAATGTTTCTATGTGCGTATGCTTTCATTTTTCTACGGATAAATTAAAAAAAATAGTTGGGAAATGTACATGGTACACTAATACAATCACATGGCCAATATCTTTTAACTTTTATTAGAATAATACTCTCCCCTTGCAAAATACACTCCCGCCCTGCAGGCAGGACCATTTTATCCCTGCGCATGTTAACATGTACTGCGTGAGTTAACTAGCGCAGCGCTAGTTAACTCACGCAGCAATCTGTCTTATACAAGACATAACGCCTCATTCATCACCTAAATCTCAAAAATTCTCTAAAATCTCTCTAAAATCACCAAATCCAAAATTCTTTCAATAACATTATTTGATTCCACGTTGAGTTTAATTAGACTTTTTATTCGAATTTATTCGATACGCAACTTTATTCGAATTTATTTATTACAATTCTTTATTTGATTCCACGTTGAGTTTAATCAGACTTTTTATTCGAATTTATTCGATACGCAATTTATTACAATTCTTTATTCGATTCTGAGGTTAATTAGACTTTATATTCGAATTTATTTATTCAATATGCAAATAAATACAAAATTAGAAAAAAAAAATTGATATAAATAAATTCGATACCATTAAATAGAATATTTTTTTATTCAATACATAATCATAAACATAAAATAAATGCAAAAATAAATACAAATTAAAAACAAAATTAATAAATATATGATTTTATTAATATCATTCAAACATTACAAGAATTAATACATATATTTTACCCTCTTGGGGTAAAAAGTTATTTTCACCCTCTTCGATATGGGGTAAAAAGTTATTTTCACCCTCTTCAGTATACACCAATAGTTCTTGGGGAAAATAGTGATTCGTCCTGTTGGAGAAAAAGACATCAAGATCCCATGAGGTAAATCTAAATTTGGTTCCTTTTATACCCCCATAATAATTCTTTTTACCCACGGTAAAAAAAATTGAGAGTAAAAGGAAGCAAACCTAATTTTACCTCAAGGGATGATGCCCTTTTCCCCAACCCGGCGAACCACTACTTCCCCCAAAAACTACTGGTATATACCTAAAGGGGGGGTAAAGAGCCTAGATATTATAGAAGCAAAAAAGAAGAAGAGAAAGAGAGGGAGAGAGTGAGGAAGGAGAGAAAGTGAGATGGTGTGAGGGAATAGGGAAATATGGAGGGGTATTTGTAGGTGAGAATGATAGTATAAGTTATAACAAGTATAAATGTGGTAAAAAAAACGTGAAAATGGTGTAAAAAACGTGTAGATTGAATGTTGAACAACTGACCACCGTCCAAAAAACGTTTGTTCTTATGTTATGACCACCGGCCAACGTGCGCGAGTTAAATTGCGCACGTGCCAGTGATGCGTGAGTTAACTTGCGCAGGGCGTATAACGTGCGCAAGTTAAGTCACGCAGCGTGACTTAACATGCGCAGAGACATTTTGATAAGTTTGGCTGAGTGGGAGTGTATCTTGCTGGGTGAAGAACATGATTCCTTTTATAATTATATCTTGTGAGAGACGTCCCACTCAATTGAGTGGGTCTGTTCCTTTTCTGTTCCATATAAAGTCAAACAAGAACAATTCAATAATAATCAAATTATTATCATGAAGAATTAATTATTTAGAGCTAAGATTCGAACAAATCACCAAGTTACATGTAAAAAACATAAAAAATCGCAGTGTTGGCTATTGAAATACTATCAATTAAGTCTAGAATGTAAATTTAGTCTATAAATTTAACCACTTACTATCTATTTAGCGCTTGTTTAGTTTCCCGTTTGCAACACACAAAAACACATTTGCATGTTTTTCAATGTGTTTTTGCCGTGATTTTTAGAAGATTCATATACTAATTTTTACGTTAACGTGGTTTTTTGCCGTGATTTTCATCCAACTTCGTTTTGCAAATATCATGCCAAACATACATTTAGTCCATAACATACTCTAAGATGGACATAAATGAGTAAAATTTAACACAATCAATAACTTTTGTGAAATATTCATAAAATAAAAAATAAAAACTATTTGAGAGTCTCATGCATTAATTTGATGGCTTACTCAATTTTGTTCAGCAAAATGTTTCAAAGTAAAAGTCAATGTTGATATATATTTCAAGTTTGCACTGCAAATTTGCAACAAAGGCGTGTTTGACTCGTTCACCTTTCCATGACTACCTCATCCCATACGCTACCATCAATAATGTTAGATCCAAACCATTTAACACACAACAAAAACACAGTGAACACCAAATTCATCGATTTAAACCTCTACCTATGCAACTAAAGAATCAAAAACTTCAACCTCACCATGGCATGGCAAACCTTAATAACACTAATAATCATAACAACTTTCCCAAAAACACAATCACAACAAGAGTACGTAAACAACAAACAACTAGATTGTGAAAACACATACAACTCAACTTTAGGCAACATATGCAATAGCATACCTTCATGTCAATCCTATCTCACCTTCAAATCCACCCCACAATTCAACACCCCCTCTTCCATTTCACACCTCCTCAACTCTTCCCCATCTCTCATCTCACAATCCAACAACATCTCCACCGTCCAAACCATCCCTACAGACACGATCATAACCGTCCCCATAAACTGCACATGCTCCAACAACAACAACTATTACCAACACAATACTTCTTACACTTTACAAAACACCGGTGAAACCTACTTCACCGTTGCTAATAACACATACCAAGCTTTATCCACGTGTCAAGCTCTTATAGCTCAGAATCCTTATAATGAACGAAAACTTGTACGTGGTAACAACTTAACTGTTCCTCTTCGTTGTGCTTGTCCCACAAAAAAACAGAGTGATGAAGGTTTTAAGTATCTTCTAACATACTTGGTTTCTGAAGGTGAAACAGTTTCTTCCATTGCTAAAATTTTCAACGTTGATGCACAAAGTATTAATGAAGCTAATGAACTTTCTTCTTCTTCATCGTTTATTTTCTACTTTACACCACTTTTAATACCACTCAAAAATGAACCGCCGCAAAAAATAGACAAACCAGCTTCACCACCGGAGTCTACTCCGCCGCCGCCACCGGTGGCGGAGGACGGTGGTTCATCCTCTTCCACAAAATGGGTCATTATTGGTGTAGTGGTTGGTGTTGTTGTTTTGCTTCTGGTGGGCGTTGCTCTGTTTTTCCTCTGTTTCCGGCGACGGCGACAACAGAAGCTTCCACCGGTGGTTAAGGCTTTTTCAGATTCTGACACAAAGAAAATTTTAGAGGTTACATCAACATCTCAATCTTGGTCTCTATCTTCTGAGGGAATTCGTTATGCGGTTGATTCTTTGACTGTGTACAAGTTTGAAGATTTGCAAAATGCAACAAATTTTTTCAGTGAAGAGAATAAGATTAAAGGTTCTGTTTATAGAGCTTCTTTTAAAGGTGATGATGCTGCTGTTAAGATTCTTAAAGGTGATGTTTCTTCTGAGATTAACATTTTGAAGAGGATTAATCATGCTAATATTATAAGGTTGTCTGGTTTTTGTGTCTACAAAGGTAATACTTATCTTGTTTATGAGTTTGCTGAGAATGAATCTCTTGATGATTGGCTTCACTCTGAGAAGAACAAGGATAAGAATTATTCGAATTCGATGTGTTTGAGTTGGTTTCAAAGAGTTCAGATTGCTCATGATGTAGCTGATGCACTTAATTACCTTCATAATTATGCTAATCCACCACATGTTCATAAGAATTTGAAAAGTGGTAATATTCTTTTAGATGGAAAATTTAGAGGTAAAGTTTCTAATTTTGGGTTGGCAAGAGTTATGGAGAATGAAGGAGGGGATGAAGGGTTTCAATTAACAAGACATGTAATAGGGACTCAAGGTTACATGGCACCTGAATACATTGAGAATGGTTTGATTACTCCAAAGATGGATGTTTTTGCATTTGGTGTTGTGATTTTGGAGCTTCTTTCTGGTAGAGAAGTTGTTGGTAGTGACAAGAGTAATGGTTTAGGGGATCAGCTTCTAGCTTCAACTGTGAATCAAGTTCTTGAAGGAGACAATGTTAGGGAGAAGCTTAGAGGTTTCATGGATTCAAATTTGAGAGATGAATATCCTTTGGATCTTGCATTTTCAATGGCTGAGATTGCTAAAAGATGTGTTGCTCGTGATCTTAATTCAAGACCAAATGTTTCTGAGGTTTTCATGATTCTGTCTAAGATTCAATCTTCTACATTGGATTGGGATCCATCTGATGACCTTGAACGGTCCAGATCTGTTAGCCAAGTTTCTGATAGTAGATAGTTAATGATTTTTAATTTCATTGGATAAGTGTTTGAGAGTTTATTTAATGTTTCTATATGTAGAGTTTTATGTTGGACTCTTATGTATCACATCACTTTCATCGATGAATGTTTTGCTATTATAAATTGAAGTCAACACTTTGAACTTGTACATTATTGTATTCTTTAAAATGTTTGGAGAGACTTATTTGGATCTATCTATTGGCATACAGACTCATTAGATAGTTTGGGAGAGCTTATCAAAACATCTTATGACCTATCCATAAGTTGTTTTAAGTTTATTATAAACTCTCCATAATTGCTTATGTAAACAGCTTGCAACTTATATGAGAATAGTTTGACTTTATTTTATCTTTTGCTATAGAAATAGTTTATACATAAGGATTTATATGACAAGCATTTATGCTATATGTAGTTGTTTAAGCTGTTTATCCAATCAGTATCAAAGTGGTTTATAAATGCTAGTTTCATTTGTTAATTGCATCAAATTCAGATTATTTCCAGCAATATTGCCATATATATGTACTGTTTGTCCATATAAGTAGGGCAGTGAATCAATTGGCAGATGCGCTAGCAAAAGAAGGACCGTCTATGGAATGCAGAAGGGTAAGATGGTTATTTCCCAAAAGACAATTGTGATTGCAGATTATGGTTTAATCTACTTTAACTCCTGTGATATAGATTGAAGTATAACTGAGGTGTTTACAATCTTCATCTGGTTTTGGCATAGTAACTCGGTTATAGGCCCTTGGCATATTACCATATTGATAAAGTGTTGCATGAATGCCGGAGAGGCGTCTTTGATACTGTGTCGGCTGCCATGGATATCCTGTTACTGTTATACTCGGCTGTCAGCTTGGTGTCTTGAATTTGCTCACTATGATTTTAGGTTTGGACATATGAATATATGATTAATAAAAAAAATTAAGTGTGGTTGAATTATATATTGATTATTTGTTATATTGTTATTTTTATTTTTTTAAATATCTAATTTATATCAAAATATAGATTTAGTCATCCAAAACTCACCCCTCCAAAATGATCTAAAACTCACCTCACAAACATTTTTTTGTAAAAGATCTTGTAATTAAATTAAATGGAGGGAGCATATTTTTTACTTTTTCCCTCCGTATTTTTCTTTTGACAGTCTCTCTCTCTTCCTCCCTCCCAACGCGACCAACACTGACGAATTTTCCCCTCATGTTCTCCGCTTACAAAAATGGTAATGATTATTTTCTGGCTCTGTATTTCTTTTTTATGCTTTCTCATTTTCGATTCACCGATTTACTTTTGGCATGAATAGCTGCTTGTTCTTCTTGTGCTTTCGTTTCGCCCTTACTGTTGTAATGTCTGAATATTTTAACCTTTCATTTCATCATAATCTGGAAAATGAAGCCAAACTAAAACCATTAATCTTGAATTATAGGTTTTGGTATTATTAATCTCATCCTTTTAAATTAGTATTTTAACCTTATAATTATGATCAGTAAGTCCTAGGCTTATGAAATTCATTGCTAATTGTATAACTATGGGATTGTTAGGATTGACTTGTTTCGGTTTATCTACTCACATAAGTCCCATGGTAGGTGTTAATTGTGCCGAGTCCACTTGGGGGGTAATGCTTGGTTGTTGTTTGTTGTAGAAATAGCTTATCTATAAATGATTTTCATAATAATAAGCGCTTATGCTAAGCTGCTAATAATGACAGGGTCTAGGTCAATAAGTCTTTAACTCTTTATTTTATTTTATTTTTGGTGCTAACCCTCCGGTTCTCAGGGGAAATGAGTCCTGGTGTTTGGCCAGGAGGTAAGTAATGTCAGACCAATAATTGTTCCACCTAGGAATCAGACACAGGTTCTCATGAACAATTCTTTCTTGGTGGAGTTCATTAACCACTTCAACTCAATTGCTTGGTTAGTTCAATAAATTTATAGCTTATGTAGTTCACACATGAGTTTTACATGCACTCCTTTTTCTAATATCACATTATCTGATATAGGAATATGTTAAGCCTCATAAAACTAAAGACCTACATCAACGTATATCAAGTGAAATAGGCATATCTAGATATAACTATGGTCTATGATACACTTTTCACTATGTTTATTATATTTGTTCTAAAATAAGCATATCAAGGCTCATAATTCATATATCTACTTCAAGAGATACCAAGTGAAGTTTAAAAGAAGATGTATTTTTATACATGTCTCCACTATGTTATGTTTACTATACTTGTTTTCTCTATGTTCTTATCGTATATTCTTCCTCGCTTTTATTTTACTCTGGTAAATATGTTGAAGAAAAATTGCCGAGCCAGGACTTGCATGATCAATCAGGACAAGATCAATTATATTTCACTTCAAAACAGAATGGAAAGTTTCAAATCAGGTATGGGGGGTTCTTGTGTTGCTGTGTCTTCTTGGTTTATTACCCTGAATTCGTTTGGTTTTGCCTGTTTACGATCCAATTATGTTTTGTTGCACTGCATGCTTTGTTATTGACCCATAACTGATGCTTTAGGGGTATATAAATATTTTTTTTGTTTTCTTTTGTTTCTAATTGATTGAAAATAGGCTCAATCCACTCCATTTACAGAATACATTCAATTATGATTTTAGCAGAAAATGGGAATTGATAAAGTTTTAATAAATGATTTAACATGGTGCTTGCCAAACACAATATTAAATATTTCGTTTAATGATCTACCCAACCTTTTATGTATTTCATTTGAGGTTGTTAGATATAGTGAGGAGAGTTTAGAGTACACATTGTTTTCTGTTTCATGTTGAGAAAAGAACAGCATTTAGTTTAATGGTGGATAACTATTAACTGGTGGCTTTCTCAGTGGGTCTAATCAGCTTCTTCTGTATTAAACTGTGAGTCAAGTTCTTCAAGGGGAAAATGTTAGGGAGAATCTTAGAGGTTTCATGGATAACCTAATTTGATGGATAAATACCCTTTGGATCTTTACTTATTCTATGGCTGAGATTGCCAAAAGATGTGTTGATCATGACCTCAATTGAAGGACAAATGTTTCTGGGGGTTTTCATGATTATGTCCAAGATTCAATCTTCAACATTGTATTGAGATCCATCTGACGAGCTTGAACGGTCCATATCTGTTAGCCAAGTTTCTGATAGCAGATAGTTAATGATTTTTAATGTCATGCCTCATTTGAATAAGGAGTTTTGAGAGTTTATTTAATCTTTTTGTATGAAGAGTTTTATGTTGCCATATTTTGTATCACATACCATGCATTGATGATTGTTTTGCTATTATAAATAGAAGTGCACATTCTTTCTTTCTTAGAAACGGAAAATGTTAGTAACTTAGTATAGTTAGTTTGAGGATGGAGATCGATCCTTGATCTCCTTATTACTCCACTCCTTAACTCCCCACCCCATCACCAAGCCAACATTATGTTCCTTAAAAATCCACACTGTGAGCTTGTAAATTACTGTATTCCTTAAAATGGATACTTCAATTTGTTATTTTTTATAACGTAGTAAAGTCAGATTTCCAGTAATATGTTATGGTGAATTGAAAAATGGTTTGGGTTTAGCGAGAGAGTTTGGGTAGCACCTATAGTAGAAAAGATGGTAGAAACTAGACTTAGGTCGTTTGGGCATGTAGAGAGAAGAAATGTGGATTCTGTAGTTAGGAGAGTAGATCAGATGGAGGGGAGACCTAGAAACTATTAGGAAGGATCTAGAGATAAATGAGTTGGAGAAAGACATGTTTTTTGATAGAACACTATGGCATCGTTTGATTCATGTCGCCGACCCTAGCTTAGTGGGATAAGGCCAGGTTGTTGTTGTTGAATTGAAAAATGGTTTGGATAGGCCAAGGTCGGGTGTAATGGCTTCAACTTCCAAGTGCAACATCTCTGTTGGCTTTCAGCATGCCTTTTATGTTTTCTTTCACACATCATTAAATAGTATATTATTATAAAGTAAATTACAGAGAAGTAATCTTTGTTAAGAATTGATGTACTCATCATTAATCATTAATACAAAGTAAAATACAATGACTTGAGAGTGATGCACACAATATTCATGTATATATGTAGAAACAAAGTATATATATATATAGTACTCCTTCCGTCTCAAAATACATGTCCAAGTCAATCACTTCACACATGCCAATGCACAATTTTGACTGTTAATATCTTTAATTATCTAAAGTAAAAAATTATAAAAATTTAATATATTGAAAATATTTGTCGAGACAAATCAAACAACATCTTATATGTTAATATTTGTATTTATACATTAGTTAAAAAATATGGTCAAAGTAAGTCAAGTGAATAGTGCACATTACAAAAATTGGACATGTATTTTGAAACGGAGGGAGTATTATTATATAAATTTAAGCTGGGTTTATTTAATTTAATGCAGCCCCACCTAGCTATGATACATAATCAAATATATGTGTAGCTATTGCAGAGGATCCAATTTACTCTGTGAGCCATGCTAGAAAAAGAAAGGGGAAGTAGGAAATGTATCGCAAGGATTTTCTAGTTGATGATGAGGGGAGGAAAAGGATGATGTACAACAAAAACACAAGCACAACAAACATCGGAGTTACAACCATAAAGAGATTGGCCAGCCAAGTAAGTTCACTGATAACAGTGTAGATACCAGCCATGAATGCCAAAGACAGTGAGATGAGAGCAATTCCAAGAATTGGCATTACGATTTTGAGAGAGAAAGCTGCCAATTCGTTTAATCCCAGGGTTGCCCAAAAGAGTATTATAGTAGCACTAATGGAGCTGAACAATGATATTGTGATGAATATAATGAAAGCTTGGAACATTGCATGACATAGGTTGTTTGCTTTTCCTTCCGCTTCACCTGGAACAGCAAAACATGCTGCTACTGAAGCAGTGATTATAAGGGTTGAAACCAATGTGAGTGTCTGCACCATGTTTTTGAACTGTTTTTTGGAGCCTGTCAAAAAAAAGTATTGTGCAGTGTTGTCAGAGACTTTTTTGTTATTCTCATTCAACCTCGAGTCACTTTGTCCTTTATGCTGTTCGGTATCAGAGAATTTATTTTTACTCTGCCCCAATGGTTGCGAGTTTGAGTCACTTTGTCTCGATGTATCATCGACTGATCTTCTAAAACTCAGGTTTGCACCAGCAGAATTCAGTGCAACAAGTGTAAGTTGCTGCAAACATTACATTTATATGTAAGTTGCTGCAAACATTGCAAACTCTATCATAAAACATCCTAACATTCAAAATGAATTCTACTTACCTTTCTTGCGGACGGATTACGAAGTTGAGATGCAGTGACAACTTCAAGAGCTGTTTGGTTGTTTTTGTTAACCACATGAAGATCCACTCTTTCATCCCATGTTAAATAAAAAACAGTCTTGGAATGGCAGGATTTTGCAGCCAGAAGCAAAGGAGTATTTCCTTTGTAATCCTTTTGATTTATCATCTTACCAAGTTCAAGAATTCGACGACTTAGTAGTAGTATGTAGCGTACAACCTCATGCTTTCCACTTTTTGCTGCAACATGAAGAATATTACGCTGATGAGAAAGGTCACGCATCTCTGAGGGATCTGGACAATATTCTAACAACCTCTCTACTACTTTCAAGTGGCCTCCATGAGATGCTAGATGAATTGGGAAATAGCCATATTT
Source organism: Medicago arabica (assembly GCA_946800305.1). NCBI lineage: Eukaryota > Viridiplantae > Streptophyta > Magnoliopsida > Fabales > Fabaceae > Medicago > Medicago arabica. The sequence goes on along the minus strand of OX326970.1, from coordinate 7,769,697 downwards.
GTCCATTTGATGGATGCAACATTTACACCTTCCAATTAATCGAACAACACCTTCAAGGTAACCTATAGATGATGCGTAATGAAGAGGAAGCCTTTCATGTGTGTCCTCTAAATGTATCCATGATGGCTTCTTTTCTAGTATGATGCTTAGCACTTCTGATCACATATAATTATCAGTTAGATCCCAATGGATTAAATAATTGAGAAATTCTATGGTCCGTCCAAAAAACAATTAAACTGGTCGATTTTCCCCCCTCAAAACAATAGGGAAAAAAAAGTAAAATTACTTAGAAATAATTGAATATCCAACAAAATTTCAAGATAATGGAGAATTCACCTCGATTCCGCGTCAGGATTGCTGCTACAACGGGTGATAATCCCTTTGGCTTGGCTTCATTGTTGTTGGGGTAATTCTCCATGATTAGTTTGACTGCATCCTTGTCGCCATTCTCAACCGCAAGGTAAAGTACCGATTTCTTTGCATAATTAATAATATCTAACGCAAATTCATAACAACGCTTTGACAATGAATTCCCATCCATGTCTTTGGCTGTGTAAAGTTCACAAACTTTGAAAATCTTGTCCCCGCCAATTCTCTTAATGTCACGACATAACATTGCCTCGTGAAACACAGTGTTGCCTTGACCATTCTCCGTCTTCACAAGATTTACCAAGTGCCACATAATTGACTCTTCATTAAAGAATTCTGGGTCATCGTGACTGTATTCTAACCATGCCCTTTTTATATCATACCGTTGAATATTACTATAAGCTGCCAATATCATTTCAACGATATAGATGTGTCCGCTTCTTGCAGCAATATGTAAGGCAGTATCATTGTTTGAATTGTAGTCAAACAAAAGTGTTGGAGCATGTTCAATTACAAGACTCACAATCTTATCATTGCCATACCAAGCTGCTATATGTAGCATGGTGTTTTGCAAATGTGACCTTATTTTTGTTAAAGGAGAGGAGTACACACCATTCCCTGCACAAACTTTGTATAGTTCATCAAGCAATTCAATGTCATCCGCAGTATCACCGAAATCACGAATTATTGTAACCTCTCTAGATGGTTCAATTTCAATATCACTATCATCACTGCCTTCGTTATCATCACTGCCTTCGTCTTGCAAGCCAAAAAAATAGCTTTTCTTTTTAGGACCACTCTCTGCAGTTGCAACTTAAGCCAACCGGTAAGCTAGTTTATAGCAGATAACATAAATACGATGACTTATATAAATTAGCTGATAAGCTAGTTAATTAAATTTGTAGTGTTTCACAAGATTCACTTATAAATATAAAATGACATAAAAAATATGCATTTAATTAATATTTATTTGTTTTTTCAATTAAAATTGCAGAGATAAAATTGTGATAAAAAGTGATAAGTTATGAACCGCCTCATTTGATTTATCACAAACTATTGTAAACTTATGAGAAAGTGGCTATTACCCAACGGATCTTATTAATAAAACGAACTTATATATAAAACCTATGCTTTAAACTCAAAAACATGTCTTACTTGTGGAAAAAAAATACTATTAATTATATTCAATTAATTCCTAGATATCAACCGTCAATTGTATTTTGTCAAAAAACAGTCAATTGTATTAACTCACCGATGTCATTTGAATATCTTAATGACGATGCTTGCTTGTAGTTGTACATCTTCACTCTTGTTCCAATCTTGTACGTGGTTTGTCAGTTTATCTGAAAAAAATAAATCTTGAAACCCTTTAAAAAAAATCTTGATGCAAGTAAAAATATTATTTGATTGTAATTAAATTAACCGAAAGATTATAAAAAATCATGACACAACAAAGTTTTATTCATCTGAGCTCTTCCCTCTTCTTGTATATAAAAAAGGGAGCTTCTACGGTACACCCGTAAATTTAGGTGTACCGGTACTCTTGTTTAAATTTTTTATAAATTAACTATCATTTTTTATGAAGAAAATAGGTGTTTGTTGACATTTATATTTTAGAAAATATCATTTTATAAGAAAAAAAACATCATTTCATTTTTATAAAAATCATACTAATTTTTTTACATTTTATTGTAAAAAATAATTAAAACTCTCTATTATGAGTAATAAAAATTTAGAAAAATTAAATTTTATTGCGTTGACGTTTTTCGTAAATAAGATTTAACTATTATAATTATAGGTGATAGAAAATAATTTTTTTCTACAAAAAATAACTTATTTAACTATTAATTTAAGAATTTGGTGTACCAATACACTCAAATTATTGAGTGTAGCATAGAATTTGCCATAAAAAAATAAAAAATTTGAAAGGAAAAAAAGGTTTTATTTATCTGAGTGTCAATAGGACAGTTCCGATTGAACCGGTTCAATTAGGCAGCCTATTTTGATTTATATGCAAGGTGTTGTGTTTTAATTGGATTGCAACCCTCTTGTGCAAGCCGTTTTATTATCTTCTACTCTTGGTAATGAATTCGAGAATACAGGCTTTGTTCAGTAACTAATAATAGAGTTTTGTTAAGGAGTGCACTAACACTTTGTGTGGGAGTTTAGGGGAAGAGAACGAAAGACTAAGAAAAAAAGGAATGAATAAGTAGAAGAAACGGAAGAAAATAGGGTGCATTCATTAATTATTTATGTAAAAGTGATTGTGATATGAAAAGTACAATAATAAATAGAGTATGATAAGAGATATAAAAAGTGAGTAAAGTATAAAATAATCATCATCATTCTAATTAATATAGTCAAATAGATCGGTAGGGCAAACCAAAATTGTCTGAAGTTTGCTCAACAAATCTGCATTCCCTTGATATTGTACTGGTAATAATTATAGTATATATCACGGAGTATTGGGTGCCAAAGATACTGAAACATGCATCTATTTATAATATTATAATTGATTCTCTAATTCTTTACGTGTGCAATGTTAATTATAATATTTCGTAAAAAGATGAAAGGTAGAGAGCTAAGCTACACACTCTCTCACGTCTTTTGTTCTATTTAAGCTTGTTGCTACAATATAAGAACAATTCTTTCCTCTCTTCACAATTAAAGTTACATATCCCTCCCTCCTTTCTTGATTTTGAAGATTAACAACATGTGAAACTCATGACCATCCTTGGAAGTGTGCAACCAGCTCTATGGAGCATGCTTAAACATTACATTGGAGTCTAAATATTTTTATTATATGTGTATTATGTCCAATAACTATCGATCAATTATTTGTTGAGAATTGCCCTTTAAATACTTAGAAATTGTTCACAGACACCTCAAAATACCCACATTACCTCCCGTTACAATTAATTACCATTTGTATCATTTCCTTTCTTATATTCTAATTGCTAATTAATTCTTCTTTCTTTACTAGTTTATTAATTTGGAATTTTACTTGTTAATTATTAATTATCTCTTAATTTATTTACCGATACAACTTTAACATTGTGGTTCAACTTGCTACAGAATTCACCAATAACAACGAAGAATTTTTATGTTATTGAATAGAATATGAATACTTTTTGCGTTAGTTACAATGATGATGTATTTTTTTTAGGGAAAGATGATGTATTTTTATGTTTATGGATGTTATTTACGATTTAAATAGAAGATTGCTTTTTTTAAAAAAATTGTTTTTATTTTTTTAGGGGGTTGTTCTTACTATGGAAGTTGGGCATCTACTTTCATTATGACGGCTCTGGTGAAACTCTTCCTTCGTTTGCAATAAATGTTAAAGTTTTTTTTTTTTATAGAAAATATGATCATTCATTAACCGTTATTTACACTTGAATAGAAGGTAAGCGGACAACAAGCTGCGCCGCTAGACCTTTTTGGATGGCAAAACCAATCCTCGTAAACACAACATTCATGGACCTAGGAGACATGACATTGCTATGCATGACCTTTTGAACTTTATGTAGAAGGCCAACAACATCTGGTGCTAGGAAACTGAAAGTGTCAAAAGCAAATGATATAAAATTAAATAAATAACCACCGTAATCAAATATAAGCAAAAAGAGTCATGCTATTTATAGCGAAGAATTTTATCCTAAAAGTTTTTCAAGCTGAATTTCATCGATAGATCTGCAAGTAATACAATAAATAAATGGATAGATAACAAAGTGAATTGGTGATGTGGTTACTTTACACTATAGTGATATATGTCGTGAACAACTTTCTCAGGAAAAAAGTATTTTGGGGCGTAAGTTTACATGGCATAATTCAAATGGTATTGCAATGAGTAGGATTGATAGAGCTTTTATTTCGGAGGAGTGGAGGGAGTTTTGGGGTAATGTCTCGTGATGGACATTGCCTAGAGATGTTTCCGATCATTGTCCGTTGGTGTTAAAGGGGGATACAACCGATTGGGGTCCTAAACCTTTCCGCTTTAAAAATCATTGGTTGGAAAATCGGAAGTTTAAGGAGGTGGTGGAGGATGCATGGAGGACGCATAGTAGTAGAGGGTGGATGGGGTTGGTTTTAAAGTTGAAGTTGAAAGGGTTAAAAGGCGATATTCGTGAGTGGATTAGGGTGGAATATGGAAATGTGGAGAGGAGAATATCCTTATTGAGGGAAGAGATAGAGGAGCTTGATGGGAGGTGTAAAGGCGGGATTTTATCGAATCAAGAGGTAGAGGTTAGGAAGCGTAAATTTGAGGATCTTTGGAGGCTTTGGAAAAGTAAAGAATTGTTACTTATTCAAAAATCTAGGTATAAATGGCTTAAAGAAGGGGATGTGAATTCAAAGTTTTTCCATTGTTGCGTGAAGAATAGAGTGCATAATAATGGGATTAAAGCGCTTAAGATGGATAATGAATGGGTATTGGGTGTGAATGAGATAAGAAGGGTGGTGGTGGACTACATTAAGAAACAAGTAGTGAGCTCCGATTGGGAGCGAACGAAGTTGGATGGGGTTAATTTTGCTTTTATTTTCGAGGTGCATAATGTGTTCCTTGTGTCTCCTTTTTCTTTGGAGGGGATAAATTTGGTGGTCAAAGCGAGCGATGGTAATAAGAGCCCCGGCTCTGATGGTCTTAATTTTGCTTTTTTTCAAGCAATTTTGGTATCTCATCAAACATGAGGTAAGGATCTTTTTTGATCAATTCATGGTAATGAAGTGTTCCCTAGGAGCCTTTTATCTTATTTTGTCACTCTCATCCCTAAGGTGAAGAGTCCCTCTTCTCTTAAAGAGTTTAGACCAATTTCTTTGTTGGGTTGTTTGTATAAGATTCTTTCTAAGGTGTTGGCCGGAAGGTTGGCAAAGGTTATGAACTCGGTTATTTCTAAATCCCAATCGACGTTTTTGAAAGGAAGACATTTGGTGGATGGTGTGATGATTTTCAATGAGGTGGTTGAGGTGGCTAGGTTACGGAACCCTGAATGTTTAATTCTTAAGGTGGACTTTGAAAAAGCATATGTTTCGGTGGATTGGAGTTTTTTTTGGAGTATATGCTTCGGAGGGTTGGCTTTGTGTGAAAGTGGATTGCTTGGATGAAGGCGTGTGTCTTTGGAGGTAGTATGTCAATTCTTGTGAATGGAAGTCCTAACGAAGAGATTGATATTAAAAGGGGTATAAAGCATGGAGATCTATTAGCCCTTTCCTTTTTCTTTTGGTGGCGGAGGGCTTTAGTAGTCTTATGGAGAATGCGGTAAACTACAACCTCTTTAAGGGGTTTAAAGTTAAAAGGGAGGGAAAGGTAATTTCTCATTTACAATATGTGGATGATACCTTATGTATTGGTGAAGCTTCGATAGAGAATTTATGGACTATAAAGGCATTGTTAAGAGGGTTTGGGATGGTTTCGGGGTTGAAAGTGAATTTCCATAAAAGTTGTCTTATGGGTGTGAATGTGTCGGCGGAATTTTTGGAGATGACCTCTACTTTTCTTAATTGTAAGGTGGGCTCGATTCTCTTCATGTATTTGGGTTTACCGGTTGGAGAAAATTCGAAGAGGTTGTCAACTTGGGAGCCGATTTTGGAGAGGATTAGTGCCAAACTTAGCTCTGGGGGGGGGGATAAGTATATTAGTTTAGGAGGACATATTGTTCTCTTAAATGCGGTGCTTCATTCGATACCTAATTTTTTTCTTTCTTTTTTGAAGATGCGGTTAAGGTTATTAAAAAGGTGGAAGGTATTCAAAGAAGGTTCCTTTGGGGAGGTGTTGGTGGGGGGGGGGGGGGGGGGGGGAAGAAAATTTGTTGGGTGAAGTGGAAGAAGGTCTGTCTACCAAGATGTGAAGGGGGGCTTGGGGTTCGTGACATCAAGTTGGTGAATATTAGTCTTTTAGCTAAGTGGAAATGGCGTCTTCTTGATGATGAGTCGACCTTGTGGAATGAGGTCCTTGATGACAAATATGGGTCGTTGGTGAGTTTAAGAAGTAGATCGGTGGGGGAGGTGTGGCCTTCCTTCTCTTCGAGGTGGTGGAAATACTTAATGGGTTTGGAGGCGCTATGCGAGGTTGGATGGTTTAATAGGGAGTTGGAGAGGATGGTGGGAGATGGTAGGAAGACTTTCTTTTGGAAGGATGTGTGGGTGACTAATAGGCCGTTAGGGGAGGTTTTCCCGCTTATTTTCTCCTTAGCTACTTTTCCAAGATGATTTGATGGGGGATTTGTGCCATAGGGAGGAGGATGGGGTGGTGTGAAGGTTTGTTTGGAGGAGAGAGTTGTTTGAGTGGGAAAAAATGTTTGTTAAGGAGCTTTTGGATTGGTTGGACGGGGTGGTGATAAGGGCTAGACTGGATTCATGGGGTTGGAAACCTGATAAAGAGGGTGTGTTTTTGGTGAAGTCTTATTATTCATTTCTTCTTAAGCTTTGTCATGTAGAGGTCCCATTGATCGAGGCGGAAAAGGTGATTTTTTGGGAATTTGGAGGAGTAAGGCACCAGCTAAGGTTTTTGTTTTTTCATGGACATTGTTGCTTGATAGGATTCCAACTAAGATTAACCTTGCTAAGAGAGGTCTTATGGGGGTGGATGGTGCGAAAAGGTGTGTGTTTTGTGAGGATGGGGAATAATCGACGAACCATCTCTTTATCCATTGTGAGTGGGTCTCGAAAGTTTGAAGGGAGGTGATGAAGTGGTTGAACTATAACTTTATCACGCTCCCTAATTTATTTATTCACGCTTTTTGTTGGTCTAGAGAGGTGGGATCAAAGATAATAAGGAAATGGGCGTGGTTGGTTTGGCATGCGGTGGTTTGGAAGGCTAGAAATGATTCGATTTTCAACGACAAGGTTTATGAGGTTGGCGAGTTGGTAGACCAAATTAAAGTGTTATCGTGGCAATGGTGTTTGGCTAATTTGAAAATAGAGACTTGTTTGTTTTACTAATGGCGTTGAAATCCACGTTTTTGCCTTCGCGGTTGATTCGGGTAGTAAACTTTTCAGGTGGTTTTGTTTGTTGTCTGCTGGAGGGGGAATGTTTGGTGGTGTACGTCTCTGGTGCATGCATGTTGTTGGGTGGTCTTCTTTTATTCATAGTTGTGGCAGACTGTTGGGTGTGAGTTGAGGCCATTCAGATTTTTGTTGTTTATGTGGTGTCTGGTTTTCTATTTGGCTATGGGATTTGCGGTTCTGGAATCTGTTGTTGGTGTGTTGTGTTTGGTGTTGGTTATAGGGAGGCCGGCCTGTTTGCGGTTCTGGCAGCTGTTGTTGGCGTGTTGTGTTTGGTGTTGGTTATAGGGAGGCCGACCTGTTTTGTGGGTGGTTTTTCTTAGCAGAGATTTGCCTTGTTTTGTTCTGTTTGTTCTTGTTCCTTGTTTGTAGGAATCAAGTCTTTTAGGGGTTTTTTTATCGAGTGTTTCTTGGGAGAGTGGTTATTGTTATAAGATTTTCTCTTTGTACTATTTTTCCTCCTTGTGGGTTCAGACTCCTTGTGCTAACCTCGCCTAATATAATTTGTTGTTTAAAAAAAAAAAAAAACTTTCTCAGCTCAAACAACATTAATCAAACAAAAAATACACCTCACTAGATACATGTACATTTTTTACTTATATTTTTTTTGAAAGGTTTTTGCTTATATATTTATTTTTTTGAAGACTCGCATATTTTGATTATTTTCCATTTATATACCAATATAGTCTTTTTATATGGGAAACCGATTTGCAGATGTCAAGTGGCTTTCTATTTTTTATTTAGGTTAGAAGTTGATTTTTTAATTACCCGACTTTTCACTATTTTTTATTGGCTTAATAGCAGTTTTGACCCCCTAAGTATCAGGAAGTTGCGATTTTGGCTCCCTAACAAAATAAAATAAAATTCACCTCCTAAATACTGTTCCTTTTGAAGTTTTTGCTCCGGGACCAATTTTGACCAAGTCAATGCTGATGTAGACGCCCTAATTAAAAAAATTTCACCACCTAATTATTAAAAAATTAAAAAAAAAATATTTTTTAATTAAAAACTAAAAATTACACACATGACGTCCACGTCAGCATTGACTTGGTCAAAATTGGCTTGGAGGGTCAAAACTGCAAAAGAGGCAGTATTTAGGGGGCTGGATTATATTTTATTTTATTATGGGATCAAAATCGCAACTTTATGATACTTAGGATGGCCAAAACTGCTATTCAACTTTTTTTCTTTTAAAATCATTTGCGCACGACTGATATGAAAACAAAACAGTTTAACTTTATTTTATAAATAGTTTATACATAAACATTTATATGAGAAACATTTATGCTATAAGTCTGTCACGACCCACCTTTGAGCCATGACCGACGTACAGGCTAACACTAACTCACGATAAATTTAACCTGTCAAGCCTAATAAACTATAACACTTACACCTTTATAAAATAAAGAACTACTGAAATTTGGTGGTGTTCCGTCTATTTTCATAACTTTCCAAAATAATAAATTAATTATCAACCACATGTGTATAACTATCATCATTTGTAAAACTCAAGAAAAATAATATTTCTATTCTATAGTTGAATCATACTAAAATTACAAAATAATAGTCATTATTCAAGATAAAGTCCACCTACCACAAAGAATAAACTCTTAGATCGATATGTAAATCCGTGGAGACTTCTACTCTGCAACCTGTTAATGCTAAAAAGTATATAAAAGAAAGGTGAGAGAATGCTAAAAAGTATATAAACGAAAGAGAGAATCGAAATTAACACAATAAATATGGAGAAGTATGATTTTCATGCGTTTTTATCCAAAATGACCTCTTTTTTTTTTTTTTAAGAAGTTAAATTAGCCCACCTAAATTAACACAAGAGAGAATCGAACCTGAGACCTTAAGGAGGAGCACACTCCCAGGTTCCAAGCCAATACCACTAAACCAACCCAAATGGGTTTATCCAAAATGACCTTGAACTACAAATCTCATCATCTAAAACACCATTCATACTTATAAAACATTTAGAACATCAAGGTTAACTTTTCTTTTCACATTCTTAACATGAATCAGTTGTTAGTCACACATGAATTTTTACATACTCGTCTACATGTGAAAACAATAATAAGTTCATAATCTCTTGTATCATATTATATTTCTATGTGCACATATACCACATTATCTCTTTGTTGTGGTGAACAGAGATTTACCATATTATCTCTTCGTTGTGGCAAACGGAGATATACGACATTATCTCTTCGTTGTGGCGAACAGAAATATACCACATTGTCTTTTCGTTGTGGCGAACAGAAATATATCACATTTTCTCTTCGTTGTGGCGAACGGAAATATACCACATTGTCTCTTCGTTGCGGTGAACAGAGATATACCACATTATCTCTTCGTTGTGGTGAACGGAAATATACCACATTGTCTCTTCGTATTGGCGAACGGTTCTTTTTGCATTTGTTACTATGAGCCATACCTTATAGGCTACATTATCTCTTTGTTGTAGCAAACGGATATTAATTTTAAAATACTATGATTTAATTCATAGGCTGCATTAACTTTGATCACTTCACTTGCTATTCAATCTCTCATCATCTAGTTACATTTTCGTATTGATTTTTAGCATGTATACTAGTATTAGAAGCTTATTACTTCTTGAATAAACAAGCATAAAAAATAGCATTCTAGACTACCGTACTAATACCATTAGGGTAACTAGATTTTGGGGAATCAATTCATCCTAAAATCATACGAGACTACAAGTTTGCATCAAATTCAGATATCTACCAATATATTATTGCCATATATGTGTATTGTTTGTCCATATAAATAGAGTAGCAAATCAATAGCCGGATGCCCTGACAAAAAAAACAAAAAAAAAAAAAAGGATCATCTACGAAAGGCAGAAGAATAAACTGGTTATTTTCCCAAAAAAAGACAATTGTGATTGCAGTCTGTGTTACATGCACTCCTTATTCACACATGAGTTTTAGTTTTACATGCACACCTTTTTCTAATATCACATTATCTGATATAGTAATATGTTATGCCTTATAAAACCAAAGTCCTGCATCAACATATATCAAGTGAAATAAGGATATATAGATATAACTATGATACATTTTCCACTATGTTTATTATACTTGTTCTAAAATAGGCATATCTAGGTTCATAAATCATAGCCCTCCTTCAAGAAATATCAAGTGAAGTTTAGGAAAATAAGATATATTTTTACACATGTTTCCACTATGTTATGTGTACTAGTTTTCACTTTGCCCCTGTCATATTTTCATCCTCACTTTTCTTTTACTTTTGTGCTGGTAAATATGTAAAGGAAAAATTGTGGAGTCCAGATTTGCATGATTAATAAAGACAAAGGCAATTCTATATCACTTCAAACCTGAATGGAAAGTTTCAAATGAGGTATTGGGGTTCTATATTCTTGTTTTTCTCTGTTTAACTTAATGTAGTATAATTATATATAACATTAGGTAGTATTTATTTAACTTAATGTAGAAATAAAATACCCTCCTAGTTAAAATACACAATCAAATATATATGAAGCCATTACAGAGGATCCAATTTACTCTGTGAGCCATGCTAGGAAAAGAAAGGGGTAATAGGAAATGTATCGCATGGATTTTCTCGTTGACGATGAGGGGAGAAAAAGGACGATGTACAACAAAAACACAATCACAACCAACATTGGAGTTACAACCATAAAGAGATTGGCCAACCAAGTAAGTTCACTGATAACAGTGTAGAGACCAGACATGAAAGCCAAAGATAGAGAAACGAGAGCGGTTCCAAGTAGTGGCATCACGATTTTCAGAGAGAAAGTCACCAATTCAGTTAATCCAAGTTTTGCCAAAAAGAGTATGATAGTAGCACTAATGGAACTGAACAATGATACTGTGATGAAGATAATGAAAGCTTGAAACATTGCATGACATAGGTTGTTTGCTTTTCCATCGGCTTCACCTGGAACAGCGAAACATGCTGATACTGAAGCAGTGATTATAAGGGTTGAAACCAATGTCAGTGTCTCTACCCTGTCTCTATATTGTTTGCTGGAGCCTGACAAAAAAAAATACCGTTGAATGTTGTTGGAGACATTTTCGTTATTTTCATTTGACTTCGAATCACTTTCTCCTTTATTCTTATTCGACTTTGAGTCATTTTGTCCTTCATGTTGTTTGGTGTCAGGGAATTTATCATTACTTTGTTTTGATTTATCATGAACTAATCTTTTAAAACTTCGTTTTGCACCAGCAGAATTCAGTGCAATGCGTGTAAGTTGCTGCAAACATTACATCTATGCGTCATATATAAAAGGAAAAAAGATAATGGCCTAAAATAAAGATTGTAAATGTGTACTATATATACTTTGAAACACTAAAAGTCCAAATCTGTCAAAATCAATTATACTTACCTCTCTCGTGGATGTATCACGAAGTTGAGAAATTGCATTGACAACTTCAAGAGCTGTTTGATTGTCTTGGTTAACCAGATGAAGATCCACCCTTTCATCCCATGTTAAGTAAAAAACAGCTTTTGGATGACATGATTTTGCAGCCAGATGCAAAGGAGTATCTCCTTTGTTATCCTTTTGATTTATCATCTTATCAAGTTCAGGAATTCGATAACTTTGCTGCAGTATGTGTAGCACTACCTCATGCTTTCCATTTCTTGCTGCAACATGAAGAATATTACGCTTAAATGAAGTATCAAGCATCTCTGTGGGATCTGGACAGTATTCTAACAACTTGTCTATTACTTTCAAGTGGCCTCCATGAGATGCTAAATGAATTGAGAAATAACCATATTTGTCCCTTTTATTGGTACAACATTTACATAGGTCAATTAAATAAACAACGCCTTCAATGTAACCTATAGATGTTGCATAATGAAGTGGAAGCCTTCCATGTGTGTCTGTTGAATGTATCCAAGTTGGCTTGTTTTCTAGTATGTCCCTTAGCATTTCTAATCACAAATGTATAATTGCGAGTTAGATCCAATATAAAAATGTAATGTGCTTGTTGTAGGAAAAGATGTTTTCTGGTAATTTGGAGTTGAACATGAAGGCAAGTGAAATAACCAAGAATTTTTCTAACATATATAAAGATAAAGCATATACTACCCTTGAAGAATTGTGGATAATTTACCCAACTACTAGAATTTAGTCACATCGCATGTAAATTTGTAAGTTGGTACCTAAAAACTAATTTTTATTCACTTGTAAATTTGTAAATTAGCTTATGTGACTAATTTTCATTGGTTTTTGGGTATATTACACACAATTCTTCAAGGGAATTGTCTAAAATAACCATGTATAAATTAAATAATTGAAAAATTCTATGGTCCGAACAAAAAAAATCGAACTAGTAACTTTTTACCGCAACAATAGAGAAAAAAGGGATAATTACCTTGATTCTGCTTCATGATTGCTGCTACAATGGGCGATAATCCATCTGGCTTAGCAATAAAGTTGGGGCAATTTTCCATGATTACTTTCACTGCTTCCTTGTCCTCGCTATCAACAGCAAGGTAAAGTACTGATTGCTTTGCATCGTTAACAATAACTAACGCAATTTCATAGCAATACTTTGACAATGACTCCCCCAACCGGCCCTTGATTTTGAAGAATTCATGTTCGTAAACTTTGAAAATCTTATCCCCGCCAATTCTCTTCTTGTCACGACATAACATTGCCTCATGAAACATAGTGTTTCCTTCAACATTTTTCAGTGCCACAAATTTTAATAAGTCTTCCCCATTTGATTTTTCTCCGTAGTCTTCTAACTTTTCCGATCTTTTAGTATATTCTAACCATGCAGTTTTTATATCATGCCTTTCAAAATTAGCATAAGCTGCCAATAGCTTTTCAACTATTGAGATGTGCCCACCTCTTGCAGAAATATGTAACGCACTCTCATTGTTTTCATTAAACTCGAACAAAAGTTTTGGAGCTCGTTCAACTACAAGACTCACAATCTTATCATTGCCATTCCGAGCTGCTATATGTAGCACGGTGTTTTTCATAGGTGTCCTGATTTCTGTTAAAGAAGAGGAATATGACAAATTCCTCCTTGGACCAGCTCTGTATACTTGATTAAGCAATTCAATTTTATTCTCATTATCACTAGAGCCTTGAAGAATTTCGGTCACTTCAGATGGCGGTTCAATTTCAATATCATTTTCCTCACTCGATAAAACGGCTTCATCTTGCAATATTTCAAATATACTTGTTTTGTTCAATGATTCAGCAGGATATATGTCGTCATTTAGTGATTGGGCAAAATAAACCATATTGAAGAGAGGAAAATATCAATCCCTGCAGTTACAACTTGAGTCAGGAATTTATCATATAAAGACAGGAGAAATTTAATATTACTGTCAACGTTCTTAAATCTGTGTTTTTCTCAAAAAGGGTCTTATAATTCAAGACGGAGGTAGTATGTTATACAAATAAAAATACTAGATAAGAGAAATAGAAATGTGTAAAGCAAGTATAAAAATAATTTTCACTCTAAATATAGTCATATGAAGAAATGCAGAAAATAAGAGTAAGGAGAGGAAGAATCACCAGGAAAAAAAAAAGTATGAAGAAGAATTAAGGGTAAATTGTGTGAAGCTAGCTCAGCAAATCTGCAATCATATTGTGTACTATTGGCCTGTTGCGTGCCAAAGATACTGAAAAATGCATCTATTTATAAGATTATAATAATTGACAATAATTCTTTACGTATGCAAATCATTCGCTAAAATTCAAGAACAATTCTTTCCCCTGTTTACAATTAAAGTTACATAACCCTCCTTTTTTGATTTTGATTAAAAAAAATTTGGTATGGCTTGATTTGAAGATTAACAACATGTGAAACTCGTTGATTGTTTCCAAAAACTATTCAAGCTTTCTTTTAATTTCCTTCATTAGTAAATAGTTTTTGAATAATATCTAACATGAAAATATAAAATGATATATGTTAAAAAAGGATATGGATTCTCTCCTTCATTTTTCTCTACTTCTCTATTCTAACTCTCTATCTCTCTTAAACTCACTATATTAAAACGTATATAATCAAGAGAGGAAAATAAAAAATAAAAAGTTGGTACAGTATGAATATATATGGTGTTGATATGGGTCCCAAATATCTAAATGGGTCCCACCAACCCCACAATATACCCATATTTTGCCAATCAAACAGGTGTAAATTGTGTTGACATCGTTGCCTTGTAGATGATCAACAAAATATCGGCAAAATCATTGAAAGAAAAATATCGGCAATCACTGACACATTTTCATTGGCATTTTTTAAGACACTCTTAAAAAGTGACCGGTAATCATGTTCTAAGAGGGGCAAGGGAGCTTAGCGTCCTTCACTCTTTCTCCTGCGCTTCAAATGTGTGTTAGGTGCACCTAATTTTTTTTTAGGGGGGAGGGGGGTGGTGGTGGTAAGTACAATACCGAGTTGTAATATTGACCACACTGAAACTCTAATTCACTCAAGCAATATACAGAACCATAATTGCTTTGTTGTCGCTGAGGTAGGTACAGTTGACTTAACTGCTTAAACAAACTATCATGCTTATATTCATGCACTCTATTGTACAGTTGACTTAACAAATTATCATGTTTATATTCATGCACTCTGTTGTATCTTTTTTTGGTTAAATAATTTAGTGGCTGAGATCACATATAATATTAATCTTGTTTTTCTAAAAAGAATATTCTGTCAGCCCTCGCTCACGACGTTGATGAATTTTCCTTCACGTTCTCCGCACAAAAATGGTAATAAAGATGATATTCTGGCTATGTATTTCTTTTTTATGCTTTCTCTTTTTTGTTTCACCCTTACTGTAATGTGTGGATACCGTAACTCTATAATCCATCATAATCTGGAAAATTAAGCTAAATTGAAACCTTTCTAGGTTTTTATAATTATTAATTTCATCCTTTTAAATTAGTATTTTAATCTTATATTTGCGATCAAATTCTTATGAAATTCATTGCTAATCGTATAACTAGCTAGGGGCCGGTCATGATTGACTTATTTGAAATTATCTGCTCAACTAAGTCCCATGGTGGGTGTTTACTTTGCCGACCCCACTTAGTGAAATAAAACTTGATTGTTGTTGGTTAAAGAGAGAACTTATATATGAATGCTAATCATAAATAAAAAGCGCTTATGCTATAATCTGCAAATATGTTGACAACGTCGTCTTTAGCTTATGTTTGCCTGTATATTATCCAATTATGTTTTGTTGCATTGCATGCTTTGTTATTGGCCCATAACTGATACTGTAGGGGTATATATATGTTTTGTTTCTCATTGATTGAAAATAAGCTCAATCCACTCTCTTTACAGAATACCTTCAAATATGGTTTTAGTAGAAAATTGGAATTGAGAAAGTGTAAATAAATTATTTAACATGGTGCTTGCCAAACACAATATTCAATACTTCGTTTAACTTTCAAGTATTTCATTCGAGGTTGTTAGCTATATGATGAGGGTTTAGAGAGTGCACATTGTGTTCTGTTTCATGTTGAGAAAAAGAAAAACACTTACGATGCATTTGTTTCATGGATACTAAACATATTCTAGGGAATCAAAGTGTAGATTAAGAAAAGACTAAATAAAAGAAAGAAACTGTAATCTTTGTTAAGAATGGATGTTTTCATCATTAATATACAAAGCCAAATACAATGACTTGAGAGTGTTGCACACAATATTCATAGAGATATGTAGAAACAAAGTATATATGTAGTATTATTATACATTAACATTAGGTGGTATTAATTTATACATACTGGTCACAAGAAGAACATAAATTTAAGTGGGGTTTATTTAATTTGATGTAGAATCCCCACCTAGTTATGATACTTAATCAAATATATGTGTAGCCATTGCAGAGGATACCCACCTAGTTCTGCTTCTCTGCGAGATATGCTAGGAAAAGAAAGGGGGTAATAGGAAATGAGTCGCAAGAATTTTTTGGTTGAAGATGATGGGACGAAAAGGACGATGTACGACAAAAACACAACAACAACCAAAATTGAAGCTGCTGCCAGAAACACATTTGCCAACCAAGTAAGTTCACTGATAACAGTGTAGAGACCAGCCATGAAAGCCAAAGATAGTGAGACGAGAGCGATTCCAAGAAGTGGCATCACAATTTTCAGAGAGAAAGTCACCAATTCAGGTAATCCAAGTTTTGCCCAAAAGAGTATGATAGTAGAACTAATGGAACTGAACAATGATATTGTGATGAAGATGATGAAAACTTGAACATTGCATGACATAGGTTGTTTGCTTTTCCTTCTGCTTCACCTGGAACAGCAAAACATGCTGCTACTGAAGCAGTGATTATAAGGGTTGAAACCAATGTGAGTGTCTCTACCCTATCTCTAAATTGTTTGTCAGAGCCTGTCAAAAAGAAATATCGTTGATCAGTGTTGTTGTTGACAGTTTCCTTATTCTCATTCGACTTCGAGTCACTTGCTCCTTTGTTCTTATTCGACTTTGAGTCACTTTCCACTTTTTGTTGTTTGGTGTCAGAGGGTTCAGCAATACTCGGCTCTGATTGTGGCAAGTTTGTGTCACTTTGTCTGGCTTTATCATGGACTAACCTTTTCAACCTTGGTTTTACTCCAGCATAATTCAAAGCCATACGAGTAAGTTGCTGCAAACATTACATTTGTGTTACATATAAAAGGAAAAAAAAAAGATTGTCTAAAACTTTAAATAGTAAACATGTAGCTTTCTTTGTGTTCAAAAGAATTTTATAACATTCAATTGGTGAATATCTTAAACTCCTTTTAAGTTCGCCGAAAATTGATTTTTAATGGAATGAGTTTTAGTTAAAAATTAATTGCATGGTTAATTTTTGGCTAAAAATCACTCTTGGTGACAAAAACTCCAAATTATAATCAATATGGGAGAGAAAATCAACTCTACTTTGAAGAACTCAAACTCATCAAAACCAATTCTACTTACCTCTCTCGCGGACGAATTACTAAGTTGTGAACTTGCATTGATAACTTCAAGAGCTGTTTGGTTGTTTTGGTTAACCAGATGAAGATCCACTCTTTTATCCCATGTTAAGTAAAAAACAGCTTTGGGATGACACGATTGTGCAGCCAGATGCAAAGGAGTATTTCCTTTATTATCCTTTTGATTTATCATTTCATCAAGGTAAGGCATTCGTCGACTTTCCTCTAGTATGTATTTTACTAGCTCATGCTTTCCATTTTTTGCTGCAACATGAAGAATATTACGCTTATGAGAAGTGTCAAGCATCTCTGTGGGATCTGGATAGTGTTCTAACAACTTTTCTACTACTTTCACGTGGCCTCCATGAGATGCTAAATGAATAGAGAAATAGCCGTATTTGTCCCTTTGATTAGTGCGACATTTACATTCGTCGATTAAATAAACAACGCCTTCAAGGTAACCTATAGATGCTGCATAATGAAGTGGAAGCCTTTCATATGTGTCTGTTGAATGTACCCAATTTGGCTGCTTTTCTAGTATGTCCCTTAGCATTTCTAATGACACATGTATAATTGTGAGTTAGATCCAATATAGTAAAAACGTGATTACAAATATCTCGTTCAAACACACTCTAAAAATGAATTGAATGCACAACTTTTAAACAAAATTTCTACAAATATCATGAGTTCCTTAACATGTGTCTAATATGCGCCTTTAGGGCACATTTGAACATTTATCTACAAATATTACCTTGATTCTTCTTCATGATTGCTGCGACAGCGGGCGATAATCCCTCTGGCTTAACATTGTTGGGGCAATTCTCCATGATTACTTGACTGCTTCCTTGTCCTGACTATCAACAGCAAGGTAAAGTACTGACTGCTTTGCATTGTTAACATTAGCGAACGCAATTTCATTCCACTTTGACAATGAATCCCCGGTTACTGAAGAGTTCCCAAACTTTGAAAATCTTATCCCCGCCAATTCTCTTCTTGTCACGACATAACATTGCCTCATGAAACATAGTGTTTCCTTCAACATTTTTCCGTGCCACAAATTTTAATAAGTCCTCCCCAATTGATTTAGCAGCTGCCAATAGCTTTTCAACGATTGAGATGTGTCCACATCTTGCAGCAATATGTAATGCATTCTCGTTGTTTTCATTAGCCTCCAACAAAAGTTTTGGAGCATGTTCAACTACAAGAGTCACAATCTTATCATTGCCATTCCGAGCTGGTATATGTAGCACGCTGTTGTTCATAGGTGTCTTGATTTCTTTTAAAAGAGAAGAATCTGATAATTCCCTCTTTGAACGAGCGTTGTATACTTGATGAAGCAAGTCATCAAGTTGATTCTCCTTGACACCAGAGCTTTGAAGAATGTTAGTCACTTCAGATGGTTAAATTTCAATATCAGTTTCCTCACTCGGTAAGACGGCTTCATCTTGCAATATATCATCAAAAAATATTCTTTTTTCTGGTTGAGGCCTATTATAAGGTGTATTACCGAGTGTAAGGTACACATAATCATTTTTTAGAGAAAACCGCATGGCTCCTGAGAGGTCACTTGGTTGCAAAGTTGTTCTTCAATCTCGACGAACTCGGTTCAAGACTTGGGTAACAATCACTACAATTACAACTTAAGTCAGAAATTTATCAGAATGACACCCGACACGTGTGAAAAAATATTATTATTAATTCCTAGTCATCAACAATCAGTAATTTTAACTCATTGGCATCATTTGAACCCAGTAATAGAATGGTTCCCAATACGACCGTTTTAATCAGTAGTCCGATTTTGATTTACTTGTTCACCACTCTTTTATTAAGGTATACTTGTTCACCACTTGTTTGTTAACACATGCTTTAAGTATCATAGCCAGAGTATATGTTACCTAAAACATGTATAACACAAAGTATTATTATAATAGAAAAATTTCAGTGTGGTGATAAATCTCACTTCCACCTTCTGCAGCCCAGTGGGTGAATTTTGCCTCAGACGAACGACGGTAAACACAAGGAAATTCGGATAGATACAGTAGGTGCGTTTTTATCAAGTTATATTCGTAGATTTTTGAGAATAAAGTGATATAAATATACATGTTTATGTTTGTTACAAGTTTACTGAATTTTATTATCGGGTATAAAATGTTTTTGAGAATTGAAAATTATCCTCAAAGAAAATGGTGGGAATTAAGTTCCCATGAATAATAAATTCATGTATAACTACCGGTTATAATATCTATTTTTATGGTTGCTGAGAATATTAGAATGTTAACCAAACATATTTTTTCTAAATACCTTACAATAATATGTAAAAATGGTTACTGAGAATATTATAATTTTAACCAAACATGTTATTCCTAAAAAATAAATTTAATAAACTTAAAACAAACACCCGATATATAGCAATTGAAAATGAATCAAGAGATGTGGTCTATCTCTACTAGAGATGTGGTGTTTCAAGTTATATTCTTAATTTTTTTTTAGACACTTTTATGGAAGGGAGAACCACTAAAGTCATTGAAGTTTTGGGGTGCGTTTGTTTTGATTCGGAAAAAATTATTGTTTTAAAAAAAATCAAGATTATGTCTGGGAGACTTTTAAGAAGATTTAAAGATAATTTCTTCTTGTTTAATATTATAACAATTATTTTTTATGATTTCAAACTCTTAAATTTCAATTTTTTTTTGTTTTTTAGAAGAAAAACAACATTTTAGAAAAGCTATTTGAAATAATTTTTCAATTTTAGGTTAAAAATGATTTCTTTTTTAAACAAAATACACTTTTTAAAATTTAAAACAAACATTAATAAAATAATAAAAGTGATTTTTAGGTTAAAAATTTAAAAAAAAAAATCCAAAAACAAACAGGCCCTTAAAATAGAATCTAAGTATAACCTATTAGTTGTTGAATTTTGAATGTATCTATAAGCGCATTTGATATCTGGGATATAGGGGTGACAATAAGGGGGAGTTGAAAACCACCTAACATGAACAATTAAGTTATTTAGACAAAAAAACTGACATAACATGTATTTCAACACTGTAGATGCATGAGTGTTGTTACGTTGTCGCCGGCCGAACTTAATCGCATGTTTGGATTTACGTTTGCAGTGCATTTTTCGCGTCTCAAGGTATTCTAGACGTGATAATAGAGAAGCTTTGAGTATGTGTTTGCTTCCATGATGGGATACACCCAACGTATGTTTCCCAAACTCTTCGAGTTAAAGCTTCTCTATTATCACGTCTAGAATGTCTTGAGACGCGAAAAATGCACCGTAAACGTAAATCCAAACATTCCATAACTTAAAGAGTCTGAAAAACATACGTTGGATGGGTATCCTACCGTGGAAGCAAACACACACTAAGGAGAGAGAAAAATGACTTGAATTGAGAAAAAATTAATAATAAAAAGTTGACACAGACGTGTATATACGGTACTGATCTAACATGAAAAATGGGACATTGGTTATGTGTTTCCAATTCATGATAAAACATATGCAAAGCCTAGGGCAACATTTTTTTGGCCATCAAAATTATTATTTTCTACTTGGTAGTTAGTACTTTATAGATATTTGTTTTAATTTGTTTTGATTAATTCTATTGAAAATATATTTTTAGAGAAATTTGGTTATAAATGAATCTTTTACAACAAAAAATGTAAGAATAATAATTAAAAGGGCATAATTTGATTGTTTCACTTATGGCACCAAAAATCTTATGAGTGGCACTGATATCTATAAATATTCATGATTTTATTTTTAATCCCAACAAAATAAAATCACAATTTTTTAGTTCTAGTAAATAAAATTGTTAGTATTTTTAGTCCTTGTAAAAAATTTCATCAGCATTTTTAATCGATGTTAGTCCCTAAAATGCTAAAGGAAAATGTCACGAGTACAAAAAGAATAAATGTATTTTGTAGGGACTATAGGATCATTTACTTAATTAATTGAAAATATGTTCTTTTGTGGATTATATGTAGTTGCCCAATATTAAGCAAGATTCATTCTCTCTCTATTGCTTCTTTCTCACACAAAATTGTATTTTATCTTTCTCTATCTTGTTATAGTTGTTCCGAAGGTCACAAATATGTGGAGAATTTAATTTCCTTGCCATAGGTAGTTAAACTTTACTTAGATGTAGCTCTAATAGTTCGAAAATATGTTCATTGGTGGACTATATGTGGTGGCCCACGATAGGAGCAACAATACTATTTAATTCCACTCTGCGATAACAATATAATTAATAAAGATTGCTTAAAGAAACAAATTATACACGATTTTCTCTCACACATAATATAACCCAAATATGCAATGGCCTAGAGAAAAATGAGTATAATCAACCTATATTTATGTATAAAGTATATTCAACCCATATGATTATATAGCTTGTAAACGGTTATAATATATATATATATATATATATATATATATATATAAAGTTAAGGAATGAGTGTTTGTGTTTCACACTCATTAATTATTATGTAAATGTGACTGTGATGAGAAAAGTACTATAATTAACAGAGTATGATAAGAGATATAAAATGTGAGTAAAGTATAAGATAATCATTATTCTAATTAATATAGTCAAATAGAGAGTAAGGAGAAGAAGTTAGGGCAAACCAAAATTGTCTGAAGCTTGCTCAGCAAATCTGCATTCCCTTATATGTTGTCCTATTGGGTGCCAAAGATACTGAAACATGCATCTATTTATAATATTATAATTGATTGATTCTCTAATTCTTTACGTGAGCAATGTTAATTATAATATTTCGTAAAAAGATGAAAAGGGAAAGAGCCAAGTTATATCATGCCCTACACAGTACACACAATCTCACGGTCTCACGTCTTTTGTTCTATTTAAGTTTTGTCGTGTGCAAATCAATGGCTTTTTCCCTGTTCACAATTAAAGTTACATATCTCTCCTTTCTTGAATTTGAAGATTAAGAACATGTGAAACTCGTTGATCGTTTGCAAAAAAACAAAAAACTATTCAAGTTTTCTTTTAATTTCCTAGAGTTTCCCTTTTACTTTGGCAGACAACGAATGTGAATTTTTCATTTCAAACCATAAAATAAATACCCTCTATAATAAAACTTAAGCAACAAAAATACATTTTTATAGAGAACTAAGACCATCTCCAATAGAGATCTCATCATTTTTAGACTTGGTACCTATTAGGTATTTTTATTGGAAGGAAAATATTGAGTACCTAATGGGACAAAGGCAGGGGCGGACTTGTCAAGGGCTATGTGGGGCAAAAGCCCCACATGCCACTTCCTTATTTATTTTATATATATATATATATATATATATTATAAGAAAGGATAGTAGTTATTTTTGTATTTGAATGTGTAAATAAATAGTCATAGTAGTCTCTCAGTGTATTAAAATTCTAAAATAGTCCTTGATTTTACGTTGTTAGTCATAATAGTCCCTGAAGTGACAATAAGTAAGTATATCGAAGGGCTAATATGACAATATTAATGAAGCATTTTAATGTTAAGGACTATTTTGACTAACGAAATGTACAATCAAAGACAATTTAAAATTTTGATACATTGAAGGACTATTTTAGTTCCATGTGTATCAAATGTCTAGATCCGTCTCTGGACAAAGGTCTCTCATAAGCATTTCGATTTTAAATGCGTTTCATTTTTATAAAATATTAAAATGTAATGATATAGAGTTATCGATAACTATTAATGGGTCTCATTTGAAAAATTTGTATGAAATGATGGGTTGAAAGGATTGAATGCTTTTTAATATTAGGTACTACCTACTTTTAAAAAATTATAAATGTGTGATGTGTACATTATGGCACATTTAAGTACCACAAATAGATATCTCTATTGTGGATGCTCTAATAAGTATTTACCATAGCAATGGGGGTAGTTTTGGCCACCCCAATTTTTGTTTATTTCATTTGAATAAGAAAGGGTGTGTGTTTTACTTTTAGCTACCCCAATAATATATATTTAGCCACCCTAAATAAGTTTATTTCTCAAAAATTAATAGAAATAACCCAATCAAAAGGTTATTACTTATTTCATCGATTTATTTTGTCTTGTTTTTACTCTTACAATGGTTTTAGCTACTAAACAAGTTGTCACTATTTTTTTTAAAGAAGATTTTCTTTTTGACAAAAACAAAAGGATTTATTCATTCATTCAAATTGATAGTATACATCAGAGACAATAACATGAACAATATTGCTAAAAACGTAAGGGTAACTTTGCGAACAAACTCACAGCACCCAAGTTAATAGCATATAACGGCGAAATGCCTACAAATAATATGATAAAATATAAATAACCAGAATACACATGTTTCTGGATCTGCAACGTTGATGCCCAAATCATTGATTAAATTTGTGATTGTCTAAAGCTGGTCTTTCAATATGAACCAAACGAACACCAAACAACAAAAGATGTGAAATCAAACAACGCCGCACAAGATGACGAACAACACAACGTCGCAAGACGACAAATTCACGAGAAAAAAACGAAAGAAAAAACTTGATGTATGTGGAAATCGTTTATTTAGATCGAAAGAAAGGGGACTAAAGATGCAAAGGGGTGATTCTAGGTTAAAAATTGATCTAAAATCACCCCTCCTCGATGGGTGAAAGAGGAAGAAAACTTAGAGAGACGGTAAAGTTTCTTTTACTAAAAAACTAGGACTGTGCTTATGTGTGATTGTTTTTTGAAAGAAGATTATCACTTGTTTTATTTTCATTGATTTGTTTTGAATTAGATTTTATATAAGTAAAAGTATTATGATTTTTTTTTCTTTTAAATTATATTTAATATATTAGCTTTTAAAAAAAATCAAAGGAAAAAATATTTTTTTATATTTTCTTTGAATTTAATATCATTCGCTCACAACTACAAAGATCCCAACAAATGTTTTTTCACAGCCAATTCAAAATAGAACCATGTACCCAATAGTTAGGAGACTTAAGTATTTACCATGTATCCCTCATATTAAGAATTCGGATTCCATGCATTCACAAAGTCAGAGAATCCATAACTAGTGTGATCTCTATCGGATGATCCAAATTTCAAAGTAAAGTAATTTTATTCATTAAAATATGAAAATTTGATTTTCTTTTTTACCGTCGGATGCGTAAGGAAAAAGATTAGTAGACACTCTTAATGTGTACACTCTTTTGTATCACTCTGAAAAAATTCAGTTAACCAAATATATGGTTTGTGTGACCACATTTTTACACTTGCGTGACCACTATTTAGAAGCTGAAAAATGTGTTCACATAACTAAATGTGCATGACTACTATTTTTCCACTTAGCTAACCAAATAAATTTTAGAAAACTAGTGGTCACGCAACTATAAAGATATGGTCACATATACTATATATTTGGTTAACCGAAATTTTTCAAAATAGTACAAATGATTGTACACATTAAGGGTTACATATCATTGCTCGATGCGTAAATTGGTGCAGCCATTTAACCGTCCAGTCCAATTTTTTTTTAGACAACCATAGAAATGTACTTTATAAGTACACATTCGAACAACACAAATGTTGTAATCAAGTTGGTTTAAGTTTTCAGACAAATAGATACAATTTATCGTCTGATATTTGTTTAAGTTTGCAGACCATATTATGTTTGAAATATAATAGTTTTAAAAAAAGTGTGCATGCAATATTTTTATTATTTTATCAAATAGTCTAGTAGTTAGAAATTCACCCTTTATAGAGACAGGGGCGGACCTGGACTAGGCCCACTGTGGCAAGTGCCACACTAGTCCAGGCCCAATTATATTTTTTTTAAATTTTTTTTAGCTAAATATTATATTATATAAGTCAAAATTTGTAATTTAATCGCATATGTATGGTGTTATCAGTGGCAAAGGTGTGTTTCTTTTACCAATGGAACTTGCCACACTGGTTTTGTGAGGCCAGGAAAAATGCAAAAAGCAAGTGTTGAGGCAAAAAATAAATTGTGCCACACTGGTTTTGTGAGGCCAGGTCCGCCCATGTATAGAGAATGAGTGGAATGTCAAAATTTAAACTCTGGTCACTTTATATTGTAATGTATTGTCTCTATTAAATGAGTTAAGTTTACGGAACATGTGGTCGATATTTTTATAAAGTACTAAATGATATCTTGATCACATCGTCTCATGAAGAAAATTGATGCACTCTTGTTATTTGCATATACACTCTTCGATAATTATTATAAGTAAATGTTAACTATAAATAGTAACTTTTTATAAAATGTTGTGCAATAAGTGCATTGTAAATTGAAAACTTTAAAAGAATAATTAGTTTATTTAGCATGTTTAACGAGTGTCACAGGACACTCGTTAACAGGACCTTTATTATAAATAAAATCTTTATTTTAAATTTATTAAATTATTTTTTATTACAGATCGCATGTATTATTTAATGAATGAAACTAAAATATTAATTTTTGTTTATAAATAATGACCGGAAAGGTCTTCGTGAGCATATCTCAGTTGGCAGGGACATGCATTGTTAAATGCAGGGGTCGAGGTTCGAACATCGGACACCCCATTTATTCATTTTTAAAAAAGTAAATTATAACCACTAGACTACTTGACAAAAATAAATAAAAAAATAAAATAATGATCGGAAATGTTTTACCAGAGGATTATATGTTTCAGCGTAATGGATCTTTAGATTACATGCCTGGTCTTTACACTGTCTGGTTTGACCAGAAATTAATTTTACCAAAAAAAATTACTATGTAGTAATTGTACATAAATCCTTTTTTTTTTTTTTAAGAAGTAAATTCTTTTTTTAAACACGGAAATTCTACGTATTTACAAATACTTGCGAATATTTTAAAGGGTTAAATAAGTAAATGGTCCCTTTAAATATACCAACATTTAATTTTATTCCTCTTAAAATATTTTTTAAGTTTTTAGTCATTTTAAAAAAATTTATCTATTAAATTAGTCTTTGCTCTACATTGAATATTACACTATAGCATAGACTAATTTCATAAATGAAAATTTTTAGAGGACCAGAAACCTAAAAAGTATTTTAAGATGATTAAAATCAAATGTTTATATATTTAAAGAAACAATTTACTTATTTTAAGATGATTAAAATCAAATGTTTATATATTTAAAGAAACAATTTACTTATTTAACCCTATTTTAAAAACTCATTAAATATCCGTCTAGCACATACCCACGCCGATATAGGGTATATACTACTATCATTTTTTACAACATGACATATAGCAGATGACTATTATCTATATCTCCTTTAAAAAAAAAAACTAGTATCTCTATCTATGGACATCAATTGTCATCACTAGACATGAGTTGATATTTGAACATATCAATATATACTTCACATGTGGATTTTTTTAAAATACCTACTCCTTCCGTCCCAAATTATATGATTTTTGGGCATTTCACACATATTAAGAAATGCAATTAATATTGTGTGATAAAGAGATATTATGAATTGTTTTCCAAAATTGTCCTTAATAAATAATATGGAAAAGATAAATGAAAGAATTGAAGAAGAGAGTAATAAATAGTTAAGGTTATAATAGGAAAAGTAACATTAATGTTGCATTGGTATTGTAAATGACATATAATTTAAGACAAAAAAAATTCCCTAAAGCGACATACAATTTGGGACGAAGGAAGTAATAAATAAATAAATAAATATCCTTTTTTTAAGGTCTTATTTTTATTTATTTTTCGTTAAGTTGTGTTTAGCCCAACATATATTTAGCCTAAAAACTATCGACCAATATTTGGACTCTGAAAGCAACTCGGATTTTATTCGAACTCATCTTAGGGTTAAAGGTAAATTTTCATAAAAGTCTTTTGGTTGATGGAAGCATAAGTTGTTTGAATTGTAAGATTGGTCATATTTCGTTTATGTATTTGGGTCTTCCTTTTGGTGGGAATCCACGGGCTTGTCGTTTTGGAATCCGTTAATTGACAATGTGAGTAATTATCTGTTTGGAAGAGTAAGAACCTATCCATCGGTGGTTGGCTTGTGCTCATAAAATTTGTCTTGTCATCGTTAATGATTTATTTTCTTTCCTTTTTCAAAGCTTCCACATGTATAGTGTCTATCATTGAATCTCTTTTTAAATATTTTTTATGTTGGGTGCGGTGGGGAGTGAGAAAGCTCCCAAAATTCACTGAATAAATTAGGACAGAGTGTGTTCTAGTAAGGAGTATGGAGGTTTAGGGATTATGAGGATTAAGGAATTTACTTTAGTATATACAATTTTCTAAAAAACTTCGAAAAGACAAAAAAGTTTTTATAAAACATTAAAAGGAAATGTTAACGAGTGTCTCTGGGGCACTCTTTAAGATCTATAAATAGCAAATATATTTAAAAATGTATGTAATCATTGTCTTGGAAATCGAAATATTTGACTTTTATGAAAAATAATTGCTTATTTTGGTATGTTTAAAGAGTGCCCCGAAGCACTCGTTAACAAGACCCAACATTAAAACGAGAAACGGATCCAAAAAATCTATCATATGGAGGACTGAAAAATAATTAATACTCTGTTGATTATCGATATGTCGCTCGTTATGGCTCTCAAGTCGGATGTGGTCTTTGATGAGTTTTGATTTTGTTTGTCTTTGCATTGTTCTTTGTTTTTTTGATTTCATATTCCCCGTTTTGTTTAAGTTATTTTATCTTCTTTTCATTAATTAATACATTTTATTTTATTTGTTATAAATTTTTTGGAAAAAATATTTACGGTAGGACAGACAACCCTGTTGTGTTAAGTAAAGTTATCAAATATGAGAAAACGTGTTCTGATAATCAACATGATTTCATATTATTGGTTTTTGACATTTTCGGCTTCCTAGCAATAGAGGTTGTTGACCTTCGTTGACATTTTACATAGAATTCAAAAAGTCATCAAAGCAATGTCACGTCTCATAGATCTATCAATGTTGTGTTTACGATGATTAGTTTTGTTATTCAAAAAGGCCTAACAGCACTGTTTGCTGTTCACCTACCTTTTATTCTTGTGCAAGTAATCCTTAATATATATATATATATATATATATATATATATATATCGATTTTTTTTTTGCCGAAGTAACTAAATAGATGTTCTTTAAGTTCACGCTTATTTTAAAAAATAATAATAATTAAGTATTGAAAATTGTGTGTTTCTATCCATTCTCATAATTATGGAGTATTTTTTCTTTACTTGAGAGTGTATGTACGAGTGACAGAATGATATGTACTCAAATAACAGGATCGGCTCAAGGCATAGGTGCGACGGCTTACCGTCCATGTTCACAGGGGTTCAAATTTTTATCTTTTTACAGGGGGTGTATATATCAACACTTTTTTCTAAAGAGGGTCTATATTGCAAAAAAACGCAAAGAGATCAACCATTTATGAGACTTCAGTTCAATAGACTTTCACCCTTTTTAGTTTACAACTGAAAATCATTTCATTTTCACACCCCAACCCACTGCTTTAATTTTCACACCCCATCATTTCACCAAAATGCAAAACTTAGAAGTAAAAGGTAAAACGTAAAAGCAACACGTAAAACCTCTGCTCCTTTCTGGAGACTAAATTTTTTTTTATTTTGAAGATGCTTTTTGGTGTTTCAAACTGAAGTAAACTCAAATTTGTATGTCAATTTCATAATATAATAATATGACTTTCATCATGAAAGTTTCATGCTTGGGATATCAAATTTGGTCTGGTATGATTTTTATAAGAAACGTCAAATGATAAAAGGTTTTCATGTTACTAGTACGAAGGAAGTGTATTTTACTTAACTTTGTTTGATTTGGTTCAGCCCTCCAGACTTTTTTGTTTTGTTTTGTTATTCTTTTTTATTAATAATATATAAGACGAGATGTATTTGACACATAATGTTTTGAGGTGTCAGCATAGCTGAGATTTTAAAACATCGTATTATGGTGACTTGGGGTGACAGCATATCTGAGATGTTAATCACCGTGGTTAATGCACATCTCATTCATAAAAAAATAATTATGATATATTATAGAAGGGAGCCTTTTTCTCACACTTGGTCTAAGGCCCATAAATTGTTAGGAACGGCGCTGCCAAATAACTCAAGCTAGCCCAAATAATAATTCAAACCAAAATCATTTTGGGGCTCATACTTGACATCTTGTCTTGTTGCATGAGATGACAGTTAACCTTGTTGCATGTGAGGTAAATGGAAGTTACATATACTTAACGTGACAAGTAGTATTAAGGATTGTTGCATGTAAATATGTAATACACTCCACTTATCTTTTTGAATGTAAGCATTGTAGTTGTCTTTCATCTATAAATAAGGTCGATGTTCATGTACTCAATCATCAAAGTTGTAGAAATTAAAATGAATCTTTTAAAACAGTGTCTCTATTTTCGTTCTGGTTCTAATCCATCTTGGCATCATATCTCAGGTTATGTGAGCTATGAGTGATAAGAGTGACTGGAATTAATCTTAGAATGGATGAGATTTTGAGTAAGAAAGAGACAAATATCATAACCTCTATTTTTAGTCGGAATTTGCAGAAACAGAATCATCAATCATGTATCAAGGGCTCAAAAACTCAGAATTTAAAATTTCGCGACCAAACGCCACTTCATGCATCGTCGCTGGAGGAACATGTGATGTCCACATGTCTGTCTTTGTCTTCACACGCTTCCACACACCTTCAAAAGAAAAAGACGATCCTAACACACAACATTACAAGTGATGACATCTCGTCATTACGTAATTTTCTATGTATTTTGATCACAATTTAGTTCACAAGGTAACTTAAGCAGCAAGAAAAGCAGAAAAACTAAAGAAAATACAAAGAAGTAAAATGTGACACGATTGCAAGAAAACGTGCCACGATTTGAGAAGACCAAAAACATGCTCTCTGCCCAGGAAAACGTGTCACGATGGAAAAACGTGACACAATTTGAAGAAACCCTAATTAAGCTGTTTGTTATTCAAAGGAAAACGTGTCACGATTTACTTAAAACGTGACACGATTTTGGGCGAATTTCTATGCATATTTAAGCTGAAGACTATTCCAAAAAGAAGGGTTACGATTTGAAAAGAGCAAAGTGTGATTTTGAGACTACAAGACGGCTAGAAGGGTGAATTCTTCACTCTTTTACAAATTCATGTATGCATTGATTCCTCTAATGATTATGTTATTTGTAAACACCATTATGAGTAGCTAAATTCATTAGAGGTTAGGTCTGAGATGATTCTTTGTAACCCTAATTGAACCATGTTGCTGTGAAACTCTATTTATTGTGAATGACAATCTAGTTTTTATTCAATTCAATTGTTCTTAACGCTTTATATATCCTGATCAAATATATGTATGATTTAGTGAGAACGAATGACTACTGACCCTAGCTTTCGACTTAGACCTAATTGAATTTTTCTAATAAACATGGTTAGTCTAGGAATGGATAATCCTTTTATTAGTGATATTAGGTTAACGTGCTTAAACCTTCAAAGATTATTAGATCACCTAAGGAATTAAGGGCTGTAATCCTAGAAGAGGGTCCTAACTCAAGGGATTGATTAGGACTATTTTGTTAACTATCGTGGAACTAGGGAATCATTCATAAGAACAGGTGATGTATACCAATTAGGGGAACATCGATGACTCGAAAGACCTAAACTCATCTCTCTTATTCTTAACAATCAATTTTACTTTTAGTTGTTACTTTTATTGCAATCAAACCAATCTACTGCCTAGTGGCAAACTAAAGAACCTTTATACATCTTATTTTAAATAATGTAATTGAATTATTGAGATTAAAACCAATCTTTGTAGGAACGATATTTTTACTACTTCGATATTATTTGATACACTTGTCCAACATCTATCAACAAGCACATCACCTCACACCTCACTATTCACGTCATTTTTTAGCCTAACACCTTCTACCACAACTCATAAATTGCAACATTTTTTTTAGATAAATTTTATCTAAATTTCAAGGAAGCCCCTAATTTTTCATTTTTACCCCCAACTTACCAAACATCACACTTTAACCCCTGAATTTAAAAAATATATATTAATAATATTTTGCACCTTATTTTTTGGATGTTTATCCCCTTAATCTTGGTAAAATTTCCATTTACCCCTTGAATATTGTGTTGCAACAAATTCAATTTAATAATTAAAAATTCCTCAAAGACGTCAACCTCAACATGAAATAAAAATGAAAGGAAACAATTTCAACAATTACAATAAGAAGGTTAAGCAAGTTCAATTGGATGAATACCAGCAAAAATCATCAATTTACACATCCAATAGTAAAATTCTACTTCAACTAGTTCGGTTGGTTTGAACAGGACCGAAATTCAAACTCTAAATACACCACTTATTTCTCTTAAATGTCAAATTCTATCCACTAGATACTTGAAGAAAGAGAGAGAAAAAACAGTGCACCTATCCAAGATGCTTCAACTTCTTTTTCTTAAATTTGGTGATTCAACAAATAAACCTGCCTAAATCTACCATATGGAAAAGCCAAATCAAGCCAACCATATATTCCATGCACCTTCATTCAAATTATTAATCATAATCATGAGTCACAAAAGAAGAACTTGGATTCATAGATGCTTATCCTTTATCATTTGTTCACTGTGATTATGACTTTATTATGGCAAGTTAGGGTCCAAATTAGGAATGCAAATCCCCTCACTTTCAAAAGCTAGTCATCATTTAACACGTACCACACAATCATAGCCTATATAATTCCAAATCATGGGGAACATAAATTTGTACATTCAGCATTTTGGGCCACATAACATAACAAGTGGACCTATTAGAAGGTAGTTAAATGCCAAAGCATATCATACAAAAAAAAACAACTCTAAATCATTTCAAATCTTATATTCTTCCAGACCACTAGTATTTTGTTGCTGAAACACTTACACATTATCTCTAACAGAACATACAACATGGTATTCATTTCATCTTATACAATTTTTGTACTTGTTCAAAGTTCAAACCTTGAAACTTTGTTAATGACTTAATTTTTTTGTTTCTGCAACCATAATTGTATAGGTTCTTGTTGCAAGTAATGGAGAGAAAAAAGGCACAGAAGACAATGCTGCGGTCGATTTTCGAGGTCACCCGGCTGACAAAACAAAAACTGGAGGATGGCTAGCAGCAGGACTAATCTTAGGTTCTTTTCAATCCATAGAAATTTTATAAGGCTCATATTTATTTGGTTCCAACAAAATCATTGTGTATAATTTATTTTTTGTGCAGGTACTGAACTTGCTGAAAGAATATGTGTCATGGGAATTTCCATGAACTTAGTGACATACTTGGTTGGAGATTTACATCTCCATTCAGCTAGCTCTGCTACCATAGTTACCAACTTTATGGGAACTCTCAACTTGCTTGGCCTTCTTGGTGGTTTTCTAGCTGATGCAAAACTTGGCAGATACTTAACTGTTGCCATATCTGCTACCATAGCCACAGTGGTAAATTTTCATGCTTTGAATATTTTTATAAACTACTATCTCCTTTTTTTTATTGAATTAATTAGAACACACTTTTCTAATCCTGTGGAAGTTGTATTCACAATTATTATTATTGATTAATCTAGTACTAATGACCATTTTTAGAATTGTTAATTAGGGGATTTGAACTCAGTCTCTTGAGGTTACGAGATTAATTATGTTCTTACCATTAAGACGATATCTCTTAAACAAAAGTGGTATTCACAAATTCATGCAAATAAATAACATAGAACACTATGACATACACTGAAACTCGTCACGTAGACACCGGTAATAATTTAAAAACATAGAAGAAATTGAAAGTAACTACATGTGTTACTTTCGTGTCGGACACTAGACACGTTTTTAACATGAAGTATTGTTACTGACTACTTTTATCTTGTCACTTGTTGTGTTGCAACAGGGTGTGTGTATGTTAACTTTGGCTACAACAATTCCTAGCTTGACACCTCCTCCATGCAGTGAAGCAAGAAGACAACACCATCAGTGCATTCCAGCAAGTGGCAAGCAGTTAGCACTTCTCTTTGCAGCACTTTATACAATAGCTTTAGGTGGTGGAGGAATAAAATCCAATGTGTCAGGATTTGGATCTGATCAATTTGACACAAATGATCCAAAGGAAGAAAAGAATATGATATTTTTCTTCAACAGATTCTACTTTTTTATAAGTATTGGATCCTTATTTTCAGTGGTTGTATTGGTTTATGTTCAAGACAATGTAGGAAGAGGTTGGGGATATGGAATTTCAGCAGGGACAATGTTGGTAGCAGTTGGTATTTTGCTTTGTGGTACTCCATTGTATAGATTCAAGAAACCTCAAGGAAGTCCTTTAACTATTATTTGGAGGGTATTGTTTTTGGCATGGAAGAAGAGGACTCTTCCTATACCTTCTGATCCTAGCTTGCTCAATGGTTATCTTGAAGCTAAGGTCACACATACAGACAAATTCAGGTATTTGTCATCATTCTTGTAAAAGTTGTGAATAGTAGTGTTAGTTAGAACATCATGATTACACTTCTCATCAATTATTGCACACTAAATAATTACTTTTAACTGATTTATCATAATTGGGGGTAGCCAAAGTGTTTTTACTTTTCAGAAATTATATTATCTTTTTGTGACTCATTTCTAGAAAATGACAAACTATAATTGATTGATCAGCAATCTATCAAAAATATCTTAAAGATGCTCCACAAATATTCTGTCTTGCTTTGGTCACTTGTACATAAGTGTGTCAATTTTGGTCTTTTGAATCGTACTGTATTGTATTCTTTTGGTATCATGGAGAATCAAATCTGATTTTTCCTGACTCTTATATAGCATCTAGAATTGTATCTTGCAACTATTTATGTGATTCATTGACCATAGCACTTGCTGGCATATCCCTCCAATGTCTTTGGACTAATACTTTCGGATAGATACATGGACCGTAATTGTCGTTGAACAACTCTGTAATAGAATTTGAACTCTATCCGTTGAGATTATAAGATCAGACTTTTAACACTAAATTGACATCTCATAGACTCGGCTACATGGTCCAATGTTGATATATTATCATAGATGATAGACAAAAATTGAACGAAAATCACATAGGGTTTCGGAAGCGAACATTATCGAAATTTCGAGGAATAATTTATAGATAAGGTGTCAATAATGATAATCTAAAAGATGGTAAACCAAAATAAATACCCTAGAAAAAAGAGATTTAATCTATTTTTATTGGAATTTTGTATGACAGGTCTCTTGACAAAGCAGCAATCCTAGACGAAACAAACTCAAAGGACGGAAACAACGAAAATCCATGGTTAGTTTCAACCATGACTCAAGTTGAAGAAGTTAAAATGGTAATCAAACTCCTTCCCATTTGGTCAACATGCATACTCTTTTGGACAGTTTATTCTCAAATGAACACCTTCACAATTGAGCAAGCTACATTCATGAACAGAAAAGTTGGATCACTAGAGATTCCAGCAGGATCCTTATCAGCTTTTCTCATCATTACAATTCTCCTTTTTACTTCCTTAAATGAGAAAATAACTGTACCTTTAGCAAGGAAAGTCACTCACAATGCTCAAGGACTCACAAGTCTTCAAAGGGTTGGAATAGGACTCATTTTCTCTATTGTTGCAATGGTTGTTTCCGCTATTGTTGAGAAAGAAAGAAGGGACAATGCAGTCAAAAAACAAACTACAATAAGTGCTTTTTGGCTTGTACCTCAGTTTTTTCTAGTTGGTGCTGGAGAAGCTTTTGCTTATGTTGGACAGTTAGAATTTTTCATAAGGGAAGCACCTGAGAGGATGAAATCTATGAGCACTGGTCTTTTTCTATGTACACTTTCAATGGGATATTTTGTTAGTAGTTTATTGGTTTCAATTGTGGACAAAGTAAGCAAGAAAAGATGGTTGAAGAGTAATCTTGACAAGGGTAAGTTAGATTACTTCTATTGGTTACTAGCAGTTCTTGGAGTGCTGAATTTTGTACTTTTTCTTGTCTTATCAATGAGGCATCAATACAAAGTTCAACACAACAATATTGAGAGTAGTGACAATGTAGAGAAAGAGCTTGTGATTGTGAATGAAGTCAAAGTTGGAATTGATGGGAAGGAAGAAGCATAGAAAATTATTTTGTTTGGCATTATAGATTGTGTGCAGGAGGTAAATATAATGCCTCATGTTTGTTGATTTTGGTTGATTTGTAGAACATTGTTTTTAACAAGGTAATTGTTATGTACTATTAAGTGTTGACAGATAGATATTTAGTATGTGTTTGAATTGGTTCTAATGAGATCAAAATTGATTTTAGTTAAAAATAAAGTTATATTTGTAGAAGTAATATTTCTAATAGCTTAAAATTGATTTATGTAGAAGTAAGTTCAACAATAAATTTGAACGTAAAAATTATGTTAGCTATTTTTCTTAACTTTAACTTTAAGTTAGAATTAATTACAGAAGAAAAAATCAATTCTAATTGAGAACTCTCAAATATACCAAAATCAATTTTAAGCTATGAAGCACGAATACAAACATCAGACACGATACAGACACGCTGACACCGTTAATAATTTGATAAAATTAAATATTTCAGTGTAATTATAAGTGTCGGTGTCAGACACCAGAACACGCCTAATCTAATGAGTGTCCGTGCTTCACAGATTTTAAGCTAAATTTTACAAAGATATATAAATAGACTCCTTTTTAATAGGCTGGTTATTAAAGTAGAGGCGTAAATTTTACTAATGTTTATCAATTAAAAAAGGGTTAAAATGTCTTTACCCCCTTGTAATTTGGACGAATTCTGGTTTACCCCCTGTAAAAAACAAAAGTTTAGATTCCATCCCTGTAATTTAAGATTATTTTGTTTTAAACCCTGAGGTCATATGACTGGACAAAATGATGATGTGGCATGCTGAGTGGCGCGCTGACTGTGCATAAATGATTATGTGGCATGCTGACTGTATAATTAATTTGTTTTTTATTTTTTTAACGGCACACGTGGCATCTTGCCTATTTTTTTCAAAATTAAAAAATGAAGTTATATTAATTTAAAAATCTGAAAATTAATTTTTGAAAATAAAAAAATCGTAAAAATCAATATATTTTCGAAAAAAAACAGAATTTTCTAAAAAAAAAATAAAAATTCTGGAATTTAATTTAAAATAAAAAAAACAAATTTGAAATTAAAAAAAAGTTAATGGAAAATAAAAAAAATTGTAAAAATCAGGAATTTTGATTTTACGAAAAATATTTTTTTTTTAAAAAAATCTTTCTTATTTTTACAATTTTTTTGAATAAAAATGAAAATCAAACTTTTTAATTTCGAAAGAAAAATCTGATCTTTTTTTCGAAAATTTTGAAATACATTAAGTTCTAGAATTTTTCATTTTCGTAAAAATAATTTTTTTCCTAATATTTTAATTTCGAAAAAGATTTTATAAAAATTATGGAATAAAATTTTCGAAAAAAAATCCGATTCTTTTAATTTTTTGAAAATAAATCTGAATTTGTTTATTATTTTTCGAATTTTTTAAATTAAAAAAAATCTGATTTTTTTCTGACTTTTCAATTTTGAAAAAAATAATTTGAATTTTTCTATTTTTAAAATTAATTTTCAGTTTTTTTTATTTTTAAATTAATATAAATGAAAATAAAAAAATAATTATACAGTCAGCGCGCCACATCATCCAAAAATGTTGAGTCATCATGTCACATCATCATGTTTGCACAGTCAGATGACCTCAGGGTCTAAAACGAAAGAATCTTCAAATTACAAGATCTATTTCGAAAGAACCTTCAAATAACAAGGTTTGAATCTAAACTTTTTTTTTTACAGGGGGATTAACTGGAAATCGCCCAAATTACAGGGGTTAAATACATATTAACCCATTAAAAAATTACAAAGTTAGATTCCAGACTAAAACAAGATCTTCAAAGCAAGTTAACCCTTTAAAGCAGAGCTATTAACTTTGACATATGACAGTTTTATTATCAAGAAGACCAAATTTTTTGGATGCTGTCATTGTTGGAATGCAATTAGGGGATGTGGTTTGAAGACCAAATATTTGGTTGTTATCATTTTGGATTGCAATTAGTTGAAATAGATAAATTGATCCTCGAAATAGTGATCATTTAGTCAATTTAGAAAATACATCATGAAATTATAATGTCTATGTGTCAATCAATATGATATCATTTAGCCCATAAATTTCATATATCACCTCTGTTCTAAAGCCACCTTTAGAAGAAGAATTTTTTTTATCCATAAATATAAATCCAATGCATATCAGTAGATAATTTTTACCTAAATACCCCTAATTTCAGGGATCTAACTATATACTTTAGTCAAAATTGTTCCTCTCCTAACTGCTTAGCAATACTAGTAATTTATCTGGAGTATACTAGCAATACTAGTATACTACTAACTTTAGTAAAAAAAAAAAATAGTAGTACGTTTTGAAGGGAAAAAAAATAGTACTAATTTGTCTTGTGAGATGAAAAGCATATATATTAATTATACCATCAACTTTTTTTAATAGTAGATGAAAGATATTAAAGGGACTTATAAATAGAGATGAAAGTTGTGGTGTGCCATTGTTATGTGATTTATGTCAAAGAATACATATTCATTTACCATGTCATGTGATAATCTTTAACTATTTACCATATTTGGCGATCCATACAAATTACAAATTTTGAAAGGAAAAAATTGTGTACAAAAAGAATGTTAATAAATTTTAGATTTTTCAGAATAAGTTTATTAATTTTTAAAAAAAATATCAACTCAATTGAACCAATTAAAATTAACTTGTCTTTTTAATTTGGATTTAGTAAAAGAAAATTGCAAAAACAAAATGAAACCAACTATTTTTTATTGATTTGAATTTTTTTCCTGTAAAAACCAAATTAAACTAGATCGTTATACTCCTATTTAAAACCTTTGTAAAAATTAAATGGTGATGAAACTATGAGAGTTTTTTTGTCTGTGTTAACTCTATTGTTTTCGAAGGAAAGAGATTATGATAATTTAAAGTTCGACCGAAAGATAAATAAAATTTAATCAAGAATTATCCTATTAAAAAATTAGAAATCGAACTCAAAATCTCATAAACAAAAAGCAGAAATCGAGATTGACCGTCATAATCTCAGTCCTTAATTACAAAGCATGTGACCTCATTCCTATGCGTCGAAATAAACCCAAGTGTGCAAGAAATATAAGAGTTATATATAATCACTTTAGAGAAGAATGACTTCATAGGTTTCGGCCTGGTGGTGGTGGAAGATTGGTTTTTTGTTGCTGTTAGTTTAACCTTTTTTTGTTGTTACGGTGGAAGTTTGGTTTGAACCTACGTTCTCCAATACTTCAAATACCAGGATCAAAATCAGATTTGAAATGTTGAAAATATCAAAATAAGCTATTTTAAAATACATCCCTTTAATTCTACATTTCATTGACAAAATGGCATAATCCATACAAATTAGTAGAGCATGCGGAAGTCAAACCCATATCACAACGTTCGACCTAATAGTTTAAATATTTTTATCAATTAAGCTAGAACTTGTGGATATACTATTGGATACATTATTTTTGAACGAAAGTGTTAAAGATACATCAAATAATGTGTTGTCACGTCAATTAATATATTATCACCCATATTTTCCTTTTTGTCTGTAGATGAAGTTGCAAACCACTTGAAACTTATATTTATAATATATAATTGTGAGGTCTTATGTTCGAACTCGTGTGAAGATATTCAGCCAGGAGCGGATTTGGACCAAAAAAATCTGTGAGGCTAACTTTTTTGTCCAATAACTATAAAACATCATAAACCATTCATTTTGGAATAAATGAGACTAGAAACCATTCAATTTCAGTTTCAATCTAAATGTTGATAACAAAGAAAGAGTGAGGCCGCGTGTCGAGAGAGAAAAACGATAAAATTTGGCAGAGAGGAGATGTGAGGGTGAGGTCGTGAGGAGAGGAAAGAAGGGTGTGAGAAATATGAGAGGAAATTTGGAAGAAAGAAAGAAATGTGTTTGGTGTGTGTTTTGGAATTGGTAAGGAAAAGCTAGGGTGTTGATAGTACTGGGCTGGGCTGAGTGTGTTTTTGATAAAAAAAATATATAATTTTTAAAAATAAATTGGACTGGGCTGGTGTGGCTATTGTCACATCCTACCTTAAGCAAATCCGCCCCTGCGTTCAACCTAACAATATTGACATAGTCGGTTGTTCTAGGGCTTACAAACCTTTTTAAGATTGTTACGAGTGCAATAATTTTATTATTTTAAAATTTATTTTCGCAATTAGCTTTCATAAGAATTCTATTATCGAGAATATTATTCTCACTAATGTGTTTGATAAATATTTTATATTCCTACAAATATATTTTTTTAAATTATTTATTTTAAAAATATGAATAAAAATAAGGAAATTAATAGATAATTTGGGTAGTTATTATTGATAGATGTGTTTTTATTTTCGAGTATTAAATACTTCTACCTTCTAAACACGAGTATGAAAAGTTAAGCATGAGCATGTTATACTCCTAACGTCAGTTATCTAAAATTATTTGCCCCAACCTTAATTAAAAGCATACACACCCTAAGGACTAATATAAAAAAGTACTATTATAAAAAAAATGATTTTTTTTAAAGTTTATTGATAAAAAGGTACTATTACAGGTTTGTCTTATAAAGGGTCATGGCCATGCTTGAATACTTGTTGCCTCCTTTTCCTTGGAGATGGAGTATCTTCTATTGGATGTATATCCAGAAATGAACTCATGTGAACGGAGATTCATTTTTAAAATTCTTATCAATTAGTTTTACATATTTGTATCTTATATCCATTCATTTCAAGTAGTTTTGAATTTGAGGGGATATTTGCACATAAGTTTTAAATTTAAGAGGATATTTGCACATAAATTTTAAATTTGAAGAGGGTAT
Organism: Medicago arabica; assembly: GCA_946800305.1. Lineage (NCBI taxonomy): Eukaryota > Viridiplantae > Streptophyta > Magnoliopsida > Fabales > Fabaceae > Medicago > Medicago arabica. The sequence goes on along the minus strand of OX326970.1, from coordinate 7,729,414 downwards.
TTGCAACATAAGTTTTAAATTTTGAATGGGGTATTTGCATATAACTGGTAAATTTGAGGGGGTATTTGTTATTTTTATAATCACACATATTTTAAAAGCAATAAACAAAATCAATTACCCCCTGTGTGACGTTGCATAATGTTCGGTTCACGTGGAGGTGTCACATGCACAATTAACTACTACATCATAGAGTTTAAGAGGCAAAACAAATGGATGAAGGTAATTGACTAACATTTGACAATTTCATATGGGTTTTAAAGTTTTCTAAAAATCAGAGAGTTTCGACAGAAGTAACAATTTTGAGGGTTTTTGCATATTCACTCTTTTCTTGACCAAATGCAAACGTATCCAAAGTTGTGAGGTTCTAGATCTCAAGAATATGATATTGTTGAGTCAAAGAAACACTTGAATGTGAGAGTCACACACTTCTCGTCACCTCATTTACCACAAGAGCAACGAATCAGTCAGAATCCACAACAAAAGTCACAAACATTTTTTCCTAAGAGACATAAAAGTGCTGTATAAGAATAGTTGTCATTGATGATAATTTGTTTATTTATTCCTAACTTGCACAAACATGTGGTCCATAAGGTTTTACCGTTGCCAAAAAAATAACATACGAGTTCAACCCTAGGTCCACAACCACCAAATTATACATCCAAACTGCATGTTTTATAAAGAGCTGTTTTATTGTTGCTCAATTTAGATAGATAGATATATCACCTAAAGAAGAGAAACAGCTTTTATGACAAGAACAATGCATTTAATTATCATCGTTCCTTAACCTGGGGCTGGGAGATGCATGTGAAAGAAAGAAAGAAAAAAATTACTATGCAATAAATTAAACTAGTTAAGAAAAAAAAGTATCAAGTCATATTTTTCATTGGTCAAAATATTTAAATTTGATGCAGGCACACTTTATGACTTTATGCAATACAAACGATTGTAGCGAAAAAGCACGGCACACCAAAAAAAAAAATACAATGGTTTCAAATTGCAAACTTCATCACGCAGACTGGACAATGATCACACTTTTTTTTTCTTTTAATCTTAATGCCTTTATATATCAGAGTTAGAAAGTATTTAAAATTATTAGAGATGCCAATCATCAACTTATGGAAGTTTAGATTAAATTTTCATAGAACATATCAACAAGAGAATTTTAAACCAAATTATTGACAAATGCAAGCAAGAGATTCAACTATTTACTTAGGGCAAATATTTCTTTTTGTTTTCGATAGAAAGAAACATTTTCAATTTCATGTGTATTGCACTTCAACAAGATTAATTTGCATCCCTGAATATAAATCCCTTTTTAAATTACACTATTTTTTCTTCCAAACATGACCCAAATAAATATTATTAATTTGCTTTAAAATATGAAAAATCAACCGTTATGCCCAACATCTACACATTAACTATACTACTTTTCTTATTATATATAAAATACTGAATGGAAGATTATAAAGGGGAGAATATGTTTTCACATTGGTACATGCTCCATATATAAATAGTGAAGATGATAGCTAGCTTATATATATAATTAGATTCAAGTTCAATCTGGTAAAGATGTAGTTCAGGGATAGTGTGGATTTTTCATCCTCACCTTTCTACAGATTAAAGATTAAAGTAACATACATTAATATATATTGTACCTTCACAACCTAGGTAAATTTTAAAATAGATAGGGTTTTGGATGAGGTGAGAGGATTAATGTTCTAAAGAAGCATAGGCATGGCGGCATCCATAGGAAATGGCTTGCACATGACATTTTCCATGTAGTAATTTGTGGCATCCATCACAGCAAATTGCATATCCTCAGAAGGCTTCCAGTGGCGTTTTCTCTGATTAATGAACCAATTGTTGATCTGCTTCAAGTCTAGGCCTGTGGATTCTGCAAGTGCTTGCTTTTGGGATTCCTACATGTTCACCAAATCACATATAATAAGTCTTTATCACAGTATTAGCCATTTGATACTAACCTTCATTTTTCAAATATGATTAACATAATTTCAGAGTTTAATAACTATAAAGAAATTTGCACATTTATTTCAATTCACATTTAACCATTTTCACACAATATATAATGTTATTTCTTCCTTCAAAAAAATAAATTATTTCCTAAATTTCTTTCCATTGTGATAAAGCTATAGTATGATTAGAAATATACATTATTCATGTATAATCATTAAACTCTTATTTTCAAATAACAATATATGTATTAGTTAAAAAAATTAGATTTAATTAGCAAGGTCATTGGACTGTTTGAGATTATTAAAATATATCTTTGAACTAAGCCTTATATAGCTAGTAGTTTTTGTCAAAAAAAGTTCCTGATCTTTTAAATAACTACTAGTTAAACTGCTAAAATTTTAAATATTGTCATTAAATGTTACTAAGCCTCTAATGTTTTTGATCTCAAATGCCCTAACGGTTAAATAATCAGTAGTTAAGTTCCTGATCTTTACATAACTACTGGTACTACTTTTATTTTTTGAAAGGACTACAAGCTAGTTAAATTCCTAAAACTTTAAATATGTTGTCATTAGGATCCAAAATTCCATACCTAATTACAAATAATTCACAAGTTTTTAAAAAGTTTTTGTTTAGAGATCAAATTATAAATTATTGACAAATTCAAGGATAGAATTACAAGTTTTTATAGTTTAGAAACCAATTTTGAAAAACTCTAAATGGTTCAAGGACCTTAAAAATAAATCAAACCTAAATTCTATAAATCAAGATAAAGAAACCAAGATAATGCATGATATGATTATGAACATTTATATCAAGACAAGATGCATGTGCTACGAAACATTCCAGCGGCATGATTAATATATGAAATCCTGAAAGATGTAGAATTTAGTTACCGATGGGTAAGGCCACTTGTAATGCCTGCTCCACCAATCAAGTAGTTGTTGTCGAGCTTCCTTTGGTAACTTTCCATTCTTTTTCTTCTTCAAAAACTCTTTCTTAAGGCTTCCAAGATATCCACTATACTTGCGTAAAAGCTGCGCTTTTAATTCCTGGTCTTCACCTTGAGTAGTATCTAGGTTGTTTTCATGAACATCAATCTCATTTTGTGAAGCTGCAAATTCACTTTGACCTTTCAAAATAACAACACAACACAAATCAAAGGGAATAACTATATATATTAGTGAATCAATTATCAAATTAATAAATGTCTTTAGGCAATAAATATCTTTTTTTAAAAGCTAAAAGATTTATAAATTAATAAATATCTAGTTAGGTAGGATATATTAGTACATGTAATCATGGTCCTGCATAGGTAGCTCGGTTGATGAGCTAAGGGACATTGAAGGAGATTTAAGGAGGTTCCGGGTTTGATCATCGAAAACTAACATTCCCTCTCCCCTCTAACAATTGCGTTAAAAATAAGAGACATGTAATAATGAAATTGCAATTAGCATGCAGTGTCAAATATTACAAATTGCGTTTAGCACACTATTCTAACATGACACTAAATAAGTAGATGTTTATAGATTTCTTCCATATTAACAACAACAATTTGTGTAGTAAAGTTGCATTTGTGTCCCACATCATCGTGAGCAATGCTTGTAAGTAATTGTTTGTGTCAAGTGTGAGTAAGAAATCCTACATTTAATAAAAGAAAAATGTTTTCTTTTTTGAGAAGAAAAATGTTAAGCATCACATATTGTAAAGACTTGTACTATATCTTATGCCATAAGATTTTAAATGAAAAAGTGGTTACCAATCCACTCGTGTCCCACATTACCAATCATCTAAGTTATGAAATATCTATGTATTTGGATTTGACACCATCATCAAATCCATGTGTACTAAAAACGAAGCATTTAAGTATATTAATTTGAAATTAACAAAGGGAATGCATCACCTAAAGAATGACAAGTACCTGCCAAAAGACTTTGTCAAATTATGAATTCTTTCCAATCATTAAATGGGACTTTCAACTTCTTTAGTGGTGTATATAATAACTCATCTACTGATCAATGCTCATACTATAATCTAACAGTGTTCTTAATTATTAAAAAATATATAATTTCAAATAGTTAACTATCATTAGAAGAAGACTTTTAAATCACCCCATATGAAAATCAACTAACGCGTATTTTTATTTAAAATGTAACCCTGCCTCCACCACTAGAAACTGCTACAAAAGAGGGTAAATAACAATAACCATGCAAATGAAAAATTTACCTCAGTTTTGAGAACTGAACTGTATAGAGAACAAATTAAGGAAAACACAAAAGAAAAGATGACAAGACACGGTTTCCTGTTTCTACAAGTTTAATAAAAGAACAATAACAAAGTGAACCATGCTTCTAAATTTTAAATAAAGTTAAAGAATTCAAAAGATGAAAGAAGGACTAACACACAAGGAATGATATTCGCACAAATACACACACAAAAAGGTAGGCGTGCACGGGCGCACACACACAAGTACTAGGTCTGTGTGAAATAAAATTGGACATAACCAAGGTCACACATGAAAGGAAAGCCGAAAATGTCTTCAAAACATCCAGAAAGCCATCAAGATTGCCTTGGGAATTTGAAAAATGAGTTTAACTTTCCCATTTATTCAAAATAAAATAAAAATATACTGTCATACACATCACAACCATCCATATAAATTACTTTAGACATAGTTGATATAAAATTCAACTGTGTTTTTGATAATTTGATTTCTACGATTGATTGTTGGTATAAAAATTATTTACACGGACAGTGAATGTGAATTAAAACATAAACAATTTGTACATCTTTTGAATGTTAAACTAAAGCCTCAATTTACATAATTTTTACCATATGAAGTAATCTATGATTTTCAAACCTTTTAACCTAGTTCAAACACCTTTGGTCCATGTTATACACAATTTCAAAATAATATTATTTTTTCCTTTAAAACTCTAATCACACTATTTACTTATGATATAAAAAGGGTTATCTTACTAAATCTTGGTCAAACTATACTTGACTCACGGCCTACTTCAGATTACCAGAGGGTTAACACCAACATGACTCACTTAGCAAATAAACACATGGGCCATTTTTCTCTTTTCTATATTTTTAAGGGGGTGATGATTGAACCACTAGATGTGTGGTTATCATTATCTCCAGTTATTATGAATATTTACTGCTATGTTAATAAACTATTATAAACTGTAAGAAGGATAATGGTCATGAAGATCATATAATGAAAGGGCAATCACCAAAGTCAGTTGAAACAGCAACAGCCTTGAGCTGAGACTCAATTCTTGAAAGGAAAAGCATGGCTTCTTTGAAGGGTTTAGTGAGTTCTTGCTCATACTTGATAAGCATCTCACAGTATGCCTCCATGAACTGATCCAAACCTGGATCTTCACCTATACAAGAACTACTACTTCCTGTCCTTCTTGAAGAGCCATTCAATATTTCACATTTTGCACATGACTCCTCTAAGCTAGCCACCACTTCAGGAGGTGCTCCAACCTGCAAAAAATCACACACTCACCATCAATACAAGCAAAAACATGAAAATAAATCAATAATGTTAAAAAAAAATATCAAACAAACATTTCTAGCTTGAGTATTTTACTTCATCCTATCACAATTTATTATAAAAGAGTGCATGCTCATATATATCAAGTTATACATATGTATGCACCAGTGTTATCAACAACAAATCTTAGAAAATAGCAGTATGATCAAATTATGCTAGACAAAAGCTGATATGACAATATTTTATACTAAAAATTGTGTAGCAAAACAATATAGTGATTTGTTCATATTTTGCTAACTAAAGCACAAATATATGTGTTTACAAGAAAAGGCTAAGTGTGTGTGAGGGTTTGAAGTGAAGGACCTTCAAGCAATTGAGGTAAGAGGATAAGAGACGAGGAAAGAGAGGATGAGCCATGATTTTATCCCTACAAGTGTTGTTGTTGGTGTTGTTCTGGTGTTGGGTGTAGTCATGATTATGATTTTGAACACCAGAAGAATTGTTACTGAGAGGAAATGAAAAAAACTTCCTATTAGTTTCCATGGTCATCATTTGATGATCCATAGAAGAAATCTCACTGCAACTGTTTCCTCCAAACCCTAACATAGTTTTAAAACAAAGTTAAGTTAGACAAAAAGCTTTATCTCTCTATATAGAAAGAAAACCTATATAATAATGCATATGTATATATAATAATATAATGATATAATAATACCTATTTTGCTTAGTCCCCACACTTTACTGTTTATGAAAAAGAAGACTGCATATAATTGTCCAGAGAGTAGACTGTAGAGTACTCCCGGAATTGAAGCTAAAAAATCTGAGTCATAAAAAACTAAAAAACTTGGGAAAGAGGATGATAGTGAGTCAGAAGAATAGGGATTTTTGGGGTTCTTGGACAGTATAATAATCTGTAAAAGGTGGAATCAGATTCATCTTATGCAAAATGAGTAGCAGTGTAGTCTTTCTCTCTTCCTTCTGTTGTGTACAATACATCAAACAAATAGTTTCTCTCTCTAACATCAACAACAACAACAACACAAGCAAGCATAACAGTAGTACTAGTAGTGAAGTGTTGTGTTGATTGCAGGTGGAGACAGAGAGAGGGTAGATAAAGAGTTAACGTGTGTCTCTGCAACTTAACTCAGAGTTTTCCTTCCCAATGAAATAAAAATGAATCTCACTGCCTTCCTTGGTCTACGCAATTACTGCTGATCATTCTACTGTTTATGAGTACTACTAACACTATTTGTTGCCTATGCTATCTCACTACCTATCTATAGCTTCTTCACGGATAAACTCAATATTTTAACAAATGTTTTGTCTAATATGCACCGGTAATAAGCAGAACCTAAGATAAGAATGTTAGTTAAAACTTTCGATTTATGCTCACAAACAAAAAATTATATGTACGGAGTAGATTTCATTATAAACAAACAATTCTTTTTTTCGTGGTTGGTCGAGGTTCAAATCTTATACCTCGCATATATTGTGTATTACTCGCGTGAATATTATAATTAGTATATTATAATTAGTAGGAACGGAGGGAGTATATATTATCATTATCAACTGACATAAGCTCATGTAAATATTATAAACAAAAAATCTAATATGTGACAAAAAATTTCATATATTGAAAATTGATTTAAGTTTTACTTACTATTAAATAATTATTAGATTGACCAATAAAATAGTCTTGTATTTTACGCGTGTGTAATTTTTATTATTAAATCAATAAATTTCACCATACCATATCGTTGGATATGATTCATAGATACTGACAAGCAGTGAGGAGGAACGAACAAGCAAATCAAGTGATACCTTAATTCATTTGAGGAGTATCGTTGTAATCTTAATAATATCCTTTACAAGGTTATGCTAATCGGTGCCCTTGATATATAACCTCTAATCTTTTTCATATTAATAAAACACTCGTTTATGTATAGTCGAATAGACACACTTGGTCGAACTTGGTAATCGAACATCAGATTTCATTGTTTATAATTTATCGTTTCATTTATCTTTTATACCAAGTTGATGATCTAACACTCATTATAGTACAATGATGAAAACTAATTTATGTATTATGCGAGATTTACCTTAGTTGTGCAACATAGAAAAATATTTTTTCTTTAAAATAAAACATTGGAATGATATTTATACTCATATATAAAGTGTCTTTTAAATGGCGACGTGTCTCTTTTTTCTAAATGGAAGAAAAAAAAAAGATATCTACATTAGACCACTGATCTAGCCACGATGCTCCTTTGGAGTCTATGGAAGAGTCGCAACACAAAGCTTTGGGAAGCCACGGATACCTCCTCCACTTTCAACATTTCATGCGCAAAACACGCTCTCTAAAAATGGAGTTGTATGTAAAGAGCAAAAACTTGGAGACACAATCCAGAGCATACTACCTCTTGGGTGAAACCAGTGACGGTTAAGATCAAATGCAATGTAGCGTCACATTGTTCACCAACAATACTATCGCATGATATGGTGTGTGCTTTAGAGACTCATCGGGGCACCTCTTGCATGGTAAATCAGGTTACATATAATCATTTGCCATTGTTCTAGAAGTTGAAACATTGCTTTGCTTAATCTCTTAATGTGGCGACCCTATTAGAAGTTGTCGCTTCACCCAATGTTCTGACCACTGTGTTTGGTGATCTTGTATCTTGTCTTCCTTGTCTTTTGGTTAGTAATCCCGACTTTGTGGTGTCATTTATTAGAAAACAAGTCGAAAAAATTGTTCATGGTATTGCTAGAGCATCCTTATCTTACACCAACCTCCATATTTTCTATGATACATCACCTACTATGTAATATTGGATTATGAATGATACGGTAAAAAAATAAAATTAAAATACTTCTATTTTCAAACCTATAAAAATCTTATACTTCATAATTTTTTAAAATGACAATTTCATCTAGTAAAGATATTTTATCAATTTTTTTTTTTCAAACTTTATTTTAGAATGAAGAGGATTTTGAGCTAGCAATAGTAATGCTAAAATGACACATTTTTTCAGAATGAATTGCCAAAATTATTCCAATTAGTCATATGTAACATTACATTTAATATCAACCCTTTTGTTGCCACTTTGATGGGAAGCATATAGCAAAACTTAGTGGCTTGAAATTGTGCAAATTGCAACATCAAGTCACCAACACTCTGTTGTGTTGTTGGCATTCAATTATCTTCTTTGTTTTCGTTTTGTAGTGGTATATGCGTTGGGTCTGATTGAAAGGAATCAAACATCAACCGTCCATCAACTCCTATATCCCATGTGATGTTCCCTCAGTGATATTAGATCTTTAACCTTTTTTTTGTATACACATTTTTTTCTTCTTCATAGAAACAAATTTATATGAGTTGAGTCTCAAGCGCTCGTCAAAACAAAGAAAATCTCAACGTTTAAAGCGCATTCATATGATAACAGATTGTTCTTGTAGGTATGAAGTATGAACATACTTCTTATCAATTATATTAGATCAACCTCTCCACACTTTTGCTTTATGTACTCTCCGTAATCTTTTATATAAGAAAAAGTTACTAAAAACACAAGGTTAAAATGAACCTCTGATCCTCTTGTCTAAAAAAAAAAAGTTTTAATCTATTTATTTTAAAAATTAAGTTTTTCTTCTCTCAATTTTTCTTTTTCTGAATTTTCATTCTTCAACTCATTTTTGTTAATATGTTATACTTGCAAAATTACAATAATCGTAATTAGGGTTAATCTGTATTGGTCATGCTTTAAGAAGGCTCTCAAGAGTCGTATTTATAGTCTTCTATGACCTTGATTTGCCGTGACTTAAGCCTCAAGTAATGAGGCTTTTAGGTCTTTCTGCCGAGCTTTGGAGGCTTCTAGAAGCTGGTTGAGGCGACGCCCTAGGAAGACCTCAATTAAACTATTATTCCAAATATACTTTAAATATCAAATGTTGTATATAAATTATGTGAGTTTTTTCTGAACAAAGATCTCATATTAAATGGAAGTATAAAAATTTATTCATAAACAAAACATAACTCAGTTGATACGGATATTGTAATATGTAACTCATATTAACATAAGAAATGAATTTTTTTGTCACTAAACTTCTTGGTCATAAATAAATAGAGAAATTGTACCCAAGAAAAATGGATAAAAGTAACATTTTTTAAATAAGTACGGTACATATTTTCTTATAATAAATACAGCAAAATACACCAAATTTTTTCTTTTATTTGAGATAAGAGGTGTTATATATCAAAATAAATTATTTTGTATTATGTAAATAAAAAAGTGGTTTGTATATCTTGGAAGGAAATTATTAAAAGTAATAAATGTGGTAAAATAAGAACCTTTGAAATTAGAGTGAAAAGATTGAAGTTATTTCCTCAATAAAAAAGAAAAAGAGAAATTGAAGTTATTGTCTTATACCTTAATGTTAATGGGTTGGCAATGAAAGGCAACACGACACCGTTTTGTAAATTGGAATTCATGCAAAGACATACCTATGTCAGAGGGGGTCATGTCAATCTAATCGAATAGTAATATATGGAGAAAAAAAGTGGGTTGTAAAACATAAAGAGAGCAAAAGAAGCCCATATTACATATATGTTGCCTTCTTTGTGGGACAGTACCATCTATTCCTTTCAGTTTCTTACTGATGCTTTTGCAAAACCTTGCCCTACACGAATCATTGACCATTTGACGCATTTCTGTTACTTTTTTCTTTTACAAGAAACTAGTGTTATGTTATCATGATGATAGGAAAAAATATTCATTTTGCTCATTACCTCCGACAATGGTTAATGATTCCATTAACGTCTTAAAAATATAAGTTTTTTACTTTTTTCTTAATAATAATTATACCATTTTTCGATGCAAATTTACCTATTTTAATACTTTAACTAATGTTCCAAAAGCAATTGTTAGCATTCTCCTTATTTGTTTCGTTCTATTAAAAAAATTATATAAATAAAAGAACAAAATAACACATTCAAATTTAATTTCTTGTTTAACTTCTATAGAAAAAATTATCAATGTAAGGAAGAAAATAACAATTTCCTTTGTTTCACTTCTAGAGACAAATTCAATTAACAAAATCAATTCTATGTTTTGGAAATCAATAATACTTGGACTGTATGATCTCCAAGATAAAACAAATGCAGACCATCCTATCTTGGATTATTTTATAGCACATCAGTATCCATCAAAGAAAAAAACTTGTAACATAATAATTTGGTTGTGAACAACTGGACATTCATATATCTCATTTATATCTTGAGAGAGGAAGAAATATAGATAGTGACAATTGTATAAATGTGATATGTTAGTGGTCTAATAAGAAGAAAGGGATGAATAAATAAAATGAAATATTATATGGTGATTGTATAAAGAAGCTTGTATATTTATAATCAACTTTTCAAGAGTAGTGATATTTTTACAACTCTTTTGAGATAATTTTTGTGACAACCTTCTTTTTTCTTTTTCCTTTTAAGACAAGAGAGGGAGAATGAGAATATACCAAGAGCAGGATAAAAAGTTGTTTCAAAATAGCTCTATAAATATCATTTTTCTGGAAGAAAAATGATGATTGTGATGGTGTAAAGAATTTATTATAGCATTTTGAGTGATAACAAAGAATAAAAAAAGTAAAGGGAAAAAAATTATTACAGCATTTTGAGTGATATGACAGAGAGTACAAAAAGTAAAGGGAAAAAAGTAAAAAAATTAAAAAATATTGGAATCCATGATAAACACGTGATAAGAGCAAAATAAAAGGTGAAGAAGTGGCTTGATTCTTGATTGTGTGTGCCGTTGTAGTTAGTTAACTAGTTATAGTTTGTATTGAAATTGCAATTAATCAACTTCAACAAATATCTATTTACCTAGTAATTTTGATTTTGAAAAAGGAGAAATAAAAATCTTCAAATATGTTTTTCTTGATCAATTTAGTCCATAAGTTATCAACTAAAGGAGCATCTCTTTGCAACTTTGATGCACTCAAGGAACCATAAAAGGCGAGTTTCATGTATAGTACTTAGATGACATCGTGGTTGATGATATTAGTGACATTGACCAATTACAATGTCACATATATCTTTTTTCTTTTTCTTTTACAAGATTTTTTTGTGATTTGTGACATTATGGTTGGTTAGTGTCACCCAAGTGATATCCGAGTTTCACCCAATATGAGAGTGTGTGTGTGAGAGTATTATGAAGAAAGTGTTCATAACTTTTCTCTTTATTGTATAGAGAAGGGAAAGAACATTATCTTCTTAACACTCACTCTTCTATTGGATGAAACTCATGTGTGTCTTCACATGAGTTTTACCAAAGAGTGGCTATACAGTGCGATGGATATCGTCCCGAGAATCTCGCGAAGTATACGTGTTAAATGCGGGAAGAATTGGAATCCAAATTTAGTGGAATAAAGCAGTTGTTGTGGATATATTCGTGGCTAAAATAAATGACAAGTCCCCTCGTGGAATGCTCACGATGCAAAATTCACTAAGTTTAGCATTACCCTTTACCAAATAAAAAAGTAGGTGTTTGACAGAGTGTTAGAAAGAGAGTGTCCATAACACTCATCTTATTATATATATTTTGCGCTTAAATATATTTTAATCAATCTCTGAATTTTATTTTATCTTTATATTTCATTGATAAATAGCTAAACTAATTCTTTTAATCACAATAGTCAGTTTTCATTAGAAAATGTTATCGAACGTCTTTATGATATTGTTTATTTATTTATTTGGGTACAAAAGAGGTGTTCTGGATTGAGTAAATGCTCACATACCCGTTTGCATAAACCCAATCCAAAATAACCCAAATAAAGTGAGGGGGTGCTCGGAGCAAGATGGAGAGTTGTATCGGTAGAGTCTCTCCCATATTCCCGCATGACGATTCCCCTGAATTTGTAATCGTCGAGCTCTTATGTCTGCTTTACAACGACTCCTACGCCTTCACACTATATAAAGAGGACTCTAAATAGTCCTCACAATTAGATTATCTTTTACTCTCCTAACGCTCATTCTAAAATTCAATACTGACTTGAGCGTTGGAGTGTGTGCATGTACACACCTCCGCCATTCCAGTCGAAGCAACCGCTTGCAACCACCATCAAATTCTGCACTGATAGTCACCTTTTGATTAGGTATGATCAAGAGGTTTGAGGTCTTCTTTAGAACATTCAATAAGTAATCAATATTTATATTTTTTGCATGGAAAATTGTATAATTGTTACTTTTTCTCGTGTTTGATTTACATTTTTAAGATTAAATTTGTTAAACTATTTTTAGGGCACTCGATGACATGATCCATTTTTTAAATTTTTTTTTAGTGGCCATTTTCATTTATTTGATGCTTATGTGAATATATATCATTTGTTGCGACATATGACCACATGCACTCCAACCTCCATCGTCTTTCCCACCATCCCAGCACCATAAGGGTTGAACGTTTGAGAAAGTGGTTTGACAAAAAAACGGAGTGCCAAAAGAAGTGATTTTAGTGAAGGTTGGTGCAACGATATGGATCCAAAATATATTATAATGCCGAAGAAAATAGGCTATGATATTTTCACAAGAATAAATGTTTAAAGTGACCATTGAAAAAAAATCTTAAGACATTGAATCTTCTTCCTTAAACTTGTTGATGATGATTTTCAATTTCCTCAACATATTTCTCTGTAAAAAAGTGTAGTCCGATTGTGTTTGTACGCTAGGAGATAAACGCCAAGTGCTTGTTGCATGAAATCAACGTGACCAAGCCGCGACATATGGCAGACCACGGCAAAACTTAGGCTTGGTGGTTGGGTAAAAAAATTTAACTAGTAAAGTCACAAGATTGGCTTGGGACTAATTTTCATTTGCATACTCTATACATTTACATCTCATTAGACTAAATACAGTACAATTCCTTCCTGCACATCCTTTCGTTGTATATGTTGAGTCCCAATTTAATAAATCAATCCGAGTAAAAAATATATGAACTTATAAAACAAAATTAAATCATACACTCAGATTATAATATATTGGTTTAACACTTTGGTAGCGGGTAAATGCAGCAACACCGTGTTCGATTTCTTCAGGTGCTAATTTATGTGGGTAAGTCCATACAGAGCTTTCCTCTAACTTAGAACGGTCCCCGCAAGTGGGCGGTAGGATTGGTTCCCTCGAATTAATCGGTCCTTTGATCAGATATCGAGTTTAAAACAAAAAATACGGCAACACAACTCATGAAGTTTCTCAATTTTTGAGGAGACATCATGCAATCTTGTATTTGGTAAATAGGTTAGATCATAATCAAATGGTTCATTATATTTTATAAAAAAAGTTAAATATTTGTTTGCTCTTGTAAACATGTTAATTTTTCGTTTTAGTCCTTCTAATTTCTTTTTATTAAACTTATAGTTCTTCAAAAAAAATTCATTTTCGCTTTTAGCCTCTCATTTAAAATAAATTCATACGTAGAATTTATATTTTTGAATAAAATCTGACAGATAAATTTATAATATTATAAAGATCACTCTAAAAGTAATTGGAATTGTTTTACCAAAGCATGACTAAAAAAAATTCATATTTAATTTACGTTTTTGTTAAAAAATTCTAATTTTTGAAGTGACTTTTAAAATATTTCATACATTTCTACACAATTTCATTAAAAAAAAAAATACAAAAATCTTACTTAAGAGTAAGAAGCAAAAGTGATGATTGAAAATTTTATAAAGACTAAAAGTTCAAGAAATTTTTTAGAGGAACTAAAACGAAAAGTTGGTATATTTATAGAGACCAAAAACGTATTTATCCAAAAAAAGAAACATAATTAAGAAAAAAATGGTGATTTCACTTGAGATGTGAACTTAATAGAACAATTCATTGTTTTACTTCATTCTGTTTGCATGTTAAATACTAATCTTGAAATAGTTAGAAAGTATTTGAGAACGCGGTTCAATCCTAAGATGGGAGGGACCATGAAAGAATCTACTAAGCAGATAATAATAAAAAAATATTGCTTGCTTGTGACCAAAAGAAACTTAGGCTGGGTAACAAAACCTCCATTTAAGCAACAAAATAAAACCTCAATTTAAACATAATTTTTCTTCATGAAAGCAATTCTGTATGGAGTAGACCAACGAGTATTTCGTGAAATTCACAAAAGTAGATCAATCAATGTTTAGACATAAACATAGTGATTTCAATTTGAATGGAAAACTAAATAGGGGGAGAGGGGGAGAACCTATTGTTTTTGGATAACAACTGAATTGGCTATACCAGCTTGCTCTATAGTCTGGTCCAAATCAGTAAGTTGTTTGGGAGGAAACCCCATTGTCTGCAGTTGGTAACTTCTTGTCCCACCAGGTCTTGATGCATCAATGAATGCTCGAATATCCCTGATTGCATGGTGGTGATTGAAGCGAGAAACCATTCGTGTACCATCAGATAACCTTAGCTGGATTGAGGTCACTGGCTTCGAGTCATCTACAACTAAACCCATTGCTGGCGCTGGAGCAGTAAGTGGGGAAGCACCGGCAGTAGTTTGACTAGGTTCACTAGCAGCTTCACCATTTGAACTGCTGTCACCTAAAGTTCTTCCAACCCCACGGAAAGGAGTATTGCGTGGCTTCACGGGTTCCTATACAGACAAAAAGAAAATAGATAAGTAAAAAATTTAAATATACAAATAAAACACAAACTCAAAGCCGACGACAATAAACAAGAGGCATACCGGGTAGTTTTCATCCCGCCTTGTGAGGTTGAGACGGACAGTAGTTCGGCGATCAGTTGGTTCAAGCTCTTTGGGACATTCAGACTTCTTCATGCTCTGCATTGAGGTATAATAATGAGAAGCATATAGCACTTCAACAATAAAACAGTAGAAATCCGATTCAAGAGAAACATAAACTCAATATTTAATTGAAAATGAAGGAACTATTATAGAAGAGAACCCTTGTAAACCCAAAGCAAAGCTCTTCATAGAATTAAAAGCATTAATTTATTCTTATAAAGTTACAAATGAACATAATAAACAGACGTGAGTTTCGCTAAAGGCCTTCGACAGATCAAACCATTTGTCAATAACAATTTTCTGATCTTGATTCTTGATGCATTTAACCCAATAAAACCTTTGTAAAAATAAATTCTCCATAAATATATAAAATAATTTATTAATAAATATTAATTTACATATATAACACATTATACTATCATAAAAAAAAAAAACAATACAACATAACAAACAAAAATATAAAACAAAACAACGAATTGAAGCAGAACACGAACATCAATAAAAAAGCGCAATACAACATAGCAAGGAGTTAAGGACAACGTAGCAACAGTGCAATAGAAGCAAACAAATAAACATAAAATACAAGATGTGGTACAAAAATGTCACAGAAAAGCTCTAAGAGAAGAGATGATTCTCTCGCTGCTGAACATCTAGGCTTTCTCACAGAAAAGGTACCTAATCATCCCCCACTTATCCTCCATTCTCCCTATTAGCTATGTTACCACTTTGAACCTACTAGCCACATCAGCAATTGTTCTCTAACTTCTCTATTCAGACTAGTTGCTGGGCTTATGCCTAAACCCAATATCCCATTAGAAGTTGACATGAATAACATCCACAAGTTGCAAACAATGGGACCAAACAATAGTTTTCAATAAATTTAGATGTCAAAACAGTTGTTAAAATTTACAAAATATGGATATAAACCACCAAATCTTAACTCACGGAAACAAAGTTGATAGCAAGTTAAGTTACCTCAAGGAATGCTGCATTTTGAGGATCTTCCAACCTCCGTAAAGGACCATCATTGACAGAAAACCCATTCCTCCAAAAGGTGACAACATGTGTAATTGATTCTACTGGCTGAGGAGCAGATGGCACTGCCTCGCCGGAAAGCAATCTAGCGGTTCCAGTAAAACTCCTAGACCTTGAAGAGTTTTCAGCAGGAGGCTCAACAGCTACCTGTTTAGCCTGATCAAAAATATCATCCACAGAATTACCACCCCTGGAAGGATCTTGGACAAGCATACCACTGCAACAATGAAAGCAAAAGGTACATTAAAAGGACTTTTAGCTTATTGAAACCTGTCATTTACATCAAATAACACTAAGTTCCAAGATGGGCCTATAACTAATTGCAACTGTCAATAAAATACAATTGCACTACCTCACTAAGCAATAAGTCTTTCTAAGTTAAGGGTCTGTCTGAATCGATTTATTCGAGCTTTTCTACTGACATAATATTTGAGAGACTGTTAGGGAGAATTTGTGACAACAACCCATGATGATCATAAGTTGTTTTAAGCATAATTTCACAAATTCTTCAAAACAGCTTATGCGAAAACAATTTAACTTTGTTTTATCTTTTGCTATAGAAATAGTTTATACATAAGCACTTGCCTTGTGCTATAATCTGCAAATAAGATGTTTATCCAAACAGGGCCTACATCAAATAAAAGAGCTTTGGATAAACTAAGACATGGTAGTAAGCATCACACAATTCGTATACGATACAATACAAATATAGCCATGGCTGATATGTATCATGCTTTGGATCGCAAATGAGCTTGTATCGCTGGAGTATAGATGTTTGTTTATTCAAACAGGGCCAACTTCAAATAAAAGAGCTTATGATAAACCTAGATAGCTTATGAATAAGCTCTTTCTATAGCAAGTGATAAAATAAAGCTTTTTTTGGTTGTATAAGCCATCTGGACAACTTATGAAAATAAGTTAAAAATGACTAATGAACATGTGATAAGCTGTTTTTCATAAGGTGTCCCAAACAGTCTCACAAAACTTACGTTTGTTTTGAATGTTTTTGAAAAAAAATCTATTTTTTAAACCAAAAATCATTATTTTAATAGTGTTTGTTTTAGATTTTTAAAAAATCCATTTTGTTAAAAAAATAATTTTTAACCTGAAAATTAAAAGCTAGTTCCAAAATCATTTTTTTCTAAAAACAAGAAACTCAAGTATAAGAACTTCAAATCTTTAAAAAAAAAAAAATTATTATAGTAAACAAAGTGGAAATTAGCTTTAGATTTTCTCAAAATCTCTACAATTTTTTTTAGCAAAAAGAAATGCACCCAAACTCAAATAAGCAAATTCAAATAGTTTCTAAGATCCCGTTTGGATTGACTTATTTTTTATCTTTGCAGATAAATAAGGTTTTTTATAGTATTCATAAGGTTGTCGAGGGAGTTTATGAAGGAAAAAAAAAAAAAAACAGCTTATAAAAGATACAATTTTCGTTAGTAAGAACTTGCAAATTTTTTTTTTGCATTCTCAAAAATAAGTCAATCCAAACATTTAAACAAAAGAGCTTATGAGTTATGATAACTATGATAGATAACTAATTTCAACATTTGTTTAACAAATCACTTTTTATTTTAAATCTTTAACCAAACACTAAGTATATTCTTTTTTTAATCAATACTCTATGTATATTCTACATTCAAAAAAAAAAACTAAAATCATAGATATGATTTAAACACAAAAAATTAAATAAAAATAAATACATAAATAGAAACAAAATCTTACAATTCACAAAACCTAAACCTAATATCACAGTTAATCATTATCAATTTCCCTAAAAAAATTACAACCCTAAGCAATCACTCACATTTTCATAATCTTAAAGAAATAAAAAAAAAATTATGAATTTTGATTATACCTCTTCTGACCACCAGCGTAATACTCCTGCGGTTCATCAGACTCGGAATCAGAATCTTGATCTTGTTTCACATCACGCAAAGTCCGAATCCCACTTTGCCTACTACCAGAGCCGCTTTTCTTACCAATCGACCTTCGAGATCGAAGCTCATAGGGAGCACGTGACGGCGATTGCGAAGGAGGAGAATCATCAGGATGAAAATCAGGTGAAAGAGAATCGGAAGGTGAAACGGCGTCGTTTTGAGGAATAGCAGCGGCATCGTTTAGAGGGAGAGTGGTATCGTTGTCTAAGAAAGATGAAACGGCAGCGTCGAGATCGAAATTGTGACTTTCGAGAAAGAAAAGCGCTTCTTGTTTGGTTGAAGAAGTGATTTCGATGAATGAGTTGATTAGTGCGGTGGAATCGCTTGATGAGGGTTTCGGATTTTCATTTTCGCTTTCCATTCTTTCTGTTTCTTCACGTTTTCTCTTCTCAGATTTTGATTTCATTGTGTTCGTTTCTTTCTTCGCACTTTATAGTGTGTATTCATTCACTTTCATTATATTTAAATCAGGCCCACTATACAACACGTCACATTAAATTAATATTTTTTATTTTTATTTTTATTTTTCTAATGATACCTCTTAAAAATATTTACACCTCGTAATGATGATTAAAATATTCTTAAATTTAAGTTAAATTTCCAAAAGTATTAAGATTTTTTAAGGGGAATTTTGATTTTCTATCGTATTTGTTTGATCGTTAAAAAGGTATGAATTTTATCACATCTTAAGTCATATAAATAGTTTTTTTTTTTTTTTTTAAGAAATCAAAATGAAATATATTAAAACCAACAAATTATCCCCCAACACAAGGTGTGCCTGAAAGGATAGACAAAAGTTTACAACAATAGCTTAACAAAAAAATATAACAATTACGCGCAACCCAAACATAACAAAGGGTTGTGGAACCAATCATAAAATCGATAAAGGAAAACACCAAACTTTGCTTTATGCCACCAAAAGAAGAGAAATTTTACGTTCTCCAAAAACTGAAGAAATGTGTTCTCTTTGCCTCGGAAAATTCGATCATTTCTTTCTTTCTAGTTGTTTATGTTTGATTGAGATTAAACAAAGTGGTATGACGATAATCATCTAAATTAAATTAAAAGAACAATGTAGATGTATGATGTAGATGTATGGTGATTATATTTTTCAATAGTAATTTCAATCTTTATATTAAAAAAAGATTTAAATCATTTTATTTTCTAGAATAGTATTTTAAGGGTTTAAAAAATGATTTTTTTTAATCATGGAATTTAGCGCAAGTGGTTGGTGCGGGTGTGTGTATGGAGTTCAACCACTATTTTGTATGATAAATGAATTGTAAGATATTTTTAATAAAATAAATAAATATAGATTTAGAAATAAAAAAAAAAAGTTGGCATGAATTATATGAATGTTATATATTTTGAAAATGTTGCCGAAAAAAATAAATATGGTGAGATTTAATAATCCAACGGTGCAAAATAAATTTGTGTGTGATGCAATATTAATTTACTTGTGCATTAGACAAAATCATTTTTTCATCCACAAAGTGCATGTTCCCTGCTATAGTATTTTTTAGTTTGCACAAAAAGCTCTTGTTTGCAGTCATTTTCAAAAATTTATATGTTTCCTTGAGAAAAACTTCGTAACTCATAATTCACTATCCCTTGTGTTTTATGCCAAGCCGAGCAGAGACTACTCTATAGTTAAAATGTAGTCCTGAAGAATCAAATAACGTTCTCCCTTTTTAGCTCTTGAATACAATTGACATTCTTCACCACATCTGGCTAAATGTTTGTATGAATAAATGAAATTCGTCTGAACAAACAAAAAAAACTAATTCTTGTTACCCAAGTATTGTATTTGATGAATTAACATGGGGCACTATGTGCTTACACATGGCCAACAATGAGATTTCAACATGTACAGACTCTACAACTGAGTAAACTTGATGTCCTTTCTGCTGCAATATGTGACAGGAGCAAAAAAATTACCGTCATATATCCGTTGTTGAAAGACCATTATGAATTTCGTCTTTTCACGTGTGTTCCGGATCTGGCAAAATCTGAAAATATAGAACATTCATTGAATATTAATGCGTACAAAATCGATATTGGAGTCACAAATTTGTAAAGCACATCGACACCGGACAAAAGAATCAAACCTTATCTCCAACCTGAGCCCAAATTTATGCGCAACCATCGACCTTTAAGATGCATATGAACATGATGATTTCATTAACATTGGCATGTTTTGCATTGCCAATTTGCAATTTACTTGTATCCATGTTTTGAAGTGGTGCAATCTATAATAACTGCAGATCTATTTCATAGCTACAGAAGCTGAGACAGCTGCTGCCTCAGTTATTAGGGAAATAGGTTGGCAAGCTTGGAGGCAAGCACCTATATCAAATGGAAACAACTTAGAACCGTCAAATATAAGATTAACACCGGGAAGGATTGTCTCTTTACTATCGTTTTCTTCTGCTTCAGTTTTCATTGTATCCGCTTGAGTTGCTTCTTTAACAGCCGTTGTGGCAGCTACATCATCGTTAGTTAACGAGTATGATCTGCATGTACCATTGAATATAATACTCTTCCTGAGACTTACGATAATTAGGACATAAAAAACATGAGCCTAATAAAAAACAATCCTTCTGGTTTATGTCTGTCAATATAATGCTAAAAGAATTTTATGTAATGAATCTTATTGAATTAATAGAAGCTCGGCAACAAACCTAAGAACACTGCCATCAAAGCTCAACACTTCAGTTCGACTGCGCTGCCGGGTAGCAAGTTTTAACCTCTGATCGACACTTGATGCCCCTGAAATGGGAGAAGAAGGATCTAGAAGTGGATTCCACCTTCCACTGGCATGGTTCTGAAGCTTCCCGAAAGACTCCTTTGTTGGCTGTTTCTGGTAAAGAAGCTTTGCAGTGAAACCTGTTGATTGGTACTCAGCACAAATGTCATACAACTTCTTCCTTAAGTTTTGCATCGCATCTTGGTGTCCAACAAATGACCCAGACTGAAGCATCTCCGATGAAACTATCCTTCTACATATATTACTGCACAAGGTTGGACTAAATAGTGGCATCCCAAATTCCAAGCTCAACGGAACCCATTCGTACGTCCTTTCAGAAGATAACTGACCCGATTCTTTTCCAATAAATAATCTCAATAGCCGAATATAACCAACTGTCCACAGTTCCATCTTGTCGGCCAAATTCGCCAACAGAGAATTCAGATTTGAATTTTCTTCTTCACAAAGTCCTAACTCTTCTCCTACAGAGGCAATAGTCCCATCTGCATTCTTTACGGGTAAAGGGATATCCAAAGTAGCTGCTTTTCCAGATTTATTAAGATCGTTCTTACTGAGAGGCAGTACCAACACCGCAGAATGTTTAAGAAGTGAATTTAAACAATGTAAAAGTATACTTCCCTTTACTAAATTTCCTTCAAATTTCCTTCCAAGCCCTCCAACCGTATTACTGTCCCAAGACCATATAAGGGCTTTCTCACAACCAGCTAATGGAGCAGGAAGCAAGCGCATACACTGTCCTTTCATCAGAACAACTGACAGAGGCCCACTAGCTGCAGTTGAATATAATACCAACTTCATCCAAGGACTCATAGAAGAATATGTGGGAGGACCGAAATGAACTGGACCTGTAGGTCTTGGAAGAATTGAGGAATGGGAAAGAGGCACTATGGACAGAAGTATATCATAGTCACGAATAAACAAACGGTTAAGAGTTGCTGGTGCAAGAGAAGCCAAGCTTTCAGACCGGAGAATGTCTACACGATATTTCTTTTTCTTTTGCATTTCTGTTCCAACATCTGACCCTTCCACTTCTACTAGTTTATCATCGGTATGTAAATTTGTATCTGACTTATCAACATGCTGATCGTGATTACTGCCATCTTCCAAAGTATTAGAATGGACTCCATCGTCCATACTACTAGGAATATGTTCTGAGGAATCAGAAGCCTCTTCTGCATTCTTCTCTGATTCAAAATTTTCTAAATCATCAGTTTTTATTACAGCTTCGTTATCACCAGAGTTTCTTGATCTGTCAGCCAAAGAGGTTTCAGGCTCAGCTATCACAGAACGTGACTTATCATTGCTTGAGGTAGTGGCACCCAGTTTATCTATATCTTCCACTTCTTTTTTATCCGCAGGTATTCCACCTGAATGCAGACACTCTAACACACAACGTAGACTATATGCATGATTTGCAAATTCTTGTAGTTCTCCCTCAAATGTTGCACTCTCCAGGGTGCTAAGATCCTTGCAAAGATCAGCAATGCTGGCATGACCCAATTTCCCCGCTTCATAGAGTGTAACGGCATGAGTTTTCAGGCCTGACAAAGTTCAACAAGTAGGTTGATCTTGATAAAACATACAAACTAATCTTAACCAAAGGACAATATTGAACCCTGATTGTTCCAAGTCAAGAAGGGTAGACTGAAGTACCTCTCCTACCAGTACCTATTTTTCTCATTCACAAGACATCATTAAAACATTGTTCAAGAGAAACCAAGCACTTTACCACTCAACCATTAGACATAGTAGATCGGCATTTTACTTTAGCAACGAGAAAGTACAAAAAAGAGAAGTGGGAGAAAATGGAAACCTATATAGATTTATTAAGCCCAAGACATAATTATTAAATTTGAGTTTCTACCTTCATTTTTCTTGTCAGATACTTGCATTAAATATTACAATACATGCCCTAGATGACAGTCACACCATATCTCTTATTCCTGCTGAAATGGATTCACATGACTGATTTTTTATGCTATTGATAAGCACATTAATGGAAAAAAGTAAACAACATTAGGAATTTTATTAAATTATTTCAGGAACCCTGTAAAACTGTTTATAACTTTAAATTTATATACTGAGGATTTTCTGGATTACGTATTAATCTTTGACAATCAGTTCTAAATGTAGCCAGATTGCTATTAAGTTGTTGTTAATGCCCCAAAACAAAAAGGTGGCCAGTACTAGAAGAAAATTTATTATCGCACATACTTTGATGTAGAGCAAAACAGAAACCGGCAAATTTTGGCACTTTGAAGCTTGAAAACATTATCTTTCACTAAAAACTATCGGAACTAGGGAAGGATTGAATTATAGAGCTAAACACATCTGCATGGAATGTGAATGATAATGATAGCTTACTCGTATACATCATCATTAAAAAGTCATGAGCATCCTTAATATGGATTACTCACAACTTTCTATGTCAGCACAAATTGATATAACAGTAATATTTTAATAACATAATTCTGAGAACTATACCAAATGAATATAAGCTTCAAGAAAGGAGGAGCAAAAGATCTAAACCTGGTGAAACCGATCCCATCATTAGGTAGGACGTAATATTAGCGTCAACTATGAAAGCGACACGAGTAAAGGCAGAACGTGGACCATTGTTTCCTGAAGCTGAAACATCCCCTTGATGAGTGGAGTCATTGTCAATAAACATATTCTCAGAACCCTGACTAGCAACAGAACCATCTTCATCACTGACTGTACTTCTAGGCGACATTGGTATACTTGAATCTCCGAGAATAGATTCTGGATCAATCACTTTTGTTGCCCATCCCAAACGACACACAAAAGAAGCAGCAGACTGTAATTGTAACAATTCAGCCTGTAGGGTTGTTGCCAGCTCACGAACAGTTGCATTTTCATTTGAGACTACAAAAACTGCATACAATAGCCTGAAAACAAAAGGTCCATAATTACTCAAACTATATGGAAATATAAAATTTGAACAACAATGATGTAAACACAGACAGAAACAGCTGCTTTACTCTTCAATAGGATCTTCATAAGACTGCTCCCTGTTGGAAACAAAACCTTCAAGCCTGGAAACTAAGCCACCATAAATACAAATATTATTGAAATCGGTACTCCAAAAAAAATATTATTGAAATCACTTAAAGATACAGCTTTTGAAAATGGTATTTTACTATATATCTACATCTTCCTTTCATTATTTTTTATCTGTAAGCATCCACTTATGATTTTGTAACCAAATAAGACCATGGGTAGTAGGACAAGTTTGATTGTTCGAGTCTCTTGACAAACTCAAATATTTGTAGCACTTCAATACCATATAAACTTTGATAAAAGAAATTATAGATTACTTTTTTAAAACATTCTTTGGTCAGTAATTGTGTTTTCGTAATATCAAGTTATTAGTCCATAAGGGATCAACTAAGGAAATCATAAACCAACCAAGATCAGGAAGAAAAAAAATTCCTTTTGACAAGAACTGCAAATGGCCAATGGTGACTGACTGGATCACTCTTATTTATTGGAAAAGAACAATGAAGAAGGTTCTTTCACATAAATAACAATGAGAATGTTCTTAGTAGAAGAGGGACAATTTGTGTTTAGTTTTATAAAAAAGATCTGCATATGGACTGATGTCTGTTAGGCAACACTATATAGATTCTCTCCATCGCCTCCAGCTAAATCTCAGTCATTGGATTAATCTACAGCTGAGATCATCTCTTAGCCCGTTAATTCAACATCTGAGATTTCCCTGGAGAGACAGGAAAGGCTAGATAAGATCTAGCTGTGTGGGCAACAACTGGTCTGCCTTTAATAAAATAAAAATACTCTCTATGTATTCAAGTACCTATTGGATTGTTTTCGATATTAATCAAATAAAATTGTAAGAGGGAGAACCACAACTTCCATGTCTATTCAATTATTTTGGGTATCTTTTAATCACTTAGGGTTGATTAAAAGAAATCTATCATTTCGATATGCAAGAGGGAGAACCAGAACTTCCATGCTCTCTATGCATTCTTGTAAATGAAACTAATTTAGATATGCTTGGTTTAGTTCAGTTGTGCTGCCATAAACAGAACTCTATCATTTCGATTTTGGGGAACCGATATCGTTAATCCAGTTGGTCAGTTGCCTAAATGTAGATCAAAACTTAACTGATTCTACTCTACTTATTTAAATTATGAAGCTTCAGACAACAACTCAGGAATTATTCTTTTCATAAAGAAGTTATCAAAGTAAAACCTATTAAGTTAAAAAATATATAGACCAAACCATAATCGGAATACACCTTTAAACCGGTCATCAGGATATAAAGGAACTTCAAAATAGATAAGTCCTCGTCTGCAAAGACCCCTTACGATATCAGAATCAAACATGACAAATGAATTTGCTTCCTCCTTACAGACTTTGTCTACTATTCCCGTTTCCTCGTTTGATAGTTTCTATTGAAGGTGAAAATAAAAAGTTAACAAAGTAAGAGTAAATAATTGTTAGCGTTTTGCCAACTGTTATTTCTCGCTGGCAATGAGACATAAAATTAGTAAATCCTCCGCTAATTTATAAGGGTGAAAGACATACCCCACCTTAAATTCCTCCAAGGTAAAGTTCACAAGACAAACTCCCCACCAGGGTTCAATTGGAAAATCCACAGGTTGAGTTGGCAAAAGTTCTTTTGCTATTGACTTGTTCAGTTTCCACATTATTTTCTGGATATTCCCAAAAGAACATGGGCAGGTGAGTACGAAAAATATAAGTTGCAAGCACACTATTCGAGATTAGTTGAGTATATTATCCAAAACCAAATCATTGTCCCGAGTAAGGGACAGCAAAGTTGCTGAACTTGAAAACTCAAATTGTTGAGCATAATGATTGGAAAAGAATAAATCACCTATTTTATCTCTAAGTAATGTCATAGAGAATATAGAATACAAGCATATGTCTCTCTTACAAGGATCCTAACCATAAATGATTTCTTTTCTACATCCACTTCAATGGCATGTCATCTTATACAATGGTTCATTGAATTTTACTTTTTACCTATTGAACAGAATCCTAGAAAGTAGCATTGAAACAAGGATTGCTACAGGTAAATATGCAAACAATAGCATAGATGCAATTCAAGTATTAAATATACTTTTATATGTAACCTACAGGAAAAATCTACGTGGTACCTTAGATCTGCACTTATTCATTATATCAATAAACTCATTTCTCCCAATTCCAGTAAGTCTTAAAGCGTCTGCAGCACTAAAATTCGGGATGCTGTCATAAGGTTGCTCTGCAAATAATCAATACAAGCAGGAAATTTTAAAAGGCCAGTTTCTACTCAAACAAACATTTACGATTCAACATACGGAGTATTTATTTAGTTAAGGCAGATTAAGAAACAAGTGAAAAGGAAGGCAACTTTAGTTTAATATGAAGGTATTTCGTGCTATATGAAACAAAAGTTAGGCACAATCTTCATGCATGGAGCTAATTCAGTTGGAATTTTAATAAGCGAGCAACATAGTTACCATTTTTCATTACTTCAAAAATCATATCACAGTAATATCTGAAAGGTGATACTCTCATTACACGACAAACATATTCTGCCAGATGATAAGGAAATAGCTGCAAGTGACAACAAGGGCATTAAATGCAGATGTCCTACAGAAAATGC
The DNA here is from genome assembly GCA_946800305.1 of Medicago arabica. Lineage (NCBI taxonomy): Eukaryota > Viridiplantae > Streptophyta > Magnoliopsida > Fabales > Fabaceae > Medicago > Medicago arabica. Next base: position 7,702,752 of record OX326970.1, on the reverse strand, counting down.
AAAAAATGAGAGCATTGCCAAAATCAGAAAAGACTGGATATATCTGAAAAAAATTCTCTCTCTTTTTTAAAATAAAATCACAAGGTAACTAGATCAAATTAGCTATTAAAAAGTGATCTCAGAGTTAAAGAAACTAAGATATCCTCTAATTGCAACACCACACTTTTGACTTTCGAAGCATAATATAAAATTCAATCCTCTCCACAAAATTCTATCACTGCTTTCTGATAACTTAAGAGCAAAGGCATTTAAAGATTTGTAACAATGTTTGATATATGTAAGTTCAAATGTCATGAGTCAAACAGAGTACCGGACATTCTGTAAAGCACATACAGCTAGATTCTTCCGCAAGTAGCGCATCATATTTTCATAATACTCGCTTTCTTTACAAAATGTACGAGCAAAACAACTATTCCATTGAAGTCTCTTCTTTACACAGTATTCAATTATCCTGGATAAAATACCCATGGTCAGCAATAGAGAAGGAAGTATTAAATTATGAATTTACCAAAAAAAAAAAAAGAGACATGTCATTCAAGAAATTGACACATGATCCTTGAAATGAATGAAGTGTATCACCTTATGGAAACCTCATTAAAAGAAGGGAAAAAAACTCAAAAATGAGAATCATCTAAAATCAAAACCTACTGTTTATTATATGGATTTTCTGCTTAAATGTGCTACAGCCTTTGAAACCAAAAGCTTCCTCGTTCCTGTGCAAATTTAATCTATTATGCCGTTGAAATGTATGCTTCTCTCTAAACAACAATAAAACACATGAAAAACTCAAACTCGTGAAAAACTACACTAAGCTCCTCGTCCTTGATAATTCCATAATGAAGATATTTCTGTCGTATGAAGTCGTGAGTTTACCCTACAGGCATGACAGAGAGAAACATAGAGGATGAAAAAACCAGATAGTGAGTAGTAATAGCAGCAGGAGTACTCGACTCTGTAAATATTGTTGAAAACAATAATGTAATGCAATTTCTTCTTTTTTGAAAAAGTTGTATCATAATAAGAGTTATAGGAAGCTTAAGAAAAGATATCTAATCTCTTTCTTTGAACTTCAATAATGAAAAGCCTTACCCAAAAAGGGGCGGGCGTGAGTGAAACATTGCAGAGATGGCAAACAAGCAACTGCAATGCTCTCTCAAACTCAAAGTTATGACGGCTCTAAAATCCACTACCTAGGCCTCAGCTGTTCTCAATTTATGGGTGACTCTAAGAAATGTTGTTTTTAGCGAATCCATGGTAAAAACTGAATAACAATTTAACTCTTTCAACAGTCATAAGAATAAAATATGTACGAGTAAATAACTTAAATAAGCACATATGTAGAATTGTTTCTATAATCAAAGACATATTGAGGTTAAACTATTTTCAAACAAGTTTTAAACTGTATCTATAAGCCATCCTCTCAAACCTACTGAAATAGGTTAAAATAGCTTAAGAACATGTCTCTCTCAAACACTTACACAGGTGTTTGTGTTATAAGATAAGCTCAAATAAACTGCAAATAAGCTCTTTCCAATTAAGTAGAGCTTATTTAAGCTTGCTTAATGATAAAGTATTTATGAGCACTGTTGAATTACTTAGTGATTATTATGTACTTAGTGTATGTTTGGTTCCATTTTTAGAGGAGCCAAAATTGATTCTAAAGGTGTAGAATTATTTTTGACATGTTTAGTTGCTCTCGACCATAATTGATTTTGACTCGAGAAATGATTCTAACTTAAACCTATAAATCGAAGCTTTTGATTCTAGAATTGATCTTTACACTTAAATTTATTCTTTAACTCACTTTTGTATGAATGTATACAAATATAAACCACTTTACTTTACTTTCAACTCATTTTTAGACTCGGAATCCATTATACAAAATCAATTTATGTTACCATAGAAGCAAACACACACGTAATTAAATTAGATAAGTTCTTATTTATAATTACCAAATACTAACCATTAGAGGTAATGAACGAAATTAGTATTTGTTACCTTGCCATCCATTCTTCCTTGGAATGAACCGTTTGATGAAGTCGTCTAGGAAGATTCTCCCATTGACATTCCTCCTTAATCGCTTTTTCCAACAACTGTTCTTCAACCGTCGCTGGAGCACGCTGCATTTTCCACCACTCATTCAACAACACCACAGTACCTACAGAAAAAAAAAAAGAAGAGGAAATTAATCCGCGACTAATCTACCTTGATTAATGAGAGAATTGTTGATTATGCACAGAGATACAAAAATTATTTTATAACTAATTAATATAACTTAATTGACTGGTGTAACTGATTACTCTAACCAACTATTTCATCTTGTAACATATCAGAAGTTAGAACCTTGGAATTGAAGAAACGATCCGCGAAACCAGAGACGTTAATAATAGAAACCGAAAACACAAATGAAGGATTGAATTGAAGCGATTGGATTTGACGTGAATAAATGGGATCGGATACGTGATTAGCGTTGAGACTGAAGCGGTGGTGTGAGTGAAAATGTGGATGGGAGGAATGGCGAGAGTGTTGGATTCAGCTTCATCATGGTTTGGAAAATGTAATGGAATGTTAACAAACGCATACAGAGAGTTTTTTTGTTCTTGTTTTCTTTATTTGCATGAGAGCGATCTCAACAAAAAGATGATCCTAGTTGCATGGCATTTGCCTCAATTCATTGTAACAAAAACTATGTTTATACTACGGTCCAGAGTAGGCATACAAAATAGGAACATGGTCCAGATTTTTTTTTTAAATACTTCAAAAAATAACTAAATTATTTTTATTACTTCATCCGTCCCTAATTATACAAGACCATTCAAATAAAGTTTTGTCCTCAAGTATAAAACTATCTACAAATTTCTACATGCATTCTTTTTTCTTCTTTCAATCATATCATTGTGGTTAGAATTTGGTAATTGCCTAGTAATTTAGTACTCGTAACACATTTTTCAGACAAATTTATTACTCCAACATAAGATTTAAAAGGGCGAGAAACAAAAGATTTTCCAACATAAGATTTTAGACAGCAATTTCGGGCAGCTACAAGCCTACAAGGAAGCGCAATTTATATGTGGGATAAGATGGCAAATGATGTTAGAAAAGCGTCAAAACACACAATGGGAGAATCTAGAGGTTTTAGACCTATTGGTAAAAGATCATGGTGGTGGAACAAAAGTGTTCAAACTAAAGTGAGAATCAAAAGAGAATGTGTTAAGAAAGAGACTAAGACGGCGGTGAGCGAAGTAAGAACACAAGCTTTTGAAGGATTATACCAATTCTTATGCACCAAGGAGGAAAAAAATCTATATATAGACTTGCTAAGGGGAGAGAAAGAAAGACATGAGTTTTGGATCAAGTGAAGAGCATTGGAGATAAAGAGAGTAAAGTTTTGCTCCATGAAAGGGATATGAAAGGTACATGGAATAAATATTTCCACAAACTATTTAATGAAGGATATGAGATCTTGTCGGACTCAAACATACTAAACACGAGAGAAGAGGAATGAAACTATAACAATTATCATTAGATTTAATTAAGAACAAAAGGTAAACAAAGAATTGAAAAGGATGAGTAATGGTAAGGCGACTGTGCCCGATAACATACCTATTAAACTGTGGAAAAGTCTTGGAGATATAGGTACTGGATGGCTCACCAAACTTTTTAACAAAATTATGAAGTCAAAGCGAATGTTGGATGAGTGTAGAAAAAAATACTTTGATTCAATCTATAAGAACAAAGGAGATATATAAAATTGTGCAAATTATAGGGGAGTTAATCTTATGATTCATACCGTGAAGTTATGGAAAAAAAATGATTGAATAAGGACTAAGAAAAGATACTTAAGTTATTGATAAACAAATTGGTTTTAAGTTTGGGAGGTCAATCATGGAAGCGATCTACTTACTACGATGTATGGTTGAGTGATAACAGATTGATAAAAAAAGACTTGCACTTAGTTTTCATAGATTTGGAGAAGCATATGATAGAGTTCGTAGAGAGATTTTGTGGAAAGTCCTAGAGAAGAAAAAAGTTATGATTGCTTGTACTCAAGCTATCAAAGATATGTATTAAGGGGTTCAACCGGTGTGAGGACGCAAGATGAGACCATCCGTGATTTTCTCATAACAATAAAATTACACCAAGGATCAACCATAAGTCCTTATCTTTCATACCTTAGTTTTAAATATATTTATAGAATACATCCAAGAGCTAGTACCGAGACGTATGCTTTTTGCAGATGAGGTAGTCATGCTTTGAGGGTCGAGGGAGGAATTGAATGAGAGGTTGGAGAATTGAAGACAAACTTTAGAAGCGTAAGATTTTCATTTGAGTAGAAGAAAGACAAAGTATATGGAATGTAACTTAAGCAAAATGTAAAGTATTTCTACCTTAGAGGTGAAAGTTAGAGATATTATCATACAACAAGTTACACTATTTAAATAGCTTGGGTCCATAGTGCAAAACGATGAAGAAATATAAGTTGATGTAAATCATGCATGAGCTCAATTGGTTAATGAGATCATCAATGATAAATTATTTAAGAAAATCTAAGTTCGATTCATAGTTAAGATAATTCTTGTCGGGTTTTACTTAACTTCATATTACCGGTGCTCTTTTCTCTATTGAATGGTTAACAATAAATTTTTTTTTACTAAAATAAAATAAAAAGTAATAAAAACACATGAGATTTTTGTAAAAAAAAAAAAGAAGAAAAGTTACAAAAACAAAGTAGGTTTTTTAATCATTCTGTTTTTTTTATTTTTTATAATACTATGTTTTTTTTAAGGAATAATAATACTATGCTTTTGAATTGTACAATCCAAAAAAACCGTTAGAATTTTATTATCCGGAAGAACAAAAAAACTGTTAGAATTTTATCATCCGGAAGAAATAAAATTTGAATGGTTTAGTGAATTTAGGTGTTCTGTAGATATTTTTGGTTTTGATTTTTAAAAGGTTTAACGATGAATTTTTGTTTGGTCAAATCGTTTAGTAGTTAAAATTTAAAACTTTAAAATGAAACTTTGAATTTCGAACTATACTCCTACATATAATATTTCTATCTATTGAATTATGTTTACGAAAACTTTAAAAGTCTATGCTATCAATGATGTTAAGCAAATCAGTCTAATGAGATTAATTTTTTATTTTACACAGGCTACAAATTAAATCTATATATTTATAAAGATATTTTAGAAAATAAACTTTAAAAAACTAATTATATGATTTGATTGAATTATTTACTAAAAACATTTATCTAATTTTTGAAGGACATATCGTGTCTCGCGTGGTAATATTTTTGTTTTGTATTTATATTTAAATAATAACCATACGTTGCACGCGTGCGTTAATATTATTATTATTTGATTTATTTATATTAGAGAGACACTCACACTCACTGTAGAAGAGTAACACTAACACATAACATAAGCCATGGCAGTTCACTCAACTTCAAAGCTCAATTTCATTATATACTTATCATCAACCCTTTTATTGCTTTCTTCTTCTTCTTCTTCTTATGCTCAAGCTGAATCTCATTCTCTTAAATACTGTGGTAATTAACTAAACTTTACTCTTTCTTTAATATCATGATGATTTATGTTTTATATATATCCAATTCCTAAATATGATGTTAATTGTAGATACAATACTACAATTGTTAATCTTTGATATATGGCTGCCTTAATTAGAAACTGGAATGGGGAGAGACAATTTTGATTTTGATTTTAACATAGATCAATTCGTATATCCAATGTTTTTGAGGGTGTTCATTGAATTTGAACTCGAATCATTTAAATCTTTGATGGCTTAATAAACAAGTGGAATGCAGTTTCTGTGTGATTTTTAATTTAAATTTATTTATTTGATTATTTGTAGCTTTTCTGATATGCTGCGGTACTGTAATGAGTCCTACATTGCAGAGCCTCATGTATAATATTTTGAGTTTTGTCCTATGCAGAAAAGGGTGCAAACTATGCAGTGCAGATCAGCAATGTAGAAATATTACCTAACCCTGTGGTCAGAGGAGAGCCATTCACCTTCAAAATCAAAGCTTATACTGGTCATACTTCTTTCCCTCCTTCAATTCTTTTCATATCGCCATGTAACATTTTGCTGTCGGATACTTTTGGTTGGCCAATTAATGGATATGTTATGTTTCTTTGATGCAGGCGAACCAATTCTTAGTGGTGATTTAATATATGAAATTTCATTTGCTGGGATACAAGGACAACCTGCTATATTTCACCATGCTCTCAGTGAGGAAACACCACTTCCCGTCGCTCCAGGCCACTTTTTGCTCACTCACACTGAATTATTGCCTCCCGTCACTCCACCGGTAAATAGACAAAACGTATTGTGAAATTGATGTTTGTAACTAGGAAGTAGTGATACCGACAATGATATTCTGTTATTCGTGATCAAGAGAAATTGATTTTTCATCTTCATCCCCTGCTTGTACTGGCTTTATCTTTATGTGCAAGCTGTGGCAGCTGAAATTTTTTTGTTGAATAATTTTGTTTTTTAATCATCATTTAAAATTTTATTTTTAGAAACTTCTATATCTAATTCATTATTACTACTCAATAACTCGATCAACTTTATAACTCTATACTCCGATACCTTGCATTCGTTAAGGTAGTGTTGTTTTATAGCATTTCTGTGTTTCATTAACATTTAATTCAGCTAACTTGTTGAGTTCGTTTCTTAATCTCCATTATAATTGTGCTTCTTTTGCAGGGTACCTATAATGTGAAGCTGACATTTAAGGATCAGAACGACAAGCAGTTAACTTGCGTTGTCTTTCCCTTCACCATCGGTGCTAAATCTTCGGTATCTGCTATTTAGCTGTCTAGGACTAATCTGAACTTAGATGTTACTTATGGTTTAGTTTTCAACCCATATGTGAACTAGTGAAATGCCATGCTACGGGCTATGAGTTACTAAAATGTTCATCTACTTATAATAATAAATAAGTTGCCCGAGCTGAATTTAACTGTCACACTTCATCTCTGCTATCACATTTCATCTATGTTGTTTTATCTTTAATAAAGTTTAACCTTTAACAGCACAAGTAAACAGATGCTACCTGTTCATGTTAATTTTTGTGGTGTTCATAGACCGGTCTAACCAAATGCAGTCTGTATAAATTTCAAAGTGAGAAAACCAAAAACTGAATTTGTTTTTTTAGATTGGATTGATTTTTAAATCCAGTCTCAAAAATTAATCTAATCAAATCCAAATTGAATTTGCACTATCCACGTATAGTTTTTCTTTATAAAATAATCATAAAGCTTATGTAAGTTTATATTTAAAGTTAGCTGTATAAGTATTAACCTGGAAATAGAAAAGCAACATGTGAACGGAAAAAACAAGTTTTAACTTGGAGGAATAAATGCAGAATAAAGTGCTCTAATTACAATGGGACAACCACTAAAGAACATGAGATATGTTTTGTAGTCAGAAGTATTTCTATTTTGGTAATTTTTCAAAGACAATGTGCTCTCCATAACAGTAAACTACTATTATGATTTGAAATCGGCTAGTTATATACAGTATATCACTAACTAATAAATTAGTTTTGAATATGTGAACTGAGAAGTTTTGTTCGATCACTTGTGAGTTGTGAAGAAAATCATTGTAACGCCCTAGACTAAAGAGAGTAGGGAGTGGTCGCCGATGCATAAGGCATGACAATGAGCGGCTCCCAACAACTTCTAGGTGAGCCAAATCACATCGAAATGAGAGGGATCCTAAGACAACTGTGCAGGTATGAGATTGCATGGTTGATAGAAGGTTTATAAGAATTTTTTGATGCTATCTATATCAACAAGATGTATCTTTATTTTGGGAGTCCATTTCACAAGAACTCCACGGTTAAGCGTGTTTGACTTAGAGTAATTTTGGGATGGGTGACCTTCTGAGAAGTTTTCCAAAAAATGTGCGAGTGAAGAAAAAACATATTGTACAACCATGGTGTGTGTTGTATCCCTCAAGTTTGGGAACCTTGAATCCTGTAGAAATATATGCACCTTACTCTCATTGAACTTTGATTTTAACTATTAGACCGAAAACATCTCCATAATTCTTCCTAATTTGTTTGGTTGTGCTAGTTATTTGTCGTGAAAAACACCAGGCAAAAGAATTTAGTGTGAAAAAGCTAAAATCGGAGAAAAATTATGGTTATTGTCTAATGATAATCAGAGAATAATACTATGTGAAAGCTAAAATCGGAGAAAAACTATGGTTATTGTCTAATGATAACTAGAGAATAATACTATATGAATTACATCTCGCAACAATAGAGGACAAGATCATAGGAGAAATAAACGAGTCAAATACAAATTTAAAGTGTTTTTGACCGGTACATCTTTTCCAAGTTATTTCATTAAAACCAACTCCAACTTGCAGGAAGCAAAAAATTAAAACTTTGATTAATTATGTCAAGTCTTTCCATTTTGTCTTACTGTCATTTGTATTTTGTTTCTGAACGTGAGAACTAATAATAATTTGAGTTTTATTACATAGACAGAGCAAAGATGAGGATGATGAATACTTTTGTATGTATTATCAAGTTCGTTGGAGCAATCTTTGTTGTGTTGCAGTTGGACCTTCTTTTGTCCAACTATTTTGGTATTTAGTTAGGTGCTTTAGAGAAAGACGAAAGACAAGAGTATCCATTCATTGAGACATTTAGATTGTTTGAAGTTTTGAGAAACTTAGAGTAATAATATCCAACAAGTGCTATGGTGAAAAGTAATAATTAGTGGGTATATTGCAACATTATGGGATCAAGAATATTGTAAAGGTGTGTCACGGCTGTTTCTCCTCAAAAGAATCCAAAACTATGGTGAACATTATTGCTGCATTGGAAGGAAAGAAAAAGAAGAAAAGCTTGGATCGGTTATGTTTGCTTTGACTTTTCTGAAAATGGGTATGAGGGTAGCAGCTTTGAATGTTTCTCCTAGGATGGTTGGAGAGTAAATTTAGTCTATTCGTCCTATAGGTGAGTTGATAATGAGCATTATCACATATTTTCACTATTAATATTATTGATATTTTGATAATTTTCTATGTTAAAGTGTATAAAAATGGGGAGCACGCCCTTTGAACATTTCTCTTTTTATTGATATTTATGTTAAAGTCATCGATATATTATTATGGTCTCTACTTGAATTTATCTATTACTTATTGGGCAAATGATTTGAAATAGAGGTTTGATTGCATATACTATGACATGAGTTTTGAGATATAGAGAAATACGGTTTTGAGATATACTCCCTCCGTCCTAAATTATAAGCAAACAAAACTCATTTTCTCTGTCCTAAATTATAAGCAAAAAAGACCAACTTTTATCATACAATTATGTTGTTTCAAAAAATTACTCCCTCCGTCCCTATATCTAAGCACCCATTTTATTTTATTTTTGTCCCTAAATCTAAACCCCTTTTCAAATTACTAGATGCATTTATTATCTTTTTCCTATACATACCCCTAATTAATACTTCTAATTTGTCTTGAAATATGAAAAGTCAAATTTAATATACATACAAACAAAGGATAATTTGGTAATATTAACACACAAAACAGACACATTAATTACACTGACAACTTTTCTTAAGAAATGTGAAAAATGCAAAGGGGAGTTACATATAGAGACAGAGGGAGTATCTTTTCCAAAGGAAAATTGCATTCAATTTGCTCTCTCTTTCATTTTCTCAATAACCAACAACCAATGAAAATTGGTTTTACAACTTCCTATAAAATCTATTTCAAAGATAACACAAAAAACTATGTTACAAACTTGTATGTTTTAGTTTTTTTAATAAGTGTGATTTTTATTTTTCTTATAATATAGGACGGAGGGAGTATGTTTTTGGGAATTTTTGATATTAATATATACTCACTTTGACGTTACTTATGATTTACAAAGTTTTGGATTTGATTGCATAGATTTTGTGCACTAGTTTTGACAAAAAAAAAAAAACTAGTTTTCATATGTTCTAAAACATGGTTTTGGAATTGTGTTTCTTTTCGAAGATTTTGGTGTTAATATGTACTCGACGTGGATTTGTTTTGGATTTACTTATGAAGTTATGACTACAAGTGGTAGATTTTCAATTGAGTTTTGATGGTACATATTTCGATCCGATATGTTGAAAAATATGGTTTGTGAGACGTTTTGAGAATTTGTTTTGAAAATGATGGTTTTAATGACGACGACCTAGGTGCACCTAGTATGTATTCGATTAGGTAGAGTTACTCCATTAGATGGAGCCGCCCCTGTGGAAAGACCGCCATTAGGAGGAGAGGGCTATCAATTAATGAGATGTAAACTCCCTAATTGAAAATGTTTACACTTTGTTTTGAGTCGAGAGAAAGAGCTATCCGTTAGATGGAGCCGCCCCATCGGAAGGCCACTATTAGGAGGAGAGGGCTATCAACGAGATGAAGCTAGTTCTCGACTCACTCATTTGACTATTTTCACTAAAGTTGGATTTTTATACTTTATTTAAAGTTGGTTATTTTGGTATTAAGTTGAATCTGATTTTATATTCTATTTGAAGTTGATTAGTTTGATTCCTTTTCATTATATCCGATTTTTATATTATAGTTGAATTTGATTATTTTGATTCCTTTTCGGTATACCCGATTTCTATATTTCCTTTAAAATTGTGGATTTGGTTTCACCTTTTTATGACATTGGAATTTTGATATAGTCTTAGTTGGTTTAATAAATTTACAAAGTTTTCCGAATTTCATGCATACTCTTGGTTGTGAATTTTCATGCGTACAAACAACTGTGGATTACTTCAATTTTATACGGTTATTATTTTTGTAAATTGACATTAGATTTGAGAAAGTAATTAATCGTGTCATTGTGTGTTTCCCTTCTAGTTGGTGGTGGTTGTTATCTCTCACTAAGTCCTTGTGACTCACTCTTTCATTTTTTTTATTTTTTCAGATTCCCAAGCAGCTAAGTAGAAAGCTACTAGTTGACTTGAAGTTCATTTGTGTCACTCTTTGTGGTAGGTTTCCTTGATTGATGTCTCTTTTGTTTATGTATATGTTTTATCAGAGTATCTGCAACTATTTGGAGTTAGAAATATTTTATTTTGAGGTGTACAAAGATGTAAATGTGTCATTCTGAAATTCTGGATGAGAATACAGGTTCATAAACTGGATTAAAATCTTGGAAGCGATGAAAATATAGAGGATACTCTGTTGAAATTTTAGTGGATATCATTTTAAGTGAAATTCAATTTGTAAATTATTTAAATTATAGTTTGTCAAGTGTCGTCAATAGGCTTGCCGAACTAGGATGTTCTAGTTCGTGCACCGGGCACGATTAGTGTTTTTAAGTCGTGACATTGGAACAATAAGAGTGATGGTTGTTGTGCATGGGAAGGAATCATCTGTAGCAATCAAACTGGTTATGTTGAAATGCTTGATCTAAATGGTCGTCAATTTGGTCCTTTTCGAGGAAAGATCAACGCATCATTGATGGAGTTGCGGCATTTAAAGTACTTGAACCTAAGTTTGAATCAGTTTTCAAAAAGTAATATCCCAGAATTTTTTGGTTCTCTAAGAAACCTGAGATTCCTTGACCTCCGTGCTGCATACTCTGGTGGAAGAATTCCAAATGATCTTGCTCGTCTTTCGCACTTGCAATATCTTGATCTTTCAGCAAATGGCCTTCAGGGTACAATCCCTCATCAACTTGGAAATCTCTCTCATTTGCAGTATGTTGTGCTTTTCGGTGTCAAATCGCAAACTTCACACCAATGAAATTTAGATTCGTGGAGCAAATATCAATGACAACCAATAACCAAATGTAAATTACCACAAGCAACAACAACATTCTAGATCTAATCTAGAAACTAAGTGCATAGCAAAACCCACAATCAACCAAAGAATAAACAAGCTAAAGAGAGTAGAAGAAAAGATAGCAACAAACACACTAAAGATTGTTGACCCAGTTCGATCCAAGATGATCTACTATGGGGGAGAGATTTAACTCTCCAATCCACTATCAATGAGTTCTTACAAAGAGATACAAAATTGGTTACAAGAAATTAGCTTCAACAAGCTCACAAAGAACAACCTTAATTTCTACCAATTTTCTCAATCTCACCAATGAACAAGACACTCATGAATATTCACTCTCCTAAGGTGTTTATAAGAGACTCTCCACTCATGTGTTTCCCAACCCATGAATCTTCCCAAATGGCACCAACCCTAATTCCAAGAGCCCCCTCTTTTGGTTCTCCAAGATTCACATCTTGAAACTTTGAACCTCACCCAAAGAAACTCAACATTTAGTATCTAAAACCCTAAATGTTCCCTCCTTTGGTTTTCATGAGATTCACCAAGTTTATCTTCAAAAACTGCATAAACCACTTAAATACTAGTCACAAACGTCCCGAATCGTGTCACGATTTGGTCAAATCGTGCTACGATTGTACTTTCCAACCGTTGTGACCAGTCCCTTTCTGGTAAACTTGCTGATGAAGTTGTTGAATCGTGTCACGATTTCCCATCTCAAAAACATGCTCACTGCCTGGCCAAATCGTGTCACGATTTGGCACTTCCTCAGCTTCACATTTTTGAGTCAATTCTCAACACAGTACCTTGATCTGAGTTCAAATATTGTTGTTGGAACAATTCCTCACCAACTTGGAAGCCTTTCAAATTTACAGGAGCTTCATCTTGAATACAATCAAGGACTCAAAGTTTATGATGGAGGTGAGTGGCTTTCTAATCTCACTCTTTTAACCCATCTTGACTTGAGTGGCACGCCCAATCTTAGTTCTTCTCATGTCTGGCTGGAAATGATTACTAAGATTCCAAAAATACAAGAATTGAAGTTATCTCAATGTGATCTTTCTGATCATTACCTTCTTTCTATTTCCCGTTCACTATTAAATTTTTCTTCTTCTCTTGAAATCCTTGATCTTTCCAACAATGCCTTCACATCATCCAAAATATTTGAGTGGGTGTTCAATGCCACCTCCAACTTAATCGAGCTTGATCTTCACTTTAACATGTTTGAGGGCACCATTCCATATGATTTTGGCAACAGCCGAAACCATCTTGAACGGCTTAACTTGTCCAGTAATAAACTAGAGGGTGAAACCAGTATGGAACCGTTCAGAGACATATGTAGCTTACACTCACTGAACCTAAATTTTAACTATTTGAATGAAGACATTTCAACAATTCTTCTCAAATTGTCTGGTTGTGCAAGATACACACTGCAAGATTTGAGTTTACGTTACAACCATATTACTGGAACATTGCCTAGCCTTTCAATATTCCCATCTCTAATAACAATCAACCTTTCAAGTAATATGTTAAGCGGGATGGTGCCACATGGAATTCCAAATTCATTGGATTCCTTCATAGTTTCTTCAAATTCTTTAGAAGGTGGAATTCCAAAATCATTTGGTAATGTGTTTGTTAAGGATGCTAGACCTATTAAATAACAAGTTGAGTGAAGATCTTTCAGTGATGCTTCATAATTTATCCTTTGGGTGTGCAAAGTACTCGCTTCAAGAATTATATTTGTTTGGCAACCAAATTATCGGCACGGTACCTGACATGTCAGGGTTCTCATCTTTAGAAACATTGTTCCTATATGTTAATAAATTAAATGGGAGGATACTAAAGAATTCTACATTCCCCTGTTGATTAGAGCGTCTATACTTAGATTTCAATAATCTTGAAGGTGTGATCACTGATTCTCATTTTGGCAACATGTCCATGTTAAAGCATCTGAACTTGAATTGCAATTCATTGACTCTGACGTTCAGTGAAAATTGGGTGCCCCCTTTTCAATTATCTCAAATATACCTGAGATCTTGTATTTTAGGACCTAGTTTTCCTAAATGGTTGCAAAGTCAAAAATTATCTTCAAGTGTTGGACATTTCTGATGCTGGAATCTCGGATGCAGTTCCAGTTTGGTTTTGGACTCTAACAACAAATATAAATGTCATGAACATTTCATATAACAATCTCATTGGCACAATTCCAAATTTGCCTATAAGATTTCCCGAAGATTGTCAGCTAATTCTGGATTCAAATCAATTTGAAGGTTCAATCCCTCCATTTTTAAAAGTGCGTCATTGCTACAGCTGTCGAAGAATAAGTTTTCAGAATCTCAGATGTTCTTATGCACTAACATTTCAGTTGATAGATTGCTCGTATTGGATCTGTCAAAGAATAAATTATCAAGGAAACTTCCTGATTGTTGGAATCATTCGAAAGCATTGGAATTTCTAGATTTAAGTGAAAATAATTTGTCTGGTGAAGTTCCATCTTCAATGGGATCACTACTTGAACTTAAGGTATTGATATTGCGCTACAATAGCTTCACAGGGAAGTTACCTTTCTCATTGAAAAATTGCACAAAGTTAGTCATGCTTGATCTTGGTGATAATAGATTCTCAGGACCAATATCATATTGGTTAGGACAACAGTTACAAATGTTAAGCTTACGAAGAAACAAATTCTATGGAAGTCTTCCGCAGAACCTTTGTGACTTAACCAATATTTAGTTGTTGGATCTCTCAGAAAACAATCTATCAGGACAAATTCTTAAATGCTTGAAGAATTTTTCCGCAATGTCTCAGAATTCAGTTGATGAAACCATAGACCCCGTTTTATTTTATTACCCAATCAGACATGAATTTTCCTATTCCTATCAAGGCTATGATTTGGTTGCATTGTTGATGTAGAAAGGTACAGAACGACTGTTCAAGAATAATCAGCTCATTTTGAGGAGCATTGATCTATCAAGCAATCAATTAACAGGAGACATTCCAGAAGAAATAGGAAACTTGATAGCATTGGTGTCATTGAATTTATGAAGTAACAATTTGACTGGAAAAATTACTTCAAAGATTGGAATGTTAACATCACTTGAATTTCTTGATTTTTCAAGAAACAATTTCTTTGGTCTAAACCCTGAAATACAGATATATGTCTCCATTTGTCGATTACTTGAAAAGTTATTTAGGCTTACAAGCCAATATCATGATCTGAATTTGTTTATAGCTTTTTTTGTTAAATAAGTTAAGCTTACAACAAAGCTGTTATGTCAAAATTATAGACCCTCTTTGATATATTTTGTTTCTAAACAAACAATTTGTATATAATTACTTATATTTAAGGATGATTAAAGACTTGAATTATTTTACTAAGAAAATTTTAATTTAAAAAAGAATCATGAAAATCCATAGTATATTAAGACATATAAATAGCTTATATATGGTATCACATTTCATATTATTTTCAAGCTGCTCAAACATATGTTTCAATTATTTTTTTGTTTATTTTATTTCACTCAAACTCAAGCATGTTCTTTGATCGCAATGTACTTTCTGCAGGAAAAGTTTGTTTAAGCATCTCCAGTTGAACCATATGAAGCTTTGTTGAGAACAAGTAACTCTGATTAAACAAAAATAAAGGAGTTTAAAGTTCTCAGTCATGTATCAATAATTTAAATAATCAATTTGTGGAGCAAATATGTTGTGAATTTAATACTGTTATTTTGAAGAAAAACATGTTTTATAATCTAGTTATTGGGATACTGTAAATGTGATGCCACTGTCCTGCTTCACCTTTTGAGTTTCCTTGATGTCTATAGTTTTGCATGTATGGATTTCAGAAGCTTGAATAAGAAATGTAATAAGCTTCATTCTAAATAACTTATTTTACGGTAACTTATTTTATAAGTAACTTATTTTGCCAATATGTGAGATATGATCACAACTATTTTTTACGGTAACTTATATTATGGTAACTTAAATGGGACAGATGAATTATGCTCACTAATGGGATAATGTTTCAAATCACAAACTTGTTTATCAGCCCAAGTGATAAAACGGTGCTGAGTGTAACCATCGAAAACATGTATTTGACACTTGACTTGAACAAAAATGCTATAGGTCAGGAAAAGGAATAGTTTTGGCACCAATTTATTTTTACAAAAGTTTCACCAAATCTGGTTTGCTTTTTGTGAAATGTCCTCAAGAAGTATAAATCATTGACATGGTCAGTTGTGGTAAGATGGTGACTAGAGGGAACGCAATGTAGCAAAAACTTTTTGAAATTAAATTCGAAGAGTAATTGATATGTTTCAAATTGGCTGAAATGACTACTTTCCCTTTAATGAGAAGTTATAGCATTGGTACCATTTAGAAGTTGGACTGATATTGGTTTTATTCGATTAAGGACCGGAATTTGTCCCTAAGTAAGATCAATATCGTTAGGAAGATAAACATCTAGAGATTCAAGTTTGTTTTTCCCTATCATTGCGTGTTGCACAGATCTGGCCTGAGCTTGATAATTGTTCCAGCTAGAATCAATATCGGAATAATTTCCATTCTAGAAGGATCTTTGTTGGGATAAAGGTAGAACATGCTTAATCTTTTTCTTGTTGGATCTATATTTTCTACATTGGAATGTGTTTTCCCTGTAAAAAAATAGGCTGGTTCGGACAGATATCTACAGGGTCGGATCCCATTGAAAAGTATATTATACTCAAACAAAAGGGCTTCACTTGCTGAATATCACAGATCTGCAAGATGTTAACAAACTCAAAGACTTCATAAGAAATACATAGTCACACAATCAAGCTATCTTAGACATTGGTTAAAGATCTAAGGGCTCGCATTTTGCTTTCATTAAATCAGCTTTATATATTAACTCAAACTATGAATTATCTGATCTTTATTAAATAGTCGATATTTTCAACCGCATAACTCATGAAAGTCCACTTTCAACCTCTTTCTGACTCTATAGTGTAAGTGTAGGGAAGATTCTTAGTATCCTTCCTTCTATATCTATTTCCATCAAAATGGTCGTAAAAGGAAACAGTTTTCCAACAGACTCACAGCAGTAAAAATACCAATATAGTCACTGCAGTCAATAATACTAAAACATTAGATAAAGGTCAAAACACTCACATTTTGTTATCAACAAATTTAGTTCAAAACAAAGAACTTGTGATTTATCGAATGGTTACAATTTGGAAACTATTGTGACTGCCTTATTTTTTGACAACAGAAACCTATTTTCTAATTTTCTGCCTTGTGACTTTGAGAAACCAGTAACAGACAATGATAAGGGAAAACAATAGGCTTGACCTGAGGTTTGGCTAGTACTACCTCTGTATCATATTATATTATGTGTCACATTTGGAAATATTTACTTGTCTTGTATTACTTTTACAAACATGCAATTTTGGCCCCCCAACTATAAAAATGACACTTTTGGCCCTCACCTTTAGCCCCTTTTGAAAAAGTGAAATCCCCCTTGATTTTGACCTGTTTAGCGCGTATGTGGACAACAAATCTAATGACTTATATGCCACATGTGTATTTTATTATTAGGCTAAATTGCAACTTTGGCCCCCAACTTACACAAACCGGTAATTTTGATCCCCCAATTTACACAATCTGGCAATTTTGGCATCTAACGCCGGCGTTAACTTGGTCAAAATCAATGGGGGTGTAACTTTTGCAAAATAGACTAAACATAGGACGTCACAATGTCCTTTTTAAAGTTGAGGGAGTCAAAAGTGCATTTAAGCCTAATTATTTTCAATTTATTATGTCCATGCTTAACATCCGACGCATCAATGGAATATCAAAGCTTTCTTTTGGTGAGGACTACATTCTCACATAAGAAATGTGGCAGAAAAACACCCTTTTTGAGACCACAAGCTGTTCCCTCCCGAACCCAGGTACTAAACTACTACTGATTCTTCAATTGCTAATGGAATATCAAAGCAAGATGGTGTGAATGACACAAGTAGCATTCATAACATCTTTTACAATAGCCTTCTGTTTGACATCTTCCCTCTCCAAATGCGATTTTATTAACATATTCTCAACCTATAATTCTAAGTAGTTTCATATGCTAGAATAGAAGGACAGCATCCCTTCCCGTCACTCCAGGCCGATTATGTGTCTCTGTTTGTGCACGCGCACACTTATATGTAAGGTATAGAAACCCCCACATGTTTATGAATTTATATACTTGGCAAGGTGTAATTCAGTATTTCATTGTTGGATATTTGCAAATTTGTACTAATAATTTTTATCTTAGGTTCTCAGCTCTAAATAGACAAAACATATTGTAAAGTTAGTGTTACTAATTAGGAAGTAGTGAGAATGACATTGATATTACGTTATTCGTGGTCAAGAGACATTAATTTGTCTTCCTCTTCCTCTTCTTTTACTGGTTTTATCATTAAGTGCAAGCTGTTGCAGCTAAGATTTTGTTCGATCACTTTTGTTTTCGTTCCTTATCTTCATTTAAAATTTGATCAACTTTATAACTCTATAGTCCCATACCTTGCCATCATTAGAGTAGTGTGTTGTTTTGGTCTTCAACAATTTAATGAAATGATATGAGTTTCGTTGCCTAAAGTAAAATTGTGCAAAATTTGATGTCACTTTCAGAAGGTTGTTCATGATGAACATCAAGAACCAATCCCAGAAATTCATGAACCAAATGAAGAACATGTTCACGTGACTTAAATAAAAGCCCAGTAAAAGTACATTAACTAAGATCAATCAAGGAATAAAGACATTTATTTGATTAAAGTCAAAAAGGGCATCTTCAATGTTCATTCAAGACTATGAACAATTGAAGTACAAAACATTAGGAATATTCCATCAAGAATATCATCCTAGATGTTTCCCATGCTGCACTTCATTTATGTTTTACTATTATGATTTGATTACATCAAATAAGAGTCTTACAAATCATCCTAAGTAAAACAAAAGGAACATTCTGAAGTCCCTGAGTTCAGAAAGTTCGATTCTGCTTCATGTTTTTTCTGACATGAACAGTACAGTGGTTGGAAAGTGAAAAGCAAATCCAAAAGCAAAATCAAGTCTGATTCAACAAGATTTTGACACATAAGGGAGTTGGTACTGAACAAAGCAAATCAAATCCTCTAAAACATGGATTTGAAGTGACAACACCACCTTATGAGATCTGCACATATTCCAACACAAATTGTTGTTCTTTCACAAACAACAAGTGCCATGGTCCTTGCATCTTATCTTCAAAATAATAAAATGTACTTGCATCTTTTTTCTTCACAGTTCCAACGAAGCAGAAGATCTTTTCATGCACATCATTAAATAAGATCTTTTGAACGAACTAAGAAGTGTTGGAACTAAAAGAAGCATCGCGAATTCCGATGGCATCGTCACCAGCCTAGATCTGTATAAGCAAAACTACAAGAAGCATTACGAAATTTGAGTGTTGAATCTGATTTCTTCCCTTCTTGAACCCGTCCGCTGTTAACTCTTCCCATTTGTATCTGAATGTGATTTGAAAGCAAATATGAAGATGATGAATAGTGTTGTGTCTATGAAGTTAGTTGGCGCAATCTTTGTTGTGTTGCTGTTGGAGATTCTTTTATCCAACTGTTCTGGAGCTGTAGCTGATGCAAAACATGTTGGTTGCATAGAGAATGAGAGACATGCTCTCCTTGAGTTGAAGGCAAGCCTTGTGTTGGATGACACTCACCTTTTGTCTACCTGGGACAGTAAGAGTGATGGTTGTTGTGCATGGGAAGGAATCACATGTTGCAATCAAACTGCCCATGTTGAAGTGCTTGATCTAAATGGCGATCAGTTTGGTCCTTTTCCAGGCGAGATCAACGCATCATTGTTGGACTTGCAGCATTTAATGTATTTGAAGCTCAGCTGGAGTCTGTTTTCAAAAAGAAACATTCCACAAGAATTTTTTGGTTCTCTAAGCAACTTGAGATTTCTTGACCTCCAAAGTTCATACTCTGGCGGAAGAATTCCAAATGATCTTGTTCGTCTTTCGCACTTGCAATATCTTGATCTTTCAAACAATCAGCTTGAGGGTACAATCCCTCATCAACTTGGAAATATGTCTCATTTACAGCATCTTGATCTCAGTCGTAATTACCTTGTTGGAACAATTCCTCATAGAATTGGAAATCTATCTCATTTGATGTACCTTGATCTTAGTTGGAACATTCTTGTTGGAACCATTCCTCATCAACTTGGAAGCCTTACAAACTTACAGGAGCTTCGTCTTGGATACAATGAAGGACTCAAAGTTTATGACAAGAATAATCAAGTTGGAGGTGAGTGGCTTTCTAATCTCACTCTTTTAACCCATCTTGACTTGAGTGACATGCCCAAACTCAATTCTTCTCATGTCTGGCTGCAAATGACTGCTATGCTTCCAAAACTACAAGAATTGATGCTATCTGCTTGTGACCTTTCCGATCTTTACCTTCTTTCTATGCCCCGTTCACTATTGAATTTTTCTACTTCTCTTGCAATCCTTGATCTTTCATCGAATACCTTCTCATCATCCAAAATATTTGAATGGGTCTTTAATGCCACCACCAACTTAATTGAGCTTAATCTTAGGTTTAACATGTTTAAAGGCACCATTCCATATGATTTTGGCAACATCAGAAACCATCTTGAAATGCTTGACTTGTCTGGTAATAGATTACAGGGTGGAACTCTAAAATCTTTTAAAGACATGTGTACCTTACGCTCACTAGACCTTAGAAATAACAATTTGAATGAAGACATTTCAACAATTCTTCTCAAATTTTCTGGTTGTGCTAGATACTCATTACAAGACCTGCGGTTAGTAAACAACCAAATTACAGGTATTGTTCCAGACCTTTCAATATTCCCATCTCTAATAAAATTCGAACTTTCAAATAATTTGTTAAGTGGGAAGTTGCCAGATGGTAAAAATAATTTTCCATCTAAATTGGAGATTTTGTCATTTGATTCAAACTCTTTAGAAGGTGGAATTCCAAAATCAATTGGTAACCTATGTTCGTTACGGTGGATAAGCCTATCAAGTAACAAGTTGAGTGAAGATTTGTCGATGATACTTCATAACTTATCAACTGGGTGTGCTAAGTACTCACTGCAAGAAATAAACTTGGCTAGCAACCAAATTATTGGCAAGGTACCCAACATGTCAGGGTTCTCATCTTTAATTAGTTTGAATTTGGATTCCAATAATTTGGAAGGCGTGATCACTGACTCTCATTTTGGCAACATGTCCATGTTAAAAGAAGTAAAGTTGAGTTCCAATTCATTATCTCTGATATTCAGTGAAAATTGGGTGCCACCTTTTCAACTGTCTACCCTATATTTAAGGTCTTGTATTTTGGGACCTAGTTTTCCAAAATGGTTGCAGAGTCAAAAATATCTTCTAGAGTTGGACATCTCTGATGCTAAAATCTCAGATGTAGTTCCAGTGTGGTTTTGGAACCAAGCAACAAATCTAAATCTCATGAATATTTCATACAATAATCTTACTGGCACAATTCCAAATTTGTCCATAAGATTTTCTGAGTATTTTCAGGCAATTATGGAATCAAATCAATTTGAAGGTTCAATCCCTCAGTTTTTTCGAAGTGCAACATTGCTAAAGATGTCCAAGAATAAATTTTCAGAAAATCACTTGTTCTTATGTACTAACACTACAGTTGATAGATTGCAAATATTGGATCTATCAAAGAATCAATTATCAAGGAAGCTCCCTGATTGTTGGAGCCATTTGAAAGCATTGCAATTTCTAGATTTGAGTGACAATACTTTGTCTGGTGAAGTTCCATCCTCAATGAGATCATTACTTGAACTTAAGGTATTGATATTGCGCAACAATAGCTTAACAGGGAAATTTCCTTTCTTCTTCAAAAATTTCACAGAACTGATCATGCTAGATCTTGGATATAACAGATTCTCAGGACCAATACCATATCGGTTAGGACAACAATTGAAAATGTTAAGCTTACGAAGGAATCAATTCTATGGGAGTCTTCCTCAAAGTCTTTGTTACTTAACAAACATTCAGTTGTTGGATCTCTCCGAAAACAATCTATCAGGTCAAATTTTCAAATGCTTGAAAAACTTTTCAACAATGTATCAAAATGCTGTCTCAAATAGCATTGTACCGACTGGTTTAAATGACACTATTGCATTTGAAATCCCCCTCGACTATGAAGCCTATGATTTGTCTGTGTTGTTAATGTGGAAAGGTGCAGAAAGACTATTCAAGAATAATAAGCTCATTTTGAGGAGTATTGATCTATCAAGCAATCAATTGACAGGAGACATTCCAGAAGAAATAGGAAACTTGATAGGATTGGTGTCATTGAATTTATCCAACAACAATTTGACTGGAGAAATTACTTTAAAGATTGGAAGGTTAACATCGCTTGAATTTCTTGACTTGTCAAGAAACCATTTCTCTAGTTTAATTCCTCCTTCTCTAGCTCAAATTGATCGCCTGTCAGTATTGAATCTGTCTGATAATAATCTCTCTGGAAGAATTCCAATTGGCACACAGTTGCAGAGTTTCGATGCCTCAAGTTATGAAGGGAATGTTGATCTTTGTGGGAAACCACTTGACAAAATATGTCCAGAAGATGAAGAAGTTTCACCTCAAAAACCAGAAACACATGAAGAAGATAGTCGAGAAGAGAAAAAAGAAATTTATTTGAGTGTGGCATTGGGATTTATCGCAGGATTTTGGGGACTTTGGGGATCATTGTTTCTTTGCCGTAATTGGAGACATAAATACGTCTTGTTCTTGAACAACATAATTGACACAACTTATGTGTTTATGGTGCTGAATGCAAATAAATTTCAAAGGTGGCCTAGAGGCTTTCTGGTAATCTTTTCTTTTCCCTCTTTCACTCTTGCTTTCATATATTTTAGTTAGAAGTTTAGCTACTTAAACCATGAAAATACAAATAGGTAGCTCCATTTGTTAATTACTTGACAATTTAATTATGCCTACAAGCCAATATGATCATAATCTCAGTGTGTTTATAGCTTTTTCTGTTAAATAATTTAAGCCTGAACTTAAAAATAACTGTTACATAAGAAGTATATACCCTCGTTGATATATTTTTCTAAAATAGTTACTTGTGTGCAATTATTTAGACTTAAGGATGACTAAAGAATTGAAGCATTTTACTCAGAAAATTCAAATTTCAAAGAGTAAAGAAAATTCGTGGTTTATGAAGACATAGGAATAGTTTATATATGGTGTTACCTTTCGTTTTATTTTCAAGCTCAAACATATCTTTTATTTAATTCTTTGTTTATTTCATTTCACTCAAACTCAAATATGTCCTTTGATCATTTTGCACAGGAAAAGTTTGTTTAAGCATTTCCAATAGCACCATGTGCAACATTGTTGAAGAAAGGTAGCAGAACAAAGCTTCTCTCATCACAGAAATAAAAGAGCTTAAAATTCTCTATTATGTACCAATAATTTAAATAATCAATTTGTTAAGCATATATGCTGTGAGATTAATATTATTATTCTGAAAGAAAAAAAAACATGAGTAATCTAATTATTAGAATATTGTAATGATGCCACTCTTAGTCCTACTTCACTTTTCTAGTATAGTTGTATGAATGTTATTTGAAGAATATGTAGAATTGAAAATTCCCCAATACTGGATTGGAGAAAAATATGATTGTTTTGAATGGCCATTTTAACTTTGTGTTTCTTGGCATGTACTAAAATGCTCTTCTACTTCATCAATTTGGGTTTTGAAGCACAACAGTCGTTATATACACCTTGTTTTCTGCTGAGAAAATTGGCCATTGTCATTGAGTTTCCATGATTATTATTTTTTATGGATTCTGAGTTTCCATGATATCTTTATTGTTTTGCCAATATGGGTTAAGGAAGCTTGATAAGAATTGAAATTAGCTTGATTATAAGTAAATAGTGTGAGATGTGATTGCAACTACTATTTTTCATGCAACAATTGAAGACATTTATTTGACACATGACTTAATCTAAAATGATATAGGTCAGAAAAAGGAATGTTATGCCACTTTGTTTTTCTTTATATCAAATCCAAAAAAAAAAGATTATGGTGTTTTGCTTTTATTTTTATAAACGACGATGGAGAGTGTTTCAGTGATTGGTGGTGCTGGTGGAGCATGCTCATCAAGCTTTCAAGAGATTAGACCAGCTAATGCTATGGTCAAACATTTGCTCACCTCAACAAGGTTCATGTCATTCAATCATTCCTTATTCCCTATGAAGCATCCACACAATCATTGACTCCTGACACGATACTGAAGTGATAAAAATTTAAGAAACTGATTTAATTGAATCTTATCATGTGTCGGTATTCGCTGGTGTCTACCACTGGTTCAACTCAGTGCTACTACTCGTTTGGAAATGAGACAACCTTATATGTCTTCTAAATTAGTAATCTTCTTATATTATGATATGTACATATTGCATATTGCAGTTGTGCAAGAACCTCTGCAGGTTGTTATTTGTCTCTACAATACCAATTCTGTTTACCTCAGCTGCTCTAGCTGACAAAGTAGAAGGTTCATATGATGTGTTAGTGTGTGGAGCGACTCTTGGAATTTTCATAGCCACAAGCCACAGCCTTATGTGCTCGGGGTCTGTATCGCCATTGTGGAAAGGAATATGTTCAAAGGGGTAATTTTAGGCATTTTGAGACATCAAATCGTAGAAAGAAAAGAGTTAATAAATTTTTCAAATGATTTAATTGGCTTTTGACTTATTTTTTGTTTTTTGATAATTTGAGAGAACAAGAATGGAAATCAAGAAAGGAGCTTTTGGAACTCGTAGAAGTAGGAATCTTTGAAGATGACACTGAAAGAGTCACAGCAGCCAGCTTTAATCCTGTAATGACTGAACTAATAAATTAATTATAATTTGAATATACTAGTGCACATGCCTAAACACACTTTAAATTGACGTTCATGGCTTCATGGCAAGTTAGATTTAGCAACTGTGAAAAGGTCGAACCAGATAACTTCTGTTAAAAATTGAAGTATAGGTTATTTCAACAAATATTTGAAGGTTTTTTTTTTTTTACAAAACTTGTATTTGAAGATATTAATTATAAAAATTCATCATAATTTTTTTTAACTACATCTTTGAGTGCTAGTATTGAGAAGGAATACTGGCCATCCCAATGTATATATGCCCACACATATATATGTATGTGTGTGTGTCCAAATTTACAATATTGAATATTTCTGAAATGTGTGTTATAACTTTAAGAAAGCCAATCTTCACCCAACAACATATACTCCCGTCCATTCAAAAAGACGAAAATACCCTTGCGCAAGTTAAATCACGTTGCGTGACTTAACTTGCGCAAGTTATGTGTTTTGCGCAACTTAAGTCATATAACAGCAACACAGCAGCCCATCTCCCTCATTTCCCAAACTTTCAAAATTCGAAATTTTTCCCCTCCAAGTGCGATTTTCACCATTCTTGAGTCATTCAAAGCCAATTTCGCCCACAATATCAAGTAAGTGATGATTATCCTACTTCATTGCATTTTTTGGTTGAAATTTACGAATTTTTAAAGAAAATTAACATTTTTAGGTTTTTTAAAATTTGTCTTGCATGTTAGTTTTTATGATTGTTAGTGATGATTTAACTTAGGAATTGTTGTTTAGATTTTGTTTATAGTGCATTGTGGTAGTTTAGGGTTTAGAAATTGTTAGATTTTATGTTGATTGAAAATTGCACTCTAGGTGTTTGATAAAATGTATCAATGAAAAATTTGTGTGTTTTTTGGATTGTTAATGATGAAATTAGTTAGAATATAGTATGTTTGACAACAATTTGGTAAATTACAGATTGAAATGATACTGTCGAAACTTTCGTGTTGTTCTTGAATTGTTAGAAATGACACAATGTCCTTGTGAAAATGTGTCATTGCTTTTGTACTTTTTAAAATGTTGTGTTGTGCAGATATGTCTCAGAGGGAGAGGACTGACAGACTTAGGTTATGGAGGCCTACCTCTACTAGTAGTGCACGGAGGGAGAAGCAAGCAGTAGTTCTTCCTTTACATGGTCGAGGTCGAGGGAGAGTGGGGGGCATAAGACTTGTCAGTGATGATGATGTTGTGTCTGGGCCCTCTTCATCACAAACTGGTCCATCCCAGGCGATGGACCCGACGCAGTATCAGTTTGAGGAGCCTTAGCCTCACCAGTATCATTTTGAGGAGCCTCAGCCTCACCAGTATCAGTTTGAAGCGTATCAACATCAGCAACATCATCATATGCAACATGTTGTTGAGCAGGAGGAGCAACCTCATATTGAGGAGCCTGAGCAGCAGGAAGATATTGCGCAGCCTCAAGCTCGGGATCAGCCTCAGCAGGATGATGATGTTGGGGCTCGTTTTCATGGGGTGCCGAGGGTGGTGTACGATGCCGGACCGGACGGCTATGCAGGGGGGCCTTCTAACCTCTCGCTTTTACCTCGCTTTGGAGGACATGTGGCATGCAGGATATTGGTCGATGCCGATGTAAGTATATTTTAATGTTTATTTTACTTCTTTTTTTTTATATTTTAATGGTAATTTTACAACTTATTTATTTAACGGTGTTGTTTGTTGTTTTTTGTTTTTATATTTCAGTTTCGGAGAAAGCATAGGATGAGAGGTATCTCCCACGGGAAGAAGCTGAGCCTGAAAAACTTGACGGTGCCTCAGCCGGGAGCACAAAATAATTGGTTATGGGATGTACTGAATGCGTCCGGTCTAACTCCCCTCCTGAATAGTGAGTACGAGAACATCTCTCACGGGCTCGTTTGTGCTCTGTCAGAGAGATGGCATGAGGAGACCAGCAGCTTCCATCTACCCGTTGGGGAGATGACCATCAAACTGGATGACGTGGCGTGTCTCCTAAGCATCCCCATCACTGGGAAGCTCCTTTATGAGAGAGAGCTCACCCATACCGAGGCGATGGAGATGATGCAGGTGGACCTGCTTATTTCCGAGGAGGATGCCGCTAAGGAGCTAAACAGGCAGGGTGGTCCGTATATTAGTTTTGGTGTGCTGAAGAGGCGCTACGAGGAGCTCCTGAATAGGTGTAATCAGCTGGTGGAGATTGACACACAGGAGGAGGAAGACGAGCGCTTTCAAGTTAGGCTGGCCTGCGTTAAGGCGTTTATGTTGATCTTGCTTGGATGGACCATTTTCTCCCGCAAGAACAGCAAAAACATTAATATGTTGTGGCTGCTTGCGCTGCAAGATATGGACGACTGGTCATGGGGTGGGATAGGGCTAGCATTTCTGTACGAGCAGCTCTCTGACCTCCGATTCATCAATGGCCACCTGTGGTGGTTACATGACCCTGCTTGTGGTAAGATTTGTTTTTCTTCTTTTTTACTTATTTGATCGTAAATTTGTGCATTGTTTAACTTCTTTTTCTTCTTTTTTACCTTGTTTGTATAATACTTGTGTTGATATATATTTGGTTCTTTGTGTTTGCAGGGATGGACTTTGGCGCACTTCACGAACCTCATTCTGAGGGTTCGTAGTGATGTGTACGACCCGACAGTAGCCCCGCTTGTGAGCCAGTGGAGACCTCCTATGGGCTTTACGGGCCGTGGACACTACAGAGATGCCATTGATGCGATGGATCACTCTCATGTCATCTGGAGGCCGTACGAGAGACGGCGACACATCACCCCCTTCCATGACAAATGTTGGTACTCTGGATGGATCATGGCCGGCAGAGACAGGATGTTCCGTCACTTGCCTGAGCGGGTTCTTAGGCAGTACGGGTATGTCCAGACACGGCCCAGGTCTCCTATGGATGTTGAACTTACTACGGCAGATGACGCGGCCCAGGATTCCATGGAGTTTGCTCTACATGTCCTCAGCCAGCAGCAGAGGGGTGATTCGGTGCCAGAGGACGAACCGTGGGCCCATAGCAGGGGGTACATGAGATGGTCCTGTCCCTCCTTACGAGGAGGTTATTGTTGACCAGCAGTGGGCCAAACATCCTCCCGACCCATACCAGATCATCGCCAACATCAGAGCCAGAGTGGATAGTGCTATGGGGCATCCTGATGTGTTTGGTAACCCAGAGGTACTTCGCATGATGTAGGGTATATAGTCTGAGTGGAGCATGCTGGAGCAGATGCAATTTCCACGACGACGGAGCAGGAGTCCACAACAGTAGGGTTTAGGCATTATGACTTGTATAGTTTTGTTTATGATATTTTGTCGGATTTGGATGTATATTACATTTGCGCTTTTTTTAGCATTTTTATGACATTTTCCCTTATCTTGATCCTTTATTTTTTCCGTAATTTGTTTATGAGTTAACACGTGCTTGAATGAATAACGAAAAATCTTGACTATTAACATAGGGATCAAAAAACAGGTTTTAGAAATATAAGGATTATAATTTAAAGAGTATGTAAATAGAACCTCCTCTGTGCGCTAGTCAACCTGCGCACGTAAAATTTGTTGCACAGACACTGCGCAAGTTAACTTGCGCATGTGTTAAATCTGTCCGCAGTGTCTAGCTTAAGTCATGCAATGTTTAACACATGTGTGACTTAAGTCACGCAGCGCATGTTAACTAACACACAGTTTTACACTTGCGCTAGTTAACTTGCGCAGGGGTATTTTCGTCCTGCCTGCAGGGTTGGAGTGAATTTTGCAGGAGGGGAGAACAGGATTCTAACTTTAAATGTACAGGAGCCTTGTATAACCAAACACATACACTGTACTATCTCACATTGCAAGGTACCATCTTATTGCAACAAACTGTGGTATTCAAAATACAACAACTCTGTTATTTACTACATATACTGTATTATTTTCATTCCCCAACAAGCTTTAGAATACTGCTCTTCCCCTTGCACTTTTTGCTCGCGCCCAACATAACCGACCAAAATACTTCTGCGTTAGTTAACTAACACATGTGTAAAATTAACATGACTTAAAATTTTGTTGTTTTTACACATGCGTGACTTAAGTCACGCTGCATAAGTTAACTCACGCAGGAATTAACACATGCGTGAGTTAACTCAGGTTGGTACAATTTTAACCAAGCAAAAGAAAAGGAGTGGTACGTTTCTGTCGGTGACTTGGTGTGGAGTGAAAGAACAAACGTGCCATGACCAATGTAATTTCTTTTACCCATTGGTTTATTGGAGTGAAAGAAAAACGCAAGCAAAAGTAATAACAAACGTTTCTGTCAGTGACTGTGTGTGGCACTTGTTCCTGTTGTTTTGTTCTTATTCTCATTTAGTGCAATTTACAAACAAGAACAAAAAGAAATGAAAAACATCACCTTAATACACTGTACTAGGATGGCACGTTTGAAGAATAAATGCAATTGTTTGAGAGTGAGGTATGCTTCTGACATGAAGAATACCAATTTTGAAAACTAGACGCGGCGTGACTCAAGTCCAAGTCACGTATGTGTAAAAAATACGAAATTTTAAGTTAAGTTAATTTTACACTTGCGTTAGTTAATTAGCGCAGGGGTATTTTCGGCAAGACTGCAGGGTGCGAATGTTTTGTGCAGAGGGAGAGCAGTATTCCAAGCTTTAACGTCTAAACTACAGCCACGACAACATAAGCCAGAGAGGTACACTACATTCATATTATCTACATATCGCTCGTACCACTATTTTCAGTGCAGGTTGAAAAAGCAAAACAAATAAAACTGTAAATTTCGATCTGATTATTTAGAACCCAAAATTTTAGATAGATCTTTTACAATAGCCTTCTGCTTGACATCTTCCCTTTCCAAATGCCACTTTCTTGACATATTCTCAGCCTATAAATCAAAGTTTTGGCTTTTGAGTTATGAATTATCAATTGAAATATTCAAAAAGTATAAAGAACTGGAATTTCAAACTTACCCATATTTTCATGGGAACAAAATAGTTTTTGATATTCTCAAGTTGTGGCTCAACAACATCCTTTCCTTTAGTTTTGAGGTCATCCATCTGTTCAAACAGAAAAAAGTTCAAGATTAAGATGCCAATAAACTGGATTTTGCAATTTATATGGCTACAAATAAATTTATTGATACAATACAACTGAAAGAAAATAAGAAGAAACAATACCATGGTTTGCATGAAGGGTTTTATGATACTAAATAGTTCAATAAACATAATGAATACATAATAGTAAATATAATTCTAGGTCAACATATAACTCAAATCACTTACATTATGCAGCTCTAACTTGGAGGCCACCATACCAATTACCATTGCAGCACCACCAAATACAACTGCAGTGGCAATAGCAAAAGCCTTTCCAACTATAAAATTGAAAACAAAATAGGAATGAGAAAATATAGGTATCATCCCCAAAGCATTTGCTGGATCCTTATTCTTTTTTCGACGCTATTACTTGTTAGTCTACTTATATAATTAAGGTAAATAACTGCCTGAATTTGAAGCACAACATAAGCCATTTGAACAGAAATTTGTGAGGTTATTCCATGTACTAAATATATCCCAAAATGGCAGAACATCACTGACGTGCCTTGATACCTAAAGAGCATAGTGTGTATAAACTTAACTACTACACAAAGATATACATATGAACAGTGCAACTTCATCTGGTGACATTCATAGCACTATAGCACGCTCTACTGCATGCTATTACTACCTTCGGTCTCGTATATAAGAACATTTTGGTGTTTGCATTTTATTTGTAAGCAGAAGTCACAAATTATTTTGATATCCTTAGAAATGCAATTATTTCACATATGAGCAGGTATGAAAACATTAAAGTCAGTTATATTATGAAAAAAAAACTTCAAAATTAAGACTTAAATGAACCTCCTCGGACTTGATTATTTTATTTTATTTTCTTCTTTTTATATATAGGACAAGATGGAGTAATGACTATGACAATCATATGTTTCACCATGAGTTCTAAAAGCTCGACGCACTCTTCCCATGGTGTTTTTAACAGTTTCATGCAGCATTCCCGAATGAAAAGCATATGTGCCATGATTATAATGATGACCATTACCACACACAACCTGACTTATAACAAAGAAGTAACTTCTACCCAAATAACACCCAACTGCAATTTCCCCTGTATAAACCTCACATTTATCTTAGTTCCCTTTCCTCTCGATTATTCGAAAGTTGTCTTGGGGTTTGTCATGTGATGCTTGTACTGTTTTGTTAAAACATTATATATATATATATATATATATATATATATATATATATATATATGAAAGACCTTAGCAATAATTTCAAACTAGCAGATTCCCCTAACTGTAACATTGACAAGGAACGCTAAAAATATTCCTTTGACAGCCTATAGCCACAGTAAACATAAATTTAAAAAGATTGCTGATTTGAAATCATAACTACAAGTTTCTCTCCTGTTACCGGGAACCTGCAAGGGTTTAACTTTAGCTTGTGTAAGTGACGAGAACTCTATAAATAACAACTTCCTCATTCAAATTAACAGAACAGTCTCTCTAGACCCTATAAGTTATCCCCCTCATAAAACCTCAACATTTATACCACTGCATCAACTCAATTTGTTTCCGCCAAGTTGGTTAGTAGAAACACATGATGCTCAATACATTATAATTGCAAATTTCATGTATCTAATCACAGTTAAACACAGAGCAACACATTAAAGTGTAACGGTATAGGATTATCATAGGTTATAGTGGACCTGTCTACACAATTAGTTTTCCATCGACTTTTAGCTGTTACAGACTATAAATTCCATAGAGATGTAATGTGAAGTTTGATGGTACCATAGCTAATATACATGAGTTTTGTCAAGTAAATACTTTGTCGAGGTAACATCCATACTATGGGAGCATCTGATTAGGAGAAGTAATTTCAACTAATCTTATTATATAATAGTAAGTATTTGGAAGAGCCTATGGATACCATATCATAAGCTATTTTCAGCTTATCTTTACGAACTAGCTTATAAAAACAACTTAAACATTAAGTCCTCCTTATTCCCTATTCAATCGTCAAAACAGTTTACACTTAACAGATTACCACATGCCTAATAAACGATTACTGAGTAAGTGTTTAACTAAACGGTTGGCTAAAACAGCCACTTACACCTTGTTTTTATTGAGAATTGCTTACAGCATTAATCTACAATGAGAAAATGAGAGCATTTATCGCAAGCAAATTAACATGAGAAGAATGATACATACGATTTGCAAGCCCTTCAGATGCTTCTTTTAACTTCTCCGGGTTAACATGGACATCATACCGGTCCTGACGCAGTTCATTAGCTGTAGAGGCTGAAACCCCATGTTTTGCTTCAGGCAATTCCCACCTAAAACACTCAAAACAAAAAAATCGCCACAGTTTAGAAACTACAAACAACTTCAATTCCCACTTGATTTTGGTATTTTCAACATGGTAGAAGTAGAACAACCAAACACACGCAAAATCAATAAAAATGAAAATGAAAATGAACCTTCTGGCGCCAAAGGTGACTTGTGGAAGAGAAACGAAAGCGCGAAGAGGATTGATAGCATCAGGAGAAACAGAAGATCGAAGTTTGGGATCAGATTGAAGAACCCATTTGGATGCAGAGAATGATGAGGACGACGCCGTTTCGTCTCTGAATAGTTTGGAAGGAAGAGAGTGTCGTAGAACTTCGGGAAGCACGTCGGCGTTATCTTGAACGACGCGTCGTTCATCAACAACAACAACAACGTTGGTTTTTGAGATTGGATTATTCTTTTGAGCTAATTTTGTTACGGCTTGTTTGGATTCTTGGAAGAAATAAGCTGCTTCTTTTCCCGCTAATCTTCCCGCTAGAAAACTCATTTTCCAGATTATTACTCCTTCTTTTCTGCAATTGCTGCTGCCCAATTACATGCCTGGCTACGTCTATATATAGTTATTTATTAGGATATTCTTATTTAAAACGACAAAAACAAATTATAGTTCGTCTCTTTTATTACATTTTTTTCATAACTAAGACAAATTGAGATATATTAAAACTATAAAACTGGCCTAAGCAACAAGAAAAAGAAAGAAGGACCGACTGAAAGAACTAAAACTAGTAACGGAGCAAAACACAAGGGACTAAATTAATACAAATTATAATTAAAGGACAAAATTAAAATAATCAATTAAGTTAAAAGACATGGTGATTGAATAAGCGATTATCATCAAACTAACTCCTTATTCTCGTTAGTTAGTAGTGTTCATGGCTTTGATTAAAAAAAAAACCTTGTTAACAGCCCTATACATGCTATATTAAACTTAAGATAAAAAGCTAATAAATTCTTTAAAAAAAAACAAAATCATCAGCAAAAATAAAAAAAATATTACAATTTATCCTCGTAAGCTTATCTCAGTTAATAAAAATAGTGTGTTTTATATATTGGTTGATATTTGTATCTCGAATTCCTCACCTATTCATCTTAAGAGGTAAATTTTTAATGAGGAATGTTATTTGAATAACTACTTTTTGAGACAACTTATGAAACAATAAAGTTATACAATGAAATATAGGTATTTACACCAAAAACTAGACCAATAGAGATAAATTAAAAATACAATGTAAGTATGAGAAAGAAAGTTATCACAAAAATTATAACAAAATAGTTGTTCTAATATCATTTTTCATTTTTAATCACTTAGATTACTTGAAAAAATAAATACGGCTTTAGTTTCTTTTTATAAGCATTACGGCTTTGGTTTTAAAAAAAAAAATAGTGCAAATAATATTATTAATAAAATGAATACAAACTCATGGTGACAAAGAACTAAAACCTGTAAAAAGTCAATTTTAGATCTAATCCATGTGAATTCAAAATCACAATCTATTTTAGAATCGGTGTCATTATTTAAAGGTGACATAAAAGTCTCCAATTTCATCAATTTCATTGCCCTAGTACTTTGCTCATAGTGTCTATATCATTCTTAACAGTATGCGTGTAATTGTTGTGATTCTATATCTCCATTGTCAATCTCAAGCTCAACATTTACATTAGTTTAATATTAATCGGACTATACAAAAAGGAAAAAGAGCACTAAAAATATATATTATGAAATTGCTTGGGAAACAAGAATTATGTTCATCTCCGTTTTAGATTTAGTTTTAATATTAATTATTAAATGATCTTGACCATACACTCAGAGACAAAAGAGCACTAAAAAATATTATCCAGTTGCTTGGGATACAAGAATTATGTTTATCTCCACAGTTTGACCGATCTCCAATACTTGGAGAGAAAGAATCCCTTTATAATTGATAAGGTGAAAAATTGGATCATCAAAGGTTACTTTCAATTAATTATATATGGATTTAAAATAAGTTTCAAAATGAAGTATTTATAAAACATCTGAACAATGGGAGTTCCCTTTGTTGCTGATCCACATGCGAACAAAGATGGTGTTTTATCCTTAAAACAGCCGGAAGGACAAAAACAGTTGAAGCGCTTGAGGGTGGAGGGTAGTGAAGAAGTTGTTGAAGCCACACAAACGGATGCTAATGTTACTGTTTTAAATAGGGTTGATAGTAGTAATGTTTTAATTTCTGATGATGTTGTAACGAATGAGTCTGCCTCGGCAGCAAATCCTATTGTAATGGCGGAACCTGGACACCAGGCCCGCCAAGAAAAATGGCAGCCATAAATAAAATTGAGGAATTAAAGTACATTCTGTCTTTTGACTCTTGCTTTACAATTGATAGAATTGATAGAGGTGGAGGATTGACTTTCTTATGGAAAAGATTAGTTAATTGTAATATCACAAATTATTCTCAAAATCATATTGATATAGAAGTGGGCGACTCTTTAATTGGGAAATGATGGTTGACAGGTTTTTACGAGATGCTGAAAGCAGGTAGAAGAAAAGAATCCTGGAATTTCATTCGCAATTTAGCAAGAGTGTCCTATCTACCTTGGTGTATTATTGAGGATTATAATGATATAATGTCAGATGAAGAAAAGAAAGGAAGGTTGGAAAGAGTACCGTGGTTGATTCATGGTTTTCGGCAGGCAGTGATAGATGCAGGTTTGATTGATTTACAAATGAGTGGATATGAATTTATGTGGTTTAAAAGTCTCGGCACTGTTAGAGCGGTGGAAGAAAAATTAGACAGAGCACTTGTTAATCACTCTTGGTGCAATTTATTCACGGGTGCAGTTTTGGAATGCCTCACGACTACGTCTTCTGATCATTAATCGTTGTGGCTTAATTGTAAACCGACTGAGACTGTTCACAGAAACCCACAACGTTTCAAGTTCGAAAAATGTTTGGCTTGCTGAACCGGATTTCAGATAACAAGTTAAATCACGATGGCAACACTATCCTCATGGAAGTTTCACGCAAAAATTAACTCGCTGTGCTACTGATCTTTCTGAATGGATTCGCAGCAACAACTACCTCAGGCGTGAAATCAGCAAAATTCAGAAAAATCTTGAACAGATTCGAACCAACGTCACAGTTTCAAATATTGATTTTTTTCAACTCTCTCAATAAGAGGCTCGACAAGCTGCTTGTACAGGATGACATCTATTGGAAACAACGAGCAAAATCCTTTTGGTACCGTGATGGGGATTTAAATACCAAATATTTCCACGCTGCTGCTACCTCTCGGAAGAAAGTAAACCGAATCACACACCTTGAAAATTCTGGTAGAGTAGTATGTCGTAAAGAGGAGGAATTGCAAACAATTGCACGAGATTATTTTTCCAAATTATTTACAAAGCTGTCCAGTAACCGTGCATCTGTTGTTTCTTTAGTTCCAAACCCAATCACTGATGAAGACAATTTCTCCTTAATTGCGGATTTTACAGCAGAAGAGTTCTGATCAGCTGCGTTCTCTATGCAAGAAGATAAGTGCCCAGGACCTGATGGGTTTAATCCAGGTTTCTACCATAATTTTTGGGATATATGCGGCCAAGAGGCGTATCAAGCAGGCTGTGAATGGCTTGCAAACAGTGTTTTCCCTCCTCATTTGAATTCAACAAACATTGCTTTAATTTCCAAAGGTGATTTTCAGAAGTCTATGAAGGACTGGAGACCTATTTCACTATGTAACGTAGTTTATAAAATATTGGCTAAGGTCCTTGCTAATAGGCTTAAAGGTGTCCTTAACAAGTGCATCTCCTCATCTCAATCCGCTTTTGTGCCAGGCAGGTCTATTCTTGACAGCGCATTAGTGGCTATCGAAATAATTCATCACATGAAAGCAAAAACAAAAGGTACACAAGGTTGGATTGGACATCAACAAGGCATATGATAGGTACAAAAGGTACACAAGGTTGGATATCAGCAAGGCGTATGATAGGTTGGATTGGGAATATCTCTGTGACATTATGATTCAGATGAATTTTTCTACGAGATGGGTTCAGTGGATTATGCTCTGTGTTGTGACAGTTGATTACACAGTCCTGGTGAACAGAGTTCAAGTTGGGCCCTTTATTCCCGGTAGAGGTATACGACAAAGCGATCCATTACCCCCTTATTTATTCATCCTTTGTGTTGAGGGGCTTTCTGCTCTTATCCGTGATGCTAAGAGAAGAGGTGTGATTAAGGGTACTCACATTTGTGCACGTGCTCCCATAAGATCACATTTATTGTTCACAGACGACTGTTTTTTTTTCTTTGGAGCTTGCGATCAGGAAGCAATGGAAATGAAGAATATTTTAACATCTTATGAGGCTGCGTCGGGGCAATCAATCAATTTGCAAAAATCAAAGATGTACTATAGTAGAAATACACCTATGGATTGTCAGGAACGCATGGCAGCAATTCTCGGGGTTAAGCAGGTTTTAGGCATAGGCAAGTATTTAGGAATTCCATCTATGATTGGTAGGAGTAAAAAAGCGACTTTCAAGTTTGTCAAAGATAGAATATGTAATAGGATCAACTCTTGGAGCAGTAGGTGTCTCTCGCAGGCAGGGAGAGAAGTCCTTATCAAATCAGTCTTGCAATCCATACCCTCATATGTGATGAGCATTTTCTTATTACCTGACACTTTCATCAGCGAAATAGAGAAAATGCTAAATGCTTTTTGGTGGGGACATAACTCTACCAACTCTAGAGGTTTACGCTGGTTATCATGGGAACGACTCTCTGTCCCTAAGATCTTTGGAGGAATGGGTTTCAAAAGTCTTAGAGCCTTCAATTTAGCTATGATCGGAAAGCAGGCATGGAAGATGGTCACTACCCCGGATGCACTCATCACTAGATTACTCAAAGCTAAATACTATCCACATAGTGATTATTTCAGTGCTTCCATAGGACATAATCCAAGTTATGTTTGGAGGAGTCTTTGGAATGCTAGAGATTTTATTAAGCGCGGGTTAAAATGGAGCATAGGCACGAGAGAAACCATTTCTGTTTAGAATGAACCTTAGTTAAAAGATCCTACCTGCCTTTAACCCACCACATAAGTGCAGGTTATGTGGGATGCTCTTACTGTTTCTCATTTATTCAAGCCAAATCAGAAGGTATAGAACGATAATTTTATTCACTATGTATTTGATGATGGAACATCAAACCAAGTTTTACATACTCCTCTTCTCCCTTCAGTCTGAACGAAGACGACTATTTGGCGTCATGAGAAAAATGGTTTATACTCCGTTCGTAGTGCTTATCGAGATATTTTCAATAATAATGAGGTTATGCTGCACCATAGAGTTCCTGGTCAATGGAATACTATTTGGAAACTTAAGCTTCCCCCAAAGATTAAAATTTTCCTTTGGCGTATCTGTCGCAATTGCTTACCAACCCGGATGAGATTGATTACGAAGGGAGTGGACTGCCCTAATATTTGTGCAGTCTGTTTGGAAAAAGATGAAGACGGAAAGCACTTAGTCTTTGAATGCGGCAAAAGTATTGGTTGTTGGCAACAACTCAACCTTAGGAATTCTATTCATCACCGTTGGTCCTCTAATGTTTCGTGTTCTGAATTGATTTGTGCTCTCCTCAAACAACTCAACACTTCCCAACAACAAACCTTTGCGGTCACTTTATGGAGCATATGGAAGCAGAGAAACAACAAAGTTTGGAACAATGTTGTGGAAACGTCCCAACAAATCAGTGAGAGGGTCGAGGCATTTCTACATAGCTGGAAAAGTGCGCAGAAAATTACGCAGCGCAGCCAGGTCAGTAGTGTGCATCAGGATACCACTCGTTGGACAAAACCGGTTTTAGGAAGGTTCAAATGTAATGTTGATGCAGCTTTCTCCTCTGTGCGTAATAGGATTGGTCTTGGAGCTTGTATTAGAGATACATAAGGTAATTTTGTCGTAGGCCGAACAACCTTTCTCTCCTCTTTACTCGATATAGAGATGGGTGAGGCTATAGGTCTTTTGCAGGCAATGCAGTGGGCGAGAGAGCTGAACATGGTAAGCATGGATTTCGAAATAGATTCGAAGATTGTGGCAGAAAGCATTTATAAAGGAGATGGTGTCTTTGACTTTATGGCAATTATTCATAATTGTAGACACTTATTAATGACTGATTTAACAAACTCTTATGTGAGTTTTATTAGGAGACAAGTCAATAGTGTGACACATAGCTTAGCTAGGGAAGCATTATCACATGCTGGTTTCTAATTGCATCTTAATATCCCTCATTTTATAACTACTTTGATTAATAATGAAAAGTTATAAGCTTCCTTTTCTAAAAAAAAATAAAATAAAACATGTATTCTATTATTGTGTTCTTTTAATAATAAATGTTAGTATATAGTTTTTCTTTAAAGAAAATGTTAATTATGTTATTATTATTTTTTGTCATGATTCGAATCATGAACATTTATTGCTTATACATATCCCTCATACTAGTATTGTGTATCTATTCAACATAGTCATTTAAATTCAATTTAAAAGCAATTTGATCTACATCTCATATTATAATTGATAAACTTCATCTATATAATAAAATCCCCAAAAAAAATAATCATCTATATAATAAAAGTTATTATAATTTTCAATGTCTTGCATTTGTTGGTCAATCATTAGATAGATAATGCCCGTATGGTACTTACAAAAGCACAAAATATTAAAGAAAGAGTGTTGTAAGTTGCAACAATAATACACTTAATAAACAATAATAAATATATGGAATAGTCAAAGTAAACAAAAATTAGCACTCCTCAAGCAAGCAACACAGGATAAATCCAAGTAACAACACCACATCCTCCTAAATACAAAGAAATTTTGATAGAGCCAGTGACTTTTTGCATTTTTAAATCTCAGAAATTGAGCACTAAAAGAATCACGCAATTATGGTTGATGGACAAGATATAAATGTAGCTGAGGTATAAGCTTTTAGTCTTCAAATATGATTCATTTTCTTCAAACGATTAATGTTGACGAAAAAATATTGTCCATCAACCATAAGTACTATAAATAATAGGACGCTAAGTACGGTAGTGTTTGAGTTTTTAAAATACTAGACTAAGAAATGGATGTAAATAAAGACAAAGAGTGAAAGTTAAAGAGATAAAATAGCCTAAATAGTTTATGCTTCATTAATTGTGTGTTAAATACATAGTACATAATGAGTTTTCAAATGCTTGGCTATTTTCATGTTTAATGCATTAGTTTTCCCTTGTTGAGAAGGTTTGTGGCGATCCAAGTTCGGATGACAGCTTCCTAATTCATGGTATGATTCATAATTCATTTATAAGGTTCAATATGTGCAAGTGCAACCTTCATCAAAATGTGTCTCCCCTATCTTTCATTGATTGTGTTAAAATACTTATTTTATAAAATAATACCTTTTTTACTTTATTTTTATTATATCATTTTTTTGTTGTTTATGTCATTTTATTAATACACTGATTTATTTTCTATCATAATTTCCTATCATTTTCTCTCATACCCAATTTATTAACAATCTTTTCTTTTTTTCTTTTTCTCTCCACTATCTTTCTTTTATCAACCAACAAAGCGTAAAGAGGGTAGTAACAATCTCAATTTACTTTTTCTCGAAGACTATAAGCTGCTTCTATTTTTCCAAAGAACTTAATTGAATCTTGTAAAAGGAAAATATAAGTTAAAATGGATCTTCACTCTTTGTTTTAATTTACCATGTTAATATATCTATGTCACGGAAATTAAGGTATAACTCATCCTTATAAAACTGGTTTGTACTGTAATTTTTTTTTTTCTTTTTCAAGAATCATATCTATCTGATGTGAGATTAAATCTCACCGAGTGTTGGCACACTAGCCTTATGACTGATTCTCATAAGATTGCAATTATAATATATACTAAATAAAAGGAGTACTACTTCTTTGTCGTATGTGCTTCCATGGTTCTCCCTTTCTTCTGAAGTAATGTTGTCTCTCTAGAAAGTCATTTTGTGAGGGCATGCAGTGTTGTGGTCTTTAATGTTTATTCAATTGAAGTGGAAATAAATGGTTGCAAATTCTCCTCTTTTTTCTTCCCTCCTCCATTAGTCGAATCGGATGGTGTGTATACAGTGTAGTCACAACCCTTTTGATCACACTCAGACACGAATTTTTTGAAAATTTGATTAAAATTGGACGATTTAAAATTCAAATTTAATATTTTAAAATTATAAAAATAAAATTAAGATGCACTTTAAAATTTGACCTATCTCATTCTTACTGGATGATCAAAATGAGTGTAACTATTGCCCTTAATCCAAATCCCTCTATCTCTATCTATCCTTAAGAAAATCTTGCATTATTATAAAATATAAACCTTCATCCGTTCTGGTAGATGCCAACAAAAGAAACAATACATAGCTCTCTCCTTCCATTTAATTTAATTATCAACTTTATAGTTCGTTTAGTTACTGAAAACGAAAACATTTTCTATTTCTATGAAATCTTTGTTAATCTTATTCGATAATAAAGAGATAAGAGATACTTGAATGAACAATTGTTTGCGTTTCAAAGAAATCATGAAAGTCATTATTTCTACAAATTTGTGATCTCTAACTAATATCTAATTTTTTTATATAAATAGCGGAGTTAGGGTTTAAACCCCGATCACGTCATCCAACTTAACAATTTCAACATTTTGTTAATTGAAATAGAACGTGTAGAGTGCGTATAATCTTTTATCACAAAATGAGCAAAAATGAAAATAGAAAATGTTTAAATGGGCCCTTAGTTTTTGTTTTTTCTTATTATTATTACTAGATTGTTAAAATTATAATAGCTTTATGTGTTAGTCATGTGGCCATCATAGATTACTCATCAATGCCATTGCCAATTGAATATATTTTCTAGCAATTTAACATATTTTCATTTCCTTAAGTAATGATTATTCACAATTCCGCAGTACCTAACATGTGCTCTTAATGATCACATCTACAAATCATAAAAAACAAAAAGTCTAAGTTATCACAAGATTGTTGAATGATAGGCTTCCAAATTTAAAATGAGGGTGATTTCTTACATCCTCCTCCTCAAAAGTTAAAGAATCTGCAATTTTTTTCTTGAGTATTTTCAATATTTGTGTTGTGTTTATGAATTGATTATATATCCATTACCCAATAGTTTATTATGGTACATCACTTTTTATTTATTTTTCAACTACACAATTATTTCCCTCAACCATAGGATTAAAAAAAAATCAACACGCGCACATTAAAAAGGCTATAGTTGGAGGTGGTGGTGCCTTGGTGGGTACCCTGTAACCAAAATTAGTATCTTGGCACTTATTCCTCACAATGTGTGGACAACAACATACCCTACCTTCCAATTTCATAAACCAATACCAAACAATTCGTTACCTCTTTATTAGGGAAATTTAGTACATCCAAACGGTCCCAAATTAAATCAACTATGAAAATTATTTGAACATAATTTGGTGTATTTGGTTTTTAGTGATAAAAAGTTGATTCTCTTACTCTAGATAAAAGTGACTAGAAGTGATTTATGTTTATATGTATTTATTAAATTGAACAATAAATTTGAATAAATTAATTTTAGATAAAAAAAAAACTTCAAATTCTAACTTCAATTTAGAAACAATCATGAACACAATTAATTCTAATTGAATCAAACATGTGAAAATCAATTATAGCCGTTTTAAATCAGTTTTAGTTTCACCTAGAGCAATGAACCACAGACACTCATCGAATTAAGCGTGTTCTGGTGTCCGACACCGACACGACACACCGAAATGTATAATTACACTGAAATATGTGATTTTATCAAATTATTAGCGGTATCGACGTGTCAGTGTCTGTATCGTGTCTGATGTCTGTGTTTGTATTTGTGCTTCATAGACCAAAAGTATAACCAAAGATATACTTGATGAAAGTTTAATATGAGTTCATGTAA
The DNA here is from genome assembly GCA_946800305.1 of Medicago arabica. NCBI lineage: Eukaryota > Viridiplantae > Streptophyta > Magnoliopsida > Fabales > Fabaceae > Medicago > Medicago arabica. Next base: position 7,660,635 of record OX326970.1, on the reverse strand, counting down.
CTCATGTAAAAAAAGTGTAATTTGAATTGACGGATTTCAAATCGATGGTTGAAATTAGTTATTTCATGTAATTGCATTGGGTTGCATGAAAGTGAGAGAGTTTAATTTTGTACCTCTTTCGTTGTAACTAACTTGCCTTACCATTTTGGAGAACAACAATTTTTTACTAACTTGAAGGTAAAAATTAAAGAGGCAAAAAAAAGGTACAACCTTAATGTTATGTAGGTAAGCTGAGAGCATATGGATTCTATAAGTGTATATCATCTGCCAACAAATATTCTTTTCTGTGCATAAGATACGGTGGAGTTATATTTATCTAAATTATTTGCATGGTTGTTGTGTGAAGTAATGGGTATTTAACACTGTGCATTCATGGTTTGGGGCCTATGATAGCAGAGGAGGTATAATGATTGAACTGTTATATGATTCATGACTCAATTTATGCTATTTCATTTTCATAATGTTTTTGAACTCAAAATTAGGTCCCCCCACCCCCTTCTTCTTCCTACCAAAAATAATAGCTAATTAGTACTAATTTGGTTGAACCGGTACTAATTTTGTAGAAATTATTGTGTTTGATTCTGCGGTAACAAAAATCAATTTTAGATGAATTGATTATGTAAAATTGATTAAGGCTAAAGTGAATTAAATATCAGTTTGAGGTTACAATTTTTTGTTAGAATCAATTCTAAAGGCAAAATCGTATCGGATAACATAAAACATTTTAAACACTAAAGAAGAATAATAGAATGGAAAATATTTACGTGTATGTAACTTTAGCCACCAAATATTAAATAGTAAAAATTCATATTCTAAAGTCAACCACAAGAAATAGCTAAAACCTCCAAATTGATTTGACATGCACAAAATTGTCAATTATGGCAACCCCTTAAAGAATTGAGCCATGGAAAGAAGAAAAAAAAATGATGGCTTGAAGCATAAAATTGCAATCTTAAGTTTTGTGATTCTAAGTTGCAATGAAACAGGAAACAATTGTTAAGGTAGAGAAATTAAATTCATAATTCTTTCATATATCAAAAAATTCAAAATCCTATTTACCTTCTGTACAAGACTCTCTCTAGTCTCTACAAATCTAACTAACTAATAACTATTTCTAATTAATATCACAAATAAATGCAACCTAAATTATGCTACCATATATCATATAAATAGTTATGCTTTTTTAATATATGACAAATAAATAAACATATATGTGACTATACTACTGAACAATGGATTCTGCCACCAAAAACCTGATGAGAAATCAAACTATCTCTTGTTGTGTAAAGGGTTGGATCCTGTAGGCACTTTGCGTTTCTGAGACTTGAATTCTTTACCTTTGCTTCTGCTTGGAGAATTGAAAAATGGAATATGAAAAGCATGATGACTTGATGTAGAAGAAGGGCTTGAGAATTTGATCCTTATTGCATAAACTCTTGGTGTGAGGAATAGAAGAGAAAGGAGGAGAAAGAAATGGAAGTGTTTCATATTGAAAAGTTATAAGATAAAAACAAATGGATGAAAATGAAAATGAATAATTTTGTGCAAAGTAGTCTTGTGTTATGTTGTGTATTTATATGGACATGGTTAGGTATCAACATGTGAATACTAAATGTGGTGTTATTTATGAAACACTTGTCAAATCTTTGTGTGAATTTAGAGTGGTAAGTCATGGACTCATTGGCGTTTGATTTAGATCAAATGGTCAATGATAGCTGTATATCAATGGTGTGAGTAGGGACTAGCATGGGATCAGGGGTGGTGGGGTGGCAATATTTAATGGCAGATGGTGACAAAGAAAGTAAACATCAACACAGACTCTTAGAAGTTTCAAATATAGTTACAAGTAAATAACTTGGTTGATGCGCTGAGAGACGTCGAGGATGTACCGACCCCTGAAGATATATGGTTGAAACTTGAAAACTAACATAACTGACTAATATTTGTCGATGCAAAAGTAAAATTATGATATTGATCACCGTAAACTCACAATTAAGACGACAAAAAGTGTAAAGAATTATGACAAAAGCTTGATTATACTCTATCAAATATTTCCTCTCATAACAAGTTAATTACTTGCATTTTGCTACTGCATGTTGTCATGCGTATCTCAACCGTCCGATTAAAATTGAACAGTCCAAATTTCATTAGAAGGGCGTGTGCATCTAATCCAAATCTGAAAGCAAAGGGAAGAGAATCGAATTATGAATAGTTTGATTAGGCAAAGTCTTTGATCTTTATGTAAGGACTAATATACCCCTATTGATTCAATATGTTGAGTCAAAACATGGAAAGTATGTTAGGGGCTTTTTGGTCATGAAAAGTCAAACATAGCCGACACACTCAATTGGCCTTGTAGAAACAGTATAGAATGAGGGGCATGCGGTATTTAATAGTACTACTAGTACTATATAATAAACCAATACAATTAATTAAGAAAATAAACATTTAGAAAGGGACAGTACATGGCTGTATTAAGGCTAATAATCATACACATCCCAATGAGTTAGGTTAAGTAGATCCGAATTTGATGGGTCTATGCTAAGACGTGGATTTTATAAATTGGTCAATTTTCACGGATTTTGGTTCCTCTATTCAATGAAAGCTTTGTATTCTGTCCCCTTTAGGGCCTTAGGTATATATTTTAATCAAGACTTTCAAATATTAATATAACACCAACGTAATATTTTTAGAATTTAGTAAACAATTTTTTGGTATATGTCCAACTGTGATGTAATTATATCTTAGAAAAGTAATATTGTGATGTGCTGAAATGATTAAATGTTTCTCTTTTGTTTATATATTTTTTAAATGATTGTTGTAATCATTTAGTTTTCTCTAATAAACAAAATATATTTTTTACGAAAAATATGTACTATTTATCTTGAGTCACACTATTTTAACTTTTTACATGAAATGGAAAGAAATGTCAAACATTGAACTTTCACTTACCATTTAAAAATTTTATTTTAGGACTGTTTATTGAGCTATCATCATCATGCCAATGGAAAATGGAAAGCTCTTTTTCTCAAGATCCAAGATCTAATAGATTATTATGGTCTCGTAATGTGAATAGTCATGTGTAAAATCATTGAGAGTATCACATATCTAATTAAAATAATATATTAAGACCCACATACTAAGAAATTTGTAAAACAAAGGAGGGCACAAATAGTCAATGACAAATCTAGTGGATGATATATTTTCTTGCACGGGTGAGAATTAATTGGAAAGGCGAACAGGCTTCATTCTTAAGCATCTTCGTGAAAACTTGTTAATTTCATTTTTTTACCTTTGATTAATGAAGAAAATTAAAGATTAAATCATTTATAATGCGAAGATGAACATACATTATTATAATTCGAAGTACTTTTGAGCTCAAAACGGTAAACGTTCCTCAAAAGGGTTATGTGGTAGTTGAATTGAAGCTGTAAGGCATGTGTTAATTAAGGTTTAAGTTTTGATTTAGGACTAGTCAATATTCAATAATTCTTAAAGGGAAAATCAAGTGGTGGAAATTTAGTAGCTTAGAGAGAAAGGGATTGATGTTAAGAGTAGAGATAGAAAATTCCTTGGCGGAAAGTTATATTTTGGATCATCTAACAGCTAACGAACAAAAAGGCAATATCCCCCTCGCTTTTTCTTTTAGGAAGAAATATCCCTCTCTTTTATTAGGCTTGGATTGATTTGTTATAGTATAGAAAGACCGACCAAGTGTAATTGGGCCATAGAAGGGATTAATCCTCTCCAATGTGATAAATTATGATTTGAATTCACAATATAAATATACTTTTTTTAAGGATTTAATTTACATGCACAATCAATGTACAAAAAAGAGGGAATCTATCTGTAAGAAGGTGGGAGAATTTGGTTTTGACATGATGTGTGGGTGGATAGTCAACCTCTTTGGATTGCTTTCCGAGACTTTTTGAATTGTTCCGACCAAAAAAAAATCTTATCGAAGAGATGGAAAGTGGGTTAATGGAGTGTGGAAGTGAGTCTTGAATTGACGAAGGGAACATTTTGAGTAGGAGGTAACTCTTCTAGACAACCTTCGGATGATTATTGACGTGGTTACCATTTCTCATTTCAAAGATGGTTGGGTAACTTTGTGCGAGGGAGGAGGTAATCTTACTGTTAAAGCTTTTTAACTTTGTCATAGTAAACTCTACTCCGCTTCTTCTTTGGTGGGGTCGATTGAGGGGTTGTTATTGGGTCATCTTTAGAAGAGTTATGCTTTGTAAAAAAATCATCGTCTTTTCTTGGCAAATGCTACTTGGATGTCTCCTAATAAGAGTGAATCTTCATTGTAAACGAGTAAATGTGAACGGATGGTATTCTAGTTGCTTGTGGTGTCTAGGGGTGTCGGAGTTGGAAGATCATCTTTTTTCTCAAGTGCCACTTTGCAGGTGAAATTTGGTACAAAATCTTTAAGTGGTACGTAGTGGTGTTGGTGTTACTCGGAAATCTCTTTACCTTAGTTTCAAATTTGGGATTTTAAGTAGCCGTTTTGAGAGTCAACAACTTTCCTTTCCACTCGCGGCTTAGGGTTTCTTCGATTCCCTAGAGCCGTCGCCTCCCCTACTTTGGCAGTGATCCGTCCACATTTTAGATGTTGTTAGTCTCAGTGTAATAGACGCCTTTTTTCCTTTTTTTCTTCTTCTTTCTTTCTTGTTATCCCCCTTTCCTCTTTGTACTATTTTTGCCTTGGTGATCTTGTAGTTAATGTGTGTGCTTGTCATCGTTCGTTTAGCCTCGCCTCCACCCATACCTCCCTCCACCGGAATCTCTCCCTCCTCATCTTGTTTTGGTTATCTAAAAGCTGGATCCAACTGGATCTTCCTCTAGTACATCAGAACCTCCCCCTTTTGGTCACCCCATGTCTTAAATAGTGTTGTTTTTAGTTATATGTTGTTTTACTAGCTTTCTTTTCTGCTAGATCTAGAATTTCATTTTTATCTGTTGTTGGCTTCACATATTTATCTTTTTGTTTTGGATCTAGATTCGTTTATAAAATCCACTTGGTTGATGTTTGTATGTGAGTTGGGTTACTTGCCTAATATCAATTTTGCAGGTTTCTCATTTTTGGGAGAGTTGTAGAGTTCAAGCTTTGTAGTGCAGGCTGCTCTTTTTGGGAAGGAGATTTATGGAAACCAAGCTTGGTTGTGTAGGTTTAGAGTTAGATGCTCGTCCAAGGCTTAATACTAAGAATTTCACTGTGTTGATGTTGTATCTCCTTAGCTTCCAACGGTGTTTTGTTTTGTTGTTCTTTATATCGTTTTTCTGTTTAGGTTGTGGTAGTGTATTGGGTCTTTGCTGCTCTCTCTAGTGGATATTCATTCTTATCTAAGGCTATGTTACCTTGATATGTTTGATGTATAAGTCAGGAGCAAATCATGTGCTTAAGAGATGTATTTGTTAGATTTTGCAGTAATTCTGTATTTTACCACCAATAGTGGGTAGTTTTTCTACACATGGTGTAATCTCTAGCTTTTAAGCTATCATTGAATGAAATATCCTCTTTTCAACAAAAAAAAAAAAAAAGTTTCAAATTTCGTGCTTATATTCAAGGAAAGGTAAGAAGCAAAAGAAGTTGATATTGATTTGGCATATCACTCTTTGGTTTATTCGTGGGGTTAGAAATGGTGGAATTTTCTTTGGATAAGTTGGTCAAAATGGAGGAGGTGGTGGAGCATATCCAACAATATGTATCTTGGCAAAGGTTTCTAGCCAAATCAAGTGGCACTCCTTGTTTATTTTATGAGAGATGGATGAGTCCTAGAGAGTGCCTTTTGAGAATATGAGTATTTAAGTATTTAAGGTTTTTTTTTTTTTGGAGTTTTGGTGTTCCTTTATGGGAGCGGTAGAATCCTTCATGTACTCTTGGTTACATTTGGATGATTTTGTATTTTGTGACTTTGATGACTTTATCTCCCTCTCTTACTAATAATTCTCTTTTATCTAAATAATTTATTTTAATCCTTCTTTTATCACTATCTTATCTAAAATACACTAAAGTCATCGAAAATAAAAGGCACCTAAGTATTTTCCGTTGTTTACTATGTAGCTGTAGGCTGTAGCGGTACTAGTACTACTTATACTTTGGCTCTATCGTGTGATTACGTATACATCTATTAATAAATTTGTTAGAAAAAAATATATTTATCTCTAATAGAAGAGGACATGCAAGTTCAACAACAAAGAATTTCGAGGTCAATAGAGGCCACTTTTGTAGCTTGTACGGCAAGGCTATAACTTTCTAATCCAAAAAAATAAGAAATTATGAATGTTGACACTGAAATTCCATGGTCCGCCAACAAAATGCATATTAACTTTCAAACATGTCTTTATGGTATTATATCTCTTTTACTTTACCATTCTATACAGTATATAATAATCTATACTTTAAAGTAACTATTAATTATAGATATTTTAAAGTAACTATGATAAAATGATAATCATTTTTCCCAATAAAATAACAACTATTCTTGCGTAAGGACCGTAGATGAATTTTTTTTGTTGTTGTTATGAATGCTAACAAATACCGAGTGGTTTCATCAAGTTTGAAAGTATTACTTTTATACAATAGTTGTCACATGGAGACGATTTCAATATACATTAGGAACTTTACAATAGCAATCAAATGGACCGTTGACCATTAGAAAATATACTTAAACTTATGTCTCCTCTTCAGCGTCACCGTCTAATAAAGTAAAATTTGAAATTATGAAAATATAGAACAAAATGTTAATCAATCTTTGAAGACAATTATTGAAGATTTTCGATTTACTTTTTATTGGTGGGGGTAAGATTTTCAATTTATAAGTTTAAAGTTATAGTATTTTATTCCCACATGCAAGGTTTGTGAAGTATCGATATTAATTTATTTCTTAAAAAGGAAAGGACGTGTTTGGCGTATACTATATCTCAACCTTCACAGAAGAGCATATCCAACAAGGTTTCATCATTGAATTTTTGTTTCCATTAGAGTATATCTACGTAACAATCCGAATTCCCAAAAAAATTGCAGGGTACCTTGAAATCAAAATTGAGTTATTGTTCTATAAGAATATATAATTTATTTAAGTTCCTTTCAAAAAAAATAATATTATTGAAGTTATTATTCTATATGAATATATAATTAATTATCTTGCAATCAACCAACACAAAAAATTCTTCCTTCCCCTCTTTCCTCCTCTCTCTTTTGCGAGCCGTTGGCTGAAACCCTAATTTCTTCTCCTTCATCCACCAAAGAAGGGTGATTTAAATCAATTTTTGATCCCAACTCACCCCTCTAAATCGTTTTTCTCTTTCCCTTCTATTTAAATAAGTGATTTTTACATCGAACTGAGTTTTACTTTTGCGATTTCGTCGTCTTAGTGCTACGTTGTTTTGTTTGTCGTCTTTGTGCAACGTTGTTTGTATTTTCCCTTGCTCAGGTGTCTGTTCGATTCAGATTGTCATATCAGCTTCGATCCAGTGTAGATCCAACCAATGACTTTGGCGTCATCAACGTTGCAGATCCGGAGGCATGACTATTTCGGAGATTTTAATATAGTCATATTTGTAGGCTTATGTACTTTTTCATTCTATGCTATTAACATGGATGCCGTGAGTTTGTTCGAATTCATCCTTTTTGTTTTTAACGGATTTGTATTGCATCGATGTACTTTATCAATTTGAATGAATGAATGTTATTTATTTTGTGTAAAAAAAACACAAAAATTAATTAAGCTTTCATACCTTATGAGTTTCTTAAATATGCACCATTAAAATAAACATAGTGTGGGTTGTATAAATCATGATATGGCACAATGGAACCCGTTGTATGAGATATAAGCTACACAAATTGAGTTACTTAATCATATTGAATAAATTTTATATTGAATAAATTTTGGTGTATACATGTAGTTTAGTTCTACTATGAAAAGACTATAACAATATGTTTGGATTGGAGAGTTTTTAAATGGAGATGCATGATATCATTTATTTATTTTTTTTGAGAGAAGATAATATCATTTAATATAAAGTGGTACTATTTAAAAACAATTTACAAATGCTCCAAGGAGCAGCCATCTAGATTAAGTTCATACTACTGAGTAGCCATCTAAATTGTCATTTACCAAAATATTGTCCACACATACTTTAGATTTTTGATGTTGAAGTTATTTTGCAATCAACGTTTCATAAGGTTGAATGGTGATTTTAGTGGGTTGAATGGTTGTGATTTTAGTTGACGTAATTCAAAATCATAACATCTTTTATCTATTTACAAATTGGGGTAGTAATCATTTTGGTCTCTGGATGCGTTGCGAATAGTCATAATAGTCATTCAATGTATTAAAATTTTAAATTGTACTATGTTAGTCAAAATAGTCATTGACAAATAATCCTTCAATGCTCACTATAAATCTTTTAACACCAGATACTATTTTGATTAATGAAGTAAGTATATCAAGGGACTAATATGACAATATTAACGAAATATTTTAATGCTAGAGACTATTTTGACCTACAAAATGCACAAACAGGAACTATTTTAAAAGTTTAATACATTGAAAGACTATTATAACCACTCATTACATATTTAAGGATTAAAATGACTATTATCACTTTACAATTGTCGTAAATAAATATATACGTAAATGTATGAGAAAGTTATTAAGATAGAGTGTCTTGAGGGTCAACAATGGACTAAGATTTCCTGGCCATGGGTGGATTTATATTGCTTTTGTGGCAAAACAAGGTTGGGTGTGGTGTGGCTTCATGTCCATTAGACCTAAAACGCATATATTTTACTTTTTTGTGGCAGTTTTTCTTCTCACTCGATTGGTTATTGAACATTTGAACGAAGTTTCAATTCATTGGTTGTTTCTATGATCTTTAAGTCAACCCACTCAGAATATAATGGCTTATTCATATTGTAAGTTTCTAGTTGTTTGTTGCTTAGGTTATAAATTGCCGACCACGATCTTTACATTAATTTTGTAGTACATTAGATGGTAGCTAGCCATATACGCAACCAATAATGTTGGTGACATTAGTTATTAGGTTTCTCAAAAGTACATATATGTGCAATAATCTCTCAATCGGCCTCTATAGCAGCATACTAGGAGTATAATAGATTGAAGAAAAAATAGTACAAAATTAGCTAATTAAGATACATTATTTGGTCATGTACCAGCTAAAGATAAAGTTTCTTACTCAATTGGTTGGATGGGTGTATTTTTTTTTTATACTAAAAATCGATATCCAATCCAAAAACTGGTGAAATTGAATGAGTGTTGATTAACTATTGATGTAGGATCCCTTACCATTAATTAATTAATAAAGCAGATCGAATGAAAAATGGAACATAGGTAAAAGAAATGCTGCAATAAAGTGTCAGTTAACTAATTTTGAAGTAAAAATTATGAGAAACACCAATGTAACTCGAAGTTCCCCCTTTTTATTTGATGAGGGAAGCCCAACGTCGTTCCTAACATTTTATGACTCTTAGAAAATTTTGGAGGGGGGAGGGGGAAGGAGGGAGGAAGGGGGATAAACTAAATCCAACAAAGCTAGGTAAAATGATATGTAGGCATATCAAACATATTCAACTCTAATAAAACTTAGATATATTTATCACCATTGAGAATCTACATTTGTTTTACAAAATATTAAAAAAAAAAAAAACTTCCCTTTTATCGGGAAGTCAAAAGATTACAGCTTCTTTGAGCATTTTGAGATGCAAAATTATTTTAAATGTCTTCTATTCTTCAAATCTATTTTTTCATAACAGTAATAGTCATATAAACAACAATAAGAAAATAGTTGATTCTTATGAATTCTTGATCAAATAATTTGTCGTGATAAATATTATGTTAATTTAAATGTATTATAATTTTTTGATCAAATAATAAAATGTGTTCAATTATTGACAGTTTGTCTCTTTAAATTGATATTTTTATTTATGTCATTTTAATAATTTATGTCACTGTTTTGAAAAAAAAAACTATTAAACACAATTCGGATCATAAAATCCAAAATAAAACAAATAAGCTTCGAATTACAAAATTCGAACCGAAAAAATGATCAATTTGAAGGTGTTTGAGAAGTGAGTAGGGTGAGAAAAGAAATTCCATAAAAAAAGTTGAAGGTTTGTTGGGCTAATTTTTGTTAGTGTTTGGGGGCCTTTTGAAGTAGTCTTGCCAAAAAAAGAAGAGAATATTTTTTAAATACTGCTCTTTGCCCTGTACAAAATGTTCGCATCCAGCTGAACTGACGCACCACTGGCACGTGCGCGAGTTAACTCACGCTCGTTGGCCGGTGGTCAGAACTGAAGAACAAACGTTTTTTGGTCTTTGGTCAGTTTTTCAACATTCAATCTACACGTTTTTTTACCAAGTTTTACACGTTTTTTTGACCACATTAATGGTATTTACAACCTATACTACCATTCCTGCCTATAAATACCACTTCATACTTTCCTATTTCTTCACACCATCTCACTTTCTCTCCCTCCTCACTCTCTCCCTCTATTTTTTTTATTTATTTTTTCAATAGTCTCTAGTCACTTGGGGTAAATGGTGATCAATTTTGAGGAAAATGGTGAGTAACCGACTTGGGGAAGTGATCGACCCTTGAGATAAAATTAAATTTGTTTCTTTTTACCCCAATTTTTTATACCGTTGGTAAAACGAATCTTCTTGGGGTATAAAAAGAACCAGATTTAGATTTATCTCAAGGGTTGATGATGTATTTCCCCCAAGAAGGCTGCTCATTATCTTCCCCAGGATTGATCATTATTTACCCCAAGTGGGTAAAAAGAACTTTTTTTACCCCAAGAAGGTAAAAAGAAAATAAGTAGATTATTTAGTGAATTCAAATAAATGTATCAATTATTGTACCAATTATATATATTTATAAAATGAGAAGTTGTTATACATATTTATTTTGTTCATTTCTTTTTAATTATATTTGCTTTTACTTTCTAATTTTGTATTTAATGAATAAATCTGAATAAATATTAATTTAGTTCATTTCTTTTTATTTATATTTGTATTTATTTAATGAATAAAGTGAACAAATAAATTAGAATAAAGTGAACAAATAATGGTGTGAATAAATTTGAATAACCTCGCGTATTGAATAAATTCGAATAAAAAGTCTAATTAAACTCAGCGTGGAATCGAATAAAGTTGAGTATTGAATAAATTCGAATAAAAGTTACATTTAAATTACATTACATAAAGTTCCTAAATATGGTCTATCGTTACATGACATTACATTCAGAATTGCACCTTTCAACTACAACAATTGTGTTACCTCTGAATGGTGCAAATTCAAAGTTGCTAAGCAGCAGGACTCCACCATCCGTCCATAAGTGCTTTTGTTTCAGTCAAAATGTTAAATTCTCGTTGGTCTTGGTTTTAAATGATAGTATTCAAGTGCCAATGGAATGAGATCCATACTTTGACACTTCAATACCATCATTTAAATGAAGCCAACAAGAATTTAACATTTTGAATGGGACAAAAGCACTTCCGAACGAATGCTGGAGTTCTGTCGTTTAACAAGTTTAAATTGCCTCATCCAGAGTAACACAATTGTTGTAGTCGGAAGGTGCAATTCCCTACCTAATAACGATATTCTGGTGGAATCAGACTTATATAATACATTCGGGTTGCACCTTCAAACTAAGAAAAATTTAATCTTTTGAAAGGAACAATGGGAATGCCGGGCGAATGCCGGAGTCCTGACGTTTAGCAAGTTTGAATTTCCATTTCAGGGTAAGATGATTATTGTAGTTTGAAGGTGCATTCCCTACCTAATCACGACCGCCACCTAATCACGATCTTTTGGCGGAATCAGACTTTTGATGATATCTTCAGTTGATCTCACCAACGTTGCTCGCATATCGATCCACTGGAACATGTTGTGCTCCCAAAACATGGTCGTCACGTTTTCGTCGTTCGTCAATTCTATCCAAGTGAATGATACTCTTCCATCGTCGAGCGTTGGACGTTTATACCTAACGTATTCCACCTTCCTTGTGTCTCGAGGGTTGACTCCTTTGTTGAATTCATCCAGCTGATCCTTGAGACCTCTTAGCGTTATATCAAGACACCGAACCTTCAACTTCTGAGGTTCTCTGCCGTTGAATTGTGCACAAACGTCGATTCACCCCGCCATTGTTTCAAAATCTACACAATAAGAAATTAAAAATAATCAATGAAAATTCTCTAAAACAAACCCTAAATCTAAAAAAATTCTCTAAAACTCAAAACATCTACAACATAAACATGCAAACAACTAAACATTTAAGCACAAATCATTTTCATGTAAAGATTTCTTGCCAAAAAAACCAAAATTTAAACAAACCATAAATCTAAAAAAATTCTAATTTAAGAGAAAAAATCTAACATATAAACATAAAAGGTTAATGGTGTTTGATTATAAAAATTTACTTGTTATTGGAGTGTTGTTTGATTTGAACTTGAAGAAATTTTGGATTTGGTGATTTTAGAGAGATTTTGGAGAATTTTAGATGAGAAATGAGGAAATGAGGTGTTCTGCCTTGTATAAGATAGGTCGCAGCGTGAACTAACTAACGTTGCGCTAGTTAACTCACGCAGCGCAAGTTAACTAACGTACAGTTTTACATGTGCGTTAGTTAACTTGCGCATAGGTAAAATTAGCTGACTGCAGAGTGAGAGTATTTTGTACAGAAGGAAGAACAATATTCTATTTTTTAAACCCCTCAATATCTTTTAAGCCCCAAAATACCCCTTTTAGCCATGTTTTGTTTTATACTCTTGGTATATATCTCCCGGAAGGTTTGAAAGATATATACAATTCGCTTTGTTTCGAGAGATATCTCCCGGAGGTGAGAAACACGTATTTTCCATCATCACAATGAACATAAACAAGAAGACATATGTCATAATTCCTAAAAAAACATATCCACTATTACAATGCATAGCACATAAACAAGATGTAGATTATTTGAAAAACATGTATTTGTAACCATTTCAAAATTAACGCAAAGTTAGAGAATAGAAGTTATAAGAAATAATTAGGTGGAAAGAAATATCTGAACCTCAAAAATCAAACACCGTATTGGCAACTCCCTAATTGTTTCTCATACATCATTTAAAACAATCTTCTCACAAGTATAATTAATTATGGATATTGAACCTCATCAAATTAATTTTTACGACCATGTTAGTATTAATTCTAAGAAGACATCTGTCGTAATTCCTAAAAAGCACCTCCATCATCACAATGCATAGCACATAAAAAAATGCAGATGTCTTTCCACCTCCCGGAACAAAGCGTACTGTATAGAGTGCCCAAAATTTCCGAAAGATGTGTACCAGATGTTTAAACACGGAGTAAAAGGGATGTTTGGGGCCTAAACTATATTAAAGGGGCCTAAAAAGCATTGATAAATATTTGACAAGTGTACCAAAAGCTATCGAAATAATAATAAAAAGTTCGTTTTCACGAAGACAGTATTAATTTCACTTTGACAATAACGTTATTATCTAGGATGTATAAATGTTATTATCTAGTAAAAATTATGGTCAAAATATGCTACATGAATAATGCATATTGTCAACACAAAGTCAATTATTTTAAAATAGAGAAAGTAAGTGTTATTTTTTGGTCGAGTAATTTAATGGCTAGAATCACATACCTTAAAATAAAGGAGTGGTGAATTTTGGATTTGAACTCATACCCTCACATATCATCGTCGAGTGGTGTGCCAACAAAGTAGCTTGGCTGGGTTAAGTTTTTTTTGTTTTTTTTAAAGTACAACTATTAATTGAATGAATTTTTTCAGTTGAAATGACAATGTGAGGGAGGTTTAAAACCCTCGAAAATTAGAACGTTTCTCAACTCCTGCTAACCAATCAATTATAAGTGTGACAAAATTTCAGACACCACTTTGTGGGGTTTGAAACCGCCGAAAACTAAAACCGCTCTAAAATTGTTTAAAATTTTACAAAATAGATCTATAGGTTTGAATTGTTTAACTGTGGGTTGTGGCCCACTCCATCCCACGAGGGACTCTGCACATACCACATTCATCCAACTACCAACTTTGTCGTACTTCCAAGATAATCATTTAAGATTTTAATTGATATTAATTATTTTTTTACACAACTTGCATGTAGGTATGACAACAAAACTCATACCCGTGGTTAACTGGCTGAATCAAACCCAATTTGACGGGTTTTCCCCGTTTTAACTGGGTTTGTATATGGGTTTGGGTTTCCCTCGATTTCAAAACACGGGTATGGGACGGGTAACAGACATATAGGTACCCACCCAAACTCATACTCAAACCCGTTCCGAATGTAGAAAATTACTTTATGTTGATATGTCATGTTATTTTGTTTGATAATTGTTGTGTTAAACTACCTTTGATATTTAAAGGAGAACTAAATCAATCGGTCTAACAAATGTTAAAATGAGCATATTGTTGGATAATGCATTACAACATTTCTATAGGGGTTGCAAAAAAACTTCTATTTTTTATTAAAGCAAATTATTCAATGCAGGGACGGGGATGAGGCGGGGAGACCCAAACCCGTCGAGGACGAAAATGAGATTCAATTTCTCATCCCTATTAAGTATGGGTAGGATAACAGGTGAGTATATGAGAATCGGGTATGAGGACGAGAAATGTAAAACCCATCTCCACCCCGCCCCATTGACATGCCTACTTGCATGTCTACATTAGAAATAGACTTGTTTTTTTTTTAGTAACCATTCCCAATGGAGTTGAAGAACAGACTAAGGGATGATAATTCTAAAAGTGTAATTAATCAAATGAATAAGTAAGAAACTAAACTTTTTTTTAAAGAAAGTAAGAACTAAACTTATAAGATCTTCATTTTATATGGATCAAACATACATTTAACTCTAAATTTTATTGTAAAAATAGATATGAAAATTAATTTTGACTAGAATTGTGAGTCATCATGAAGAAATTTATGATAGTCTAGGAGAGAAAAAGAAGCAGAAAGTAGGAAAAGTATTTTGCAACATTCCGCAAAAGAGAGGTCATATCATGGACTCATTGGTGAACTTGTCGTGTGGGTATTGTTTTAGTCCCAACAGGAAACATCGAGGGAGTTGCTTCTAACGTATTCGACAGGTCAAATTATACCATTTATTTGCATGACTTTATTTAAAATTATGATTTAACCCATCAAAATTGATATCAAACCTAAAACTTTGATAAGATTACATTCAAATTTCTCAATCCAATATCACGAGATCAACTTAAGTGATCTTTATCATTGATTATTTATCCTTTACACAAAATTCACTTTCATTATTTATCTTTTAAATAAATCATTCTGGTCTTATATTTTTGTATCGTTATACCAATTTGTTTTTCTCTTGAGTGAGAACTAAGTTGACAGTTAATTACAATATGTAACACGCGTGATATGTCAAAATATTTTTGACATGGCTATCTTATTTTTGTAAAATCTCTTATTTGAACTTGAATTCATCTTCTTCCCTACAACATCCATTCAACTTAAAAAAAAAAATCATTAAATGTCAAATCAAATTCAAACATTGTTAGTGAATGTCAATCTCATGCTTGAGTTTGACCCTTCAACTATAAAGAATGACTAATATTGGACTCAAATTAAGCACAGACATCTAGAGTTTGCTAAACCCATCGGTCATACATTTTTTTCTTGTTGAAGGGGCTATCACTCATACATGAGATTAGAAGTTTGAGATTTTATTTTATTTTTTTTAAATATGAGATTGAGATTAACTAACATTATTGATTTATTTATCATGAAAAATCAATATTGTTACTGCTGCTAGTGCCATAAGTGGGACCATACTCATTCATCCATTTGAAAAAAGGGAGAAAAAGAGCACCACCCCAATGATAAGAAACATCATTAAGTTTTGCACTTGCTAAAGGAATGCCAAATGCCACAATTGTCTTTTCTTGTGGTTAGAGACATGTTAAAGGAATGTGAAAGGTGTGAGTGGTTTTGTTAAGGCGAACAAATTACGCTGACTTTAGTGTAATTTTATGGAGAAAAAGTGAAAAAATAATAATAAAAGATGAAAGAGAGTAATATAAAAGAAGGTTTAAGTGTACTTTTCCACCCCTATCTTTCAAAATCTTGCAATTTTGGCCCCCTAAGTACGAAAACCACAATTTTGCCCCTCTAAGAATTAGCCCCATTGCATATTTCATCATTTTGGTCAATTTTGACCCAGTCAACGCTGATATGGCATACGCTGTCAGGCCACGTCCGTATATATTGGATTTTATTTATTTTTTTAGCCACGCCGAAAATTACTGGAATTAAAAAAAAAGAAAAAAAATCCTCAATTTTTTGGCACGTGAGAGACATTTAACGGTAATAATTTAGGGTTTAAAAAGCCCCAATTTTTCCCCAAAATCCATTGTTCCTCCATTGTTGTTCCTGATTTCTTCTTCCTTTCTTCTATCGACCCATTCAATCTTGTTCCTTCCTTTCTTCTTCTTCTATCGATTCATTCTTTTCTTGTGTATATTTCCTTCTTCTTCTTCCTTTCGAATTTCAGTTCTTCATCCTTTCTTCTTCTTTTGATTTGCTGGAAAAAAATGGGTGGGTCATCAGCTTCAACCGTGAGTGGTTCATCATGTCTGGGCAAAACGAAGTTGGTATGTTACTGTGGCATTGACTCCCCTCTAGTAACAGCTTGGACTGACGAAAATCCAGGAAGGAGGTTCCATGGATGTGGGAATTATTGGTAGAGAAGAAAGTGCAGTTTTTTCGTTGGTTCGATCCAGAAGTTCCTCAAAGGCAGAAGAAAATAATTAGAGGCCTCTTAATGAAGAATGATGCATTGAAGAACAAGGAAAAAATGCTTGTGTTAACTATTGTAATTTTAGGAATGTTGTTATTTGTTAGTGTGTTGGTGATTTTCATTAAGCTTGGATAAGTTATGTATTGATGTTACATTACTATTAAGTAATGAAAACTTGTGTAATGTTGTTATGATGCAAGAAATGAAATGGAAACTTATGAATTGAGTTTGATGTTTTGAATGACTATTGTCTATAATGATGTACATACCAATTCAAAGAGTACTTAACAATAATGTAACCACAAAAAAGATCTTCACATTAACATAGCAAAATGCTTGATAATTAGAGTACTTAGCATAACAGAGTAGTTACATCACCAAAAGATAATTAAGAGTACTTCAGAGTACTTAAATTTAGAGTACATCACCAAAAGATAATAAAGAGTACTTTAGAGTACTTAACCTAAATAAAAGCAAAATATTAGTAGGAGTACTTGACATTACATTACATCACCAAAATATAATTAAGAGTAACATCAGTCTCATCATGATCCTTCATAGCTTAAGTCTTGTTCACTGACTGTTGTGTCCCAATATTTCCAACCTCATCAATTGTCCTTTTAACCCCTGTGGTTCTAGACTTTCTAGGCACAAACAATGAAACCTCACCAACAACATGGTTGCCACCTCTGCTTGTTCTAGATGGGTTGCTTGTAGTAGCATGAACATAATTGGTAGTAACTTGAGTATTGTTGACTACAGAAGGTCCAGCAGCTTGAGTATTGTTGACTACAGAAGGTCCAACATCTTAAGTCTTGTTGACAGAAGTTGTAACAGCTTGAGTATTGTTGACTACAGAAGGTCCAACATCTTGAGTCTTGTTGACAGAAGTTGTAACAACTTGAGAATTGTTGTTTGCAACAATCTTGTTAACTGAAGTTGTAGCAAGTTCAGTGGCCTTCTTTGCAGCAGCAGTTTTGTCTGTTTCTTGCTTGGTTTGCTTCCCTTTGCAGCACCATTCTTTGTCACAGTTGATTGCACATTGGCTGTGCCAGCATGTGCAATAGCATTTGTGTCAGTTTCTGCATTTATGCTAGTCTGTGGAACACTAGTTGTGCCAGCTTGTGCTTCAGGGTTTTGCATAGCAGTTTGATCATAAATATTTGATAATGTAAGTATTGGTATGTTACTTGTCAAAATTATAATACAAATCAATAAGAGACTTCATTACCTTGTTCCCTCCAGGTGGAATCCTTCTATCAGCACCTGTCTTTCCTCCACATGTCCTTTGATTATGGCCAAGCTCTTTGCATCTTCTACACCTCACAGTTTCCTGATTTCTCTTGCCCTTCTTGCTATTTGATTTGGGTTCATCATTCTCCTTCCTTCTAGCCTTCTTAGGCCTCCCAGGTGCCCTTCTGGCTTTAGGTGGGAATATTGGTTCTGCATTCACTTCTGGCCATAGTTTTGGACCATTTGAAGGATGGATGAGATGATCATATGTATCCAGGAATTTTTGTTTCCTACCAATTGAATACAAACAGAGTTTTCATCACAAACAGAGTTTTCATCAAACAGAGTTTAAAACTAAAACATCAGCAAACATAGTTTTCATCATCAAACGGAGTTTCATCAATGTTCATTTCATAAAACTAAAACAACATAAAATACATAGTATAGAACTAAAAAAACTAACCTGTACTAGTGTGCCACATAATCATCAGCATTAGCTTGATTGTAAAAAATACCAGAAATGGCATGAGCACAAGGGATACCACTTAAATCCCATTTTTTTTGCATGCACACGTTCTTTCTTTGAGGTTGAGGGCATATGTGTCAGCTCCATTAGTAATAGAGAATTGTGAGTACTCACTATCACCATGCCATATTGGTGTCCAACCAACTGCATCCTTCTTAGACTTTTCCAATATCTTTCTTATCATTGGACAAATTTCCCCTTGATACCTCAGCATATAATCCTTTAACTTAACAATTCTATTTGTGATATAGAATTTCAAACCCTCAATTAGTGAAATTATTGGTAAATCCCTTAAATCAATGATTGCAAAGTTAAATGTCTCACACATATTATTGACCTGCAAGTCACAGTTTGTGTGAGTGCTATATCCTGCCCTAGACCACACACCTGGTGCATACTGTCTCATTTCCTCCCAAGCTGGCACACTTAACAATTTCAGACTTTCCATAGCTTTGTTAAACTCAGGCATTGTGTTGGCCCTTGCTGCTCTCCACAAAGCTTCTTTCAACTTCTCTCCAGCATGTCTTTTCCTCCAGTTTCCATACAGATGTCTGACACAGAGTCTGTGCTCAACATGCTCACCAATAGCAGCTATGGTGTTCACCAAACCCTTGAAACATACACAAATTACAATTCATTAAATATTAAAATTAAATGAATTAAATATACACAAATTACAATTCACTACAGTTAAAATTAAAATTAAATGATTTAAATATTACCTTTTGTTGGTCTGATATGAAAGACCATCTTTTAAACTCTATTCCATTCAAATCTGATAGCAGCAACTCCATAAACCAATCCCAGCTTTCCTTTGTTTCAGCCTCCACAACAGCAAAAGCAATGAGGATCATTTGATTGTTACCATCCTTACCAACATCTGATAACAAATGTCCACCATACCTCCCTTTCAGAAAACATCCATCAAGTCCTATCAATGGCCTACAGTTACTCACAAAGGCCCTCTTGCAAGCATTGAAACAAACATAGATCCTCTGGAAAAAAACCCCCCAACACCAGGCCTGGTTTGAATCTTAATAGTACTCCCAGGATTGCTTCTCAACAACTCTTCACCATAGTTTCTTAGATGAGCATACTTTTCATCACTTGCACCATGAATCATTTCTAAAGCAGATAATTTTGCCCTATATACCTGGAAAGAGCTCAACATCACATTCCACCTAGACTTACACTCGTCTTTCAATGCCTTAAGGGTCATAGTAGGTGTATGTTTAAGTATTGGAACCAGTTTTCTTGCCAAAAACTTTCCATTTAACACTCTAATCTTACCAGTGGGAAAACAATTGTGATTAGGATTCAAACTAGAAATCACATAATGAGTTTGAGGAGGAACCCTACTAAATCTAATATGATATGGACACTCTGGCAGGCACTTCACCACAATTCTTCTCTGCTCATTCTTTTTGAGATACACATTTTTCTTATTCTGCAAACCATGCTCTCTCACAACATTTTTGACTAACAGACCAGTTGCAAATACCTGACCCTCCTCAAATACCACAGGTTCATTGTTAGTACCTAACTTAAACCTATTCAGTTTCCTCTTTCTTGATCCCTCTTCTTCCTCAGATGAACCAAGACTTTCTAGCACATCTGAGTCTTCATACTCATCTTCAAAGTCTTCCAAACCAGTCACTTCAGTGTTCCTAGATACTTCAACACCAACTAAAGATTTATTATGGTTAACTGATTGACTACCAAGGGTTGGGTTCACAGTCTGGCTAGGCAAAACAGTGGTCCAATCCCATTCTTCATCAAAGTCACTATCATCAACAGATACCCCATCTACACTTCCATCTTCATCTTCTAATTCATATTCAGGAACCTCTTCATCCTCATCACCTATGTAATCAGGATCAGACTCATCCCCTTCATCAGATACAGCTGGTTGCTTACCTTTGTCAGCTATAACAACCTCTTCAACCTCACTATCATACCTGCTATCAACAACTTCCACATCTTTTGCTTCAACATAAAACTCAGCTCCTACTGCATCCTTATGCTCATTTATAAACCTAACCACATCCCTATCAGTTTTCAGCAACCTTAGACCATCAACTATGTCAAAACCTGGACATATATACCAAAGCTTGTACTCCCCTACCACCCCAATCTCTCTGATCAGTTTGTCTAAATCTATTAAGTTGACCTCATCAATGTCCCACTCACCCCCATATTCATGTATTTCACCCTTCTTATAAGCTATCACTAGGTCACAAATGAAGTAACCCTTGTAGTGAAACCTTATCTTCAAACCGTGGTACTCAACAACCCTAAAACATAGTAAATAAATGCTACATGATTATTTAATTCAAGTTATATTACATGTTATACTGTATTGAAGACTGTATTATGTAGTATACCTAATGTATAGTTGTACATTATACATACGGTATACTCATACTTGCTATTCATAAAACACACATACATATATTGGTCATACGATTTTACACATACAAAGGAATATACTTTGGCATTTTCTAGTTTTTAGGTTTTAGGTTTCAATTTTAATACGGTATTCAATACATCCACCAACCCTATTTTATTCAAAAATAAACAACATGCATGTGCTTTCCAACTATTAAACAAACGAAAAGCAACAAAAGGTCACTTACTTTGATACATTACTGTCAACACCAACCCTATTTGGTGTATTTCCTTCAGTTCTTGTTGATTCAATACCCTTCTTCGCCGTCGAACTCGTCTTCTCCGCTGCTATTGCCTTCTTTGAACTCGTCTTCACCGAACTCGTACTCGTACCCGCCTTCGAGTTTCTATTTTCGACCCACTTCATTTTCAACGAAAACTTAAAACTCTAGGATCTGGATTTCGTTTTTGGTATGAACAATCAAATTTGGTAACGATTTACTGCTGATTACGAGTTGGATTTGGTGGAAATTTGTTTGAGAGAGATAGAGTGATTATAGGGGGTCAAAAACGCATACACAAAGTTAACCCTAGAATTAGAAACATCACAAAACCCCTCACGTGCCAAACTCTTATATTTTCTTTTTTCTTTTTTTTTAATTCCAGTAATTTCCGGCGTGGCTAAAAAAATAAATAAAAAAACAATATATACGGACGTGGCCTGACAGCGTATGCCATATCAGCGTTGACTAGGTCAAAATTGACCAAAAGGATGAAATATGCAATGGGGCTAATACTTAGGGGGGCAAAATTGTGGTTTTCGTACTTAGGGGGCCAAAATTGCAAGATTTTGAAAGATAGGGGTGGAAAAGTGCACTTAAGCCATAAAAGAATGATAAATACAAAGTCATTTATTTTTGATTGTGGTCATGTGACTGAGGAGGAAAGAGAGAAGGTTGAGAGAGGGAGTCAACATAACATTATTTGCCGACTCATATGAATATACATGTCTATTTGATCTTAGAGCAATGCTATTTGAACAACCACTTCCTAACAACTTTTATGACATCTCTAAAAAAAAAACAATTTTTATAGTCACCTTTTTTTTTTTTTATTAGTCAAAAACAATGGAGAGAGAAAAAGAAAGAGAATAAATGTGAAAAATGATTGTATAACAATTCTCTTGATCTTATAATCTTACATACTATAAATTTGAAAATTGGCCTTGTCAAACAAAAAACAAACAACGATAATGCAATTAAAAAAATAGTACTATCTATAAATAAATCCATTTGAAAAATGTTCCCCTTAACTACCTTACCTACCAGATTAATTAATGCTTTTTTATGCTTTTTCATAAGAAACATTAGTTTTATGGGAATATTATTCTAAGTTATTCTAAAATATATATTTAGTTAGTTGTATATAATATAATATTCCTAAGAATCATTTATAAGAGTCAAGTGCAGAGAAAGTGACAGAAGTGAAAATAAAACAAAAATAAATAAATCTTACACATGAGATTTTATTCTCAACTTTATAAAAAATTAGTTTAACCATTAACCTCTTCTTTGAAAATTATCTATTTTTCCAAAGTTTTTCATATGAAAATAATTTTTTCAACTCAATCATATTTCCATTTTCCATAGCATGTATTATTCCTAGCACACTATGATTCAACACAACCAAATTCTTATCTTATGTTCTATTATACTGTACACAATGAAACCAATCAAATTCAGATTATCATTTTTATTCTTGTTACTGGCTTCTAAATCCTTCATAGCAGAATCAAAATGTAGCAAAACTTGTAACATAGCTTTAGCTTCCTATTATTTACAGAATGATGCAAATCTCACATATGTTTCAAACATCATGCAATCAAACCTTGTTACAAAACCAGAAGATATTGTTAGTTACAACACAGACACAATAACAAACAAAGATTCTGTCCAATCTTTTACAAGAGTGAATGTTCCATTCCCTTGTGATTGCATCCATGATGAGTTTCTAGGCCATATATTTCAATACCAAGTTGCTACAGGAGATACTTATTTATCTGTTGCTAGTAATAATTATTCCAATTTGACTACTGCTGAATGGTTGCAAAACTTCAATACCTATCCATCAAATGATATTCCTGATACTGGAACTCTTAATGTCACTGTTAATTGTTCTTGTGGGAACAGTGATGTTTCCAAGGATTATGGTTTGTTTATTACATATCCTCTTAGACCTGAGGATTCTTTGGAATTGATTTCTAATAAGACTGAAATTGATGCTGAGTTGCTGCAAAAGTATAACCCTGGTGTGAATTTTAGTCAAGGGAGTGGTTTGGTTTATATTCCTGGGAAAGGTACTTTCTTATTTTGCTTCTATATATGTTTTGGTCTTCTGATATTAATTCATCATGTTTTTGTGCATACTGGGAAATTGGTTTACTTATATGTATTAAATTGGTTAAAGGGTAATCGGTATTTGCTATTTCACTTTTGATTTTTGTGGATTTATAGATAGAATCATGGTTTCTGAAAAGGAGAAAAGTTGAGTGGATTTCTTTAGATGCTTTTCGTACTATTCTTAACTTAATATACAATTTTTGTGGTTATTAACAACCTTTGAGAAAGTTATAGAATCGAGGAAATCATTGGTAGTTACGAACATTTTAAGTGAAGAACACGAAAGACACCTAACCTATGTTTTGAAATGTTCAGAATCACAATTTGAGCTGCGACATCACAGTTTTTGATGTCTTTCCGACTGCAATATGTCCATGATTGAGGTCACATTTGATTGTGATTCGCTACAAAATCAATGATACCTTGAATAGGAATGAAAAGTAGACTATCCCAGATAAATGAGAAATCTTGGCTTTTTTTTGTCTTTCTCTTAAACTAAGCTACCTAATTTATTGTCTTGGCCATAAATCTTGGCATGGAGAAAAGCTAATGATTTCTGATAATCTGATTAGTGCTGCACTCAGTGTTTATATGATAAGAAATGCATTGAAGAGTATGTGTAACTTTTTAGCATTATGCTGCTTATTGTTGTGTTCCTGTCTCTTCAACTTCATTATAGAGATCTATAAGCTTTGAAAAATTAGCCTCACATTTTATTTTCTCTTCAATTTCCAGACCAAAATCGTAACTATGTGCCTTTTCCCACAAGGTAGTCAATTTCCTTTTTGTTTTGCAAATGAAGTTAAAAAGTTTTTCCTTCTCAAATAGCATGCTAATGTTGATGTCCTTCTTTTCGCTTTCCTTTTCAGCACTAGAGGTTAGTTTCAACTTTCAAACTACACAGAAAGTTGTTTTGTTGATTATTGTTATACTCGAGTTTGGCCTTCATATCAGACACAAGGTAAAAATATCCTTACAAGTAGAATTATAATCTACTTCCATCTCATACTACATATATTTTTGTACATAATCAGGTCTATCAGGCGGAGTTATAACTGGAATATCTGTTGGAGCAGTAGCAGGACTAATACTATTATCATTTTGTATTTATGTTACGTATTTCCGAAAGAAGGCAAGGAAGCAAGAATTTCTCTCAGAAGAATCAAGCGCGATATTCGGTCAAGTTAAGAATGGTAAATATATAGATAGAAAATGGAAATATAGTGGATCATGATGGACCATAGCCTATAGTAAGGCTTATTTATTATCTTTCTTTCAGATGAAGTCTCTGGTAATGCCACATATGGAACTTCAGATTCTGCGAGTCCTGCTAATATCATTGGCATTAGGGTGGAAAAATCGGGAGAGTTTTCATATGAAGAACTAGCCAATGCCACAAATAACTTTAATATGGCTAACAAAATCGGTCAAGGTGGTTTCGGTGAAGTCTATTACGCAGAGCTCAACGGCGAGGTTTGTAATCATAGCATTGTTAGTTTTAACTTTTGATAATAATTCAAGCACCACAAATTAATGTTAGATATAATTATGCTGTAAGGATATATATCTGCAATGATTCCTGTTTATAGCTTTCACATAAAGAAGTTAACTCTAATTACACAGAAAGCTGCAATAAAAAAGATGGACATGAAAGCAACAAAAGAATTTCTTGCTGAGTTGAAGGTGTTGACGCGTGTTCATCACCTGAACCTGGTAATATTTGAAACTTAATCCATAAGCTATCTAGGATAGCTAATGAATACAATTTATAACTTAAATGAAAACAGTTTGATTTTATTTTATCTGTTGTTGTATAAATAGCGTATGCAGAAGCACTTATATATGTTTGTCTATGGATCGTATTTCGAGTATAGGTACGCTTGATCGGATATTGCGTTGAGGGATCCCTTTTCCTTGTCTACGAATACATTGATAATGGAAACTTAGGCCAACATCTACACGGTTCAGGTGATAAAAGAACTTGTTAAATATCTATGTTCAGTATTGATGCATTAATATGATTATAATGAATGATGAATATATAATATAACGATCAAGTCAAAATGTTTCCAGATGGAGAACCTCTGTCATGGTCTAGCAGGGTTAAAATTGCTCTGGATTCAGCCAGAGGTCTTGAATACATTCATGAACATACCGTCCCTACATATATTCATCGCGACATAAAGTCAGAAAATATTTTATTAGACAAAAACTTCTGTGCAAAGGTACAATCAGTTTCAATAACTTTCTTCAACTAGTTATCTTTCTTTTTGGATAATTATGAGACCTTATATTATTTTGTTTTCAGGTTGCAGACTTTGGATTAACCAAGCTGATTGATGCTGGAATTTCATCAGTTCCTACTGCTAATATGGCTGGCACATTTGGCTACATGCCACCAGAGTATGATGAAAATTATGCTTGTCCAGCCTTGTTTGTGGCCAATTATGATACTCAAAGATTTCAATTTGATTAATGTCTTAGGCACACCAACAAATGCACAATAAGATTAACAGGACGATCACGCAGTAGGAACTTTTTCTCGGATGGTGCAAAAACAAAACATATTTTGATTTTTTTAAACTCTAAAATACTAACTCAACAGTCACCGATATATTGACCGCGTGAGATTTGTGTCCGTAGACAATCCAAATCGATAAAACAATGCAAAGTCCTTTTTAATAATCAAATGCACCTTTTCTAGACCAATTCCTTTTTTTGGTTTGTAGAATTTGGTTATGACCTGTGAGACTATACAATTGGGCTATGAATTTGTTAGGTAGTGTATTTCATTATGTGAAACTCCTTGTATATCTAATTGATAAAACCATCTCACTTTTCAAGAACACAAATTTAATGACACCATTTTCTTATCTTGTAGATATGCATATGGTAGTGTTTCTTCAAAAATAGATGTATATGCTTTTGGAGTAGTTCTTTATGAACTAATTTCTGCGAAACCAGCTGTGATAATGGGTGGTGATTCTGGTGCTGATTTAAAGGGCCTTGTAATTTTGGTGAGTTTTTACTCCCTACATGATTTTTACATTAAAAAATATATTTAAAACTATGTATATTGTTAATTTTTTATGTTTAATTTTTTTGATGACATGTGTGGCAGTTTGATGAAGTTTTTGATCAGCCACATCCTATAGAAGGTCTTAAAAAACTGGTGGATCCTAGGCTTGAAGATAACTATCCAATTGATCATGTTTTCAAGGTAGAAGATTATTCCATTTATTTAGTTTCAAATATAAACAACAAAAATCTCAAAATTCAATTAATTATATTATATTTAATGATATCATTCTTAAAATAGTGAGTATGAATTAGAATCATTGTAATTATGATTGAAGCAATATTGACTAATTTGTTACTTGCAGATGGCACAACTTGGCAAAGTTTGTACAAATAGTGATCCAAAACAACGTCCAAATATGAGTTCTGTTGTAGTTGCTCTTACCACACTAACTTCAACAACTGAGGATTGGGATATCACTTCTATATTTAAAAATCCAAATCTTGTAAATCTAATGTCTGGAAGATAGGAGAGTGAAATTAGGATACAAATGTTACAAGGGACATACCCTTGTATTAAAATAACCAAATAGCTTTTCTGTAGTAAGTTTTTAGGTAATTTTATTTGCACCTCTGTTTTGTTTTAAGGAGATATTCATTTTTGGAAAATCAATCTCAAAATTTAGTTAGGATAAGTTCAAGAATTTGAATCCAGAATTCTTTTTCTTTTTGAACTTTTTTCCTAGAAATACGTGTATATTCTATGAAAATTTTGGTGTAAATTAAGTATTATTTGCGCACAACTCCATATACAATGTATTTGTTTAATTTTTTTTTAATTATCAATGTTGAGTTCGAATGTCAGACCTTTATTTAAGTTGTAAGAAACTCAAATCATCTCATGCAAACATTGTTAACATATTTATTTTAAAAAGTTGATTAAATTCAAGAAATATAATGTATAACACTCCATATAATTTTCTTTCTTTTTTTCCTTTTCAAAAAGAACTCTTCTCCTATATTTAATCCATTATTTTATACAACTTACTTAAGAAAAAGTGCTAGGAAAGCATATGTGTCTTTGTCCACAATTTTAAATTTAATTGATAAAAATATCAAAATTGATAGATTAAATGTTGTAAACGAGATTTAAATTCCGACTTATTCACTTACATATATGAATTTTCAATGACTATTATCATTATATACTGTTGTATATTGGCTTCAAATTGTATTTGCAGAATCAGCCCAGAAATCGTGACACGATTTGGGCATCGTGACACGATTTGGGCATCGTGACACGATTTGCTTGGCAGAGAGCATGCCTTGTGGGATGTAAAATCGTGACACGATTTGGGAAATCGTGACACGATTCAACAACTTCCTCAGCAAGTTTACCTGAAAGGGACTGGTCACAACGGTTGGAAAAGCAGAATCGTGACACGATTTTGGAAGCGTGACACGATTTTGGAAGCGTGACACGATTTTGGGCGCCTGTGACTAGTATTTAAGTGGTTTTCTGCATTCTTTGAAGGAGAGCTGAAGCAAGAGGTCTAGGGTTCACAAAGGGGGGAACTTGAGGGTTGAGTACCTTTGTAGGGATAGTCTCTTGGGTTGGGATAAACATTGTAAACACCTTGGATAGTGAGATTATATCATTGGAAGGATAATAAGCTTCCTCTAGTATAATCTCTTGTAGGTTCATATGAGTGAGGTGGGTCAAGACAAGGGTAGAGATTAGGATTGAAGGCTGATTTCTTGTAACCTTTGTAACATCTTATCATAGTGGATTGGAGAGCTGCTCTCTCCCCCAGATTAGGTCATATTGACTGAACTGGGTTACCATTTTGTGTGTGTTTGTTTTTCTTAAGCTTTCTTATCTTCATGCTTGTTAGTGTCATTGTTTTAAGATCTACACTTAGGCTTTGGGTCTGTTTTGTTGTTGTTGCTTGAAGACACTTAGACCTAGGATTACCACTACCTTTTGCTCCACACATCTATACAAGTATTGGTGTGATTTCGAACCGATAGTGATTCCGGTACGGTATTTCACAACAATTGGCGCCCACCGTGGGGCACAGGCGTAAAGTGGTATAGTTGGTATCATGGGTTCAAAGTGGGACATCGAGAAGTTCACCAGAAGTAATGATTTCGGGTTGTGGAAGGTTAAGATGCAAGCGGTTTTGACACAACAAAAATGTGTAGAAGCATTGAAAGGTGAAGCGGCGATGCCGGCACATTTGACACAAGCGGAGAAGCGTGAGATGATAGACAAGGCAAAGAGTGCCATTGTTTTATGTCTCGGAGATAAGGTTTTAAGGGATGTCGCGAGGGAACCAACCGCGGCATCGATGTGGGCTAAGATGGAGTCATTGTACATGACGAAATCGTTGGCTCATAGGCAACTCTTGAAGCAACAACTCTATTCATTCAAGATGGTGGAGTCTAAATCGATCTCGGAGCAATTGGCGGAATTTAACAAGATTCTTGATGATTTGGCCAACATTGAAGTCAATGTGGATGATGAGGACAAGGCATTGTTGTTACTTTGTTCATTACCAAAGTCTTTTGAGCATTTCAAGGATACCATCCTTTATGGTAAGGAGGGCACCACTACTTTGGAGGAAGTCCAAGCGGCTTTGAGAACCAAGGAATTGACCAAGTTCAAGGACTTGAAGGTTGATGATAGCGGTGAAGGCTTGAATGTTTCAAGAGGGAGGAATGAGCATAGAGGAAAAGGCAAGGGAAAGTCAAGGTCCAAGTCTAGGTCCAAGGGTTTTGACAAATCAAAGTATAAGTGCTTTCTTTGTCACAAACAAGGTCACTTCAAGAAGGATTGTCCGGAAAAGGAGGGCAATGGTAGTTCTTCCGTTCAAGTTGCGGTGGCGTCCGATGAAGATGGTTATGAAAGTGCGGGTGCACTAGCAGTCACAAGTTGGGAACCGGAGAAGAGCTGGGTTTTGGACTCGGGATGCTCTTATCACATGTGTCCTAGAAAGGAATATTTTGAGACTTTGGCTCTAAGAGAAGGAGGAGTTGTTCGACTCGGAAATGACAAAGCGTGCAAAGTCCAAGGTATGGGAAACGTCCGTCTAAAGATGTTTGATGGCCGTGAATTCCTTTTAAAGGAAGTGAGGTATGTTCCCGAACTTAAGCGAAATTTAATTTCCATAAGCATGTTTGATAGTCTAGGTTATTGTACTAGAATTGAGCATGGAGTTTGTAAAATTTCGCATGGTGCATTGATTACGGTCAAGGGGTCTAAAATGAATGGTTTATACATTTTAGATGGTTCCATAGTAATTGGTAATGCATCGGTAGCTAGTGTAGTACATCATAATAATTCTGAATTGTGGCATATGAGATTAGGGCATGTTAGTGAAAGAGGTTTAGTTGAACTAGCCAAACAAGGTTTGCTAGGTAAAGAAAAGTTGGATAAGCTAGAATTTGTGAACAATGCATACTAGGAAAACAACATAGAGTCAAGTTTGGTAGTGGCATGCATAATTCTAGTAGACCTTTTGAGTATGTACATTCGGACCTTTGGGGTCCTTCCAAGACTCTTACTCATGGGGGAGGATCCTATTTTCTTTCCATTATTGATGATTATTCTAGGAGAGTGTGGGTCTTTGTTTTGAAAAACAAAAGTGACACCTTTGAAAAGTTCAAAGAATGGCACACTCTCATAGAAAATCAAATGAGAACTAAACTAAAAGGTTTAAGAACTGACAATGGCCTGGAGTTTGTTTCAGAGCAGTTTAATGAGTTTTGCAGGTTAAAAGGAATCAAGAGGCATAGAACCGTACCAAAAACACCGCAACAAAATGGTCTTGCTGAACGCATGAATAGGACTCTTTTGGAGCGTGTGAGGTGTATGATACTAGGAGCTGGGTTACCTAAGAGTTTCTGGGGTGAAGCAGTGACGACTGCAGCTTATTTGATCAACAGATGTCCATCAACGGCAATCGACTTCAAGACACCTATGGAAGTATGGAGTGGGAAACCGGCAAACTACTCAACTTTGAAGGTTTTCGGAGCTTTGGCATATGCGCATATCAAGCAAGACAAGCTTGAGCCTAGAGCTTTGAAATGTGTCTTCATTGGTTATCCGGAAGGTGTGAAGGGCTACAAGTTGTGGAAATTGGAATCTGGTGGAGGATCAAAAGTCTTGATTAGTAGGGATGTTACCTTTGATGAGACCCGTATGGGGATGAAGTGTAAAGACCTAGAGACTTTAGTACCGGAAACAAGGGTGGAGGAAACTCAGTTTGAGGTGGAGCTTCCAAGTGAAGAAGAAGACGATGTGGAAAATGAAGATTCAACATCGGAGCCAAGTGGAACTCAACCGGTAGTGGATCCTGATTATCTTTTGGCTAGAGATAGGGAAAGAAGGACCATTACGGCACCTAGTAGATATGGTTATGCGGACTTGGTGTGTTTTGCTCTAAATGCGGCTGAAGGTGTGCAAGACTCGGAGCCTAGAAACTTCAAGGAGGCATTTGAGAGCAAAGAAAGCTAGTATTGGTTGAAGGCAGTGAATGAAGAAATGGATTCATTGGAGAAGAACCAAACTTGGAAACTTGTGAAGCTACCTAAACACCAAAGGGTAGTTGGATGCAAGTGGATCTTCAAGAAAAAGGAGGGTATTCCGGGAGTTGAGGGTCCAAGGTACAAAGCAAGACTTGTGGCAAAGGGTTTCACTCAAGTGGAGGGGATTGACTATAATGAGATCTTCTCACCGGTGGTGAAACATTGTTCCATAAGGATTCTCATGGCTATTGTGAATTAT
Source organism: Medicago arabica (assembly GCA_946800305.1). Taxonomy (NCBI): domain Eukaryota; kingdom Viridiplantae; phylum Streptophyta; class Magnoliopsida; order Fabales; family Fabaceae; genus Medicago; species Medicago arabica. The sequence continues at coordinate 7,629,458 of OX326970.1, read as the reverse complement.
TTCAATCTTGAGTTGGAGCAAATGGATGTAAAGACCGCTTTCTTACATGGTGACCTTGAAGAGACAATCTACATGGAGCAACCGGAAGGTTTTGTGGAGGACAAGTCTAAGGTGTGTCTTTTGAAGAAATCTTTGTATGGGTTGAAACAAAGCCCTAGGCAATGGTATCGTCGGTTTGATGAATTTCTTTTGAAGACCGGTTTTGTGAGAAGCGGATATGATTCATGTGTGTACATGTTGAAGAATGGTGAGAAAGTCGTTCTTTATCTTCTTCTATATGTGGATGATATCTTGATGGCAAGTTCTAGCAAGGATGAGATCATGAGGCTCAAAGAAAAGTTAAATGAAGAATTTGAGATGAAAGATCTTGGTCCGGCAAAGCGAGTTCTTGGAATTGATATTGTGAGAAATCGTGACAAAGGTGAACTTTTCTTATCTCAACTTAGTTACTTGAAGAAGGTGGTGGAGCGTTTTAGAATGTCAAACTCTAAAATTGTGAGCACTCCCTTGGGTCACCACACGAAGTTGTCCATAAAACAATGTCCTCAATCCGAGGATGAAAAACAAGCGATGGCTAGTACTCCCTATGCTAGTGGGGTTGGAAGCATCATGTATGGAATGGTTTGTAGTAGACCGGACTTAGCTTATGCGGTTAGCATTGTGAGTCGGTTTATGGCAAATCCGGGTATTGTGCATTGGCAAGCTTTGAAGTGGGTGTTGAGGTATTTGAATGGGTCTTTGAAGGGCGGTTTGAAGTACACAAGAGCAACTCAAGGGAAAGACGCTTTGGAGGGGTATGTGGATTCGGATTATGCGGGCAATGTAGACACTAGAAAATCTCTATCGGGGTTTGTGTTTACTCTCTATGGCACGGCTATTAGTTGGAAGGCAAATCAACAATCCGTGGTGGCATTATCTACAACTCAAGCGGAATACATTGCCCTTGTTGAAGGGGTGAAAGAGGCCATGTGGCTGAAAGGGATGATTGGTGAGTTAGGAATTACTCAAGAATGTGTGAAGATACATTGTGATAGCCAAAGCGCGATTCACTTGGCAAATCATCAAGTGTATCATGAGAGGACAAAATACATTGACATTCGCCTGCACTTTGTTAGAGACATGATTGAATCCAAAGAGATCATGGTGGAAAAAGTGGCATCGGAAGAGAATCCGGCGGATGTGTTTACCAAGTCATTGCCTAGATCAAGGTTCAAGCATTGCTTGGACTTGATCAAGTTTGTTGAAGAGTAATTCCTTTATGGAGAGAGCAGCATGGTGGTTGATGGTTAAATTGACATCATCACCAATTAGAAGTCAAGGTGGAGAATGTTGTATATTGGCTTCAAATTGTATTTGCAGAATCAGCCCAGAAATCGTGACACGATTTGGGCATCGTGGCACGATTTGCTTGGCAGAGAGCATGCCTTGTGGGATGTAAAATCGTGACACGATTTGGGAAATCGTGACACGATTCAACAACTTCCTCAGCAAGTTTACCTGAAAGGGACTGGTCACAACGGTTGGAAAAGCAGAATCGTGACACGATTTTGGAAGCGTGACACGATTTTGGAAGCGTGACACGATTTTGGGCGCCTGTGACTAGTATTTAAGTGGTTTTCTGCATTCTTTGAAGGAGAGCTGAAGCAAGAGGTCTAGGGTTCACAAAGGGGGGAACTTGAGGGTTGAGTACCTTTGTAGGGATAGTCTCTTGGGTTGGGATAAACATTGTAAACACCTTGGGTAGTGAGATTATATCATTGGAAGGATCATAAGCTTCCTCTAGTATAATCTCTTGTAGGTTCATATGAGTGAGGTGGGTCAAGACAAGGGTAGAGATTAGGATTGAAGGCTGATTTCTTGTAACCTTTGTAACATCTTATCATAGTGGATTGGAGAGCTGCTCTCTCCCCCAGATTAGGTCATATTGACTGAACTGGGTTACCATTTTGTGTGTGTTTGTTTTTCTTAAGCTTTCTTATCTTCATGCTTGTTAGTGTCATTGTTTTAAGCTCTACACTTAGGCTTTGGGTCTGTTTTGTTGTTGTTGCTTGAAGACACTTAGACCTAGGATTACCACTACCTTTTGCTCCACACATCTATACAAGTATTGGTGTGATTTCGAACCGATAGTGATTCCGGTACGGTATTTCACAACATATACACACACAAAAAATATAGTATTTGAACACAAATCCTAAAGAACATTACGGCATCTTATATTGTTTTTCAATTGCCAGATATTTCATAAGATAAAAGATTTCAACATTTACACTCACTTCTCAAAGTTGTTTCCAAACATAGTCTAATATGTGGGCCATCAAAGTATAGGATGGACCAATTGTATCAAAGTCAACTGAAAGGCAAAGTGGATGTGTGGGTCCCTTTCCACACCAACATGTCAAGTTGACAAACATGAATGTCTGTTCATGACGACAACACTAACACTACGCGGAAATTAGCATCATCTTACACACATGCTTAAAGTATTGGCTTATCTTCTTTCTTACACTAATTTATTGATTAACACTAACACACAACACTTCAATTTTCTCTTCTTCTCTTCATAAACCATTTGTTATATTCAACACAATGAAAACCAGTTTCAGTTTCTTACTTCTTATCTTGTTACTAGCTTTAACATCATTCATAGTCATAACAGAATCAAAGTGTAACAAAGGTTGTAATCTAGCTCTAGCTTCATACACCTTAAACAATGTTTCCAACCTTACATATATTTCAAACATTATGAAATCCAATGTTCTTTCAAAACCTCAAGATATCATCATCACCAACAACAAAAACAAAAGGGTGAATGTTCCTTTCCCTTGTGATTGCATCAATGGAGAGTTTCTTGCTTATACATTTCTCTATGAGCTTCAGCCAGAAGAAACATATACATCAGTTGCAGAAGAGAGTTTTTCAAATTTGACTACTGATGTTTGGATGCAAAACTTCAATGTTTATAGACCAACTAATATTCCTGATTTTGCAATGATTAATGTTACTGTTAATTGTTCTTGTGGGAATAGAGATGTTTCTATGGATTATGGTTTGTTCATCACATATCCTCTTAGAAGTGAGGATACTTTGGAGTCTATTGCAAAGGATATCAACATTGAGGCTGAGTTGCTGCAGAGGTACAACCCTGGTGTGGATTTCAGCCAAGGAAGTGGTCTTGTTTTTATTCCAGGAAAAGGTTTGATTTTTAATTTATCTGTCATTGCTTGATGTTTTTATATGAACTCTTAATGTAGTTTTTGTATTTATTCTGATGTTGGGTACTTGGGTTTATGAAAGAGTACTTAGTGTTGAATATTTTGATTATTGATTTTGCAAATATATGGGCCTCTTTGGATTGACTTATTTGAGCTTATCTACTGACATAAGTTTGGAAAAACTGTTTGAGAGAACTTACAAAAACAGCTTCTAACAATTTTTTTTTTTTAAAAGTTCACCTTACTTTCTTAAGTTCTATAATATAGCTTATGAAAACAATTATAACATATACAAAACCAATTTAACTTTATTGAACCTGTTTCTACAGAAATAGCTTATGTGCGCTTATCATGATAAACACCTCATGTGCTATGAGCTGTAAATATGTTTTTTTATCCAAACAGGCCCTAAGTATATCTAGGACTGAATGTGTTGAATACTTGAATATTTGCTTATATTCGCTAATAAGTGAGCAAACACTTAGAACGTAGAATAGCGGAGTGAGAGGAGCTGAGACTATAATATTTAAACAAAGTTTTGTTCAAAAAAAAAATTTAAACAAAGTTATGTACTATGAAATCGTAAGCATTGAATAATAGAGAGTTAGTTTTAGTTAGTCAATTAGGAATTAGTCAGGAGTTAGTTACTCAATAGTCTTATTCACTATCTTTTATCAATCTATATGATTCCTTAATGAGCTTTTACCTCATGAGTATGCCAAATGCTCTCTTACTATACTATGAGTATGATCTATGCCCCTATCATCACATGATATTTCACCAAACAATCGGCTTAACTCTGTAATCAATCGTTGTGTTCTTGAGCGTTTGTTTATTTGATTACTTTAGAGTCGGGTTTGCTCTTCAATCAATCTTTTGGAGTTTTGCTTGTAAAGTTGAGCTTCCAATTTGCTGAGTTTAACAAGGCTCTCCTGATGAAGTAATTTTTTCTTTCTCAAAGCAAGAGTGGTATCTGTCGGGTTTTTAACAAAGCTTGATTAATCTGCATCATGTTTATGCTTACAGAATAGAATTTAGCTGCAACTTTTCAATTTATACTTGCATCACAGTTTTTGTCTTTTCACTTTACAGATCAAAATGGAAGCTATTTGCCCCTTCACCCGAGGTATAAATTCCAACCTTATTCTCCATGTTAATTTACATCAAGTTTTAATTGTTTTGTTCATTATTTGAAAAAACATTATAATAAGTTTTCATTTTTCCCTTGCAGCACAGTAGGTTTGATCTTCTTACTCCCTCAAAAAGTTGGTTATTTGATTATTGTCTTTGCTGAAGTTTAATATCAATGTCTATATCTAAGCCAAGGTAAAGTTATCGTCAAAATTATAATGCCACTGTTATTTTCATCTCATGTTATATAACTTCTACACGAACAGGTCTAGGAATTGTGGCTATCACTGGAATATCTGTTGGAGTATTAGCAGGGCTTTTATTATTGTCATTGTTTGTGTATATTAAATATTTCCTAAAGAAGAAGAAGAAGGCATGGGAGAAAAATTTGATTATGGATGATTCCAAGATGAACTCAGCTCAAATTGGTACCAACATCACAAGCATTATGGTGGAAAAATCAGAAGAATTTTCATACAAAGAACTATCCATTGCCACAGATAATTTCAGCATGGCTAATAAAATTGGTGAAGGCGGTTTTGGAGAAGTCTTCTATGCAGAGCTGAGAGGCCAGGTCTGTTATCCTATGCCTGTTCTATATTTATACTTATCAGTACTTTATGATACATGCAGGTCGTAACTTGATTCAATACAAAATTGAAATCAATTGGTGCAAATTCTTATTGTGTATCAATCTATATTGGACATGAACCTCATATTGAATCTTGATTTTACCAACGAATTCCAGTGAATTACTTCCAAAACTTAATGTAGTCAGCCACTCTTATTTGTCAACTTTGTAAGCTCAACCACTTTTATTTGTCATTTGATTTATGACTTGAATCTTAAATTATTTTAAGGTTTCTATATGATATACTAGATTATGATTGAGCTACATCACTTGCTTTTACTTAAAAATATTATATTTTTATTAATAATGCATCTTACAATTCATAATAAAACTCAATTTAAGATTTTGAAAATAGTTCTTCTGATTCACGATTGGAATGTCAATTTGATAACAATGTGTATATGTACTTGAAATGCAGTTTTCATATTCTTTCTATTTTATTACAACACACGTAGCGCATGAATACAATTGTTCCTACTATATATCGATTCAGAATGTTTCTATTTTGGTACTAAACAAGTCCTTTCCAATTACACAGAAAGCCGCCATCAAGAAGATGAAGATGAAGGCATCAAAAGAATTTTACGCTGAATTGAAAGTCTTAACTCTTGTTCATCACTTGAACCTGGTAATTAGTTTATGTGTCTATTACTAAATATGATTGCTGTTTTAGAAACTAGAATTGAAAAGAAAAAGTCCTAATCATGTGAGACTGTTTAATGTTTGCTCTATTCATGGATTATATTAGACTGTTTTATTTTTTATTTTTTATACTATTATCTTTTACTTTCTAATTTTTTTCAACCTATTTGTGACCATGTAGGTAGGTTTGATTGGATATTGTGTTGAAGGTTCTCTCTTCCTTGTCTATGAATACATTGACAATGGAAACTTAAGTCAAAATCTTCACGATTCAGGTCAGATAATCTCAATGAAAATATATATGACGCACCGATGTGAATATGTCATTGTAAATTTTCTGATCAAATAAAAAATGTTAACAGAAAGAGAACCTTTGTCATGGTCTACAAGGCTGCAAATTGCGCTGGATTCAGCCAGAGGTCTTGAATATATTCATGAACATACAGTACCTGTATATATCCATCGCGATATAAAGTCGGAAAATATTTTATTAGACAAAAGCTTTTGTGCAAAGGTAGAAGTCGTATTACAATTTTTTTATTTTCTTACTGTTTTTCTTACTGGGATTATGATGTGAATTCTTTATTATTCCTTTTGCACCGTAGGTTGCAGATTTTGGATTATCCAAGCTTGCTGATGTTGGAAATTCAACTTCCTCAACTATAGTTGTGGAGGGTACATTCGGTTACATGCCACCAGAGTATGATCAATTCTTTTTCTCTTCAATGGATTGAAAATTTGCCTTTGCCTTTAGAGATAGAATTTGAGAAAACATTGATGATTCCATTTCATAAGTATAAGATTGATGATTCCATTTCCTTATTTGCAGATACGCATGTGGCACTGTCTCTCCTTCTCCCAAAGTAGATGTCTACGCCTTTGGTGTTGTTCTGTACGAACTTATTTCTGCTAAAGCAGCTGTAATCAATAATGGTCCTCAAGCAAAAGGCCTTGTAGCTGTGGTGATTCTCCTTTATTCTTTTCAATTGGCATCCTAATAGTTTTACATAAAGATAAACGATGTTTGTTAAGACTGTACAAAAGTTCCAAATCACTATTTATATTAATTGGATAATTACTTGCATAAATAATTAAGCATAATGAAACATTTTCCTTTCTTGCTTGTTAAGTTTCTTTGTTAATTTATTTGGCAGTTTGATGAAGTGTTTGGCTATGACCAAGATCCAAGAGAAGGTCTAAAAAATCTGGTGGATCGTAGACTTGGAGATAACTACTCAATTGATTCAGTTTGTAAGGTACCGGTCGTGTAAGGAATTTTATTTTATTTTGGTGATATTGGTTTCAACATTCATAAAGGTTTAGCCATTTTTCAACTTTGCAGATGGCACAACTAGCCAAAGCATGTACAATGAGAGATCCACAACTACGTCCAAGTATGAGATCGATTGTGGTTGCTCTTATGACACTAACTTCTACAACTGAGGATTGGAATATTTCATCTTTTTATGAAAATCCAGCTTTTGTAAATTTAATGTCTGGAAGATAGTAGTACAAACTATATGATCCGGTCACCAACATTAAATTGTTCTGTTGCAAAACCTTACATATCCCTTGTTGAACACTTAAACTGAATCAAACTCTAATGAGGTAGAATACTAAATTAAAGTTTCCGTCGATGCATAAAGGTCAACATTTGAGTTGCTTTGCTTCTGAAAAATGTATTTAGAGCAGTAGATATCTCATTGAGGTCAAACAAAATCTTTCGAAAGACAAGAGTTGCTTTGCTTCTGTTACAAAACCTTATAAGATGGTTAAATAAAATGAATACACAATGAAAGAGAAGAACACAATAATCGGAATTCTAATGAATATGAGTTGAAAAGAAATACATTCCTTAGTTGGTTGTTACTCTTTATCTTCTTTTTTTTCTGGTAAAGGTTGTTATTATTTTTCTAATAGTTACTTAGATGTTACTTCTTCCTTATTCTTTTATAATAAATTTTTCTATCGTTTTGTGTATATGGTAACTGGCAATGGCACCATTATATATTCACAAAAAGGGCAACAGCACCAAAATATTTACTCTTCATTCCATTAGAGAAACCACCACGGTGAAAACAAACGCCTCAGCTTCGTCGCACACACTATGTTATGCGAATTGGTTTCTTATCATGTATTAAGGACTTGACAGTTTTAAAAATAGCTATTCCAAGCTGGTTCAGTGCTTAGGCACATATCTATTTTTTTTCATCTGCATTTTAAAGCTAATTTTATTTCTGAAACTTATGTGCTGTCTTAATATGGAGTTGCACTCAGTTTTGGTTCATCTCATGTTCATCATTATATGGGAACAACTGATTTTCAACATGTTTGCATTCTAGTCTTGTACTAGATTTTCATCCAATATGCTCACAGTGGGAACAACTATGGGAAGGATATGATTTCAAATATACATTCTTCAAAAGGTAAAAATCACATTACCATCATTCAATTGAAGCACCAACGCCTATATCCATCATAGAAATTAAAAACATCAAATTGATATACTAACAACCCGGGGACAGTGAGATAAAAAAAAGTTCAAAAGTTGAAGCAATTAAGTCTAGATCATTTATTCAACAAAAAAAATCTTGAAAGTAACAAAAAAGCAATTGATCACTATAAATTTCTTATTTGTTCAACAACTTACAATATATAACACATTGGTATTAAAAGATTAATTACAAACAGTTGTATCTACATATTTGAAAAGACCCTCATCCAATTAATTCATTCTTCTGCAATTTGTGTTGGCTCTATTGTTTGTTCTTTTCAATCTTATGTTAAACATATGTTCAACATGTCTTGCAAGCCATTGTGGTTTTCCAGTGAAGAAGAATAAATTATATCCCAAGAGCAACCCACATATTGCCCCACATGAATATCCGATTGCTACCACTTTCCAGCCAAATCCTGATTCTTCTTCATCTTCAGATGTTGAATGTGGTGGAAGATCTTTGTCATTTTTGCATGAATTAGACAATGGCAATCCACACAACATTGTATTCCCTTCATAGGAATCATTTCCAAATGTATTAAATTGTTGACCTGTAGGTATGATTCCTTCAAGGTGGTTTTGTGAAAGGTTCAAGAAAGATAGGAAATTCAAATTTGTCAAAGCCGCAGGAATCTCACCCGTCAATTGGTTCCTTGAGAGGTCCAACCACTCCAAATTTCTCAAATGACTCAAAGATTGTGGAATGCTAGTTGTGATTCTATTGTTTGAAAGGTTAAGACCTTTGAGAGAATTTAATTCTCCAATGACTTGTGGAATTTCTCCTTCAAACATGTTATTTGATAAATCAATAGTTGTGAAAGTAGTCAATATCCTTGTTAGCTCCATGAAAAAACCTTTCACTACGACCACCACAGAATCATTGTAGTAATTGGTCATACCCATGTATTGCGAACCAGTTTCGTTGTCACTCACATTTATCATTCCTTGAAAGTTCTTGATGCATGATGTTGGCAAGGGCCCACTAAAGTTGTTGTTAGAGACATCAAAAATTCTCAACTTAGGAAATGAATGCTTGGTACTAGAACAGGTGATTACACCATGAAGATGATTTGATTGTATAATGAGTACCTGTAACTCTTGTAGAGTTTCTAGCCAATTGGGAAATGTATCCTCTATGTTGTTGTTGCCAAGGTCCAAAACTTCAAGATTTGAACAGTTAGCTAAAGACATTGGCAATGGTCCTTCCAATCGGTTTCTATTCAACTTTATAGTCTCAAATGCATTTCCTTTGGAGAAGGTTCTAGGAATGCTTCCATAGAGGTTGTTCATTTGCATATCCAATACAGAAAGAGAAGGAAATGTTCCCAAGCATTGTGGAATCATGCCTGTTAAATTGTTGTGAGCCAAGTTGAGCATAATAAGGGAACTTGCATTGCAGAATGTTGAAGAAATATCTCCTGTGAAGTTGTTGTTTGAGAGTGAAAAGTCTTGAATGCCATAAGGTGGAATTGGAAGATCTCCTTGCAACTTGTTGAAACTAAGATCAATGTACCAAATGTCATTCCATGAGTTTAAGAGCGTCTTATGAAACCATTTGGGAATTTCCCCATGAATGTTGTTGTTGGAGAGATCTAATGTTTGCAGATTTCGTGCTTGGAATTTTGGAAAACTATTGATATTAGCAGAAGATAAATGTAACATCTCAAGAGTGGGTAAGATGGATTCAGCACTACTATCAATGTTGATAGAAAGAAAACTATTGTGTGAAAGAGCGAGGGAATTTAGTTTTTTTAATTTTGAAAATTGGTGAAAATCTACAACACCACTCAAATTTGTTGATGACAAATATAATTGGGTAAGATTTTGGAGTTTAAATATTGAATATGGAAAATGACCTTGTAGGTTGTTATTAGAGAGGTGCAAAGTTTGCAAAGAATATGTTGAAAACTCAGTGATGGACCCTGTGAGGTGGTTGTTGTTGAGGTCCAGGTCTAACAACGAAGGCAAAGAATAACACCAATGTGGAATTGTTCCATTTAACATATTAAAGCTTAAATCCACAATGATCAATTTTGAACGTTTTGTGATTTCAATTGGAATTGGGCCAACTAGTTTGTTAGATAATAATTCTAAACTAGCAAGCTGAGGTAGATGAAAAAGTGATGATGGAACTTGGCCTGTTAGGTTGTTAGAGGAAAGCGCTAAATATTCCAATTTGATTAAATTTCCATAAACAATTGGGATGCTACCACTAAAGTTATTATCTGAAAGGTCACAATGAATGAGGCGTGTGAGGTTAGAAAGTAATGGTGAGATCTCACCGTTAAGTTCATTATTTGAAAGATCCAAATAAGTTAGTTGAGTGAGGTTCCCCAAAGATAGAGGAACCATCCCATCAAAATTGCACCATGAAAGGACTAATTGAGTAAGAGACTTCAACTGACCTATGGAATAAGGAATTTCACCTGAGAAAGCAGAGAAAGTGAGGTCCAAGTACCTTAGAGGAGTGCTCCCGTTGAACTTTGGAAGTTGACCACTAAGTTTATAATTAAATGACAAATCTAGTAGTTGAAGATTAGGTAAAGAGAGGATGCCACTTGGAAAATTTCCTTGTATTCCAGTGAATGATAGACTAAGAGAAACCAAAGAGGACGACAAATTGATTAGTTGTGACAAAGAACTTCCATTGATTGAAGACATGTCTACACCATCCAAATCAAGTTGTCCTAAATTAGTTGCATTAAGAATGAGACTCTCCCATGTGAATGGATCAAGTCTCCCACTGCTGAGATCAAGTGAAATTAATCTTGACAAGTGAGAGATTGTGGAGGGAATATTACCACTGAGCTGACAATATGATAGATTTAGATGGGTTAGTTTCACTAAATTGCCAATACCAATGGGCATTGAAGACCTAGAAAAATGATTAAAAGCCAAGTTGAGTTGTTGAAGGTTTCTAAGCTGGAAGATTGTGCTATTGGGATGTAATTCACCTTTCAGATTGTTGCAACTAAGGTCTAGTTCAATCACGTGACCTGATACGGTGTCGCACGTGACACCATCCCACTCACAACAATCTGTATCGTTTTTCCAAGATTCCGTCTTGAAAGAAAAAGAGGAACAACTAGGCCCCGAAAATAGAGAAATATCAGGTTTTGACGAAGTGTTGACAGAAAAAGAGTTTTTGAATTGTAACAATGCTGAGGTGTCGTGATGGTTGCATAATGAGAAAGTGTGGGAAGTAAACTGAGTAAGCAATATAAACAAGAAGAACAAGTGAAAGGTAAAAAGAATAAAAAAGTACCTCATTTAGAGCGACTTACACTCACACTCTCTTCTCAATATGCTTTCTTTATTACTTGATGATTTTGTATGTACCAATCCATTACACACTATTTATTTATATAGGAAACATAACCGAACAAGTCTTGGCATGCTCTTGTTTTGTTGTAAGAGATGCTTTTCTTCAACTGTATGAGGTACTCCAGCAAGAAGAATTTTTGTGGTTGCAACTTTAGACTTTTAGTGATATGATGATTGATAAAAACATTAATTTATTAGCATCCATAGAAATATTTGGTGTAGGTTTAAGAGGGTAAGGACTGAAGAAAATGAAAACATGAACTAAATTAAATAACATTTTCTACAAGGGAAGACCAAGACTTTTGAACCATATGTAATACTTAAGTTGCAATCTTAATTTGCAGGTTTAATGATATGACAATTGACAACAACATTAATTAAATAACTTCTTCAATAAGGGAAGATCAAGACTTTTGAACCATATGTAGCAACTTAAGTTGAAATCCTAAATTGCAGGTTGCGTCTCTATTTACAAGAAGAGACGTTCATTAAGTAGTAATCACAATCAATATTTACAAGTGCCCATAAAATTTATTTTTAAGAATTAATTTGATTTAAATTTTAGACGGTTAAGGACTAAATTAGTAGTATTTTGTGATAAGTTATATTTCAACTTGTAAAAACGTTAAAATTGCTAAATCAGAAGTAGACTGTGACCGAGGTTCGAACCCCAATTTCTTCTCTTACGCGTGCAAGTATTCAATAATTGTTATTATTTCGTCTATCTACCAAAAAAATTAGTAGTATTTTTTAGAGAACAAATAAATTTGTAGGCAAAAGTGTTAAATTCTAGCAGAAATAGTTTATCTCCTACAACATAACAAACTAAGGCTCAAATTTCAGTTGAGAGGTCTGTAGACAATATCCCCTTATAAATATTTTTCAATTACCACCTCTTTCCTCTTTATTTCACTCTAAAAGTCAAAGTCAACGGTAAACCTTTTCCTAGCCGACGAATATGTCCTCACACAACCAGCATCCACAGGAATTAAGCAATAGACTTTTCTTACTTACATATTTTGATTTATCGACATAAATTAAAACATATCACCCATATGTATAGTCATTGATCACGATATGTGATATGTTTGAATTTCATGAGTAGAGTTGGTAATAAATTTTGAATTTAATCGTTTTCATATTTGTATGTAATCCTATATGTATCTATATATGGATCCAAAATATTTCTCAAAAAAATAATAATATATGGAACCAAAATAATCAAGATTATTAGTTTTATTAAGTACTAGTGCAGAATCAAAGTGAAGCAGTGGTTGTGACTTAGCTCTAGCTAGCTGCTAGACTCCCCCATTCCCACAATGAGGGATATGCTAACATGCAATTTTGATTTTTAGTATTTTTAATTATTTATTAGTAAAAATTATAAAATGTTTCATATTAAAACTATGAAACATGGTTATTATGTGAATGATGTACATAATATTAAAATATTCATTGACATAAATCTGACAACAATTTATCTTATATATGCTACCATTTAATACTAAGTAACTAGAAATGCTATAATAAGTTATCATGGTACACTTACGGGTTATTTGGTTTCAACAAAATAAATTAAAGCGGATTGATTTGTATGAATATTAGGGATAAGGATCATCTCCTGCATAAATCTGATTCAATGGTTGAAACTGTTTAATTACTTTATTTTACTTTTTGTCACTCATCCGTGTATAAGATCCAACGTGTGTAACTACCGCAGGACAGACTGCAGGAGAAGATTGGCCGGAGGGGATCCGAATCCGAATATTAGTTTTAAACTTTTAATATTGGTAAGAGTTTTTTTGAACAAGAATATTGTCAAGAGTTATAATTAGAATTAGAAATGATCACAACTGGAAGATTTATGTCTTTCTCAAAATCATATTTTCATTTTCCATAGCATGTATAATTATTTCTAACACCCATTTGCATATTGGTTCAAGTTAAACACACCCAATTTCTTATTATTCTTTGTTGTATTACACAATGAAACCAATCATCAAAATCAGATTATCACTTGTCTCTCAATCCATCACTTCAGAATCAAAATGTAGCAAAAGTTGTGACTTAGCTTTAGCATCCTATTATACATAGGAAGGTACAAACTTGTGAATTCGGACTCAAAACTCACACCAATAATACTTTGATGTGTGGAGTAAAGGAAAGTGGTAACCAATATCAAAGTAAACAACAAGCAACACAACAATAATCAACCTAGATCTAATGTAGGAATCAAGTGAAAAGCATAAAACCACAAGTAAAAGATAAGGAGAGAAGAGAAACAAACATACCAAAAAATGTTTACCCAGTTCGGTCCAACTTGACCTACTTTGGGGGAGAGATTTATCTCTCCAATCCACTATCAATGAGTTCTTACAAAGAGATACAAATGACTTACAAGAAATTAGCTTCAACAAGCTCACAAAGAACAACCCTAATTTCTACCCATTTTCCCAATCTCACCAATGAACAAGACACTCAATGATTTTCACTCACCCAAGGTGTTTAAAATGTTTTCCAACCCAAGGGAACTCTACCCTCAATCCTAATGTTACCTCCTTTGATTTCCTAAGTTTTCTTCTCTTGAAGCTCTCTTGAACCTATCCTTAAAAAATGAGCTGAAACATTTAAATAGTACACAGACACTGTCATAATCGTGTCACGGTTCATTGTGTACGACCCAAGATACATAAATCTTATCCACAAATTATGTCACGTTTTGCCTCCATGACCAAACATGCATTCGACATCAGAAATCGTGCATGGTCGATTCGTCACAAACCAAATACTCAATTTTGAGTCACAATACAACAATTACAAACATCATGCAATCCAAGGTTGTTTCAAAACTGACACTCTACCAAGGCTAGATATGCTCCGTATTTATTCAAGAGTGAACGTTCCATTCCCTTGTGATTGCATTAATGATGAGTTTCTTGTTCACACATTTCTTTACGAGCTTCAGCCAAGAGATATTTATGCTTCCATTGTTGAGTTGACTTTTAGCAATTTAACCACCGGCGAGTGGATTGAGAGATTCAACGTATATCCTTCATGCGATATTCCTGAATTTGTGAAGGTTAATGTTACTGTTAACTGTTCCTATGGGGACAGAGAGGTTTCCAAGGATTATGGTTTGTTCATCACATATCCACCTAGAAGTGAGGGAGTCTATTCACTTTGCAGATCAAAATGGGAGTTACTTTCCTCTTCACCCGGTAAAGAATCATGAAGATTCTTCAACTAATGGATCAAATCAAAACAAACCAAACATACTGCAGAAAATAATTTGTCTGAATGCATTGCCTTAATACATGAAGTAAAACCAAATAATACTCATGAAGGTAGTTAATATCATGTCCTTATATGTGTAAGGGTAATATTAGGCTTTACTCTTAATACGAATTCCAATCTATATTATTACCTTTTGATACAACACAATGTATCTCTCAACAAACAACTAACTAAATAACTGAACTCTAACTAACTGTAAAATAGTTATACGTTCCTATCTCTATTGTTACCTGCATCACAAGTAATCTCTTATTATTGGCTTATTTGAATTAAAACTCTCAACACACCACTTTAATTCATGTTAACCAAAACTTCCATTCCCATTTGATCTCTTAACTTCAGAAACACTTACACAACCACAACTCTTTTTTTAACAAATCTGCAAGTTTCTCTTCACTCTTGCAATGATCCAATTTCAGTTTTCCTTTGCTTACTTGCTCTCTCAAGTCATGAAATCTCATTTCTGCGTGCTTGCTTCTCCCATGGGAAATGGGATTTTCACTTAATTTTATGGCTGAGGTGGTGTCAATCTTTAGAGTCACTTTTTCACACTCTACATAACTGATTTTATCAATCAAATTCGTCATCCAAACTGCTTGACATGCACATATATGCAACTATATATTCTTCTTCGCATGCTGAAAGAGCAACTACTTGTTCTTTCATCGAGCTCCGTGATATTGGTGTTTCACGATAGAACAGTTGACTTTCTATCCTCGATGTCTCCACGCCAACTTGAATCCGTGGAGGCAACCAAAGCATGTATTTTTATTATTCCGCTAAGCATGATAGCACAACTAAAAGCAAGTTACTTATTATTTTTATTATTTCTCTTAAAAAACTATTATTAATATTAGGATAAAATATTTTTTAGTCCTATAAAATTACAAGTATTTAAGTTTAGTCCTATAAATTATATTTTTCTATTACCACATATTCCCCTCTTTATTCTACTCTAGAGTCAAAGTCAATGGTAAACCCTTTTCAAGGTGACGAATATGTCCTCACACAACCGGCATCCATAGGAATTAAACAATAAACTTTTCGTACTTACATATTTGGAATTATCTACATAAATTAAAACATATCACACATATATATAGTAATTGATCATGATATCTGATATGTTAAATTTATTGTATGTGATCCTATATGTATCTAGTGCAGAATCAAAGTTTAGTAGTGGTCGTCGTGACTTAGCTGTAGCTACCTACTATATTAGGAATGGTTCCAACATGACATATGTATCTAGGACCCGGATTTGGTGCTGTAGGTGATGCACGCAGTTACACACCGTTTTCAATATCAGCCGTTCATTTAAGATTGAACGATTAAAAATGACAACTGTTAAAATGACCATGATCGTATAATTCTGATCGGAAAGCTGAGATACTACTTTACAGCACCCTGTGGTTACAGCAGGAAATCTGCTTCCCATGACATATAATAATTTTTTTGAAATCCAAATATCTTTTAAAAAACTAAACATATATTATATATCTATTACAACAAAAACTAAGACTCTGTCAAATCCTCCTACAGATTATTTTTTCGTTCATTTTATTGGTCGTTGTTGATGATTAACGAGAAATACTATAATAAGTCTTCATTGGTACAATCACAGGTCCTTACATTTGGCTTAAACAAAATAAATAATAGTTGATTGATTTGTATGAATTTTAATACTAATGCTGTTAAGAGTTAATAATTGGAATGTTCATATTTCACAACTGGAAGATTTATGTCTTTCTCAAAATCCTATTTCCATTTTCCATATAGCATGTATAATTTCTAACACCCATTTGCATATTAATTAAAGTTCAACACATCCAATTTCTTACTATTCTGTGTTCTATTACACAATGAAACCAATCATCAAAATCAGATTATCACTTTTATTCTTGTTACTTGTCTCACAATCCTTCACTTCAGAATCAGAATGTAGCGAATCTTGTGACTTAGCTTTAGCTTCCTATTATATACGGGAAGGTACAAACTTAACATATATTACAAATATCATGCAATCCAATGTTGTTTCTAAAGAAGAAGATATTGTCGGCTACAACACAGGCACAATTAATAGCATAGATGCTGTCCAATCCCATACAAGAGTGAATGTTCCCTTCCCTTGTGATTGCATCAATGATGAGTTTCTTGGTCACACTTTTCTCTGCAAGCTTCGCCACGGAGATACCTATGCTTCGATTGCTAAGGTGACTTACAGCAGTTTGACTACCGAGGAGTGGATGTGGAGAGTCGATGTTTATCCCAGAACCGATATTCCTGAATTTGCAAAGGTTAATGTTACTGTTAACTGTTCCTGTGGGAACAGAGAGGTTTCCAAGGATTATGGTTTGTTCATCACATACACTCTTAGAAGTGAGGACAGTTTGGAGTCCATTGCAAACGATACCAAGCTTGAGGCTGGTTTGTTGCAGAGGTACAACCCTGGTGTCAATTTCAGCCAAGGAAGTGGTCTTGTTTTTATTCCAGGGAAAGGTTACATTTTATTTTGCTGTCATGGTTTGGTTTCTGGTAGTGGAAATTTTGTGCTTGTTCTGGATTTTTCTGCCATGGTTCTAATATATTATTAATACCTATCTTTCTGGGTCACCCATCATTTATACACACATCAAACCCAATAGTTGAAAAAAAAACCAAGTCCCACATTGAATAAAGATAAGGGTGATATTACTCTTCAAAAAAAGCGATACTCCTCGCCTTAATATTAAGACCACTTGAGTTGAGTCCGTTCACTTAGTTGATTTTGATAAAAGTTGATTATTAATATTATACACCTTATAAAATAAGTAAATTTATGTAGTAAAGTTTGATTATGGTATAGTTGGTTTTCATAAAATTGGTAATTTTTTAATTTTATTTCTTTGTAAATTTTGTTCTGTTTTTGTGTAGAAGCATAATTCATCATACTAAAGCAGCTGAATAGATCAAGACAAGTCAAACAAACCATTCAAAAATAATTTATCTGAATGCATTGCCTTAATTCATGGAATAAAATCAAATAATACTCATAAAGGAAAATAATGTTATTTCCTTTATATGTATTACCGTTGGTTTAGTCAAAGCCAATGAATACTCTTTAATAGTCTTAATATCATTACCATATTTGTATACAGGACCATTAGGCTTTATTTTATAAATGATCAATTGTAAGTGTAAAGAAAATAACACAGAACAATATACAAAAGTGTGAAGCACGTTCAAGTGCTACCACTGATACTTTAACTACCTTTATTTTCATTTTTTTTTTTCAATTTCATTAATGCAAGCCTTGGCAAGCTTTGCCATCTGCCAGTGTTAACAGGTAAAGCCTGTCAGATACTGAAATCAGAAACTCAAAATGACTAGGACTCATAAATAAATACCTTGCTAATGGAATCAATTGAATAGTTATCTCCTAGCCTTGGATCCACCAGCTTTCTTAGACCTTCTATAGGATCTCCCGTTTGATCCATAACTTCATCAAACTGCCATACATATCAATTTTAAAAAGAACACGATATATGAACATATATTAAGGTACTAATTCGTTTTTTTGAGGGGCCATCAATAGAGAATAAAAAATGGTGGGAGATTAACAATCAATTACCAAAGCTACAAGGCTCTTGTACTCATCAATAGATTCATTGGTCTTAATCTCAAGGCTCTTGAACTCGAACTCGGTTTTATCGACCTTGATTACAGCTGCTTTAGCAGAAATTAGTTCATAAAGAACAACTCCAAAAGCATACACATCTATCTTGCGAGAAATACGTCCATATGCATTTCTACACAAAAAGTGAATGGTAGAATTTAACTAAGGATAATTCATCATAACCAACATCTATCTTGATTTGATTCATTACTTGATGAATCTTCTTGATTCTTTACACCCCCCTTCAAGGTTGGCAGAGAATATGGATGAACGCCAAGCTTGTATCGAAAAGTGGAAAAAGAATCTTTGGCCAACGCTTTGGTGAATACATCTGTAATTTGTTGAGTTGTAGGAAGGTATTGAAGTTGGAGATGACCGGTGGCAACTTTTTCACGGATGAAATGATAATCGATCTCAATCTGTTTGGTTCGAGCATGAAACACTGGATTGTGAGCCAAGTGAATTGCACTTTTGTTATCACAAAAGAGGAGAGGACGCCGTTCAAGTTTGATGTCGAGATCGTGGAGGAGATGTTGGAGCCATGTCAATTCAGCAGCTCTGGGTGCCAATGACCTGTATTCAGCTTCGGTGCTCGAACGAGAGATTGTGGGTTGCTTCTTTGAGGCCCAAGATATGCAATTTGATCCAAGAAAGATGCAATAACCAGTAGTGTTTCTCCTAGTAGTTGGACATCCTGCCCAATCTGCATCACAAAAAGCATTAAGAGTTAGAGAACTTTGAGATAAATATCGAAGTTGTGTCAGAGTTCCTTTGATATAGCGCAAAATGCGTTTGACACTACTAAAAAAGCAAAAATTAGTGAGAGAATTTTAGAGAGGGAAAACGTGAAATTCCTCTCTAATTCCGTCACTAAATTTTGTGACCAAGGAATTTGTGAGGAATTTTATTTTTTCCCTCACTAATTTTCCTCTCTAATTTTGCTTTTTCTAGTAGTGTGACAGCACGCATGTCCTTTTTTGTTGGATTTTGAAAATGTTGGCACACGACATTCACAGCATGTGTAATGTCTGGTCTTGTGAAGGTAACATACTGCAGAGAGCCACACAAACGACGATATTCTGTAGGATCAACTGACTCATAATCATCAGATAGTTCCACGACTTTCTGAACTATAGGAGTGTTGATTTTTGAAGCTTCAAGCATTTTGGCTTTATCCAAAATATCACGTGCATATTTTGTTTGGGAGATTGTGATACCACCAGAAAAATATTTTATTTCAAGTCCTAAGAAATAATGCAGTTGGCCCAAGTCTTTGAGAGCAAAGTCGTTATTTAGACGTTTGGTAAGACTAGAGATAAAGGTTGGATTGTTTCTTGTAATGATAACGTCATCTACATATATAAGTAAAAGAATGAAGTTAGTGTCATGACGATAAATAAAAAGTGATGAATCAGCTTTGCTACATGTAAATCCAATAGAAACAAGACAACTAGATAATTTATCAAACCAAGCACGAGGTGCTTGTTTAAGACCATAAAAAGATTTATGGAGTAGGTAAACATGATTAGGATACTCCGAGTTTACAAAGCCTGGAGGTTGTTCCATGTAGACACGTTCATTTAGCGTGCCATGTAGGAATGCATTCTTCACATCTAATCTGTAGTCGATGATTTTCGGGTGTCGAAATATTAAATGATTCCGAACCTTTAATCCTTAGACTCTCGATCTTTATTCTTGGGAAGGGAAAAGATGAGTCAAAAACCCTTTTGAGACTTTGAGTTCGGGGGTTGGTTTCTCTAAAGGAAGGTGTTAAGCACCTCTAACGACTTCGGTATTCCGAAGGAACCTCTTACCTAATTACTTAATGCTAAATCATTTGATTATACGAAAATTATTGTTTAAGAGTCTAAATGAAAGAATGGGGGAAGATAAAACATGTTTTTGGTTATTTTTATTTGATTTGGAAGGATAAAAAATCATTTGCCTACATACCCTTAAAGGAAAGGGATCAAAACCAATGTAGTTCCTCTAATAAATTTTTGTTGGTTGGGTTGTTTTTAAGATTTTGAAAATGAAAGTTTTATGAAGGAGAAGGAGGCCTCAAGGGCATGAGAAGGAGAAAATAGTGAGGTGGATTGATTTTTAGTTATTGAAATATGTCAAAATTCGAAATTAAATTGATTATGGATTTGATTAAGAGAACAAAGGGAAAATGTTATTGAGAAAATGATTTGAGTTTGAATGTTGTTTGATTTTTTTTGATGAAAATGATTTTTCTACACTAAAGGTTAAACTAACGTAACGTCGATGAAAATAAATGCGGAAAGCGGTAAAAGTGATTGTGTCGGTGCTTGTGTTACCTACATTATTACAAAAATCCTAGATACATTCTATGGCCACTTTGCCAAGCTACAAACCAATGATAAAATATACATCAAATACCTAAATTGTACACACTAAACAAAGGACAAAAATAACAATAAAATGATAAGAAGGAATGAAAATGTATGCTATGATCAAGACAAGAAGATAAACCATTAGTAAGCACGAGAAATATTAATAACAATGATCAAAAATTAAAATGCATGAGATAGGAATTAAACTATTAAATAAACTAAAAGATAACAAATGCATGATAATTAAAACACTAAACAAAATAGAAATGCATGAAATGTTATTTCAAAGCCTAAAATGAACTAACATATAAGAGATAAAATTTAAATAAACCAAATAAAAATGCATGATATGAATATGAAAACACTAACTAAAGATGCATTATATGATGATGGGATGCAGTAGCAGATAGGGGGTATACAAGCAGCAAGCAGAAAAGAGAAGAGAAAAAAAAAAGCAGTTGGACTGGGCCAAGGAGAACCGGTTCGGTTCAAAGGCGAACCGAACCGGTTGAGAGAGTATATAACTGATTTTTCATGGTTTCTCTTCATTTTTTCCAAAACATCTTCTCTCTAAAAAAAAAGGTGAGAGAAGCTCCTCCTCTCTACAAACAGCGCCGCCGGAGAAGAAGAAGTGGGGCGGGCGGAAAGGCTCCGACGCGGTGGTCGGCCATAGCGCCGCCGCTTCAGAGTGATTTTTAAGTTTTTTTTTTGAAAATTTTTATACCCCAAGCTTCTTCTTCTTCTCCTCTTTTGTTTTCCACAAACATTTTCAAAAAGGGGTGGAGGAAACAGGCTAGATCTAGACTTTTAGTTTGAAAGAAAAAGAGAAAAAAAATCTACCTCTTGATGTTGTTGTTGGTTTTATTTCTTATTCCTTCTTCTCTTCTTATCCGTTTGTCTTCCTCTTTTCTTGATTCCGGCCTTGTTGTTTTGAGCCTTGTGAACGGTTTTGATTTCCTTTCCTTGCTTGATCCGGTTCGAATTTGTAGTGTTTGGGGTTGTTTGAGTTAGTGCCGAAATTGGCCTTGTGGTTATTGGAAAGGATGGATTCGGAATTTGTGGTGTTTTGGTAGCCTATGAGTGAATCTGAAATTTTTGATGATGAATGTTGTTCATGTGTTCTTGAGGTTGTTCTTCATTTTTGGTGATTTTGTTATGGTTTGATCCAAAAGAGAAGAAAGAGAAACGAAATTTGTGTTTGTGTGTTGTGGTTAATGAATTTTCTGACTGATGGGCCCCCTGGCGCAGCAATCAATGCTGGCCTTAAATAGTAAAAAAACTAGGGTTTCTCTGGTACGAAGAAAAGACTAAAATACCCCATGTTGGGCCAGACTTGGATAGAAAGACATACATAACCAATGGCAGACTGATACATGGACTTGACCAAACTTGGACTAAAAGACTTTAAATAATAAAACCAAATAAATAAATAAATAAATAACGAAAATTAAAAACAAATAATAAAAGAAATAACAAACATGACTAAATAAAAATGTCCCTTCAGATTTTAAAACGCGAATAAAATGATAATTCAAAGATGTGAACAAAATGAGTTTTAACAATGCAAATTATATAATAAGTAAAACACGGATAAAACTGAGAAATTAAAATGCGAGTGACATTAAAATGTGAATGAAGTAAAAATTAAAATATGAATAAGATGCGACCAAAATGCGAATAAAATACAGATATCATGGTAATTAGAATGTGAATGAAATGCTATTAAAATACGAATGATATGCGAAGTAAAAGTTTTAACTGGTCAAAATTTGGGGTATGACATAATTGTTTGAGAGGCCATTTGAAACGCACAGCTAAAGCAAGAATAACCCGAATTGTAGGAGCTTTGACAACTGGGCTGAAAGTTTCACCAAAATCAAGGCCAGGAATTTGTGTATATCCTTTGGCTACTAGTCGAGCTTTAAACCTGTCTATAGTTCCATCTTCTTTCATTTTTGTTCGAAATATCCATTTAGAACCCACAACATTGGCGCCAGATGGGCGAGGAACAAGAGACCATGTATGGTTGTGACGAAGGGCATCAATTTCATCGTGCATAGCAGTTCTCCAATTTGTGTATTTAAGAGCAGTTTTAAGAGTCTTAGGTTCTTCAGTTGAGATAAGAATGGCATCATGGGAGGTGGACGGTTCTTTGATAGTTGGACAATCATAGATTTTTAGGTATAATGGAGGGTGTTTGTCTCGAGTTGGTCGACTAGTAGTTGGGATGGGATTGACATGGTTATTGGGTAGAGAAGGCACATTATCAACTGAAGAAGGGTCAACAATTGTAGGCAATGAATGAGATGGTGGAGAAGATGGGGTTGCCTCAAGATTAGAGGTTACATGGTCTAGGTTGGTGAAAGTTAAGGGGGGTGGAGTTGAATTAGGTGAAGTAGGGTCAATTTGATCTAAGACTAAAGGTTTTGAAGTAATGATTGATAAATCTTCAGAAGCTAAAGTATCATTTGTATTTCCTAAAAACCATTCATCATAGTTAGGAAATGTAGTAATGGATGAATCATAAGATTGTGGGTGTGTGGAATTTGTATGAGATAAATAAGGAAAATAGTTTTCATTAAAAACTACATGACATGAAATGTAGACATGGTCGGTGTGTGGATCAAGACAACGATATCCTTTATGAAGTGGACTATATCCTAAAAAAACACAAGAAGCGGTTTTTCTAGAAAACTTATGCAATCGAGGTGTCTTTAAATATGGAAAACATTGGCATCCAAAAATTCGAAGTCCAGAATAATCAGGATGTTTACCAAAAAGTTTAAAGTATGGAGTTTCCTTACCAATGGATGAAAGAGGTAAACGATTAACAAGATAAACAGAAGTCAAGAAGGCATCAACCCAAAATTTTAAAGGAACATTTGCATAAAAAAGTAAAGTTAACCCTATTTCTACGATGTGTCGATGTTTCCGTTCATCAAGACCATTTTGTTCTGGTGTGTAAGGACACGATAATTGTTGAGCAATGCCGCTGTAAGCAAGATGATTCATAAACTCATTGGAGGTGAATTCGCCACCACCATCACTTTGAAATATTTTGATCTTCCTGTCAAAATGTTTCTCAACAAAAGCTTGGAATTTAAGGAAGCATGTATAAAAATCAGATTTATTTCTCAATGGATATAACCATGTGTGTCGAGTAAAATCATCAACAAAAATAACATAATACCGAAACTTTTGAGAGGAAATTGTGGGGGCTGGTCCCCATAAATCACTATGAATTTTTTCTAAAGGAAAATTTGAATGAGAATTGGATTTAGTGAAGGAAAGTTTACAACGTTTTCCAAATTGACAACTAGTACATAATGTATTTTTTGTTAACCAATTTGAAACGTTGATGACTTTCTTATTATCTAAAGTTTGCAAGAAATTAAAATTTGGATGTCCTAAGTGAGCATGCCATGTCTCGGAAGATGCTTCTTTAATAGTAGAAAGAGCTTCAAAAGTCTCCCCCTTTAGAGCATAAAGGTTGCCTTGTTTATGTCCTTCGGCTAAGATCCTTTGTTTCTGATCCTTAATAACAAAACCATTAGAGTTAAATTCAAAAATACAATCATTATCATTAGTAAGTTGACTCACTGATAATAAGTTCTTTTTAAGATTAGGGACTACCAAAATATTGTTTAGATCAAGCTTAACATGTGTAGTTTTAAGAAAAAAATTTCCTTTAAGAAAAAAATTTCCTTTATGAGTGATGGGTATAGCTTGCCCATTTCCAACAAAAACTTTGTCAGTGCCAAAATAAGGTTTAAGGTTTTGTAAGTTACCTCCTTCATTTGTCATGTGAGTGGATGCTCCCGAGTCAATATAAAAATTGTGATCATTAACATCATTCGGGTAAAGTGCTGCTAATGCTTCTTGGGTATTTTCTTCTACATTATTGTACTCATACCTGTAATAACACTTAGTAGCAATATGGTTTGTTCTACCACAAATTTGGCAAGCACCCTTGTTTTGTTGCCTTGGTGGTGCTTTCCAATTAGTATTTGAATTTGGTGGAAATCTTGAGTTTGAGGCTTGAAAATTGTGATTTTTATTTGAACGATTTTGAGTGTAATTGGAAGAGCCACGTCCTCTAAAGTTGCCTCTACCTCCACGCATATTACTTCCTCTTCCTCTAAGGCTAAGGAAGGCTTGATTATGATCAACTGCGGGCTTTTCTTCAACAAGATAAACATGTTCAAAATTTTACAATGACATAATAAATTGATTAAAGGAAGGATATGGAGGTTTTGATAAAACCGCAATTCGAAATTTTTTGTAATTGTTTCCAAGTCCTTTCGAAATTTGAAAAACTTTGTCTACATCTGAAAGTGGCTTCTCGATTGCTGAGAGCTTGTCACATAATTCTTTGAATTTTCGGATGTATTCATCCAAGGATAAACTCCCTTTTGTTATTGTATAAAGGCTACTTTTTAGTTGAGCTTCACCATCTTCAGTGTTGGGCAACAACTGCTCATGGAGTGAACTCCAAATGTAGTGGGTTGTATCCCTCCAAGGATCATGCTAAGAGTTTCTTCTTTCATGTTTCCAAGGAGCCATGAGGTGAGCAATCCATCATTCAATATCCACTATTGTGCATCTGGATTTTTTGTTTTGGTTCCTGATGAATCGGTAATCTCTTCATCTGGTTTAGAAGTGCTGGTAATATGGTGTTCAAGGCCCAAGCTTTTAATCAAAGGTAACATTTGGGATTTCCATAGAAGGAAATTTGAAACGGATAGTTTGATTGAAACAAGGCTTGAACATTAATGAAATGACTGAATAGTGAGTTTGGGTTCTACAACGGAAGATGAGGATGCTACTGATACCATAATAAAATTGAAAAAAATGAAAATAAAGGTAGTTAAAGTATCAGTGGTAGCACTTGAACGTGCTTCTCACTTTTGTATATTGTTCTGTGTTATTTTCTTTACACTTACAATTGATTATTTATAAAAGGGTTAATATGTCTTTACCCCCTTGTAATTTGGACGAGTTCCGGTTTACCCCCTGTAAAAAAAAAG
Organism: Medicago arabica; assembly: GCA_946800305.1. Lineage (NCBI taxonomy): Eukaryota > Viridiplantae > Streptophyta > Magnoliopsida > Fabales > Fabaceae > Medicago > Medicago arabica. The sequence goes on along the minus strand of OX326970.1, from coordinate 7,603,685 downwards.
TTTAGATTCCATCCCTGTAATTTAAGATTCTTTTGTTTTAGACCCTGAGGCCATATGACTGGACAAAATGATGATGTGGCATGCTGAGTGGCGCGCTGACTGTGCATAAATGATTATGTGGCATGATGACTGTATAATTAATTTGTTTTTTTTTTTTTTAACGGCATATGTGGCATCTTGCCTATTTTTTTCAAAATTAAAAAATGAAAAAATAATATAAATAAAGTTATATTAATTTAAAAATAAAAAAATATTTAAAAAATCTGAAAGTTAATTTTTGAAAATAAAAATAATCGTAAAAATCAATATATTTTCGGAAAAAAACCGAATTTTCTAAAAAAAAGTTAAAAATTCTGGAATTTAATTTTTAAAATAAAAAAACAAATTTGAAATTAAAAAAAAAAGTTAATGGAAAATAAAAAAATTGTAAAAATAAGAAAGAAAAATCAAGAATTTTGATTTTACGAAAAATATTTTTTAAAAAAATTCAGAATTTTTTTTTTACCACTAAAAATATTTTCCAAAATTTAATTTTTTGTATAAAAATGAAAAAAAAACTTTTTAATTTCAAAAGAAAAATCAGATCTTTTTTTCGAAAATTTTGAAATACATTAAGTTCTAGAATTTTTCATTTTGGTAATTTTTTTTTCCCTAATAAAATAATTTCGAAAAAGATTTTATAAAAATTATGGAATAACATTTTCGAAAAAAATCCGATTCTTTTAATTTTTTGAAAATAAATCTGAATTTGTTTATTATTTTTCGAATTTTTTAAATTAAAAAAAATCTGATTTTTTTTTTCTGACTTTTCAATTTTGAAAAAAATAATTTGAATTTTTCTATTTTCAAAATTAATTTTCATTTTTTTTATTTTTAAATTAATAGAAATGAAAATAAAAAATTAAAAACAAAATTAATTATACAGTCAGAGTGCCACATCATCCAAAAATGCTGAGTCAGCATGCCACATCATTATGTTTGCACAGTCAGATGACCTCAGGGTCTAAAACGAAAGAATCTTCAAATTACAAGGTCTATTTCGAAAGAATCTTCAAATTACAAAGTTGGAATCTAAACTTTTTTTTTACAGGGGGTTAACTGGAATTCGCCCAAATTACAGGGGGTAAATACATATTAACCCTTTATAAAATAAAGCCTAATGGTCCTATATACAAATATGGTAATGATATTAAGACTATTAAAGAGTATTCATTGGCTTTGACTAAACCAACGGTAATACATATAAAGGAAATAACATTATTTTCCTTTATGAGTATTATTTGATTTTATTCCATGAATTAAGGCAATGCATTCAGATAAATTATTTTCCAATGGTTTGTTTGACTTGTCTTGATTTGATTCATTACTTGATGAATCTTCTTGATTCTTTACATGCATAAACCGCGAGATCCGATACAACGTCCAACAATGAGAGATTGTGTGGTTTCTCTTATGAAACTCAATTCTTCTATTGATAATGGAAGTAGTATAGGTAGTGCAGCATCGAGTCTTGCTATGGAAAATGACTCAAATTGAAATGAAATTCCAATTTGAAACAGAATACTTTTCTATTAAGCACCGTGCCATATCCCATTTTTTGACCAAATTTTCCATTTTATTTCTCGTATCGTTCCCATTTTATTCGCGTTTTTAACCCTTTTTATTTGCATTTTATTGACATTTTATCTGCATTCTATTCACATTTTAATTCTTATTTTTATCTGCATTCTATTCGCATTATAAGTCATATTTTTATCCGCATTTTAATTCCCATTTCATTTGCATGTTCATTCGTATTTTATTCGCATTTTTAATTCGTATTCTATTTGCGTTTTATTCACATTTTAATTCGTATTTTACTTGCATTTTATTCGCACGTCAATTTCCATTTTATTCGCATTTCGTTCACATTTTAATTGCACTGTATTCGCATTATAATTCTCATCTTATTCACACTTTAATATTTATTTCGTTCGTATTTTAATGTTACTCACGTTTTAATTTCTTACTTTTTATCCATATTTTATTCGTGTTATTTGCATTTTAAAACTCATTTTATTCGAGCTTTTTACTCGTATTTTAAAATACCTCATTTTGGTTACCGAAAGGGACATTTTTATTTACTTTTATTATTTCTTGTTATTTTTGTTCTTTCTTTTAATTTCTTCTATTTTTCTTTTAATTTTCGTTTTTATTATTTATTGATTTTAATGCTTTTAAGTTCTTATTTATTTTATGTCCAAGAGAGCATCCAAAGTTGTCAAACTTTCTTTCCAAGTCAGGCCACGTGTCAACCACTCATTGGTGTGATCCAATCAGGCCAATCACAAGTCAACAATCAATCAGCAGCTAACCATTAAAACCCACTATAAATAGGGCCCCAATCATTGACATTAATTTTTTACTGACACATTTCCCAATCAATCAACAGTCATAAACCCTAAAACTCTGTCTCTCTCTTACATTTCTTGATCAAACACCACTTTTTCTCCAGAAATTCTAAGAACATCAATGAACAATATGAGTTAAGAAGCCAGAATTACACAAAAATCATTATCCATTTCGGATTCGTTCGAATACATCATATATCCACCATCAAAAATTCGAGCTGCTCAACTTCACATCAAAACGCAGCAACAAACAGTTGTACTGTTTCCTCGATCTCTACCAAGGATAACTCGGAAGCAGCAAGGCTATTGAAGTCCATAATCAAACCGGATCTCGAAGTAAAAAGGATTTCCGTTTCAAAGCAACACTTTCTCCGATTCAAACAATGGGTAATTTTCTTCGTCTAAAAGCGTAGATCTAGTATCATTGTGTTGTTCGTTTCCGTTTTGCTATTGAAGTAGAAATGGATTTGTTTTTTGTTTTTTAACTTAAAAGCTAGATCTAGGTTGTTTGCTTTGTTTTTGTTGAAATCTAACTTCGGATTCAAGAAGAAGAAGGAAAAGGATGTGTTAATAGGCGAAATTTTTAAAAAAATGATGAAGTTTGGATCGGCTAGCACGGCGGCGCCGCCCTGTTGAGCCGGCAGCCACCGCGCCGATGTTTGGAACGCTCTTCATATAAGAAGAAGATCTTCATGATCTTCATTCTGTTTAAAGAGAAGAAGTGGGAGTGATTCGGTTTAAGGAGAAAGAAGAATTGAAAATGGTTAAGAAATCCTGAACCTATTTATATACTTCTCTTTGAACCGAACCGATTCACCCTTTCTTAGACTGTTTTTTTTTTGTTTAATTGGAGAACAGTTCGTATGTGAACCGTTCAATAATAGGGCTTGATGTAAATATTGCATGCATTTTATTTTTTCGTCATTTATTTTTCGCAAGACCTTAGAATGTATTTAGGGTATATAATATGTAACTAACACACGCACCGACACTATCACATTTACTTTGTGTTATCACTTTATGTATGTCATAATCGTGAGCGAGGACCAAATTGAACTAGTGACAATCTAGGTTAATCATTGGACTTCAAATTTTTTCTTAAAACCAAACCACTAGTAATTTTAGGCTCACTTTGAGAACTTGAGAATTTGCATAGAATCCAACGTCCTTTGTAAATTGCTCATTTTTTATTTAAGTTACGTCGTTGCGTTTAGTTTTTAGCTTACCCTTTCTTTTAACTTAGAAAAAAATCTCTTTTTTTCCAAAAAAATCAAATATGCATATTCAAATTTTTTTCTTAAACATTTCTTGCTTTTTAACCCAAGAGGCTTTTTTCTTCATTTATTTCTTAATCAAATTTTAAATTGCTTTAAACCATATTAGACTTGGTTTCTTTTAATTAAAATCAATCAACCCCACTTCAATTTATTCTTCTATACCTTGAGGTCTCGCACTCCTTCTAAAAATCATTTTCAAAAAATCCTTAAAATCAACTCAACCAACAAACAGAAATTTTTTAGGTGAACTACTCGATTTTGATCCCGATTATTTGGGTAAGTAGGCAAAAGACTTTGGCCTTTCCAAATCAATAAAATAAAAACGACAAAAACTTACTACTTCTCCCTCCATTCTTTTACTTTAACTTTTAAACATCATTTTCAAAAATAAATAAAATTTAGCACAAGATAATAATATGTAAGAGGTTCCTATGAGATACCATAGACGCTTAGGATGTTAGCCCCTTCCCTTCGCGTAACCAACCCCCGAACTTTGATCTCATAAAGATTTTTGATCTCTTTTTCCCTTCCCAAAAATAAAAGTAGAAAGTTCAAAGATTGACGATTCAAGACCAACCCAATGGCTTGATATCCGAAAATAACTTATTATAAGAGAAGTAGTTTATTGATGTTTGGAAATCTTCTTGAGAGAGGAAGTCATTTCTAAGTGTCTTATTTTGTGAGCTGCAGTATTACTAGTAGTGATAGCTTTGCTTTGATCCTATGTGTATAATGGTTCCTGGTTAAATACCAACTCGATTAACCATGTATCTGACTTTGGTTGACAATCTTTTCAGTTGAAGAGATGTTAGCTACTTCCTAAGTTAGGAATCTAAGAGATGGAATGTGTTCTTAGCAACTGGTAGATAGTAGTACATGGTATATGACGCAGTCATCACTTTTTAATTGTTTTGTTGCAAAACAAACTTGGTATAAAACTGCTACATTACCTGCAAAGATCTACTAATACTGATAAAAAGTTGTCACAATTTATTTTGTTCATATTAGCATTGGGAAGTCCCACATGGAATAGAAAATGAAATAAGTCATTCTATATGATGGTAACACATTTGTTTTATCGCCAAGTTGGATAGCACCAACTTGTAACCCAAGTTAGAGCTTTGAGGTGATGCAACATGGCTACGACTTGTTGGGTTGTGCTGGTTTCTACAATATGATGGCCTGCCCGCTCTAAGTTGTGAGATGGGCTATGGGATTTTGGCAAAAGCTTAGTCTAGCTTGTCGAACCATCATCTTTTTACTAGTCTTCGGTGACTAACATGTATCCTTACTAATACTCATACACATTGAAGGAAAGCTAGATAAGAAATCATCAATTTGGTTTCTAAACTAACACCCTCACATCAATTTAGAAGAATTTTAAACTATTTAAATATAAATAATCCTTAAAATATATAAAATCCGTCAAATTTGAAGAGAATGTCATGGTTTAGAGACTAACAAATTGATGGTTTCTTTTTTCTTTTTTGGTACAGCTTTATTCTATGTTATATGCATTTTAAATTGTTTGACACAAATTAAAAATAACTGATTAATAAATACTTTTCAATACATAAATATTTTTCTATTAGTACACTTTCTCATTTGCTTTCTCTCCAATACTCCCTTTGTCTCCTTTTACCAGTAGCATTCACATATATTATAAGAAATGCATGTAGTTTTCTTTAATCTATCTATTTATGTATAGATACTTAATATATCTTATCTATAAGTATATAGTTAACATTAAATTATCATATTTAAAGATATTTTATGGTATTATTAAAAACTTATTGGAAAAGAAAGAAAAAAATCTATAATCTTCAAATGACTTATAAATTATTTCTCAAAATGTGTTTATAAAGAGAGACAGAAAGTTCATCTCTTCACTACTATAAATGTAAGGGCAAAGAGTTCATCTCGGATGTCCAACGACTAAGCACAATAGTCTTTCTGTTGTGAATTCGGGCTCAAATTTCACACCAATGAATAACAAAGATGTGTGGAGTAAAGGAAAGTAGTAACCACACTATCAAAGTGAACACAAGCAACAACAACAACAGACTTAAAAGGAACTAAGTGTAGAGCTAATGACAATAACACAAACACTAACAAAGCATAAAGAGATAAAGAAGCTTAAAAGGGAAAACAAACACACAAGAGATTGTAACCCAGTTCAGCCAATATGACCTACTATGGGGGAGAGAGCAGCTCTCCAATCCACTATGAGAATGAGTTACAAAAGGTTACAAGAAATCAACCTATACCTAATCTCTACCCTTTGCTTGACTCTCCACACTCATATGATTTTCCCTCACCCAAGGTGATTACAATGTTTATCCCAACCCAAGAGACCCTCCTTACAAAGATACTCAACCCTCAAGTTCCCCCTTTGTAAACCCTAGACCTCTTGCTTCAGCTCTCCTTCAAAAAATGCAGAAACCACTTAAATACCAGTCACAAAAGTACTAAATCGTGTCACGATTTGGTCTAACCGTGCCACGATTTTGCTTCCCAACCGTTGTGACCAGTCCCTTTCAGGAAAACTTGCTCAAGAAGTTGTTTAATCGTGTCACGATTTCTCAAATTGCGCCACGATTTTCCTTCAGCAGAAACCATCCATTCTGCCAACCAAATTGCGGTACGGCTCTCAAAATCGTGTCACGATTTTGAGCATTCCCAGAATCACAAATTTAAAGTCAATTACAACACTTTTAATATATCAAAATTTTAAAATAGTTATTGATTGTGCACTACCTTAGTCGAAATAGTTTCTGACATTAAAATGCTTCGTTAATATATATTGTCATATCGATCCTCAATATGCTTACGTACTCTCATGTTATCTCTTATAAGCACTTACTTACAGTCACATCCCTATAAGAAAATAGTTATAGTTAGTATCGAGAGACTATTTAAACGTCAAAAACTATTTTGACTAACGAAGTGCATAACCAAAGATTATTTTAGAATTTTGATTCATTGAAGGACTATTGGGCTACTCGTTACATTATATATCAGTGATTAATTACATGTGAATGAAAGACATGTGAATATATAGTTGAAGTTGTGTTTGCATTCAAAGCTTAAGATAGTTTTTCGAATATGAAAGTCAAAGTGGAAGTTGCGAGTGTCCATGTTATTGTTAAGATAGTGTTTCCAAGGTCAAAGTCAATGAGGAAGTTGTGAGTCCCTGTCCAGGTATTATTCAACATAGTGGTGGGAATTTATACGACTTTCTCAAATTCATATTTCCATTTTTATATTAATTCAAATTAGTTAATGTATATTATTCTTCCTAACACCCCTTTTGCATATTTATTCAATACATCCAAATTCTTATTCTGTGTGTTACACAATGAAACCAATCATCAAATTCAGATTGTCACTTTTATTCTTGTTACTTGTCTCGCAATCCATCACTTCAGAATCAAAATGTAGCAAAACTTGTGACTTAGCTTTAGCTTCTTATTTGATAGGGCCAGGTACAAACTTGACAAATATTTCAAAGGTCATGCAATCCAAGGTTGTTACAAAAGCTGAAGATATTTTCATCTACAACACTGAAACATTACCAAGCCAATATAGTATCGAAATCTTCGAAAGAGTGAATGTTCCATTCCCTTGTGATTGCATCAATGATGAGTTTCTTGGTCACACATTTCTCTACAAGTTTCGCCACAGTGATACCTATGCTTCGATTGCTAAGACAACTTTTGGCAATTTGATCACCGAGGAATGGATCGAGAGAGTCAACGTTTATCCTCGAACCCATGTTCCTGATTCTGTAATGATTAATGTCACCGTTAATTGTTCCTGTGGGAACGGAGAGGTTTCCAAGGATTATGGTTTGTTCATTACATATCCTCTTAGACCTGTGGACACTTTGGAATCCATTGCTAAGTATACCAAGGTTAAGGCTGAGTTGCTGCAGAGGTACAACCCTGGTGTCAATTTCAGCCAAGGAAGTGGTCTTGTGTATATTCCAGGGAAAGGTTACGTTTTTTATTTTTCTGTTATGAAGAAAACTACACTATTTTTGTTAATATATATATACAGTGTAATGCATTAAGTGATGTTCGTTTATTGATTGATATGTTTGTATTTTATGTATGACTATTCGTTCTCTTGTTTTATTTTTTTCTTTAAATTTTGCAGATAAAAATGGAGTTTATGTTCCCTTTCCCTCTAGGTAAGTTTTATTGTGTTACCCTTCATATTTAGTACTCACATCAATGAAATTCATTTTTGTTTGATTCCATAATATTTTTTCCATTTCCTTTCCCTTCTTGCAGAAAAGCAGGTTTCACCTTCAAACTTATCAGAGAATTGGCTATATTGATGACTATTTATTTTTGCATGTTCACAATCATATGAGAATTGAAAGAATGCAATAAGTGCCTCTCTGAGCTTTATTTCTATCTATAAAAGCAGGTCGCTTAGCTAGAAGTTTAATTACTGCTGGAATATCTATTCGAGGAGCATGCATGGTTCTGCTATTAGCAATTTGTATATATGTTAGATACTTTCAAAAGAAAAATGGAGAAGAAGAGTCTAAATTGTCACCAGAAGATTCTATGACACCATCAACTAAAGATGGTATATGTACAACTTTCGTACTCCAATTCCTTGCATGACCTTTACCTCTTAAATATGGTGAATGAACTGTTCCATTCTTCATGAGTTCAACTTATTTTATACCTCCCACAGGTGATAAAGATAGCTATAGTGATACTAGATCCAAATATATATTGGTGGACAAATCACCAGAGTTTTCATACAAAGAACTAGCCAATGCTACAGATAACTTCAGTTTGGCTAAAAAAATTGGTCAAGGTGGTTTTGGTGAGGTCTACTATGGAGAGCTTACAGGCCAGGTTTGTAATTGTAGCATTGTTAGTTTTACTTTGCAATCAGTCGTAAGAGTCTGGCGTGCCTCAAGGCACGGAGTTCATATTCCCTCAGAGAATATTGATTCCACTGTAATTTCTTTCTTTTTGAATTGTATATATAAAATCATACCAAATACAGGAAATGTGCTATGCACCAGAATTCATCGAATTAGTTATAAACTTATTCAAACAAGCATAGTATAGTGAAGAGCTTTTTCTTGTTTGTAACAATTCATAACATGTGCCTATTTAAACTTATATGTTATTTTGTCAAGTAAGCGGTCTTTAATTACACAGAAAATTGCAATCAAGAAGATGAAGATGCAAGCAACAAGAGAATTTCTTTCTGAACTAAAAGTCTTAACAAGTGTTCATCACCTAAACCTGGTAACTTTTCAAACATAATTAAAACATGTTGTTTTACCTTTTTCTTTATAAAAATGAGTGTTTCTTTATTAACTTTCTTCAGTAACTTTGTTGTTTATACTATATTCTTTAATAGTCTAATGTAACAGTAATTTTGTAACCTATATCTATCTGTGGTTATGTCCATATAGGTACGCTTGATTGGATATTGTGTTGAGGGATTTCTATTCCTTGTGTATGAATACATGGAAAATGGAAACTTAAGCCAACGTCTACATAATTCAGGTGATAATATAAACACATTAGAAGTATCTATTTTTAATGATGTTTCATTAATTTGAATACTGTTTGCAGAGAAAGAACCGATGACATTGTCTACCAGGTTGCAAATTGCTCTGGATGTAGCAAGAGGCCTTGAGTATATTCATGATCATTCAGTGCCTGTATATATCCATCGCGACATAAAATCAGATAATATTTTATTAAATCAAAAGTTCAACGGGAAGGTATAATACTATGCCTCTTTTGTTAAAGCTTATTAATTCTCAATATTTTCCTTCTTGAGATAATTGTAGTAGATCATATATTATTCTTGTTATCACAGATTGCAGATTTTGGATTAACCAAACTGACTAATATTGCAAGTTCAACTGATAACACTAATCACATGGCAGGCACATTTGGTTACATGCCGCCCGAGTATGATGAATTCTGCTTCTTCTATTTATGTGGTTGATAGCTATCTTAATCTTAGGTCTTAGTCTTAAGATATATAATTTGCAGTTTTGAAATCAAAGAACCATTCCTTAGTTTCTTTCGAAGGACATAGCGTCTTTCCCCGTTTGCGTTTAAAGAAGTTTTCAAAGTATTACCATGATCAATCCACCTTATTCTTAGTAGTAATTAATTATTCATATCTAACCACACTACAACATAATTGAGATCTAGTAACAATTGAAAAATTGAAAATTGTTACTAAATAAAGAAAAATGCTACTAATTAAATTTAGTAACATTTGGACAATTGTTAGGTATAGTGCATGTAACTAAAAAGTTTCAGTAACATTTTAAAACTGTAACATATTTATATTTCTGTAACACTTTTTGTATTTCTAGTAAGTATTAACATCAAAGGGAAAAGTAAAAACTTGTTCACTTCCTTAGTTTAATTCTACCATTAACTTTTGTGCAGAAATGCATACGGGCGTATTTCTCGCAAGATGGATGTGTATGCTTTTGGAGTTGTTCTTTATGAGCTAATTTCTGCTAAAGCAGCCGTGATCATGATCGATAAAAATGAGTTCGAGAGCCATGAGATTAAGACCAATGAATCTATTGATGAGTACAAGAGCCTTGTAGCTTTGGTAATTGATAGTTAATATCCCACCATTTTTTATCCAACATTGATAACCTTATTTATAGTTATACATAACCAATGTGTGCTTTTTCTTAAAAACTGTTACGTATGGCAGTTTGATGAAGTTATGGATCAAACGGGAGATCCTATAGAAGGTCTAAGAAAGCTGGTGGATCCAAGGCTAGGAGATAACTATTCAATTGATTCCATTAGCAAGGTATTTATTTATAAATCATAGCCATTTTTTTTGTTTCTGATTTATGTATCTGACTGGCTTGACCTTTTTTCCACTGGCAGATGGCAAAGCTTGCCAAGGCTTGCATAAACCGAGATCCAAAACAACGTCCAAAAATGAGGGATGTTGTGGTTTCTCTTATGAAACTGAATTCTACTATTGATGATGAAAGTAGGACAGGTAGTGCAGAGTTGAGTCTTGCTGTGGAGCATGATTCAAATTGAAATGAAGTTCCAATGTGAAACTTAATACTATTCTACTATGCACTGGTTGTGTACAGCTTCGTATAAGAGAAGAACAGAAAGGAAAAAAACACAAAATGTGGATAGTGGTTTATTGATGTTTGGAAACATCATTTGTTTTTAATTACAAAGAAAGTGTAGAACAATGTTAGCTAGCAGCAAAACTATACTATATTGGATCAATTACTTCACTTGTCATGTTATTGTCTAAGCATTTTTTTTCATCCCACATCGTTTAGAAAATGTTGTTTTTATGTTTAGTAAATCAGAAATTACCACCAAAGAAATTACGTGGTTGAGTCACGAACATGTCACTCTCTTTAAGACGTTTTACGGCACTACCTAAGTTTGTGTAAGATAGACTAACAACCACACCGCCTCCAGAATAAAACAACTCAGATCATTGTTCAATTATGTACTGCACAATATGTAATTGTTCGAGAATATACACCTCAAAATATAGCTTAATCGTTCGATTAAAACCACTCAATATGGTACGTAACCACTCTTATCGAAACCAAAGAGACATAAAAGAGTAGAAGCAGAAGAAGGACTCTTCAACACAAGTCGAATGAGGGAGAAGAGAGGAGAGACACATGAATCATCAACTGTGAATTTTGGTGTGAAGAATGAGTGGAGCGGGCTCTCCTTTTATAGGGAGAGTTCGTAACAAAAACGAGTGTCTTAAGGATATATTGGAAACTTCTAGATACGCGTTTTGGATCGGGTCGGATCGTAGGATAATGATTAATTAATTAATTAATTCATCATTTTCAAGTGATAAAAAATAAATATCTTTTAGACCCAAGTCCGGCCCGGCCGGATGCGGCATCGCACGTGTGATATATATATATATATATATATATATATATATATATATATATATATATTCTAAGCACTCACCCGTTCACAAAAGTGGATATCCCAAGGGTATATCCTTGGAGGTCCCCCATCCTTATATAAACATTTGCTAGTTGGTGTGGCTCACTAATATGGAACATTTTTAAGTCACGCACATTAGTTCTTACATTGTGTTTTTCTATCCAACTTCTCACTAGAATTAACTAGTGTCCTTTAGAAAATAATACAATCAAATCTATATAAATGTCCGACAAGCTATTTAGTATGCTGGGTTGAGTAGCGCCAAGCTTGTGACCAGAGTGTGAGTTTTAGAGTGATCGGACATGACTATGACTTGTTTGGCTGTTCTCGTACTTGAATTTTGCTGTCTTGCCCGCTCCTAGTTAAGAGTTGAGCCATGGGACCTGAAGGGATAGCAGGTGTTGTAGTTTCAGCCCATTAAAGCTTGGTGAGCCTAGTTTTTGAACCATCATTTTTTTCTTCATCTCATTGCTGTTAACTTCACATGTGTTGGCTTCAACATAATAATGATGGTCTCTTGGTAGCGATATCACAAAATACAGCAAAAGTTAAGATTCGAACTCCGAACATCCCCATTTATTTATATTAAGAGGTGAATTTTTAACCACTAAACTAATTGATCAAAAGAAGAAAGCCGCAAAACAATTATATTTACCGCATGAATTAAGTACAATGGTATGGTCTTTATAAAAAGAAGTACAAGGGTATGGTCAACTCTACTACCTTTCACTTAAAAAAAGAAAAACTCTATTATCCTTAATTTTTTATTCTAAGTAGAATTGAGTATTATATTGTTCATTAACCTGACAAAGCCAAGTACATGAGATTGGATAAAAAGAATCTAGATACGTATCTTTTTTACATGCTTCAGTTTCTTTTTTCTGTACGAGTAATACACAACACTTCTTATCACATTTTTCAAAGTTTTTTCTCTCTATTTTTTTTGTTTTTATGCACAACATGTTCTTATTTATTGATTAAAATCTAAATGTGTTTCACTAAATTACGAGCCACTTATAGATATATTAGATAAGACTGATATGAATTTCAACAAACAAAATATTTTTTTTGAAGAGGTTAAATTAGTCCATTCAAATTAGCGCAAGCGAGAATCGAATCACGATCTTGAGGAGAAACACACTTCCATGTCCCAAGTCAATACTACCGGATCAACCTAAATAGGTTGACTAATGAGACTGTTCGTAACTCCCAATTAGTTATTCTTTGTGTAAAATCCAATCGGACTGTAATTTCCAACCAGTTTTTATGTTAAATGAATAGTTTTAAAATGTCTATTAAACAACCATGACGAACAGAGTTAACTAATCGCTAAACTTTCTCGACACGAATACTTTCCTCCAAGATGGGTTAATAACCAATGGGATACGCAGATGAACACAACAAATAAATAACCAAATTGATATAATTCTGTAAAGAAAAACAGGTTGTTATAATAACAGCATAACACAGATTACTTGAAAAATGATAAAAGGGGTTAGTTTTCTACCAACGTTACTTTATAATGTGGAATTACCTTTTCATGATATTCAATGTACATTATTCATTAAAAATTACATTTCGAATATATTTTTGCGCAACTCAAGGTAACACAAGGGTCAAGATTGTATAAAGGAGGTTGTACATAAATAAGTATCACAAACCCAAATAATTAGGTAATGCTGATTTTGAAACGGATTTCAAGTTTATTTGTGATGATTTCTATGTTACTTGAGACGACATCTTTAAATTTGGATGTATTATTTCTTTATGTCGTTCTCTATTCAACGTTAGGCGACAAATCAATGGGGTTGCTAATTTCCTTGTCGGAGAAGTCTTGTTACTAGCCAATCACGTTGTTTATTTTAACATACAACCTCTTGTTATTAATGAAATGCTATAAGCATATTTCTCTAAAAAAAAATATCACAACCTCAAATCAAAATTATTCGGATAAAAACAAAAAATTACATGTAGTTTAATTATTGACTAAATCGCACTTTTGGTCCCTTAACTATTTAGGTAGTATCGCTTTGGTCCCTTAATTAAAATTCAATTTATTTTGGTCCCTTAACTTCTCTTTGTTACATATTTTGATCCTTTCTGTTAGTTTTAATTCAAAAACGTTAGATTTTCTTCATCTTATTCTCCTCTTTTTCATCTTCATATCATCTCCATCAACCTTAAACAACAAGAATCCCATAAAAGTTTCAAAAGAAAATGAAGAAAACCTAACGTTTTTGAATTAAAACTAACGGAAAGGACCAAAATGTGTAACAAAGAGAAGTTAAGGGACCAAAATAAATCGAATTTTAATTTAGGGACCAAAATGATACTACATAAATAGTTAGGGGATCAAAAATGCAATTTAGCCATAATTATTTTAAAAGTGCACTGATTTTCTCGCACTTTCAACTATTGAATAACTAAAATTAACAAAGATATTTTATGGTTATTTTATTGAGCTTAATGAAAATAATTTTTTTAAACGAGTCATTGTTATTAAGCAGTTGTTGAATAAGTATTTTCTTTTTCATCAAAGTTTAAATAATTGATTTACCTAACCCAATATCTTGATTTGATCTTAATAACTCTAATATTTTTCATATACATGGAATCAGTGATGGTATGTGTGTGTGTATATATATATATATATATGTGTGTTTACTTTTTTTATATATATGTTTACTTTGTGATTAATATTAATATAAAGCAAAATTTCAAATCATTTTCAATAAACAATAGGGCAGGAAACGTGTCTACCAATTGATATATATCTTTTATAATAACGATCTTATTGAAGAATCAATATCTACAAACAAAGTTATGACTTGTCTCAAATTATGCTATATGCAACTAGTATTGTCATGTAGATTCCATTTTGGTTTATATGATATTGAAGTCAACGAATCGCAGCTGCTTAGGCGTGGCTCAGAATTTAAAATTGAAACTATGGTGTTTGTTGGAATTATGAGAGGACATGATAAGAAGTGGTTGCACAGCTACCGACAGGGTTGCCATTACGAATGCAAAGGATTAGACAACTTAACATTTTCAATGGTTTATATTTGGTAGAATCACGGCAACCTACTATAATTTTTTACAAATTACATTTTATAACTTTTGCAAAATTACAGTGTATCACTATGATTTTGACACACCTACCGTAATATCAAACATACAATTACTATGGAGGGTTTAGAATGGGAAGAAGGAGAAGATTTACTTTTTGTTTTAAAATTACGGATACTATTAAATGTTTTTAAAAATGTTAACACATTAATATGATAAACCATCGTATAATACTTCAATAACACTTTATTTATTTTAAAAAAACATCTGTAATTTAAAAAAGAAAAGTGAAACCTCCCCTCCGCTCCTCTCCTAAACCCTCAACCCTCGTTCCAAATTGCACCATTAAATTATCTGCTCCCTTTCGATGCCAAAAATGGTGTTGTTTATAATACACCCAAAATAATTCACATCCAAGTTGTTGTATTAAAAAACAAAGGGATTTTCCAACAAAACAAAAAAATTGATTGGCACGCGCCATCAGATTTTGTTGGCCAAGGGGTCACATTTGAAATATTTGAGTTTCTATTTTAGAATACTAATAAACCATTAATTACATTTTTCTCACTAATATCTTTATATTGAACTTCAATATGAATGGTTAATAAGCTTCAATTAAATTCAAATTATTTAAAAGAACTTGAGTTTAAAATCCTAGCTTGGACATAACCCCAAAGTGGATGAGTTACCCAAAAAAATTATCTAACTACTCCACTAATTATTTTAAAAATAATAGTATTTTACTCAAAGAAATTTATATAATCACAAAAAACTAGTATACTCAATGATTTTCTTAAAAAACTATTATAACCAGAAATGACAATATGAGACAAAGACAATTATTTTTAATAAAAGTATCTAAATTAGAATTATTTAAAAATGTAAAACAATATTATTATTATTTTTAATTTTGCTAATTTATTTATTTTTAATTTTCAACACTTAATTAAGCATCGTTTAATTGCACACTAGATTTACACCCGTTTTTTGTTTTAGTCACTGAAAGTTGCTTTTGGTCCATGTTTTAGTTTTGGTAATTAAGCTTGTTCATATTAGTTCTAACGTGTACTATATAGATCATACTAATTTTGTTCCCAAACTCATCGTAATTAGGATCTTTGTATCTACTATAAGACTAATCCTTGTGTCGATGTAAGAATATTCGTCATGTTATCAACTATCACAATATTGTATTGGTGAGATCATATATAAGAATTAATGTCAACATGGACATAAGTTAAGAGACTAGTAAAAATAAAATTTTCCTATATTTGACATGTTAAAATCAAACAACTTTTACATAGACTCAAAGTGAAAACTTGGATACAAAGTATCCTTATAGTACTCTTTAGTCTCTACAAAGATATTTATATGTACTTTGTACTTTTATTTTTATCATAAGAACATTAATTGACATTTTCATTAAATGAATTATTACTAACATGTAACTCTTATTCTAGCCAACCGTTATTTTGTTCCCTCCACATTCTCTTCCAAACAGTCAAACGTATCCAATCATGCATGTCTGTTCTGATCTTAAGAGCAAAAAACATTCAATAAGTGTGACATTATTTTTCATATGAATTAATCCATTTCATGCTGATTTGAGTTTCTTTCATTCTTTACTTCTTGCTTTCCTTCATCAGCCATTTTTTTTGTTCTCCTTCTCTCTTTTTGATTCAATGAATCTTAAAAATGGATTACTATTGTTCATTCTGTTTCTGGATTGTGTTTTTTTCAAAGTTGAATCCAAGTGTGTAAAAGAGTGTGATGTAGCTTTAGCTTCCTACTATGTTATGCGACCCGTTCAATTCAGAAATGTAACAAACTTTATGCAATCAAAGATTGTTCTTACCAATTCCTCTGATGTTATAGTGAGCTACAATAGAGACACGGTATCCGATAAAGCTGGTCTTATTTCCTATACTAGAATCAACGTTCCGTTCCCATGTGAATGTATTGGAGGTGAATTTCTAGGACATGTGTTTGAATATACAGCAAAAGAAGGAGACGATTATGATTTAATTGCAAATACTTATTACGCAAGTTTGACAACTGTTGAGTTATTGAAAAAGTTCAACAGTTATGATCCGAAGAATATACCTGTTAAGGCTAAGATTAATGTCACTGTAAATTGTTCTTGTGGGAATATCCAGATTTCAAAAGATTATGGTTTGTTTATCACTTATCCACTCAGGACTGATGATACCCTCCAGAAGATTGCTAAGCAATCTAATCTTGATGAAGGGTTGATACAGAAATACAATTCTGGTGTCAATTTCAGCAAAGGAAGTGGGATAGTGTTCTTTCCAGGAAGAGGTATGCATTTTCTCATTTTCTTCCATCACCTTTTGATAATCTGATCAAAAGTATTTGGTATAAATATATGAATTACATTATCTTCAAAGAATAAATTATTCTGCCAACTGCGGTTGGCACAGATGGTTGGAACTTCCGTCACATCCGTTGTGACTTTGATAAGTCTGGAATTCCATAGTTTGTAGATTATAGGTAAATTTCATTATAAATCTTCAATGAGATCTGGTGATTCTTATCGAAAGTACTTGTATAAGTATTCGAGTTAGATAATAAAAATGTATGACCATCTTGTTCTCTGGGAAATGGACTATGATAATTCGTAATGTCTAGCCAATGATTGTAACAACCAGGTTTTGAACTTGGTACTTCCAATCGACTTGATCTTCACCATACCTCATTGACCACTCGAGTCGAACCATTTAATTTCAATTAGTGTATATTTAAATGCCAAGTTACTCTATTCTTTTTCAAACTATATACATGGTATAAATTTTGAAGTTTTATGTATTTATTTTTATTTTGCAGATCAAAATGGACATTATTTTCCTTTGTATCCTAGGTAAGTACATTGATTATCTCAATTTTCATTTTGGATTCTTTATATAATAAGTAAATATTGCTTCATATAATCTGGTTCTATTTTTCTAATTTTCATTTTTTTTTCCCCTTCTTGCAGAACAGGTTTGTCCTTTTGCTATTAAGATGATTATTTGTTAGCTTGTTCACAAAAATATGAGAATGGTCAAAAGGTCAATGCTTCCTGTGAGCTTAATTTTGGTTCTATATTAGCAGGTCTTGCTAAGGGTCCAGCTGTTGGTATAACTATGGCAGGAATATTTGGGCTTCTATTATTTGTTATCTATATATATGCCAAATACTTCCAAAAGAAGGAAGAAGAGAAAACTAAACTTCCACAAACTTCTATGGCATTTTCAACTCAAGATGGTAATGGTTTATTCTTACACATTCATATTCTAAGTTTTTATTAAATATCATGGTATAAGCACTTGTATCAGTATTTCAGACAGCTCACGAAAATAGCTTATGACGTGTTTCTAAGTTGTTTATTTATTTCATTAAACTTTTTTGTGATTGTTTATCAAAACAACTTACAACTTTTATGAAAAAAGTTTAATCATATTCGTTTTTTGATTTCATTATATAAATAGTTCATAATTGCTGATTTTTGTTTATGTTATTGGTGAAGCCTCAGGTAGTGCAGAATATGAAACTTCAGGATCCAGTGGGCATGCAACTGGTAGTGCTGCCGGCCTTACAGGCATTATGGTGGCAAAGTCGACAGAGTTTTCATATCAAGAATTAGCCAAGGCTACAAATAATTTCAGCTTGGATAATAAAATTGGTCAAGGTGGGTTTGGAGCTGTCTACTATGCAGAACTTAGAGGCGAGGTACAAAACAACATGAATTTGTTTAATAGAGTGTACTTTGGTTTTATTTTTGAACAAGTTCTATAAAATAATTTCAGAAATCTGTTATTTTTTTGTCATAACTTGGAAAGAAAGAAAAATCTTTTTTTTTTTTCTTCACGTCTTTCGTTGATTTCCTCTCATGTAATTTATTGTATGCAGAAAACAGCAATTAAGAAGATGGATGTACAAGCATCGTCAGAATTTCTCTGTGAGTTGCAGGTCTTAACACATGTTCATCACTTGAATCTGGTATACCATCCTTGTAAAAATCTTAAGCCATATATAATATATTTAGGAAATATAATCATTGATTTTTATATATGGTTTGAAGAATCATCATTTAACTACAAAACAAATAACCAGTGTTATTTTGAGAACATAACAACTCTATAACTATCGAGCAAAACATAATCTGTAGCTGTTGACAATTATCTGTTTGTACCTCTTGATTTTGTACATGTTTGTATTCTTTTTGTATAATCAGTTTTGTGTGTTCTAGATAAGACTTCAAATTCACCTACGTTTGTATGAACTATATAGGTGCGGTTGATTGGATATTGCGTTGAGGGATCACTTTTCCTCGTATATGAACATATTGACAATGGAAACTTAGGTCAATATTTACATGGTATAGGTAAGATCAACAAAAATCTGCTAATATTTTTATGTGATTTAACAATATTTTCAAACAGTCATTAATGATGGCTGCATGTTTCAGGTACAGAACCATTACCATGGTCTAGTAGAGTGCAGATTGCTCTAGATTCAGCCAGAGGCCTTGAATACATTCATGAACACACTGTGCCTGTTTATATCCATCGCGACGTAAAATCAGCAAATATATTGATAGACAAAAACTTGCGTGGAAAGGTTACTTTTTGACCAATCTTAGTGTTCTACATTACAAATTATAATTTTTCATTTATTCTTTGAGATCAACTGAACTATGATTTGTTTTAAATTCAGGTTGCTGATTTTGGCTTGACCAAACTTATTGAAGTTGGAAACTCCACACTTCACACTCGTCTTGTGGGAACATTTGGATACATGCCACCAGAGTATGCTTTGTATTAAGTTTCGAGTTTATTAATCTCAAAACACGTCGTCACTTGAATATTAGCTTCTTTGAAAATTTATTTAGTATGTGGATTATAAACTATCTTCAACTTTCTTAATTGAAGAAAACATGTTTATTTATTAACTGTATTTATTTTTTATTTTTTTTGCAGATATGCTCAATATGGCGATGTTTCTCCAAAAATAGATGTATATGCTTTTGGAGTTGTTCTTTATGAACTTATTACTGCAAAGAATGCTGTCCTAAAGACAGGTGAATCTGTTGCTGAATCAAAAGGTCTTGTACAATTGGTAGGTCTAGATACTATTTTATCCAACCTAACCATATTTATTAAGAAAACACTCATTTCATGTGTATTTATAGTAAAATGTTATGCTAGTAATTTTTTTGTACTGCAGTTTGAAGAAGCACTTCATCAGATGGATCCTTTAGAAGGTCTTCGCAAATTGGTGGATCCTAGGCTTAAAGATAACTATCCCATTGATTCTGTTCTCAAGGTGGGCGCATTTTTTCTTAGTAAAAAAAATTGAATGTTATTTCTTTTTCTTCTCAATCTGCATTATATACCAACAAATAAAAGCATGTTTATGTGGTACAGCTTTTCAAATCAATGTAGTACATAAGAAAGTTCATGTTATTGAAATATAGTTAAATGTATGCAAAAGTGTATATAGAGTTTGTAAAGTTACCAAACTCTTTTTTTTTAGCACTAGATTTTGTCATTGAACATAACTTAAGATGTGTGGATGTTTGACTTGCAGATGGCTCAACTTGGGAGAGCATGTACAAGAGACAATCCACTAATACGCCCAAGCATGAGATCGGTAGTTGTTGCTCTTATGACACTCTCGTCACCAACTGAAGATTGTGATGATGACTCTTCATATGAAAATCAAACTCTCATAAATCTGTTGTCAGTTAGATGAAGATTTTGTGTGACAAATTGAATTATGTTTCTTAAAACATGTAGAAAGCATACAACAAATGGTTTGTTCTTTACTTGTGTATGAAATATTGCAGTTGGAGAGTTTTTACTATCTGTTACTTCAATTTAAAGTGTAGAGCTTAGTTTTTTCTAATTCTGCCAATTCTAAATAATTAATCTTTCTCCCAAATTATTTTCCTCTTTGTTATGCTCTAGTATCAGAGACATGGTATCTACCTTAGTCCTTAGAAGATATTATTTTAGCTATATTTATTTATTTCGTTTCAATATTCCTTTCATTTTTCTATTCTATTGAAGATTCATTCCAATTAAGATGTCTTTTCATTTTCTTTTCTTGAGAAAATCCAAGAGTAAAAATATCTTTCGATTCATCCTATTGTTGTGGATAAGTTCTACTACAAAGTGTTTGTTAGTTACGAATAGTTGGTTAAAGAAGTTGGTAGTTTGTAACCAACATGTTTGTGTTTATTTGAGATTCAAGTAATTAGAAAAATCTATAAATACTTGTAACTGTATCACATGTAACGTAATTCATTCATTTTTCATAATCAATACAATACATTCATATTATATCTCCCTCTCTCACACTTTAGACCCATCTTTTAGTTCCTTAAAGTGTAAGAAACACATCTTGAACTAACAAATTGGTATTTCAAGCCTTTGGTTCAAGCGTGTAGAGTACATAGGTTTTGGGTCATCAAAGTCATTATCAACCAAGCAATGATGGCAGCCAGTAATGGTTTTCCAGGAACACGTCCAATTCTTGATGGCAAGACTAGGGGTGGCAGATTCAAATGAAGGTGTTTTTCTGATTTCAGGATTTTTTTGAGGTGGTGGCAAATGGAGTTCAAGAACTCCCTGTAAATCCCACAAATGCTTAAAAAACAACTCATAAAAATGCAAAGAAGAAAGATTGCAAAGCCGCCTTCTTCAATCATCAATGTGTTGATGTTGGGAACTTTGACAAGATATATCGTGCAAATTTTTTGAAGGAAGCATGGGATCCGCTGGTTAAGTACTATGAAGGTTGTAATAAGGTCATGAAAGTGAAATTGCAATCACTTAGAAGGAAATACAAGCTAATGGAGATGGGAAAAGTGAGAACATTGTTTTGTATGTGGAAAGAGTTCAAACACTAGTGTACTCAATGAAAAGTTATGGTGAGAAAATCACTGATCAGATGATTCTTGAGAAGATAGTGAGATCTCTGTCACCTTCCGTTGATCATGTCATCGTCGAAACTGAAGACTCAAGTGATTTGACAACATTAAAAATTGGAGATAAGAACCATTTGAGGATGATGAGCCGATATTTTTTATAAAAATGAGTTCAAGATTTAATTCAAGCCTTAAAAGCAAAAACATTCAAGAATGATGGATCTAACAAATCCAAAGGCAAGAAAGATAAAGGAAAGTTCAAGAAAGGAGACATGCCAAACTCATAGCAGAATAGATTTGATGAAAAAACTGAATCCTCGAAGAGAGGAGGCAGAATGTCAAATCAAAAGAAAGGTACAAAGACTAGAAGCAATTCAATGCTATAATCGTTAGAAATGGGGTCATTGTGCGCTACAGATTGCTGGTCTAGAACAGGAAATGAAAAACTAAACTAAAGACATTGATGAGGACGATAAAAACAGTCTTTTAGGAACATCATCACCCTGAGTCTTGGTTCCTTGATAGGTTGCTCAAACCATATGACTCTCCACAAGGACAGACTAGTCAAGTTTGACAACACAAGAAAGAGCAAAGTAAGACTAGTCAAAAGCAACACTGTGAAAGTACAGTTTGTACCTTGGGCAAGACCTTCAATTAGAATGAAATTCATGCATGAATTTTGTTGTGAATTCGGGTCTTCAAATCGAAAACTTCACATCAATGAAATTTAAATTCGTGGAGCAAGTATCAATGTCAACCAATAACCAAGTGTAAATAACCACAAGCAACAACAACATTCTAGATCTAATCTAGAAACTAAGTGCATAACAAAAACCACAATCAACCAAAGAATAAATACGATAAAAGAGTAGAAGAAAAATAACAACACCAAAAAATGTTCACCCAGTTTGATCCAAGATGATTTACTCTGGGGGAGAGATTTAACTCTCCAATCCACTATCAATGAATTCTTACAAAGAGATACAAAATGGGTTACAAGAAATTAGCTTCAACAAGCTCACAAAGAACAACCCTAATTTCTACCCATTTTCTCAATCTCACCAATGAACAAGACACTTATGAATATTCACCATGTCTCCCAAGGTGTATACAAAAGACTCTTCACTCATGTGTTTCCCAACCTATGAATCTTCCCAAAAGGCACCAACCCTAATTCCAAGAGCCCCCTCTTTTGGTTCTCCAAGATTCACATCTTGAAGCTTTGAACCTCACCCAAGACACTCAACATTTAGTATCTAAAACCCTAAAAGTTCCCTCCTTTGGTTTCCATGAGATTCGCCAAGCTTATCTTCAAAAATTGCAGAAACCACTTAAATACTAGTCACAAACGTCCCAAATCGTGTCACGATTAGGTCCAATCGTGCCACGATTGTACTTTCAACCGTTGTGACCAGTCCCTTTCTGGTAAACTTGATGAGGAAGTTGTTGAATCATGTCACGATTTCCCGAATCTTGTCACGATTTCCCATCTCAAAAAATGCTCACCGCCTGGCCAAAATCGTGACACGCCATCCAAATCGTATCATGTTTTGGCACTTCCTCAGCTTCACATTTTTAAGTCAATTCTCGACAAATTTCATCAAATCCATTCTGATATTCTCCCAAATCTCTTAGAAATCCAAAATTATCTTTGTCGGGTCCTAACTTTTGAAACTATCAAAATCTATTTTGATAAAATTTTCTTTTTAAACTTCATAGCAAGTCTCTTAAGATATTTGTTTGCATTTCTCTTTTTTTAAAGCCAAAAAATTATTATAGATTCTGTAACAAACAAAAAAGATAAAGCCGTTGTTTTGCTTTCCGAATTTTAATTTTAAAATCATCTTCTTTTTTGAGGTGAATTTTAAAATCATCTTAGCATGCATGTTTGATGCTTCACATTAATCACATTGGTTTAGACTTGCAATCAATCAACAATTAATGTATATTACTTCTTCGATCCCTTATATATGATTAATTAAATGGCTAGTGACAGGCTTAATCAGATATTCTTTTCTTCATGCAGATGATAAGGTATTGTAAAGAAGTATGGAAGGAACTAGAAAGGAAATATAAAATGTAAGCTATATTTCTTTGCATTATGTTATTTAATTTTCTATAAAAAGAAGATTACTCCAATTTTAATTTTTTTTGGTAAAGCAAGATAAAGAGAAGATTCCAATTAGACATTAATAGTTTTACAGCTAATGGAGTGAATATTTTAGTTTTGCTTTCAATGTACTAAAGATAAGATTCAGAATATTATATGTGTAGCATAGTTACTATATATTATATGACATGAAGATAGTTAAATACACCTTACATCTTAGGCATATATGGAGTTAGAAATGAAGTGGCTTGATCAAATCAATGAGGAGATCAAGAACAATGGTCCTACAATAGCTGATGAGAAGGAACAATGGGAGAAGCCTTCAATTTACAAAGTACCCTCACAAGTCACGGAGTTGAACCAAAATGCCTTCAAACCCCAAGCAATTTCCTTTGGTCCTTACCATTACGGGGAGGAAAATTTAAAGCTTATGGAAAAGCACAAGCATCGAGCCCTCCTTCATTTTTTAAAGAGGTGTGAAAAGCCTATTGAGTTATTATTCCAACGCTTCGATCAAGTGGCCAAAGAGTTGAGAGACTCGTACAAGTCACTTGATCCAATTTGGACAAACAACACACCAAAATTTCTTGAAATGATGATTCTTGATGGTTGTTTCATTTTGGAGATTTTGAGGGTGAATAATGAATGTGAAATTCAGATTGACTATGATAAGAATGATCATGTGTTTGGTGAACATGGGAAACTTTATCTTACGCCGTATATAAAACGTGATATGCTTATCCTTGAGAATCAGATACCTATGACGGTTCTTCATACATTGAATGAGTTTGAAATCAACATTGTGGAGGTAATATTAATGATTGTTTTTTAGTAAAATAAATAATTATAGCCAACATTTTACAAATCAATTACTATGTTTGTCCTAGATTATAAGGTTTCATTATGAATTTCACCTATGTTAAGTAAAGTTGATATTTCATAAAAAAAAAAAAGTATAACTATTGCTCCATTTTGTGTTTAAAGATTAGTAGTATTAGATTGTACTACTTTGTTTATACGTTTATTTATTTTGATTTTTCATATTTTAAAACAAATTAGTTTCATTTAGAGTTATATTTGAAAAAAATTATAAACGCATCTACCGGCTTAAAATGTCTATTCAACCACTTGAAGTATACATCATTAGTCATTACCTTGAGACGCAATTTTTCCTTTGAATTTTTATGCTCAAGGACTCATTCAATAAATAACAAATAGCATTATTTTTCCTATTTAATTATGTTTATAGCTATAGAAAAATGTTGTGTTGATTGGTTATTCTAATGCTACAATTTTATATAAAACATACAGGAAGATCATCATGATTGGTTAAACGAGAAAATCATAAAATTTCTTAACCCATGGCCATTCCCAATCATGAAGGATACCTCTTTGTTCAAGAAGAAAATCGAAGAGTTGGGGAAATGTATGCATATATTGGACTTGTACAGAAAAAGTATGATACAGGGAAAAGCAAGCCACCCAACACCCCCGCTCAAAGAATCAAAAAGAAATTTGTTGAATTTTGAGGAACTAGATGAAGATTATATTATTCGATCTGCAATAGAGCTCCAAGAGGCTGGAGTAAGCTTCAAGAAAAGCAAAACAAGGAGCCTCCAAGATGTTTCCTTCGATCGAGGTGTTCTTAGGCTCCCGGCCATGAAATTAGATGACAGTACAAAATACATTTTCCTTAATCTCATTGCATTCGAACGTCTCCATGTTGGAGCTGGTAACGAGGTAACATCTTTTATCTGCTTTATGGACACCATCATCGACACTGCTAAGGACGTTCCATTTCTCAGTCGAAGTGGGATCCTAATCAACGCTCTTGGGAACGATAAACTTGTTGCTCAATTGTTCAACTCGTTGGCCAAAGAAATTTCCATGGATCGCAATGGAGAACTTGAGATGGTGAGGGTGCGAATGAAGCACTATTGTAGAAAACCCTGGAAAAGTTGGCGTGCAAGTCTCATTCGCACTTATTTTAGAAATCCTTGGGCTATGGTGTCTCTTGTTGTTGCTTTCTTCCTTTTTGCTCTTACTATTATTCAGACTATATACACTGCTGGTCAATTTTATCAAAAGGACTGCTAGCAACACAGTAAACACTTCTCACACACTCTTTTTATGGTTAAAAGTCGTATGATCACATCAAATCATACGAGTCTCAAATAAATTTGGTAAGAATCATGTGCATTTTTAACCAACTAAAAATATGTATTAGAAGGTGTGTGTTAAAAAATGTGTGTTTCTAACATGTTTTTCAATTTATTCCAAGGTCTCTCTATCGTCCATAATCACACTGTATATTAAAGAATAAAGGAAAAGAAGTTGATTGTGTTAGTGAAGTTACTTGATATACAAGTAACTAAGTTTACATTTCATATAAGTATGATTAGCATGTAATTAGGAGCTTTGTACTCTTATAAATACTCCATGTACTTGTTATTTCATCTATGAGAAATGAGAGTTATTCATTTTCATTCATTCCATAACATGGTATCTAGAGCCTCCCTCTCTCTCTCTCTCTCTCTCTCTCTCTCTCTCTCTCTCTCTCTCTCTCTCTCTCTCTCTCTCTCTCTCTCTCTCTCTCTCTCTCTCTCTCTCTCTCTCTCTCTCTCTCTCTCTCTCTCTCTCTCTCTCTCTCTCTCTCTCTCTCTCTCTCTCTCTCTCTCTCTCTCGTCTTCATGAAGAAAGTTTGTTACAAAGTTAGTTATAGCAACTTCTTCTTCTTCACTTTCTTCCATTGATACACCTTTGAAGCTTTGCGATTTCTCTGCAACTTCATTGATTCATCCTTAAATCTTTGTTTCTTTCTTGCAATCAATTGGAATTTCTCGTCTCGTCTCGTTATTCACCATGCCTCGCCAAACACAAACCGATATTGAATCTGTGTTTTATGTTCATCCAAGCGAAGGACCTAATTATGTTCTTGTTACTCCTCTCTTGGATGGATCAAATTATCTCGCATGGAGTCGTCCAATGATTCGTGCTTTTGGCACGAAAAACAAATTGAAATTTTTTGATGGATCCATGGAAATTCCAGATGAAGATGATTTGAACCGTAGTGCTTGAGAACGTTGCAATCATCTCATTCAATCTTGGATCATAAACTTTGTTTCACCTCAAATTGCTCAGACATTGGTTTTTCATGAATCTGCCATTGAAGCTTGGATTGATCTTAAGGAACGCTTCTCCAAAGCTGATAGAATACACATTGCTACACTTAGAACTACTATCAATAACTTGAGGCAAGGTTCCAAATCTGTGTTAGAATACTTTACTGAGATGCGTACTCTATGGGAGGAGTTGAATTCTCATAGGCCTATGCCTCATTGTACATGTCCACATCCTTGTCGTTGTGCTGCTATGAGGGAAGCACGCAATTTTAGACATGAAGATCAAGTAATTCAGTTCCTCACAGGATTGAATGATCAATTTGCAGTTATAAAAACTCAAGTTCTTATGATGGATCCTCTTCCATCCATCAATAAAGTGTATTATTTGGTTGTTCAGGAAGAGAGTAATAATAATTAAGTATCTTCTTCTGTTGATGAGCATGTTTCATTGGCGAATGCTTATGATGCACGTAATAGATCTCAAGGGAGAGGTAGAGGATATTCATCTGGTCCAAAACCTCCAAGACATTGCAGTTTTTGTGGAAGAAGCAATCACACTGTTGATTATTGCTATGCCAAACATGGCCACCCCAATTTCCAGAAGCAAGCACCTTCTGTAAATGCTTCAAGTAGTATTGAAACAAATGAAACAACACCAGGAAGTTGCATTGATGCACCTTCACGTAGTACTAGTATTTCACAAGTAAGTATGATCAACTTGTTAGCTTGCTTCAACAAGTGAATTTGCTTCCTTCATCAACCACACCCCCCTCTCAGTGCCAATCACATTATCTCCCCTTCTGTTTCAAGTATATCATCCATTTTCTCTTGTTCTATTTCCACTAAATCTGATATATGGATTTTAGATTCAGAAGCTAATGAACATATTGCTTCCTCTTCACATTGGTTTACATCCTATCACAAAATTAACCCTAAACCTGTTAATTTACCAAATGGCACTTCTGTTGTTGTTCAATATGCTGGCACTATTCAATTTTCACCTCACTTTCACCTTGAAAATGTCTTGTATTCCCCTTTGTTCAATATGAACTTGATTTCTATTCATAAAGTTTGTGAATCTTTAAACTGCCATGCCATTTTTCATAATAAGAAACGTTTCTTACATGAGATTAGATTTAGATTCATTTAATAGAACTTCTTGCAATAATGACTTGTCTGTTAACCATATTTCCACCAATACCAATTTAACCATCCCTTCTTCTGCATTGTGGCATTTTAGATTAGGTCATGTATCACATAAAAGGCTCACTCATATGTCTCAATTGTATCCATCCCTCACTTTTGATCATCATGCAACATGTGACATGCCATTTTGCCAAACAAAAGAAACTACCATTCAATACTAGTTTGTCTATTGCTTCTAGCAAATTTGAACTTTTGCACTTTTATATTTGGGGTCCCTTATCTGTTACTTTTTTTTTCTCTTCATAATCATAGGTATTTTCTCACTATACTTGATGATTATAGCAGATTTTTCTGGATTGTGCTTTTAAAATCTAAGTCTGAAGTTTCTCAGCATGTTAAGAATTTCATTTCCCTTATTGAAAACCAGTTTCATATCACACCCAAATCCATCAGGTTTGACAATGGCCCTGAGTTTCTTCTTCATTCCTTTTATGCCTCCAAAGGCATTCTTCATCATAGGTCATGTGTTGAGACCCCCCAACTGAATGGTAGAGTTGAAAGAAAACATCAACACATTCTCAATGTAGGTAGAGCTCTCCTATATCAATCCAAACTTCCTGCTTCGTATTGGTCATATGCCCTTCTTCATATTGGTCATATTGTGAATTAATTTAGAATTGCTTAATTTTAAGCATCTCAAATCCAGTTATGTGGATTTGTACCCATTATTATATGAGCTATCTATCTCTTAGCTATCTGTACCGGTGGTTTAATTTCCACGGTATCGCGAGTCTTTCGTAGATTGGCTCACACTTTTGTTTTCTCTTGCGTTTTTCTACAATTTTTGGTAGAATCTTCTTGATTCACTCTACATTTTCCTTCTTTTTCTGCAATTGCACGTAATTCGTTCGTGTTTCTTGCTTTTTTCAACGGTCTTCGTCATCTACCTTGAAGCTTTCTTTGAATTTCCATGGCATGCAATACTACTTCTGTTGGCACTACTTTGACAGACCCTTCACAGAGTACTACCTCATAGTACTATGTTTATTCTAGTGATGGACCTAATTATGTTACACCTCTCTTGGATGGAAGCAACAATCTTGCTTGGGCTCTAGCAATGCGTTGTGCTTTACGTTCTAAGAACAAGTTTAAGTTCGTTGATGGAAGCATTACGGTTCTTGTGCTTCTTGATCCAATCGTCGAGCTTGGGAACGATGCAATATTTTGATTCACTCATGGATTGCAAATTTCGTGAGTCCTCAAATTTCACAATCAATTGCTTTCATTGAGAATGTTCTTTGAAAGGATGTATCTCAAAATTCAATCGCATTTGTGTTGCTAAGCTACGCTCTGATGTCAACAATCTGAAACAAGATTCTTTATTTGTCACCAATTACTTCACCGAATTGATAGTCACTACATCTCGTCATACAGCTAATGTAGATTCCTCTTCAGATAATTTTTCCTCTGTGTATTCCATCACCACCAACTCAAAAACCTCTACTTGGTTAGTGGATTATGGTGCTAATGATCATGTTTATTGGTCTTTAGCTTATTTTAGCTCATATCACAAAATCAAACCCATATGTGTCAAGTTATCAAATGGTAATGATGTCATTTCTCAATTTTTAGGCACTGTTAAGTTGTTATCTAACCTTACATTAGTTAATGTGTTATATTTACCCATAACAAGCTCAACCGAAATTCGGATTACTAGGATCCTTTATCCCTGTAAAACGATGGGTTAAAAAAAAAAAATTATGACATGTTTGAGAAGTTGTTTATTTATTTCAATAAGCTTCCTCTGATAGTTTATAAACAACTTTCTATATAAAAATAAAATAAAAAATTGTTTGTGATAGGTTCAAAAGCTGTTTATTTATGTCAATAAGCTTCTCGTGACAGCTTAGAGAAACATATCTTATAACTTGTATAAAAAATTATAAAATAAAAACAAATGCTAACATGCTAAGAAAATTAAAATAGAAAAAATTGTCTCAAGTTGTACATTCAAATTTTTTAAAATCAAAATTTTATTATTTTTTATGAAAAACTTTTAATTTTGAATTCCTTAACTTGTTGTATCTTTAAGACACAAGATAACAAGATCATAAAAGAAATCCATCATCTCCATCTTTGATTATAGAAATAGAATGTTGGAGCACCAAATAACATGTGATAAAGATACATCGTGACACTAACTTTTAAGCATTTTAGTTTGTTAATCGATAACTCCACTTTAATTTATCACTTACCACATTAAGTTAAAGCTGTTCCTATTTAAAAAGAATTAAAAGTAAAAGCTGTTTCTTTGCTATCCGTATTTTGATAGAAAATAATCTTACTAGCGTGCATGTTTGATACACTTCATATTAGTCACATTGGTTGAGACTTGTAATCAACCAATAATTAATGTGATCATTTCATCAAACCCTTTGTATGAGTATATGATTAATTAATTTGCTTGTAGTGATAGGCTTGGCCTGCCATTATTTTCTTCATTCGGGTAAGAATAATTTTTAGGTTCATTGAATTATTAATGTATCTAGACTTATAATATAAATTAAATATATGGTTTATTCAATGAACTTTTTTCGTAAAAAGAAAAAGATTTTTATAGTATTTCATTCATAATCAGAGTATTAATACAATCGGGTATATAATGATAAATAATATGACTAGCTAATAAAATGGCCTCACTAACAAGAACATAAGCTACCACATTTAATTGTCGCCGATTAAACTTCACCTTAGAGTTAGTTTGACTATGTATATTATTCACATAACATAATTTAATCATGTTTTTTCACTAATATATAAACATAAATAGTAGCATATATAAGATGTTAGATTTGTCTAAATAAATATTTTATAAGAAATGCTAACGGGTATGCAAAGAATACTCATTAACAAGACCCATAAATAATTAGATATATTAAAAGTCAAAAGTGTGTTGAATCAAGGAGAATGCTAATCTGTATCTAGGGGCATTGGTTAAGAAATTAGAACAAGTAAGTTTTAATAAAATATAGTGTAATCATTATACTATTAGGAAAAGCAAAATTAAGGAGGGAAATTAGTGATGGAAAAAAAATCCTCACAAATTCCTTGACCGCAAAATTTAGTGACAGAATTAAAGAGAGATTTCATGTTTTCCCTCACTAACTTTTGTTTTTTAGTAGTGTTATTTTATTAAATGTAAAAACTTATATTTTCAAAACAAAACTTCTATTTATGTATTTCTTAACCAATACTTATGGGGTACTAGTTAGCAAGACCTTTGAATCGATTACATCACTCATTTTAGGAGAGAGGTAGTATTGAAATAAGATAAATGTTGTAACATGTGTCATTATAAGACACATGATAAATAACTCAAAGATAAATGTTAGCAACACTCTCTTTATTGAACAATCTTTTATTTGATGAAATTAATGTATGTCCCACCACTTATGTGGGTTCCATTTCCAAAGTGTATGACCTACATTGATTTAACTCAATACGATATTAACTGTTAGAGAGTGTTCAAAAGAGAGTGTTGTTAGCACTACTCTAACTCAATATAGTAATACTCGTCTTAAATGTCGTGTATTTAACTTTAAAAAATCAAAATATTATTTCTTTCAAAGCAAAATTTCTAGTTTTGTGTTCTTTAACATAACATATGGCTTCTAACAGTAATTATCAAGATCCTTAAAATAAATGTGATATGTACATACAAAATTCACTAAAGCATTCAAAATGGGGACCTATTGTAGATGATCTAAGATAATATATTTTCTTGGCATTAAGTTATTAAATTTTCTATAAAAAGAAGATTATTCGGATTATATTTTTTATTAGGTAAAGTAAGATGAAAAGAAGATTCCAATTAAATATTGACAGTTTTACAGCTTATAGAGTGGATATTTTATTTTTGCTTTCAATGTACATAAGATAAGATTCTGAATATTATTATGTCAACAATAGCTAGTATATATGTTAAGACATGAAGAGTGGCCCTACAGTGTAGGTATTCATGGAACTAGAAATGAAGTGGGTGGATCAAATCAACGAGGAGATCAAGAACAATGCTCCTACAATAGCTGATGAGAAGAAACAATGGGAGAAGCATTCAATTTACAAAGTACCCTCACAAATCACGGAGCTTAAAAAGAAGGCCTACAAATCACAAGCAATTTCATTTGGTCCTTTCCTTTATGGAGAGGAGAATTTGAAGCTTATGGAAGAGCACAAGCATAGAGCCCTTGTTCGTTTCTTAAAGAGATGCCAAAAACCCATTGAGTTGTTATTCCAATGTATGGATCAAGTGGCCAAAGAGTTAAGAGACTTATATAAACCACTTGATCCAATTTGGATAAATGACACATCAAAATTTCTTCAAATGATGATTCTCGATGGTTGTTTCATTTTGGAGATTTTGAGAGTCAATATTGATTCTGAAATTCTTGTTGATTATGATGAGAATGATATTGTGTTTGGAAAACATGGTAAACTTCATGTGATGCCATATATCAAGCGTGACATGCTTATGCTTGAGAATCAAATACCACTAACGGTACTTCATACATTGATTTAAGTTGAAACCGGCGTTGAGGAGGTAATATTTCCGGCTTATTTTTTTTTTTATAGCTATAGATAAATAATGCCTTTTTCTCAAAACTATAGATAAACAATGTTGATTTATTATTCTAAAGCTGAACTTTATACTAAACATTACAGGAAGATCATCATGAGTTGATAAACGAGAGAATTATAAAGTTGTTAAACCCTAGCACACCTTTAATTCAAAGCATGGGGAAATGCAAGCATATATTGGACGTATATAGGAAAAGCCTAATTCAACAAGAACCAAGCTACCCAACACGCGTTCCCACATTACCAAAAAGAAATTGGTTATGTTTAGAGGTAGGAGACGAAGATCATATCATTCGATCTGCAGTAGAGCTCCATGAGGCTGGAATCAGCTTCAAGAAAAGCAAAACAAAGAGCCTTAAAGATGTTTCCTTCAATCGAGGTGTTCTTAGGCTCCCCACGTTGAAATTAGACGACAACACAGAATATATATTTCTTAATCTCATTGCCTTCGAGCGCTTACATGTTGGAGCTGGTAACGAAGTAACATCGTTTATATTCTTTATGGACACCATAATCGACAATGCTATGGACGTTCCATTTCTTAGTAGAAGTGGAATCCTAATCAACGCGCTTGGGAGAGATAAAGTTGTTGCTAAATTGTTCAACTTGTTGGCCAAAGAAATCCCCGTGGAACGCGTTGGAGATCTTGAGGATGCGAGGGTAAGTATGTATTACTATTGTAAGAAACCCTGGAAAAATTGGCGTGCAAGTCTCATTCACACTTATTTTAGAAATCCTTGGGTTATGGTGTCTCTTGTCGCGGCTATCTTCCTTTTTGCGCTTACTATTATTCAAACTATATACGCAGTCCGTCAATTTTACCAAAATCCAAGTCCGAGCCCAAGCGAAAGTCCAACTAACTCACCTATTTTTTTGGTTACTCCAAGGCCTCGCCATCATCCTTAAGTACACCCTACATTTTATAATCCTACCTAGATAGTACTTTGTAGTTTCTTCTTTGATAATTTGATCTATATTTCTAATTGGCTTTTCTAATATTTCATGTATTTGACTCTTGATTTGTCATGGTGACTTTTAATCGGATTGTTGTTCCACTAGTAAATTGGATTTGTAACAAGCATGATTATTGTCAACTTTTTTTGTTAGTATTCTATGGATTTTGTGCGTCGAAGATAATCTTATTAGAAACACTACCAAACATTAATTGTGGACTATTAGGACTTTAATTCAAGATTTTTTTTAACGGATTTTTTTTATTAATAATCAAGTTTCTGCAAAAGACACAAAGAGATTGACAAGATAAAAACAATAAAGTAAAAGACGTCGTATATATGCGGAACATACAAATAAAACCCATAAAAACACCATTACAGACATCGCGCAAACGAGGGCTACCACCAACACCAATAAGATACTAACCACCAAAGTCAAAGTCAACACATATGTCAACACCCCACACAACTGCAGAAACCAAACTTGAGCCAAAATACTTAAACTTCGTCGCGAGTGACCACGAAAACCAAATCCAAACCCTTATCCTCCACCACTTTCATCAAAACCTCTCCAAAAAAAATCATCTAAACAATAAAACTCTTGTAAACAGAACACGTATTTCATCATTCGTTCTGATTCCACCACCAATTGACCCCTAGTCCACCAGAGAATACACCATAACAAGCTCAAAAACTTGAGTCAAAGAAACTCATTCTCGATCTCGAATCAAAAGATATTGTCCCACCAGACTCTAGAAACAAATCACTAAGACACCCTTCTACTCTCGAATCATCGGAGAAGACACCATGAACAACCCAAAAACTTGAAAGTTGAAACTAACTCCCAATCTCAAAGAAAAAGTGATCAGCCCACCAGAATCCAGGAAACAAATCCCTAAGGTAGTTTGTAGATGGAGAGGTGGTACGAAACAGATCCAGATTGAAAAATTGCTCATCTTTAAAGCAAGTCGAAATCAAGTCACAAGTCAATCGAAAAACCTAAAGCCGATATGAACTAACGCCATCGAAGATGAACTCAAATCTGAGATCACCACGAATGGACCGTGAAAGAAAATAAAAAACCCTCCGCAATTAAAAACAATCCACATGCTCCTCCTCATCATCACCACAACCAACTCACCACCCCTTAGAAAACACCATTAACAATCCAGCTCTCCTTATGGCACCCTTCTATCTTCTTTAACTACCCATAAATTAAGACCACCACCTTATCCACAAACTTCATCCTTTCGTGAGCCAAAACCACGTTCACATCATGAGAGAGGAACCACACAAAACAACAAAAACAAGCAAAGCCGGTCATACCCTAACCAAAACTCAAACCTGAAAAGCACCATATTCAAGATTATTTTATCAATATCAAACTATTTTTTATTTGTGGCTTAATTTAGACCGTTTGATTTTTATCTATTAATATGGGGGTGCTGGTTGAACATTTTAAGAAATTGAAGCTATATATACTAGCGAAAAACGGGCACTTCGTGCCCGTATTTCCGCTCTTTTTATTACGGTAATGTTTGAAAATTATTAACGGTATTTTTTTTTTATAAAATTTTAGTTTTGATTAAAAGTAAAAATATAAATGTTTGTTGCTTTTATTAATGACAAACAATAATCTTTATTATAGAAAAAGTTGTTTAAGGGTATAATTAGGATAATGAAAAAATAAGTATAAATATATTTATCTAGTTTGTTAGATTTTTTAAATGATAAAGGAAAAAAAACATATATACATGTATTCATATTGTGTTTGTTACATTTGTTATAATATTTAAATATATTTTTATCTTTTTGTTACATGTGTTACTTGTATTTAAAATTAAGGGTATTTTTGAAAAGAAAATTTCAACCCAAAAGTGTGTTGAAAGGAGTAGTTTCCTTATATATATATATATATATATATATATATATATATATATATATATATATATATATATATATATATTACGAGGGTAGAGTAAAGCAGGGGGGTATGCATGAGGTTCTCGCGAAGAGTGCGACCACAAACGAGTCTCGTGTCCCATTTTAGAAGCTACATATAATCCATATCGAGTCTCTCACCAACATCGTAGCTAACAAGAATGTTTTGGATCTAGATTGGGTGTAGTTAGCATTCATGACTACATGTAATTGGTGAGAATAGGATCATGTGATCGAGATAAGATAAATTAGATTTTAAGATAAAAAGTTTATATTTAAATAAACAAAATTACATTAAAATTTGAGTGGTATGCTTTTAATCGCACGTATATGAGTTGTTGATTGTAACTTGATTGCATGCGCCTAAGAGATTGCACTCAATCCATTTTCCATTGTTTTTAGGGGGTGTGGTTATCATGCATAAGCCATAACTTATGCACCATGCATAAGTCTGCATTAGTCCAGCCCATTATGCAGCTAGCCCAACAGAATTACTTCCTACACACCAAAGAAAAACAGGTGAAAAAAGCAAATTTACAAAAGAAAAACAAAGCATCACGCGCGTTTCTCTCCATTCCCAACTTCAACCACCGTCGGTAACAAACTTCCACCACCGGAAACCGTCTTCGCCACCGTCATTCAACTCAACAACACCGTCGTTCACCACCGCATTCATCATAACCGCATTCACGTCGGAAACCGCATTCACCACCGCAAGCAAATCACAACGGAAACGTTAACAATCACTTCGCAAACTTCCACCACTGCAAATCACGTCGGAAACAAACTTCCATCGCCGGAAATCGAACTCAACATAACGGCATTCATCATCTTCATCATCATCGACGCAAGCATCTTCATCATCTTCAACAAAACAGCAAAATGGTGAAAACAAAACAAGTTTGAAATTATCTTGTGCTTTCAAGTAATTACAATCAGTTTAATTTCATCTGCTAGTTGGAAATGGTTTCTAGAAAGTAATTGCATTTGTAACCCTAAATTACAGCTTAATTTCGAATTGGGGAAAATCAACTAAAATAGTTTAATTTCTGGAAATGATTTCATAGTGTGATTAGTATGTTTTGTTTAAAAATCATATAGAAAAACAATTTACTATGAAAACCAATATGTTGTGTAAATGGTTTTCGCAAGTTTTACTCTGAAACCATTTTGCTCTGGAAATGGTTTCAGAGTGTTGATTTGCTTTGGAGCTGTTTTTAACAATTCTAGTTGAAATTCAGCTTAGTGATTGAATGCTTGTTTGTTATTTTTTCTGTATTTGTTATTCTGCTAATTATGGCATTCCGTTTTGTATACATACAAATTCTTTGCATACTAGTTTGCATTTGGTTTGTACTTGGCTATTGCTAGCATTTATAGCTTGTGTGAGTAATAATAGTGCTTATCGTAGCAAGAGAAGACATATACATATAAGACATTGTTACTTAACTGAAATTGGTATTATCTGGTTTGAGTGTGTAAAAAGTGAGAGAAATCATACAGATCCTTTAACAAAAGGATTGTCCTTGAGACATTGAGGTCCGTGAATGGAGGAAAGTATGGTGGATATATTATTAGTGGTCAAACAAAGCCATGAGTACTTGTATGCACTTCATTTTTCATCTCTATGAAGTGTGGTACTGCTTAATGTGAGGATTAGTTATTAGCCCTTAATAGGTACATTGTACTATAGAATTGAACATTTAGAATTAAAGGAGTTATTAAGCTATTTCATTGCAACACAAACGATTAGGTAACTGACATCATAAGAGGAGGATCTATAAAGCTATAGTTCAGTAGAATTTAGTAGAAAGTTTGTCTTATTTCTTAGTTCCCTGAAAATGCTAAATGCAAAATGCTTTATAATAATGTAGGGAGGAGATTTTGTATTGCTCGGATAACAGGGCTCATGCTTTCAGTCTGCAAAGGAGAGACTTGTGGACAGTTGTGGAGTCTTTCGCATGAAGTTGCTTGCTGAATGGGAGGGTGACAATAAACAAATGGAATCATTCAAAGACTGGTCCAAAATGAGAAAGAATGTGAAGAAAGGGAGAGTTATGGATTTCAGAATCGGAATATGTTCCACAATAAGCAACTGCAACTTGAATTCGAATTTGTCTTAATGTTTTTATATTATTGAGTTTGATTAAAGATGTTGAACATTTTCTGGATATGTATCAAGTTCACATTTTCTTGAACCGAAAACCAATCCAATCCATTTAAACCAATCCACTAGTTGTCATTTCCCATAAAATAATGAGAACATGTTTAAAAATCTGTATTCGATGCATTTGTCTGATGCCATCATTAATGATAATTAAATGAATTATTTTTAGATTTAATGTGTTTCCCTTAGATTTAACCCAAGCTCTCTATACCAATTGTTAGTGTAACAATGGTGTTTTTCTTTATAGAACCAAGTGGATAAGCCTATAGAACAAGGTGGATAATCTGTTGAAAAGAACAAAAAAAAATTCTTTTAAGCCAAAATAGGAAATAAATTAAGAAATATCCAAGACTCGGGGCATATACCTGACCCGGTAAATCAAATGGTGTTTTTCTCTTTAGAACCAGGCGGATAAGCCTATAGAACAAGGTGGATAACAAATTAAAACTGGAAAAAAACAATAACCTGGTTTGGTGTTTTTCTCTTTAGAACCAGGCGGAGTGACCATGCTTTGATGGCTACGCTGCTTGTTTGACTGAATTTCACCCTTGTAATTTCCTTGTTGTGTATGGCTTTATCACTTGTAACTAAATTATACTACCATGCTTATAAGTTCATAATTGATGCGAAATCTAAAGGTTAAAATAACGTGTAAAATCAAATTGTGGAAAGTTGATAACATGACTTTTTATTAGGGAAAAAAAAGGTTAGATTATAATAGTTTTCAAATTGAGAAATAGCACGTATTTTGAACCAATTATTGCCCAAAATAATTCTAAAACCATTTTCCTGTTGAAATGGTTTTTATGTGTTGTACTGAAAAACCATTAGGTGTACTCAATGGTTTTGTAGTAGAACAAGACTATGAAACAAATTGTTTCATACTTATGGTACACAATTATTGCATCTAAAATAATTACTCAATCTTATAATCTTGTAAGTGTCGTGATTCAAACTCCAGACACCTCACATTTCTTATAATCCGGTGCCCAAAATAATTCTAAAACCATTTTCCTGTTGAAATGGTTTTTATGTGTTGTACTGAAAAACCATTAGGTGTACTTAATGGTTTTGTAGTAGAACAAGACCATGAAACAAATTGTTTCATACTTATGGTACACAATTATTGCATTTAAAATTGTTACCCAATCTTATAATCTTGTAAGTGTCGTGATTCAAACTCCAGACACCTCACTTTTCCTATAATCCTAAAACCATTTTCCTGTTGAAATGGTTTTTATGTGTTGTACTGAAAAACCATTAGATGTACTTAATGGTTTTGTAACAAACTATAATCATCAATACATAAAACCAAATAATGTGAAATGTATAATTTCATTTAAATCATATCCAAACTATAATCATCAATACATAAAAATAAAGAATGTGAAAATGTATAATTTCCAATCCATCAGTGACCAAAATCAATCAGTACAAACTTATAACCTAAAAAACCAAACTTATAAAAATAATCAATCAGTGGCCACAATCCCCAATAAAGCTTCATCATCTCTCTTTTGTTTCTTCCGATTGATAGGGAATTTCTGCCTTTCTCTAGCTTTTTCATAATCACTTTTAAGACGCTTCTTTGACTTAATTGGATTTGGTCTTTCTTTGAACTTTGGTGCGGTGGGCTTCACCCCAGCAGATGTTTCACCAACAGCAGCTACTTTTGAAGACTTAGATGGTGTCGGGCTTGTACGAATACCTTTAGAAAGAAGCAACTCCTCTGCCTTTTTTCCAGCTTCAAGAACACCGTCGAGAAAAAGTTTAGATGACTATGTATCTGCACAAAAACGTGTAGAAAGTTGAACTGTAACAGCACAAATTTGTTGATATCGTTGTGCTTTAGTGGTGTCTTCAGTGCCAACAATGACGGTCAATTTCAGCTTATCGACATACGGGCGCACATCTCTAGTCCAACACTTTAAAACATATTGTGCAGGTATTGTCTTCAAAAAATGATATTGCACACAACCACCTAAGAACTCCAAGATCTTTAAAACATATTGTGCAGATATGTCATGCTCCTAAGATATTCTAGGTAATGTGACAAGGTAGCCTGTATTATTATTTGACTCATAATATTGTCTACTGTATGTAGTAAAAATTTGTTTGAAAATTGAAATAGGAGGAATTCATTCTATTCCATATCTTTGTTATCTAACTGAACTGATGTTCTTTTTCCTTGGTTGGTGTTAGTTTGGTCTATGAGACAATACCACGGCACCGAGATTATAGAGAAAGGTTAACTTTCAATTCCATTACTCAAATGATAACAAACATGTTACACATTTTTAAATGTAATCTGATGTTTAGGTTCTTGCTATCATTACAGAAATTATTAACTTCTGTGATTGAACTGGAGAAGTTTAAACCACTGGCACAACAGAAGATCAATGAGCTTAACAGCAGGAAAACACACAACAAATTCAATAAATTCAATCACAGAAACAGGAACAGGGAACAGGGAATACAATCTATTGAATTTATTAAGAAATTCAATAAATTCAACAAATACAATCTATTGAATTTATTAAGAAATTCAATAAATTCAATCACAGGAACAGGGAATGGAAAATCACATAAAAACATAAAAACAGCACAAACGCGAAACCTGAAGGTTAATCGGAGTTGAGCGAGCGGCGAGCAGCAGAGAATGAGAGGAGAGCTGGGAGCGCCGACAAAGATTGAGAGGCGAGCGACGAGCGACGGCGGCGGCGAGTGGTGAGCAGGGATCGCGCGCGGTGAGAAGAGGAAAATGAGAAGGAGAAAATGAGTATGAGATGTGAAGGAGAGTGTGGCTGAGATTATTACACGTGTAAAGCTAATCTGAAGGTTGAAGAGAGCTTATGAAAGGTGCATAAGGGAAGGACTTATGCACCATAACTTTAGCCGTTTTTAGGTATATGGTAAAAGACAAGAAGCGTATGCTTGGCTTTTAAAATCATGGTGCACGATTGGTTGAAGTGGGAACTGAAGAGTTCACAAACTGTGTGGTAATCGGAATTTTTTATGTGTTTTCAAACATACTACTATATAAAGAGCAAATGATCACTTTAGTCCTGACTCTGCACCTCACTGTCACATAGATCGCTGACTCAGAATTAAATACAAATAAGTGTCTGACTCTGCACTTCCGTTATCACTTTAGTCTCTGACGTAAAATAATTATGTTAAGTGTGTTACAAGGACTAAAGTGAAAGTAGAAAATGGTCACTTTAATCCCTAAACCAAAATAAATATTCCCAACTTGAGTCTCGAATCCCTGAATCCCTACATGTCATCCCTAAATCCCTAAAATAATATACACTAATATGTGACTTTTTCCTCTTGTAAAAAAAATGATTTTTTTCTAAACATTGTAGACTTCTTTTTCTTCAGATATATTGAATATTGTACGTTTTATAAATTGTA
Organism: Medicago arabica; assembly: GCA_946800305.1. NCBI lineage: Eukaryota > Viridiplantae > Streptophyta > Magnoliopsida > Fabales > Fabaceae > Medicago > Medicago arabica. The sequence goes on along the minus strand of OX326970.1, from coordinate 7,562,551 downwards.
TTGATAGTTTTATGCGTTTTTTTATGTTTAACGGTAAAACTTTGTCCACGGTATTAAACAACCAATTGTGTAACAAAAAATAATGCTAATATTATTAATCTCTATTTTTTAATTTTAAAATAAAAGAACACTATATTTTGACAAAGAACACAGTATTAAACAATCAATTGTGTAAAAAAAATGATGATATTATTAATCTCTATTTTTTAATTTTAAATAAAAGAACGTCATATTTTGAACCAAAAAAAGTTATATTAATATTGTCAAATAAGATAGTAAATTAGGGATTTGAGATTTTCATTTTAAGTGATTTAGGGATGAATATTTAGGGATTTGAAATTCAAGTTGGGGATATTGATTTTTGGCGCAGGGACTAAAGTGACTATTTTCTACTTTCACTTTAGTCCCTGCGACACACTTAACATAATTATTTAACGCCAGAGACTAAAGTGATAACGGAAGTGCAGAATCAGTGACTTCTTTTGTATTTAATCATAAGTCATGGACCCATGTGACAGCGAGGTGCAGAGTCAGGGACTAAGTTGAGAGTTCACGTATAAATTTCTCATTAATATAAAATTATGAATGTTACTCGCTAATCCATACATATTTTTAAATTTTCACTGTTGAATTGAAAAATTATATCATAGAAATCGTCTCTTTTATTTTAAAATAAATATATAAAATCATTTGATAAATTATTGAAGTGCATCAATATAACATGTTAGACACTTTTATTATACATTGTTAATCTTGACCCCAGCCTCAATAAGTACCAATTGATATATGGGGTATGCTAAAAAATACACTTTGAGTACTTGTTAAGGAAATCAAAGTAGTTGGTTTGTATTGGAATCAATATTTTCATTTGTTAAAAAATAAATTCATCATTTTTTACCATTTTTCAATGCAATAGTTTTATTTTTATCATTTTAACAAATGACCTAACCTAAGTTGAACCATCGTCATTTAACTCAATTGATAGGAACAATACATAATATATGCAATGTCCGGGGTTCAAACATCGGCCACCACAACAAAAAAAAATTATAACATTTCCCTAAATATATGTCTAAAACAATGTTATCGAAGAATGTAAAATTTGTGTAATAATATATCAATGTAAATTGATCACTTATTTATATTCACTCCGTTTAAACATAAATAAAATTATTCAGTTTAAATTTTGATTAAATATGGTTGAATTTTTGTTTTTTTTATTAAAAAAAAAGTCAACTTTATTCAATCAAAATTTAGACCGAATAATGTTTATCCGATCTGGGGCGGACCAGACGTAATATACTACTCCATCCGTTTTAAAATGAGTGTCGTTTTAGCCAATTACATACAAATTAAGGAAATGAAATGAAATAATCATTACACATAATATTTTTACTAAACTGCCCAAAAAAAGACAAACTTAAAGTTGCATTAAAAATTGTGCGAAAGAAAAGTTAAAGTATTTATTAAAGATAAAATTGTGTTGGAAATGTAAAGTAATAGTATTTATTTTGAAACAATTTTTTTTGGCTAAAGTAACACATATTAAAAAACAGAAGGAGTATCAGTTTTGGGCAGTTCTCAAGGAAAAAAACAAAGTTATCATTTGTCTCCAATCATGCAGCATCTTATCTTATCTTGTATAAAAATTAAAATGAACATCAAACTAAATAGAAATTTCAACCGGTATCGTCAAAATAGATTAAATTTTAATTTTTATGAAAGGGAAGTCAACGAAGCATATCAGCATTGACTTGGCATAGAATTAAAAATGGAAACTATGGTGTTTGTTGTAGTTATGGGGTGGCACAATGCGATATGGTTTCACAGCTACCGACAGGGTTGGCTTTGCGAGGTGTATTAACCAGTACCTAACATTTTTAGTGACGCCACAAATATTGTTTATAATCCATCCAACTTAATTGACAATGCTACAAATAAAATAGACTATTACTTTTCTCACCTTATTCATTTTCTCGCATGCTCTATTCTTCTTTTCACAAATACCTTTAGTCCGAATTACATAATCCGAACTATATTCGGATAATGAAATCCAGACAAATTCGTAGATTTTGAAACTTATACCAACATGTCGATGCCAATGTGCAATAGATGAATTCGGATTCCATAATCTGGACAGTTTTTACACTTTTCGGATTATGTAATCTGAAATATGTCAATCACTCCGTAGAAAGTTAACATTTGGGATGAAAAATGATGTTTCCGGATTAAATAATCCGGAAAGTGTAAAAATTGTCCGGATTATAGAATCTAAACTGCATAAGCACAAAGGTAGAAACCATCTGTTTTGGTTGAACCTCTGTTTTAAAGCATGTAGTCAACTGTTTTGGCCGTTGACTATTTATTCAAACGAAAAATTCAATTTATAACATAACAATTAACAACACAATATAATTTTCAAACGTTAATAAAACATAAAAATTAAAATTATCCAAGTGTTACATAATTAAAAATCATCCAAAATATTCAAATATAACATAACATGAATAAAAATTACAATCAACCCTTTATCACTACACCCTTGCCACCACCCCTGCCACCTCTTGAACCCCCGACACCTCCGACAACCCTGCCACCTTGAGTAGTTCCCCTACGACGGTAAACCTTCCCACCATACACCTCTCTTAATACCTCCTCTAAATGTTGTCATGTGTTAGACCCGCACTCCACCTCACCACTAGACATAACAACGTACACATAGTCTCTGATACGACCCAACCTTCTGCTCAGCTCTAAGTACTCATGCTCTCCATCCTCCTAAGCAGCAATCTGATCAATGGTCTCTCGCTCTGGTGGCCTCGGCACCGAAACCTCCATGTCATGAAGAGTCATGCGTGGATGAGAGACGACATAAAACCAGTGGTTATACCTCTCTGCTACCTCCACACCATACACTTCAGGGTGACCTAACTGTTGAGTTGTCAAAGCATAATCAAAAGCATGGTGTAAGTGGAGCGTGATTTCCCCAAGGTCTGTTTGGGAGCTGCACTCTCCAATGGATGTCTCGGGACGGTTTGAACGTACCTAAACTGACGAAGCACTCGCTCTGGCAGATATCTCACCATGCGGTTACCGTATCTGAGCCATCCAGAGTAAAGACTGACCCGCTCAAAAGGGCATGTCTCACGGTGCTCAACATATGGGCCTCTGGTGTTGATAAGGCTTGAAATACGATGATTTTGAGCAAGAGAACTCCAATTTTAGACTGATTCGTGCAATTCAGATTTTGAGATGAGAGAGAGAGAGATGTAAAACTGTGAAACTGTAAAATGGGGGGGGGGGGGGGGGGGGGGGGTGAATTTCCTTTTATAGTTCGAAATTGTTTGGATTACGTAATCCGGACATTATTTCAGTTTTGTCCGGATTACGTAATCCGAAGGGCATGTTTGTCATTTTTCCACGATGCGTAAGCATGACATGGAGTGGAAAAAGTATTAATCAATAAAATATAGAAAAATATACTTTTGTGTTATGATTAGCAATAACTTGTTTAATACAATCAAGGATAATATCAAAGTCATGAGTATACGGGAATGTAGCCACTTGAGCTGGTTGATGAGTTATTATATTATAGAGCATTACTATTCATCTAGAAAGTTTTTATTAAGAATTGATCAAGAAAAGATCTCAACCAATTAAATTTGTTATTTGTCGGAAATCAAGGGAGGTAATGATGTGTAATTAAGGAATGTGTTAGCAAATATACCGTCTTAAAATTTTCTTGATACAATATATTTGTATCTATCATTTCCCTATATTATATTGTCTTCTAGTAAACTCTATCAACCGATAGGCCAAGTTAGAACACATGCAAAACAGACAACTTGTATTATATATAATGGATCATTTATGTCTAGTATACAAATAATAATAATAAATGGGTTATAATCTGGTGTGGCGGGTCCGCCCCTGGTTATAAGACCAAGTGCAATGGAGGTATTGAAGGCAATTTTCAACATATTAAACCATTGGAGTGAGGTAGTTGAAAATGGAAGAAAAATGAGTTGGAGGAGAGAGGTGATTAACCCACTCAACATGTTGAATTCTAACACGCAGGGGACGCGTGGCAGCAAGCCATTCGCTGCAGCAGGCGCGTGAGATGCACGCGCCGACAGAGCGTGTGTGGTGCAGAAAGCGCGGAGAGAGAAAGGCAAATGGATAAATGTTGGGACATGTGGCAGTACTCGATTGGCTGCTTGAATTTTTATCATCTTAATAATTCAAACTCAATTATTTCACTGCAAATAATTTTTTTTTTACCAAAATTCATGATTTTTTTTGTCTATAAATAGAAACTTGGATCATTTGATTTGGACACAGAAAAAAAATCCAAGTTTTTCACTATCTTAATCTTATTATTAACTTTCTATTAGCATTTCTTTTGAAGTTTTAGTCTTTTTTATAGTGAAGCATATATGGACAAAGTTTGGAATGTTTCGTGATTGAAGATGATTTGTATCGTACTAAATAAATTACTTATGTGTTGTGTGCATAGTTATTGTCTTGCATTTTAAGTTATTTGTGTGCCGCGTGTTTAGTTTGTTGTATTTCATTTTAAGTTATTTGTGTGCCGCGTGCTTAGTTTGTTGTATTGCATTTTAAGTTAAAAAAATAAAAATAAATTATCTTACAAAATTTTGTTTTTTCAAAAAACCTCAAAAATAAATTGTTAAGTGTTTATTATTTTAATTTAATTATAATGGATAATTTTTATTTTATGTAATAAAAAAAACAAAAATATAAAAATAAATAAGAATATGAAATAAAAATTGGTGGGGTAGAGTGTTGAAAGAAAAAACTATTGTAGAAGGTAAAAATTGAATGAGTGTATCCGCAAGTCGTAGCTCAACTGGCAACCGAAATTGTTAGGCCGGATGTCATGACTGAAGTTCGAACCCCGATACCACCACTTGTATGTGTGTGAGTTTATAATGACTTTATCATTTCGTCTATCTACTTAAAAAGCGGATGTTCATCCGTTACTGGTTAAATTGTCAACCATTCACTACTCTTTATCAAACAAAGTCTTGTGTTCCCTCCACAATCTCTTCCAAACTGTCAAACGTGTCCAAACATGCATCATGTTGTTCTTATCATAACAGCGAAAAGTTGTGCATATCAATTTATATACTACTATGTTTACATTCTAAAAAAAATTAGTTGTGTGAGAACCAACTTCTATATAAAAATCAATTCAATAGTCTATTATATATAACAATAATTAGAGCTAGAAAGTCTGACAGAGTAATTTAGTTCATTGTGTTTTTAATATAATTTTTTATTGTAAAATATAAATGGAATATTATGTCACATAATTATTAATTTGTTCCATGGCACGCAACACACACTGGTAAATGAATAAACATGATAACCTTTTCTTTTTTTTGTTGATAAAATTAAACATGGTAAGCTTGAAAGGCCAGGTATATATAGAGTCTAGAAATCAATTTTAAGGTTATTTGAGTTAATTTCTTGCTTTCCTTCAGAAGCCATTTTGATTTTCTATGTCTCTTATTGGCTCAATGAAACTAAAAAATGGCTTACTATTGTTCTTTATATTTCTGGAATGTGTTTTTTCCAAAGTAGAGTCCAAGTGTGTGAAGGGGTGTGATGTAGCCTTAGCTTCCTACCATGTCATGCTTCCATTTACGTACCAAAACATAACAAGCTTTATGCAATCAAAGATAGTATCAGTGTCTAGTTTGTCTGATGTTATAATAAGCTACAATAAAGACAAAGTATCCAGAAATGGCAATCTTTTTGCCTTTTCTAGAGTCAACATTCCATTCCCATGTGAATGTATTAGTGGTGAATTTCTGGGACATGTGTTTGAATACTCAGCAAAAGAAGGAGATACTTATGATTTGATTGCCAATTCTTATTATGCAAGTTTGACTACAGTTGAGCTTTTGAAAAAGTTCAATAGTTATGATCCAGATCATATACCTGCTAAGGCTAAGGTTAATGTAACTGTCAATTGTTCTTGTGGGAACAGCCATATTTCAAAAGATTATGGGTTGTTTATTACCTATCCACTTAGGTCTGATGATACTCTTCAGAAGATTGCAAACCAGTCTAATCTTGATGAAGGGTTGATACAGAAATACAATTCTGGTGTCAATTTCAGCAAAGGAAGTGGGATAGTGTTTATTCCAGGAAGAGGTATGTATACTCTCTTCTTTTGTTTCATCACTTTTTGATGTTATGATCAAAGTACTTGGTATAAATATGAGTTAGAGTATATTTAACTGTGGTTGGCAAAGATAGTTGATGTGACATGAGTAAGTCAGGAATTCCACAATTAAAAGATTACACGTAAATTTCATTGTAAATATTCCGTTGAGGCTGGTCATTCTCATCAAAAGAATTTGGTATAAAAATATGAGTTAGATAATTTTTTATGGCGTTAACCCTTCAGTTGTTGCAAGTCAACAACACAACATGATATGCATCTTTCAATAACAACTAGATTTATTTGTGTTAGACGTTGATAGAATTGCTCTTAAGGATTTATCTGTCTCGTATGCATGAATCATCCAAGGAAAAAGGGCCATGATAATTTGAAATTTGGTAAAATTGCTCTTAAGGATTTATTTGCCTCCTATCCCTATCGATTCAACCTTCACTGAAGGTCATTTCCCACCAAGCCCGACCATTGATTTGATTTTAGTCAAAGTATATTAAATTGCTAAGTTACTCTTTTATTCTTCTTCAAAGTATATATGCTATAATTTTTAATGAATTTGGTTAAAGTTTCATTTATTTATTTTTAATTTTGCAGATCAAAATGGAGATTATGTTCCCTTGTATCCTAGGTGGGTAATTTTGATTATCTCAGCTATTCATTTTGAACGCTTTATAGAAGTATATGTTGCTTCATGTTTGGTTCTAGTTTTCTAACTTTCATTTTCCTTTTTTCCCTCTTGCAGATCAGGTTGGTATTGTGATGATTATGTTTTTAGCTTGATTTTGTTCTTGTTCACAAACAATATGAGAATGTAAAAAAGGTCAATGCCTGAATTTAAAGTTGGTTCTATACGAACAGGTCTTCCTAAGGGTGCAACTCTGGGTATAACAATAGCAGGAATATTTGGACTTCTATTATTAGTTATCTATATATATGTCAGATACTTCCAAAAGAAGGAAGAAAAGAAAACTAAACTGGCTGAAGCGCTTTCAACTCAAGATGGTAATAGTAGATTTTTAATTCATATTCTCTGTTCTTATAATATAAACACACATGTATCAATATTTGAGAGAGTACTTATATGAAAAAAATCTTACATTAGAAGTTGTTTATTTATTTCAATAATCTTCCCATGATAGCTTACAGAAACAACGTACTACTTATATGAAAAAGTTTAACCATATTTCTCTGATAATAGTAATAGCTTATACTTTTACTTTCTGACTTCAGGTAGTGCAGAGTATGAAACTTCAGGATCCAGTGGGAATGTTACCGGCCTTACAGGCATTATGGTGGCAAAGTCAACAGAGTTTTCATATCAAGAATTAGCAAAGGCTACAAATAACTTCAGCTTAGACAATAAAATTGGTCAAGGTGGATTTGGAGCTGTCTATTATGCAGAACTTAGAGGCGAGGTTCGAAATTACGTGAATTTGTTTGCTAGATTGTATTTTGGTTTTAGTTTTGAACGAGTTCTATAAAATATTTTCAAAAACTGTTATTTTTTGTCATAACTTGGAAAGAAAGAAAAATCATTTTTTTTTCTTCACGTTTTTCAATGATCTCCTCTCATGCAACTTATTGTATGCAGAAAACAGCAATTAAGAAGATGGATGTACAAGCATCGTCAGAATTTCTTTGTGAGTTGAAGGTCTTAACACATGTTCATCACTTGAATCTGGTATAACATCCTTTTAAACATCTTAAGCCATATATAATATATTTAGAAAAATAATCAATCTTTTTATCTATGATTTGAAGAACCATCATGCTGTTCACAACAAAGCAATATCCCGTGTGATTTTGTGGAGGAAAAAAAAAATACTATAATTATCCATCAAAATAATTTCTACTGTTCCTCGTGATAGTCTCAATAAATTACCACGAGATAATTTCTACTGTTCCTCATGATAGTCTCAATAAATACACACACAAAGTGTAATAATGCCTACAACAAACATTGTATCTCTAATATAGTTACATAGTTAAACTTAACTTGTCATCATTCAATTGTCAAGTGCACAATTTTACCCAGACCAACATTTTGGGATAAGGCATAATAAGTTCTGGGATCATAACTTTTAGATCAAAAGATGCGAATAGAAAATAAAGTATACATACATACAAATCAAATAAAAAAAGAGCACCAACAATTGAACAATACTAGAAAATCAGTAAAATATACAAAGTTTCATGACGCTGCTCCTCCAAGAGGGTGAGAAGTTAGAACATTGGGATTACCTAAGGCTTACTAAGTTGAAATCATAAGTGTACCGAATTATGAACAAAAAATCAACTAAAATTACATTGGTCTTAAGACATAGAAGCCAAGAGGAAATCCTTCTTCTTAATCAACGGGAGAGCTTTGAGAATCGCCAATCTGTTTGGATTTTCAGTCAACCAATTGATTGCTTTATAACGTAGAGTATCATCAATATCAATAATCATCTTCATTTCATTCAACACTTCTTGCACCATTTCTTGAGAATTTCCTTCCATCCTTTTTTTAGTAACTTGTAGAAGGTCTTTCAATGACTCAGCCACGTCTCTCATAATAGAATTGATTATCCTCTCTTTGTCTCTCTTCTTAATAGCACGAGTACATAGTACTTTTTTCTTTGTTGCGGAGCTTGGTTCCTCTAAATCAATACATTCATTTTGATACCAAGCTATTGCACCCAATAGCACAGTAACAACACTAAAAACAATGAAGATTGTTTCCTCGAGCTCTGCCACCTCTTCATTTCTTTTACGTTTTCTTGAAAGTATTGAAGGATCTACACTACTACCCATTTCTTTTTGCCAAGTAAGTATAACCTTCTAAGGGAAGAAAATGAAAAAAGGGCTGAAAGCAATACAATGAGTGGTCAGGGTAAGCATCACCAGCTAAGGAATTAGTAAAATATGAAAGATACAAAATCAAATATAATAAAAAATAGAATGCACATGTTCAAAATCAAGTATCAGCCAGCTCAAAAAGAAACAAAATGCATGAGGAAGAATAAATGTTATTCACATGTGTGTGTGTGTAGAATGTAAATAATAATTCTGAAAGCAGTTTGAGGACAATAGTTCTGTAAATTGTAGATAGCTTTGCATTCTCAATTTCGTAACAAGAACCAAGAACACCATGTGAATTCTGAACTATCAGTAACAGCACAAAGTATATGACAGAACCATTCAAAACATGAAGCATACAATAGAACCAGCAGATAACAGAACCATTCATAATCATAAACCATCAACCAATTTTTAGCTTCTTTTTCACCTCTCCTTCCTCATAAACCATCAACCAATTTATCATCATAGTTAAGAAATTGAAATATAGCTGATGTGTTCTAAAGTTCCACACAAGAAACCAGTGATTGAGATAAACGTACAATCCATTTTTGAAGTTTTCCATAACATTCTTGTCTGCCTTAATAGAAGATGATACCTATGGTCATTGCCTTTGAAAATAAAACCAAAATTCAAAATCATTTTTAGAGGCACTTCAGTAGCTTTCATGCCATTCACACACTCTCCCCCACTAAGAAACAAAAACAAGGTCAATGTTTGTCTATGCTAAGGCATATTAGGGATCAAAATCCTATAACGGTTCTCGTTTTTCAAAGTGTTCGAATAACCAAAATTACGAAATTGCTTCTTATTTAGCATTCACAAAAAGTGTGATTTCATACAAGTTATCAAATGCAAAAGACTAGAGACTAGTTTCTCCTGTCGAATAGCATTTGTTCTTGAAACTATATGCAGCAATTGTAAATTGAAATAATTACACGATTCAATAATAGAGTCAACTCCTCTGAAGCACCGTGTTGGGTCACAAGGGGAGTTTGGGGATTATCTACATTGAGCCCAGAGCAACCATACAAATGAGTTGAAAACCACGTTGCAATGAGTTTATAGTTCCTTCTAACACACAACACAACGACACTAATGACCGAAGGTGTGTCTGGCGTCCGACACATGTCAGCTATAAAGCACTGACACTGGACACAACACTAAAACCGACACATCGACACAAGTAGTAACTCAGAAAATGGAAAAATTGAATGTAATCAATGTCAATGTGGGACACGGACACATGTCAGAAAGCATACACGCCTTCGGTGAGAAGTGTCCTAGCTACATAGCGTATCAAACGATGACAAAGACACGTCATTTTCTCAAATTATGATGTGTCTGACATGTCGTATCAGTGTCCGTGTGTGTCGGAGGAGTCCATGCTTCATAGATTAACTATACTAGCAGTTCAGTGTTAAGCACGAAGAATCAAAACATGAATCACAAAGCATACAAACATAGCATGAACTATACAACAACAAATTGAGATGAATGAAAGAAACATAGATATAATATAACAATTTATTCCAAAATCAATGAAAAATACCTTTCAATCGAACAACATTGCAGCATAATGAATCGCAGTGAAAAATCAACGAACAAATTATTGCTCGATCGCGTGTTTCTTCTGAAAAACCTAGTTCTAGATCTGCTTCGATTTATCTTCTTCAGGCATAGAGTGGGAAGAGAGAGAAACGAGTAGAGGAACACTCGGGAGTTACAGAGAAGCTCATAACACTTCCGTGTTCGAGAGAGACGCGCAAAAAAGTGAAGACAAAAGGTGTGGGAATTAACAAGCTATATTATCTTGGGTTAATTAAACAAATGATGTTTAAAAATATTCAGAATTTCATTTTTAATTTTGTAAAAAAATTTATCAGTATTTTTCGTCCTTCTAAAAAATTATCGTCAACATTTTCGTAACTAATAAATTACTTTCTTCGTTTTAAAATAAGTGTCGTTTTAATTCAAAAAAAATTGTTTCAAAATAAATGTCACTTTCAGTTTTCAATGTACTATTAATTACTTTTTCTCAATAGCACCTCTTAATTATTACTATGCACACTACTTCCAAAGTACCGCATTTTACTTTAATTTATAATGATGGAAATGCACCAATAGTTAACAAGGCTATTTTAGTAAAAATGTCATGTTTATAGACAACATTAAACGACACTTATTTTGAAACAGAAGGAGTAAAAGAAAATGTCATAAGAATTAAAAAGTGTTACTTTACTTTGTAGAGATTAAAAACAAAATTCTAAATATTTACGGGAACTATTTATTTAATCAACCTATTATCTTTAGAGATTTTATTTAGATTTTGGTGATGAATGTGTAGTAAGTACATGACTGCAAAACTTGTATCCACGCTTATCACCTGAACCAATTTTAATTTGACAGGTTTTTTCCACTTTAACTGAGTTTGGATACGAGTTTGAGTTTTTTTCGATTTCAAAACACAGGTACGGGACAAGTAACAGGGATATAACTATCCACCCTAAACTCATACTCAAACTCGTTCCGAATGCAGAAAATCACATTATTACCACTTTATTGCACCTTCTATATAAAATTAGAAACTCAAACCTTAAATCATGTCATGCACGTAGTTAGAGTGCATATCTCAAACGACTCTCACTCGAGTTCTCTCTCTTTTCCTTCACCATAGTCATCAATCTCCATCATCACATACCCTTGGTCAAAGAAATGTTAAAGTGAACAAATTGTTGGATAATGAATTACAACATTTTCCTCGAGGCTGAAAAAAACTTCTTTTAATATTAAAAAAATGGTTCACTGCAGGGATGGAGATGTGGCGGAGATACCCAAACCCGCCAAAGATGGGGATTGGATTCAATTTCTCATCCCTGTTTGGTGTAGGTAGGGTAACAGGTAAGTATGAGAGTCAAGGATGAAGGCGGAGAAGGTAAAACCCGACCCCACTCTGCCCCATTGTCATGCCTAGTCATAAGTAACTACAACAATCCTCAATGTATCGAAATTCTTATTTATAATATTATTACTTTTATTTTGTTGAATAAGCTAAATTAGTTCACTCAAATTGACACTTGAGAGAATTAAACATAAAACATTGAGGAGGAATATACTCTCAAGTCTCAAGGTAATACCATTAAGTCAACCCAAGTGGGACTAATAAATTAATTTATTAATATTATTAATTTATAATAATACTAATAAATTAATGTATACTAATAAATTTAAATACCGAAAATGTTAAAACAATTATAATTTAGTTCAACATACAAAATATAACTTAATAATATTATAAATAAATAATATTATTCATATTTATTTAAATAGGCGTGCTTATAGGCTTAAGCAATACTTTTATGGTATGCGACCTATCTGATCTTTTTACCTAAATAAGCTTTTAAAAAAGCCTAAACCTCCTCCATTTTAGAAAGAATAAAAAAGTATGGTATGACTTGTCATAGGCTAAGTTGTAGGCCATTGTATATCGGTCTGATCTTGTTAAGCTACTTAACCAAAAAATAATTGAATCTTATCCTTGCAAGTGTCTTGGAGATATTGTTTTAAAAAAATCATAAAAGGAAATTGTTACTTACAAATACAATTCAAGCACTTGTCATGGTCATAATACACAATCTTTTATAAGAAAAAAATGCAATTATTTCTTTTGACTTCAACAATGTTATATATAGAGAGACAATTTCAAGTCAATTGAAACAACAATCTTACAAAAATCATTTTAAGTACTTAAAAAAAAGATTACATTAATTCCTTAGCGTAACACACTCGAATTTTTCAATTGTTAGAATTTTTATCCTGCATTTTGCATAAACAGTTTCAAGTACATTCAAAATCTTATTATGAATCTACTTACTTGTATGAACAATATAGGTGCGGTTGATTGGATATTGCGTTGAAGGATCACTTTTCCTTGTATATGAACACATTGACAATGGAAACTTGGGTCAATATTTGCATGGTACAGGTATAAAAGAAAGAAAGAAAGAAAATGCTAATATTTTTATGTGATCTTACAATATTGTCAAAATATTATTAATGATGGCAACATAATTCCAGGTAAAGAACCATTGCCATGGTCTAGTAGAGTGGAAATTGCTCTAGATTCAGCAAGAGGCCTTGAATACATTCATGAACATACCGTGCCTATGTATATCCATCGTGATGTAAAATCAGCAAATATCTTAATAGACAAAAACTTACGTGGAAAGGTACGTAGCTCTGTGACCAATCTTAATGATATGTGTTCTAATTTTTCATTTTCATTAATTAATATTAATTAAACTATGCAATATGCATGGTTTTTAAATTCAGGTAGCAGATTTTGGCTTGACCAAACTTCTTGAAGTTGGAAACTCCACACTTCACACTCGTCTTGTAGGAACATTTGGATACATGCCACCAGAGTATGCTTTGTATTAAATTTCTTATTGTAGAAAACAAGTCTCTTTACTTTTGAATTTTATGCGGTCTACACATTTTGGTTTATTAATTAGCTTATTTATTTCCAGATATGCTCAATATGGTGATGTCTCTCCAAAAATAGATGTTTATGCTTTTGGAGTTGTTCTTTTTGAACTTATTTCTGCAAAGAATGCTGTTCTGAAGACAGGTGAATTCGTTGCTGAATCAATGGGTCTTGTAGCTTTGGTAGGTTTAGACACCCACTGAACAATATTTATTAAGCAAACACTAAATTCATATTATTTTTTATAGTCAAATGCTGGTATGTTAGTAATTAATCAACATATATAATGTATTCACTTAAACTAGAACAAAAGTTACCCTTGATTTACTTTTTACTGCAGTTTGATGAAGCACTTAACCAGATTGATCCTATAGAAAGTCTTCGCAAACTGGTGGATCCTAGACTTGGAGAAGACTATCCAATTGATTCTGTTCTAAAGGTGGGAAGCATTTCTTTTAGCAGAAAATTTAATTATTTTTTTAAAATTTGTGTTACATAAAAAATACTTGTTATGTGGTATAACCTTTCAAATCAATATCATAAGCAAAGTTGTTCCTAATTTCCTAATCTAAATTTCAAAATATACTTAAGATGTACCACATGTTGTTAATGAATGTTTGACTTGCAGATGGCAGAACTTGGGAGAGCATGTACTAAGGACAATCCACTACTACGCCCAAGTATGAGGTCTATAGTTGTTTCTCTTATGTCACTCTTATCACCTAGTGAAGACTGTGATGGTGACACTTCCGATGAAAATCAAACTATCATTAATCTCTTGTCAGTGAGATGAAGGTTCTCAGTGCCAAATTGAGTAATGTTTCTTAACTTTTAGAAGCATACAACAAAAGGTTTGTACTTTGTACATAAAAATAAAACATATATTGCAGCTGGGAAGTTTTTACCTTGTGTTATTTGCTTCTATTTTCTTTTGGTCTGATGTAATTATTTAGTGAAGTTTTTTTTTGAGGGAATTATTTAGTGAAGTTGTAAACACTAAAGTACACACTTTATATGATTAAATATTTATTATATAAAATTATCACCACAATAATCTTTGTCCAAAAATAATTAATACGGTGTCATATAAGTGCATATCGATCAAATATGGTAAAAGATTGTTAGGACATTTGATATGATAAACGTGAGTTTAAATCCGCAATTACAATCCTCATGACCTTCACATTGGTTTAATGCAGTCAATAAGACACACATATACACACTTTATCAATCCCTTATATTATATATGATAATTAAATTAAATGGCTGGTGATGAGATGCTTAGATATTCTTTTCTTCATACAGACCAGAAGAATAGGGGTACTGCAACAAGAAGTTTGGAAGTAAGGAATTGATGATATATAAAAATGTACAATACATTTCTTTACATTAACTTATTTAATTTTGGCAAAAAGAAGATTCCAATTAGACATTGATAGTCTAACAACTTATGATGTGAATATTTTATTTTTGCTTTCAAATGTACATAAGATAAGATTCTAAATATATACATCTTAGCCTATCTAGCTAGTATACATATATGATGACTAATTAATCTTTAAGACATTAGGCAAATACATGGAATTAGAAATGAATTGGGTGGATCAAATCAATAACGAGATAAAGACCAATGGTCCTTCAACATCTGATGAGATGGAACTATGGAAGAAACATTCAATATACAAAATACCTTCAAGAGTAACTGCACTAAACAAAAAAGCCTACAAACCACAAGCAATTTCATTCGGTCCTTATCATTATGGGGAGGAGCATTTGAAAGCTATGGAAGAACACAAGCATAGAGCTCTTCTTCATTTCTTAAAGAGGTGTGAAAAGCCTATTGAGTTGTTATTCCAAAAAATTGATCAAGTGGTCCTAGAATTGAGAGATTCGTACAAGCCACTTGATCCAATTTGGATATTGGATTCACCAAAGTTTGTTCAAATGATGATTCTTGATGGTTGTTTTATTTTGGAGATTTTCAGAGCTAATGAATGTGTTTTGGATGATTATGCCGAGAATGATCCTGTCTTTGGCGAACATGGGAAATTTTACGTTTTGCCGTATATTAAGCGTGACATGCTTATGCTTGAGAATCAAATACCTATGATGGTTCTTCGTACATTGATTCAAGTTGAAACCGGCATGGAGCAGGTAACTTATGACTGATTTTGAATATGTAGAATTTTGAACTCAACTTAAATTATAAGCAACGTGAGTGAAATGTTCAACTATATGTGCCGACTTCAATTGATATGAAATTTCATATATATGTTATAGATTCAATTCCAAATCAGCAAAATGTTTGACGACTTAAAAAAATAAAATATTTTTTTTCTTTCGCATTTTTATCCTCATTCAATCATTTAATTCAGCCACTTTGATAAAAAAAAATGCAATTCAGTAAATTTTGTGTTTATGGATGTTTATAGCTATGGATAAGTGTTTATTGATGGGTTTTAATTTAAGCTGCAATATGAAACATTACAGGAAGATGATCACGAGTTGTTGAATGAGAAAATCGTTAAGTTATTAAACCCAAGCACACCTTTAATTCAAAGCTTGGGAAAATGCATGCACATATTGGACGTGTTCAGAAAAAGCCTAATTCAAGAAGGACCAAGCCACCCAACACGCATGCCCAAAGCAACAAAAAGAAATTGGTTAACTTTAGAGGCAGGAGAAGAAATTATTCGATCCGCGGTAGAGCTTCACGAGGCAGGAATCCGATTCAATATAAGCAAAACATGGAGCCTCAAAGATGTTTCATTCGATCGAGGTGTTCTTAGGCTCCCAACATTGGTGATTGACGACACCACTGAATACATGCTCCTTAATCTCATTGCACTCGAGCGTCTCCATGTTGGAGCAGGTAAATCGATCTAAGAAACATGTGGGTCTAAAGCAAAATTTGAAGTGAGACATTTGAAAACATAATCACAAAAATAAAGACTTATTAGAATAGATATTAAATAGATTTACATGTTTGATTATTTTTTTATAAAATCAGTTGCAAAAGTAGTGCGTAAAATTAATACTATGAGAACTAAATTTGAGGGCTAAATGAGTTGCTTTATTATGCAGGTAACGAGGTAACGTCGTTTATATTCTTTATGGACACCATCATCGACAGTAACATGGATGTTGCGCTTCTTAACCGAAGTGGAATCATAATCAATGCTCTTGGGAGTGATAAAGTTGTTTCCAAATTGTTTAACTCATTGTCAAAAGACATAACTGTGGATCGTCATGGAGTACTCGATGTGGTGAGGATGAGTATGAGTGATTACTGCAAGAAACCATGGAAAAGATGGCGCGCTAATCTCATTCAAACTTATTTTAGGAACCCTTGGGCTATTGTGTCTCTTGTTGCTGCTATTTTCCTTTTTGCTCTAACTATTGTTCAAACTGTATACTCAGTTAAACAATATTATCAAAGTCCAAGCCCTGCTAAGTCACCTATTTTACCAGTTACTCCAAGGCATCCCCATCTTCCATAATCATTAATCGACCTACCTAGGTCCTTCCTTTCTCCTTTGATTTTTATATTTGTGTAATGTGTTTAAATTTTAAAAAATTTATGTATTTAATGTTTGATTTGTGTGAGTTTATATGAATTCTTTGTTCTCAATAATTATTTTGATTATGTGATTGTATAAATGTGAGACTATACAACTAAGGACCCGTTTGTTTTGCTTGAGGTTGAGGATGCAAAGATATTATATTATGAAAGGCATCATAATTATTTTGCTTGAGGTTGAGGGCATGCATGGAAAGGAGCAGCTTTTGCTAAACTTAGAGAGGAGGGAGACATGAATAAACGAAATAATATAGGATTTAACTCATACCAGCAAGCAAAATGCAATTTTTTTTTTAAGTCTTGGACCTAAAAAATTCACGATTAATCATACTTGACTTTGACCATTTATGGGACGTGTGACCTTATGAAATATTTCTAGAAATCATTTTATTAAGAACAATGAAAAGAACTTATTCGGTTTGAGGGGGTTTTATCATTCCTACAAAGCACCAAGACGCATAATAAAGGAGTAACTCTCATGAGAGGTTTCTAGTAAAAGAGCATATGAACGATCTAAATATAAAATGGACGAGATTTATTCAAATTAAGATTGTGTAGGAACATACCTCAAAAAAAAAATTGTGTAGGAACGTGATTGTATAATTAAGAATGACAAACAATGACAAAATTTTTAAGTCAGACACTATGGTTGGGGTTCGAACCTCGACACTTTCACTTCTATGTGAGTTTACAATTACTTTGTATTTCGTTTATTTATAAAAAAAATGATTTATAAACATTATTCATACAATTCATACACAAATTACACGGGTGCTGAGAGTTCATGCTGTAATAGTTGAATATTTAATCTTGCTTAACTAAGATCACCTATAAAACGAGTCACTGTGTAAAATATACGGACATTGTGATATGACAGGCGGATTCAAATTCGAATACTACATTTCTTCACTTTAATCACTAAATTACTTAGTAAAAAAAAGTAAGTTAAAAAAATTCATTTTGATTCGTTAAGAAAATTATATAGATCTAAGTCATCAAAATATTACACTCTCCTCCTTATTTATTTATTTTCCGTGTAGTGTGTTGTGTTATTTCAACAACCCTTTTAATGACAATTTAAAGGACAATCATTGATTTACAAAGAAAAGAGGTATTGACTTTTATTTATTGATAATTACTTTTATCCTTTACGCATTTCTTAAAAGTCAAACCCTTCTCCGTTTAAGAATTCAGATATAATAATTTATATTTTTTCTCTCGGGAAAGGAAATGATAGATACAGTGACAAAATTTATCAAAAAAATTTCAAGACAGTGTTTTTGCTAACACCTTTTCTTAACTACACACCGTTAATTCCCTTGATTTCCGTCAAATAAAAAATTTAATTGGTTAAGACCGTTTCTTGATAAATTCTTGATAAAAACTCTCTAGATAAATAGCAATTATGTTTTCTTTATGATAAGTTCGCACGCTAAAATCAAAGTAGTTGCTCTTGTATTTGGTTTGCAAGAGAGGTCAAATAAACTTTTATTTATATAATTAAGACCACATGAAATTAAACTCAATTGATATTTACAAGAACAATAATATTTGAGGATGTTCAGATTTCGAACTTCGAATTCTTTATTTCTCCTCACTTAAGAGTGAGTCAGTCTAACTACTAGATTTTCTTTTTTGTCAAGAGTCTAACTACTAGTTTATTTGATAAAAAAAAAATTTAAATTTGATTGATATTTACTTGAACAATAATATTCGAGGAGGATCAGATTTCGAACTTTGAATTCTTTATTTCTCTCTACTTAAGAGTGAGCTAGTCTAACTACTAGTTTTCTTTTTTTGTCAAGAGTCTAACTACTAGTTTAACCGATAAAAATAACATTAATTTAAATTTGAATCTCAAACTTCACGGTTGCACACATGAATTTCAATGTTGTTTATAAATAAAAAATGTTTTGTTAACTAATGACTATGCTATGAGCACTTTTTAAACATTCGAAAAGAAGAAATTATTCTATAAAAAATGTCAAAAACTTCAACTTTTAATACATTAATTACATTAATTTTCAAAAAAAATTCTTATTTATTAATTTTATTAAGTCTGCAGCAACTTAACCTAATAATTTCTTTCTAAAATGCTGTATTAGGTTAGCAGCAATTTAAGTTAACAAATTTCATCTAAAATGCAGCGCACAAATTTAACCTAACAAATTCCCTCTAAAATGCAGCAATCCCTAATATTTCTCCACACCGATGAACTTTTCATTCATTTCGTTTGTATATATCTATTGTTTCTCTAATTTTTTTTTATACAAGTTGTTGTACACTTATTTGACACGTTTACAAACATAATACCCTAATCCTTATTTATTTATTAATTTTATTAGGTATGCAGCAACTTAACCTAATATTTTGATATTTTAATTTTTGCAAATGGAAGGACGTGACCTTACAACCTTTCTCTCATACCAAAATATACGATTCTTTTAGCGAATTATTGATATGATTACTGAATTTTCTTCTATAATATTTTCAGATTTTATACATTTTATGAAGTGTTTTATTTTGTCTAGTTCGAGTTTATTTAGAGCCTGAAACAACTCGAAGTATGGGTTTAGCTTATTGATACGTTTCAAAAAACACCACACGAATACGTTTTTTTTGACTGGCAAAAACCCGTGCTGAAAAAAATATTTTGTATTTTTTTTTGAGCACGGGCTTTTCTCGCCCAAGTGTATCTTATTTTTATGACGAATTATTTTCCTTGGTTAACAATAGTTGTAGTTTTCCCAATAGCCGCAGGTTCCTTAATTTTTATAAATTACCACCTGTTCTATTTTTCACCATTATCAATTATATATTATATTTTATTATTCGTATGTCAATCCCTTATTAATAAACACGAGTCAACAATCTAGTTATCTTTAGCCATGGTACCGGGTACGCATTGACCTTTCCCATTAAAAAAACTTCCATATTCATCGGAGAAGATAGCAAAAGCGGGTTTTGATGGAAACCCGATTGGGTTGGTAGGGCCCATAAGAAAGGCCCGGATCCTTCTAGAAAGGACAACAACTCAAACTCAAACTTGATTCATCCATTAATCACTTATTTCATTTCGTTAATCGCTTTTTTCATTTCGTTTCATTCACACACATATCAAAAACTCATTATATTTTCGTAACCAACACGAACTTGACAACAACACAATCACACAGAGGGAAAATGGATTTCGAACTGAGAAGAGCGAGAGAGAAGATAGAGAAAGAACAAAAAGAACGAAAGGAAAAAGCAAGATTGAAACTCCAAAAGGAAAAGAAAGCGAAAGATGAAGCTCGTATTCAAAGAGAAGCCATTGAAGCTGCTCAAAGATCTCGTCGTATTGATGCCGCTGAAGCTCAACTTAAGGTAACCTAATCAAATCCCTCTTTCGCCATTAAATCGATGCTTGCTTGAAATGTTAGTAAATTAGTTGTTAGATTATTATTTTTTCTGAATCTCAAACAGTTATTGATTAATTTAATAATTACTTTTAGGATGAAACGGGAAATATATCATGTATTATCACTTGATTGATGTATTTATGAATTAGGCACTCTATGTCCTAAACATAAGAGAAGAATTTTTGTTTATGTTCATTGGATAACTGAATGTATCTAGTCTATATTATAGACCAGATACATCAATTATTCAATGAATCTGAAAAATGAATCTTCTCGGTGGACGTGTGGACAACTCTGAGATTATGCGTACTTGGCATGATTGTCAAACTTTAAGATAGCATTTTATTAGAAAGGAGTTTGTACGCAACCATTTCATACAAAGACATAGTCCGTTAGGTATATGATGCAGCCTTTCAAGGCTCAAGAGATAACCTTTTCTGGTTGAACACTGCATTTCTTGGGCCTGGATGTAATTTTATTGGAATATAGGGCAATTAATAAAGCATTGAACTCTTGACATGTTCGTCATTGAGTACTAGTGTGAATTGAGCATCTCCCAAAATGATTAAGCTGACAAGTGTAGATCCTTGAATGGTTTCTTATATATAAGAATGAAACAATCAGTTGCAATGTTATAACCAGCTGGGCTATTGTATTTCTTTCTTTCTTTTTTCCCATTCCGTTACCTTCAATGATATTGAAATTTGAAATGTATAATTGTATTAGTTAATCTTTATCCTACTGATGATTAAGATAAACTTGCCAATCTACAAACATGAATGATTAACGTACCTTTCAGTCTATGAATGCAATCACTTCCTTTTATGCCTAGGTTTTTAACATGACAATACTAAATGCATGATTCCTTTGTTTACTATGTTCAATTCAGGCTGACCAACAGATGCAAGAAAACCTAATTGTTGGGAGGGGAATTGTTTTTTACCGTTTACTGGAAGCTGTACCTTATCAAGGTAGTGGAGATAAGATCAAACTGCCTCCTTCTTGTTTTACAGACTTGTCTGATCATGGTGCGCTTGATAAGGGACCAATGTACTTTCAGTTATCGTTAACTCACAAGGAGGGCTCTTCAGGCATTCAAGATACTGACAAAGAGAAAACGGGAACAACCCATTCAGGGGTTTTAGAATTCACTGCTGATGAAGGTTCAGTGGGTCTTCCTCCTCATGTATGGAATAATTTGTTTTCTGAAGGTTGTATTATGGAATCTCCATTGATTGAAGTCCGCTATGTTTGGCTTCCAAAAGGAACTTATGCAAAACTTCAACCTGAAGGAGGAGGATTTTCTGATTTACCAAACCATAAAGCTATCCTCGAAACAAGTCTTCGGCAGCATGCTGCACTTTCTCAAGGCGACATTTTCACAGTAAACTATGGAAAACTTGAACACAAATTAAGGGTGCTTGAGTTAAAACCTTCATCAAGTGTATCTGTGTTAGAAACAGATATCGAAGTTGACATAGTTGATCCTATTGATTTCTCAGAACAGACTGATCAACATGTTTTAATTCCAACTGTATTTGGAACTTCACAGACCGGTACAGTAGATGAAGGAAAGTTTGTGTACTACAAATTTTCAATTGACAATGGCACCTGGGAGAGAATTTCTAGTGGGAGTTCCATTATTGAGGTAAAATTAGAATCAGAGACAAATGAAGGTGACACTGATCTTTTCATTTCTAGACACCCTCTCATATTTCCTACACGACACCAGCATGAGTGGTCTTCTCATGATATTGGATCAAAGACTTTGATTCTCAGCTCTAAGGATCAAAACTTAGGTGCGGGGACTTACAGCATTGGTGTAAACGGATTTAAAGGACTGACCAAGTACAAACTATCAGTCTTGATCCAAGATAATTTCAACCAAAAACTGGGTCAGCAAGCATCATCTTCCATGTCATCAATGGGGTTGGATACTGAACAATGTAGGAATTGCAAGCATTACATACCCTCTAGGACTATTGCACTACATGAAGCTTACTGTAGCAGGCATAATGTTACCTGTCAGCATGAAGGTTGTGGAGTTGTTCTTAGAATTGAGGAGTCCAAAAATCACATTCACTGTGGCAGGTGTGGTCAAGCTTTCCAGCAGGCAGAATTAGAAAAGCATATGAAAGTTTTTCACGAGCCACTTCAGTGCCCTTGTGGAATAGTACTTGAGAAAGAGAAAATGGTAAGTTGCCTCTCTCACACCCTTCTTGTCTAGTATAGTTTTTCTTTTCTATCGTTCTTTCATTGTTCTGCTTTCTACATTCATATTTTTGTTATTGTTCTTTTGGTCCGTTATGTCTGTCCTGATTTATTTGGCTACTGGGATATGTTAGAATTTGGGGAACAATATTGATTAGATATTGAACAGGCTAGAAACAAGTATGAGAGTTTGCATTTGAAAGTACAGTGTGCTAATATTTCTACTCAAGTATTCCTTTTGTGATAGTTTGCGGTAAAAGCCTGTATCTTATTTGAATTCGATTATCAAACAATATTGAACAGGCTAGAAACAAGTATGAGTTTGCATTTGAAAGTACAGTGTGCTAATATTTCTACTCAAGTATTCCTTTTGTGAATTATTTTCTCTATATAAGCAATCTTAATGGTGCTGGAGTTAACTTGTTTTCTCCAAGGTTAGCTAAGAGACCTGATAAACCGTCATCATAGTTGGCAGTCTACTGATGGGAGAAGAATTTAGAGTCTTTTCCATGTCTTCCACTATTCTATTCACTAATTAAAACATAAAGTTTTTAAATTGTTTTCCTTGCATCTATGATTTTCCTTTTATTGACCAACTCATGCCAACTATGATGGCATCTTAAACATGAAATAGCTTGTGAGCTGAACTCTAACATTTGGCTAATAACACTCTCTTGCATTCACACACACAGATATCCTCTTTTCTGAATTTTCTCCAAATCATTGGGATAGGAGTTATCAATTTTTCTGCATACAATAAAACGAATGTCGAAAGTTTAGGTATCTCAGTATCTGAACCTTATGGAGATTGCATTCCTGCTGGTCAAAACCTATTGAATTAGAGACTTGAGTAGATTAATATATCTTAAGAGGCAGATGAAGATTTGAAATTTATTTTTATTTTTTAACCTAAGGAGTGCAGCGGACCTAGAGAAATATAGTTGTCGTTTGTTGTTAATTTACATAAATCTTAGCGGCGCTATAGCGGCCGCGCGTGGCGTAGCGGCAACGAACTGCTACGGTAATTATCGTAACGGTGTGGAATTAAATAGCGGCCGCTTCAGCTGCTATAGTGGAGTGTAGCGTAGCGGATAGCAGCCACTTCAGCCGCTATTTGATTTTAGTTGGAACTTTCCAAATTGATCCTATATTTAAAACCTTTTTGATGGTATTTTGGGGGTTTCGTAAACCCTGACATTTTTCAACTCTTTCTCTCTTCTCACCTACGCTATGAAACACACTCTTATCTTCCAACTGGAAAACACGTCTCTCTTCTCACCTACGCTGCGAAACACACTCTTATCTTCCAACTGGAAAACAAGACCTGAAGATCTCTTCTCTCTTCTCCGTTCTTTTTTTCTTCACCTGTTTTCTTTTGTTTTATGATTTATCTTGTTTTATGATTTTTTTTTTTATTTGTTCCTCTGTCTTTTGTCTTTTGTTTTGTTTATACTTTACAGTATCATTCATGTAATTTGTCCAAAAAATAATCAAATAGCGGTGACCGCTATTTGTCACACTGCTATACGCTATCCCACTTATGGGGTCGGCCGCTACGCACCGCTATTTGGTATTGACTATGCTGACAAATGTGGGATATCTATAATTGGATGCTTTACAGTCAGTATGTTATTGATTAGGAAAAACTCGATCTGGCAATCTGAATTCATATGAAAGATGTTCAAACCATGGTTTTCATTAACGTGTGATACATACTAGCCGTCTCTGGATTTGATACAAAATTGAATCCAATTGATAGGAACGCCCAGTGTATATCTATTTTGGACATGAATATCAACTAAAATCCCGATTGATTATAGATTTACTATGATGAATCATGATTAATTGTAATGAATCACCACCTAAAGTAAGTGTCGGTGGCCACTTTTTTTTGTCATATTTGTATAGCTAGCCAATTTTCTTTTGTCATTTGATTTATGATTTGAATCTTGAATCATTTTGATGTTCGTATATGATATATTAGCTTTTAATTCTTCAATGTCATTTGATTTTACTTAACATGTTGTATTTGTTTTGGTAATCATTTTATGATTCATAGTAAGATTCGAATTGATTTGAAAAATGTCTTATGAGTTACAACCTGAATCTCAATTTGATAAGCATGTTACCAACTATTAGAAATCCGAAAATAAGAAAAAGGAATTTCAACTTTTTATTTTAATTTTTGTAGGTGGAACATCAAGCATCAGTTTGCCCCTTGCGGCTAATTTCATGCCGCTTTTGTGGTGATATGGTTCCAGCTGGAAGTTCTGCAATGGATGTCCGTGACAGACTAAGAGGATTGTCAGAGCACGAGAGTGTTTGTGGGTCAAGGACTGCACCCTGTGATTCTTGTGGACGTTCGGTGATGTTGAAGGAGATGGATATACATCAGATTGCTGTTCATCAGAAAGGCTAATTCTGATGTGCTCACAGCCTTTGCTTCTATTGAAAGTAACTTTGTTGTGAAGGATTACTTCTCTGGGTAATCATATAGAACTTAAAAGAAAGATTGGGGAGATGAAACTTTTGTATGTATTGTCTACCATGGGTTAGCAACCTACTGTGGCTGTATGACATTGTTAATCTTGTCATTCGATATGCGCCAAATTATGATTCTTTGTAGAAAATGTTTCTTTCATATCTTAAAGACCCCAGGCAAGTGCGTTTGTTGTGCAAATATTTTAAGCAGGTTACCTAGTAAGCTGCATTGTGATGGTGTGCATTTGGTGAAAGCTCATTCTTATTTATTATACCTAATAGATTATGTAAAATCCACCACAAATAGTTTGATAACATAACAATAAGAGTTGAGATCCTCTCATTTGTGTCTTTTTTTTGTCTTTTGAGAAACACAACACATACATTATGAGATTTGCCACCGAACATAATTTGAGCAGCAAAAGGCATAAAGTAAGACTAAAACCCATACTGGTGTATACAATGCACTGTCAATATAATCATAAACCAAAATCAGTGATACAACAGTAACATCGTTACTCAATGGAGTCACAATTACTATCA
This sequence comes from Medicago arabica, assembly GCA_946800305.1. Taxonomy (NCBI): domain Eukaryota; kingdom Viridiplantae; phylum Streptophyta; class Magnoliopsida; order Fabales; family Fabaceae; genus Medicago; species Medicago arabica. The sequence goes on along the minus strand of OX326970.1, from coordinate 7,536,803 downwards.
ATTTGTCTCTAATATCAATTGAAGGATTTAATGGAGCACGATATCACGGATTTGAAAGTCATTCGCCAAAATTTAGGGGCTCCCTTAAAAAAAAACAAAAAACTTAGGTGCTCAAATATTCATGATATCAGGTTTTAAATATACATGATATCTATAAATAACGAGGTTAAAACATTCAAAATTATGAGAAATTGTGTTATGTTGATGATTATTGAATTCTTACACCATAGTTATATCGATTAAAACCATCAATTAAACATATTTGACCATGTATTTAAGTTATATTAATCATTAAAAAAATAGTTGTTGAGTTTTGGTTGTCCCATTTTGGGTCAAAAATAACGCATGTTAATATGAGATGTTTAGTAAGATGAAGCACGTCCTTTTATATATAATATTTACTCTTGTGTTCCTTTGAACAAAAAGGACATTACCTTCAGTTGTATGAAATATAATTGAAATGTAATTTTGGATGCAAATGTTCACAATTTGGTTTAACCAAAACAGAAACCTCATTATCATTGGTAAAACTAGTGTGTATTTACACCAATTAAACTAAAAAAAGTGATGGTTCAAAGGCTAGGCTCACCAAGATTAATGGACTAGAACAGCAGCAGCTTGTTATCCCTCCACTGTCAAGAGCCAGAGGTATTCGCTGCTCTGTGAAACCAGCCTCACGCTGTGCCCTCTCGTCCAGGGACCAAGAGACCAAAGCCTTCGCCCAAATCCCGTAGCCCAACTCTCAACTTGGAACGGGCAAGCCAACATATTGCAGAAACCAGCCCAGCCCAACAAGCCATAGCCATGTCCCAACACTTAGTGCTCCCACTTAGGTGACAAGTTGACGCTACCCAACTCAGCAAACTGACAGGCTTGTCAGACTATTATATAGACTTGATTGAGTTATTTTCTAACCGATGTGGGACATGCAAATGCAAAGACATGATGGTATGGTTTTGCTCCTAGTTGCTAGCTAACCTTGGTATAGAACAATCATGCAATTTGGTTCCAAACTTTCTTTGTAATAAAAGTTAAATCATGTATGCTAATTTCAACAAACCATTATCCACATTTTGAGAGTTTTTATTTATTGTTCTTCTCTTATCATAAATTTGACAGCCAGTGCAGAATAGAATAGTATTAACTTTCACAATTGAAATTTGATTTTAGTCATGCTCCATAGACAGACTCAATGCTGCTCTATCTATCCCACTTTCATCATCAATTGTACTGCCAGTGGAAAACAGGTAAAGCTTGTCTGATCCTGAAATCAGAAACACAAAAATGTTTATGATTCATAAATAAATACCTTGCTAATGGAATCAATTAAATAATTATTTCCTAGCCTTGAATCCAACAGCTTTCTCAGACCTTCTATAAGATAACCCTTTTGATCAATAACTTCAAGTAATTGAGTACTATTTAAACTTAGAATTAGATATAGAAAGTTCTAAAACCAAAATTAAAAATGAAGATTAGGAAATCAAAAGTGATTCAACAAAACCTTAGATGCAACAGCTTACACATAAAGATAAAACCAATTTCACAATACATTTTGCCTATTTAAAGCTAAGAACCTAAGAGATAATATCTGGTGGGATGACTAGAGGCAATAATTCGATGTGAGTGGGCAGAATGTGGCCTGGAGCGACGGGAAGTGGTGTTTCATCACTGAGAGCATGGTGAAATATAGCAGATTGTCCTTGTATCCCAGCATATGAAATTTCATATATTAAATCACCACTAAGAATTGGTTCACCCGCGACAATGTTAGCGTACAAGTATCAACCCTTTTCTGCATACCACAAAACTCAACTCAATAGATAAATAGTTTAACAAACATAAATAAAAACAATGTGAAATTAGCTATTTGTTGGTGCCAACACCAAAGCTCACACATCACATTAGACAATGGCCAAAGTCAATAGGTAGCTTAAGATTTTACTTTAAAAACACAGTATTTTAGAGTTTCATATTGAAACTATAGGTTCAAAGGTATAACGCATCTCAAAAGACTGTTCCAATTGAAAAAATCTCAAATGTTCAAAAGTCTCAATGAAATCACTCCACAATACTTCACTAAAAGTCTCTATCCAAAGTCCAAACCCTACTAAGATCCATTCCACCACTTCTCGATAAAGAAACCACTCACCACAATGTTACTCTTTCGTGGTGAATGGTTTCTGTACTCGAGAAGTGGGTGAAAAGGTCTTGGAGATCACATGAGTGAAAGTGCAATATGTAACTCGGTGAGTGATTGTGCAAAGCTGTTGGGAAGTGTTTGTAACAGAATTGATCTGAGATGGAATGTTATAGTTTTCTTTGAGTCTTGATATGATACATATATACAAGTACAAGGCTGGTGGCATTGACAGAATTGCCAAATATAGTTTCCTAATATTAAAGCCATTTACAACTACATTGATGCTACAGTTTCGAAAATGGAGATATGTACAACTAGTTGCATAATGTGTTGTTATGACAGTATAGTGTATTGCTTTGACAATATCTTCAAGATATTATTGGCAATTAATGGATAGATATCGTTCGCCTAAGGGACAAAGACTTGGTAATTGTTTAAGGGAAATGCAAACCAGTGCCCCAGAAGCACTGGTTAAAGATACTAACAATTTTAGTATTGTAAGATTAGGGTTTGGTTTGAAAATTTTGTTCGTGGAACTTGATCGCAAAGAGAAATGAAAATATCAAATTAAGGAGTTATATTGGGATTAGACGTCGTTATCTATTCCTCTAATGTATCTTCTATCAATTATATATTGTCAATGTTTTAACCATACCTTCATATGTTGTTCATCATACATTTTTGTGTCTCGCTATCACCGAGAGATCCATTGTATCTATCAATTTATGATGTCTCGTTATCGATACAATAACATTGGAGGATGTTGGTTGAAAAGGAGGGGCTGTGGTATAAAGTCCTCAAAGCCCGGTATAACACTCCTATTTATATAACTAATACTCATCATAGATGACTATACCATACCTAACTAGTGCTACAAAAATAGATCAATGTGTTTCGGCAGTGTAATAACTGAAGAAGATTTGCGTGCGTGCGTGGGTGTCAATGTCAGCAATATTTGACCGTTGATGCTGCTGTATATTCACGACATGTTAGTTTGCAATACATGGAAGAAGATATAACTTCTGAGGCGGACATAATAGCTTCATGCAATGATATGTAATCATAATACATTGCTTTGTCATTTTCTCAGATTATGATATGCGTCAACTTGTGTGTCCGTGTGTGTTCATTAGTCTATGCTTCATAGGTTAACTCTCACTAGCAGTTCAATGTGAAGCCTTACTTGAATCATAAAGCATGCAACAAAAAGCATGAATAAAAACATAAGCATCCAAGATCAAATTGAGAGTTTATATTTGAGGCGCATCCGTCCGTATGTTTTACAAACAAACTCATTATAAAAGATAGTCACTTGCGTAGAACAAACAAACACAAAGTCATTTGATGTTCATGAATCTTTCAAAATTTTACTTGTGTAATGTTCATTATTTTTTTGCAACAATATCTTTTAAATATAATTATGATGATGCCATTTCTCATGAGAAACAATCATAAATATGTGGTGAGAGTTGTAGGTGTTTGAGTGTCAAAATAAGAAACCCATATTTTTATGAAGTTTTTTTTTAAAGGTGTTTTCTATTGACTTTCTTTTAATATATGGTATTTTTATCCTTTTGTTGATTTATTTATTTTATTTTTTAAGAAATTATGATTCTTCACTCTTCGATTTTTTTTTTAAAGAAATTATGATTCTTAAATGTAGCGAAAAGTTCATGCATGTGTTTTTTATCTTTTCTTTTTTACGAGGAAGTTCTCTTCACTTGTATGATTAGAACGTTCTTCTTTGTGTCAGGAACTTTATAAATGAAACATTTCTCACAAAATATATCAGTAGATAACGATCTAAAACATATATAAGATGTTTCTAATCTTTAAAATATAAGAATTTGTCTTCAACACATTAATCTACAAGTTCAAGGAGAAACATCTATGAGGGTATAGGATGCACAATTTCTCCATTTAATGGTAGTTGTAACGATGGTTTCTATAGACTTTTCATATCCAATACAAATTTAACTTTATAGTTAACACTGAAATCAAAATATTTAAACTTGGTTTGGTTTCTACCAACATGTATTCGATTACACCAACAATTGATTTTTTTTAATGATTCTTGTGACAACAATTATTTGACTTTTAAGTGACTACAAATAGGAAGAACTTTTGCACATTTGTATAAATAGTGTTAAGTTGTTTATAACATTTGAAGTTCCATGTGTTTTATATGCATATGTGATTAATGTCATTACTGTGTAAATGTTAAAAGAGACGAAAGATGATACAAAAATTAAAATGAATGTTATTGAATGAGATTTAAACCAATGAACTCAAATTATGTTTTGAATTTTGAAAATAACAGAGGTTTAGCTATCAATTATTTGTCTTTTAAAAATACAAGAGACATTTAAAAATATCATTGATGGTTATTATTGAAAATAACATTAAGATTCAAAATATAGTTTTGATTCATCTTTTTTCTTCCAAACAACTAAAAACATATTCATACAAGAAAAAAATGAGATAAATATAACATTAAAAGAGACGGTGAACAAAATTCACAATATATATATACATTGTGCTAATACATTTGTATCTTTATAAATGGATGATTTTGCATAAACATATTCATACTAGGATTTGCGCCCCTACCGACAACTCAAGTATTTGAACAGAAGTCGCCTTTCACTATATTCACCTTTGTCAAACAACTTTTAATAACATTAACCTTCATACGTGACGTCATCTCAAAACCCATATTCTACGTCTTCAAAGTTCAAAGATTTTCAACTGTTGCCTTTCATACACACAGAGTGTCATCCGCATATTGTAAATGAAAAAAGACCTTCCCATCCTCCACAAACTTAAATCTGGCAAAAAAAATTCTCGAACCGCATTTTTCATTAATCCACTGAAACCTTCCGCTACTTAGAGAAACAAAAATGGTGTTCAAGGATCGTCTTGCTTTAAACCTCTTTTGAATATTAATTTCCTCTATTGGATTACTAGGATCGACATACTTTCTCCACAAACACAAGCCTTCATCCACACCGCTCATTTCTCACACAACCCAGCTCTCCTCATCGCATACTCCAAAAAGCCTCAATCTATCGAATCATATACCTTTTCAAAATCAACTTTTACAATCTAGCATTAATTGTTAGCTCTTTTTGCAAAATCAACTATCTCATTAACCACCATCATCCCATCCACTAAATTTCTACCTTTAAGAAAAACTGATTGATTTGTACAAATTATTTGATTCATAACACAAGCCAACAGAAAAATAGGTCGATAATCTTTCAACTCCACAGGTGAGCTAACTTTCGAGATCAACGCCACACAATGCACTAACATACCTTTAAATATAGTCTCATTCCTATGAAATTGATCAAACATAATCCTCACATCATTCTTTATCAAATATCAAAACTTATTCACAAAAGCAACATTAAAACCGTCCAATTCGAGGATCTTGTCACCATGACTCTGCTCCACCACCGTCTCAATCTCCGTAAACGGAGTCACCAAACCTCTATTATCATCATCGGTCAAAATATTAAAAGGCTTTTTTTTGAGAGAAAAAATATTAAAAGGCTTAAAATGTTTATTCTTATATTTTACTACATTCGAAGATTATATAAAATGTCTATTTTTTTAAATAATTAAAATGTCTATTCTTATATTTTAATACATTCAAAGATTTACCAAAATGGTTATTGATTTCGCTCATTCATTCATTAAAAGATCGAGATGATCTCTACTCGTTAGAAATTAATAATGATGTATTCTCTCCTATCCTAATTTTCATTTTAAAAATAACTAAGATAATAATTAACGATGTCATTCTAGCTAATTCTTCAACAACATTAAAAGCAAATATCCAAAATCCATATCGCTAGAAAATATGTTTTTTTTGGAGAGACGTAGACCCAATATGTTACTGTTGCGGTAGTAAAATTAATAGGCTTAAAAGCAGTGATTAAAATCTAGCTAGAAAATATTAACTCAAAATTTCAAGCTAGCTAGAAGCAAATTCCATTACCACTGGTCAAAATACTAGCTTTACATAAGCACAAGCCAAAAATAAAACATACTACATTTATATGCTACATATATTCATTCACATGCACTATGAAATATAACAAAAAAAAACTAGTACATGCATATTCTCCATCATCGACCTAGCTAGCAAAATATTTTATATAAAACGACCTACGTATTTAATCATAAGTCTTAATTATATCCTATTTCTAGGTATGAAAAGAGTGAAGAGTTCCTCAAGATCAATATGAGGTGGGTAAAAGTATCCATGTTTGGGAGCTTCTCTTTTCCTTCCTCCAAATGAAAATGGGTTCTTCTTCTTTGGTGGAGGAGGAGGCACCAATGGAGTATGTATCTGACACTCCCACCTCTTTGGCGTTGAACAACCATCCATAATATCGTTCATCATCTCATCTTCCATTTCTTCAAACCCATCATCACCCCTCATCTTGTTCTTGGCCAATTGCTTGCTAGCTGGTTCCTTCAAACACACATGAGCAAAGTGTAAGAAGGTAACTAGTGAATGAGTGATGAGTAAATGATTTATATTATTATATATACTTATATTTATTATGTAGTATATGGTTTGTACTTGAAGTGTTAATTTGTGGTTGTATTGGTGACAGATAAGTACATCTTCTCTAATACGTGGCAACAACTTAAAGTGCCACACAAGGACTGTTTTATACTTTCAATTTGCATGCACAGATAAGACATTCATTCACCTTCCACCACCCTTAATAAGTTAATACTACTACAATATAGTTTTTTACCTCCCGATAAATAGTAATTTTGATTCGTTCCATGTGAAATATTTTCATTATAATCTATAAATGTATCAAGATTGTAAATACATCTTCTTCATTTTTTACAAGATTGTAAATACATCTCAAAAAGTGAATTTGTTTGTGATTTTATCAAAAAAAATAATATTTTCAAGTATTTTAATAGTTAGATTAACACATTTATATGTAGAAAAATCGGATAATTTGAGTTTAAATCCGTGAAATGACGTCTCTAGTGACTATAATTTTATATTAACTAGATATCATCTGCCCATGCAGCTAGCTACATATAATTTATTTTTTTGGATTCTGTCATTGTAATTTGAAGTTTTTTTAGTTTTGGAGTTTCATGAATTTTGATAGTACAAAATCAATGATATGACATGGAAGTAAATCAAAACTTGTTCAAATTAACAGGAGGTAAACCGAAATTTGCTCGAAATACGGAGATTAACCGAAATTTCCTCAAATTGCAGAGAGCAAAAATTTTCGTGAAGGTCTACAACCAAAAAATCTTCAAATTACAAGGAGGAATTCCAAAAAAATATTTTACACAGGGAAAATTGGAAATTTTCTCACTATATATCTCACTTGAGATGATACGTATCAAATGCTTAAGACTGCGTTTCTTAAGTGCAAGTCAACTCCTTTTAGCCTTGCCCTTGCGCTTATGCGTACAATTTTCTGTAACTTAACATCCTTGAACTTGAGCTATGAAGCCGGCATTCAGGGTAGAGAGCTGATACAAATTATCTACTTGTGCTTATGGATAACAGATTGCATTGGAGACAAAGGATTACGTGTTGTGGCGAGAACATGTAGAGATTTGCAAGAATTGAGGGTTTTTCCATCAGCTCTGTTCGGAAATCATGCAGCTGTTACAAAAAAATGACTCCTATTTATATCAAAGGGATGTCAAAAGCTTCACACATTACACTACTTCTGCTGCCAGAGGACAAATTCTGCTCTAATGACAGTGGCCAAGAACTGCCCAAATTTTATCCAATTCAAATTATATATCCCCAATGCAACAAAACCTGACCCCGATACAATGCAGCCACTGGATGAAGGTTTCAGAGCGATTGTGCAGTCATGCAAACAACTGAGGCGGCTATTACTCGCAGGTAAGTTGACCGACCAGGTCTTCCTTTACATTGGAATGTATGCCGAGCAGCTTGAAATGTTGCCTATTGCATTTGCTGGTGAGAGTGACATGGGATTGCTATATGTATTGAATGGATGCAAAAAGCTTCGTATGCTCAAGATAAGAGACTGTCCTTTCGGTGACACAGCACTTCTGACCAACATAGGGAAGTATGAAACAATGCAATCCCTTTGGATGTCGTCGTGCGAGGTGACCGTAGGAGCATGCAAGACATTGGCTAAGAAGATGCCGATGTTAAATGTGGAGAGATTCAATGAAAGTTAACAAGCAGATTGTTATATGGAAGATGATGGGCAGAGAGTAGAGAAGATGTATTTGTATCGTACAGTGGCTGGTAAAAGGGAGGATGCACCATAATATGTAAGGACTCTGTAGGTGTCTTTAGGTTCAGTTTAACTTTTCTTGTTATTTAGTTGTTTATACTTTGTTTAGGCCGACTGTTTAATGCAAATTTAGTCCCTCTGGATATGTAGTGGTTTGTTGTTTCCTTGCACTTTGCTAGTTTTAATATATAACATTAGATGCCAATTCACTTCATTAAAAATATATTTTTTGGACAGATTCATTAAAAAAAACTGAATATTAAAAAATTGAGAAGACAATGAAATATAAGTAAAGGTGTAGTATGTCAAAAAACATAGATGATTAAATTAATGAAAGGATTGATAAAGATTATATACTGCCTGTGATGTGAGTACCAATTTGGCCTAAGTTCATCTTGTAATCATCCAAGATCAGTTTTTTCTCATATGCCTTCTTCTTTTAATACTAAACACAAAATGACAATAATAAAAGTCCTGCTAGTACCCCAACAGATAATCAAATAACCAGCTTTCTGAGGGAGTAAGAAAATCAAACCTACTTTGCTGCAAGAGAAAATGAAAACTTCATGATAATGTTTTTGTAGAATGAAAAGTAATAAAACTTTATGTAAATTAACTTGGACAATATGGTTAGAATATATACCTCGGGTGAAGGGGAGAATAACTTCCATATTGATCTGCAAAGTGAAAGGACTGAAATTGTGAGGCAGGTATTTCTAAACTCACAGTAAGTAGAAACGATTTGAAAAGATGCAGCTACATTCAATACAACAAGCATAAATCATGATGCTTATATCCAAATGATTCCACTCTTGCTTGGAGAGTGAGAAATTATCAATAGAGCCTTGTTACCACGTTGGAGACTCAACTTTACAGACTCGGCGACTATATGCAAGGTGATGATTCAATGTTGGCTTTGTATGGCGTTATTTTTGTCCGGGGTGTTTCTGTTTTGGCTGCAGTTTTGTCGTGGTTAGTAGCATTCTTTTTGGCAGTTTAGTTGGATGGTTTCTGACAAATTGGATCAATCATATAAGAAACTTTCTGTCCGTCTGTGCTGCTTTTATTTATCTGTTTGTGGCTTTGGGAGGTATGATTGGTTTTTATTTATATGGAATTGCTGTTTGTTTTTGGTTTCGTTGGTGTGATCTCTTCCTGCTGATAACATTTTATGGTGTGAAATATTGTGTGTAAATAAGTGCTACTGCGTGCGGTGGTATGCTTCCTAGTTTGTAAACAATTGTTACAATATTCCATGGTCGGAGAGGATCTGAATCTCAACTTTAAAAGCAAAACTTAATAAGATTGATTGGTCCAATTCAGTCCCAGATATACTTAATGTTAAAATATAAAATCAAAATATTCAACCTTGAGTACTCTTTCATAAACTAGCCACATGCATACCAGAAGATCAAACAATGGTAGCAAAATAAAAATCGAACCTTCCCCTGGAATAAATACAAGACCACTTTTTTGGCTGATTGGTTAATTCCTATGCTCTGTTGTGTTCTTTTGTTACTTTCGTCGTCATGCACGTAACACAAAGTTGATATCCTCTTTATTTCTTAAAAGTCAGCAAAAGGAGTTAAAATTTCTGCAGGAATTCAGATTTAACTATAGAATATACAATAGTAATAATGTATTTTAGATTTACACATTAAATGATGATTGACAAATAGTTTGTCCTTTCCATGCTAGTTATATACTGCAGAAGTGAATTATAGTTTGGTCACTGGGAGATTATGTGAGAAGGGCTAGCTAGTTTGTACTTCTGCTATGTGTTTGATGAAGAGTTGGATGAAATTATCTGTAACTACAAACTGACGGGTAGAGTTTAATATATTGGGTTATATGACTCGATAATAGTGTATTTATTGATGTTATTAAATTATTGCTGAAGCATGTATGAAATAGAAAGTGAATTATCAATTTGGACTATTACAAGCTAAGCTATGTCTATTGCAGTAAGATAAATGAGCTGAATTTGTTGTATCTTGTTGAAGAAGTATCCTAAACATAGGTAGTATATAGCATGGTTTATTTACAACTACAAGGTAGGTATATTGAAGTTTTAAAAAAAATAATAGCACAAGTGTTCAGGTGCAACACAAGAATTTAACGAGTTCACAAGGTTTTCAATTAAAGGGGAGATCTTGTTAAATTTGATGATTTGCAAGACTGACATGTCTTAACTCTTAACTTTCAGAAATCACAAATATAAAATGAGTAGCATAGGTAAGGGCTTGTCCAAGAGTGAATGTAATGGTACAAACACTCCCTTTTTCAGAAACGAAGGAAACATAAAAAATTGGAAGATAACTGTCAAGAGTACACCAAAGGGATCATGTAGTGTTGCATCAATAAAGCTTCCTAAACAGCCTCTGTAATTTTTTTTGACGGCCCTTTTCCAGCTATTCGTTTTGCAATGACAAATCTCTTCTTTGATGTACCCTTCTCAGGTGTGTATCACCGGTCACTGCAGGCACCACCACTGTGGTCGCCTGTCCAACCACCTACCGTTATGTGAGCCACCATGTGCTGCCATTCGTTGGAAAATTTTCAAGCAAGTTCGCCACCGCTATGTTATCCTCGACAGGTATTCAAATTCTCTGAAGTGTCATCTTTCCGGTCTGTTTAGAATTTCTTCTACTGCCATTGACTCTCATCCAGTTGACATTTTCGATCTGCTCCCATCACGTTGTTCACGTTCACTGTGCTTCATCTAGTGCTGCTCTTTCCCATCAGTGTGTTTCTTTCTGCATCTAGTTGTGATTCAACCAAATCCTTACTTTACGCCTCCAAAGAAAATATCTTTTTTAAAAGGTCTTTAAGCCTAAAAAGTCGAATTTATTATTCTTAAATGATAAGCTAAAATGAACCACGAAGTCCGGGCAGCCAAGGTGGTATTCACGCATGTCTTTTTTTAAAGGCCTTTTATGGTATTCTTTGTTACACAATCACAAATTCGCCAATGAAAATCATAATTACTTTTTTCTCTTGTTCTCTCAGAAAAATTGATTAAAGATGATTCCGCTGCATTTCTTGATTGAAAAGGATCAGTGTTATTATTGAAAAAAAATAAAAATTCAAGAGATTAATAAAGTCTAATTTAAATTTCTAATCTGTATTAGTTTCTTTTGACAAGTAATCTGTATTAGTTAAGATTTATAATAATAATCAACATTTGCCACACATCAGTATTAGTATTATTGTATTACATTATTTGAGTCAGATATGATGGCTGGAAGTAAGTCAACTCTCCAATGGAAAATTACTAATAATTTCATTTATTAATTAATAACTCAATCCTTTGGTGTCAATGCTATGTGGCATGGTTTTTCATTCCCTACCAACCCCTATAAACAAAAATTTCAAACCCTTCCAGTTAAGCTAAACCATAAGTAGAGGCTAATCAATAGTTACATAAAAAATCATCAAGTAAGAATAATACAAAGAGGGGAGTTTAAGTTTCTAAAGCCTGCTAATTTTCATTTCTAATTCTAAATGGTGTGTTTTTTTCTCCAGTTGTTCTTATTGCTGCTTGCCCAATTTCCTTCCTGTATTTACTCATTATGCAACCATCATGACAACTATGCCTTGCTACAGTTCAAGAACACATTTGTTGTCAGCTCCTAATTGGTTTCATGATAAGCTCTTACGCACATGGAAGAAAATTCAACATATTGATCTAAGTTTCAACTAGTTGCAAGGAGATCTTCCAATTCCACCCAATGGTACTCGATATGTTTTACTCTCGAACAACAACTTCATAGGAAACATTGATTTCTCATTGTGCAACGCAAGTTCCCTGAATGTGCTCAATTTGGCTCACAACAATTTAACTGGCATGATTCCACAATGCTTGGGAACATTTCCTTCTCTTTCGGTATTGGATATGCAAATGAACAACCTCTATGGAAGCATTCCTAGAACCTTCTCCAAAGGAAATGCGTTTGAGACTATAAAGTTGAATGGAAACCGATTGGAAGGACCATTACCACAGTCTTTGGCTCACTGCACAAAACTCCAAGTTTTAGATCTAGGAGACAACAATATAGAGGATAAGTTTCCCAATTGGCTAGCAACTTTACAAGAGCTACAGGTACTTAGCTTACGATCAAATAATCTTCATGGTGCAATCACTTGTTCTAGCACCAAGCATGCATTTCCCATGTTGAGAATTTATGATGTCTCTGCTAACAATTTTAGTGGTCCATTGCCAACATCATGTCTCGAGAACTTTCAAGGAATGATGAATGTGAATGATAATAAAACTGGTTTGCAATACGTTGGTAAGGCCAATTACTATAATGATTCTGTGGTGGTTGTAGTAAAAGGACAATATATGGAGCTAAGGAGGATATTGACCACATTCACAACTATTGATTTATCAAATAACATGTTTGAAGGAGAAATTCCACAAGTCATTGGAGAATTAATTTCTCTCAAAGGCCTTAACCTTTCATACAATAGAATCACAGGTACAATTCCATATTCTTTGAGTAGTTTGAGAAATCTAGAGTGGTTAGACCTCTCAAGGAACCAATTGAAAGGTGAGATTCCTTTGGCTTTGACAAATTTGAATTTTCTCTCTTTCTTGAATCTTTCACAAAACTGCCTTGAGGGAATCATACCTACGGGTCAACAGTTTGGTACATTTGGAAATGATTCCTTTGAAGGAAATACAATGTTATGTGGATTTCCATTGTCAAAATCATGCAAAACTGATGAAGGTCAGTCGCCATATTCAACATCCAATGATGAAGAGGAATCCGGATTTGGCTGGAAAGCAGTGGTAATAGGATATGCATGTGGATCAGTAGTTGGGATGCTTTTGGGATGTAATGTGTTTGTAAATGGGAAACCCCGATGGCTTTCAAGACTAATTGAAAGCATATTTAGCGTAAGACTACAAAGAAAAAACAACAGAGCTGGCGCAAGTCACAGAAGAACGAATTAGTTTCATGTGGCGTTGTGTAATTATATACATATACTGATATACATGTGTTTGAAGCTAATTTCTATTTCTCTGTTTGAGGAATGTAGTATCATATGTCTTTTAATATCATTGTATTATCTATTTCAAGCTGTTGTAATAAAAAGAAAATTAGTCACCAATTGTAATTCATGCTCATTTGAAGATTTTGTACTAATAAAATGTGCTGAAGACTTCATTGCTTGGAAATATTCTTAATAAATAACAGTAAACTCTACTTGAAACAAAATCTGCAAAGTTGTCAAATGTCGTTGTTGTGTGACTACAACTGCATTGTAGATATCATGAATTATTGATGTTTTTATTTTCTAGATAGAAGATGAATGTATATATCTTGTGATATTATTATATACCGGCAGTAAATGATGCTGGAACCTCCAAATGAACTTGGCTGCTACATATATACGGCTCAAAAAGTCCTGATCCTCCTTTTTGAATATTTTTCATTTTCTTCAGCCCTTGCTTATCATATACATTTTGAATAGTTTCATGTTTTGTTATAAACAGAGGAAAATGAATTGGTACAATTTTCATTTCTTCTCTTATAATAAGTTTTACAACCAGTGTATTATAGAATAGTATTAAGTTAAGTTTCACATTGGAATTTCATTTCAATTCGAGTCATGCTCCATAACAGTACTCAATGTTGCACTGGCTGTCCTACTTCCATCATCAATTGTAGAATTAAGTGTCATTAGAGAAACCACAACAGCTCTCATTGTTGGATGACGTTTCGGATCTCGGTTTAAGCAAGCCCTGGCAAGCTTTGCCATCTGCAAGTGGAAAAACAGGTAAAGTTTGTCTGATGCTGAAATCAGAAAAACAAAAATATTTGTGATTCATAAATAAATAGCTTGCTAATGGAATCAATTGAATAATCAACTCCTAGCCTTGGATCCACCAGCTTTCTTAGACCTTCTATAGGATCTCCCTTTTGATCAATAACTTCATCAAACTAACACAATATATAAACACTTAGCTAAGGTTATCAATCAATTTAGAATTAAAATTAGTGGGACTTTAAATAATTACCAAAGCTACAAGGCTCTTGTATTCATCAATAGATTCATTGGTCCTAATCTCGCTCTCGAACTCGGTTTTATCAATCTTGATCACATCTGGTTTAGCAGAAATTAGTTCATAAAGAACAACTCCAAAAGCATATACATCTATCTTGCGAGAAATACGTCCGTATACATTTCTGCACAAAAGTAAATGGTAGAATTAAACTAAGGAAAAGGACTAGTTTTTACTTTTTCATCTAATGAGTTATGACTAGTTGATTACTACTCATGTGGAAAGAAACTAAAGAATGGCTCTTTGATTTCAAAATTCCAAATCCTATATCATAAAAAGAGAAGCAGAATTCATCATACTCAGGTGGCATGTAACCAAATGCGCCAGCCACATGAAGAGTGTTATCTGTTGAATTTGTGGAATCAGCAAGTCTGGTTAATCCAAAATCTGCAATCTGTTATAATAAGAATAATGTATGATCTACTACAGTTATCTCAAGAAGGAAAATAGTAAGTCCTAAGAAGCTTTAACAAAAAAGAAGCGTAATACAATACCTTCCCAGTGAATTTATCATTTAATAAAATATTATCTGATTTGATGTCGCGATGGATGTATACAGGCACTGAATGCTCATGAATGTATTCAAGGCCTCTTGCTACATCCAGAGTAATTTGCATCCTGGTAGACCACGTCATCGGTTCTCTCTCTGTAAATAGTTTCACCTGATCCTTTTAGGCTAGAGTCATTTTATTCACATTAATGCAACAACAATGAAAATAGATACTCTTCATCATGTGCTTATAATTATGTCACCTGAATCATGTAGATGTTGGCTTAAGTTTCCATTGTCGATGCATTCATAAACAAGGAATAGAGATCCCTCAACACAATATCCAATCAAGTGTACCTATATAATATACATGTTCAAACACACACAACACACACACACACGCGCGCGCGCGCGTTACTCAAGTAAGTTTATAGAGCAACAATTAACTTTATAAAACAAAACATGATTTAAGTTTGAAAATTTACCAAGTTGGAGTGGTGAACTCTTGTTAAGATTTGCAGTTCAGCAAGAAATTCTCTTGTTGCTTGCATCTTCATCTTTTTTATTGCAGTTTTTTGTGTAATTGAAGAGAACATATATAAGTCTAAAATAGTCACATGGAGGTTATTATCTTCCTATTTAAACCTTACAATGCAAAGTAAGACTAACAATGCTATGATGACAAACCTGGTCTCTCAGCTCCCCATAGTAGACCTCACCAAAACCACCTTGACCAATTTTGTTAGCCAAATTGAAGTTATCAGTAGCATTGGCGAGTTCTTTGTACGAAAATTTAGGTGATTTGTCCCCCACGGTATATATTTTTGGCAATTTAGACTCCTCTGCATTCTTCTTTCGAAAGTATCTAGCATATATACAAATTGCTAATAACAGAACCATACATACTCCTCCGATAGCAATAGCTAAATGACCTGCTTATATAGAATTTAAGCTCAGAGAGACATGCCAAAAATAAATAGTCATCAATATGGCCGATTCTCTGATATGTTTGAAGGCCAAACCTGCTTTTCTGCAAGAGAGAAAAGGAAATATAAATAATGATTATCGAACAAAACATAAATGAATGTTCATTGTTGTGAGCTCTGAGCATGAAGGGTAACATATTAAAACTTACCCGTGGGGCACGGGAACATAAACTCCATTTTTATCTGCAAAGTTAAAAGGAAAAAATAAGTAACAAAAAATAAAGGCAAACTATTTTCATATAAGTCATAAACAACTTATCAACTTATTGTAAGTTCTTTTCTACAGTTTCACAAGTAGATAAACTCAGATAAGTCAATTCAAACAGGTCTAAAATACTTTTTTGACAAATTTTGAAATTCAAAATATCGAAACTCAAATAAAAGCAAAATAAAAATCTGACCTTTCCCTGGAATAAAAACCAGACCACTTCCTTGGCAGAAATTGACACCAGAGTTGTACCTCTGCAGCAACTTAGCCTTAACCTTGGTATGCTTCGCAATGGACTCCAAAGTGTCCTCAGAACTAAGAGGATATGTTATGAAGAAACCATAATCCTTGGAAACCATTCTGTCTCCACAGGAACAGTTAACAGTAACATTAACCTTCACAGAATCAGGAATAGAGCTTGGTGCATAACCATTGACCTTCTCCATCCACTCTTTATTTGTCAAATTGCTAAAATTCAACTCAGCAATTGAAGCATAGGTATCTCTTGGCTGAGGCTCGTACAGAAACGTGTGACCAAGAAACTCATCATTGATGCAATCACAAGGGAATGGAACATTCACTCTTGAGTAAACACGGAGCATATCTAGGCTTGGTAGAGTGTCAGTGTTGTAGCGGAAAATATCTTGAGGTTTTGAAACAACCTTGGATTGCATGATGTTGCAATTTTTTTCAAGTTTATAGATTTCCTTATTTCATAGGAAGCTAAAGCCAAGTCACAAGTTTTGCTACATTGTTGTATATTGGCTTCAAATTGTATATGCAGAAGCAGCCCAGAAATCGTGACACGATTTGGGCATCGTGGCACGATTTGCTTGGCAGGGAGCATGTCTTGTGAGATGGAAAATTGTGACATGATTTGGGAAATCGTGACACGATTCAACAACTTCCTCAGCAAGTTTACCTGAAAGGGACTGGTCACAACGGTTGGAAAAGCAGAATCGTGACACGATTGGGCCAAATCGTGACACGATTTTGGAAGCTTGTGACTAGTATTTAAGTGGTTTTCTGCATTCTTTGAAGGAGGGCTGAAGCAAGAGGTCTAGGGTTCACAAAGGGGGGAACTTGAGGGTTGAGTACCTTTGTAGGGATAGTCTCTTGGGTTGGGATAAACATTGTAAACACCTTGGGTAGTGAGATTACATCATTGGAAGGATCATAAGCTTCCTCTAGTATAATCTCTTGTAGGTTCATATGAGTGAGGTGGGTCAACACAAAGGGTAGAGATTAGGATTGAAGGCTGATTTCTTGTAACCTTTTGTAACATCTTATCATAGTGGATTGGAGAGCTGCTCTCTCCCCCAGATTAGGTCATATTGACTGAACTGGGTTACCATCTTGTGTGTGTTTGTTTTTCTTAAGCTTTCTTATCTTCATGTTTGTTAGTGTCATTGTTTTAAGCTCTACACTTAGGCTTTGGGTCTGTTTTGTTGTTGTTGCTTAAAGGCACTTAGACCTAAGATTACCACTACCTTTTGCTCCACACATCTATACAAGTATTGGTGTGATTTCAAACCGATAGTGATCTATTTCACAACATACATTTTGATTCTGAAGTGATGGATTGAGAGACAAGTAACAAGAATAAAAGTGATAATTTGAATTTGATGATTGGTTTCACTGTGAGATTACAATAGGAATACATAATAAGAATTTGGGTATGTTGTGATATTTCTATTGTCCACACACTCTTACTATTACATAATAAGTTAGCTTTCATTTTCTCTCTATCACAATTCAAAATAAACCAAAATACACTCTAACTTGACCTAAGGTTACAACCAAAACATTCAAAGTAAAATCCGAAAATATTTCTAAAGAGTAAACGGGACCTAAGGTTACAACCAAAATACACTCTAACTTGACCAAGAAGCTAATAACCAGACCCAACTAATTAACTAACCCTAAAGATCCATAGGAACTAAAATTATTTTCATATCTCCAGTTGGAAGACTTTTTATAACGCATAATTACTTAACTTAGAATGCTTTTTTGAAATATTAATTTAGAATACTTAAAGAGTGTTCGGGAAGGATTCGTTAACAAGGCCTTTATAATATTAATGAAGAATGATCGATACATCTATTTTGTATTGCACCCGTATATTATGTATCCAGAATTTATATGTAGAGATAGAAGATTTTTTTCCGAGAGGTAGAGATAGAAGAAAATGAAAACATGCATTGAATTAGATAGCTTCTTTTACAAGGGAACACCAAGACTTTTGAAATTGAACCGTGTAACGCTGAAGTTGGAATCCTTTTTAAGGTTGCAGCTGTAGCGTATATGACAAGAAATTTTGGTTAAATATCATTCACAATGAGGAATTTTGTCAAAACTAGATATACATATTCGTTATGCAGCATTCACATATATTCGTTATGTAGCGTATATGAAATGAAATATAACAACAAAACTAGTTTCTAATTACAACTAATTAACCTTTACAATCTAATTAGTGTTTGTTTATGAAAGGATTGATTTTTGTTGGTACGTTTGTAACTATCAAATTCAGATCTTCCAATTCCACCCTATGGAATTCAATACTCTTAGAAATGGTGGATAGGCCTAACACAACCCCGTAAAACTGACTTGTGAGATGAGGATTGTCCTCAATTATAAACATATTTGTCAAACTATCACCAATCCGATGTGAGACTCTTAACGAATACTTTTTCTCTCAAATAATACTTGCTGAAACCCCAATGGTTTATAATACTTGTTGATAAATAAGATTTAGTAATGATAATTATAAATAATAAAAAATAATTTTTTTCAAAAAAAAAAAACTCATTTAACTATTAATTTATATATCAGTATACAAGTACTTTTGAATTAAGTTCCCTTTGTTGAATGTTTTGAATTGTTTTGGATTGAGTGGTCGATTTCTCTTATTCTATCAATAAATTTCTTTGGATGTTAAAAAAAAAAAATGTGCATCCTAAAAGCCACATGTTAATAAATGAATAAAACATAGGCATGTGGCATTATCAAAACAAATGCAAAAATTATTATCCTAAAGAAATGCAAAAATAAATAAAATCATAAAAGAGAAACAAAAGAAATGGTGCACTATTGACCACCAACACAAATCCACTTTATCTTCGTAGTTCTTTTTCAGTTTCAATAGATCAAACATATCTGTATTATAATTTGATCATAGTACAAGGTATAAACATGCACTTGGCCACACCACACACGCCTTAACTTTAATGCTTAATCGTTTCTCTGCTACACTACACTGTCTTGTTCTTATAATTTGGTTATATATTCATATTTGTGTGTTTTGGTATTCTCTAGCAGACATAATTTAATCAAGGGTGTGTTAATTTACACATTTTTAGGCAACTTACTTATTTTTTGAGTTGTATAATTTGAATTATGTCAAAATACATACTCACTTTTGGACTTTCCAACCATTATGCACACTTGTTCGTTCATTCTTTCTCCTAAACTCACCGTGTTGACTTGTCACTAACTAAGATTCATTCAATGTCACCCCTGCTGTCGTATTCGTGTCTAAAAATGTGTATTTAGATATCATTTCTCATTGGCACTGCCACCGCTTGTTTCTTTGAGATGTGTCACTTAGTTGTTGATACGTAAGTCTTATTTCTCATGATTGGGAGGTTGTGGCGAAACACTAGTTCATATCGGCTCAAATTATTTTCTTAATTTCTTTTAAATTAAAGGTCTCTTCATTCAACTTTAAAATTACGTTGTTAAAGTGTATATATATATATATATATATATATATATATATATATATATATATTATATCTTTTTTTTCAAGTAGTTTAGTGGCTAGATTCATATATATTATGTGTGGAGAAGTGGGGAATCCAAGGTTTAAATCCTGATCACTACTCAAATTATCTCTGGTAACTACCGTAACTACCAACTGAGCTACACTTACACTTATGGTACTTTACTACTTACTTTCACTCATCTCAACTACCAGACTAACATTTTATTCTCTACTTGTATTTTTAGTATTTAACCAATTTAAATTGTTTTTTTAGCCAATATAGTTTATGGGGCAAGTGGTTTGGACCGATGTTTGAAAAACTAGAGTTAACCGATTTAATTGAATTGATAGTCATTCAGTTCACGGTTTAATAATGTCTACAGGTGTTTGTTTTAAGTTATATTTGTATATTCTCAGGAATAAAATGATAAAAATATACATTTCAATATTTGTTACAACTTTATTAAATTTTATTTTTGGGTATAAAAGATTCCTAAGAATAATATTCCTATAGAAAATGGTAGGAATAAAAATTCTCACGAAGATGAGAATAAATTAGTGTGTAACTATCCATCAACCTCCCTATTATATTGGTTCCTGGAAATAAATAAATGTTAACCAATTTTTTTTAAATGTCCAGGAATAAAATTCATCTCATTAGATTCCCATGACTAATATTCATGAGAATAAATTTGGTAAACTTAAAATAAATGCACCCTTCGAGAATCAATTTGTTGGAAGTATCAATAAAACTTCTTATATTTTATATTTTTAAAAATAAGAAGAATGTAAATATGTTTGATATTATCAACCGCAAATATATATATATTTCATTATTTTTGACTTCATTTCTGAAATTTACCATTGATTTTGATGATGTGATTCTCAATCTTATACTTCTTTGCTTGTGGACATTGGTAGAAAGAAACTAAAAATAAATACATGAAAAGTTGGCTTTACTGTCAAATACTTTTTCTTTTTAATAAATAACAGTCAAATACATTATTATATAAAATTTTATGTAAACTATTCTGTTTTATATAATTAGACATTACTAAATTTGGTGCCAGTTTCTGCGTAGGATGTAAATTTATTACGGTTGACATCGATTTTGTAGATAAGTGATCTAGTGTGAAACTGATGTTTTTTTTTTTAGAAAAAGTGTAAAACTGATGTAAGAAGTTAAATCTATTTAATTTTGAATTTTTTACCCAAGATTAAAAATAGGTGGAAAATATCCCTCTTTACGGCATCTCTAATGCATTAACAATTAATATTGGTATCTTGATAAGAAAGATCTGATGTTTGTAAAACAGTGAAGTAATTAAGTAAGCTTATCAAATATGTATTACGTAAGTAATTTGGACAAAAATTGATAGAATAAATAAAAATAGGGACTAAAATCCATGATGGAACAAAATAGGGGATTAAAAAATTTATTTACTCTGCCAATTTTGTCCAAATTACTAATTATGATTAATAGTTAACGAATATTCTTCTTGTAAATAGAGCTGCAACCTCCAAATTAGGATTTCAACTTAAGTATTACATATGGTTCAAAAGTCTTGGTCTTCCCTTGTAGAAAATGTTATTTAATTTAATTCATATTTTCATTTTCTTTAGTCCTTACCCATCTTAAATCTACACCAAATATTTGTATGGATGTTAATGAATTAATGTTTTTATCATTTAACATATTACTAAAATTGCAACCACAAAAAATCAATCTTCCCACTGGAGTGCCTCATACGGTTGAAGAAAAGCACCCCTTACTACATAACAAGAGCATGCCAAGACTTGTTCGGTTATGTTTCCTCTATAAATAGCTAGAGAGTAATGGATTGACACATACAAAATCATCAAAGAGAGTAAGTCTAATTCGCTCTAACTCTAAATGGGATCCTTTTTTATTATATTGCCTTATTTTACCTTTCACTTCTTCTTGTTGTTGCTTACTTACTTTACTTCCCACACTTTCTCATTATGCAACCTTCATGACACTTCTGCCTTGTTACAATTCAAAAACTCTTTTTCTGTCAACACTTCATCGAAACCAAATAGCTACTTTAGGTGTTCCTCTTTTTCTTTCAAGACAGAATCTTGGAAAAAGAGTACAGATTGTTGCGAGTGGGATGGTGTCACGTGCGACACCATGTCAGGTCACGTGATTGAACTAGACCTTAGTTGCAACAATTTGAATGGTGAATTACATCCCAATAGCACTATCTTCCAGCTTAGACACCTTCAACAACTCAACCTAGCTTTTAATGATTTTTCTGTGTCTTCAATACCTACTGGTATTAGTGATTTAGTGAATCTCACATATCTAAATCTATCAAACTGTCTCCTCGGTGGTAACATTCCCTCCACAATCTCTCATTTGTCAAAATTAGTATCACTTGATTTGAGCATTAACCGACTTGATTTGAGCATTAACGTACTTGATTTGAGCATTAACGGGTACTTGGAAATTAATCCATTGACATGGAAGAAACTCATTCATAATGCTACTAATCTAAGGGATCTTTATCTGAATGGAGTGGACATGTCTTCAATCAGAGAGAGCTCTTTGTCTATGCTAAAGAATTTGTCATCCTCTTTGGTTTCTCTTAGTCTATCATCCACTTGGTTGCAAGGAAATTTGTCAAGTGACATCCTCTCTTTATCAAATCTTCATATACTAGATTTGTCATCTAATGATCTTAGTGGTCAACTTCCAAAATCCAACTGGAGCACTCCTTTGAGGTACTTGTACCTCTTTGACACTGCTTTCTCGGGTGAAATTCCTTATTCCATAGGTCAGTTGAAGTCTCTTACTCAATTATTCCTTTCAGATTGCAATTTAGATGGGATGGTTCCTCTATCTTTGTGGAACCTCACTCAACTAACTTATTTGGATCTTTCAAATAATGAACTTAACGGTGAGATCTCACCATTACTTTCTAACCTCACACGCCTCATTCATTGTGACCTTTCAGATAATAACTTTAGCGGTAGCATCCCAATTGTTTATGGAAATTTAATCAAATTGGAATATTTAGCGCTTTCCTCTAACAATCTAGCAGGACAAGTTCCATCATCACTTTTTCATCTACCTCAGCTTGCTATTTTAGAATTATCATCTAACAAACTAGTTGGCCCAATTCCAATTGAAATCACAAAACGTTCAAAATTGATCATTGTGGATTTAAGCTTTAATATGTTAAATGGAACAATTCCACAGTGGTGCTATTCTTTGCCTTTGTTGCTAATGTTGGATCTCAGTGACAACCACCTCACAGGGTTCATTGGTGAGTTCTCAACATATTCTTTGCAATATTTGTTTCTCTCTAATAACAACCTACATGGTCATTTTCCAAATTCAATTTTTGAACTCCAAAATCTTACTAACTTAGCTTTGTCATCCACGAACTTGAGTGGTGTTGTGGATTTTCACCAATTTTCAAAACTAAACAAACTAACTTCCCTCCATCTTTCACACAATAGTTTTCTTTCTATCAACACTGATAGCAGTGTTGACTCCATCTTACCCAACCTTGAGATCTTAGATATATCTTCTGCTAATATTAATAGTTTTCCTAAATTCCAAACACAAAATCTGCAAAGATTAGATCTCTCCCGTAACAACATTCATGGGGAGATTCCCAAATGGTTTCAAAAGAAGCTCTTAAACTCATGGAAGGAGATTTGGTACATTGACCTCAGTTTCAACAACTTAACAGGAGACATTTCTTCAACATTCTGCAATGCAAGTTCCCTTCATATGCTCAATTTGGCTCACAACAATTTGACAGGTATGATTCCACAATGCCTAGGAACATTTCCTAATCTCTATATTTTGGACATGCAAATGAACAACCTCTATGGAAGCATTCCTAGAACCTTTTCCAAAGGAAATGCATTTGAGACTATAAAGTTGAATGGAAACCAATTGGAAGGACCACTACCACAGTCATTGGCTCACTGTTCAAATCTTGAAGTATTGGACCTTGGTGACAACAGCATAAAGGATACATTTCCCAGTTGGCTAGAAACTCTACAAGAGTTACAGGTGCTAAGTTTACGATCAAATAATCTTCATGGGTCAATCACCTGTTCTAGCACCAAGCATCCATTTCCTACGTTGAGAATTTATGATGTCTCTGGTAACAATTTTAGTGGTCCCTTGCCAACATCATGCTTCAAGAACTTTCAAGGAATGATGAATGTGATTGACAACCAAATTGGTTTGCAATACATGGATGAAGCAAGCCACTATAGTTACTATAATGATTCTTTGGTGGTAATAATGAAAGGTCATTCCATAGAGTTAACGAGGATATTGACTACTTTTACCACTATTGATTTATCAAATAACAAGCTTGATGGAGAAATTCCAGAAGTCATTGGAGAATTAAATTCTCTCAAAGGCCTTAACCTCTCAAACAATGGAATCATAGGAACCATTCCACAATCTTTGAGTCATTTGAGAAATTTGGAGTGGT
Organism: Medicago arabica; assembly: GCA_946800305.1. Classification (NCBI taxonomy): domain Eukaryota; kingdom Viridiplantae; phylum Streptophyta; class Magnoliopsida; order Fabales; family Fabaceae; genus Medicago; species Medicago arabica. Next base: position 7,512,378 of record OX326970.1, on the reverse strand, counting down.
TGGACCTCTCAAAGAACAAGTTGAAGGGAGAGATTCCTGAGGCTTTGACAAATTTGAATTTCCTCTCCATCTTAAACCTTTCACAAAACCACCTTGAGGGAGTCATACCTACAGGTAAACAATTTGATACATTTGGAAATGATTCCTATGAAGGGAATACAATGTTGTGTGGATTGCCATTGTCTAATTCATGCAAAAATGGGGAAGATCTGCGACCACATTCAACATCAGAAGATGAAGAAGAATCAGGGTTTGGCTGGAAAGTGGTAGCAATCGGATATGCATGTGGGGCAATATTTGGGTTGCTATTGGGATATAATGTATTCTTCTTCACCGGAAAACCTCAATGGCTTGTTAGAATTGTTGAAAATATGTTTAACATAAGACTGAAAAGAACAAACAACCGAGACAACGCTAATCGCAGAAGAATGAATTAATTTGATGAGGGTCTTTTCAAATATATAGATACAGTTGTTTGCAATTAATCTAAACTTCCAAGTTTAAGGGATGTAGTTTGATATATATCTTTTTTTACCAGTGTGTTATATATTTCAAGTTGATGAATGAATAAGGAATTTATAGTGGTCACTTGCTTTTATGATACTTGCAAGATTTTGGTATGTATATACTATAAAATTCTCAAAACTTGATTTGATGTTTTTAATTTCCATGATGGATATAGATGTTGGTGCTTCAATTGAAGGATGGTGATGTTTTTTACCTTTTGAAGAATGTATATTTGATACCATATCATCAGTGTCTCATAATCAACGCCCAACACACACAATAACTCAAGGAATTGATCACTATCTTATACTTCCTCAGCATCATTGGTATACACTCACCCCTCTATGAAAGATTTGCTTTGCTAAGTGGAAAAAGTACGCACCCCTTGCAGTGTTGATACAATTGAAAACACAACACTATACTAACATATGAGTAAATATAGTATATGTGGCATAATGCAAAATCAAACATCACCACCAAAAACTGCATAACATACCTCGAGTGCAACTTCATTTCCCTGCACCACATGAACACTCCAATACAATACAAACACCAGAGCATTGAGATAGAAACTCTGCTATAAAGAAAGAAATTCAGTAATATGATGCTCAAAACAGCAGCCATTCAAAAACCAAGAGCTTGAACCATGCTATCAGAGAATCAGATCTAGCAGCCATTCAAAAAAGCATTAGCATTCCTTCTTCAAAATATCAATACCCCAGAAAGCAAAAAGATAGCACCACATTTATACACCAAAGGTCAAAGTTTGGTTCCAATATATCAATACTCCGTGCATGCTCCTGCTTTGGATACCGAATCTGCGATTTGGTTTCCTTCTCTTTGTGTGTGTACAAGTGACATTTTTTCAGCACCATCGTTATGCTACTTACCTTATTAGAATAAAAGCGGAGATTCCACGGACAATCTTCTTTGTTCTGGATCCACACTAGTTCATTTTCGGAGTTAGATTCCAATATAATCTCACCATCTTTTAACCAAATTTTCTCTAAGGATACTTCAAGAGCGAATACAGTTGCTAAACACTCTGTCTCATTGGAATCCCGAACACCTACTTATGCGATAAAGCTTCCCATGATTGTACCTTTGTCGTTGTGAAGTACACCAGCTGGACCTGGTTTTCCATTAGAAGAGCCATCTACATTCCATATTTCCAAATCCTTGGAAGTGGGGGGTGCCACTTGAAGAAAAAAAAAATCTCGGTATTCTATTCTGGTGCCACATACGTACAGCTATAATGTTTAATACCATCTGATCTGGAGTAAATGTGCAATCTTGATTCCATCCTTTCATCCAAAAGTCTAATCTCAGCTTTATTATGTACACCAATTAGTCACAATCAGTTTTATCATTTTCGAAAACTACTTTATTACGTTGGTGCCATAACAACACCTGCATCCAAACTATCCAGCTATATGTACAGTGTAGTAATATGTGGCTGACAAATGCTTCATATACATGGCAAAAGGGAAGTTACCATCTTCTGTTATAATATTTAATCTCTTTAACATATTCCTTGTGTTCAACGTCACTTGAATAATAAACCAAACTAGCAACTCGGCACTGGGTGATGTCACACCTCTCCAAACACCTCTGATATAATGTCATTGACTACCAAACTTCCAGCATGCCTTTTAATAGTTGATTGACAAAAAATATTGAACTTGTAAAGTAAAATGCCTAGGAATCATTTTCATTTTGCTGCTATTTTATTCCTAAATTCTCTTGAATCAACCTACTTATAAAGACGATTATGAACTTGTAAAGTATAATTGTTCGTAGTTGATTGACTAATTCTATTGATACATTGATTTACTAAATATAGCTTGTAGCATGTAGTGTACTGTCTTACTTGTTTGTCAAGCTAGTTTTCCTTTTCCCCTTTTGCAAGCTAATTCAGTCATCTCATTTTAACATCCATCGAGCTATTCAAACCCATTTTCTAGATGCATATTTCCTGGTTTAAACAACTCCCAAAAGTGGGATGTGGTTATTAAGAATCTCTTCAATAATACTTACTAGGGTCAACTTCTTTTGTGATGCTTGAGCTTCTGAAAGTAAATGAAGGCATACGAAGATACGTGTCTGGAAAATAACAAGGTTGGTTATTCTCAATTTTGCTACAATCTGCCCTCCTTTCCCACAAACCCAATCCAAGGCTTCCTTTAGCTCACAGTCAGGGTCTGCTCATCTACTACACACCATAGCTTTAATTCGGCATTAACTGCATTTAACATACTCTTGAAGATTAACATTATGAATACACAACAGAAGGAGGAAAATTAAAATGAAACTAATAGATTTGTACTATTTACATTTCTAGACTAATAACATTGTAAAAATGAAACAGTTTCAGATTTTCTGGAACAAGTATGTTTCTGTTAGCAGTTTTTGGAAGAACTGTGGGTACGAAACGTAGAGAAAACATTAACTTTAGCATGGATACTGCCATTTTATTAGGAGTGAGAGTTGAAAGTGGCCATGTGATGCATTGAACATATGAATTTGAAATCCTAACATTCTTGTCATCTGACCAACAATTATGTTGCATTACAGAAATCAACTCTCCCAGAAATATATAGAACCTGAGATTTTACCACATCTGCAGCTTCAGCATGAACTATCAACTTTCTCATTTGACGATAGGGGGCAAATAAATTATTGACAAATGCATACAAAAAAATGAGAATTCAAGAGACAGAGACTAATCAAGGACAAGGAAGCATATGATCACAACTTGACAAGTAGGTAATCTACTGATTTGATCTTTTTAGTATTAGTTCATTATTCCTATATAATTCTGCAAGCAACTACTTGTCAGCATGTAGATTCACAAAAGCAGTGATATCTAACCACTAAATATTTCAATTTTATCTTAATAATGCATCACTGTATGCTTAAATTAATTTTCAATTCAGTCTAGAAAAGAGAGAATCGGAATTAACATACCTTCATGTTCTCAACACTTTTCTCACGTGATTTCTGAGCAGCATGAAACGCATAAATATTGCTGTAAGCGTTATTGAAAGCTTCCTTAATAGGTAGATCAAGCTGCAAAAGACCAAAAATAAAAAAACAAGAACACAATACCGTCCACACCTTTATCAAGCTGTTTTAGCAACTGCACTGAAACTCGTATAATAGCCTTTGTTCTCTCAATTGTTTTATCCGACCATATTTGGTTTTCTCCTATTTTATGATAGCTTGTATACTGCTTATGATTTTCAATTTTCAAGGGAATAACAGACCATGTTTTGTTAACCAGGTAGCATATTTGCATGCATACAAAGCAAATAAACCAATTCTAGTTTAACAAAACATCTCAGTTGAGAAAATTCTCATTTGACATTGATTTGCAGCTAAACAAAAAACCTCCACCTATATAGACTATTGTTATTTGACATTAAATACTTGCAAACAGTTTTTGTGCATTTCAAATTTTTCCTTATGTTCTTTGTTATTTGGTATGCTTTGATTTTATTAGCTAATTTGGAACATTAAAGAAACAACTAAAGCACAAAACTAAGCATAATGGCATGGATATATTAAGTAGAATAATGAAATTCAAAACAAATATATGTCGCTCGTTACATTATCAACCTTCCCAAATATAAGCTATTTTACATGAAATCGGTGACAATTGAGTAAAGGAAACAAATCATTCTTAAAACTAAAATTCAAATAGAAACCATATCAAAGACTAAGGGAGTAACCCTTCAAAATAAAATAGATAAAAAAGATACAGGCATTGGACAAGCCACCACTTTAAGTACAGGAAAATCTCCTAAGCCTCGTGGGTGAAAACGAGAAGGAAAATCTGTATATATTCCTCCGATTGGAAGTAGGCTTTCTTTGTGGAATAATATCTTGCAATAAAACCTCTCTGTTGTAACACCAATCTCATCAATCATCCCGGTACTTAAATCAAACCAGGCTAGTTCACTGTCAATGGTCAAGGCAAGGTAAGGGTCCAACAATGAATAGCTTGGTCCATGATTCCTTTACACCGAGCTCACCTAAAATTGAAATGTGAAATGTAGAAGCCTCGGTATCATGTACCATAAAAGCAATAGATCCATTCAATACCATCAAGCGTCTTCGGACCAAAGGAAAATCCAAACTATCATATACGTAAGAGGGTATGGGTGTTGTAATAAAAGATTCCTTGCAGAAGTCAAACGACACCAAATAGACATCTGTTTCAGTTTTATCCCACCAATGACACACTCCATTCAAGAAGGCGTGTTCAATGCTCCAGTAAGAATGAGGCACATCAGCATCAATTTTCTTCCAAGAGTTACTGTTTAGGCTATACATCTCCCAGAAGTGTTCAGATGGCACATGAATGATAGGGACAGTTTTTTGGAGAATAATGTGTGCACATAATCATCTTATAATCATCTTTAACATGAACATAACCAATTTGATAATGATCGGCGAAAAGTTTCCAGACAGGATTTTTCTCAAGCAAAGAAAGGAGAGCTTGAATTCGTTGGTAGTTGGATTCCACAATACAACTCTCCTGTCGCCATAAAATTCAGATTCTAGACAAAGAATGCCATTGAAACTAACGGAATGTGAAATTTCAAAACCATAATCACCCTCTTGAAATGGTCCCTCATCATCACCCCAACCTTGTAACTCTAGTCTATCCAAAACTACAACCGGACGAACACACTGTTCCTTTTGAAGTCGATAGACATCCTCAGTCAAAGCCTTTGGCCAATCTAGTTTGACTCTATTCTCAAACCTCTCACCAGAAAGAGAATACAAATAATGATAAATTTCGCAAACCTCTAGTGGGTCATCAGCTACTCTAAGATGTAGGAGAAGAGAAGTATCATCATCATAATAAGAACATGGTTTTGTTAAGAGATAGTTGCGGAACATAGTCAAGAAATTAGGGTTATGAAACAAGAGAGACCATGATTTGTTAAAGCATTCAAAACATTTCAAAGATTTTATGGAAAGTTTCGAGAGAATAGAGAAGACAATATCGTTTGGTATATGATTGTTGCTTCTAACTTGATGAACAGCATTTGATGATGATGTAAGAAACGATGGTATATTTTCCATCTACGAGTAATTGAGATTGATTGAATCACCGAGTTAGCAAGGACGTTGAGAACTTGAACAAACCCTAACCTTTCTTTAGTTGAGAGAGCACTTTAATATTTGATTTGGGACTTGCTTCTTTTTTTTTCGAAATTGTTTTTCTAATTTTTATTTTTTTTAATTTCTAATTTTTGTTTTTTTAATTTTGAAAATTAAATTCCAGAATTTTTAATTTTTTTAGAAAAAAATCTGAATAATTTTTTTAATTTTTGAAAAAAAATATCTCAATTTTTTTTTCTTACTTTTTTTATTTTTGAAAAAAAAAAATCTGAAATTGTTTCTGATTTTTTTTTTTGAAAATTAATTTTCAGATTTTTAAAACTGTTTTTTATTTTTAAATTAAAATAAAAACAAAATTAATTATACAGTTAGCACGTCAACCAAAAATGCTGACTTAGCATGCCACGTCAACTTACTTGCATAGTCAGATGGGTCATGGTCTATTTTTGGAGAATCTTAATTTTACAATGACGGAATTTAAAAAAAAATTACAAGGGACAAAACCACAGCCATAGGTGGCCTATATTACTGGGGTAGAGCCTTATTAACCTAAAAGTTAAACTTGATAAAATTAAATTAAATGTTATATAAGCTCCTAGTTATACTTGATAGAAAATTTCAGTATAAAATTAAACTTGATAAAAAAAAAATCTTTTCCTATCGAGAAAAAAAAAAAGATCTTTCGTTAAAAAAAATATCATTCATATATCCTATTTAAAACATATGTATTTTACTTTATAATATAATAAATAATAGAGGGTAAAAATGGACTTTAGTTAGATTAATAAGGGTAAAAATAGAATAAGCTATAAGCTCCTCAAAGGTATTTGGGAAGGTTAAATAATCACATACATGACTTTTCAGCTCCATAACCCTACTTTTTTTTTAATGTTTTTTTTATTGTGTTGACTCTCAAATGTAAAACCTTAATGTCGCTATTTGTTGAGCCATTAGGATGAGCCCCTTGGATTGGAACATCACATTGGTACCACACAAGTGATTGGATATCATATTTTCACTTAAGATCTTTAAGTTGCATTTAATCCTCTCATTTTTATATGTTATTCACTCAAAATCATAACATTTCAACCTTAAGTCTGAGAATTTGTGTTTTTTATCCAACATCGGTGATCTCTCTTTGCTATCATCACATTTGGCTAAGAACAATCACACAAGTGAGTTGAACATCACATTTTTTATCCAAAACCTTAAAATATTATATATACAAATCATGTCACTTATATGATGTTCAACCGACTCTTTTCCATAATTTGAAGACAACCCACCAAATCAAGGGACTGGAATTGTTATTAGAAAAATGCATGACTAAATTAAAGAAAATACTATGTGATGAGAACCAAATTTTTGAAAAATAATATACGATGGTAAAACTAGTGATTTACGAAAATAGAGATCAAAGAGCTGAAGAAATCCACGTATTAGGTTTTGGATACAATCAATTATGTTGATGTTTTCTTCACTTCCTGTGTATATTTTTGAACCAAATACTCATTGTGAAGTGATAGCTATTAGGTGAAGCTAAACATGCAAAAGGAGTCCAACTTGAGTGCTACATGCAGTTCAAAAAGTCTTGCTATTTAATTTAATGCATGTTTTGATTTTCTTCCCATCTTAAATATACACCAAACTTTTTTATAGATGGTAATGAATTAATGTTGTTGTCAATTGTCATATCATTGAAGCTGCAACCAGAAAATTTCTTCCTACAAAGCAAGAGCATGCCTTGCAAGACTCAATTTGTAAACAATCCCCATCTTATACCAATGCTTATATAATATATAATAAATAGAGAGTCTAATCAATTGGTACATCCAAAATCATCAGGTAAAAAATAAAAATATCAAGAGAGTTTAAGTTACTCTAAATGGGGTCCTGTTTTGTTCTATTGCCCTATTTTACCTTTCACTTGTTCTTGTTGCTGCTGCTTACTCTTTTTACTTCCTACACGTCCTCATTATGCAACTATCATGACAGCTTTGCCTTGTTACAATTCAAGAAATTACTTCTTGTCAATGACACTTCATCTCAGCATGATATTTGGCCTAGTTGTTCCTCTTTTTCTATGAAAACATATTCTTGGAAAAACAATACAGATTGTTGTGAGTGGGATGGTGTCACGTGCGACACCGTTTTGGATCACGTGATCGGTTTGGACCTTAGTTTCAACAATCTTAAAGGTGGATTACATCTCAATAGTACTATCTTCCAACTTAAACACCTTCAACGACTCAACTTAGCTTTTAATGATTTTTCCGGGTCTTTGGTGCATGGGGATATTGGTGATTTCGTGAATCTCACACATCTTAATTTATCAAACACTGGAATCATTGGTAATATTCCTTCCACAATCTCTCACTTGTCAAAATTAGTATCACTTGATCTTAGCAGTAACTGGTACTTGGAACAAAAACTCAAACTTGATCCCTTCACATGGAAGAAATTCATTCATAACGCTACAAGTTTAAGCGTGCTTCATCTGAATAGTGTTGATATGTCTTCAATCAGAGAGAATTCTTTGTCGCTGCTAAAGAATTTGTCATCCTCTCTGGTCTCTCTTAGTCTAGGGAACACTAGTTTGCAAGGAAATTTGGCAAGTGACATTCTCTCTTTACCTAATCTTCAAGAACTAGATTTGTCATCTAACGAGGACCTTATTGGAAAACTTCCAATGTCCAACTGGAGCACTCCTCTGAGGTACTTGGATCTCTCTTTAACTTTTTTCTCAGGTGAAATTCCTTATTCTATAGGTCAGTTGAAGTCTCTCAACCAGTTATTGCTTAAAGCGTGTGTGATTTGGATGGATTAGTTCCTCAATCTTTATGTAACCTCACTCAACTAACACATTTGGACCTTTCATTTAAGTAACCAACTTAACGGTGAGATCCCATCATTACTTTCAAACCTCGCACATCTCAATTACTTGGATCTTGAACAAAATAGCTTCACCGGTTTGATCTCGAATATGTTCCATAAGCTTATTAAATTAGAATATTTAGATATTTCCTTTAACAACATTACAGGTCAAATTCCCTCATCATTGTTCCATCTAACTCAACTTTCTTATTTAGATTTATCATTTAATAAATTAGTTGGCCCAATACCAATAGAAATCAACAAACATTCAAAATTGAGTACTGTGGATTTAAATAATAACATGTTAAATGGAACAATTCCTCATTGGTGTTATTATTTGTCTTCTTTGTTAGAGTTGTACCTCAGTGACAACCACCTCACAGGGTCTATTGGAGAGTTCTCAACTTATTCTTTGCAAAAATTGCTTCTCTCTAATAACAAGCTACAGGGTCATTTTCCAAATTCAATATTTAAATTCCAAAATCTTACTTAGGTCTGTCATCAACAAACTTAAACGGCGATGTGGACTTTCATCAATTTTCCAAGTTTAAATAACTAACTTTCCTTGATCTTTCCCACAACAATTTTCTTTCTATCAACATTGATAGCAGTGTTGAATCCATCTCACCCAACCTTGATTCATTATATTTATCTTCTAGTAATATTAATAGTTTTCCTAATTTCTAAACACAACTTCAAAATCTGCAAGAATTAGATCTATCTCATAACATAATTCAAGGAAAAGTTCCTAAATGGTTTCATGAGAAGATCTTACACACTGGAGGGACATTCAACATATTGATCTCAGTTTCAACAAGTTGCAAGGAGATCTTTCAATTCCACCCTATGGCATTCAATACTTTTCACTCTCAAACAACAATTTCAGAGGAGATATTGCTTCGTCATTGTGCAATGCAAGTTCCCTTGCTATGCTCAATTTGGCTCACAACAATTTAACAGGCATGATTCCACAATGCCTAGGAACATTTCCTTCTCTTTCTATATTGGATATGCAAATGAACAACTTGTATGGAAGCTTGCCTAGAACCTTTTCCAAAGGAAATACATTTGAGACGATAAAGTTGAATGGAAATCAATTGGAAGGACCATTACCACAGTCTTTGGCTCAATGCATAAATCTTGAAGTTTTGGACCTTGGTGACAACAACATAAAAGATACATTGCCCAATTGGCTAGAAACTCTACAAGAGTTACAGGTGCTAAGTTTACGATCAAATAATCTTCATGGTGCAATCACTTGTTCTAGCACCAAACATACATTTCCTAAGTTGAGAATTTTCGATGTCTCTAACAACAATTTCTGTGGTCCCTTGCCAACATCATGCATCAAGAACTTTCAAGGAATGATGAATTTGAATGACATCCAAATTCGTTTGCAATACATGGGTAAAGCCAATTACTACAATGATTCTGTAGTGGTCATAATGAAAGGTTTTTCTATGGAGCTAACAAAGATATTGACTGCTTTCACCACTATTGATTTATCAAATAACTTGTTTGAAGGAGAAATTCCACAAGTCATTGGAGAATTAAATTCTCTCAAAGGACTTAACCTTTCAAACAACGGAATTACGGGTAGAATTCCACAATCTTTGAGTCGTTTGAGAAATTTGGAGTGGCTGGATCTCTCAAGGAACCAGTTGACGGGAGAGATTCCTGAGGCTTTGACAAATTTGAATTTCTTCTCTGCCTTGAACCTTTCACAAAACCACCTTGAGGGAATCATACCTACAGGTCAACAATTTGATACATTTGGAAATGATTCATATGAAGGGAATACAATGTTGTGTGGATTGCCATTGTCTAAATCATGCAAAAATGACAAAGATCTTCCACCACATTCAACATCGGAAGATGAAGAGGAAGCAGGCTTTGGCTGGAAAGCGGTAGTAATAGGATATGCATGTGGGACAATATTTGGGTTGCTCTTGGGATATAATGTATTCATCACTAGGAAACCTCAATGGTTTGCAAGACTTGTTGAACTTATATTTAACATTAGACAGAAAAGAAAAAATAATAGAGCCAGTGCAAATCGCAGAAGAAAAAATAATAGTACTATTGTAATTAATTTGAACTTCTCTGTTTGAGTAATGTATAGGAGTGTATTATATCTCTTTTAATACGATTGCGTTATATATTTCAAGTTGTTGTATAATTATGAAAGTTATAGCAGTGATCAATCTTTTATGATATTTTTATGATATTATATGCATAGACACTCTTTAAAATGTGCTCAAGACTTCAGATGGTTAGAATGAAATAAACATTCTTTAGAGCAAAACTTGCCAATAGAATGTAAACATTTGGATATCAATGAGGTCTGAAGGATTTCAATTTCTCAATGAAATGAATATGAATATGATGATAGTTGGTATTGGTATTGGTTTCTAAGATTATGCTGCAAGGGGAATTTAATTGCTCATGAAACAAAGTTGTAGAAATTTGGAGTCGAAAATGCATCATATATAGAATGTGATTTATTTGACAAGAATCTGTTATGATATCGCAATAAGATGAAAATTGAAAACAAAAGAAGTTTATAAATAATGTTGAGTTCTCCTATATAAATATTCCTTCTTGATAGAGGAAAGTACATAAATGATGTTCCTTCTTGTTTCCCTATTGTAAGGATCACGTGCCAAAGCGTGTCCTTAATTTACACCCAACTTGCAAAATACAATCGACCTCGATGCTTAAAATGTACAACACTCATTCACACCACACACAAACCATTTGTGTTAGAAGCTGAAAATGATCGACTTAGGAAGGCGAGGTTGATAATTCTGTAGATTTTTTACATCATATTTAAGGCGGATCAGATACTAAATATAAATATGTTTTTCGGTTTGAATTTAAACATTGATTTATTATGTACTATATCGCAAGAGTTTAATCTTTTATGCAAATACTAAACTATTTATTTCTACTTTTCTTTCCAAAAACTGCCACATGTGCATTCTTTTGTTTCTTATCGCAAAAGGTTGCTAGTTATAAGGCGATTATTCAAGCCCTGTTTTAGGCTCGAGGGAAAAATACAAAAATAACATGTGTAAATCCATTAATTTCTTACACATTAAATATTTCATTTTCTTTTTATCTCTTTCTCTTCATATAGTATTATTATCTTTCTCTTTGTATCATCATCAACTTATTATATCATTCTTTTTATACTGTTGTAAAAAACATCATTATTTTATATTTATTTCTCTCTCTTAATGTATACACTCCAAAGAATGCATACAAAACATATTTCGAAAAAATAACTCAAGGCCTATAGGCCTCAAAAGCAAAATAGGTTTTCTATTATGGATTTTTGTTTCATGTACAAAGTTGAACGCATTAAGAAATTTAAAATGATAAATTTATTTTAAAACTTGTGTATTTAATATTAAATATATAACATTTTGATCAATAATTGGTATTTTTGAACAAATTTTTATTATTATTTTTAGTTGTTTTAACATGTGCAAGACAAACTCTTTTATTATTACTAGTATTCTTTTATTTCCCTGTAATCAAACAAAAAAAGTTAAACTAATTAATAATACAACTAAAGTATACGTTATTTTTTGGTTACATAGCTAAGTATACTTTGTTTCAATTGACTTGTAATTGATGTGTAATGCAACACTAACTTCTTTCCTTCTTTTTTGAGAAAAAGAAGCTTATAGCTTTTTATTATTAATTAAAATTGTTATATAATGTGAAATATTAAGATGTAATTAGAGACTAGCATGACATAGTGCTTCCTTAATTAGCTAAAATATGGGCAACACCATTGACTTATCTTTTAATGAACTTCACATAAGAGTTCGCTAAATCAGTCATCAACAAGTGTCTACAGTCATGAATTATGAACATAAAATTAGATACACCATCCCCTTGGTATATATCGTCTGCCACAATTTTGTAGTTTGTTTCAAAATCCATATTTACCAGGTTAAGATCTTTCATCCACTGCATTGCATGTAAAAGTCTTGTTGCTTCCCCCGTATCTACATCGAGTGAAGAGGAGAGTTGTAACGCCCGTCTCAATTATTTAATTAATTTGTCGAGTTAGAATATATTTATGTGATTTACGTGTTATGTTGTGATTGTATTAGGTGGTCTATTTTATTATTTAATAGAATAAGGGTTGAAAATAAAACAAATATTAAGTTGTGGGGCTGTTTTCGAATTAAGTAGAATTATGAGGGATTAAGTGAAATAAGATAAAATAGAATAGAAGTGGTTTAAAAAGGAAAATTAGGTTAAGATATAAAAAGAAAAACTAGGTTAGAATTGTACAGTACGTACAATTCAGTTTTTGGAGAAAAAGGGAGAAAAGCAGGAGAGAAGAACAAGATAGGCTGCTGCTCAATTTTCTAAGGTAAGGGTGAGCCTAGCTTCAATTATGATATACTGTAATTCATCTGTTTATGTTTAACCAAGGATTAGAGAGAGTTTTGAGAGAGTTCTAAGTTAGGGTTTGTAGATTTTGTGGTGAATTGATGAGAGAATGATGTGAATTGATGTAGAAACCTGTTACAGAACCTAGAATAATCACTAGGACCTTAATTCTGAATGATTGGAGCCATAGTATGAGAGAATGGACGAGTTTTGGCGAGGTTTGGAGCGAACCCGCAGTCTGTTCTGCGACAGCTCGCCGTGGCGAGCGGACTTACTCGCAGTGGCGAGCAGAACAGTTTAACTCGCGAGGCGAGAAACTTAACTCGTCGTGGCGAGCAACTAGGTAGTCACTCGCGAGGCGAGCAGCGGAGCTCGCCGTGGCGAGCAACCCTTTAGTGCGCGCGAGGCGAGCAGAAACACTCGCCGTAGCGAGCAACTGGCAGAATGTAATTTAAGCAGCTCGCCGTGGCGAGCAGAACCACTCGCCATAGCGAGTAATGTGGTCTCAGACCACTATGACTTGAGTTTTAGAACTCTGTTTTGAGCGAGGCTTTGAGGGTAGACTTATGGATAGTATTAGAGATGTTTAAGACCTAAATTATAACCTGTAATGATGCTGTAAGATGATTCTTAACTGTTGACCTTAATCTATGATTATATGCTTATTAAGTGAGTTATATGATTGATGTTTAAATGATATTTGTGACGATGATTATGTGTTGTGAATGTGTTAAATGTGCTGAACTGCTGCCATGTAAATGTGTTATAATTGCATGTGTCAGTCAAGAGTCGTAAATGATGTTAAGATGTTGTATGTAACTTGTTTAAGTATAAATAGTCGGGTTCATGCATTTGCATAATTTGAGACGGTGGAGCTTATGCTCAAAGCGACGGTGGAGCTTATGCTCAAAACGACGGTGGAGCAATTGCTCAAAGCGACGGTGAAGCTTATTTAAGCTTAAATATTGGTACCACATGCATGATGTTTAAGATGTTAGAGTTGCATAGTCGAGTTGCATTTGTCGAGTCTTGTGTCTAAGACGTTATGAGATGATTTGTTATGTGAAGATGTTTTAAAGATGATTTGTTATGAGAAGATGTTTAAAGATGATTTGTTATATGTAGATGTTTGAGACGTTTCCGTTATTTGCAATGATTGTTGTTGTTGTTGTTGTTGTTAAGCATAAATGTTTGAATTATATGTTAATATAATTGTTGTGAATCTCACCCCTTCTGTTGGAATTGCCGCCTCGTGGGCAAGTGCAGGTGACCAAGCGTAGGATTGACGATGTGAGAGGTCCTTGTGGAGTCTTAGGAGCTCCGATACGTAACGGGATGGGGATTATCTTTTGTTTCTATTCCTTTATGTATCGTTTTTGAATTAATTATGACATTGGTGCGAAGAACTAATCTTTTTAAAGAGTTTGAATTATGATTCCGCCGCTACATTTTGAATAAAGATGAGGAATAAACTATTATTCATTTTGTTTAAAGATTTTATGAAATGTGACATCCTGAATATTGCGATATACTCTGATTATATAAATGAATTTTTAAAGCTGGGATTTCGGGGTGTTACAAGAGTGAAGTTGTTCGACCTGCAACAAAGTTTCCTTTTGCGTCTCTAACACAGGCTCCAAAACCAACGATATTGAGAGAAGTCGAGAAAGATGCGTCATTGCATTTGAATCTCCCTACACTCGGTTTTGTCCATCGAATAGTCTCATGGTGCGTGTTATAATCAATACTATGTGGCCTCATTGTTTGTGCATTCTTCCAGCTACTCAAAAAAGCCTCCGCTCTATCACAAATTTGTTGAGTCGTTTCTACAACATTGTTCCACACTTTGTTGTTTCTATGCTCCTTAAAGTGACTGCAAAAATCTGTTGTCGTGGGATATCAAACTGTTGGAGAAAAGCAAAGATCAACTCGAAAAAGAAGAATTAGGGGACCAACATTGTTGAATAGAATACTAGAAATTTAACTGCTGCCAACAACCAATACTTTTGCCGCACTTGAAGAACAAATGTTTCCCGTCTTCATCTTTTTCAGTACAAACAGAAAGCACAAATGTTAGGAAAGTCAACTCCTTTTGCAATCAAACGCATCCGAGTCGGCAAACAATTTTGACATATATGCCATAGGAAGTTCTTAACCTTTGGGGGAAGTTTGAGTTTTCATATGGTACTCCAATGTCAGGAACTCTATGTTGCAGCATACATTATTATTGTTGAGAATATCTCTATAAGCACTGCGTACGGAATAAAGGCTATTTTTCTCATATCGCCATGTAGTCGTATCCGTTCGAACAGAGGGTAGAAGGGGAGTCTGTTATATTTAACTTGATGTATAAAATTCTCATTCCATACCTTTGTATTTGACTTGAACAAATGGGCAACGGTGAGGGCATCCCACATAACCTGCACTGCCGTGATGAGTTGTAGACAGACAGGGTATTAAAAAATTGGAGATTTATTTGATCACAAATATTAGAAAAAGTTGCAAATTTTAGAGTATGTTTATTACTTAAATGACTTTTATATTGATTTTTTTATCTTCAACTTTTATACCACTCTATATTTACTAAAAATTAAATCGTTCCTCGTATTAGTTGGTGTGAAAACATTAAATGTCAATGTTACTTTATTTAAAACTTTTAAAATTATCACATCTAACGAGTCTCCTTAGTCTTGATGATTTTAATTTATTTTTTTTCATTTTATAAAATGAGATGAGATGATAAATAGTCGATAACACGGTTGAAGAAAAAAATAACAAAATTAATTAAAATAGTAAAATCCAATGATATATTGATTGAAAATAATAATTAAACTCTAAAGTTTACTCTAATGATAAAAGACATACCTTAAATTTAGAGATTTACGGTTTGAACTCGGTCAATGTCTTTAAAAATATTTAGGTTGTGTTTGGTAACACAAATAAACTAGCTTATAGTTTTTTGAACTAACTTATAAGCTTGTTTTTGTAGAATAAGATCTGTTTGATAAAACAAAGTTAAAATAAAGCTCTTTATAAAGAAGCTAAAGCTTTGAATTTATTACTTTTTTGGTGGTGTCCGGAGTTCGAACCCTGGACCTTGCATATATTTATGCGTTATCTTTATCAACTGAGATAAGTTCACAAGAACAAAACTTTGAATTTATTATGAATTAACATCAATAATATATATATATATATATATATATATATATATATATATAAAGTAAGGTTTTTTATGTCATGTGTCACTTCCATATTCATTCTCAATATTTTTATTATTTTTTCTATTTTTTAAAATCAATATTTTATTTGGCATAAATATCTCAACAAACTTTTGATCTTATCCCCTCAATATATTATTTAAATTTTTATTGAATTTCTAATATTTTATGTAGCTGAAATATCACAACAAACTACATATTATACTTTCAACAAAGTTTAAAGGATCCAATTGATTTTTTATTTTTTTAGGAAAAGAAGCTTCAATTAGTTTTTTTTGAAGAAATCAAAATGGAATTATATAACACTCAAAGTTAGCAGTGCCCAAGCACAAGGAGTGCCTAGGAAACCACTAAAAATTACAAAGATACAAGAACATCAATACAAAAAGACAAATTAGCCAATACCCAGACAATCTAACGGGCTTGACCACCACCTCTGCGTGCCATGAACAAACACGACATGTTTAGCTTTCAGACATCCTAGAGCCAGCAATTTGACCTTATCTAATAAACGAGACACAGGAGTAATGGAGTTATTGAACAGCCTATTATTGCGCTCGTTCCACACCACCCAAGTACATAAGAGCCAAATGAGCTGCAGAAACGACCTCTTTGCTTTGCCTGCGCCTGCCTGCTGAGAAAACTGAACCAGATGATCTAGAATAGCATTGGGGTCCACCCCATCAAAACCAATCCAACCGCGCACCTGCTGCCATAAAGGTCCGCCGTTTCAACTTGACCACAACCAGCCACACAACGGACCTCCTCCTCGGAAACAACACCCCGAAAAGCCAGATTGGCCTTTGTTGGAAGCCGATCCCACAACAGACGCCAAGCAAAAACCGAAATCTTCACAGGGACCTGATGATGCCACACCAACTCGAAAGGTAGATCCAGCTGAGCCTCAACACCGCCAGTCAACAAATCATAAGTACCCCTCACCGAATAGCCCTCTGCTACATCAGGAAGCCACTCCCAAGAATCTGAAACATTAGGAGTCAAAAAGAAATCAAGAAGTAACGTCCTGCACTCATCCACTTGGGCCTCCTCCCACGCCCAAAGCCTGCGCCTCCACCTCCAACCCACACCAGCCACCTCCAGACCCCCAGAGAGCATAGAAGCAACCGAAATGGTTTTGTTCTCCGCCAGGTCAAATAAACGCGGAAAGCGTTCACGAAACGGGGGACCACCAAACCACCTATGCGACCAAAACAGCGTCGCAGCCCCATCACCCACCCTGCGCCTAACACTGTCTCCGAACCACCCACCGCCAATGTCACCCACCCCATCACGAATCCTACCTACCCCAAAAGAAGCTTCAATTAGTTACTAAGTAATCTTTTAGCACCGTAATATTCAATTAGTTTTTCTTTTTAAAGAAAAAAAAGGCTTCGATTAGTTATAATGTTACCTTTTAGCAGCATATTCTAATGCAAATGTTAACTATAAATAAACTAGCGAAATCTTTCCACTCTTTTTATTGCACTAACGTTTAAAAATTAAGAACAGTATTTTTTTATGAAATTTTGGTTTTAATTAAAAGTAAAAATATAAACGTTTGTTGCTTTTTTTAATGACACGAACAACAATCTTAGAATAATGAAAAAGTAAGTATAAACATACTTATCTAGTTTGTTATATTTTTTAATTGATAAAGAAAAAAAAAACAGATATACATATATTTATATCGTGTTTGTTACATTTGTTTTAATATTTAAATTTATTCTTATCTATTTGTTACATGTGTTATTTGTATTGAAAATTAAGGGTATTTTTTGAAAGAAAATTTCAACCCAAAAGTGCTGAAATGGGTAGTTTTCTTTATATATAGTATTGATGAATTTTTGTTAATAACATATTCACATATTTTAAGCACAAACAGAAACCACAAATCTTCTTTTCATCTAACCTTTTTCCTTCTTTAGGTTTGCCAAACACCAATTCTATTATTTCTCTTACGTGTATTTTGACATGTATATTTCACCCACTTTCTAATGCTACTTTTTAGTATAACATGTTTTCATCTTTTTTATTTTTATTTTATTTTTGAAGACAACTTTTCAAACATCATAAACACTTCTAAAGATGTTTACACACACTTACAATATCTTGATTCAATTTCGATTCTCATTCTGCTTTTTCATTAAAATTTTGATTTTCCATAATTAACCACAACCGAATCATAAATTTTATCATTCTGCTTTTTATTTTTCTTTTCTAAAATTATGGCTACAAAATTTAACTCAATTGATGACGTCAATCAATCAATAGTATATAAATAAATAAGTATATTTTGTTTTGTTTTTGTTATATCTTATCTATGTTTTTAGAGTTGTTATATCTTATCTTTTTTTTTTAATAAACTAAGCGAATTATATTAAATGAATAACTAACGGCCCCTCAAGCACAAGGTGTGCTAGGGTAACTGTTACAAGTTTACGTACAAAAAAATCAGACTATTAATAGCCAAAGAAACAAAAAACAAAATTACATCACAGCTTAAAAACAACATAAAGGATTTTGCCTCCAAAAGGGATAGTCAAAATCGAACGTAATGTAGTTCGTTTTCAACCACCAATAGGTTTGGAGTTTAACCTTTTCAAGAAGTCCTGTAAGCTGATCAAAATGATTATTAAAAATTTTATTGTTACGGTCTTTCCAGATAACAAATAAGACCGAAATCCAAATAATAGAGAATGATGTCCTTGATTTCTTTGAGAACCCTCAAAGAGCACAAAACTGATTTGAATGAGTAAGTCGCCATGAGTAACTATATAAATACCAAACCAATGGGAAATCATAAGCCACAACCGACCGTAGTAGTCACACTTAAAAACAAATGGTCTCTATCCTCCACAGTCCCACATGAAGCCGCACAAGATACCTGTGAAACATCCAGAACACTTCTCTTCCGCAAATTATATCTTATCTTTTAAAACCTAATTTCTATAACTGCTTAAATTATCTGTTACTTCTTTTTATTTATCTTTTAGCAACATATTCCGATTCAAATTTTAACTACTCACATATTTTTAGCACTATAAAATTAAGGGATTTTTGCTAAACAACTACTCACATAATTTTAGCACAAGCAGAATTATACCTTTAAAATCAACATTTCCTATTCTTAAGGTTTGACAAATATCACTTCTATAAAATTTTTTCATATAATATTTATTTTTTTTGCAGAAACTTTATTAACATTATTCACACTCTAAATATAAAATATGAAGACTCTTAAGGTGAGAAAAACACAAGAAGGGGGGGGTTGAATTGTGTTTTCTTTTCTCAACTCTTGAAGAGTGAGAATCTAATTCCTTTAGACTCAGAGTCTGAATGAGATCAGAGTCTGATAGGAGATTAGGTTCTGATTGCAGCGGAATAATCAAGAGATAAAGAGAGAACAAAGAACACAAGCAATTATACAGGTTCCTTCCACAAACCGGAAGTAGTCCTGTCCCCCTTGTACTTCCAAGGAGAGTTCACTAAAATGTAATATCAAATTACAAGTTGCTCAAACACACAGTATGAGACTTCCTTGCTCAAGCACACAGGCGAGAGACTTCCTTGCTCAAAGACACAACTAAGAGACTTCCTATGCTCAAGGACACAGCCAAGAGACTTCCTTTGCTCAAGCACAAAAGCAAGAGACTTTTACACAATTACAGAAAATTGAATAGAGTTGAAACACTTGACAACAATCAAAATGTGTTTCAATTACAACAAAGACAGACTCTGTTTTACACAAAAGACAGACTCTGTTTTTCTGTGAAACTTAGAGATTCTAGGATACTCAGTTTGTAAGAATCTAAGTTTATGATGTGCTTAAGTTGAGACTCAGTTGAATACGAAAGCAGCGCAATGCAGTTTTTCTCAGTTGTAGAGTCACACGATTCTTCAAGTCTTCTATCCTTTATATAGGCGTAGGAAAGAGACATTGAGTCCTCCAGCACATCAGAATGATTTCTGAAGCTTGATCAATGACTGTTGATCTGTTGCTTGATTTGGTAATAGTCCTTCAATAGCATCATTTGAATTCCATTCCCTTTGAGGATTAATACCGGTAGACACAGTTGCCAAACTGTACGTGGTAGTGGAGTAGTGGAAACAGAGTTCGTACAACGTACTCTGTACTGGCCTGCAATCTTTGTCTTTGTGCTTCCCACGCTCAAGTTGACTTAGAAGCTAGCCGTTACTCCATTAGAGTTTCTTTGTGCATAGCAATGCAGTAGAGATCACTTGTTAGGAGATTATCAAATTTGTGGCTTCAGACTCACTGTAGCACTAAGCTTCTGATAATCTTCAGACTCTCTTGGTTTTCAGATTCTGATGGTCTTCAGACTCTGATACAGTCTTCAGACTCTCTTTAGCACAGTCTTCAGACTCTCTTCGATACAGTCTTCAGACTCTCTTCGATACAGAATCACAAGCAACAGGCTTCTATGGATTTATTGCTCTTTAACATTGTTCAAACAGAATGCTTTCTAAGATACAAATCTTAATTGATATCCTGCATACTTAAACAAATATTAGCAATATCCAATTGACAACTTTTTAATACCTTGTTATCATCAAAACTCAAAACGTGGTATTGCTGAACACCTTTGTTCCAACAATCTCCCCATTTTTGATTATGACAAACATTAGTATTTAAAAGGTCAATTGTTGTTAATCTAATTAACAAGTTGACTTAAGGGGTTCTGAGGTTTGTAAGCTCAGAGTCTGAGGTTTGAAGGCTCTGACTCCCCCTGAGTCTGATAGTTCTTAAGTTGAGGTTTGAAAGCTCATCTTGAGTTCTATCCAGGTTAATTAAATTGTTTTTCAAACGCAATCAAATTCATACTCAGAATATATATATATAGAAAATTGATTCTTAAACAGGGCTCAGAGTTTAACTAAGCACCTTTCGCAAATTTCCCTTTAACTTTTACGTATACATGCAATGTAATTAAAAGAAGGTTCCCTTCTCCCTGACATAAATACTTTCCCTTCTCCCCCTTTTGTCATCAACAAAAAAAGTTCAGAACATGGTTCCTCCCCCTTTTTAAATGACTTAAGGTAAGTGTGTAAACATGTTTTAAAGAAGAAAGAGATTCAGAGGGAAAACACAGAAGATTCAGAGCATAAAAAGAATTGAAATGCAAATAGTAAAGAGAAAAATAACTTGTATAAAAAAAAAAGCAACAACCAGTTCAGAAGAAGCAATTAAGAATTACAAAATAAAACAAAACAAAATTAAACTAAGGTTGGTTTTGTTTGGCAAGATGATCCATCAGTTTCTGGAGATCCTCTTGCTGTTTCTTTACCATCTCTTCCAGAGCCTCAGTTCTTCGCAAATGTTCTTCTCTTTCCAGTCTAGCTTCTTCTTGAATTCTATACATCTTCCTCTTCAAAGAATTGTAAGCCACTGATTCTTTAGGAACATACTGATTCTCTTCAAAGAAGGGTGTATCTCTTATCCTCAGAATAGGAGCATTTATCATAGCTACAACTTTCTCAGTCTGCTTAACTTCTTCAACATGCTTGGCAGTGATTAGAGCTTGTTCCCTGGCAGCAGCTTTTTGAATTTTGGTGATAAAATCCAAAAACTCAGTCTTTACTGTAGAGAACTTGTTCTCATAGCTCACATTAAGTATTGGCATAGACCTTTGCTCAATAACTTCTTTGAGCTTATTGCATGAAGAAGCATAAAACTCATCAATCTTATTTGAATCAAATAAGTCAGTTTGAGGTTCAGAGGTTGAGGGTAGAGAAGCTCTCAAAGCTAGAAAAGTTTCAAAACCTGGGAAATAGGTTATGGGGTCACACAGAGGTTGGGAAACTCTTCTGGTCTGAGCTTTACATGATGTTACAGTTCCTGATACGATATCAGAGACTTGTTCTAGATTTTCAGAAGCTGGTTCAACAACAGGTTATGAAGGTTCAACAGAGGCTAAGGTCAGATTCTCTGTAGGTACAGGTACAGGGTCTGGTTTGGAAATGGATGAAGTAGCTTTTGTTGTTTTGAATTTTGCAGGGGTTTTTGGTAGTTCTCCCCCTAGATGTTTTTCAAGAGAATCTAGAGTGTCTGGAGAGTCTACACAAATGGTTTCAGTTTGGGGGGATGGATGTTTGGATTGAATGGTTGCTTCAGGTTTTTTAGAAGGTTTAATTACCTGAAGTGGTTTGAGGAAAGAGAGTTGAGCAGGATGGTCAGCAGGAAGATTCATAGACACTGTAATTGTGTCTTGAATTACTCTGTCCATAGTTGAATTAACATAATCAACTACTGCCTGGTCAAGTGGGTTAAGGGATGATGTGGGTTTGATTGGTGAGGGAGATGAATTTTTGAGAGATGGAAGAATTTGGCTCAAGGGTTTGTTGTCAGATTCTGAATCTGATTCTGACTCATGATTCAAAGAAGAAGATGAGCTATATGCCACGTTGCCAGAGGTGCCAATGCCAGCTTCTGGAGAGGAAAAATGATCAGACACAGTAGCTTCTGATAACTCAGCTTCTGCAGGTTCTGAAGTACTCTTCTGTTTAAGAGCAGAAGCAAGTAACTTAGCAGCTTCCTTGACAGTCTCTTCCTTCAACTCTTCAGCAATCAAATCTGCTGCCATAACCTTGCCAGCAGTGTGTTCATCCTCAATCATAGATACAGAAGTACCTATCTTCTGTGCTACATCCTTAGCCACATGAATCACTTTCACCTTTCTCTTCTTGATCTGACTCTCTTCACCTGCAGAGTCAGAATCAATGAAATCAGCAATTTCTTGAGCTAGCTTGTCATAGTCTCTGTCAGCTTTGCCCATTATTGCTTTCTTATCAGCTTTCTTAGCCTTCTTCTCATCTTTCTTAGCCTTCTTCCCATCCTTAATTTCACGAAGTGCAGAAGGAGAACCAATTGAAACTCCAGGAAAAGCAGAAAATTTGATCTTTTTCTTAAGAGGCTCCTGGTTCTCTTCCTCTTCCTTGAGAATTACTTCCTTGGTCCTTTTTCCTTTGACCTTAAGAGGGCCTCCTCCAGCAGTCTCAGGAATAGCAGAATAGCAGAATAGTTGATTATTCTACCAGTCTCCTTGAAGTAATCCACCACAAATCTAGCAAGAACTTCAGGATTATCTTCTTTGGATATGGGAGGGAAGTCCATCATCAAATCAGATTGTACATAGGATTCTCTCATATCATGCTTAGAGGGATTGAATCTCTTGACAATCTTCATGTATTGTAGAGTCTTGCCATTGATGATTCTGCCGGTCACAGTTCCTAGATGAATATCTGATACCACACCAGATTCTGATAAGACCTTCAAAAGACCTCCTTGATACAGAATCTCAGATATTAATCTTCCAAAAGGAACTTGCCTCCTGGATTCTGATTGACTCTTCTTGATGGCCCAACACATGTGGTGCATCACATATCTGGGGAAGTTGATCTTTATTTTGTTGATAAGAAAATAAAGAAGAACTTTGTGATCCACAGATAATGTATCCGTTCCTCCTCCTTTCTGAAGCATACTATCCAGTATAATCTTCAGAAGCACCCTATGCGTAGGATGCATATCCACCAATTTATTTGAGGGTCTCCCTTTAAATAACAACTTGTTGCAGATAACAGCCCATTCACTCTTCTTGTTGACATTCCACTGAAATTTCCCAGCGCTCTCCATCTGACAAGCCCTGGCTACCACTTCTTCAGTGATAACTATAAGAATTCCCATCACAGCAGACCTAATTTCAAGACCATTGTACGGTCTTAAACCCATTTGGTCTCTGTTTTTGCCAGCAAGACTAGGGTTGTTTGAGATTGCTACTGTTTCTTCCAACGTAGCTTCAGCTTTGTCGTAGACTTCTGACCTAACCCAAAAATCTCTAACAAGCTCCTGATATGTTGGTCCATTCAACATACCAAAGTATCTCATCATTCCTTGTGATAAGAAATGAGGTGCAACGTCAACTCCATGACGACTGATTGAAGCGAAATCTACTGGAGATTCAACTTGAATTTCCAGAGTCTCCTTGATGATGTTCATTGTTCTGGGTTTGATAATATAAGAACCTCCGGACTTGATTATGACACCAGATTGGATGAGATCACTTGCCATTAGGATTTTCTAAGAGTTTGATTTGAGAACAAAAAGTTTTGCAAAGTATTGAAAAACAAGAAATTTGTTCAGAGAGAAAATCAAAGAGTAAAAAGAGAAGTGAGTTGTGTGTGTTATGTATTTATAGAAAAAAAATGTTTGAAAACTGTTTGGAAAGAGTAGGGGACAAACAAACACAAACAATAAGTACAATATAGCATGCAACCGTAAACGTATTGGGACAAAGCGAAGGTAACTTGTTTATCGTAATGAAATCATTGTCCTTTTGAGTTCTTACCCAATACAGACAGGCCACGTCTGAGAAACCGTAAAGTAACTGTCACCATAGTGGGGCAGGTGTTACTGAACTTAACAGTCACGCTTCCACTAATACAAGCTTCTGAGAGTCTAAAGATTCCTTACCAGATTCTGAATATTTTACCAGAAGCTTTCATCAGAATCTCCAAAAGAGAGTCTGATTCCCAGATAGCTTCTGAAGGTTTTCAGAGTCTGAATTATGTTTTCAGAGGCGCATATTACCCAGAGACATAGCACATGTTCAAATTTTTCTTTATGAAATCAAATCTTTCAACAGATAAGGGTTTAGTAAATATATCAGCCCATTGATGATCAGTATCAATGAATTGGATATCTAAAATTCCTTTTTGAACATAGTCTCTTATAAAATGATGTTTAATCTCAATATGCTTTGCTCTTGAATGCAGAATTGGATTTTTAGACAAACATATAGCTGTTGTATTATCACAATAAATTGGGATATGGTTTTCAGTTATTTGATAGTCCTCAAGCTGATGTTTCATCCAGAGTAGCTGTGTACAACAACTAGCAGCTGAGATGTATTCTGCTTCTGCTGTAGACAGAGCAATGGTTGCTTGCCTCTTGCTAGCCCAGGATATCAGATTCTCTCCCAAGAATTGACAATTGCCACTTGTAGATTTTCTTTCAATCCTGTCTCCAGCATAATCAGCATCACAGAATCCAACTAGCTTGTAGTCAGAGGATTTCTTGTAAAGAAGTCCAAGATTAGTAGTTCCTTTCAGATATCTAAAGATTCTCTTAACAGCAGTTAAGTGAGACTCTCTAGGATCTGATTGAAACCTTGCACACAAACATACACTGTACAGAATATCTGGTCTGGATGCAGTTAGGTATAACAAAGAACCAATCATACCTCTATACAGCTTC
The DNA here is from genome assembly GCA_946800305.1 of Medicago arabica. NCBI lineage: Eukaryota > Viridiplantae > Streptophyta > Magnoliopsida > Fabales > Fabaceae > Medicago > Medicago arabica. The sequence goes on along the minus strand of OX326970.1, from coordinate 7,486,959 downwards.
TGATCAACTTTGCTTCCTTGATCTTCTTTGCTCAGAGTGCAGGTTGGATGCATTGGAGTATTCATTTCTTTGCAGTCCTCAAGATTGAACTTCTTCAGAAGCTCTTTCGTATACTTGGACTGATGAACGTAGACTCCATCTTTGCATTGGTTGATTTGAATTCCAAGAAAGAACTTCAATTCTCCCATCATGCTCATTTCAAATTCATCCTGCATTACTTGTGAAAACTCTTTGCAAAGTGAACTATTTGTAGAACCAAAGATAATATCATCAACATAAATCTGAACTACAAGAATGTCTTTCTTTAGAGTCTTTCTGAATAGAGTAGTGTCAACTTGTCCTCGTTCAAAGTTGTTTTGAATCAAGAAATTACTCAGTCTTTCATACCAAGCTCTGGGAGCTTGTTTCAAGCCATAAAGTGATTTCTTTAATTTATAAACATGCTCTGGATGCTTTAAGTCTTCAAAGCCAGGAGGTTGTTTGACATATACTTCTTCAGAAATGACACCATTAAGAAATGCACTCTTAACATCCATTTGATACAAAGTTATGTTGTGATTGACTGCATAGGAAAGAAGTAACCTGATTGCTTCCAATCTTGCAACTGGAGCAAAAGTTTCTGTGTAATCAATGTCTTCTTGCTGACTGAAGCCTTGCGCAACAAGTCTGGCCTTGTTTCTGATTACTTCTCCTTGTTCACTAAGCTTATTTCTGAACACCCACTTGGTTCCAATGATGTTCTTGTGATTAGGCTTAGCTACTAGATCCCATACTTCATTCCTTTTGAGTTGATTCAGTTCTTCTTGCATTGCTAGAATCCATCCTTCATCTCTAAGAGCTTCTTCAACAGAAGTTGGTTCAATAACAGATAATAATCCTAACGCAGACTCTTCTTGTCTGAAATGCGATCTTGTTCTCATAGGACTTTCTTTATTGCCAATTATCTGATCTTCTGGATGTGAAGACTTGTATTTGAAAGATTGTTTGGATTGACTAGCTTGCAGAGAATCATCTTGAGCTTCATCAGAAGCTTCTTCATTAGGAACTTCAGGGGTTGTTCCAGCTTCTGAAGTATCTTCAGATTCTGGAATCTGATCAGATTCTGAGTTATCATCAGAATCTTGAGATTTTTCATGACTTTCATCTTGCACTAGAGTTTCACTTCCAGGTTCTTTGTCATCAAATCTTACATGCATAGATTCTTCCACACAATGTGTTTCTGAATTATACAGCCTGTATGCCTTAGAGCGTTCAGAGTAACCTAAAAAGATTCCCTTTTGAGCTTTGGCATCAAATTTCTTTAGGTAGACTTTGTTGTTCAGGACATAACATGTACATCCGAACTGATGAAAATAAGATATGTTGGGTTTTCTTCCTTTAAAAAGTTCATAGGCTGTTTTGTTCAACAGAGGTCTAATATAGATTCTGTTCTGAACATAACAAGCTGTGTTTATTGCTTCTGCCCAAAAATGCTTAGTCAGATTGTTCTCATGGATCATGGTTCTAGCCATCTCTTGTAAGGTTCTGTTCTTTCTCTCTACAACTCCATTTTGTTGTGGAGTTCTAGATGCAGAGAATTCATGAATAATTCCATGTTTTTCACAGAAAACCTCAAACGGTTCATTTTCAAATTCTCCTCCATGATCACTTCTGACTTTCAAGATTTTCATTTCCTTCTCTGATTGAATTTGGATGCAGAATTTACTAAACACAGAATATGAATCATCTTTAGTTTTCAGAAATTTAACCCAACACCATCTGCTGTAGTCATCAACAATAACTAGTCCATATTTACTTCCATATAAGGATGCAGTGTTAACTGGTCCAAATAAGTCAATATGAAGTAACTCCAAGGGTCTGGAAGTTGAAACAATTTCTTTCGGCTTGAAGGGACTCTTGACAATTTTCCCTTTCTGACATGCTCCGCAAAGAGCATCTGAGTGATAGTCAATGTTTGGTAGGCCTTTGACAAGTTGTAACTTGCTAATTTTAGAGATTAATCTCCAGTTAGCATGTCCCAAACGTCTATGCCACATCCACTTCTTATCACCCATTGACAGAAGGCACATTACCTTCTGATCAGTCAGTTCTGAGAATTTTATCTTATATACATTGTTTCTTCGTTTTCCCTTGAAGACTATGGACTGATCATCCTTGTTAACCACTGTGCAGTTGTTCTTATTAAACAATACATCATAACCATTGTCACATAATTGACTTATGCTTAGTAAGTTATGTTTAAGTCCATCAACTAACCACACATTACTGATTGAGATCAGAGAATTACCAATGGTTCCAGAACCAATGATTTTGCCAGTCTGGTTTCCTCCAAATCCCACAGTTCCTCCCTCTTTCATGGTTAGGGTTAGGAACATAGACCTTTCTCCCGTCATGTGACGCGAGCACCCACTGTCTAGGTGCCAAGCCTTGTGCTTTCTTAGTCCTTTTAGACATACCTGCAGCATCAATAATATCAGACTTAGGTACCCATATTCTTATGGGTCCTTTTTGGTTAGTCTTAGAACCATTGAACTCTTTTCGTAAGTTATGTCTTGAAATCCTTGGCAATGTTTTCTCCCAAACCTTAGGGTTGGAACCGTTTGGTTTAGGTTTCAACTTGCCTTTCACAGTTTCTCTCCTTTGAAACTTAGACTTTGGTTTTTCAGACTCTGGCTTTTTCAGAGTCTGTTTATCAGACTTTGAATGTTTCAGAGTCTGAGACTTTAAAGCTTTGGGTTCAAAGTTTTTCAGACCCTTTAACTTAACATTCTGAAGTTTTGACTTAGTCAGAATCTTAGAAGTAGAAGTTGTAGGTTCTGAATGAGTCTCTGTGTTGACTTCATCAGACTCTTTTACAAAAAGATTTTTCAACGCCTCTCTGGCTCCATCAGGACCAGATTTCAGAGTCATTTCATTTGAGTTTCCTCCAATGAATCCAAGACCCTGTCCTCTGTTCTGATACGTGCTATAGATCATGGATGCAACCCTTGATCTGTCAATTCCAGTAGCAATAAATTCTTGCAGAGCAACATCTTGCTCACTTAAGTATTTACAGCTACACTTCTTGATCAATAAAGAAATATTTTCTTCTTTTAAATCTTCTAATTCCAACAGAGTTGAATTATGTCTTTTTGACAGCTTATCAAGCTGTTGTTTGACTTTTTTCAACTCAGTGGTCTTAGTTTTAAAATGACCAAGAAGCTCATTGACAGATTCTATAAGTTCAGATCTTGTGAGATTAGAGTATACCTCTGTTTCATTTTCAGAGTCTGTATCTGATTCTGCCTTAGGTGTCTCTTTAACAGATTCGGTTGTAGCCATTAGTCCAACAGCTACATTGGCTTCACCATCAACATCATCATCTTCAGATCCTGACTCATTATCAAGATCTTCCCAGGTGGCCATCAGACTTTTCTTGATCTGCTTCTTAAACTTGCTTGACTTGAAGGTTGGCCTTTTTGACTTAGATTTCTCCTTCTGCAGTTCTGGACACTCAGCAATAAAATGTCCAGTTTTCTTGCAGTTGAAGCAACCTTTCTGATCCTCCTTTTTTAACCCCTTCCCACTGCTCTTGCTCAGAAATCTCTTGTTCTTCTTAGCAAGGTACTGCATTCTGCTTGAAAGCATAGCCATTTCTTTTGCTAAATCAGGATCCTCTTCTGAGCTTTCAGAAGCTGAAGACTCATTTTCAGATTCTTCAACCTTGAGAGCCTTTGAAGACCTTCCTTTTGATTTTAAAGCAATGGTTTTGGATTTTCTTGCAGAATCATGTTCATTGAGACTTAACTCATGAACCTTGAGTGAGCTTACAAGATCTTCAACACTTAAAGTGTTTAAATCTTTAGCCTCCTCAATTGCAGTGACCTTTGGTCTCCATCTAGAGGGTAAGCTCCTTAAAATCTTGCTAACATGATCAGAAGCTATGTAACTCTTCTTCAATATCTGAAGACCAGATACTAGAGTTTGAAATCTTGAGTACATCTGCTCAATACTTTCATCCTCTTTCATCTTAAATAGTTCATATTGATGAACTAATAGAAGAGCTTTAGCTTCCCTGACCTTTTTGCTTCCTTCGTAGTTAGCACAGAGAGAAGCAAACATGGCTCTAGCAGTAGATTTGTCACTCATCTTCATGTATTCCGTTTTAGGAATAGCAGTGACAAGAGCCCCTCTGATGATATGATGTTTCTTATAGATTTTCTTTTGAGCAGCAGTGTGAAGTTTGCGGTCAATGGCAGCACATTCGTCATCAAGTTGTAAGTCACCAACACCATCTTCAAGTATGTCCCAGAGTTCTTCATCAAGACCCATGACATAACTATAGAAGTTGGTTTTCCACCAAGAAAATTCTTCAGGATCACCATTGAACTTGGGAATTTTTCCATAATCAGCCTTTCTACTGCTGTTATTGGATCCATATTCATATGGTATAGCAGCACCAGAAGTGGCACCAGAAGAAGACGGTTCACTGGAAGACATGTTTTTCTCTGGATCTTTTCTGTTACACGGTTAAGTGCTAAGACAACAGAGCCGGAGCTCTGATACCAACTGAAGGTGAGAAAAACACAAGAAGGGGGGGTTGAATTGTGTTTTCTTTTCTCAACTCTTGAAGAGTGAGAATCTAATTCCTTTAGACTCAGAGTCTGAATGAGATCAGAGTCTGATAGGAGATTAGGTTCTGATTGCAGCGGAATAATCAAGAGATAAAGAGAGAACAAAGAACACAAGCAATTATACAGGTTCCTTCCACAAACCGGAAGTAGTCCTGTCCCCCTTGTACTTCCAAGGAGAGTTCACTAAAATGTAATATCAAATTACAAGTTGCTCAAACACACAGTATGAGACTTCCTTGCTCAAGCACACAGGCGAGAGACTTCCTTGCTCAAAGACACAACTAAGAGACTTCCTATGCTCAAGGACACAGCCAAGAGACTTCCTTTGCTCAAGCACAAAAGCAAGAGACTTTTACACAATTACAGAAAATTGAATAGAGTTGAAACACTTGACAACAATCAAAATGTGTTTCAATTACAACAAAGACAGACTCTGTTTTACACAAAAGACAGACTCTGTTTTTCTGTGAAACTTAGAGATTCTAGGATACTCAGTTTGTAAGAATCTAAGTTTATGATGTGCTTAAGTTGAGACTCAGTTGAATACGAAAGCAGCGCAATGCAGTTTTTCTCAGTTGTAGAGTCACACGATTCTTCAAATCTTCTATCCTTTATATAGGCGTAGGAAAGAGACATTGAGTCCTCCAGCACATCAGAATGATTTCTGAAGCTTGATCAATGACTGTTGATCTGTTGCTTGATTTGGTAATAGTCCTTCAATAGCATCATTTGAATTCCATTCCCTTTGAGGATTAATACCGGTAGACACAGTTGCCAAACTGTACGTGGTAGTGGAGTAGTGGAAACAGAGTTCGTACAACGTACTCTGTACTGGCCTGCAATCTTTGTCTTTGTGCTTCCCACGCTCAAGTTGACTTAGAAGCTAGCCGTTACTCCATTAGAGTTTCTTTGTGCATAGCAATGCAGTAGAGATCACTTGTTAGGAGATTATCAAATTTGTGGCTTCAGACTCACTGTAGCACTAAGCTTCTGATAATCTTCAGACTCTCTTGGTTTTCAGATTCTGATGGTCTTCAGACTCTGATACAGTCTTCAGACTCTCTTTAGCACAGTCTTCAGACTCTCTTCGATACAGTCTTCAGACTCTCTTCGATACAGAATCACAAGCAACAGGCTTCTATGGATTTATTGCTCTTTAACATTGTTCAAACAGAATGCTTTCTAAGATACAAATCTTAATTGATATCCTGCATACTTAAACAAATATTAGCAATATCCAATTGACAACTTTTTAATACCTTGTTATCATCAAAACTCAAAACGTGGTATTGCTGAACACCTTTGTTCCAACAGACTCAAGATTATGATCATTAGAATGTGAAAAATACCGAATTTTAAAGAGAGCACGTATATTTAATCAATGTGAATTTTATGGATGATAGAGCATGCATCAAGTTTTTTTCTTCGTAAACTTTTACTAACATGATTTCACATTAACTTAATTAATTTTCTATGCTAATATTTATTTAATTTGTTGTTGATGATATTCTATGGGATCAAAATTCAATGCATTGTGTAAAGCGGCAAAGTTACATAATATCAATCTATGTTATAAAAAAAAATATCAATCTACGTTGATTGATGTAATATGTTATGAGATAAAAAGTATCTTTCAAATAACAACCATAAATTTTCCTTCAAAAAAAAAAATAACAACCATAAATTTAAAACGACTTCCCATGGATATAGAATATTTTATAAAATTATAACCATTGTGAAGCCGTATATTTTTTTTTTCAAGAAGTTAATTTATTTGTCTTTTGTCTATTTATTAGTTATACTTTTTTTTTTTGAGTATACATGTTATTGGTTCACAAATTCCACCATCGTTAGAGATGACTAATCTCTGTAAGGAATCGGTTGGGCACAAAAGATGGGTTCTTCCTTTCAATCGATTTTTTTCTCATACGTATGAGCCACGAAACAAACTCATGACCACATGTTTAAAGGGACCCAAAACTCTTACCACTTGAACTAATTCATTATTGATTTTTGTTACACTTTTATTCTTGCATTGGACATTCATCTCATCATTTATATTTATTTTTAAGATATTACTATAAATGTAAATTTAAATAAATTCAATTTAATATACTTACACATGTATTCGCACACACAAACTAATTTAATATCTAACCCGGGCAACGCCGGGGCACTAAACTAGTACTAAATAAAAAAATGTTTAAAATATTTTTTGAAGGGAAAAGTGTTTAAAAGATAAGAATTTATCTATAATATATACAAAGAAAACTAAACCTTTCAGCACTTTTGGGTTGAACTTTTCTTTTCAAAAATACCCTTAATTTTCAATATGAATAACACATGTAACAAATAGATAAAAATATTAAAGTAAACGTAACAAACACGATATGAATCTATGTATAACTAATTTTTTTTCCGTTTATCATTTAAAAAGTATAACAAACTAGATGAGTATATTTATACTTACTTTTTATTTATTCCAATTATACTCTTAAACAATTTTTTCTATAATAAAGATTGTTATTCGTGTCATTAAAAAATAACAAACATTTATATTTTTACTTTTAATCAAAACTAAAAGATATGCATAGTTTGTTGCATTGTTAGTGTCATTGAAAAAAATATGTTTAGTTTTTTTAATAAGAAAAAGATATGCATAGTTTATTACAATACAAATGTCTAAAATATATATAAGTATAATTTTTTTAGGCAACTACACTTGTACTTTTAATTAAAATCAAAATTTTATAAAAAAAATTATATGCATTACGCAACACTAAAAAAATTATACGCATTAGCGTAACAATAAAACAGACAGACAAACATAAAGTATTACTCTAAACGCTAATATGTGTGTGTGTATCCGAAGTTGAAGAAAGGGAATAAAAATATTTTTAGATGAATCAAAATTGATTTTAAAAGTGTATAATTAATTTTAATATGTTTGATTCCTCTAAAGTAAAGTTTTTTTAAATGGTTTTGTTAAAGAACCCGCTTCCACACAATCCCGGACTTTAGATTTTTGGTTATGTATGTGTTATTTAAAACTTTAATAAACTTAAAGGACCTATTTGAAATTTATAAAAACTTAAAAAACCAATTTAAAATTTAAAAAAGTTAAAGGTTTAACTCAGTATTTTTATCAAACTTAAATGACAAAAAAATATTTTACCTAATTAAAATGTAAACTCATTTGGAAGTGTGTCTTCCCTATTTTCTTTTCTTCTTCCATAAAAGTTAACTAAAAGGAAACTGAATGTATAATTAATTAATTTGAATTAATGTTTCACGTTCCATGTGAAGAAGGAAAAAAACGGTCATACTTTGGACTGTTGTGAGGAATATGTGAAACTGAATAATAAAGATAGTAGCCGTTATGGAAAGAAAGAAACGTGACAGCAAAAACAATATCCTCTCTCTCTATCTTATGCCATTATTTCCACATGCCACCAATTAAACGCATTGTTTTAGGGAATTTAAAAAAAATTCTCCTAATTACTGAATTGCCCATTTCTTAACGTTTTTTTTGGCGAAATTGATTTCATTCAATATTTTTCTTTACAAACATACTTCTATCAAATCAAAACAATAGAGGGTGCTTTTCCTATCAAATTAATTTAAAAACAGAAAAAAAACATCAATCAATTTATTGATAATCCAATGATTTAAAAATACTTTGCACCGAACTTGAATTATATTTTATCATGATATTTTGTTGGGCCCTTCATATGAACACTTTTAAAAAATTACTCAAAATTATACTGATCTACCATTTTTATTAAAATTGTGATTGTGATTTCTATTATTACTTGTTATTATTATATTATTAAGGGACCGTATTATGTTACTATAATACTATTATTTTTAGTAAAAAAAAATGTCTAAATATAAACATCTACAAAATAAGATATAGTTAGATATTTCCATAAACCTTTTACCACCGTTGATACACTAAAATTACATCAAAAAAATCAAGTTTACTAGTGAAAAACAATTCAATTTTTTTCTATTTATTATTCTTAATTTTATATACAACATTTCATTGTTTTATAACGAGACACACGGTTCATTTTATTTTTTTTGAGGGAAACGAAACACACGATGTATATCTACTCGTTTTGATAAGATGACATAAACTTTTTATAATAGAATTAAGTTCAGACATAAAATTATGTTTATGTTACAAACTTTTAAGAAAAATGAATAATCTACTAAAAGTCGAACTGGAGTGATTAATCTATGCCAAACCTATCACAATTTAAAAACTAATGATACACAACACACATTTGAATGGTTAGTTGGTCGGCATGCAATGAATGAGTTGGCACATTTCACACCTCAGCAAATTGAGACGTTTCATTGCACATTTTATTTTATTACCCTTCAAAATTATTATTTTATTTTATTAGTCAATAATACACTCCTTGAAATGTAAAGCCATAAAGTTTACAACTTTTTGATGATTTTTGACTTATCTTGCTTCTGAGTTTTTACCATTCTACCCCTGCTTGAGCGTTGAACTAACATCAACAACAACAGTGTCACTCTCATTATCACAATTTTGGATTCTTCAATTCAACAAAACCATTCTCTTCTTTTTCTGTCTTTTTCTCAGAAATTCAGAATTTTGGTGCTACATAAGGTAATGTACTCTTATGTAATGGATCTTATTTTTCTTTTTTAGCATAAATGTTCTGTTTTTTATTCTTTCATGCTTCTGGTTTCAATTTTAGATTTTTGGTTATGTATGTGTTTTTGTAAAACCAAATAAAAAAATTGGATTTTTTTTTCTTGTTCATCATTGGTTGTTAAGATAGCTGGAAAAGAAAAATAAATGTTATGAAATTTGGACTTTTTTTCTCTTTTCAATTTTGCTTAAAGAATTGTGATTTTAGTTCATAAAGGGTTGTTGCAAATTGGAAAAATTATGTTTTTTTAATATAATTTATACATTTTTGAAGTGAATTATAGTTTGGTTAGTGGTTACTGAGCTAGATTATGTGAAAAGGGATCATTTTTAGTTGTTTTCATGTTTGATGAAGAATTGGATGAAATATATGGTGGAAAGAAAAATAATCAGTTGAATATATGAGTTTTTAGCCCCACCACTTTACTAGTGTTTTTTGTTGTTGACAAAAATGAAGAAAAAATAAAGATTTACATCAACTCTCAAATCAGTTGTTAAACCTTTATGTCACTGTCTTACATCAAAAAAAACATTATACTTTTTGTGATATTTCAAAGTTTTTGACATAATTGTGACTACAATCACAGTTTATATCATTGATTGGAAGATTAAAATGAAATGGTATCGATGAAATAATGAAAAGTTGTATATTTTGCAGGGAGTAGGTTGTTGATAGTAAATCAAAGAACATGGCTTCTCTTGGCGATATAGGACTTGCAGCTGCAATAAACATCCTTACTGCAATTGCATTCTTACTGGCATTTGCCATACTCCGGATTCAACCTATAAATGATAGGGTGTATTTTCCAAAATGGTATCTGAAGGGTTTAAGGTCCAGTCCATTGCAAGGAGGGGCATTTGTGAGCAAATTTGTCAATATAGACTTCAGGTCATACATAAGGTTCTTGAACTGGATGCCTGCTGCATTGCAAATGCCGGAACCCGAACTAATTGAACATGCAGGCTTGGATTCTGCTGTATACTTGAGGATCTACTTACTCGGGTATGCTTTAGTACACTTTGACTCCTCTAAAGATTGTAGTTCTGAATCGGTTACTAGAAAATCCAGAGAGTAGATTTTAACCAATACATGATTTATTATGTATACACAAGTAATATCAATAGTGATTTTTTTTTATAATAGTTGATATTGCTTACATTTTTCTAGTTTCAAGATTGTTTACTTGTGTCTTTTCTATTTACTAACTGCATAATCTTATTCAATTGAATTGCAGGCTGAAAATATTTGTCCCCATTTCACTCCTAGCATTTTCTGTTATGGTCCCTGTCAATTGGACCAATGACACCTTGAAACGTTCAAATGTGGTTTATAGCAGCATCGATAAGCTTTCAATTTCAAATATTCCACTTGGATCAAATAGGTACGTAATAAACAAACTTTTCAATTGTTACCATTCTTTTTTTGCACCTTCTTTGCTATCTATAGTCTATCATTTTAGTATGTATGAACTTCAGATTTACATAATATCCGTGTTTATTTAAATGAATAAGAATAATGCATTTTAGCATTTGATGAGAATTTTACACCTCTAACTCTAAACAATTCTATTGAAACTTCTTAATCAATATCAAACAAATTAATACATCTTCTGGTTATTGGTTTTACGAGCACTTATTCCCTAACCAAAATATCTGTTAAGCTTTTCATATGAGTATGTTTATCTTCCAGTAACTCATTATTTATTGCAGATTTTGGACTCACTTGGTAATGGCTTATGCTTTTACCTTCTGGACATGCTATATCTTGAAAAGGGAGTATCAGATAGTTGCAGCAATGAGATTGTCTTTTCTTGCATCTGAAAGACGCCGTCCTGACCAATTCACGGTAAGATCAAGTTTTATCACACTCACAGATGCAATATGCTGATAATCATAGTAGCACCGCTTCTGTGATAAAGATTTATATTCTAAAGTGACTTTGCTCTTTCATTTTCTTCTCCCATGCTCCTTCTTCAAGCAATTACTGTGCATTTGTGCAGGTACTTGTTAGGAATGTACCGCCTGATGCTGATGAATCAGTCAGTGAGCTAGTTGAACATTTCTTTTTGGTCAACCATCCTGATCAATATCTAACTCATCAGGTCTGATCCTGTTTTCTGTAACTACACATACCTAATTGTCTCTCTTTGTCTGGAGCTTGTAATAAGAATAATAGTGTTGTGTAACTTTCACTATTTAATTACACGTATCAAAACAATCAATTTTACCTGTCATGACTTCAAATTCATATTCATTTTTACGTATGTACAAATTGATAGTAGTTCTTCTCTAGTATAAGAAGCAAATAATGTGATGTTTCTTAGAGAATTATATCTGGTTAACTGGTACTAAGATTCAAATCTTTGTATTGTTTTCCGATACTTTTGGGTAAAATTCAATGCAAAATAATGATTCTTGGATGAATTCTTATTGGCAGTTTGTTGTGTCTTATCCTACCAAGTTGTTTAATTTTGTTTTCCCTTACTCTAAGTGATATTTTTGCAGGTTGTTTACGATGCAAAGAAACTCTCTAGTCTAGTTGCTAAGAAGAAGAAACAACAGAATTGGCTTGACTACTATGAACTTAAATATTCTAGAAACGAATCCATAAGGCCAACTAAAAAGGTATGTTGTCATCTTCAGTAATCCTGTCTCTATGAACTCCAAATCATCTTCCAAATCTGTTGCCATCTTTTTAAAGGTATTCTATTTCCTTTTCTTCCCTCTGGCACCATGTAATTATAGTTGGTCATATTGTGCTTGCAGACTGGCTTTTTAGGTCTTTGTGGCAGTAAAGTGGATGCTATTGATTTTTATACTGCTGCAATTGAGAGACTATCAAGAGACGTAAGCAGGACTGCATGTGCATACTTTATATCATTAGATATACAGCAATTATTATTTTACCACACTTGTATTATGAAAATCTTAATAAAGGCTGCATGAAAAATATATATAGATCATATCAAAAGTGTTTTTATATGATGCCATACAAGAGAACTTGTGTCCTTATATTTGTAACCTTTGCTTATTTTCATCATTGCAGTGCATGCTTCTCCAAATTGGTTTTTTAGTTAAATACATTTCTTGTATGATAAGTTATTGAATGTTCATTACTTTTTTCAAAAAAAAGGTATTTAATATTAGTTGATGTTTCGTTAAAATTTCAGATAGAGCTGGAGAAAGATAAGGTGACAAAGAATCCTAAATCTATAATGCCAGCAGCCTTTGTTTCCTTCAAAACTCGTTGGGGTGCTGCAGTTTGTGCACAAACTCAACAAACTAGAAATCCAACAATATGGTTGACTGAATGGGCTCCAGAGCCCCGTGACATATACTGGGATAACATGGCTATACCATATGTTTCTCTCTCAATAAGGAGACTTGTAATTGGTGTTGCTTTCTTCTTTCTTACATTCTTTTTCATGATTCCCATTGCATTCGTACAGTCACTTGCTAATATAGAAGGCATTGAAAAAGCCGCACCATTCCTCAAGTCCATTATTGAAATGTAATGTTATCTTCTTTTTTGCCTTTTATTACAGTTTTCTCTTTATTGGTTGACATAGTAAACAAAATATGTTGAAAAGTATGTGTTGAAGTTATGAGTTTTAGATAAAAAAAATAGAGAAATAATAATAGCTCGAATAACCCATCTGGGTTGGTCTGGTGGTGTTGACTTGAGACCTTAGAGTTTGCTCCTCTCAAGGTCTCAGGTTCGATTCTCCCTGGTTCTAATTTTGGTGGGCTAGTTTATTATTCAAAAAATAATAATAATAGCTTGAATACTATTTATAATAATCCCTATAATAGTTTATAGTAACTTGATACAAAAGGCTAAATACTAATCATATTATAATAGCTAATATTGTATGGAACATTTTGCTATTTTTATGATTAAAACAATGCTATCTAGTCTGATTACATCACGGAATATGCTGGAAGTTTATGTCTTTCACTGGCAACTTTGATGAGAAAATAAAATATTGCAGATAACTCTTGTGACTCTTTAATAACTGTCTATCCATGGTAGATGTTAATGTTATGCATCATTTTTATTGCAGCAAATTCATCAAGTCTTTTATACAAGGTTTCCTTCCTGGGATTGCTTTGAAGTTATTCCTCATTTTTTTGCCAACAATATTGATGATTATGTCCAAGTTCGAAGGGTTTATAAGCCAGTCTTCTCTAGAAAGAAGATCAGCCTCAAGATATTACATCTTCCAGTTCATTAATGTGTTTCTGGGGAGCATAATTACCGGGACTGCATTCCAACAACTAGATAAATTCATTCATCAGTCTGCAAATGAGTAAGTGTTCCTCCTAAATATATATATATATATATATATGTGTGTGTGTGTGTGTGTGTGTGTGTGTGTGTGTGTGTTAGTGTATGTGTTTGTGTGTGCGCACATGTGTGTGTGTGTTTGATTTACCTGTACATGATTTGTTCATAATGCAAAACATTTGTATGTATGCAGAATTCCAAAGACAATTGGTGTTTCGATTCCAATGAAAGCAACTTTCTTCATAACATACATAATGGTTGATGGATGGGCAGGATGTGCTGGTGAGATTTTAAGGTTGAAGCCTTTGATATTTTATCACTTAAAGAATTTCTTGTTGGTGAAGACTGAAAAAGACCGCGAAGAAGCAATGGATCCAGGGACTATTGGTTTCAATACAGGAGAACCTCAAATACAACTTTATTTCTTGCTTGGCCTTGTGTATGCTGTAGTCACACCATTTCTACTTCCATACATCATTGTCTTTTTTGGTTTGGCATATCTTGTCTACCGTCATCAGGTAAACATTAGCTCGTAGAACCTTCGCTGTTTTGATGCTTTTCATTACTGATTTTAGTATTTTACATATTCACCATGAAAATGAGTGCTATGTTGTTTGTGTACAACTTTGGTTATCCAAACTTGATTTTAGTCCATGAGCATATATTAAAATCAACATCCTAAGTATTTTAGTGCATGTATTGTATGATATTAATGTCTGAAACTGACTGGCAGATTATAAACGTGTACAACCAAGAATACGAGAGTGCTGGAGCATTCTGGCCTGATGTCCATGGACGTATTGTATTTGCATTAGTTATCTCACAACTTCTGTTAATGGGATTATTGAGTACAAAAGAAGCTGCTAATTCGACTCCATTACTCATCGCTCTCCCAGTTTTGACAATATGGTTTCATCGGTTTTGCAAGGGAAGCTACGAACCTGCTTTTACTACTCATCCATTACAGGTATTTTTTTTTTTTTTCTGATGTTGAAATTAGCAATATCTGTGTCTTTTTTTTAACTGCTGAGCAATCAAGTAAACAAAAAGCAATATTTTAGGGACACCCTATGTTTTGAACATGCTTCTTATAAAGCTAACGTTAATTTTTTGTGGTGCGTGAACTTCAGGAAGCAATGGTCAAAGACACATTGGAGCGTACTAAAGAGCCAAACTTCAATTTGAAAGATTTCCTCCATGATGCATATATCCATCCTGTTTTCAAAGATGACGGAGACACAGACAGTGATGTGGTGAGTCAAGAATGGAAGGAAGAGCCGGTAATTGTCCAAACAAAACGCCAGTCGAGGAAGAACACGCCTGCGCCTAGCAAACATAGTGGTGGCTCATTACAAGCCTCTATGCATGGCACTGCTGATGTCTGATGATGAGCATTAACAGCCTTAGATTTGAGTTGAAGTTGAGGACTAAGTTGGTGTTGGAGCTTAGTGCATGGTTGATTCAGCATAAATCTGTAGATAGATTGAAGGTTCCTACAAGAAGCATAGTTGGTTTGGTTCACAAGTTACTCTTGTAAACATTGCACAGTGATTTCCGGATTTTCTTTTGTATATAGATATGCAAAGCAAGAGAATTTTGGGATGAGACAGATAAGAGCAATATTCAGGTCAAATTGTAATGAGTTTTTCTCTATGGATTTTCTGTATCAAATATACTAGTGTCTAGTTTTATTTTTAAAAAGAAATCACTCATAGCAGAGACCATAAGCAGAGGGAGGATAGTCGATGTTATGGAAACCGAAATCTTGAGAATGAGCAGATTGAAGTACAGACACATCGGAGACCTTCAAAAGCGATAACTCCATTACCGAGACAACACTTTAATCCCTAAAAGAATCTCTTCCATCTCCTTGATGCAATTACTAATAGGATCCTAACTTTCTAAATCACTCAAATAAACGAAGTGGTAGTTTGAATGATACTCTCTTCTCCTCTAATTATAAACATTCATCTTATATTTCGCATATATTATAAAAAATTGATAGTTTATCACATTTCAAGGCTAAGTAATAGTAATAGTAATTGTTGAAATTTGTGGCTTAACTCATCTTCATAAAACCGGTTTGTGAGATGAGGAGTGTTTCTCTTTATAAACTCTCATCAAGAGTCTTATCTATCCGGGACTTGGGTTTTTCCTAATAGTAATTATGGTTATGCTTAAAAATAGAATAGATCTAGTAATTTTTGACAAAGTATATATTCATGGATAATACTTGGATTTTACAATATATATATATATATATATATATATATATATATATATATATATCTTTAGGGGAACAAGTTTTATAATAACTAATTATACTTATGACGATCTTTATTTTGTTTCTTTTTATTAGTAAAAAAAAAACAGAGAGAAAAAAAGGGTAAGAGATATGAGGTTGTGAGATGTTCAAAAATTGCACAAAATAGATGTACAAATTATATCATTTCTTCCTAAAAAAAATTATACCATTTCGCTTTTATAATTGAAGACATAATATTTGACAAAAAAAATTGAAGACTAATATATGTTTTTTTTTAAAGGAATAATATATGTTTTATGATTACCAAATGTACCCTCTACAATTTTTAATACACACGGACCCACCTGAAATAACGGTCTGATTATTCAGAAACAAATGAGTGTACCGACAAATCAAGCATAACTGTAGAGCATGAAAAGGATCGGACCCATGTAATAAAGTGTGTGGGCCATGTCAAGAAAGTTATATAAAATAACTTTTTGTTTATAAATGATAAACGGGGTGTAGTATGTAATGCAAATTGCATCACAAAGAATGAAAATAAAATTTAACTTTAGCCTACAATATAAAACAATGCTTAATACATATATTTGTTCTTGCGTCAAAAAAAAGTACATATATTTATTTCTACATATGTTATCTAATTTATTTAAAATTTTAGTTTCTTTCCAGCATGAACATATATATAATAATGGTTAGGATTTGAGTAAAATATTTTGTAGTTTGAAAGGAAAAAAAAACTTATATTTAGACCCCGAAATCTTTAGTTTAAGTTTTGGCAAGGAGAAAAAACTAACATAAAAATTAACATACTAGCATTTGTCATTAAAAAAACGATGAACCGAAATTCAATTCTCAAGAG
Source organism: Medicago arabica (assembly GCA_946800305.1). Taxonomy (NCBI): domain Eukaryota; kingdom Viridiplantae; phylum Streptophyta; class Magnoliopsida; order Fabales; family Fabaceae; genus Medicago; species Medicago arabica. Next base: position 7,470,240 of record OX326970.1, on the reverse strand, counting down.
TAGAGATTCTAAGAATTTAGAATAGGATCCGATACAAAAGAGAAATTATGTGAAGAGAGAATGGGAGTTTTAGGGTAGTAAGAGATATAATTGTTGAATGTTGATTGATATTCAAATGACTGGACAAAATCTTGTTAAATATAACAATTGAGGTTAAAAAGGTAATATAGCATAAGGTAAAAGTAGTAATTGAAATAAAATTATAAACTAATACTTAATTCTTGTAACACTTTCTTCCATACGTAAGTCAATTTAGGTCAAATCAGATAAACAATCTTGTTATATTTGTTCATCTACTTACTTTATCTTTTGCTCTTTGTTTTGATTGTGAATTTGTTATACATTGAGGTTGCTAGATTTGTTCTTAATCAATTATTGTTGATTTAATTGTTGAGCAGCGCAATTTAAAGGGAAAGAAATTGTCCCGAATCATTAAGAATAAAGTATATACCAATTAAAATGCTTCCTTTTCCACAATACACAAAGGAGAGAGAAATTGAGAGAATGGAAATACACGTTCGGGACAAATTCGTGATACTCTTGATCGTGAGATCCAACATTACGCTTAATTGTTTGATCGTTGGATATCATTGTTATTTTGCTCCACATGTTGTGTTGGTTTTGCAAAAAGGTTCAAATTCACAAAGTTGAAAATTACTCTTTATGCACCTAGCATTTCCTCACAAGCATCTCAATCTGCCAAAAAATAACCAGTTCGCAACTTTTTAAATTGGTTAATCAAGTAACCAGATCTAAAAAGTATATCCTTGGTTAATCAAGTAACCAGATCTAAAAAGTATATCCTTGGTTCATGGCAACGATGTTAGCTCAGAAAAGAAAAACTTTTTAGAGCGGTTAAACGTGTAACTGGTGTAAAACGCGTTGTTTCAAATAGCAAATTATATCTTTTTAAAGCATGTAACCGGTCTAAAAAGTAAATTCAGGAACTGTTTATAACTGCCGTTTGCCGCCAAACGATTTATAACTCCTAATAGAAGTATTTTCAAAAGTTTGAAGTGCTTGCGAGTAATTGTTAGGTAATTAAAGAGCAACTTACAAAATTCATCATTCCCACAAATTGATCTAGGCCTAAGAAAGATGAGCCCAAACGAAATAAGGTTAATCCTGCAAATGTTACAATAATCCACACCTAATAAATTCGTTATTGTAGAAACATTAACATATCTTAATATATAATCCTAAAGTACAATATGCATATCACTTTTTCCAAAACCCTAATTGTTTTGGCGGGATTCTTTGCACCTATGTGCATTTACTGCTAAATTTGAAATTCAAATTTCACCTATACAACTTATTAAATTCTCATTGGCAAGTGCTCCAACTCTTTCCATTCCATCTGTTATAATGTCTCGCATGTTTCCAATGCAGTAAATAAACCAATGACTCAGGTTTCAATCAAGTTTAGAGGCTGACACGGTAAAATAGGCCAATAGAAGATGATACTCCACATGATCATTAATTGGTATCATCTCTCGTACTCTTGTCAAAAATAAAAATAAAAATCTCTCTCATGCTAGAACTCAGACTACTTTCTTCTTCCTTTTCTCCCAACCTATTTCCACTCAAAATTCCTCCCTCTCTCTCTCTCACTATTTCTTCATAGTTCATCCTCTCCGGCCAAGCTACGTCATTCGTTTCTCTCTCTCTGGTATGTATGTGTTCCTCTCTTCCCCCTGCTGCTCTCATATTCTTCTTCGATCTATCTCAGCAGCTCATTTCCACTACTCTTTCAATAGTTAAGGAAAAATTGATGCTATATACCCCTTGATCTTTTTGTCATTTATTCTCTTATGCTCATATCTACAATCACTCTTTATTCTATTGCCCAATCTTCATCCCGTTGGTCGTATATATTGAGTTCAGTGTTTGGTTTTATATACCCACCGATCTTTTTCGTTCCTCTCATATAACATGGTTGTAATAATTCATTTTCTATTGGATATGTGTGAAAGTATTCTATGATGTTTTCTGTTTGGTATGCCTTGATATAGTTTCTATTGAGTTCAATGTTTAGTTTCTCTTTTAATAATTTCATTGGTTTATTACAGATTATTTCTCAAGAAGTTAGTCCAAGTTCAATTAGACTGCACAAGACTATTTTCATATTACTCTAGGATTGCAAGTATCATTGTTTTTTCTATGTTCAATAGATATAAATACGCCCATGTTGGTGATTATTTTAAATTACACAGAAAAAAAAATGTTGTGTTGTTTATGATTTGTTTCGTTATTGAAACTCATTTGAATATATGCTCATTTGGTGCTTTGCATTCAAACTGTTTGATTATATGCTCATTGATTTGTGCTTAAAGTGAACATGTGATAGATGCAAACTTATAGTAAAGGAAAATCTTGAAGAAAATTGACGGTCTCTAATATGATTTATTTACATTCTTTAAATTAAAAATGTATACAATATGCTGTCAATTGTTATTATCTGAAGTTAAGCAAAACCAATTGTTCTTTGTATGTGATTAGTGTTGATTAATGAATGACATGGGTATTTACAGCTGAGACAGATACATAATAGGGGGATGTGACAGTTTCGGGGAATGTGGATCAGTTTCTTATATGGTAGTGTTTCTGCTTCTGGTTTGTAAGGCAGCATGTTTGTTACTTACAAGGATGTCCATTTTTTGGGGTGCTGCTTTATTCATTTAGGGGCTGAGAATGAGGAGACTACTATTGGAGTTAACATACATGTGCACAAAGAATAACTACATCTTATGCAAGAGGAACTTTCACTTAGTTTGAGTATTAAAGGTTGCTTACCTCAGGATTTTAAGTAGATATTTGACTGCATTCTCTCTGAGCAAACAATGGCTACATGTCTCATGATTTTTGGCTATTGTTTAATAGAGATTCTATAAATTAACTAAAACTTGAAATTAACTTGATAATTTTTGTGTTTCTTCTTTGTTTGAAAAAATTGAAATTGAAAAGTAATTATTGTTATTGATTTTCTTTAAATGGATCAGGGATTCCGTAGACGGAGGAAGAGCACAAGATGTTTTTGGTTGGATTGCAGAAAGTTGGAAAAGGTGATTGGAGAGGAATATCAAGGAACTGTGTGAAAACAAGAACGCATACACAGGTTGCAAGTCATGCTTAGAAGTACTATCTCCGCCGAAGTAATCTCAATCACCGTCGCCGTAGATCCAGTCTCTTTGATATCACCACCGACATGGTAATTTTGCTGGCAATCTCTTAATAGAAACAGTAAAACACTTTTTTGCCTAAATTTGAATTCAATTAGCTACTAATCAATAAAGTAGTATTATGGCATTGCAAAAATGATATCTATTTTACTCTGTTATTAATTGGTTTTCTAATTTTGATTCAATCAAGTTCAATTCTATTATTACTTTTGCCATTTAGGAACTTGAAACATTGTAAAGGAAAAAAAATATAACAGAAATGCAACTTTTACTTCTTTTTTTTTTTGTGTGGAAATCTTTTGGTAGTTGTAAAGAAATCTAACAAAACTAGAATCGTTTACTCTATCAAATTCATGGATGCTTTCTATTTTTTGGCAGATATCTTATAATTATGAAACTAGGACTATGCATGAACCTTGAATGTATACCTAGGTGTTATATGTTAAGTTATATTTTTAGGTCTATAATACAAAATTGTGCCTAATGAAAGTCCCTAGCTACGTTGAATTTGTAAGTTGAATTCATTTGTTAAGTCCTTCATTTTTAAATTGTTCATTCAAGAAACTCTCACCTTACCGCAAGTTGAATTGTACTTTTCTCACTTTACAATAAGTTGAATTTGTACCTTTTACTATTGTTGGTTCATATATATTAATAGTGTCGTTCTTTTTTTTTTTCATGGTATCAATAATCTTATCAAAGATCACAAAAAAATGTGAAACTAAGTAAAGTCTTAAATCATTTGACATCCTTATGCACCAAATGGCACCTTTGATAGCTCATTAGTACATATTTTTGGCTTTCTTATTTGAATTTTATTCATAGCATCCTTCGCACACTTTTCATAACAGTCCAAGCATTAGTTCTATCTTATTTTGTTTTCAAAGCATTCATATTCTTGGAGTATTTATTTGCTTTCATTCATCTTATAGTTTATTTGACTTCAAATCTAGCTGAATGGTTAAGACTTATGATCTCAAAGCATGTATGAGTTTTGTTTCTACTGTTAGGTTTTTTTTGAAGAACATTGGTGATTATATTGCAATTTGTCTGAGAACTGAGAATTTCTGTTTAGAAAGCTATTTGTGGTTATGCTCTTTTTTTCTATTCTTTAGACACCTTATGCTTAATTTAAAGTATTTCTTCTAATACGTATATGGTTTTTTTTTAATTGCAAGATTGCATGAAAAAAAACCTGCATGTTTTGTTAGTATGGACAGAAATAACAAACGGTGATTTCAAAAAACTATAATATATCTTATAAATGATTATATTTTTATGATCGTTTTCTATATATTAGAAATGATTAGGCCTTGAGTAGTCAAAGAGATATTTTTGTAAATATTAAGTTGGGACTATAAGATATAATCTTGCTTTTATCTACTACATTTATACTGTATATGACCTATGAGGCAGCACGGGTGAAAAGTCTAGTGCCCTTAAGATAAGGACACCCTCAATATAACTTTTGTCACTATATGATCTCTTTTTAAATTTTAGTTGCATTAATTATTTTGTTACCAACATATCTCTAATTATTTTACCTTTTGTTATCAGCAAAAGATAATTTATTGATTCCATTATAAAAGAGATAATGTGTTGAAAACATAATCATATCATCTCTCTTGAAGGACAACTTGGAAAAAATAATATCAATTATTGATAGATTTAATATAACTACCATCTTTCTTAATTTTCATCATTTAGTTAAAGTCCTAATTTAGAGACAATATAATACATATCACTATCCTAAGTTAATCATGGTGCCAAGTTTGATTCATACTTATAAACAAGTACTCACGTCTAATGCAAGAATGATAATCCCAGCTATGTACCACAAAGTAGTAACTTTTGCTGCATTTTCCACTTCAAATATTCACTGCTTTATTTTGTGAGCCAATTTCTCTTTCAATATTAGCACAATTAATCTAAGTATGAGAATAACCATCTTAAGAAACCATACAAACTCAATAAAATAAATTAAAAAACGAATCAATAAAATCTTGCACATTTTAAAAATTATATGCATAACAAAATCATGAAAACAACATGAAAGCAATTGATCACTAATTTTCTTATTTGTATAACAAGTTAACAACTTGAAATATACGACATAATACTTTTAAAAGAGATAAGACTACATTACTCAAACAGAGAAATTCAAATTACCAACAACCGTATCTTCATATTTGAAAAGCCCCTCATCAAATGACCTCATTCTTCTAGGATTTGCATGGGCTCTAGTGTTTGTTCTTTTCAATCTTATGTTGAATGTTTGCTCAAAAAGTCTAACAAACCAATGTGGTTTCCCAATGAAGAGCACAATATATCCCAAGATCATCCCAAATATTGTCCCACATGCATATCCTATTACTACTGCTTTCCAGCCAAATCCTGATTCATCTTCATCTTCATCTTCAGATACTGAATGCGGTGGTTGATCTTCATCGTTTTTGCATGATTTAGACAATATGAATCCACATAACATAGTATTCCCTTCATAGGAATCATTTCCAAATGTATCAAACTGTTGTCCAGTAGGTATGATTCCCTCAAGGTGGTTTTGTGAAAGATTCAAGAAAGATAGGAAATTCAAATTTGCCAAAGCCGCGGGAATCCCACCCGTCAAATGGTTCCTTGAGAAGTCCAACCACTCCAAGTTTCTCAGATTACTCAAAGATTGTGGAATGCTATCTGTGATTCCATTGTTTGAGAGATTAAGTCCTTTGAGAGAATTTAATTCTCCAATGACTTGTGGAATATCTCCTTCAAACATGTTATTTGATAAATCAATAGTTGTGAAAGTTGTTAATATCCTTGTTAACTCCATAGAAAAACCTTTCACTATGACCACCACAGAATCATTATAGTAATTGGCCTTACCCATGTATTGCAAACCAATTTGGCTATCATTCACATTCATCATTCCTTGAAAGTTTCTAATGCATGTTGTCGGCAAGGGACCACTAAAATTGTTGTTAGAGACGTCGAAAATTCTCAACTTGGGAAATGGATGCTTGGTCATAGAACAAGTGATTGCTCCATGAAGTTTATTTGATCTTAAAATGAGAACCTGTAAATCTTGTAGAGTTTCCAGGCAATTGGGAAATGCATCCCTTATATTGTTGTCTCCTAGGTCCAAAACATTGAGTTTAGTGCAATGAGCCAAAGACTCCGGTAACGGTCCTTCCAATTGATTTCCATTCAATTTTACAGTCTCAAAGGCATTTTCTTGGGAAAAGGTTCTTGGGATGCTTCCATAGAGGTTGTTCATTTGCATATCCAAAATGGAAAGATAAGGAAATGTTCCCAGGCATTGTGGAATCATGCCTACCAAATTATTGTGAGCCAAACTGAGCACCTTCATGGATCTTGCATTGCACAATGTTGAAGAAATTTCTCCTGTGAAGTTGTTGTTAGAGAGTAAAAAGTATTCAATGCCATAAGGTGGAATTGGAAGATCTCCTTGCAACTTGTTGAAACTGAGATCAATGTGCCAAATATACTTCCATGAGTTTAAGAGCATTTTATGAAACCATATGGGAATTTTTCCATGAATGTTGTTTTTGGAGAGATCTAATTCTTGTAGACTTGGTATTCGGGCTAAGAATTTCGGAAAATTATTAATACTTGTGGACGATAAATATAATGCATTAAGGCTAGGTGAGATGGAATCAACACTACTGTCAATGTTGATAGAAAGAAAGCTATTGTGCGAAAGATCGAGGAAAGTAAGTAATTTAAACTTAGAAAATTTGTGAAAGTCTACTACACCACTCAAGTTGGTTGATGACAAAGCTAAGGAAGTAAGATTTTGGATTTCAAATATTGAATTTGGAAAATGACCATGTAACTTGTTATTCGAGAGGAATAGATAATTCAATGAACAAGTAGAGAACTCACCAATTGACCCTGTGAGTTGGTTATCATTGAGATACAACCATGACAATGAAGGCAAGGAATAACACCAGTGTGGAATTGTTCCGTTTAACTTGTTAGATTGTAAAAGAACAAAATGTAACTTGGAAAATTTGGTGATTTGAATCGGAATTGGGCCATCTAATTTATTAAACGATAAATCTAAGATAGAAAGCTGAGTTAGATGAAACAATGATGATGGAACTTGGCCTGTTAGGTTATTAAAGGAAAATACTAAATTTTCTAATTTGGTAAGCTTGTGGAACACATCCGAGATCATACCGTTGAAGTTATTATTTCCAAGACCAAAGGTATTGAGGTGTGTGAGGTTTGAAAATAATGGTGGAATCTCACCACTAAAGTTGTTAGTAGAGAGGTCTAACTTTGTTAGTTGAGTGAGGTTCCATAATGACAGAGGAAGAACACCAAAGAAATTACAGTTTGAAAGGCCTAAATGAGCAAGATACTTCAAATTGCCTATGGAATAGGGGATTTCATCTGAGAAAGCGGTGTATGAGAGGTCCAAGTACCTTAGGGGAGTGCTCCAGTTCGACAGTGGAAGTTTCCCACTAAGGTCCTTATTGAAGGACAAATCTAGTTCTTGAAGATTTGGTAAAGAGAGGATGTCACTTGGAAAATTTCCTTGCAAGCCAGTGATTGATAGATCAAGAGCAACCAAAGAGGACGATAAATTCCTTAGCAGCGACAAAGATCTTTCTCTGATTGAAGATATATCCACACTATTCAAATGGAGCTCCCTTAAATTAGTAGCATTAAGAATGAGTTTCCTCCATGTGAATGGACTAAGTTCGAGTTTCTGTACCATGTTCCAGTAACTATAACTGCTAAGATCAAGTGATACTAATTTTGACAAGTGAGAGATTGTGGAAGGAATATTACCACTAATTCCGGTGTTTGATAGATTTAGATGTGTGAGCTTCACCAAATCACCAATACCAGCATGCACCGTAGACCCGAAAAAATCATTAAAAGCCAAGTTGAGTTGTAGAAGGTGTTTAAGTTGAAAGATGGTGCTATTGGTCGTTAATTCACCGTTCAGATTGTTGCAACTAAGGTCCAGACCAATCACATGATCAGACATGGTGTCGCATGTAACACCGTCCCACTTGCAACAATCTGTGCCGATTTTCCAAGATTCTGTCTTGAAAGAAAAAGAGGAACAGTGAGACCAAAAATCAGGTTCAGATGAAGTGTTGATAAAAAATGAGTTTTTGAATTGTAACAAGGCAGAACTTTCATCATGGTTGCACATTGAGAATGTATAGGAAGTAAAATGAGTAAGCAACATCAACAAGAACAAGTGAAAGGCAAGATAAGGAAATAGAAAACAAAAGGACCCCATTTAGAGGAAATTATACTCTTTTCTTGAGGATTTTGGATTTGATTATTTTAGCCTCTATCTATAGATGTTATGAAGTGGTTTGAAGGATACAGAAGCATGCCCTACTAAGCATTAATTGCAACCATATAGTTGTTGAATGATTTAGGAAAGGAATATTGCATATATGATATATATGTCTTATTCTTTTTGTATTTGGAATTGTGGTAGTCGTGTGCATTGGACTATTAATGTTTTCCTGTCCTGGTTTGACAAATCTTTTTTGGTGTTCTGGTTTGAAAAATCTTAACGCTTTACCTATACTGTGTTTTATTCATTTAATAGAACAATTCCTATGATCACAGTTTCCAAGTTAATCTTGTTCCGTGTATAAATTAAGACATACATTCACATTCCATATTTTTTACTGATAAATTTATACTGCATGCTAAATGTTAGAAGAATTTAATTTGAATAAACATATGCAAATAGTACTTTGTAAATATAATTATAAACCAAATGAAATGATTAGTCATTCAGTTTCATTGTTACTTATATCACAATATACTGTTATTTATTTCACTATTTAGTACGATATTTGTTTATAGGTGTTTTTTAATAAAGTTAATCATATTCGAGACATTATTGGACAATCAAATATGAATACTTCTCAAATTGGTATTCCAACTATTCATCACGTTGCGAGAGACTAGTCCTTCCATTGGACCCAACTATGTTTACCATATTTTTTGGTGTATGACTATTGACAACAACATACATTCATTATCATCCACAGAAAAGTTTGGTGTATGTTTAAGAGGTGCAGAAGAAAATGAAAATATGCATTAAATAGCGCTCAAGTTGGAATGCTTTTAGTTGTTTTTTTTACTCAAAAAGGTACTCTTTTTAATTGAAAGATGGAAAAAAAAAATCTAAATATTAGCTCACTTTTAAATTATTACTTGAAAAATGTTAGCTCACTTTTAATTTTGAACGAGTCTTGTCATTAAAAAAGTGTTATACTCACTTATAATGTAGGACAAATCGAGTATTTATATGAAAAATGTGAATGAGTCTTGTCGTTAAAAAAGAACAGAGGTAGTTGAATTCATAAGTTTGATATGATATGAGAAGACAATAAATATTCATTTAATAGAAACCACAGTGTCTCATTTGACAAAAAATTTAAACATCAAAGAATAACAACATTAACATTAATCGTATTCAAAAATAGAGACTTGGACTTTCTCTATTGTACAGAGCGGTCAAGTTGAATTAGGATCATTTAATAGAAACCACAGTGTCTTATTTTATTGAGGAGATGTTACGCAAAGGTGAAAATTAAAATTTGTTTATTTTAGAGGTGTAAAGATATTCAACCTTTTAATAAACTACATGAGCTTTTTTCATAACTTCTATGAATAGAATAGACTATCCAACTTGAAAGAGTTTTTTTCCTGTCATTTGATAGGAATATTGAACAATATACGAAACAATCGAGATTCGAACCTTAATCAACTCATTTACGTATTTTAAGAGATAAATTTTTAACCATTAAATTACTTTACCCAAAAAAAGATTTAAAAGGGCTTCCCTAAAAGATTACCAACTCCGGTCAACAACCATGTCCTAGTATTTGGACCATAAGTCCAAACTGGTGCAAGAAAATAAACACTTAATATACCCGCTTTTATAATTTCAGGAAAATGTTAACATGTCCAAATATATAAAAATTATGTAATGAGAATTGCATTAATTTGTTTTTTAAAAGTTTAATAATTAATTTTTCTCAAAAAAAATAAATTACAATTTATAGAATAATCAATATGTGCTCTTATTGCACTTCTTTAGCATGACTCATAATTTAAAATCATGTGAAACTTGGATATTAATTAACTCTGGTGAAGACCTTCCTTAAATAAAAACTCTGATGAAGACATGGACTTCTTCAATGGTACGTACACTCAAATTAAAGTTGAAATTGAACCCTCATTAATGATGAAAAAAGACTAAGTTTTAATATATAAATTAATCGTTTCTAATAACTTATAAAAGTTAGAAAAATATTAACAAGTGCGTTAAGGATCCAAAAGAAGAAATAACTTATAAATTTTATGTAGAAAAAGTTTTTTTTGAAGTTTTAATGTGGACGACTCATGTCCTCATCCTTAATTAGATTTTTCCACTAACCAGGAACTATACAACTATCTTATAGCCTCAACACGAACTTGCGAGAGAAGACACCTTCAGAGAGAAAGAAATTGAGAAAGTGGTGTGATAGATGTGATATGTTGATGATATGATTGGAAAATAGAGATAGAGAAAAAAGGAGTTGAATGGTTGATAGAAAATTTAGGTTTCCAAATATCATTGTTTTTCTTGAGCTTAAATTGAAATAGAAGGCATCACTGTCCAAAGGTAAAAAAACAAGCATTGAGTATTGGCATTTGTACACTTTGCTCGCTATCTATCTCTACAAATCACAATTGTGTCCAACTTATGCACTTGAATATGTGATCAATAAGCTTCAAATTCATCTGGTAAGCCTAGTTGTGTCCTAGTTATGCACTTGAATAAATGTATATAAAGGCTTGTTCAGCTTAGATAGAGACCTAACCCAGTTCACACGAAGCAAAGCATAAGATATGCTAGGCTTAAGCGAGATTGTATTCAAAGGATAAAGATATTCATGTACTACCATCATCCATTTGAAGAAGCAACACCTATCCAATCAATTACAGCTAAGAGATAACTGGATAAAAATGTCCAAAAATGAAGCAATAAAAGTCTTGAGCATATTTTAGAAAGTATATGCATTATTGCATAACATAGCCATGCAAATAACATGAAAGCAATTGTTCACTAATTTTCTTATTTGTATAACAACTTGAAATAGGCAACAAAATAATCTTAAAAGATATAAAGACTACATTACTCAAACAGAGAAGTTCAAATTACAAACAACCGTATCTATATTTTTTAAAGACTTGCATCAAAATTACCTCAACAAAAAAAAAAGACTTCAATCAAATTAATTCATTCTCGGTGATTTGCACGAACTCAATTGTTTGTTCTTTTCAGTCTTATGTTAAACATATGCTCAACAAGTCTAAGAAGCCATTGGGGTTTTCCAGAGAAGAAGAATACATTATATCCTAAGAGCAACCCGAATATTGCCCCACATGCATATCCGATGGCAACAGCTTTCCAGCCAAATCCTGATTCTTCTTCATCTTCAAATGTTGAATGTGGTGGAAGATCTTCCTCATTTTTGCATGATTTAGACAGTGGAAATCCACATAACATTGTATTCCCTTCATAGGAATCATTTCCAAATGTAGCAAATTGTTGACCTGTAGGTATGATTCCCTCAAGGTGGTTTTTTGAAAGGTTCAAGAATGAAAGGAAATTCAAATTTGTCAAAGCCACGGGAATCTCACCCGTCATTTGGTTCCTTGAGAAATCCAGCCACTCCAAATTTCTCAAATGACTCAAAGATTGTGGAATGCTACCTGTGATTCCATTGTTTGAAAGGTTAAGTCCTTTGAGAGAATTTAATTCTCCGATGACTTGTGGAATTTCTCCTTCAAACATGTTATTTGATAAATCAATAGTTGTGAAAGTAGTCAATATCTTTGTTAACTCCATAGAGAAACCTTTCATTATGACCACTACAGAATCATTGTAGTAATTGGCCTTACCCATGTATTGCAAACCAATTTTGTTGTCATTCACATTCATCATTCCTTGAAAGTTCTTGATGCATGATGTTGGCAAGGGACCACCAAAATCGTTGTTAGAGACATCGAATATTCTCAACTTGGGAAATGCATGCTTGGTGCTAGAACAAGTGATTACTCCATGAAGATTATTTGATCGTAAAATGAGTACCTGTAACTCTTGTAGAGTTTCTAGCCAACTGGGAAATGTATCCTCTATGTTGTTGTCACCAAGGTCCAATACTTCAAGAAATGAACAATGAGCCAAAGACTGTGGTAACGGTCCTTCCAATTGGTTTCCATTCAACTTTATAGTCGCAAACGCATTTCCTTTGGAAAAGGTTGTAGGAATGCTTCCATAGAGGTTGTTCATTTGCATATCCAAAATAGAGAGATGAGGTAATGTTCCTAGGCATTGTGGAATCATACCTGTCAAATTATTGTGAGCCAAATTGAGCATGTCAAGGGAACTTGCATTGCATAATGTTGAAGAAACATCTCCTGTGAAGTTGTTATTTGAGAGTGAAAAGTATTCAATGCCAAAAGGTGGAATTGGAAGATCTCCCTGTAACTTGTTGAAACTAAGGTCAATGTACTGAATGTCACTCCATGAGTTTAAGAGCTTCTTATGAAACCATTTGGGAATTTTCCCATGAATGTTGTTATTAGAGAGATCTAATGTTCGCAGATTTCGTGCTTGGAATTTAGGAAAACCATTAACATTAATAGAAGATAAATCTAAGATCTCAAGGTTGGGTAAGATGGAGCCAACACTGCTATCAATGTTGATAGAAAGAAAACTATTGTGGGAAAGATGGAAATACTGTAGTTTTTTTAGTTTTGAAAATTGGTGAAAATCCACAACACCACTCAAATTTGTTGATGACAAATCTAAGTGGGTAAGATTTTGCAGCTCAAATATTGAATTTGGAAAATGACCATGTAGGTTGTTATTAGAGAGAAACAAAGATTGCAAAGAATATGTTGAGAACTCACCAATGAACCCTGTGAGATGGTTGTCACTAAGGTACAACTCTAACAATGAAGGCAAAGAATAACACCACTGTGGAATTATTCCATTTAACATGTTAGAATCTAAAACGACATAGCTCAATTTTGAACGTTTTGAGATTTCAATTGGAATTGGGCCAACTAGTTTGTTATATGATAAATCTAAAAAAAAAAAGGTGAGGAAGATGAAAAAGTGATGATGGAACTTGGCCTGCTAGGTTGTTATAAGAAAGTAATAAAAATTCCAATTTAATTAGATTTCCATAAACAATTGGGATGTTGCCACTAAAGTTATTTTGTGAAAGGTCACAATGAATGAGGTGTTTTAGGTTTGAAAGTAATGGTGAGATCTCACCGTTAAGTTTATTTCTTGATAGGTCCAAATATGTTAGTTGAGTGAGGTTCCACAAAGATAGAGGAACCATCCCATCTAAATTGCAACCTGAAAGGTCTAATTGAGTAAGAGACTTCAATTGACCTATGGAATAGGGAATTTCACCTGAGAAAGCAGAGAAAGTGAGGTCCAAGTACCTCAGAGGAGCGCTCCAGTTTGACTTTGGAAGTTGATCACTAAGATGTTGATTAAATGACAAATCTAACTTTTTAAGATTTGGTAAAGAGAGGATGTCACTTGACAAATTTCCTTGCAACCAAGTGGATGATAGACTAAGAGAAACCAAAGAGGATGACAAATTCTTTAGCATTGACAAAGAGCTCTCTCTGATTGAAGACATCTCCACACGATCTAGATAAAGATCCCTTAAATTAGTAGCATTATGAATTAGTTTCATCCATGTGAATGGATTGAGTTCCACGAAGTTAATGCTAAGATCAAGTGATACTAATTTTGACAAATGAGAGATTGTGGAAGGAATATTACCATTGAGGTAACAATATGATAGATTTAAATGTGTGAGATTCACTAAATCACCAATACTAACATGAAATGAAGACCCAGAAAAATGATTAAAAGCCAAGTTGAGTTGTTGAAGGTGTCTAAGCTGAAAGATAGTGCTATTGGGATGTAATTCACCATTCAGATTGCTGCAACTAAGGTCCAGGCCAATCACGTGACCTGACACGGTGTCGCACGTGACACCATCCCACTTGCAACAATCGGTACCTTCTTTCCAAGATTCTGTCTTGAAAGAAAAAGAGGAACAACTAGACCAAATATCAGGTTGAGACGAAGTGTTAACTGAAAATGAGTTTTTGAATTGTAACAAGGCAGAGCTGTCATGATGATTGCAGAATGAGAAAGTGTGTGAAGTAAAGTGAGTAAGCAGCAGCAACAAGAAGAAGTGAAGGGCAAAAGAATAAAAAATGACCCCATTTAGAGCAACATTACCTCTTCTCAATAGTTTCTTTTTTTACTTTGATGATTTAGTATATATACCAATTGATTAGCCTCTATTTATTTATATAGGAAACATTACCTGAAACTAAGGGGCAAGGGCCAAAAAGTTTGACTTATTAGATTATTTACAAATTGAGTCGTATTCCCTTATTTTGTTGTGGGTGCTTTTCTTAACCGTATAACTGGCAACAATATTAATTCAATAACAATCTTGGAAGACCAAGACTTTTTTAACGTAATTAGCACTAAAGTTGGAAACTTATTGCAAGTTGTGATAAGATAACAAATTCATTTAAGTAGCAATCACAATGAGTAATTTGCTTAAAAAGACTTCTTCAACTGTACATAATTTAAAGAGCCTTCAAGGTGGACTACTCTTAGCAAGAATACTTTATTTTATATGCGTGTTTTTTTTATGGTTCTTACCTAAACTACAAAAAATTCTATAAATTTATAATTTACTCTAAGTATGTTATAACACATAAGAAAATGCACTAAGCACGTAAAAAGAAAAAGTATTAAGTGTTATCAGATATTGATTTAAAGTATAGTGCTCTCCGCTTTTTTTCTATGTGATGTGATGGCGGCCATCTACCGAAAGTAAATTTTGACTTACTAATATATTCGAATTTACCCGCGCAGGGTTATCATCTAGTTAAATCTCAATAGTTGTAGACTCTCTGAAGGAAATGTTCCCAGGCATTGTGGGATCATGCCTGTTAATTTGTTGTGAGCTAAATTGAGCACATTAAGGGAGCTTGCGTGGCACAATGTTGAAGAAATGCCTCCTGTGAAGTTGTTGTTAGAGAGTAAAAAGTTCTCAATGCCTAAAGGTGGAATTGGAAGATCTCCTTGCAACTTAGATCAATGTGCCAAATGTCCTTCCATGTGTGTAAGATTTTCTTATGAAACCATTTCGGAATTTTCCCATGAATGTTGTTATTAGATAGATCTAATGCTGCCATATTGGATAGTCGTGCTAAGAATTTAGGAAAACTATTAATATTGGTAGAAGATAGAGATAAATATTCAAGGCTGGGAAAAATGGAGTTAGCACTGCTATCAGTGTTGATAGAAAGAAAACTATTGTGCGAAAGATTGGGGAACTATAGATTTTTAAGTTTTGAAAATTGGTGAAAATCCACAACACCACTCAAGTTGGTTGATGACAAAATTAAGTAAGATAGATTTTGGAGTTCAAATATTGATTTTGGAAAATGACCTTGTAGGTTGTTAGAGAGAAGCAAATACTGCAAAGAATAAGTTGTAAGCTCACCAATGGATCCTGTGAGTTGGTTGTCTTTAAGGTACAACGCTGACAAGGAAGATAGAGAAAAACACCAGTGTGGAATCGTTCCATTTAACATATTCGAATTTAAACCAACAAAACTTAATTTTGAACGTTTACCGGTTTCAATTGGAATTGGACCAACTAATTTATTAAACGATAAATCTAAAAAAGAAAGTTGAGGTAGATGAAATAATGATGATGGAACTTGGCCTGTTAAGCTGTTAGAGGAAAGTACTAAATTTTCTAATTCGATAAGCTTGTGGAACACATTAGGGATAAGACCAGTGAAGTTATTTTGTTGAATATCTAAATAAGTGAGATGTACAAGGTTTGAAAATAATGATGGGATCTCACCTTTAAGTTTGTTGAGTGAAAGGTCCAAATGTGTTAGTTGAGTGAGGTTCCACAAAGATAGAGGAACTAAACCTTCAAATTTGCACTTCATGAGTTGTAACTGGGTTAGAAACTTCAAATGGCCTATGGAATTGGGAATTTCACCTGAGAAAGTTATGAGAGAGAGGTCCAAGTACTTTAGAGGAGTGCTCCAGTTGGATTTTGGAAGTTGACCACTAAGATCATCATTACCTGACAAATCTACTTTTTGAAGATTTGGCAAAGAGAGTATGTCACTTGACAAATTTCCCTGCAACCTAGTGAATGCTCGGGAGACCAAAGAGGATGAAAAATTCGTTAACAACGACAAAGAGCTCTCTCTGATCGAAGACATATCCACAGAATCCAGATAAAGCTCCCTTAAATTAGTAGCGTTATGAATGAGTTTCTTCCATGTCAATGAATTAAGTTTGAGTTTATGTTCCACTAACCAGTAACTTCTGAAATCAAGTGATTCTAATTTTTTCAAGCGAGAGATTGTGGAGGGAATGTGACCACTGAATTCAGTATTTGATAAATTAAGATGTGTGAGACTCACAAGATCACCAATACCAACATGCACGAAAGACCCAAAAAAATCATTAAAAGCCAAGTTGAGTTGTTGAAGGTGTTTAAGTTGAAAGAGAGTGCTATTGGGATGTAATTTACCTTTGAGATGATTGTGACTAAGGTCCAGGCCAATCACGTGACCTGACATGATGTCACACGTGACACCATTCCAATTGCAACAATCTGTGTTGTTTTTCCAAGAATCTATCTTGAAAGAAAATGAGGAAAAACTAGGCCAAATATCAAGTTGAGATGAAGTGTTGACAGAAAATGAGTTTTTGAATTGTAACAAGGCAGATGCATCATGTTGGTTGCACAATGAGAATGTGTATGAAGTAAAATGAGTAAGCAGCAACAGCAAGAATAAGTGAAAGGTAAAAAAGGACCCCATTTAGAGCGACTTAGACTTATACTCTCTTATCAATGTTCTTTCTTTTTTAGTTGATGATTTTGTATGTACCAATCCATTACCCTAGTTATTTATATAGGAAACATAACCCAACAAGTCTTGGCAGGCTCTGGATGCTTTTCTTCAAGCGTATGAGGCACTCCAGTAAGAAGAATTTTTGTAGTTGCAATTTTAGACTTTCAGTGATATGATAACTGATAAAAAACATTAATTTATTAGCATCCATAGAAATATTTGGTGTAGGTTTAAGAGGGTAAGGACTGAAGAAAATGAAAACATGAACTAAATTAAATAACATTTTCTACAAGGGAAGACCAAGACTTTTGAACCATATGTAATACTTAAGTTGCAATCCTAATTTGCAGGTTTAATGATATGACAATTGACAACAACATTAATTAATTAATTAGCATCCCTTGAAATGTTTGGTGTATGTACTATATTTAAGATTTAAGATAGCACTCAAGTTGGAATCTTATTGCAAGCTGTAACTTAATTTATGTGATAACAAATATTTAAATAGAAATCACAATGAGTAATCTGGTTAAAGAATGACACGGGGAATGAAGAAAATAACAGCAGAGACTTAGACTTCTTCACCTTTATAGAGCGTGTGGATTACTCTTCCGAAGGGATACTGTTTACCAAAAACCCGTTAATGTTATGATTTATTCACTGGATGATTGCTCACATTTTCGGAAAATGTCCATCGGGATTATGATCCAGTCGATTGAGCAATTTGAAGGGCCTATTGAACAATTACCTTATTCAATGATACTTAGGCCTACTAATGTCTCCTTCAAGTTTAGTGTGTATATATATAGATGTTCACTTTGTTCTATAAAAGAAAAATGAACGTTCGTTTTGAGCATGATCTATGATATGAATGATGCATCAAAGAACAGTGCTACAACTTCATATGTTCAATGACACAGAAATTTAACACAAGATTAAACTTTGATTCATTTTATGCTTATTCATATAGCAATTATCAAGGACACATCAAAGGGAAACAAAGTTATATGATTAAAAATATTCTTAAAAAGATAAAAACTATGAACAATAAGATAGTTACAAGATCTTGCGGATGTCAGAGGAAGAAGATTTGAGATATAAAGCTGAATTCAAAGCTCATAACCTTCGGGAATAGCCAGAACCTGCACATTTCTTGCAGAGTACCAATCCTACAAAATGTGAATTAGACACGGGTATTAGTAGATTATACTGTGAAATATCTTGTTGGTTTTCACCAGAATCGCAGATCACGGAAAATAACACTTTGTTCAAATTCTGCTAAGCTACAATGCTACAGTGGCGCTAGAGCCACTATTTAACAACACTATATCAAATAATGTATCACATAACAATAACGATTTATTCAAATGTCTAGTATGGTGTACACTATAGCTGCTATTTTATAACACTGGTTTCCTACCAGAAGTAAAAACATTCTACTAAAGACGGTACAGGGAAGCACAACCCAAATTATTCATATTAGATAAAGCATGCAAAATAAATGCAAGTTTTCTAGATGTCCAATAACAATTTTTTGTATATAGGTGATAATGACATAAAGAGATACCTGAACCCTTGCATACTTTGCAGTCAACCAACCCCATCTCTTTCTTCATTTTGCCATTGTTGCAAAAAACACATTTTGTTCCACCTGCTTATCAATAATGGCGTTTAAAATTGTAGTTTTTGTCAACACTCAACAATACTAATACAAGTTACCCCTTTACTTCATATAAAAAGCAAGACTCCTCTTGATTAAGGAACAAACAGGTTCACTATAACAGTTAAAACATTGGGAGTGCAATGGCAATAGAAAATACACTTGTGAATCATAACTATCACTAAAGCATGTATATCACCTTCTTTCCTCATTCCAGTGACCTATGTAGACATGTCCAACTCGGTGTCCAACACTAACGTGTGTAGTTCGACTCAATTGCTTTTATTTTCTCTTAATTTTTATACTATGTCAGCGTCAGTGTTGTATTAGGTGTTTGTGTCTCTGTAAGTACTTCATAACTGGTGATACGTAGCCATACAATGTATCTCCATCTACAGAGTGATACTTTATTGAAAGGACAAAGGAGATATAGAAAGGGGTAAGGAAAATAAGGACAAAATTGGTTTCACTCTCTTTTGCACCATCGCTCACTGAATCCTCCTTTTAACAACAGTTATCCTGGCTAAGTCAATGTTTTTAAACAAGTAATTTGTCATACCCTCACTGCTAAGATTAAAAGTGGTCCTCACACTCTCAGACCAAAATATAAAGCATTGATAATTTCCATAGAAAAACAATAAAAAAGCATTAATAATCTTGAAATCCAAATGCAGAAAGATAATTACCGTTGCCACCACATCGCTCACAGGACACCGGATCACCCTGCAAAATCCCATCACTCATTACCAAAAGTCCAAAACAAAGTATCAACAGTGACCCACAATCTTATTGTTACCAAACGAAATAACTTCTTCTGGAAGTTAAACTGATTGCAATCATATAAGCAATGCATGTGAATCCTATAATAGATATCTAAAGATCCATTCAAACCACAAACCCCCACCCCGGAAAAAGGTTTTTTTTTTAATCAAAACCAACAGAAACTCAGAATTGAATACAAACTTATTATCAAAAACGGGTTTGATGAAGTTTCACTTTAACCTTACTAATACTATCTTAAAAACCACAAAAAATCATGAATAGCATTACGAGATTGATTGACCGTGCAAAAATTTTGCAAAACACGTTGCATATCAAAATCAAACTCATGAATAGACGGAATTAGTCCAATTGGACCCACTAAAATAAAAACATTTCTTAAAGCATACATGCCTAACCTAAGGCATGGCATATAAACTAAGTTATAGCAGAAAACCTAACAAATTAAATTTGAACTGTTTGATAAAATTAATGGTTGAATAATTGACAATTATAAAATGTAAAAATGCCAATATATATATATATATATATATATATATATATATATATATATATATTTATTTAAAAGAAAGTAAGATAATTAGAATAAAAATGATACGCTATAAGCTCAACCACTAGAAGGAGCGTCTCAAAAAATGATATAAGATAGTGAAAAAACATTATAACCTCATGAAACAAGAATCACTACAAAACAATTTTATTTTGATCATCCGAGCCGAGCTTATACGCTAAAAGCTAGTGGTTTCGAAAGACTCTAACTGAATAACACAAGTGTTGCCATTGCATAATTTACATTTAACAAATACATTATTATGGAAACAAAAACAGAAGACAAATAATAGAAAACTGGAAATGTGTTTATTGTTACCTTGAAGCCAAGGAAGAGAGAAAGAGCAATGGCAGCCAAAACACTAACAGTAGCAAGAAGTGTTTGTGTATCAATATAGAAAGCACTGCTACCTAAGCCATTAAACAGCAAAATGGGGTCCATGATCATCAAGAATCTGGATTTTGTTGGTTTCCGTCTGCATTTGGAGGAATGGAAGTAGAACTTGGATGAAGAAGGAGGTTGAGGAAGAGTGAGAGAAGATGTAGAAGAACATGGAGAAAGATGAACCAAGGTTGAAGATGAAGATAGAGGGTGGAGAGTGGAGTAAGAAAGCGTGGCCATTGATAAAAAGAAAAACAAATATTGTTTTTATTTTTATATATTTGTATGTGGAGCTAAGTTAAGGTCTCTTCTTTTTTACGTCATGTCATGTCACTTGTCATATAGCTTACCCTTTTTTTCGTTTTTTCAAGTTTAATTTTTTCTGCATTTAGGTTTGAAATAACAACCTAATGAGAGTATTAGATAGGATTATCTTAAAAATTGTTTTAAAAATGGTTGTATAAATAATTTATCTTTTAAATATATATTTTATGTATTTGTACAAAATAATTTGGAGATCAACGTAACTTTTTTGGAAAAGTGACTCAAGTTGAGGCAAGTCGTTCATCTTCGTACACTATATCACACTGACGCTACTTACCTCCCTCCTCATGGCCATCACACATTTGATAAGTAGTTGGTTCATACTTCACAAGGGTGTGGGTTCAACTTCCGTTGCCAGCGTAAAAACTTTTTTGCTGGATGAATTGTTAGCACTCGTTGTGTCTTAAAGTCTGCCATGACTTTGGTGAGCCTCGAAATTCAACTCACTTAAACTTTAATATTCAAAAAATTATATGAATTTGTTACCAACATAGTGTGACACGGATAGTAGAAATTTGGATCCATTAACCGGTTTGATGTTTGGTCGGTGCATATGAAAATATTTTTCTTGGGCAGATGATTCCTTTAATTTATCAAAAGAAATGGATTTGTTGGAATTTGAATAGGTTGATGTATGATTCCGGATATGTTAATGTTGAAATTTGTTATAATTTGAATATGCTAATGTACTGAAATTTGAATATCTAGATGCATGTCAACGTTTAAATGAGTGTTCTTTCCACAAACAAAAATGTATGTATATTCTTATTTTAAGTTGATTTTGTTACAAGCATATGTTTTGGAGCACTTTCCAATATCATACGCCAAAAATGTGGTTCTTGAACTAATATTTAAGTGTTGGTTTTATTTTAGCCATCTAGAGTCTAATTTTTTGTATAAAAACAAGAAAAATGCACAAGAAAAACATGTATGTTCCAGAGAAAGTGTACGTCGAACTCTGTCAAAGAACCCTAGGGTTCACAAGAGATCAGGAAATGTAAGAAGAAGAAAAACTGGTATATCTAAGTGGCTGATGAGATACTTCTGTGTCCATTATTATTTTTATTTTTTGAAGAAGCAGAACTTAAGTATCCATTATTTAGGTTCAAAATTAAGTTATTTTCTTCGTTTGTGATTCTTTTTGCATTGTTTAGTAAATCTTCAGATCCTTTTATACAGAGCTCAACAAGGGTATGCACAGGAAATGTCTCTTTCAGATTTGAGAAACAGTGTTGACTGGTATTCCTTCCTAAGACGATAAAAAGAAAATAGTAAAACAGCCACAAGCGGTGAACTAAATGGTGCTGCAGAATATTTTATGCTAACGAGTATATGGAGGCTGCAAGGTCTCCTTTACAAGACACTACATGAACATTGTTACACCATTTTGCAGCCCTCGCTAGAATTAACACTGCTAAGTGCTAACTGAACAAAATCTGGAAGCAGCCAAGATGACAAAAAGAGCCAACCAACTATACTCTGTATATACTCGCTAATCCAACAAAAAATCTTATGTACTGATACAGCGCAGTGATGATGATCAAGGACCCGGACATGAAGAACAACTTCCATAGACCAATGGAAGTAGCAAAAAGCTCATGGAGCTGTGGTCGGCAGCAGATACAGTGTAGAGAGCAGTATCAGTCCATCAAAAAAAGGAATTACATATCATAATTCTAATATAAAACCTGCACACACCACCTCGGTCACTGATCTCAAAAGTTGACCTACGCATGATTAGCCTTTCGCTGCTTTGCCTGTTTTTACAATCCCATAGATGTAGAAGAACGCTGAATTCATCCCATGCAAAATGATAGCTCATCCATACTGATTTCCTAATTATAAATCTTTACTGGCTTCTCAAATGTGTGACGATTCTGAAAAAAAAAATGTAGTTTGAAAAGGTGCAACAAACCAAGGTTTGTCAACAACAAACAAAAACCCAGTACTGGTAAGAACTAAGAGTGGATAACCACCAAACAATCAAAGACCAAAACCTATGTATAAACTAAGTTCTTGCCAGCAAAGTTACTAACCTGATTAGTAGCATATGATCTTTTAGGAGCATTATCAGTATGCTCCAAGCCAAGATACTGCTCCCAGGCACCATATACGTCCCTTCTCTGTCAAAGAATATAATAACAAGACAATGTAAGCATAAGTCCAAATATATGAAATTGATATTAAATGTATATTAGTAATATTTTTTAAAGAAAGAAAAAAGTTGAAGTGTAAATGAATCACCTGAAAACGATTTGATACAACTTCAGAGTCCTCAAGGTACTCAGGACGCCCTAATGAGAAAAAAGCAAACTTCCACTGGCCAAAAAAAAATGTAATTAAAAGAATTAGGTAAACTAAGTATACAAGCCAATCTTTACTCCATGAAGCAGTGATCACTAATAAAATAACTTATAACAGAAGAAGCCTAATATACCCATAGAACTTGCAAAGATGGATAAGTACCTTGACAAACTCATCGTCTGGAACTTGAAGCTTCTTCTGTATTCGCAATCTAATTTCAGCCAAAGTCTCACATTCGTGTATGACCAAGAAAAAAGGTTCCCCGAAGTTCTGAATTTGCTGTACATAAAATGCAAAACCAAGTTACAAAAGTTTATGCATACAATTAATGTATCAAAGCCACCAGTATAAAGCAAACTGAATCAATTAAAACGATATACCATTTGGTTCTGAGTAGTGTCTTTAGTAAAATGATACACGTGAATTAGACGATCATGGGGACCGAGATTTTTCTCTTCTTCTGGTATCTGTAAAAGTAGTATACAAAGAGAAACATTTATTTTTCTACAGAAACCGGAAAATATGTATTCGACATGACATATTCACAAAAGGCCACTGGTGCTGTCATTTGAATAAATAAAAGCAGAAACACTATATGAAATGAAAGCCATCCTCCTCCTTTCCCAGCCCCCACTCAAAGAAGAAAGGAAGAGACTGCTACCTCCTCGGCTCGTAGTGTCCAGTATTGATCATTTATGTTTTCAATCTTTTCATTGGGAGGGAAAACCTGCACAGCATAAACAGGACATATCGAACATATTTTAATTAGAGAAATGACCAAATGTGCAATTGTTAATTGCATTGTCAGTAACATATGTAATTGGAGTGCCCTCATACAACTAATGTTCGTTCCCTCATAAGCTGATCAGAAAATAATCAAGAACGCTAATAAACCTAGGTACAGATAATTGGAATGCAATGCCACACCTTGTATATCTTGTGATAAAAGACTTCAAGCAACCTAAGCTCAGCATCAGGACGAGACAATTCAACCTGTAAAACCAAGCCAAAATTGAGCGGGCATCAGATATATAATTAGGTAAATGTGAAAAATTATAAATTTAGCAAAGTTATCAACTTCGTATCATAAAACTGCTACACATACAATACAACAGTCACAACTGCACAAGACTGGCAAACAATGGCTTCTCTTTTTTCTTCTTAGCTCAAGCCATGAAGGCCAGAAGGGTGCAGTTGTATTACAATATCCCATAAGTAACATTACACTACGGGCATTTTAAGGAAGTACAGCAAAAATCAGAGTCACCTTATTTTTAAGATCCTCAAGGACATCTCCTACAGTGCTTTGCTTTGGGAGTCTGATGGTGTGGATAACCACCTGAATCAACAATTATTAAAAATTCAAAAATGATAACAATAATAATAATAATTAAAAAATAAATAAAAAATAGATGAAAACCAGAAGAAAATTAGGTCACTATACTCACTTCATCCTTGGTAGCATGATGAAACGCAACTTTCAGAGTTTTCAAACCTTGTAATTCTGGCAGAGGGATGTCAAGTACTTCATAGTACAATATGTCGGATGTCTGACATGCAAGAAACAAATAAGATATTTTGTTTTTAAATAAGAGACACTAAGAAGGATTGAACGATAAATCAATAACTACCTGATTGTAGTGAACCAGCATATCAGATAAATGTTCCACCCCTCGGTACTTGATAGGCTGGGGTTTTGGTTGTTGAGAATAGCAGTTGTGTGGGGTGAGCCTGATTTTGGATGGGTCGTCCAAACCAAGTTGTTCAGCTACTCTCTCCACAACATCATCATATGTGAAAAGCCTTGACCTAGATATCAATAACACAAGAGTACCTGTTATCCTAAGCACCATACACGTGTGTGGGGGCACATATACAATGATTTACTCCAATAAAATCTAATGAGCTTACATCTCCAGGCAGAAGTCATCTTCCTTTGGTTTATCTAGGGACCGAAAGTGAACAACCTACAATACATCAATCAGTGATAAAAAAAAAGTAAGTACATAGCTTACAATACCCGGTGAAACTTGCAAGGCTTGCTGGTTACATACACAAATACATGCATGCATTAGCACAAACAAGAGGAAGAAATTAGAATAATTCAAACTAAACATGACAGAATAAATTGGTAGATTTCATTTTTGGATCATATCAAACGAAACAAAATGCCTTTAATTAATCCTCAAAAGGAAAATACCTGGCGATTGTGCACGTATTCCAAGTAAGAAGGCACATCAGGATAGCGGATATGTTCCTCATTATCCGTAGCAGGAGCCTTCTGAAAGCATATAATATCTCCATCTTCAAGCTGCATTCACGGAAGAACAAATCAATAAGAAAGCAAATCATACAGTAACGTAACGTGCATTAACTAGGTAGATACCATACCTGGCTTGCTCGAAATGTTAATTTCTTGTCAATAGGCTCACACATCACATTTGGTTCAAACTTAATTTCCTACACAAATATAGGCACAGTTAATTCGCTAACGTCAAATCATTTAAGTCACTCGTAGAGATCAAAACCTGAGGATGTAAAAAGGCCATTTCCCTTCTCGTAAGTCATGCAAGAAAGATAAATTTTCATAGAACACCATACACTTTATTTGCCATTAATCACATAGTTACTAAACAACTGAAACCATGACTGCTAGTGCCTGATCCTAAGTTATAAATCATATGGCTTCTGGCTTCAGAATATGCAAGAATGCACTACGGTTTTAAATTTCTATGTAGTACGATAGATAAACAATAAAACAGAAAACACAAACCAACCTCATAAAGTCCAATCTCTTCTTCAGGATCATAACCAGCCATTTTATTTAACCTTGCTAAGATTTCTGATGGTTTACCAGTGTTGTTCACAAAGAGTCTGCCAACATAACTGCCATCAAAGGGAAAAACATTTGATGTCAACTCAGGTCCACCTTCTACCCCAATATATGCTAAAAATCAAGACATTAAGTACCGTAGCTCCTCTTTCTCAGGATCATATAACTTGAAAAAAAGTAATATATCATCCTTTGTCTTCTCAGGTGGTGCAATGGGACATAAATCCTAAATAATAACATAGTTTGTCAACAGGGCTGTGTTTGGATAACGTTCCATTGTATCAAAATAGTATACAGCTTCATAATATAAAGATTACCGGTCCCCGCTCCACTTCCAAAAACAATTTTAATTCTGCATTGTGAACCTTGTTCGATATCTCTCTCAATTGTCCAACCTGCAATATAAATCAGAAAGATAAAAAAAAATAACTTCAGATCAAATAGAAATCGGTGTCACACAGACATGAATCACAAGATTGAACACCCTCGCATGGGATCTTAAACAATCAAATAAGATAACCAATTGCATGGGCTACATTGTTATTCATTTTAAAATTTAAAGAAATATAAAAAAGCTAGTCAAAAAAATGACCAAAAACAAAATAAAATAATGAAGCTAACAGACATTGAAGTAACTGTTGGCCTAACATAAAAATTAAATCAAATGAAACCAGCCATGGCAACCATTACGTAAGCAGAATGATATAAAATGCCATGAAGAATTGAACAAATTCAACTTAAAACATGAGGGGGAAAAGAAGCTTAAAGTATTTTAATTCAAAACCAACATTAATAACGAAGCTAACAGACATAGAAGTAACTGTTGGCCTAACATAAAAATGAAATCAAATGAAACCAGCCACGGCAACCATTAAATAAGCAGGTTGATATAAAATGCCATGAAACATTGAACAAATTCAACTTAAAACGTATGAGGGGGAAAAGAAGCTCAAAGTATTTTAATTCAAGACCAACATTTGCCTAAAAGCCAACAGACATGAAAAGGTCGTAAAATAAGAAGCTTGAAGGTATATGAGAAAAATGGTATCGATAAACTTTAAGCAAGATCATGGAACTTACAGATTGTGCTTCCTCAGTTTGTGTCAATGGCCGATTAGGACGATATGTATGGTTTTGACGCTTTGCCCATAGCCAAAAGCGCTGGAATTGAACAGGTATGCCAAACTCTTTAGCAACCTCCTCCTACATATGACAGATTAGCAATCAAACTGAAATACCAAACTTAGAAAAAATAACACATCTATTGAATAATCACCATGAACTTCACAATTATATTATAAATAATTACAAAATCAAAAGCATAAAGACCATAAAGATTCATAAGACCTGTTTTTTCTTCTTCCAACTAAAGCTTCATGAATTTATATTTTAGTACTGTTTTTAAAATAATAGTTTTCTATGAGGATGCAACAAAATAATAGCTTGCTCTTTAGCAGTTCACAAACTAAACTTTCCCGACTTACATAACTCTTATCCTATGAGGCTACTCTGTGGTAATAATTCTGCCATTAGCATTGCAAACAGCCAAACGCAACATGATAGAACCAAGTTAGAGATAGACTGACACTTCCTCAAGGAAAAACTAGATAATCAGCTGACAACTACACGTCCCTTTTGGAATTCAATTGGCAAATGTATTCACAAAGGGACTTCTCGTTTTCCTTTATTATAATTTATTAGGCTTAGTCTATATGATCACATTAGTGCTCGTACATCAATCCCTAAATAACAAAATTCAGTTTTTCTTTTCATCTACACTGCAAGAGGGGTAACTAATGATGATACCTTGAAAACGTTAAATGGTGTCTGCTTTTGTACACGGAAACTCCGCACTTTATCATGGTCTACAAGATCAAAATATATATCCTTTCCAATCTGTTCTCCAAGATCTTCATCCCGTGCCACCTAAGTATCATATGTTATCAGTTACATATAAATATAAATATGTGTGTGTGCACGCGCGTGTCTATATATGCGCGCACAATCTGATAGAGAAATTCAAAGCATCTTTATAAAGACAAACAATACTCAATTCTAGGAAAGGAAGCTAAGAACACCTTTATAATAGTGTAGAGGTGAGCCTCTGCCTTTTCTTTCTTTTTGTGCTCTTTTTCTTCCTGTTCTTTCTTTAACCTCTCCTGCATAATCCAATTGTAGAAATCAGTGTCATTAAATACCGTCCGTGATATAGCACAGTGGAATGTGAAAAAATCAATATTCTTCCACGATACAATATTTGATACAAATGATGCTAGATAGCAGCTATGACGGCACTATAGCATTGTTGCATAGCAGAATTTGAACAGACCATTCTTTTCTGTGATCCACGATTGATGACATTGGTACAAATTCAATGCAGATTTTCCGGAACAAACCAACAGTTATAGTACAAAAGAAGATCAAAGGTATGGGTAAACTTTGGTTAGATTTTAGCTTGAAATACTCGTAACAAAATTCTAATGAGAAACAAAAAAAAATTGTTGGTTCATGCAGAGTTCAAATTTGCGGCAAAGCGGAGCTTCCCGCGAGAACAATCATACTTGCAGTAGCAGAATATATATATATATATATATATATATATATATATATATTGGGATTTGCTAGAACACACCCACTAGTTTTTATGTGGCAGTGTTTTAGCAAGCTACACCTTAGGGTGCATTTAACCACTTTTTAGTGTTATCACTTGCTAAAATACTCCTCCTAAAAAATAAGTGGATGTATTCTAGCAAATGCCTATAGGAGTTGCTAACATACACCCACTTATTGTTTAGAAGGTGTGTTATAGCAACATACACCTCAAGGTGTATTTACCAGCTTTTTAGTTATAACTTGCTAAAACACTCCCACATAAAAACTAGTGGGTATGTTCTAGCATATCCCTATATCGATATAGATATAGATATAGATATAGATATAAAATAAATTACTCATCTGAATTTGTTTGGAAGTTACAGTTGCAAGCAGAATACAAATAGGTTCTGATGGGCTCTAAAATATGAGAAAATCTACTAACCCTTAAATGCTCAGCAATATCTTTCTCGTCCACATTGCATATTACTTTTTCCTTGTCAGCTTCACGTATATACACCAGCATATAAGCATTTGAATATTTGGTGAATTTAAAAGGAGTGTTATTGAATCCGGGATTTGTCTGCGGTAACTGTTAAAATACAATATACAAGTGGTTGAATCAGTAACAAGTACTCAAATGCTCATAGGGATCAAATGCCACAACCATTATAAATAAAATACTACCTCTTCCTCACCACCATATTGCTCCTCCATTGCCCGTTTAGGGTCTTCTTTTGTCACCCTCTCATCATCAAATTTGTACCTGAGCAATTCATATATTCAATCAAACCATGCAGTTAAGAGTTCAGTAGTCAGCAATAAAAGCATACAAAATAACAAATAAAGTTCAATGGCCTTGAAGACTTAAGTAATTTTCCTGCAATACCAAATTTAATTTACAAATGTTATTGGAATTGCATAGCCCAACTATAACACAGGTACAAAAGGAACATATTTAGCCTTTCAATTGCTAACCACTGGAACAGCCTCATTTCAAAGTATCAGCTATAACACAATTTTTACATGCCGACATGTGTCGAACATTCGGACACACCTTCAACATGTAGTGCCAGTGCTACATAGGCACTCAGTAGCCACTGTGACAAAGCACATGTAAGTTAATAAGTAAGAAAATACACACACACACACATTAAGGATATTCATGTTTGATTTGTCCCACTTAGAAACGAAGCATCCAAGCAGAGTACCCAAGCATTCTGCTTGTATTAAATGAGGTGAGGAAGGATGTGAAGATACCACCATTAGAAAAACACTCCACTTCTCCTTGTCTTATAAAATAAGTATACCAATGTTTGATCTAAACAATTTGTTTTCTTACAAACTTCTGTAGTTTAAAAATTGTTATGTTTTTTATAGATAGTGGCCACACACGTGCGCGCACTGGGAAGGGAAGGGGGGTGGAAACCTGGGATCAAACTCAGCTACCCACTTAAAACATCCTCACAGCCAACCAACCACTAGGTTGTAACAATGAGGACATAATAAGTGAAAGAATAAACTAGAAAACAAAAAATTTATTCTAATAATTCAGAAAAATGATATGATAACTTATCAGGCCTGCAGATGATATTCAAAATACTTGGCATTTTGAACCATAAGAGAATAAAAAAAATTATGAAATTTTTAATTGTTAATTTATTTACAAACAGATGAATTATACAACTTCCATTATAACCTACCAAACAAGATTTGCAATTGTTGAAATTGATCGTACAGAACAAAATAAACATGATTTACTTCTCACTCATATCCACTCCCACACAGCACCTCTTGGCCCTACCTCTTCAAAAAAAAATGGATACTTGTAAAATAAATTTGAGATTTGGGCTTTGAAATCAATGAGACAATGTGTATTCCTCCGTATATGATGAATAGTTGATCATGCATGTTACAATAACATTCGATGAATGCAGTACATGACTCCTGGTTCTCGTCAAATATGTTGACAATAGCGTGTACACAAGATTGTGAACAGTTTAGATATGAGAATATACCACTGATCAGAGAGAGTCGGCCTGATAAAAGCATAGTAATGTCCACCATGCACACCACCACTGTGAACCAGAACGCTGGGAAGGGAAATCAAATCCGTCAAATATTGATCATCACAAATTAAGATATGCATGCATAAATAATTGCAAATCAATCAATAATATCAGCATGGAGAAATAGAAATTACAAGTTGATGAACTTCATTGATTTAAAATTCTAGATAAACAACAGCTTTCAACAAATCATTCCAAGGTGTTCCAAAAAGATTCAAAAATACATCTCCGACTTAATTTGGATGAGGCCAGGAGATGGCTCTCCAAAAAAATAAGTTGTTATCTACGTTTCTTTTCCTTTATCACTTAATTTAATCCTTATTTGACTTGTCCCCTTTATTATATCTGTCATTCTGTTGGTTGTAATAGACATTAAGAATATGGGTTAAAAAAAGTCTGATATATATACCAAAAACAACTTCAAGAGAAGAAAAAATCGAAGACAAAGTTTGGGCATGAAGCACCAAAATAAAAACCAGCAGATAAAATACCAGAGAGCAAGCACAGATACTAAAGAAATCATGAAACAGATCAGAAAGGTTACTAGTCCCAATGCCAAAAAAAACTGTGCAATCGGCAATATATTACCTATGAAGTGTGTAAAGATTGCGGACATTCCTATCAGCATCAGGTGATAGATATTTTCCACCGTCACGATCAAGATCAAGTTGCAATGGAAATTCATAACGATCATTAATCTGCAACAAAAAAGGTAGAAATTAAATTTAGGATAATTCAATCCCTCTATCAAAAGTAAAGAAATCTGTGACAGATAAGTAGAACTAATGATAATAACAAACGCCCGTGCTTCTTCTAACAGACCATGTTCTTCATTGTATGTGACTTTTTCAAATGAAGTACTTGAATTTATGTGTCAGTGTCAAATATACCTCCTTTGTTAAAAGTATACAGCAATTTTCAAAGCAGCAAAGGAAAAAGCATTTGTTGAACAAAAAAATTCTTTGAAAAATAAATAATAAGAAAACCCAGAAATCTTTTGTTTTTTAATATCACAAGACTCTATTGTCCCCAAACACTATCATGCCAAATCACTTTCTTGCATTAAGTAAAGTTCCGTGAATTAATGCATACTACACAACAAAAATAAGAATATTACTGTACAATTTACATAATCAAGCATAAATAATTAGTCAATTTAAAATAACCTTCAATAAAATTTTATAGCAAAGCTGGGATGTTCTGTCTGCATCCTACTCTTGCCAATAGCCAATAAAACTAAAGGACCAGTTGCAACTTAACTCAAGTGCAAGTAGCCGTGGAAGTTCCAAGAAGAAGAAATGCTAAATTTCTAATATGCAAGCAAATAAAGCACCAAGAGAATGAAACATGTTGCAATGCAGTGTCTCCATTTGACTACTGACCTTTACCATAGTATCCCGCATAAAGTCATATTCAAATCTTTTCAGCTGAAGCTGCAAGACCGGAGGAAAATCGATGAACAGGACACCTTTCTTAGCATCCTGAAAATATGAAAAATTATTAGTTACGCATGAAACTAGACTTAAAAGTTGCTTAGATGATTGCCCTCTGAGAGTGAATATAAGAAACTCAAGGAAATGTCACGAAGTTGTTCCAAGCAAATTACAAAAAAAAAATAAAAAAATAAATAAATAACGTGGAACAAAATAATATATCAACATTTGAGTGCAGAAGGTAGGTAAATTAAATCATTCTGTTGAAAGAGAGAGCTAAGAGGAGACTGGTGGTGAAGGTGCAAAAAGTAATAAATACAAACAATCTTTTACTTCTGAAGTAATTAACTGATATACATAATCTAAAACATCAAATGTTAACATCGCTTCTACTACTTTTTCAATTATAAATCGTATGATTTATTTCTATTTCAATATAACTATACTTACAGCAACAAAGTAAAGGTTTAGCTTTTCTAATAATAATAAAATTTAGATGCTCCGTTAAGCATTATATATTTTTGCAGAAGTTCTCTGATACTCAAAAAAAGCAAAGTTTTTTAACGAAGGGACAGGAACCCAAAGAAAAAGAAACTACAGAGAAGTAAATGTGAGTGAAATCTCACATTATAACACTAAGCAATGCCAGGTTCAAAGCGGCCGAAGACTGCTTGTAAATTGGTTAGTAAGCTAATTTACTTGGTCCAAATATCATTTTAAAATTCAAAAATGTTACAAAATTAATAGATGTATTTGCTTTTAAATACTAAATTTTCAATATAAGTTTTGTTTAAAATTGGGACTTAAATGTTAATTTCCATATATGTGTGTAGTATAAATTATACAAACTGCGTAAAAATTTCATAATAGTGAAAAAATCAACAGAACGAAAGTCATTTTATGTTTTTAACAACTATGGAGGTATGCAATCAAGGCCAGAAACTTATGCATAACCACTAACCCCCAGAAAAACCTCTGCACAATCAACAAGACCTTCAAGGCCAACCTTAACTATAAAAATCAATTAGAAACCTACAATAGACTTCCATGGAGGAAAAGGGAAAAGGTCTCGAGTTTAATATGGCTATGAAGTACACATATTTCATCGACCACAACTGTCATCAAACAATATAGGAATAAGGCATTGCCAGCTATCTAGGGAAGAGATAAAAGAAATAAATAAAAACATATTTTTTATATATTTTTGGTTGTCACAATTTCCCAGTCTGTAATCATCACATTGAGACATCCTAGACTTAATTTGGCAAACATCATTTGTTAGTTGTTACTAGATCTAAGGACTACCACGGTACTCCTTATCTTACGTTACATGCTGTGACTATCAAAGTGTAACAGACAAAGGAAAAAAGGGCAAAGGGCACTGAGAGAAAACATGGCCAAGAACTCAAGACATTCAACTTAAAGACAAAGGTTGACTTGACTAAATGATATTTTTACAAATAGACTCAATTCAACAATTGCAACTAACCTGCAAACCATATTGTTCAGCATGGTATTTGTTGTCCCCCTCAAGACGTTCAACTTCAACATACTTGTCAAAGGAAGCATAAACATCAGGACAACCTTTGACATCAAGTTGAAGATCTGCCATACATAAGTTATAAAGACTAAATTAGAATCAAGTGGCATGGTACAAGCTTATCAAAAAAATAAAAATAAAAAGTGGCATGGTACAACTGAAAAAAAAAACAATTAATTTCAGAATGCATATGGAAGTACCATAAAATGACTCCTTTCGTGTTGATTTATAGTCCACATTGATGCACTCGATGTAGTTCATATGGTGCCCTTCAAACAATTTCTGTATAGTTCCCTCAACAACAGTTGCCTGAACACAATAGTTCATTATGCATTTAAGACGGTACTTCACCAAAATGAAATTG
Organism: Medicago arabica; assembly: GCA_946800305.1. Taxonomy (NCBI): domain Eukaryota; kingdom Viridiplantae; phylum Streptophyta; class Magnoliopsida; order Fabales; family Fabaceae; genus Medicago; species Medicago arabica. The sequence continues at coordinate 7,436,230 of OX326970.1, read as the reverse complement.
TGCACAAACATCTGATGGTCTTTCTGTTACCTTCATTTTGTCTTCAAGTTTTTCACAAAGGACTCTATTTAGTTCTTGAACATCATGCTGCAAGAAAGAATCGTATGTATCCCAACCAAAAGATTTTGTCAGCTCTTTTGTTGCAACACTGGTGTCACTATACTGGAGCTTGTAGAACAAACTTTGCAGAGCCAGGGGGATGCTTCCAGAGGGCATATCATTCTCTGTTGTAGGCATGTGGTATACAGCCTGAAATGCAATATCCAGGACCAAACATCATCGTTACTATCCAGTTAAACAAGTGTGCTAAAGACAAGAAGAACAAAATAGGAGCAACAAAGCCTGACCTTTCGGAAATAAGGAATATGATACAGAGTTTGAAGTAGAGAATTCATATAACATGTAGCTCCCTGGTTCTTAAGCCCAACATATCCAGTCTCCTTTTTTGAATCATATGTCCAGTAATCAACAATCCTACGGACAAGGACCTCGGCTTCAATTATAAGAGTATCATTCATAAGATACCCTCTACTAGGATCATACAATTCACCAAGAGGCATGAAGGATGTGAAACCCCAGTCACTTTCCCGTGCATTGAACTGATGCTGCGTATCTACACAGTGCAAAACAAAAAGTTAAGAAAATAACACATTGCTATATACCCAAAAATTATGTGCACTTTCACTTTTTCTCCTCTTCCATTTTGTCTAATGGTAAATGCTAAGGGTTTCCCTCAAGACTCGTGGAAAGAGCTCAAGAAAGAGAAGAAAAACATTGCAAGTTCCCAATGCATTATACTTGCATTCAATGCTTGCTGTTTATTATACCTTAACAGGTTCCTGAAGGATACTCATTAGCAAAACCCTTGTTTTGTTCAACAAGTAAATACTAACAAGTCCAAGCTTAGAAAAAAAATTGCAACTTATAAGGGAAAGAATGTGTGTGTGTGTATTTTATATATATATATATATATATATATATATATATATATATATATATATAAAAGTTGTGGTTTCAAATTTAGTACAGAAGTTAAATAAAGTAAATTTTGAAACACATGCAGACGGCTGATGGAAAGAAACCAATTTGGTTAGGCTCTGAATTTTTTATCAACAAGCAACAACAAAGGCTAGGTGCATAAAATAATGGCTAATCAGAAATGGCATATGAAAGGAGTATGAAATACAGAGAAGCATCATCCTCAGGGTTTGACAAAAACAATCAACCAAAATCATTCAGGCTTCTCAGAAAAAATGGCAGCATAACATAGATTTTTCAGTTATAAAGTCCTCTTCTACTAATGGCATCAAACAACACTCCTTGCTTTTAACTCCAGAAATGTCTTTTTATACATCATACATGGCAGTTCATCTCATAACAATTGTAAAGAACAAACATAATATGTTACCTTTTCTAACGGTGTACTTATTATGGATCTGATTAACAACAGCCAAGCTAAACTGTGCATATCTACTCCAACCGTATGGCAGACTAGTTGAATCTGCAACATCCAAATACATGGACAAATAGTCCACATTGTTCCCTTTTGGAAAAATAAGTACACGCCTGTTCAGAGTGGAAAAATAAAATCAGGAGAGGTTGCTGAAGATGAAGACACAATGGAAAAATATAGAACACAATCACTTCCCCACTGGATAAAGTGGGCTATTTGGTCAAACAACAGCAAAACATCCTATCTAAGAGCATGTCTACTGAAATAGAAAAATGAATGTTGTGAATTTATTTGGAAAATGAGTAAGCATAATACCATTTGTAACTCCCAACAACAAATACATCTGAATAGAGCTTTTTCAAATTCACCCTAGAAAAGTTGTCAATTCTCCATGTGAATCTTGATGGTGAAGGATCCTCGACAGGCTCCACAGTGTTGGCGGTTTCAGGTTGAGCAACCACTAATGTTCATCGATATAAATGAAAAGAGCAATTAAGAATCTACCTTAAATTAGATCAAAACTAGAAGGCGTAAAAAAAGACTTGTCATAACTGAACTAACTAGAAAAGGAATAGTCATAAGACGAGTAAAACAGTTGGAGGGAGAAAAATAAAAACAAAGAAATTGAAAACACGTATACTACCAAAATGCATAAAACCAATAAATAAAGGCCCGCTTGATTTGAAGGAGAAAATAAAACTTTCTTTATCTTCTAGTTCCACTTTTACCATAAAATGCCACTTTGTTTCCTGCTTTCAAATATCTACAGTTTTTATCTTATTTTTTCACAATTCTTTGAAAACTAGAACAAAACGAACAATAAGTAGCATTTGCAACTAAAAAAGAAACCAGGAAATGTTTTCTCAAACCAATCAACCCCTATGTAGCACCGACACTTCACATTGCAGATATGTCCGGTGTCCGATACCGACCCATGTGGTTGGATTCAATTAAACATCTTCTCAAATTACCACCCATTTCCACGTGTCATTGACATGTCTTGAGTGGCATGTCTGGTGTCAGTGCTTCATAGATCAAAAGAGTTACTTTTTCTCTTGAAAAGGAAAAAAGGACAAACTTAGTAACACCAACACTAGCTTAGAGCACTTAGATCCTTAAGTCTAACATCAATGCATGAAGTGGTTTCCTTAACTCTTAACATCAAATAAATTAAATCATCTAAAACAAAGTAGATAGATTAACAACAACACCATTTTATCAAATAGCACCTATTTCCTTATACTATTTCCACGTGTCAGTGTCATGTCAGATAGATTAAAATGGTTCCGTATACCATTTTCTCAAATTACCACCCATTTCCATGTGTCAGGGTCGTGTCTCGTGCCAGTGCTGTGTAGATCAAAAGCGTTACTTTTTCTCTTGAAAGGGAAAAAATGGAAAACTTACTAATACCAACACCAGTTTATATACTTAGGGTGTGTTTGGCCCAGCTTTTTGTGGTTAGAAGCAACTTTAAAATCAAAGGTAATAATAAGAAGTTTAAAAATGAAGTAAAAGTTGTTTGGAAACTTTGGTTTTTTAAACTAAATTTTTTTAAAAAAAATTGATTTGTGATAGAAACATTATATTTATGATAATTTATATCCATGCATTAAATTTTTATTTCAGATTATAATTTTTTTTATGATTTATAAACAAATATCATGCCAAAATTATATATTTAAATTAAAATATTTATTATTTGAAATGTCATAATAACTACAACTCTTCAACTAGAAAAAACAAATCGATAATTATATTGCCTGACATTATCAAAATAAAGTTGACGAATTGGAACTGTCAAGGAAAAAAAATAGTTGTAACAATTGGAACTGTCTAAAAAAAATATAAAGAAGCTTTGAATAAAAAAATATAAAGAAGCTTTGAATGTCAGACAAATAGCAAAAGAAGGAGAAAAATATGTTGCTAGCGGAATTCGAAACAGGAGTGAAAAATGGTGAGGCGAATAAGTTTGTCCAAAGTTCAATTTGTTGACTTCTCCTTTTTATGTTTTTCTTCTTTAATATTAAGTCACTTCTTCTTATTAGCAACTTAAAATGAGATGTGTTTGGCCCAACTTATTCTTTAAAGAAGAAGAGAAGTTAAAATTAAGTCAGGCCAAACACTACCTTAGTTCTCTAACTCTAAAATCAATGCATGAAGTGTTTTGCTTAACTCTAACATCAATGCATGAAGTGTTTTCCTTAAAGAAACTGAAAACACGCAGACATTACCAAAATGCAAAACACACATACATTACCATTTGATTTGAAGGGGAAAAAAAATAAATATTTCTGGTTTCACTTTCAACTATAAAAATCCCACTTTGTTTACTAATTTCAAATACTTCACATAGTTTTTCTCTATTGTTTTCCACAAATCATTGAGATATGAAAACAGAGTGAATACTATGTAGGCAGTAGCCCTTTGTCATTAAAAAGGAAACTGGGAAATGTCTTCTCAAGCCAATCAAGCCCTACGTAGCACCGACACTCCACATTGAAGGTGTGTCCAGTGACCAAAACCAACACATGAACTAGTAGTTACATTCAATTATACCATTTTCTCATATTACTCACCCATGTCCACATGTCAGTGCTTTGTAGATCAAAAGTGTTACTTTTTCTCTCGAAAAGGAAAAAACGACAAACTTAGTAACACCAACACTAGTTTATATCACTTAGTTCCTTGACTCTAACATCAATGCATGAAGCATTTTCCACAACTCTAACATCAATTTCCTTAAATCATCTAACTTAACTCGAACATCAATTTCCTTAAATCATCTAAAAAACAATAAATAAAGTAACAAAGAAAACACTTTATGAACAGATCAAAAAAATGAAGAAACAATAGACAATACCATCCATTGGTTGATGATTATTGTCCTCAGCCAAATCCGCATGCGGAACCGCGTGCGGCACAAGCATCTCTTCATCCTCCTGCTGTTGTTGCTACAAAACCAAAAAAAAATATTACCAAAACATAAACAGAATCACAATCACACTACTTCTGATCGACTAAAAACACAATTTCTAACAAAATCCCCAAAATCAAAAACGAAATGCAACAAAATTGAACGAAAATTCAACTATACAAAATCAAAATCAAAACCACAATCCCTAAACGAAAACCTCATCACTTCTAGTTCTAACCACGCAATACTCAATTTCAACATCAAACACAACATTTATACAAAAATTGAAAAAAAAAATAAACAAAAATCTTGCAAGAACAAGAAATTGCGAAAATTAAAAGCAAAATTGGAAAAAAGAAGTGAAAAAACGAGAGTAGCGAAGGAAGAGTGAGGTTACGTCAATGGGAGCAGGAGTCATGATGGTCATGACGGTTATGGAAATTGACCTCGCGGTGCGGTGGTTGAAGGAAAACAATGGAGGAGAGAGAAAGTGCACTGTGAAAAAAACGAGATCACACCAGAAGAAGGTGTTGCTCGAGACGAGAATGGTGAAATGAGTTTTGTGAATCTTTTTATTTATTTGGGGATTTGGGTGGAGGGTATTCTTGGTATTTCACTAAAATATATCTTTTTTTCTTTCATCATTAATTTTGTATATGGATCCTTTTTTTTCTTTGACAGTAATGTATATGGATCCTTATAAAGAAAATTATGTTATGAAATGAATTTCACCTTATAATTAAATAGAAAACATGTTAATTAAAATTAATCGTATTTATATTTTCCTAAAAAAAAAAAAATTGATCATATTTATACAAACATTCAGCTAGGAACTCAAACATTTCTCTACTTGGCTGACACATAAGGGTCATTTTACACCGACCATATAAGCATTGGGTTCGGACGTTAAAGAACAAATACATGTTTGATACTCATATTCTCGCATATGACATGCTATTGTGAAGGCAATTAAAATATTAGGGCCAAATTTTTTATGTAGAGTCCGGAAGGGACATATATATGTCTAGTATGATAAATAGATAGATAATGTCTACCTTTGCAATGTTGTGTCATATGTTGACATTAGTGATGTAACAGCCCGATTTTCGTTAGTATTATTTTAATTGTTTTTAATTGTGCTTGTATGTGATTAATTGTCTCTGTGTACATTTTGGTTGGGATTATCAGAATTCGGTGTTAGAAGGGTATTTTAGTCATTTTAGACTAAGGGGTATTTTGGTCATTTACTAGGAGAACATTTTTAGTAAACTTAGAATTAGCATTATTCTAGTGTGTTGAGGTGAATAGTTCTTTTGTTAAAACTAAAGGCACTTATTAGTAATTATTTAGTTATGGTGATAATTAGATATTTTACTAAGTTAATTGAGTAGTAACATTTCTAATTAGTTGGGAGAGTGTTAGGCCCATTAAGAAGAGTTATACCCTAAACTATTTAGATGGTGACTATATAAGCTTAGCTTAGAGAGGCTAGCTTAACTTTTCATTCATTTCACCTAAGAGACTAGAGATAGAGAAAAGGGTTATAGAGAAGATTCAAGGGGAATCAAGCTAGAAGCACGGGGGAGTGAAGATTTGGCTTAGCTTTGTGAAGATAAGAGGTAAGGGGGCTAGTCTTCATTCAAAATCAATTGTTTAGTCTCTTTTCTTCTTCATCTCATAAGTGTTTATTTGAATAAGTGATTATTTGAATTTAATTGTGGAAATTCGTGTTCTTGTTATGATGATAATTGAATTGTTGTTGATGAAATTGTTTGCTCATGATATGTATAAATGGATATATTGTGAATTGTGTGAAATTAGTGAATATTGATGTGTTGTTGTTGATTGATGGTTAAACCTGAGATTAAATGGTGTTGTTGTTGTAAGGTGGTGTTGTTGTTGTTGATTGAACCTATGGGTGTTCATAATCATTGAGTCTTGTTGTGAATTTTGTGTTGTTCTTGAGATTTTCATGAAAATGGGTCAAACGATTATTTTGCTGAATTGATGTTTTGATTCAGGTTTCAAATGGTTTTGAGTGTCCGTTTATGTCTAGAAAAGTCTATACAAACTTTAGAAACCAATTTGGGCTATGGGGAACTAAAATTGGGAGTTTTGGGGGGAAAATGGAGTTTTCCCGTGTACAGAATTGATGCAACTCGCAATGGCGAGTTGGAGGCGAGTTAAGGGTCACTCCCTGTGACCAACTCGCCATGGCGAGTGGAGTTACTCGCCATGGCGAGTTGCACAGTGTAGTCACCCCCAATTCGTTGTTTTTAGGATTTTGGGGTCGATCTGAACCGTTCTGAATTGATTCTTTTGATGTAGTTAAATGTAATTGAACTTTTAAACTTCTGTAAACATCAATTGAATGAGAAATATGAATTGGTTTGGGAATGGTACCTCAAGCTTTAAAAAATGTCAAAAACAACGATTGTTCCAAAACTTGTTTCTCTTAAAGATAAAGGGTTAAGATTATGTTGTATACTAAGTAAATGATTTTCTGAAAGTAGTTGTGAGTGAATCTAATAGTGTCTAACTTATCTTACTTTGAAAATGGGATTCTTTTGAAAATGATAAGAGAAACCAACTTTGTGATTTCGATGATCTCGTTGTAATTAGCCGATGAAATGCATATGTATGCTCAACTGCACACACATGTGATCTAAGAACATACATAGCCGAGGCATTAGTGTTGTTTACTTTGAAAAGTATATGTTGGTTGTTTTGCTTAACCATAGACGAACTTTGCCAAATTTAATCCTTAAGACTGATTATCTCAGAAACCTTTTGTAAATGGCTTTGTACAAATATTTGAGGATACGTGAACGATTGCTAGATGTTGAATATGATGATTATCATGAATTGGTGAATTTTCTCTTTTACTTTAATTATGAGAAATTATATGGAGTTATCGTTTTATAGCGATGTTGAATTGTTGATGAATGTATACATGTTGAATTGTTGATGAATGTATACATATTAATATTATTGGCGAGTTGTTGTGAACATGTTGAATTGTTGATAAATGAATACATGTTGAATTGTTGGTAAGTGTATACATGTTGATGTTGTTGGTGGTGAATTCATATATGCTAATTAATGTTGATTGTTGGTGGTGATGAATTCTATTTGAACTGTGACTTGTTGATTGTATGGATGTAAATTCTTGATAATGCAATCGTTGTTGAAGTTGTTCAATGTAAATGGAGGTGAACTTTTATATTGTTGTTGTTGAGGTGATTTGCATTGTCGAGTCTTTGCTTGTATGTCAATCCATCATAGTCTCATATGTGACGTAAGGGGATGACCCTTACGAAGGTGTTAACGTAAGAGGAGGTGTACTCTTACATATGATGTGCAGTTGGTATCATGGGGCGACGGCCTTTGTTGTTGGTGACGGTACCAAATGCATTTAGGATCATGTCTAGGCGCATAGCATGAATTGGCATGAGTCCTATTTTGTTTATGTGTTGATGATGGTTGTGTTGGTGATAGGTGTGATTGATGCATACATACTTGTGATAATTGGACTTGTTGTGTTGATGTGTATGTCGAGGTTTAATGCTCTTGTTAATTAATTGAAGCTTAATTTGATTAATTTACGTTTAGCCGTCCATGTTTGATTATATGTTTGGTGAACTTTGGTGAATTATACACTTGGTGATATTTGGTGAATGTGTGAAGACGTGTACTTATTGATGTTTGTTGTTAATGGTGATACTTGTAAATTTGATGATCTTAATTTATGATGTCTATTTCGGTGAAAATAATGAAGTGTGATTTATATGAATGTGACTTTATGATCTTCTGATGATGACGACTTTCTTGCTTATACTTGAAATGATGAATTGTATTTGTTGTGTTGATTAAGCTAAATGGAATAAGGTGAGTTATCCTTTTATTTATTGATGTTGATAAATGATGAACTTATGTCGATTACGTGATTAGAGTTGAACATGCTTGTTATGCTAGGATTGTGATATGGAATGAGGGACAATATTCATGTGATGTTAGTATTCTAGGAGGGATGGTTATGTATATGTGTTCTGCATGAATCCTTGAATTCCTATATTTGTTTATGTTAATTATTATTGATGTAAAGCTTACCCCCGGTGGTTTTGACCGTCTGCCTTTCCGTATGGACGGGTAGACGAAGTACAGGAGTAGTTTGCTTACTTGGTGAGTTGCTTCGAGGATAGCGGATGATTCCTCTGCTTTTTCTATCGAGTCTAGATTTAGGCTCTGATTAGGACGTTGTCTTTATGTTTATTATTTTGACTTATGTTGTTATTTGCCCATGTGTCGGGACTTGAAGACTTATATATTTATATGTTGGATTATTTGATGTATGATGTATATCTGCTGCGACTGTTGAGAATTATATATATGCATGCATGTTGTTTTTGGAAATTTGTTGAAGACGTAGCGTCTATTTCTTGAATATTATTTATATTCGCGCGCTTTATTGCTTTAATAGAAGGAGGGCGTTACAAAAGACACAAGTCTTCGTCTTTGTGATTTGTTTTAAAATGTGGTTTGAAACTTCAACAAACTTTACACTTAATTTCCTTCGTTTTACCAATGTATCTGTAGCATTGCCAAAGATTAAAGAGCACTTTTGGTTTTCCCCCTTGTAAATCTTTTTAAAAAATTTGTCCTTGTAAAATAAAATTTGTTCACGATTGCCCCCAATGCCTTGCGACTCACCAGAATCTATGATGTGTCACTGACGTGGCATTTTTTTTATTTTTCAAATTTTTTTGGGATGCCAAGTGTACAATACATTTTATACATTATTGTCGTACCCTAATTTTTGACCAATTTATTTTTTATTTATTCGTACGTTGATCGTTTTTCAGTCGTCCGTTCGCGCGCTAATTCCCGTAATATCTGCGTTTGTTCGCATTTGCGGTCGCGGTTATTTTTCGTTCGTCGTTTATGTTTTAATGTCGCTCGCGTATTAATTTCGTAATTTTTACTCGCGTTTTGTGCGTTTTTTAGTGTAGCGTAACGTTTGCGTTCGTAAAGTTCATTTTATTCACATCGTCGTTTTATTGTTTTAATTAGCGTAAAAAGCCGCGTATTTCAGTCGTATCAGACGAAATTTCGGCAGAGAGGTATTTTAAAATACCTCATTTTTTTGGTTCCGACGGGACATTTTTTTTATTTTATTATTTTAATTTTCGTTTTTTATTTAATTATTTATTTAATTATTTATTTGTCCATTTATTTAATCTGTTTTTTCATTCATTTATCAGTTTTATTATTTTTTTTTTAAGTCATTGTCCACTTGTCAATTTATCATTGGTCCAGTCCAACTTTTTCCCCAAGAAATTGCAGGGGTATTTTTGTCATTTTCAGGGTATCAGTGAACAGTACTATAAAAGTACTGTTCACGCGTCAGATTGGTCCCCCAAGTGTCAGTCAAGTCATAATCAAGTCAGAAAAGGCACAGATTTCCACAAAAACACAAAATTCTTTTCTCTCTCTTAAAACTTCAGATCAAACCCTAGAAATCATGAAGAACACCTCATGAATTTTCGAAATTCAAAATCACATCAAACCTTCACATAAAAGTCAGATTCAAGTGTTATGAACAAAATCATCATCATCCATTTCGGCCACACCACAGGTGAATACAGTGAAGGCTCGGCCAAATCGCAAAACCACCACAAAGTTAACAAAATCCAAATCGGTCTAACAACATACCATTCCAACAAAAAGCAAAAAAATCGAAAATACAGTGATGAAAGAAAAGTTTGGAACCAGTCCTCATCAACATAACAAGGAACAAACCGAATCACTCACGGGCCGAAACGGGGAAGAAAGAAGAAGACGAAGCCGTGAACGGAGCAAACCAAACTCACCAAGCATCGTCCAGATCCGTGAAAGGAACGAACGCGAAGAGGTAAGAAGTTTTTGGTTCGTTTTGTTTTTTGTAGATCTAGGTAATTTTAGGTATGTTTTCGATTTTCTAAGCCTGGATCTGTGTTTTATATGAAGAGAGAAGTAGAAAAAGTGAATTTATTTTCGAAAAGGAGTGTTTTAAACTCGCCGGCACGGTGGCGCCGCCCTGTTGGGCCGGCCACCACCGCGCCGGAGCGGAGAAGGAAAACGGAGAAGATGGCTGAGGTTTTAGAGAGAGGTTGCACCTTCTCTCTCTAAAACCGAAAATGGGAGAGAATTTGTTTTTAAAAAAAATGAATTAAAACCTCTTTCTTTGACATTTATACTCACTTAATGAACCGGGTGGTTTACCCATAAACCGACCCGGTTTATTCTCTCAGCCCAGCTCTTATTCCTTCTGTTTTTTTTTGTTCCTGCTTGCTATTTTCACCCCCATTTTGGCTGTCTGCACCCCCATGCATTTTTGTAGTAACTTTTGTTTTTTTTCAATTTCATGCACCTATCTTTTTAATTAATTCACATTAGTTTTAGATTATATTTGATGCATTTTTATTGGTGTCCTTAATCTTCATATCATGCATTTTTTTATTTTGTTTATTTAAATTTTATCTCTTATGTTTTAGTTCATTTTAGGCTATGAAGTAACATTTCATATATTTTTCTATTTTTGTCTAAAGTTTTAATTATTATGCATTTATTATTTGATTATGGTTTAATTCCTATCTTATGCATTTTGTTTAATTAGCATTTCAAGTATCATGCATTGTATAGTTTACCTATTAATTTAATTTCAAACTCATGCATTTTTCTAACTAATATTTCTTTTTTTCGAAAACTTGCGTTTCATACTTTTTTTTTAAATATGCTTAATGTCATGCATTTTATTTGGTAGTTATTCTAGTATGTGATGTTCTTTTTATGCTTAATGTTTCGGTATTTTTCATTTTGCATTATCTCTAGTATAATCTCATGCATCTTTTAATTTTTTGTTATGTATTTATTTATCATACTTAGTGTGTAATTAGGGAATTGATGTAATTTATTTTCGCGCATTTTTTCCTTTTGAGACCATAGAATGTATTTAGGGTATGTAATATGTAACCGGCACACGCACTGACACGCGCACCGACACTCCACTTTGTTTATCGCTTTATGCCTATTTATTTTTCCGCCGTTACGTGATTTCATCGTTAGTTTAGAAAAAATATTTTCTTCAAAAAATCCAAAAAAAGTCAAATTCAAATTTCTTTTAAGTAAACCTTGGTATCTAATCCAAGTATTTTTCCTTTTATTTTCCTTAATCAAATGTTAATTAATTTAATATCCACATTAGACATGGATTTCGTGCAATTAAAATTAACCAACATCATCGTATTTTCTTCTCATGCCTTGAGGCCTCTCATCTCTTCTTAAAATCTTTTCAAAAAAATGATAAAATCAATTCAACTCATCAAATAGTTTCTTTAGCCGAACTACTTGATTTTGATCCCGATTTACTTGGGTAAGTAGGCAAAGGGTTTTGACCCTTCCAAATCAATAAAAATAACCAAAAACATGCTTTATCTTTCTCCTTTCTTTCACTTTAACTCTTAACTTTTTTGCAATAAGTAAAATTAATTTAGCGCAAGATTAGAGAATAGGTAGAAGGTTCCTATGGGATACCATAGTCGGTTCGGGTGCTTAACACCTTCCCCAATCGAAACCAACCTCCGAATCCAAGGTCTCATAAGGGTTTTTACTCACTTTTTCCCTTCCCGCGAATAAAAGTTGAGAGTTCAATGATTAAAGGTTCAAATCCGATCAATGATCTTGATACCCGAAAATCACGAGCACAGAAATGGCGACTCCACTGGGGACCTTTCAGAGGGTTAAGCCTATTTTTATCTTTCTTTATTTTTGCGCTTTATTATTTGCTTACACTTTGTAAATACATGTTTATTTGTTTACTTTCCTACGCGAGTGGCGAGATAAGTCTCCCTACCCGGACTTGAGAGGAAATTAGGATAGGATGGTGGTATAATCGTAGTACCTTACCAAGAGTGATTTTTGGTTGTGGTACATGTGATAACCCCACTCAACTAAGGAACCTTGGAAGTATAATTTGTTGACATGAGTATTCGTGTTTGGCATGTTATTTTCAAGTGACCGTCGAAGTTGAGAACCTAGAGTTACATTTAACCCATCTCAGCCTTTTAGGATGTAGTGCGGTGGCTAAAATCATGAGTCAGTCTTGGTTTAGTCGTTACGCGATACTACACTCAAACTAGACTTCCTCGTGAATGTTATGGGACTAGGAGTATTCCTAAGCTCCAATATATTCAAAAGGGGGTTGTAATTTGGGAACTTGGTAGAACCCGTGATACAGGTGCATTTGAAACCATAGTCCTTACCAAATGGCGTGTTTACCCTCAACTCCAACTTTGTGTACTTAATCTCCCATGTTTTCTATGTTCTTTAGCATAATCATACATACATGCATTCATTCATGAACCTTTTTCTCATCAAAAAAAATCGAAGGACTTAAACAAGTTTTGTAAACATCACAAAGGTATGGACCTTGTAAGAACGAACACCAAGAAATACAACTTCAAAAATCTTAACTAAGCTTTTGCTTTTATTAAGAACTTCTCCCTTGGTTACACTCTTACCTTTTGAAAAGGAACTGATTGCAATATCTTTACGAGTTTTCAACTGAAACCATGTTCCTCTGCGATGTTTACAATTAACTTTGACAAATCCTTCGATAACAAAAATTGTATATTTTTGCATAAGCATATCATGCATCATTTGGCATTCATAGTCTCTAGTCCGTGTCTCACATGGTGTCTTCTCAATAAAAGGTCAATCCATCAGTCTACTCGCATCTACAACACTCGGGCAAATCAGAATGAATCACCTTGAACAAGAGAACCACAAGCTTCGTGAAGAGGTGACAACCCTCCGGGCCGAAAATGAGATTTTGAGGAACTCAGTATCTTTGATGACGTTTGCACAAAGTCAGCCATTAACTCTTCCTATTGTCAGCACTCAAGCTCAGCCGATTGCTTCCACTACCCCGATTTCAACGGTGTCCGCAAGTACTCCTCAAAATGCTATGTTGGAAGGTTATCTCTGGAGTACACCTTTAAGTTCTTATGAATTATTCCGTCATGTCGTCTCTGAGGTTCAAGCTCCTTTTGTGCAAATGACAACGCCTATCCCTCAATCGGGCCCTTTGTTCCCTCAAGCTGCTATGACCTACTCATCTCCTTTGGTCAACACTGTTAAGCAAAACCATGAACCCATCCATCACTCAGAAGGTGTGGCTGCGTATGACCGGATAGATGAACTGGAAGAAAAGTTTGATAAAATACAGCTAGAACTGAAAGCTTTCCGTGTGACAGAACTGTTTGGCCAGGATGCTTTTGACCTTTGCTTGGTTCCCAATGTCGTGATACCACCCAAATTTAAGGTCCCCGATTTTGAGAAGTACAAAGGGAACACTTGCCCTAAGGATCATCTGGTGATGTATGTGAGAAAGATGTCTGCTCATATCAAGGATGATGAACTTCTTATCCATTGTTTCCAAGAGAGTTTGATTGGTACCGCACTGATATGGTACATGGGTCTGAACAAGGTTGATATCAAAACTTTCAATAATTTGTGCGAGGCTTTCGTTCAGCGATACAACTACAACTTGAACCTGGCCCCAAGAAGAGGCGAATTGCAGGCCATGACCCAAGATGATAATGAGTCCTTCAAAGCTTATGCCCAACGCTGGAGAGATTTCGCCGCGCAAGTCCGTCCATCTCTGGAAGAGAAAGAGTTGCCCGAGATTTTCCTTGATACTCTGGATCAGTTCTATTATGAGCGTATGTTGACAAGTGCATCCGGCAGCTTCGCAGAGATGATAACCGTGGGTATACGCATTGAAGAATTGGTCCGAAAAGGACGTTTGGTCAAAGGAAGTTTTCCCACTGATGGATCAGAAGATGAATACCAGGAAGCGAGTATGGTGGAAGGTTGGCCTCAACAACAGTATTTGGCTTATCACCCTGTAGCCTCTATTATGCCAATCACAAACGCTGTTTCCAATCCAATGTGTCAACCCCAGTTTCAACAACAGCCTCGACAACAGGCTCCAAGAACACAGATTGATCCTATTCCTATGAAATATGCATATTTGTTTCCAATATTGCTTGAAAGAAATTTGGTCTACACCAAGGCACCTCTTCCGTTGCCAGCAAAATTGCCAGCCCGGTACAGGCCCGATCGTTTTTGTGCCTTCCATCAAGGGGCACCAGGTCACGATATTGAAGACTGCTTTGCTTTGAAGAAGATAGTTCAGAAGTTGGTCCAAAAGAACCTCTGGTCATTCTAAAGTTTGAACTCTGACATGGAAGTTAACTGGATCATGATATTCGTTGATACTTGGAATGTTTAGCTGCACTTGGGTCGTTGTTGATGCTTATTTCTACTACTCATTTGTTCAATTAATATGTTTGTTTGCTGTTTTATGTTTTTCAAAAAAAAATCCTTTCGTCCCACCCGAGGCGAAAGTGAACTTGTTTAGGGCTTTTTGCTTTATGTATTTTTCATCATTAATTAAAAGGTCGCTTTGATCCCGACTTTGTTTTATTTTGTGCTTTTTCTGGAAAAATGGTAATACAAAAAAACCAAAAAAATTCTTTTTCTTTAATCATACTCGCATAATCATAACTTTCACTTATCTGTCAAAATCAATAATCAAAGCATGCATTAATAAACCCGTTGAACACTTTAATCTTGTACTCTCTCTCTCTCTCGACTTTGAGTTCCTTGTGTCTAAAACTGACGGAAAGGAGGATGAATTCCTAATAAGAACTCTTGCCTGCTGGGGCATCTCAGCCATTGAAGCTACAAAGAAATATCAAGAAAGACTGTCCAGAAGATGACATTCAATTGCAAAAATTGGCAATGAGATGTTAGTATTTGCCTTGTATAAGAATTGTACTCCAGTACACACTTCAACAGGGGCAATCCCTCCCACCATCCCTCAGTACACAACATGAAGTGCAGAGTCCCGTCAATGGAAGTTCTGATGAAGGTTAAGCTTGTTGCACTTAAATACATTGTGATCTTATGTCTTAGACGGTTATATCAAAAGGATGAAGCAAGTTTCGACAAAGAAGGCTTGTCGCCATGAATGTCAAAAAGTGGCCTTGTGTTCAAACATATGTTATCTGATTTTTACCAGACTCCAGGGGCAAAAGAATGCCCAATTGTAAAGAGTGGTGATGAACTTGTACGTCCTGTGAATACCGATGCAGTCAAGAAATACTTTGTTAAAGTGAAAAAGCTCGATAAGTCGCAAACCTGAAAAGGCGGCTTAGGCAAAAAAGAGCGTCTCGGTGGACTGAAAACCCGAAAGGGCGGTCCACGCAAAAGTTAGAGACATGTAAAAAAAAAAAGAATGATGAAAAAATGAAAAATTTATATCCTGATAGGTTGAAACCCGCAAGGGCGATCTATGCAAAAGTTAAGGATTGTGACAAAGTAACTGCATCTGGTTCGACATGATCCACTTGGGGCATTTCAGCCATCAAAAGACCTTCGTCTTGTGGCAAAGCAACTGCATCAAATCAGATATAGTTCACTTGGGGCATCCTAATTGTCGGAAGACCTTCGATATGGAGCATCCACAAATCAGTACTTGGAACAGTGAAATTCAAAGTTGGTAGGGAGAACAGTACTTATACACACTAAACCAATGGCAATAATAAAATGAATGACGAAAATTAAATATGCATGCAATAATTCTAAGCAAAATTAAACTAAAAGTAAGCATGAAAGGAATTGAGCATGAAACAAACCACAATTAATAATAAGCAAGCAAGTATCAAGAAAGTAATGAAAATAAGCGATCAAAAGCAAATTTAAAGCTAGGAAATTTAAAAAGAGGAAAATAAATTTTTAAGAATGAAAAGAGACATTAAAGTAGCAAAAAAAAAGTGTAGAATATAATAAAATAGTGAAGAAATAAATAAAAATAAAGTTGGCTCAGCTGGAATAAATCTGGACCACTTGATGCATCAAGGGGTCCAAATTTAAACACTACACAGGCTCATCACAGCCACCGAAATTAAAGAATAAAAGATTTAAAGCCAATAAAAAACAAAGACCGTTAGATCTACTGTAACACCCCGAAATCCCAACTTAAAAATTCATGCATATAATCAGAGTATATCAAATTCAGGATGTCACATTTCATAAAATCTTTAAACAAATGAATAATAATTTATTCCTCATCAATATTCAAAACGTAGCAGCGGAATCATAATCGTCTCAAAATCCTCAAAGTAATTAGTTCTTGGCACAAGGCCTCATAAGCATCTCAAAATTCAAAGGTAAATCGAAAACATAATCATTAGTTCAACATGATACATAAAGGAATAGAATTTAATAAAAACCTCATCCCGTTACATATCAGAGCATTTCCTACGACACCACAAGAACATCTCACATCGTCGAACCTAAGCTTGGTCACCTGCACTTGCCCACAAGGCGGCAATTCCAACAGAAGGGGTGAGATTCACAACAATTACATTAACATATAATTCAAACATTTATGTTTAACCACAACAACAACAATAATCATCACATATAATGGAAACATCTCAAACATCTACATATAATAAATCATCTTAAAACATCTTCACATAACAATCATCTCATAAAGTCTCAGACACAAGACTCGACAATGCAACTCTAACATCTTAAACATCATGCATGTGGTACCAATATTTAAGCTTAAATAAGCTTCACCGTCGCTTTGAGCATAAGCTCCACCGTCTCAAATTATGAAAATGCATGAACTCGACTCTTTATACTTAAACAAGTTAATACAACATCTTAACATCATTTACGACTCTTTGACCGACACATGCAATTATATCAATACATGGCAGCTACTCAGCACAGTTAACACACATTTACAGCATAAAATCATCGTCGCGATACCAATTAAACATCATTCATATAACTCACTTAATATGCATATAAATCATAGATTAATGCCAACCGTTAAAATCATCTTACAGCATCATTACAGGTTGTAATTTAGGTCATAAAACATCTCTAATACCATCCAAAGGTCTACCCTCAAAGCCTCACTCAAAACAGAGTTATAAAACTCAAGTTACAGTGGTCTGAGACCACATTGCTTGCTATGGCGAGTGGTTTTGCTCGCCTCGCGAGTTGCTACCTAGCAGTCTGTCAGTACTCGCTACGGCGAGTAGTTCTATTCGTCTCGCGCGCATTACGGGGTGCTCGCCACAGCGGGCTAAGCTGCTCGCCTCGCGAGTGACTAACTAATTGCTCGCCACGACAAGTAAAGTTTTTCGCCTCGCGAGTGAAGTTGTTCTGCTCGCCACGGCGAGCTATCGCAGAACAGGCTGCGGGTTCGCTCAAATCCTCGCCAAAACTCGTCCAATCTCTCATGTTATGGCTCTAATCCTTCAGAATTATAATCCTAGTGATTAATCTAGGTTCTGTAACAGGTTCCTACATCAATTTGCATCATTCTCTCATCAATTCATCACAATTCAACAATAACCCTAACTTATAAATTCTCTCAAACTATTTCCCAATTCCTTAGTTAATCATAAATAGATGAATTACAGTAATATAATTGAAGCTAGGCTCACCCTTACCTGGTATGTTTGCAGAATTGGGGTTCCCTCTTCTCTGGCCACTTTTCTCCTTTTTTGCAAAAGTCTGTACTACGTACTGACTCCTTCTCTAAACCTAATTTCCTTTTATACCTCTTTCTAATCTCACTTATCCCCAAGACTCTATCTTATTGTAATAACAACCCCATCTCTCAAAATTATTATTACTATAGCACATCTTCATTTTCATATATATATATATATATATATATATATAAATATATTAATATCACATATCTTATTTTATTAAACAATAAAATAAGCATCACATCACAACATGTCTCATACGTCACAAACATCGCCAAAATCATATAATATATAATAATATACTATATAGTCTAATAAAATAATTAAATAAATAAAGTGGGCGTTACATCTACGATCTGACGGTTAAAAGGTCGCAAATGTATGATGAAATAAAAAAGGAAAACCACTGGAAAGCCAAAGAAGGAGGGCAGCACACAGTAGCCGTTAGATCGTATATCTTAACGGCTAGAAAGCTAAACTCAGTTTAGAGAGCGGTTTGGTCTGGATGAAGAGAGAAAACTGGTTCAATTTCGGTCTATATATACATAAGATCCGGTTCAAACATTCATTCTAAACCTTCTTTCTCTCTCTAAACTTGTGAAATGCTCTCCCTTCTCTCTACATGCAAAGATCGGAGAAGATGAAGAAGGTGGCCGGAGCACCTCCGGCGCGGTGGTCGGCAGTAGCGCCGCCGCGTCGGAGTTAAATTTTTGTTTTTATTTTTATTTTTTTTACGTGAAAACCTTCGTCTCCCTCTTCTCTACTCGGATCTGAACTTAGAATTCGTAGGAACACAACAAACAGTCCTAGATCTACAACTATAACTTAAAAAAAAAACAATAAAAACCAAAATGGAATACCTCTCTTTCTTGCCTCTTGGATCGGTTCGGATCTAGCTCGCTCCGCTTTGATGTTTCACGTTTCCGATTGATGTTTCCTACTCTCTTCCTTTGTTTCGGTTGAGTCCGATTTGCTTATTCTCTTTTCTTCGTTTACAGTTCCTTTTGAATGTTGTGGATGAATTTGAAATTTGTGGTTGATGGTTTGTTTGCTGTTGATAATTTACGGATTGAACTTTGATTCGGTTTACTGTTGCTTGAGGGTTCGAATTTGGTTTTGTTATGTGGTGTTTGGGAGAAATTCGAAACTGTTGATGTATTTATGTTTATGGTTGATTCATGTTGCTGGAAAATTTTGTGTTCATAGTGTTCTTGAGAGTGTTTGTGATTTTTGTTATTCTGAACCGAAAAAGTAGAAAAAAGTTGGAAATTAGGGTTTGTGTATTGGAAAGTGTGTCAGCCCCATGATTGACTCTGACAGTCCCTTAAATAGTGACAAAACTAGGGTTTTCTCTGATACATGGAGTGGACGAAAATACCTTTGGCTTGGACAGCACCCTATATTCCTGAACAAAAAGACTAAAAGGACCAATGGACAAAAAACTAAAACGGAATATTAGATAAATAATAAAAAATGAAAATTGCTTAATAAAAAATAAATAAAAAAAGACCAATAATTAAAACAACATAAAAATACTAAAATAAAATAAAACAAAAATAACGAAAATAAATAAAACTTAAAAATGTCCCTTTCGGAATCAAAAATGAGGTATTTTAAAATACCTCTCTGCCGAAATTTTGTCTGAGACGACAAAACTTCTCAGCTTTTAAAAAAGAGTAAAATTTTCAAAAGTGGTCAAAAAATGGGGTATGACAACAGGGTTTAGGGGTAATCCTGAAAAATCTTTATTTTATAAAGACGGAATCTAAAATAAAAAAATTCAGGGGAAACCAAAAGTTACATATATTACAGGGTGTAAAGCTCTATTAACCCAAGTTTATATTGTTATGTAGTATGTATAGAACTCAAATGACAAATAACTACGTTGAAAAATGTTCAATCATATGACATATAACATTTGCACACTATATATGTTTGAGGTGGTTTTTTATTGTAAAAATAAGATCGAAAAAAAGATGAAGAACACAGGAAAATAAAACTAGGGATGTCAATGGGTACCCATGGGTACGGATAATATGATATCCGTCCCCGCCCCGTATTTTCGTGGGTACCCACTATCTGGGTACTCGTGGGTATTGAGGTATTTATGGGTACCCATGAATTTTTGTATTTTTTTTTTGTACAAATAATAACCTTTTTTAATTACCAAAAAACTTCAACTTTTAAACATCCATACATAACCCATTCAAAATTTCATAAATCATACATAATCCATAGAAAATTCATGATTCTTACATATTTTATAGGATATGTTTTATGATGTGAATGAAGTGGAAACGGTAAACTTAATAAGCTGAATTAAAAAAAATAAAACTAAAAATAGGTTATTAATAAGGAATATTAGGTGGGCGGTAAAATTTCCCTCAATATGGTAACAACTTTTAAGTAATAAGATAAGATAATCGGATATGGGTACTCGTGGGTATGGATACAATCAAATCCGTGTCCGTATCCATATAATAATGGGTAGTCAAATATCCGTTTATTATATCCATAGATACCCGTTTAGCTATCCGTCATGTGCCCGTGACGGATTTTACCCACGGATATCCGTGGGCATGGGTATTTTTGTCACCCCTAAATAAAATGATTATATATAATGTTAGATATTAATTACTTAAAGGACACAGTAGCAAGGCAGATTGGGGCACAAATATCATTTTATGAGCTTCATGCTTAACACAACAAGTGTGAAAGCCAACATCCATTTTTTCCATGACGCGCACGACAAACCTCTTACTAATTCTCTGAATTTGTTCATTTCAGTTAAAAAAATTACAACTTGAAGAACATGAAGAAGTATAACACACGGATTCTCTTGTCCAACATAGTATTTAACTTTTAGAGCGCAGTCAAATTACTTAAAATTTATTTTAATGGTATGTCCAAATATGGTTGATCTAAGTAAGTATATAAACAATGAAAAGAATTTTTCTATTATCAAAACCATTCTCAAAGTTTTTTCACATTTCTCGTGGTTTTACCGCATACTACAATTTAAATTGGTGTTTAGCATGTGTAACGAAATATATCATTGTATATCAAAAATATTTTAAAAGAGTTATTTAACATGTTTAATGTTTTTTCCATTTTCTACTATAACTGATTTTCATGTTAGATGTTAGGTAAATAAAAAAAGTAAATGCATCATGTAAAGATGAAGAATGTCGCTTTAACTTAAGCAACTACTTAACAGTACACAAAATAATATTACAAATGAAGAGCAGAGAAGGTGTCAATATTTATTGAACAACAAAATACGATCAATGATGTCTATAATATTGTAGACATGGTTAGTTGAAAATAAATGGATATATGTTTTAGAAAATCTTCAATACAACAATTGTAGATAAAATGAACATCAAATGACATTTAATTCAGGTGAAAATAGACATATCTTAAATATTGACAGAATTATTTTATCCAATTAGGTCACAGGTTTGAATATCCTCTTCATTTTCAATGTGTGTGTATTTTATCCAACGTCGTAGTAGAGAAAAAATGTTGACATATTTTTATTAATTAAACAACGTGCATTAATAGTTTAGAGAAAATAAATGTGAGAAGCAACTGATTAACACATATTAAATGTAAAAACCGAATGATGAAACAAAGACATGTAGAAAGAAAACGAGAAAAGCATGATCAATACACTGAAAAAAACCTTGTCGAAAAACTTTTTAAAAAATTGTTCGGACTCAAACATCCATTATTTTTCGTTACATAAACAAATAATAAAAACATTATCACGATTCAATTAGTGAAGGTAACACATATACACATTTGACTGTGAAGTACTGTGCATGCACGCGCGCGCACACTTGCACGCGTGATTGCTTACTCACGCATATATTAACATTACAAATTAATTTCATATATGATTAAGAATGAATAAAAATAAAAGGGAATCACTTGATTGAAAATCAAGGTTTATTATGAAAAGATTTTTGTGAGTTTTTGGTTATTTGAATGTTTTTGTTCTTTTTGATTATTAATCAAAACCTAATAATAAAATTAACGTGACAATAAAAATAAAAGCGCAAGAATTTAGTCGCGACGTTGGATCACCACAAAATTCCTAACCTAATTTTTTTGCATTTTTTTAAACCAAAAAAGGCAGCTAGCAAAGAGTTGAGCTACCAAAATATGTTAGATAAAAAGAGAACCAACAAAAGGAAGGACGGGGACAAGAACCAAAGCCTCCTTACATATTTACAAACCTAAAGTTAGGCATGCCTAAGATGTTTTTACCATAAAATTCTCTAATAAAGTCGGGAACATCTAACCAAACCCTAAGATGAGTTAAAGACAAACCAACATTAGCTAGAGCATCAACACAAGTGTTTCCCTCCCTAAAGACATGTGTAGCCATGAAATTCATGGACCTTATGATGATTAAACAATTGTTCCATATGTTTCTATGTCTCCAAGGAACAATAGAATCTGTCTTTATGGCATTAATCACTAAAGCAGAATCACATTCAAGCCACATGTTATTCCAATTGTATTGCTTGGCCAGCTCTATGGCCCTCATGGCTCCTAGAAGCTCGGCATGAAAGGCATTTCCTTCACCTGTGTTCTCAGCAAAACAAAGAAGCATATCAGAGGCATGATTTCGAAAAATACCTCCATAGGCTGAAAATGTAAAGAAATAAAAGGACACACGCACACACACACTTTTCTCATTTATAATTTACATTGACTTAAAGTACATCCTAAGGGCTACACAATAAAATAACTGACGAGGAAGAAATAAATAAATAAATGCAGAATGTTAAACGTAAATTAATGAAGAAATAAAAAAAAGTGCGAAAGAAAAGAAAAGAAAATGCTAAAACAAAATAAAAAGGCATGAAAGAAATAATAAAAAAACAGGGGGGGTGTTAACAATAATAACGGGTGCAATAATTAAAATAAAAGAGTGGCTTAGGAAAGGAGCAAAGGCGTGTAGGCTATGCTAGGTTTAACCTGGGCTGTCTGATTAAAATCATACAACCCAGATCTAATCACAAGGTGAAGCAATCATAAGTCATGGATCAAAATCAAGGGGCATAGGGCGCGTGGGTGCAGGGTAAGACATGCACTGTTGCACACTGAAATATGACATATTATAAATAGGCTTTAACAACCTTTTTTAACCATTTTCACCTTCCTTTTCTCTCTATTAAACTCCATTCTCACCCTCTTCTCTGTTCTCACTCTTCCTATTCTTCCACCGCCGATGAAATTTTGGCCAACATCAATTATTTGGTGCGGTGGTTGCCAGCCAAGGGTGATGTCGCCGCCACGTCGGACATCCAAAAAAGGTCATTTTTTATTTATTTTTTTACTTTTTTTAGTACTATTCTTCCCCCTCTTCTCAATTCTGGACCTGAAATTCTCAAAACAACAGTTAATAATCCTAGATCTAGAATAGAAAAGTAAATCCAAAACTACCTTTATTTTTTGAAATTGAACCGGTTCGGTTTTAGAGGTTTAGGTTCGGTTTTGGTTCGAATTTGGGAGGGTTTGGGTTGTTTGGTTCGTGGTATTTGGTTATGGTTCTTAGGGATAGTTTTGGTTCAATACTGGCTTTTTGTTTGCAGGTTTTTGATTCGTGAATATGCTATATTTATAATGTTTTTTTTACAGGTTTCGGCCGTCCCCTTGTGTGAATTCTCTCTTCTTTTTAAAGCCAACAAAAAGTGTGTGGCTTGAAAAAAAGGAAAGAAACAACACGTCTGACCCTAAACATATGGAATGAAATGTGGAGTAACTTGGTTAAAAAGAAATGGACCTCAGACAAGAATTTTGGACACTATTGGACTTTTGACTAATAAAAAATAAAATGATAAATAAACTAAACTGAAAAAGAGAATAAAGTAAACCCAAAATAAAAAAAAGACAAAATAAAACTAAAAATAAAATAAATGATAATAATAAAACAAAGACTAAATTGAAATAAAAAAAAAAGACTAAAAATAAAAAAAAAACAAAAAAAAAAACGAGAAGAGGGCCCGAAACGGACCAAAAAATGAGGTATTTTAAAATACCTCTCTCCCGATTTTTTTTTTAAAAGTCAGAGAATATTCCGGATCCGAGTATCAATGTAGAGTCTTAGGTCAAGAATTGGGGCATGACAACTCCAAATCGCTTTTGGTTTGTTCATTATGGAAATCTTTGCAAAAATGATAAATGTTAATAACGCTACTTCAAATCTTTGTTTGATTTGGTCGTTACAATAATTTTATGAATCAAAAAATACAAGTAGCAACCCCATCAAATCCGATCACGACACAAATTTGAAGGTGAGAAAAACACAAGAAATGAGGTTGAATTGTGTTGACTTTTTCTTTTTTTTAAACTAAGTTCAAAGTCCAGAGTCTGATATAGTTCAGACTCTGAAGCAATGTTCAAAGTCTAATGCATCAGATAAAATAAATAAATAAATATATATATATATATATATATATATATAGAGAGAGAGAGAGAGAGAGAGAGAGAGAGAGAGAGAGATAGAGAAGAAATACACAAAGCAATTATCCTGGTTTCTTCCATAGTTTAAAAGTAATCCAGTCCCCCTTGCACTTCCAAAGAGATTTCACTACAATCCAATTCTTGTTACAAATGCTCAAATACACAAGAGACTTCAATACTCAAGCACACAAGCAAGAGTTTTCCTATGCTCAAGCACAAAAGCAAGAGCCTTCTAAACAAACAAATTACAAAGAAATAAGTTTGGTTTGAACACTTGATATACAATCAGAGGTGATTACAATACAAATCAAATTGGACTCTTAAGACTCTAGAATTTATAAGATATGAAAGTTGTTAAAAAAATCTAAGTAATTGATACACAACAATTTCAGCAGAGTTTTGACACAGTTAAATTGTTGTCGAATCTCTGCTATTCTTCAAGTCTTCACTCCTTTAAATAGAGGTATCAAAAAGTCGTTACTGAAGCTTGATCATCACAAATAATCTGTTGCTTGATTTGGTTAATGTTCTAGGGGGAATAATTTGAAATTAATTCCTTGTTTGAAGAATTAACCAGTAGAGACACAACTATAACAGTACTATACGCAGACAAGCGTGGAGTAGTCAAGTAATGGTTGTACAATTATACTCTTTGTCCTTTCTATAAGCTCTTTCAGTGGATAAACATCCAATGCCTTATAATTCCTCTGAAATAGTTGTTGCTCTAGGTTTCTATTTCTTCTGCAAATTTGTGTCTTCAAATAACCAATTATAACTAACTTCAGGTTCTTCACTTCAGACTCTGGTGAACTTCAGAATCTGGGTGACTTCAAACTCTGTCTGTCAGCTTATGATGGTCTTCAGGCTATGACTTCTTCATACTCTAACTTGTAACAAAGTTTCCCTTGAAAATTCTTTTGCTCTCAATTGTTCTTCCAGAACCAATACTTTGTTTAAAGACTTATAAATTTAGTCTATAGTCCTGCACACTCGAACAATGATCAACACATCCAATTGAGTTTTTAATACCTTGTTATCATCAAAACCGAAGGTGGGAATGTTAAACACGTTTTGTTCCAACAAAATCTCAAATAGATGGCTACTTTAAACCCTCTTTTGGTTTAGTCATCACGATATTTAAATAATTACAAGTAGAGGCAGCGTCAAAATCCACATTTTGTTTGATCATAATGCATAACTCGTACTCGTTAAATACACTAAATCCTTTTTTATTTGATTATTGTAAATCTCAAAGTCGATAATAACATCAATCATCTTTTGATTTGTTGGTCACAAAATTCTTAAAGTTGACAATTATGTTGTATCCTTTTTTAATTTGGTCATCACGAAAGTTTTTAAATAAGATATATACATATATATATATATATATAGATCATAAATATAAATGATGACCACGTCAAAACCACATTTGACTTGGTTATTACGCAAATTGTGAAGCTGGTGACCAGTCTTAATCCTTTTAAGTTTCGTTATTGCAAACTTCGATTAAACAAATTTATCATAATCAACTCACTTGGGTGCATCCGAGTTTTGCGACTTTGATGACTTTGTTCCTATCTCTCTCATAAATAATCATTCTCTTTCATAAAAATAATTTATTTTAACCATTCATCTACAAACTAAATATACAAAAGTCATCAAAGTAAAAAAAACTCAAAGCTACTCAATTATTTTTCCAATTTCACACACATTACGTCTATTTTTTATCAAATTAACGATTTTTTATTTATTAAGTTGATCTTTTTGTCAAACTAATTGCAACACAAAAATCATTTATTTGAAATCAACCAACACACAAACACTTTCTACACAATAACCATGTAGCTTTGAACTCTCCATCACACCAAGAGATACGTAAAATAAGAAGAAGACCATATTTTTTTTTGAATGACAAAAGACCATTCTTGTCAAACTCGATGATAATAAAACAATTCTTTGTTCCGTTTAAAACACAACATTTTAATTACAATTTCATTTTAATTCATATTAAATAACAAGGAGAAATAAATATTTTTAATTTAACAAAATCTTGCACAATTAATTAGATGTAACCGTTTTTAAACGAATGTCTTATGGTGTTGATACATTTCCTATACGCAATCGTCTCACGAAATTAAAATCTGATTTCAAATATCATTTTTTTTTCGTTTTCAAAAGTTTCTTTTCCAATGTTTTCTCTATTTTTATTAAATTTTGGTGGCAATTTCATTATTTTTTAGCAACCCTCAAATCTTAAGGGGCAACATCTATAGATATGATATAGATTTAAATTTAAAAAACGGAAATAACGTTTTTAGTACAAAATAAAATTTTGTTGAACCACTGCGACGAGTGTATTTCGTCAAATCCCAATCATATAATTTATTGTTTTTTAATGACTACTGATGAAGATTCTCAAGATAGCAAAGTGACGTCAAATGTCGTTTATAGGGAAATATTTCGAAATGTTTGATAATCATCTGTTAGTACTTTATATTTATGCATGTTCTATGAATTAAATACTACCTACATACTTATAATCCTATATGTAATAGACGAATCTGATAAATTTCCATCTTTTATTATTAGCTTGTATTATATATTTTGATTATCATGGTTATCGTTGCCTCATATTCGTTCATATACAATATAGCATACAGTAAACTTATGATCGTAGATGTTTTTGTCGGTAAGACCCGTGCGGAGCACGGGTCGATGGTCTAGTTATTACAAAAAAAAGAAAAGAAAGTTATGCCCTAATTCGTTGAATTCAACGAACGATGCTTCACACCATATAACAAAACCCAATCCAATGAAACGTCTGACTATTTATTTTTAAAAGAAATAAATAATGGTTTACACAAGTCAATTATTTGTTTGATAGAAATATAAGTTTTTTTCTTCTTAAATAAAAATATAGGATGCGAGGATGCTGATTTACTCCAAACCAAACACCTTACAAAAATTCTTTATATGTGACTCGCAAATCACTTTATAGCATCTATCAATGATTCTATAATTTATATCAACATATTTCAATATTAAAAACTGTGGGTCTTACAAAGAGGGAGATGACTTAGTATAGATAGATATCATTTTATGGTGAATATTGCAAAGTAGGATTATGGTATGAAATGTCCATTCGGTAAGTCAAGCTTATTTACCGCGAATCTTGGAAATTAGGATTACGACATGAAACGACCAATTGGTAAGTCAAACAAGCTTATTAACCTCAATTACACATAAGAAAAACATACAATAAATTGCACCACTATGTTTTTTGACGGCAAAACCAATCTTTTAATCAAAATTACCTTCTCCATAAGCACGTTATTTTCCCTACCCAACGATCATATCTAATAAGTATTCTTACAGAGTAAGAACCCACCATCGAAGATGATCTTAAAACATTTTTTGTTAAGCTCATGATCTTAAAACATTTATATATTAATCACATCACATCTTTTATATATTTTATACACTTTTTTATATTATCATTAAAAATATATACTTTTTGCTATAGACCGGAGCTTTTGGTGTGGTTTTAAAAATAACTTAGCTTAGTTGATAAGGACAATGCATAGTATATGCACGATTCGAACAAACATTAAACTTTATATTTTGGTAGATGGTTCTCTTTTGCACGTCTTGTGGGAGTTGAACCACTCTTTGTGATTTAAAATATTCTATTTTGGTTTGTTAAAAAAAAAAATGTAAGGTTCGAGACCACAATTTTTTTTTTTTTAGGCATGTAAGATATTAGTAAAAAAAAAAGGTTTGTAAGATATGTTTTTTGACCTCGTTAAAATAAATATATGGTCCCGTGAGCATAGCTCAGTTGGCAAAGACATGCATTATTATATGCAGGGACCGAAATTCGAATCTCAAACACCCCACTTATTCAGCTTTAAAAAGAGGTGAATTCTAATCGCTAGTCTACTTGAAAAAAAATTAAAGATATGTTTTTTGAGTATTCTTTCCGTTTCAAAATACATGTCCAATTTTTGCAATGTGCACTATTCACTTGACTTACTTTGACCATATACTTTTTAACTAATGTATAAATACAAATATTAACATGTAAGATGTTGTTTGATTTGTCTCGACAAATATTTTCGAAATATTAAATTTTTATAATTTTTTACTTTAGATAATTAAAGATATTAACGGTCAAAATTATACATTTGTATATATATATATATATATATGTGAAGTGGTTGACTTGTACATGTATTTTAAAACGGAGGAAGTACTAGATTAAACTTGCAGGATACATAATTTTCTTTTTGTTCAAAGCGATATTATAATTAGGGTTAGGGTTGCTCAAATTGAACTCCAAGATGGGAGCCAAAAAGAAATCAGCGAAGAAGATAGAGCTTGAAGAAGACGAGCTCAATGTTTCAAGTTCTTCAATCACAGCAATCAGCGATGATGATGAAGAAGCAAACAAGGATCTCAGCCTCGAGATTATTCAAAAAGCGCTTCTCAACCGTGCAATTAATCCACAAAACGGCGCCGTATTGGATACACAGACAGTAAAGAAGAAGAGGAAGAAGAAAAAGACGAAGATTGAAGTTGTAGATGTTAGTTACTGTTTAGTTCGTTAATTGAAGGTTTACTGTGCAAAAATTTGAATTTTTTCCCAATGAAAATTTCGGTTTTTTTAGTCTGCAATCAAAATATAATTTTTTTTTAATGAGATTTTTGGGTTGATTTATTTGAACTTACTACTAGCACTATCACTTGTTAATTGTTTTAGAGCGGTTTGCATTGGTTTACTTGAGCTTAACTAGAGGCATAAGAACTTGTGAGAGTGACTGGGGAAGTCAAGAATACAACTTATGACATGTTCTTAAGCTGTTTTTTACTTTTTAGCTTATTTTCATAAGTTCTCGAGGATAGCTTTTTAAACAGCTTATAGCTTATCTGAAAACAATTTGAATTTATTTTATCATTTGTTATGGAAATGGCTTATATTAAGCACTTAGGCTATAAGCTGCAATACAAATTAAGTTGTTTATCCAAACAGGGCTGTACTGAGCTTACGAAAACATCTTATGCCATTCTATAAGATGTTTTCAGCTTATTTACCTTAGTTTTTAACTATAGCTTATATGAAAACAACTTATTTTGTTTAACTTTTGGTGTACAGAGAACCTATTCATAAACAGTTTTATGATAAGCACTTAATTAAGTTGTTTATTCATTAGGGTATATGATTGATACACACACACCTAAATTTGTTAACATTAAATGGTTTCTTAGACAATCATTAGAGTTGCAATGGTATATTATGTAGTCAAATATAGTTAGTTTAAGAACATTTGGGATTTTGTTTTGTGTTTTTTGAAACTAAGTTGACTTTGCTTTTGTAGGCTGTTATAGTTGAAGAAAATGAAAAGGAAGTTGCAGAGACAATTAAAGCACCAGAAAAAGTGGAGCGTGCCGAAGTGGAAACGGGCATGGTTGATACGAGCAACAATGTTGTTCTGGGTAAGCCGCTTGCGAGTTGTAATATTTGTTCAGTAATGTAATGTTGAAAATGTCGTGCTAACACTATGGGATGCATTGACAGGAAACACCGCTTCCGAATCACACAGTGAGGAGATTAAGACTCAGAAAAAGAAGAAAAAGAAAAAACATGAATCTGAGATTCAAACCGTAAATGTCAGTCTCTATTTGATTTGTTCAATTGAAAATTTGTTGTGTAAAAGTTGATTTCCCCTCCTTATATTTTCAATAGAAAATTGGGCATTCTTAGTCTGCAACAAAAAAGAGTTTTTCTATGTCGTGTTTTTATGGAAAATTGTTGTTCTCTAAACACCACAAGGGCGCGGTTGAAAGACACCCAAATTGCTCTAATGATTAATTAGTTTAGTTGGATTGGTTTTTTTGAGCTTATTTAGTGGCATAAGAACTTGTGAGATTGTTTGGCGAATTTATGAAAACAACTTATGACATGTGGATAAGCTGTTTTTACTTTTTAGCTTATTTTCTTAAGCTCTGTTGTCAATAGCGGCCGAACGCGGCGCAATCGCGGCGCGGAGCGGCCAAAAACATCAAAACGCGACACAGCACTCCAACGCGTAGCGTTTGGAGAAAGCGGCTGAAGCGGGCGCGATTGCAGGTATAAAGCGGGCGCGATGCGGGCGCTTTTCACTTAAAACCGTTTTAAAGGTCATTTTTGTAATTTTCAAACCCTAACTATCACTCTTTTCCATCAGAACCATATACACAGCCGCAAACACAATTTCTTCATCGTACAAACAAAAAAAATCCATCTCCTCTTCTCATCTCATCATCTCTTGATCGCAGAACTCATCTCTCCTCTTCTCATCTCATCTTTTGATCACAGAACCCATATTTGTTTTGCTCTCTTCATCTCTTGATTTCAGAATTTGTTAGTTGTTAATTGGGAGGATAAACTTGTTAATTGTTAATGTTTTTCACTTTTGTTACTTTAAGCTTTAGAGGCTTAAAGTGTTGGTTTCCTTGAATTTTATTAGTATTTTTTGCAAGTATGTTTTATGTTTTGCTTAAGACTTGTGACTTTTATTTCAAATTAGGAATACTTCATGAATTTTGAGTAATGTTTAAGGTATTTTAGTAGTTTTTTCAACAGTATAGTATTTTAATATTAAATATATTAGTGTCCGCGTCACCGAAATAGCCCCCGCTACGCACCCCGCGCCGCGTCAATTTTTGGGGTCGCCGCGCCGCGCCGCATTTCCGCTTTGACAACAGAGTTCTTAAGCACTGTTTTTACTTTTTAGCTTATTTTCATAAGCTCTCCAGGATAACCTGTAAAAATAGTTTATAGCTTATGTCAAAAAAATTTGAATTTGAGATATCTTTTGTCGTGGAAACAGCTTATAATAAGCGCTTATGCTAGAATCTGCAGCAATTAAGTTGCTTATCCAGACAGGGTCATATTGAGTTGATGAAATCATCCTATGACATGTCTATAAGCTGTATTCAGGTTATTTTCATAAGCTTTCAATGATAGCTTATATGAAAACAACTTGATTTTGTTTAACTTTTGTTGTAGAGATAACTTATTCATAAACAGTTATATGATAAACACTTATCTTTTTTATTCAAACAAGGCCTTGTAGGATATATGATTGAAACACACCTAAACTGGGAGATAACTTATTCATAAACAGTTATATGATAAACACTTAATTAAATTGTTTATTCAAACAAGGCCTAGTAGGGTATATGACCGAAACACGCCTAAATTGGTTAGTCAGATTTAACATTAAATGGCATTGAGACAATCGTTAGAGTTGCAATTGCATATTATTTATCCAAAAGTAGTTTAAGAACATTTTGAGCTGTGTTTTGTGTTCATCGATATGCTTAATTAAGCTTTGCTTATGTAGGCTGTTATAGTTGAAGAAAAAGAAACAGAAGTTGTAAAGACAATCAAAGCACCAGAAAAAGTGGAGAATGCCGAGGTGGAAACAGGCATGGTTGATACGAGCGACAATGTTGTTCTGGGTAAGCTGCTTGTGAGTTGTAATATTTGTTGAGAAATGTATTGTTGAAAATGCTATGCTAACATTGTATTGGATGCTTTGATAGGAAACACCGCTTCCGAATCGCATAGCGAGGAGATTAAGACTAAGAAAAGGAAGAAAAAGAAAAAGCATGAATCTGAGATACAAACTGTAAATGTAAGTCTCTATTAGATTTGTTCAATTGAATATTTGTTGTGTTAAAGTTGCTTACCCCCACCCCTACCCATATTTTCAATGAAAAATTGGCCATTCTTCGTCAACCAAGAAAGTTTTACCATGTTTGTGTTTTTTATGGAAAACTATATCTACCCTCTTTTTTGAAGACTGTGTCTACTCTCTAGCACTACAAAGCTGTGGTTGAAAGACACCCAGATTGCTCCAATAATCAAGACAACTTAAGTTCAAATAACAAATTCTTATCCAAAATTAGTTTAAGAAGAATTTCGGTTGTGTTTTTTTACTTTTTGGTATTTTTGAAACAATGGATTGTGTTATATAGGCTGTTACAGTTGAAGAAGAAGAAGAAAAGGAAGCTGTAGAGACAACTGAAGACCCAGAGAAAGTGGTACCTGGTGAAGCAGCAGAAGCAAGGGTGGTTAATATGAGCAACAGTATTGTTCTCCGTAAGCTGCTTGTGAGTTGAAATTTTTGTCCTGAAATGTGATGTTGAAAATGGTATTGTACTGTCTCCAAGGCTTACTTTGGGTATATGTTTCTGTTCTATCATCAGCGTGGTCCCAGGTATTTTGATCCTCCATCAGATTATGTTTGGGGAACTTGCTATAACTGCGGCGAAGAAGGCCATGCTTCTTTCAACTGTACAGCTGCTAAGCGCAAGAAACCTTGTTTTGTGTGTGGCAGTTTGAGTCATAATAATGGCAAAAAATGCATTATGGTATGTTTGGTTTGCTTCTCCTAGTCTCTTTTCTGTTTAAAGGAGCTATGTATACTATAGTTACCGACTATGTATAATAAGTTTGATCAATTTGCATGGTCGCTTATTTTTATTGTTCGGCTGAGTCTATGGTCCAAGGTCTGTTTGACTGCGTTGGTGGCTAGGTGATACTACTCCTGTTGCAGTTCATGCACTATTAGGCTGGATTGACTTGAGTTTGATATATTGTTGTCAAATAGCTGCGCTATATTGCTACAAAATAGTGGAATTTGATCAAACCACTAGGGCTGGACAAAAAACTGACAAACCGGCCCAAACTTCCCTAGCCGTTTAGACCGAACCGAGTCGAGCGGGTTACCTGGTTAAACCAGGTATGAAACTGTGGGTATGTTTGGTTTGTCAGGGTCGGTTTCGGGTTGGTAGTTTCAGCCCATCGAAATCCATACCCGCCCGATGCTAGATACAGAGATTCAACCAAGCTTATCCTACACTGGCCCAAAATGAATTTGATCAAACCACTAGGGCTGGACAAAAAACTGACAAACCGGCCCAAGTTTCCCTATCCGTTTAGACTGAACCGAGTCAAGCGGGTTACCTGGTTAAACCGGGTACGAAACTGTGGGTTTGTTTGGTTTGTCAGGGTCGGTTTCGGGTTGGTAGTTTCAGCCCATCGAAATCCATACCCGCCCGATGCTAGATACAGAGATGCAACCAAGCTTATCCTACACTGGCCCAAAATGAATTGAAGCCCTATTTAGCCAAAGCCCAATGATATATAAGCATAAGTTACAAGGAAAGTGGTGGAAACCCTAATTCATTTTTCAGCCAACAGCATCATGCGCTGCTGCTTTTTCCAGAAAATTCACTTCAAACCTTCATTCAATCTGTGTTCTTTTTCCAGAAAGTTCATCATCCCTAACCTTCAAATATCAAACAAAGTCACAACAACAATTTCAACAACGATTTTTCCCCTTCAGAAATCTCTTTATTTTTGTTTTCCTCTTCCATTAACCTTCATCATTCATAACCTTCAAATATCATAAAAAATCACAATAACAGCGATCGATTTGTTTCCTTTTCTAAGATCTCTTTCTCTGACCAAGGAACCTTTATCATCAATACTTTCTTCTCAAGGTATTCTGTGTATTTTTTTTAATTGGAATTTCAATGAACCGTTTTAACTCGCCCGACGCATCCGACAAACCGCACAGCCCGAACCGATCAAACCGAGGGCAATATATGGACGGAGATGGGTTGAATTTTCTCACCCGTCGGTCAACTCGGATTGATATTTTTCACCTGAAAACCGACCGAGGCCAACCGATGTCCACCCCTACAAACCACTATTGCTTCGCTAAGCGATTTAGTGCATAGTGTTGTCAATCGCGAAAAATGGTGGTTTGTTCAAATTCCGGAACACTATGGTTGCTATAGCGACATGATGGAGATGCAACTAAGCGGAAATTAAACAAACTGATTTTTCAACGATCAACATTGAAGATTTTTTTTTTGGGTTGAATGCAACTGTCCATAAAATGAAACTTACCAATTTCAGTGGAATGAATTTCAACCATATAATAGACTTTGTCATATAGATTTCCTTTTATTTTCCGTAGGGACGGTATTGCTCTACTTGCAAGCTAGCTGGTCACCGAGCCAGCGACTGTCCAAAGAAGCACACAGGTGGATCTAATTCTAAAAGCTTGACAATATGCTTGAGATGCGGGAATTCCGGGCATGATATGTTTTTGTGCAAAAATGATTATTCGCAGGATGATCTCAAGGTAGTTCTTATCCATCTTTTTCGCTTCCTTTTCCTCCTTTTCTTTTATGGGAAACTATGCTAAAGGTTTTTGGTTGAGTTCACTTAGTTATTAATGGGTAAATCAGATATGGATTATGAAGCGTTAAGTTCATGATTGTTTACTTGATTTCCCTTTGTTTAACTAGGAAATACAATGCTATGTGTGCAAGAAATTTGGTCACTTATGCTGTGTCAATACAACAGAAGCTATACCAAAAGAATTTTCTTGCTACAAATGTGGTCAGATGGGTCATATTGGTTGGGTAAGTCTTTTAAGTTTATTGACATGTGATTTATTTTTAATGTTGACGATACGTTATGCATTGCTTTTTCTTTTCAAAAGTAGTTAGGTTTGCTTTTCCATTAATTTCATATTTTTGCCTACTGGGAGTAAAGCACATTAATCTGTTTTTAAAAGCTTTGATTGGACACGTAAATACCTTGGTATATTAAAATAAAATTGAGTATGCATGCTTATGAAGATCAGTTGATGCAGGCATGTTCAAGGTTGAAAAATGAGGCCACTGCTGCCACCACACCTAGTTCATGCTATAAATGCGGTGAACAAGGACATTTTGCTCGAGAATGCTCAAGTTCTGTTAAGGTAATTTTCAAGATATGTCTATAAGGTTGTTAAATCTTTATATTCTACTTATCTTTTCTGTTATTGGGTTATCCTTGATCTAGACCATCATTTCTGAATTGCTCTCTCTCCCCAAGGGTAATTTGATTTGATTTGCTTTTACTTTAACTTCTCATATTTTCTCATATTAAGATTAACTTCTCATACACCAAACTATTTTTAAAAACATTGACTTAACACAACAAAGAGATGAACTTAGGGGAGAGTTTGCCAAGAGACCTTTTTTCTTGTCTCAAATTTGGTTTCAGATGGGCGTGGAATTGAATTAAAATAATCCCATTGTTTTTGTATTAATAAGAAGAGGCGCTCTGTTTGTAGTGCCCTGTAGCTGTTTTCTCTGGTCCCTGTTAAAGGGTGTTTTGGTTACGGCCCTGGGTACCTTTTGGTAACTGGTTTTGGGTGTGAGCCTTTAGAGGTTATTTTAATGTGGTTTGAGTGTCCCTGTTCATCTCGTGCAAGGTGCTTGTGTTTAATAAATATATGCTGATTTAAATAATAAATAAATTAATGAGGATCAATCAATGCAGGCAAGCTCAAGGTGGCAACCCGAGAACACCGATCCAGCTACACCTAGTTCATGCTATAGGTGTGGTGAAGGACATTTTTCCCGAGAATGCTCAAGTTCTGTTAAGGTGCATTTTATGATATTTCTTAAAGTTACTGAAATAATTTTAGCCGTTTTCCATTATTATTTATCTATTATTAGTTTTTATGCTTTCTTACCTCATAATATCTATCTCTTCACTCAGTTTCTTTTAAAATAAATTAATAAGTTGTTTTTTGTGTGCTGCGTTCACCTCCTCAGGCAGGCAACAGGAAACATAATTTATCAAGTACAGAAACACCAAGATCCCAGAAAGAGAATGGTCACATGGGATATAGATCTGCACCTTATGATAATGGTAACAATAGTAAAATGACAAGGTCTCATACAGAAGAAAGCATCATTAAAACACTAAAGAAATCAAAGCATCATTCTGGTGATTTCTCTCCCTTCAATTCCAAAAGGGATAATTGGAGGTCTCCAATTACACCATGTACTAATAATAGTACTAAAAACCATTTTTACAATAGTGGTAGCCACAATTACAGTTCTAAATCTTTTACGCGGAATGTTCATGACGGAACTCCTAATTCAGAAGGATCAATCAGGACTTTTCATCATGGGTACTCTGCTTCTAGGTTTGGCAACTCGAGTAGTAATGGATTTGAGAGAAGTTACAACAACGGGTGGTAGCTTTTCCAGAAATCTAGTCTAGATTATATTCTTTTTTGACAAACTCATTTGAAAGTTTTGAACTCATTCATGTACCCTTCTCGTTTTTTCTTTGTATCATTATGTTGTAATAATAACTTTATTTCATTGAACTTGGGGGGTCACACTAAAACTTCATTTATAGAAATGTTTGTCTCATCTTCCAAAAGGGACTTGACTTGAGCTTCTAGACCTACAATTTGATGGTTTTTTTTATTCAAATGATGATCTACTATTGACTTTGAATTGGAACGGCTTCATAATTACACTTGATATCATGTTTACGATCGAAAATTTGGATGTTATCATGTTTACGTGAAAGATAAAGCAAAAATGCAGCTGTTAATAGATTTTTTCATCCATTTTTTTTTTAAAGGAAAGTGTTGAATCACAACTTCTTGTACAAGGTCACAAGCCTAATTGGCACAAATTATACCAACTCATTGTTATTTTTGGCTAAAATATGTTTTTTGTCTCTTATCAAAATTATTATAATACCTTTTTCGTTTTGCAAAAGTAATTCTTCTCATATTTTGTTGAGGGTGATGGCAGTATGTTACAGTTATACAGATGAGTAGGCTATGAGGACCAAAGTTAATATGTTATTATGAATGATAATGGATTAAAGTGATACCAAATTATTATGGTTCGAAAGTTACTATATTATCGGGTTAAAAATATATTAGAACCCTATTTTTATAATACTTTTTACTAAAATGATTATCCATCTCTTAACATGTTTCACCTAAAAACAAAATTTGAGTGAACTTTAGGATTTGTTTAACAAAAACGAACAAATCATTTTGTGCTAAGGAGGTCGGTTACAGGGAGTTCAACTATAAAACTTAGTAATGTGTTTGGTCATGTTTTAACACACAAGAAACGCTGTGCCACTAGCACACTTGAGTTAACCCATTAACACTTAACCACCAGATGATGAAGATCATTTGACGATCCGCCGATCACGACATGAATCTGTTACCGTTTATATGTGATGTTTCTCCGATCAACTGGAAATCCATTTTCTCTACTCAAATGAAGAAAACCTCCATACAAGTAATTTTTTTAGTAAATGATATGTAGTCCTTTTTTATTCATAGCACCGATTCTTTCTCTCAAAATTGTTACTTATTTTACTGGTTAACATTGTAGGAACATTTTTGAGTAGTTGGTTAGCATATTCAAAGTTTGCATTTGACCCTATTTGTAACATATCCCATCTGTTTACCTAATTTTTTTTTAAATCATGATTGTTGATTTCATATTGTGTTACGGGACATATTTGATCCCACCTGAAACAAGAAAGTATCCTGCCACCTCAAAAGGCAAAGAAAATTATCCATTTTCAAGTTCAACACCAATCTATTTCATTGCAATCATATTTCCCTTACAATAGTTGCAATAGAAAGTGAGAAATGCTAGCAACACTCACTTTTTAACACTCTCTCTAACACTTATTTATTTATTGGATGAAATCAGAGTATGTCCCACCATTTTGTGGGAGTTTAATTTTCAAAGTGTAAACTCACAATAGCTTAAACCAAGAAGAGAATGAGTATTAGAGAGAGTGTTCAAAAGAGAGTGTTGTTAGCATTACTTCGGTATGAATTTAACTAACCTGGGTCGATCAATTGATAGCCACCAATTAGTTGTACTATTATTGTTGTCTTTAGAATACTTAGAGGCAAACTATTAAGCATTAATGGCTCGTGAGGCAGGTTAAGGTTACAATAAACATAGTTTAAGGTTTAGATTCATAAATGATTTGTTTCTTTTTATTTGTTGTCAAAAAGATTATCAGTCTGAAGTTTTTACATATATCTATCTTTTATATTTGGATTATTTCGTTCCATGTACTAAACCAACAAGAATGTTATTTCTTTCATTAAAACTTTAACTTATACTTAAACTAAACTATTGCCTACAAAAGTTTTCATGCCAGGATCTATGGAGGTCTCATGCTCAAGATATTGGAAGTCTCATGCTCAAGACATTATAGCTTTGTCATTCCTTGACACCGGTGGAATGAAATGCCTAGGAATAACAATCATTGTTTCTTTCGATAAACATAGTTATTAGAAAGATGTAATTTTAACGTATTAGCAATAATTAACATATTAACCTTACCCGGAATGCTACATTGTGCCTCAATCAATACTCCATCCGTTTCACAATACTTATGCATTTTGAAGAATAATTTTATTTCACAATATTTGTCACTTTCATGTTTCAATGCAACATTAATTATTGTAGAGAGAAAAAAATATAATGAAATAATAAATTGTTAAGGGTATTATAGAAAACACACACATAATTTCATCAAAAATAAGAAAATTTATTTGCCTTCTTGATTACTGCAATTTCTCCAAAATGGACATGTATTTTGAAACGGATGGAGTAATATAAATTAAGGTCTTGCTAACAAGTGTCCTAGGGACATTCTTTCAAAAAAAAGTGTCCTAGGGACATTGTTTAAGAAACCTACACAAAGAAATTTTGTCTTAAAAATGCAAGTCAAACAATATAAAAGTCATAACTACACAATTTTCGATTAAAATTTGCTACTTTTGAATGCTTAAACAATACCCCAAGAAGTTGTATGAAAATTATTTTTGGATAGTGGTCAATCGTTATTTAGGTTTTTTTTTATTGTCTATTTAGTTTTTTTTTTTTTATGACATTTTGGCTTTTGATGTAATATGATGACATTTATGTGACATTTGCGCATTTGCATGTTTTTCTATGACATTTGAATAGTTTTCGAATTGATTTTGCGTATTTTAAGTTAGAATTGATTTTAAAAATGATTGAATCAATGAATGAAAGGATGATATGATTGAATGAATGGATGAAAATGAATGAATGAGTGATGGATGAAATGCTTTAAAAGGACATAAATGCAATTATGTCAAGAATTGTTGTTCTGCATACTTAAAATCAGCGCATGTTAATTGACGTTGGGGTTCAACGCAAATTAACTCACGTTGGGACTTAATGGAAGTTAACTTGTGCTGGGTTAATTGTGGAAATTCGGAGTGGGAATGAGGAATTTTGAAAAGAAGAAGAGGAAAATTCCTCTTTATTTTATCAAATAATAAGCGTTTGGTTTGAGCCTACATAACAAAAGAAAAATTTATATACTCATACGCCTACAAATAATTAAACCCGTATCAACTTCGTATAATTGTTTTAGCTTGCTCGAAAACGGC
Organism: Medicago arabica; assembly: GCA_946800305.1. NCBI lineage: Eukaryota > Viridiplantae > Streptophyta > Magnoliopsida > Fabales > Fabaceae > Medicago > Medicago arabica. The sequence goes on along the minus strand of OX326970.1, from coordinate 7,396,429 downwards.
CTGATGCACAATTGTTTTTGTTTCATAACAATGAATGATGATTCCACGTTGAATAAGAATAGCCACAATGCATCTTGATTTATTATTGATATTTTAGAGATAGAATGCACAAAACTGATTATTCGATGACCTTTCAGATTGTGGTACGTAAATGTAAATACTTTTGGTAAAGTTTATTGATATTCTATATGCACTAATTATTTTTGCTTGGATGTTTAATTGAAATAGTACAAACTAAAATTAACATGAATAATGAATAGTAGAGAATTTCATTTCAGCTTCAACTATAAATGATACAATGAATTGCACTAACTACTCTTTGAACCAGTAAATCTTATCTGCAGTAAAGAATGAAAGAATAATAATGATAATTTTCCTACCAACTAGTAATTGCCTATGAAACTAACTTTAGAACAAGCTAGGCCATTGTAGTACTTGCTTTATGTCGAAGTGATACTGTGAACCCTTTCTTTCCCTTCAAAAGTCCTCAACAACATCTCATTCGATGTGAAATGAAGAAACTTGGGAATTGGGGTAACCTGGTTTAAAAGCCTCAATGTAGTGACAATTTCATCATCATCCACAACCCTGTCAAAATCAATGTTTTTGCGAAAATCATGTGGATTTTACAGTCTTATGATCTATTTGTGAATTTTTAGCATAAATGGAGGACATAGGTAGAAGAAATGGTGAAGGTGTGCGACTAAGATGAAAATATAGGAAGAAAGACAGGAAGACGATGGAAGAACCAAAGTTTTTAAAGTTGAATTTTATGTCTTCTCATTTTTTGGTTTTGGTCCCTCTTAAAATTTTCTTTTTTGGTTCTGGTCCTTCTCACAATGTGACTCATCATCCAATTTGTCAAATCAATGGGGCCAGCCATGTCATCCTCTGTTTGTCACATATGCGTTTTTGTAACAGATGATGACAATATGGATCAAAAGCAAAACGTGTGCATCTTACTGGGTTTGTTTTGCAATAAAAGGACGAAAAACAAAAACACGCGAACTTATAAGGGCAATTTAACTATTTAAGCTTAATTTTTTATAATCGAATTTCTTATAATGTTCTTAATATGTCTGTAAAAAATCATTACAAATTTTAAAATTTTAAGAGCAACTAAACAAATTTTCAATAAACACGGAGTAAAACCACGTGCTGATTTTTTTTATAAGCACTAAAACATGTCACTTTTTTCGTGAGGACTATAAACAAAATTCGGTATATTAATAAAGACTAAAAATTTATTTAACCCTAAAAAAGATATATTAAGTGAATATTTTTTTTTTCAATTAAAACTACAAAAGTATTCTTGATAGATTTCCCTTTTTCGATGAAGAGTTACAACGACAATACATACAGTTTTCTTATGCAAAAGAAACAATCCTTGTAATCCCACTATAGCTGGAGTTATTGTTCTTGTCTAGAAGAAAACTTCAAGGTGTTTGGTCATCAATATAATCAATCTTATCTTTTGAACCAAATAAAATTCCTAAACCCAACCGACGGACAAAATCCTTAATATGGTTTCTAAGTTTGTTTAAGTTGCTTTGTATGATGCTGTCTATATGTTGTTGTCTAAGTGTGTTCATATCGACCTCTTATCAACCGTACTAAGCCATTGTTGGTACTTGGTAGAGTGTGTTGATAATAATGCTCAAATATAAATTCATTTAGGTTGGTTTAATGGTTTTGGATAAAGGTTTTGGATTATGTTTATCAGCTTCGATTTTTTCCTAATGTCAATTTAAGTGAGTTAGTTTATTTTTTAAAAATGATCAACTATAATAAAAGAAAAAAAATCAATAACAAATTAAAAAACTTATTTATACAAGTAAATTTTTTAGTTGGTATTCTTTTTTGACTGTCAACGTGAAAGAGATTGTTACTTTGTTCTCTATTCTTCTTATTGTAAACTTCAAAATCGACATGAATAACCTGATTCTCTATTCTTCATATTATAAACTTCATAATCGACGCAAATAATCTAATTCAATGCAAGTTTTAGACTATCGTGTGCTCTTTTTAAAATAAAAAACAATACATGTATATATATATACACACACACGTGTGTGTTCAATGTATTATATCACTATGGTGATTATATTAGGAACAAGTCTTCCATATGACTAAGTTAACTTTATCAATACTTTTAAAATAATTAAAAGAATATGATGTGAAATTTTCCTAAAAAGAAAATAATATAGAATCTATATTTTGTTAGTGTACCTAAAAGACTTGTATTTAGGTTTGTGCGTATCTAAGAATAATCCTATATTTAGACACTCCATCCTCCATTCTACAGGTTGGGTCGGTCCCACATTTTCATTCTCCAAGACACAGGAATGAGAGAGGGGAGAAAAAAAGAGATGTGAAGAGAGTGGGTGGGGTCCACTATTTTTTTTCTTTCTATGTCAGTATGTTGTCCCAAGTGTTTATATAGTGTACAAAACTTGATTCACATCCATGTTATTAACGAAAATTTCTGCTCCACTAAGATACTCAAACAAAACAATTTTATATCAAATGATGAAATGGGAAACACAAATGCTAAAATTGACAAAACAAATAATATCATTGTTAAAATAACTAGGAACCGAGAACTAAAGAAACGAAACTTAAAACAATGAACACAGTCGATCTTTGTTCACTCAGCTCGATCACCTTTGTAACTAAAGAACAACTAGAGTAGTAAAGTTTAATATATTTATGAGTGAATTAGAATTCTAGTGATTCAAGTTATATATAGTATTACGATTCATAATACAACAATGTCATATTTTTTGTTCCATGTTCGATTAATAGATGGATCAATTTTTCATGAACCACTAATGTTTGATAATGAAATAACTCATTCACATTCAAGCCTGGCATAATTTTATGAGATTATACTTTTCAAAGTGGAAAATATCCGTAAGTTGTTAAAAATCTCTTCGATGGATGGATTGAATATGATAACAGAGTATTCCATCATGGCATGCTAACTAAGTAACATTGAACTTGTCCAAACTCCACAGTAAAGAGGATTGTCATAGTATGAAAAACAAAATATTAGCTATCATTTCACAAACTAAACGTTGTCAATTAATGTAGTAGCACACAATTTTCATGTCTTGATTCAAAGTGAGTCGTTTATGGATTAGGGGGCAATGGAAGCATGGATTGGGCATTGGGTAACAGTACGTAGTTTGCAGTTTAAGGAGTATTTATTAAAGTTAATGTAATGAGTCAATATTTATCAACATCTTTTTAAGCCTTAACGATAGTATGCCAATGTTGATATATTAGGCCAGACATCTTCCACGTGTTTGAATTCAAGACTTCATGACAGTTGTGTGCATGAGTTTTAAGTAGTGTTTACCGCTTCATACAAAGACAAAAAAAGTTGTATATCTCATTCATTTAACGGTCGAATTGTTAATCCATACCTACATATAAAACACATACATAATTTTGGATTGATCTTTTATCTTTCAATTATATCTTTTTTAAAAACTATTATAATTAAAATTTTATCTTTTATATAATATCTTCTTATTATAAAAGCTTATAAGGTTAAGGTTTTTCTTAACCCTAATCTTACTTACTAAAGCTTATCCCCCAAAGCTATCGTTAACCCTAATTTTCTCCCCTAATTTTTCCCTCCACTTTGCAAGCCATTGGATGCTGATCATTTAGGCGCCATGCAACATCAACCGTTGATCATCTACACTTAATGCTCATCTGTTTCCAATGCCAAGAATGAACATGACTTTTGAGTTCTCCTAGCATATTCAAAGTTTCTCTACAATCTTTGACCTTTGCTGTAAATTCATCAGTTTCCAATGCCATTGTTTCCTCCTCATTTTTCCCTCCACTTTGTAAGCATTAATTCCCTCTATATTCTAATACTAATCAGCATTCTACTATCTATTCCTATTTTCCCTCCCACAATTAACTCCTCTACCGATGCATGTTCCAAAACAAGAGGAATTAAATTCCTCCATCATCAACTCAATGTTTCCCAACGTGACTTTTGTTTTCTCTATGCATAATTCAAATTTTTTCTCTTTCCCATGACCATACTTGCATTAAACCGTTAATTTCTAATTCTCTATCTTCACGTGCCTTTTCTCTTTGGCTTTTGTGTTGGCTCACTTTTATCCTTCCCATAATTTCTTATTCCCTATCGTTCAGATTGAATTTTCAAATCACAGCCACACCATGGCTTCCGACCAAACCTCCTTGCAACCACTGCCACATCTCTTCAACGAGAATCCTTTTTGCTAGATAGTGAACAAATTCAGCTTTGTAAGGAACAGAGAGCAGCCCAAAAAGCAAAAAGAGTTCTATCGTCATTCCAAAGCTTCACTATGCTTTCAGGTTTCTCTTTTTACCCATTTCGTTTACTCTTTCACGTTTCTTCATCTCATATTTGAATTCATCTAATTGTGATTTAGGTTAACATATTGAAAAACGAAACAAATATATTGTGATTGATATTTAGATGATCACAGGGGAGAGAGATCTGTCGCGGAGAGGGGTGTCGGTATTGGAAGCTACTAATATTCGATGATTAAGATTTTTTCTTCCATTTGCTTGATGAAATATATGGCGAGATGAAAACCAGATCTATGGTGCTTCTTCTTTCACTTTCTTTAATGTTTTAGCTTCAGATTTTTTACGGTTTCAACTTACAATTTTGATTTCTATTTGATTTTTTTAATGATTTATAATAATTTGGAGCTTTGTGTGTTGTTTGTGCTATGTGAATTGCTGAATACATGAATTAAAAAATTTCTCCATCTATTTCTATGTCTTTTTAAAGCTATCTTACTATGATACGATCATTTGCAAGTAATAATAGATTGATGTTCAAATATGTATCAATTTTACTACTCTTAGATAGGTAATATAGGTGTAGATAATGTATGTATCTCTATGCATTAGTTTGTTGTTATTTTATCCATAATTATCCTTTCCATGATTTATATATTTTCATTACAGCTATTGTAGGAATTCTTTTTCCCCTTCGTTGGTTTCTCTTATGCTGTGAAAATCAATTTGGTTAGCAGTTTATAATGTTGTTGGTGATCTTAATGCCACTATTGCAGTTGAGTGCCTTAGAGATATTAATGAAGTGCTTTAGCAGTTCATATAAGGGGATCAAGATTGTTGAATGTGTCGAAATTTTGGTTTAGGATTGTCACCTTTTTTTCGTAAGTTCTCTTTTGAAAGAATTAACTTCAACTTGCTCCATTCAAAGAGATATAATGTGTACAAACATCTTATTTATGAATGGAAGTGGATTGGGATTATATAAAAGCTATATATGAAACTTGCACTTGAGATAGTGCTCACTGATATGACTTTAAAGTGGTGTACTCTATGAAATTTTTATTTAGAGTTGTTGTAAATTGCCTAAAAAATCTTTGTATCTTTGGTTTTCATAGCATACCTTATGCTTCTTTTTTTGTACAATATCATATGATTCTAATTAAATAATTTTTTAACAAGATTTTCTTAAATGTTTTGATGCTTCAGTGTAATTCCCTATCAATGCAACCAGTTTTGTCTATTGCGCTGATGCTTCAGTGTAATTTCCTATCAATGCAATGAATTATCAGTTATCTTATGATCCATTTGTGGTCTTTTTCTAATTATCCAGATTAGTTTATATTAGTTTTTATGCATTCACTTAAGTATACGGCATTGAAATTGGCACATTCAAAAAGCAAATAAAAGACCAAATGTAATACATCTGATTTAAAGGGAACAAAAATGTCATAATTAGCTTGCTATTATTCCTTGTGGATGAAAATGATAGCATGCAAATTGTCTCTGAGATAAACTGTGCAAATCAATTGTTGAGGTGTAAAATTTATTTGTTTCTTTTCAAAATAATACTACAAAAGCCCATGCAACAACCATAAATAAGAGTGCCCAAAAAATTCTATGACAAAAACAAATAATTCTCTGTAGCATGATCTATGTAAGCTTGAAATTGTACTAAACTTGCTTGAAGGGTTGTCAACAATAAATATGGTCCGTTCTAATATTTTACTAATAAATCGATGGCCAACATTAAATGGGTCTAAGTTGGACCCAAAGAGTTGGTGGTCCAGATTAAACGCTGCCTATATCCAATTAATCGATAATTGATTTTGAAGTATGTTGTAATATGAAAACTAGGCACCTATAAGTTGATTAAAAAATATAGGGTAAATACCTCTTTTCGTCCCTGTAATATTAGCGAATTCCGGTTTTAGTCCCTGTAAAAAAAGATTTAGATTTTGTCCCTGTAATATCAGATTCTTCCACTTTTGGTCCCTCGTTTCACCACATCAACAGAATCTGCATACATGGCACATAAAATGATGGACCAAAAGTGGAGGAATCTGAAATTACAGGGACCAAAAGTGGGAAGAATCTGAAATTACAGAGACGTAATTTATGCATATTCTGCTGACATGATGAAAGGAGGGACCAAAAGTGGAAGAATCTGAAATTATAGGGACAAAATCTAAATCTTTTTTTTACAACCCAACCCACAATTTGATTTCCCTTAACCTCACCTAGTCACTTTATTTTTTGGTCAACTTGGACCAGAAATTCGAAACCTTTATCACTCGAAACCCTTGTGTTGTTGGGTATAGTTTCTCTCATAGGTTAGAAGCACATATAATCGTAGTAACAATGCATATCATGCCATAGGGTATAAACTTATGTACGTGAAATCCATGTCATTTTTTTAATAAGCCAAACTAATCTTTGGGAACCAGAAATTTTAAGATGAACACACTCTAAGATCACAAGTCAACACTACCGGACTAACCCCAAGTGAGACAATTTTTCTCAAAATTTTTGATGTTGCAAAACTAGTAAAAACATTCTACATTCTTCAAACGGGAAAGGTTATATTGTGGACAAAAATGATGAGACGGGCTAAAGATATGGGGATAAACATAGTAGCTTCAAGTCTTAATTATTGTTGTGGACAGTACGTTTTTCTTATTTTGGTCAACGTAAATTGATCTTTATATAAAGAAGTTAGGTCCATTTTTAGTAAAAAACAATTTGAAGTAACTTTTGTTCACATATATAATGCGAGTCAGCAAATTAAATGCTCACAAGAAGACCATAAGACCAAACACAAAGTAGAGAAAGAAGAAAACTCTTACGACTAATAAAAAAAAACATATATTATCTGTAATGACATTTTAAATCATTAATAAAATCATATTTTACTGTGAAAAAAAATCATATAAAAAATCATCGTAATTTTCTTTCATGATTTTCTAGAACATTCGTGCTACTTCTTTGGCCTAGTCTACAACAAAGAAAAGTAGAAGTTTAGATCAACTTTTGTAAAGTAGAAGTTTCCTACAAATGCAATATCTAACGGTTGTTGTCACTTCGTGATATCTCTATGATTTTGTTCGTCATGTATAGCAAGCAATACTCGTTATTCACACATATTCGCCTCTACATAACTACATTTACTTGATCTAGAAGAAAAACAATATTGTCTATAATACTCAACTAACTAAAGTATTATTGCCACAATTAAGTAGAAAGAAAAAGTAGATTGAGTAAAAAAGAAATACAAATGATTGGGGGCAAAAAGTAGATTGAGTAAGCCAAACCTAAAGGATAATATAGACAATGCCAATCTACATATAGGTGGACTAACCCTAACGGTATTAACAGAAAGAGCCCGACAACAACAAAATGAGGCTCTTTGAATTTTTGTGAAACATCTGATAAAGGAAAGTACAACAAGGAAATAAACCACTAAACAGTGATTGGAGCTTATGAATGAGATGTTTTTGTTCTATGAGTTTGCCAATGTCATGTCCTGTGTTTAAAACTACTGCAGTCAACAATGGGAAAGGAAGTAAGTCAACTATTGTTGAAAAATCATTTATGCCCATTATGTGAGTCCACACAAATTTTAGAGAACACAAGTTTTTTAGAGTGCATTGTTTGTATTTTTCTTAAAAGTGTTTCATCCAAACATGCCACAGATTAGTTGGCCTATTGCACTCTTGTTAATAAAATTTAAACATCGACAATAAAAAAGAGACAAAGTAAAATATTATTTTATCAAGTTAGTGATGGGTTATATGATGTACTATTATTTATCTCAAATGCGACTTTTAAATTATTTTATACTAGATAATAACCCACGCGTTGCGCAGATGAAACTTAATAAGAATTATTTTGTCATTGGTCCTTACACTTTCACCATTTTTTGGCTTTGATCCCTGCACTTTATTTTTGTTGGCTTTAGTCCCTGCAGTTTGTAAAAAAAATTAATTGATCATTCTCTTAACTTCAAATTAAAAAGATTGTAAAAACTAACGGTATGCCACGTAGACCTGTTATTTCAAGTCACGTGGCACACTAAAAGACAAAATTTTCATATAATTAGAATTAATGAAATAAAATTATTGATTTTTAAATAGTTTTATATAGAAAGAAAAGAAAAGAAAGAATGAAACAAGGCTTCGAGAAAGAAATGAAACATAGAAGCTTTGAGAAAAAGCGAAAAATGGTAGGGTTTCAATTTGAACCAGCTTAAAACAAAAGCAAAGGCTTCCAAATGGAAACTAAAACAAGAATGCAAAATCAAACTGATAAATGATGACGGAGGTCGAAATCGAAATCGAAAGTAAGACAAGCCATTTTCCCCCTTTGATCAGAGCTTATGCCGTTATGCGTTTCTGCGATTAATTTCTTCTTTGTTTCTTTCTCATATCTTTTATTTTTAAAATTTTTATTTCTAATTAAATAATAAGTAATACAAAAACTATTAAATTCTGAAAATTTTGTCTTTTAGTATAGGTAAAATAACTGGTCCACGTGACACACAGTTAGTTTTAACATTGTTTTTAACTTGAAGTTAACAAAAGGACCAATGACAATTCTTTTACAAACTGCAGGGACTGAAGCCAAACAAAAAAAAGTGCAGGGACTAAAGTCAAAAAATGGTGAAAGTGCAGGGACCAATGATATATTTAAGCCATATATATATATATATATATATATATATATATATATATATATATATATATATATATATATATGGGTTTTCTATCATTTGCAAGTTCCATTTTAATAATGCATTATTAGCGTATAATATTATTAATTCAAATAAATATTCATTTAAACAAAATTTAAATAAATATTCACGCTAAGCTTTTTTTGTACAGAAATATTCACTCTAAGCTACATATATATATGTATGTATGTATGTATGTATATATATATATATGTATATATATAAGGTTTGTCTAACATGTGCAATATTGTATATGTTAAGGTAACTAAAAGTAGTAATTTTTCATTGAAAACCAATAATTATGGATTAAAAGTTACATATTTAATATAAAAATATAAGTTTCAAGTCAAAGTTTACTACTTTAAACTTCTTAACATGTGCAGATTTGCACATGATAGAAAAACCCTTAAACTAATATGTTTGGGTCCTTATTTGGTTTTGGATTTGTGTCGGAAAAGGACTACCGAGGATAAGCTTTAGCGTATTCCAGAGAAGTATTAATCTTTTTGTGGGAAGAGATGGGGAAAACTAGTTTCCCACGTACGGTGTCACTTATATGTTTTGATCACAAGAGCAACGTCCGATGAGGAACAACAATGTTGATGGCAAATTGGAGATGCCTGCAAGTACTTTGCACTCAAGTTAGTAAGAGAGTAAAGATTGAGAGGTTTTTAGGATAGAGAATGTAAACATGAGGGATGATTTAAGGTCCCTTTTTATATAGTTGTCAATCTTACCGTGAGAGGTGATCGTTGATAAGTTGTTCTAGGTGGCGGGTTTGTAACCGTCGAAAGCTGTCAAGAATGGTCGAATGCGTTATGGATTCTAAGGAATCCTAAGCTTCTGACCGTTGAGAAGTAGGATACGAGTATACTGTGGTGAAGATACATTTATGTTGCAGTTGAGTCATTAAAATCATTCCTCATGTTTACTGGGCAAAGATACATTTGTTTGTAGTTGAGTCCTTGTAGAAGCTTCTGCTTGGTAAATGGTTTATTGGGAAAATATATGTTTTAGTCTCCTTTGAGATTGAACTTTTGCTCGGTGTAGGCTCTTCGTGTATAACCTTGTGGGTAGAGTGGGAATAGGTTAGACCGTCCGTCAAGGACGTATGACACGACCTACTTAAACTCCGACTTGACCTAGCTTGGGCATACTTTTGGGCATTACCCTCTTAATCTCTTACTATTTTCATTCTCATCTTATTCCGAACTACAAAGTAAGAAACCCCATTTGCAACAAAAAGAAAGGACAATAAATTAAATCTAAGCAATACTCGCTTATTAGCCTCTACAAAAGGGATGTACTAACTCTACAAAATGGAAAATGAAATAGATGCACTTCCTTTACAAAATTTTATTGAAGAAATACATACTCATTAACCTTTTTATAAATAGATCAAATGTTTTATTAAAAAATTTAGTACAAATTAGACTTTTAGACAAACTAATAGGTCAAACTAGACTTTTGAAAATGTCATACCAGACTTAAAATAAAGTCTTTGACAAACTAATTGATCAGACTTAAGTTTTAGTTTTTTCAACTAGATTTGTCCTATTAGATCAAAACTATTCCCACCCCTACTTACGGGGAGATCAAAACTGACAATATAATATATTGTTGCACTTATAATGATGTATATAAATTTAATTCATTTTTAAATTATAATTGCAAAGGATGAAATTTATCTTTAAAGAAACTTAAAATCATTTTAAAATTTAAACAATCTGAACTTGATTAAACAATCACACATATGCGTGAAGCCAATAATTGTATAAGACTCCAATTTTGTGCGAAGGAAATTTTCGTCGTTGTCATATTTGCATGAACGATTGGTTGTAGTTATTTTTTTACTTCATTTTTTCATTTTGATTTGACTCCAAATTGTTAGGAAATCTCAAATAGAGGTAATGGGGTTCGAACTCCGATCAGGACATCCGACCTAACAATTTTGACATTTTGTCAGTTGAGCTGAAACTTGCGGATGATTTTAGTAAATCTCTCTATTGAGTTATTTAAGTAAAAAAAAATTAAATTGTTTGTGAGAAATGACAAAAGCTTTTACAAATCACTCTATTTGAGTGTTTGCCTCTGCATTGATTTTCAAACGGTGGATATATGTAGTAGTACCACTAGCCTAAAATGCCTACCAGAAAACATATGTAATACATGGCAATTAAATGTGTTGTCTTTGTAACTTTTAATAACTCTCCTTTTCTCCCTTCTTCACAAATCCAAGTGAATATTCACAAATCAAACTGGAAAATAATTGATTGTAGTTTTTTCTTCATATTTTTATTATTTTGTAGAATTATTATCCTTATTTTAAAATCTGGCAGTTTTGATTTCTCTATCAAATGTTAGGTCTAAAATAAAAAACTTCATATACAACTAATTTACACCTCCATAATCATCTAAGTCTGTTCTTTTTTTTCTTTCTTTCACCATATTGAAGATTTATGGAATGCCCTTTTAAATGCTTGGCCTAGTTTAGTTGGACCTGATTATGATTTTTGGTCAAATCAATGGAAAAAACACGGTATATGTTCGCATCCAACATTTGATGTACATCAATACTTCTCGGTTGCATTACAAAATTGGGGAAGTCACAATCTTACCGATGATCTTGGACGCTCTGGTATTAGGCCTCTAGGACTTGCCCTCTATACTTTATCCGAGGTTGTTGAAGCAATAGAAAAAAGTGTTGGCTTTACACCTCAAATTATTTGTTGTAGAGAAAATATATTTGGGAGTTACGAATTGCTAGAAATCCGTCTTTGTCACGAGAGGAACATAATCGACCTCCAAAATTGTACACGACAACATGGTTGTCCGTCAAATTTTTATCGGTTGCCAGAATGAGAAGTTGAAACAAAAAAAATTCAACGGGTGCCCATTTTTTTAAGGAAATAAAACTTAATTTTTGATTAATATCATGATTAGTAAAAATAAAATAAAACTCCGCCATTCGGTTGAGTGGTGACTTTATTGATGTTTTTGATATAAGTGTATGAATTTTTATTTGGGTATTATGCCTATATACGATACCCTTTGCTTGTTTTTCTTGTGTTATGCAAAGACTTGATTATTAATAATAAATTTTGTCGTAAAAGAGAAAACACATGTTGTCGTATATATCTTTAAGAAACTTAGTGAAAATGAGAATTTCATTCAATATCTCGGACTTTGTATGGTACCAATTTGATTTCCTCCCTTTAGTCTTAATTTTACGACGGGAACATTTGTTTGTTGTTGAAGGAAACACATTCAGTGGCAAAGCTAGCACTATTTTTACGAGGGGTTCATATTTAAAGGCAAAAAAAAAAAATTAAACACTAATATACGAAACTTAATTAATTTTACTCATATTTAATGAAACTGAAACAAAGAAAATAAAAGCTAACCATAGTTATTTATAAAAGTTGAGTTCTAATGAATTTTTAGAAGTTAAATTTATCTATGATTGACACTAAACTAAATAGATTATCAATATTTTTATAATATCATCCTTGTTTTTACCAACAAAATTATTTGGAGTAGCCAAATAATATCTTAATGGGGTAGCTACATATATACCTAAGTTAAATATTCAAGAAAAAAATTAAAAAATGAGAGCTAGAGAGAGTGAGAGTGGCGGGCGTTCTAGGTTCCCTTTGGGGCAACCGTGTCGGAGCCTTTCGTCGGCAGAGAGATACATTTGGGGGGGGGGGGGGGGGGGGTCCAGCCAGGGTGGCAGATATCGGGGGGGTGGGGGGGATATGAGAGATTGGTCTGTGGTGCGGTCGAGGAAGAGGAAAGCGACGGAACCGACAACAAGTTCAGGGATTCAAATTGGCAAGGAGGAGCGGCTAGGGTTTATGGGCAGCATGGACGACAGGGTTCTGGCAGGTATTCAAGCGCGACAGGTTCTAGGTTTATGTATTCAGAGGAAGGTCGTGAGATTATTAGGGTTTCCAATTATCATGGAGGCCGAGTTTGTTCAGCAGAATGGCATGGCTCTCACGCTGGTGGAACGAAAAAGGATAGTAAAGCATCTTTTTACGTTACAAATTTCCCGTACGACTTGCCGTTGTTACGTCTGAGACAAGCTTTGGAGGTATGTGGTATCATGACTGATGTTTATATTGCACGTCGTAGAAATGCTAGAGGACATGAGTTTGGTTTTGTGAGGTTTGCCAATGTTAAGAATAAGGAAAAATTATCTAAGGCTTTGAATAATGTATCGATTGATCAAAACCGTGTTTGGGCCAGTGAAGCTAAGTTTGATTGATTTGCTCATAATGATATCTCTAATACTCTATCCATTATTCATGTGAGAAAGTTGGAGGTTAAGGAAGGGTCGGTTGGGAGTTTAAAAGATGAGGGAGTTAAAAAAGTGAGGTGAGGTGATGAGGAGGCGGGGAAGAAAGATGAGGGAGAGAAGTTAATGGTTGGAAGGGTGGAGTTTCCGGTGGTTGGTGTTGGAGGGAAGAAGAGGGTACGCAGGGTTGGCGAGGGTTTGGATGGCAAGGTAGAGGGTGTGGCGGAAAAAGGAAAGGGGCCAGGAGTAAAGGCGGGAGAAGTTATGGGTGATGGAGGTAGTCCTGAACACAAAGTTACTGTTCCAACATTGGTGAAGGAGGATAAACCGGTGGCTGTGAAAGGGAAACATCAGCAACTTCATAATTCAACACCTCAATTTTTTCCTATTTATAAAACAAATGAAGTTGATCGTTTATGGGCTAACAAGGGCATGGTTGCACCGGTGTTAGCGGGGGATTCAACATTGGCTTTGCAACAGAGGGTTAAGGATGCCAGATTCATTAATGTTGTTGTTACTCTCATGGGGGGACCGTGTGTTTCTTTATTGTTCTGATGATACTGATATATGGAATGTTTTTAATGAGGCGGTGCATTTTTTTTTGGCATGTTGTTTAGTAATCTTCAAGAATGGTCGGCATCCGAGGTTCGCTATGAGCGTGGTGCTTAGGTGCGTATTTATGGTGTGCCTTTTCATGCATGGAATGATGAGTTCTTTCGGTTATGTGTCTCCGACAGTGGAAGGTTTATTCATGCCGACGATTGTACGGTTGAGAAGGCTCGGCTTGACTTTGCTCGCATTCTTATTTTGACTCCTAATATCGAAATAGTGAATACATCTACATTTATTTTTATAGACGGCAACAAGTATGATTTAAAGGTTGTGGAGGAGTGGGGTTGTTGGTTAGGGGATGATGCTTTTATGATTGAGGAGGTGTATGATTCGAAAACAGAAACATTACCGCCACACATTGATGACGTAGGAAGCGATGAAATACAAGGAGAATGAGAGTTGGATGAATTGGTGCATGATTTGCAAAAGGAGTGGAGTGAACATGATGGTAAGAAAATTGCTGTGCAGATTATGGGAAAACAAACAGTCAGTGTGTCACCAACAAAGTGTAGTTTAAAGGAAGAAAGGCTGGTATGGTTGTCTCAGCAAACCAAGCCAATATTGCAGCCTTTTGTGCCTACAAACGCTGAAGTGGCTGCTCATTCAAGTACTGATCAACAACATCAACCTATTAATGGTACAACTCTTTGGAGTCTCGATTGGTTACACAATCATCTTTCTCGCGGCTCTGGTAACATTTCTTCTCCCAAACTTCTTGATAATGTTGCGATGCAAGATGTACACAAGGGCCAGCAACATGTTGCTTTATCGAATTCTCACATGAAAAAGAATGACGGATTAGCTAAGCGTTTGATTGGCTTTATTAAAAAAGTTGCTAGGATGACAACAAATGATCGGAAACAGATTATTAAAATTCTAAAGAAGCATGATAGAATGAGGAAGATGCGTAAAGGTAAACATAATTCAAATAAATCGGCAGGAACGTCAAATTCTGATTCTTCAAAAATTTCATTCTCCTCAGTTAATAAGGACTGGGAAAATTGGGTGTTGTTACATGGTAAACCTCTTGCAGTTGCGAATGACGTTAGAGATATTGGTAAGATAGTTGGGGTGAGTTTTCAGTGTGATACTTCTAATAGATTTAATTTATTAACGAAGGAGGGAAGGAAAGGTTTGAGGGTTGGTGGTGGTGGTGAGGTGGGAATCGAGGGAGGCCGGGGGGAATGAGAAAGATGGGTCACGGTGTTGATTGGTGTTTGGTGGAGTGGTGGTCGGGTGGGTGTGGGTTCCAATGAAGATTATTTCCTATAATGTGATGGGGTTAGGCGGTGGTGAGAAGAGGGTGGAGGTGCGGAGGCTAGTTACAGATAAAGGTCCTTTTGTGTTATGCATCCAGGAATCCAAATTAGGCGTTGTTGATAACTTGTTAATAAAATCTGTTTGGGGCGATACTCCTTGTGGTTATTCTTACCAACCTTCGGTAGGGGCTTCAGGGGGGTTGGTGACAGTATGGGATTCATCCTGTGTTAATGTATGGTCTTCCATGAATTATGGGCATGTGCTAGTTATTAAAGGTACGGTTATTAGTTCTGCAGAAAACTTTGTTATTATTAATGTGTACGCGCCTTGTGAATCGACGACAAAGAGGGAGTTGTGGGATAAATTGTCGTCTATTATTGCTAATTGTAATGATGTCTACTTATGTGTCTGTGGAGATTTTAACTTTGTTCGACATGAGGAGGAAAAGAAGGGGAGAGGTTCTGTTTTCAGAAGGGCAGACATAGACTGTTTTAATAATTTCATTGACAACAATTTTTTGATTGATCTGCCTATTTGTGGTCGTTTGTTCACTTGGTTCCAAGGTGACGGTATTTCGATGAGTAGGTTGGACCAGTTTTTATTGTCTGAAACGTGGTGTGAAACATGACCTAATTGTATTCAAGTTGCCCACCATCGGGGTCTTTCCGATCACGTCCCTTTATTACTTCATGTTGATGACGCTAACCGGGGACCACGTCTGTTACGTATGCTTAAGTGTTGGGTTGATTTTTCTGGATATGATGATTTTGTACGCAATACTTGGGGTTCCTTTAATGTCAATGGTTGGCGTGGCTTTGTGTTACGTAAGAAACTGAAAATGATAAAATTGAGTTTGAAGGAGTGGCATCAACATCACTCACAAAATTTGACCAGCAAAATTGCGTTGGTTAAAAATCGAATGTCAATTTTAGATGAGAAGGGAGAGGTGTCTGTGTTACAAGAGGAGGAGATATAATAGCTTCATGATTTATTTCTTAATTTGCATTCTTTGGCCCGAGTCCAGAACAGTGAATTGGCAGAAATCTATAATGAATTGGCTGAAGGAAGATGATGCAAACGCCAAAAAATTTCATGGTGTGATGTCTTCTCGACGACGACAAAATTCTATCAATATGATTTCAGTTGGCGGTGCACATGTAGAAGGGGTTCAAAACATCCGCAACGCAGTTTTCGACCATTTCTCCACTCATTTCAAAAAGGTGGGGGAGGCTCGGCCAAGATTGGGAGGCCTTAACTTTTGTAAAATTTCTTATATGGAAGCCGCTCTGTTAATAAAACCGTTTACCTTGGAAGAAGTGAAGAGTGCAGTGTGGGATTGTGATGGATTTAAGAGTTCGGGGCCTGACGGTATTAGTTTTGACTTCATCAAAAAAAATTGGGATATATTGAAGGTAGATTTTATGAATTTTCTGGTGGAATTTCATCGTAATGGGAAATTGTCAAAAGGAATAAATTCAACATTTATAGCTTTAATTCCTAAGGTGCAGAGTTCCAAAGCCTTAATGATTTTCGTCCAATATCTTTGGTGCGGTGCATGTACAAGGTGCTAGCAAAAGTTTTGGAAAACCGTCTACGGTCTGTTATTGGGAGTGTGGTTTCAGATTCTTAGTCGGCCTTTGTAAAAGGGAAACAAATCTTAGATGGAATTTTGATAGCAAATGAGGCGGTTGATGAGGCTAGACGTTCGAATAAGGAGCTTTTGATGTTCAAAGTTGATTTTGAGAAGGCATATGACTCAGTTAATCTCAAATATCTTGATGCAGTTATGGTAAAAATGAATTTTCCAACCCTTTGGCGGAAATGTATAAATGAATGTGTAGGGACAGCAATGGCGTCAGTTCTTGTAAATGTGTGTCCTACAGAGGAGTTTCCGCTGGAACGGGGACTTCGTCAAGGGGATCCTCTCTCGCCTTTTTAATTTTAACTGGCGGTTGAGGGATTTAATGTTTTGATGAATGCGGTGGCGGGGGCTGATTTGTCTCACAGTTTTGAAATAGAAAATGGGAGTGATGTCCGTTTAACGTACCTACAGTCTGTGGACGACACTTTAATTATGGGTGGAAAAAGTTGGTTAAATGTGCGGTCCATGAGGGCAGTTTTGCTTCTGTTTTAGGAGGTGTCAGGTTTAAAAGTAAATTACCACAAAAGCATGTTGACGGGTGTGAATATTTCTGATTCTTGGTTGGCGGAGGCCGTGTCTGTGATGCACTGTCGGATAGGAAATATTCCTTTCGTTTATTTGGGTCTCCCAATTGGTGGGGATTCGAGGAAGTTGAGTTTTTGGAAACCTGTTGTTGACCGTATTGTGGGTCGTTTGTCATCATGGAATAATAAATTTCATTCCTTTGGTGGCCGTCTGGTTCTTTTGAAAGTTGTCTTGTCCTCTCTTCCGGTTTACTTTCTTTCCTTTTTCAAAGCCACTGCAGGTATAATTTCTTCTATCGAATCTATTTTTAAAAGATTTTTTTTTTTTTGGGGGGAGGGGGGGGGGGGGGGGGGGGGGGGGGAGGGGGGTGGTGGTGAGGTAATTAGGAAAGTAGCATGGATTAAATGGGATTTAATTTGTTTACCTAAGGAGGATGGGGGGTTGGGGGTTTGGAAGATGAGAGCTTTTAATGTTTCACTGTTAGGTAAGTGGTGTTGGAGAATGCAGATGGAGAAGGAGGGATTATGGTATCGTGTGTTAAAAGCGCGGTACGGTGAGGATGGTGGTTGGATTAGGGAAGGGGGTAGACATGCGTCGGTTTGGTGGAAGACGGTGTGCCATATTCGTGAAGGGTTATGCATGAGGGTGGGTAACTGGTTCGAGGATAATATTAGGAGGGTGGTAGGCGATGGGCGGAACACTTTATTTTGGTATGACAATTGGATTGGGAATATTCCGCTAAGGTTGAAGTTTCCTCGCCTGTTTGATTTGGTTGTGGAAAAGTTGAGTTCGGTTAGGGACATGAAGAGCCGTGGATGGGGAGTTGGTGGTGGGGCGTGGGAGTGGAGGCGTCGGTTGTTTTCCTGGGAGGAGGAGTGTGTGAGGGATTGTTCCTTGTTATTACATAACATTATTTTGCAGGTTTCTGTTCCAGACACTTGGCGTTGGCTGCTAGATCCAATTCATGGTTATACGGTGAGAGGAGCATACTCATTTTTTACTAGCACTGGCGATTTGGTAGACAGGTCCAATGTCGACGACGTTTTGCATATGCATATACCTTTGAAGGTCTCCCTCTTGGTGTGGCGTCTCTTCCGTAACCGCATCCTAACTAAAGACAATTTGGTGCATCGGGGTGTTTTACCTGCTACATACATGTCCTGCACGTTTGGGTGCGGCTAAGCTGAGTCGACGGTACATCTCTTTATCCATTGCTCGTTATCTGGATCTCTTTGGGCTCTTGTTTCGAAGTGGCTAAGTATTTCATTTGTTCATCCTAGTGAGCTTCGACATCACTTTATTCAGTTCACTAAGATGGCCGGATTGCCAAATTTTTCGCAATTATATTTCAGGATTATCTGTTTGCTACAGTTTGGGTCATTTGGAAGGATAGGAATAACCGTATATTTCAAAATATGGTTTACAATCCTATTAACCTCTTAGAAAAAGTAAAGCTTAATTCTTTTTTATGGTTAAGGTCGAAACAGGTGGATTTTGTCTATTCTTACCATGATTGGTGGAAACACCCCATTTCTTGTATGAGTGTACTCTTGTAATTTTTGATTTGGGTGGTGCTTTTGTTTTGGCACCATAGTCTTGTAAATATTTTCCGGTGTTTTTCCTTTTGCGCATCTTGTGCGGAGTGAAACATTGTTGGTTTAGTAATATATCTCATTTTGATTTGTTTAAAAAAAAATATTCAAGATTTTTTTTTCTCTTTTGGGGAAGCCAATGCTACCCCATGCTTGTGAAGCCCTCCGCCCCTGATCACAATTAACTCATTTCGTTAATCAATAAAGAGTTAATACAAAGAGGAACATAATCATAAATACTGTGACGAGCGTAAGAATTGGTTGCTCCAACGAGAGCAACCATATTCGTTTGTATCCGAATAAACATTACCTCAAAGTTACATTGCAAATTTAAAATGTGTATAACACTCTTAACAATCATTTTAAATTCGGATTGACCTTCATTCTGCCATACACTGCAGCATCAAGAACTTAGGGATCACTAAAAGTCATGCTTGAAAGACCCATACTTTTCAACACAGCAATAGCTTCTCCTTCATGGATCTGCAACTCAGGGCATAACCAACCTGTCATAGCCTTCACTAAAACCCCTCCCTCGCCGCGGATACAAGCACCATAACCAGTCCCATTGTGACTTGTAAAGAAACTCACGACAAAATTATAAATTACCATACCTTGAACTGTCGTACCATACTTTATATCGTTTCTGCTTTTGTCTAGGCGCGCATAGCACATTGTTAACTGGACTGCTCTATATAAACATCATTGTTCTCTTCCTTCCTTCTGAGACTGTCATTCTCTTCTTCCACAATTAAAGGGATTTACATGTTTACGTAAAAATATATATATTAGAGTAGTTACTCAATCATAAAAGTTTGATACAACTGTATCTATATAAACGGTGCTTCTATGATTTACTTTTAGGAAAATTCTATGGTGAAGTATGAGAATGACTTTTTTGGTGAAGTTAACTCTATAACCTATCATTGAGCATACTATCTTGCTTAATTAAAATTAATCTTTTCCAAAATTTACATTCTCGAACCCTAGAACCGTTTCTCTTCAAAATTCATCTGCTTAATCAAATCCCTTTCTCTCCAAAATTCATTATGTTGTAATTTTGCATGTCATATGTTACAAGTTGGTGTTATTTTGTAATGTACATAAGTTTTGCTGAGGCTTTCAGCTATTGGTGCTAACTAAACAATACCATAATCGTAGAAAACTCAATCAGGTTTTGATGTTTTGAGAATCTCAATAACATCATCTTTAAGACCTTGATAAGCTAGTTCATGGGATTTGTTCATGTTTAGTGGAATGTCCATAGTGTTTTTTGGACCTGATGGGAATTGATCTACGTGTGGTAAAGGAAACCTTACTAATTTGATAAATGGTTTAATGATTTTGGTGTTTTGACAAAGGAAAAAGATAAAGAACAAAATGAATTTTTCAAAAAAGTCAATTTTCTGACTTTACCATAGAAGCGCCCTAGACCTATTAGCATAGCAAATATACAAAAAGACATTTGATAGGCTAATAAAACCATACATGGACATTAAAGAACTCACCTTTACTTAGAAAAAACCCCTTGACGAACATTTTCCAATCTAGCGTGTAAATTTTGAAGAAACCTATATATTAAAAGTATTGCATCCCTACGAGACAATACATCGTTTACGAGTTATATATATATATTGTGAAATTAAACGAGTTTTTAGAATTTTGATTTTAATTGTACATCGCACTAAATTATAAATTTTATTTTGCAATTATTTTATCGTTCGTGTTTTATAATTTGTAACTTACCCTTGTTTTTTAACAAAAATAAATTGTAATTTATTTGTTTCATGTTCCAGAGAATTAAAGTTTTGTTATAATTCATTGGTGTAAGCAGATTTCCCTTTTACACCCACAAGGCTGGAGCGTTGTTTGCTTCAGTAGCATCTCTTCAATCATTTGCCGTTGATAAGCTCGTCGAAGTCAAAGATGGTGAAATCAGTGTGGATATGACTTATGAAAAGGTTAGGAACCATATTCCCGATGATATTGCCTTCTCCATTTTATTAAAACTGCCACTCAAATCTTTGAAACGATTTGAATGCATAAGTAAATCATGGTCTCAATTGCTTGAAAACCCTCAATTTATGAGCATGTTCCGCAACAATTTCTTATTTAATAAGAATTCTTATTATCACGAAACATCTCTCCTTTTGACTTATGTTATGCCGTATAATGCTAATCATCCATTTAATTTTATGATGTATTCCATCTCAGGTGAGAGATTTGAGAATAAGGTCAAATTGGATTGGCCAAATCCATGCAATGAGGATGACCCTCATCCTGGTTTTTACATTTTTGGTCCTGCTAGTATTAATGGTGTTCTATGTCTCTATAAAGATTCTCGTAAAGATTATGGAAGAGTTTTATTATGGAACCCAACTATTGAGGAAATCAAGGTCATTCCTCGCAACCCTTTTGGTTATAAAACTCCATATGACACCCTCATTTTGATATTCATGGATTTGGTTATGATCGTGTTAAAAATGATTATAAACTGATTCGACAAATATCATTTGTGGGATAGTCAATATTTGATAGAGTATGGCACAATATGCCGAAAGGTGCATCTCACGAATCATGTTGGGATATATATAGCCTAAGAAGTAACTCTTGGAGAAAAACTAGATGTTAATATGCCAAGTAGTTTTAATTCTTGCGTCGGCGTCTATTTATACCTTGATGGAATGTGTCACTGGTGGGGTAGGAATGAAGCAAATGACAAAGTATATTTGGTGTCATTTGACATAAGTAAAAGACTTTCATTACAACACCCATAATCTCAAACATAGATGATTGTTTTGATTTTACATTGTTGTCTAAAAAGTTGATGGTATTAAATGGATCCATTGCTTGGATCACAAATTATAAAAAGACAACAACTTTTCACATATCAATTTTAAATGAAGTCGGTATGAAGGAATCAGGGATCAAACTCATGACTCTTGCCTTGTGTAGAATATCCTATCAGAATGGGGAAGAATGGTAGCATATTTTTTACCAAAGAAGATGATGAATTTGTCTGCTTTAATTTAAGAACAGAAACGATTGTGGAGCTTGGTATCAAAGGCCAGTTTCAAGATTCTCATACTGTATAAAGCAAACTCTCTCCCAATCGGAAGAATTGCTACTTAATTTTATATTTTATTTTTAATTTTACTGAATATTGATTGTTTTTCTTGATTTTATCGAAGTTTTTTTTTTGAGGTAATTGATTTTATTGAAGTTGTTTTGCTAAAGTTCAGTCAAATTTAAACTTGCTCTATATATAATTTATCGAGTGAGAGATTTGAGAATAGGTTCAGTCAAATTAGATTGGAACATTACTTTAGAACTTTAAAAAATATATATGTTTTTGGTTTAACAAGCATAATGTTATGCATATCAACAACCTATAGAGGCACCGTATATCATTTGCCATTGAATTTACCATTATTCTTAAAAGAGAAATAATAATGTAGAAACATTTTATCATAATTTGTACACTTCTCCTTCAAACTTATATTATATTTTTTTCTTTCTCTGTATATTGTTTTTTAACCAATAACCAATAAGAAAAAGAGAAAATTGTCACAAATAATTGTACAAATATATCATTCCTCTACTCAAAACCAAATATATTGGAACATAAACTGCATCAACACATAGTACAAACATATGTATCATTTGTTCCTAATCATCATGTGCATAGAAAATGAAACGAGGCTAAAATGTTATTTAAAAAATGTAAAACATAGGATAATCACGGCCGGTTCTGACTTGATCACAAACCTACATATAAAGGTTTGAGTCATGCTAAGCAGTACCTCCAGGCCACTCGTTAATGAAACAAAAAAAAAATTAAATTGAAAAATTGCACCTTTTTAAGCATGTAAGGAATTTCTCTAAAAAAAAGCATGGAAGGAATTGACCGCACAACTTACAGTATAATAATATTATTTTAAGCATGTAAGGGATTTCTCTAAAAAAAAGCATGGAAGTAATTGACCGTACAACTTACAATATAATAATATTATATTTGATTCATTAACAGGTGTTCATGGGGATTATCATTTCCCTAAAGTAAAAGAAAAAGAATTTAAACATAGCATATTTTTTTAATAAATAAACAATATATATTTTGATACGTGTGTATAAATCATTTTTATTTAGACTTGTGTCCGTATAAGTGTTGCTTCCTAATCATATGAGAAATCGATGTTTGATGCCAATTTTTATGTTCTTCGGTCGTCGACTCGTTTCTCTATTCGTGAAGCTGCATCGTAAATACTACTCTCTCCGATCATATTTATAAGCATAAAACAATCTTTCAGATTCATTAGATAACCAATGTATCTGATCCAATATTTAGAGCAAATACATTAGTTATTCAATGAATCTGAAAAATTATTTTTGAATATAATTGTGACTTGAGGGAGTATATTATGTAAAATGAAAATTGAAGTAGCAATAAACGTCGCAAGAAAAGGGGGGTTTGAGTTCAGACTCTTTAAAAATTTGATCTTGAAACTTTTAACAATTTTGTATACTCAAGAAGGTTCTTGGTAAGTGTCAGGATAATAAGATTAGACTAAAATCAGTTGCTTTATCTTGGACATAATGTTTTGGATTAATTAAACTTAAAATGTTTAAATAATTTAGACAAAGATCATAATGTTCTGAAGAATGATTATATAATTAATATATAAGCATAATGAGAAAATGATTAAGTGTAAAGACTATTTTAACAAAAAAACTAGAATGTTCCGAAGAATGATTAGACAAGAATAAAAAAATAGAATGATTAAACAATATTAAATGTTAGTTTAGGCGTGAGTTTGTATTAAACAATTGTTTTATCTTGGACCATAATGTTCTAGAAGTAGTTAGGAAATGCTAACTTATGCTCTTAAGACACAAGAAAGACACAAGTTAATGAATCAAATATAGAAATAATTTATCGGAATGTGTGAATTACATTTAATCTTTAACTTTTTAATGAATTGAGTGCACAAAATTTTAAAGAACATTTTTTCTTTTAGGTTTCTTAACATGTGCCCATAAGGCACAAGTTAACACTACCCAACGATAAAACAATATTAGGACCAAAGTACTATGGATAATTTGGTTGTGTTTAATTAGAAACAAAATATTCTAGATAGATTAATAGTGATAATTATTATTGTGATAGTGTGTAAATTTATCTTGGTTCACCAAAGTCGGTTGCTTCTAATCCCCACACCTTGTATGAGATTATCCACTATAGTATCTTGCTAATAGAAACTTATGACTAACACTGTATGTTCTTGATCACATTTGACCAGTTCATGACACCCTCTATTATCAACCAGACTTCTACAGTTCTTTCTCAAACTATTATAAAAAATAGACTTGAGAATTAAAATACAATTTGCATGAAGCGTTTTTTGTTGGATCACGATTTCTCAACACATGTTTGAGATTTAAGATGAAAAACAAACTCAAAAGATTATGATCTAAAATGTAACGAGAGCAAAAGCTCGTTTGTTTTTGGGAAGAGCTTGTGAGAGAATATTGATTTCACTTGAAAGATGATTACTTTGATTTGCAAACTCTTGTTTTTTGTCGTCAAAGTCTTACTTTATTTATAGAAGCTTAGAGACTTGTTGGCCACTTCATAAAACATATGTTTGTGCTTTAATTTGAATGTCATTTGCTCTCCAACTTGATGCTTGGCAAGAAAGAATGAAATTTGCACATGCAGAATGTTCCCAGAACATTATGAAATTTCCAGCTAGCACAATAAGGAAGTTCACGTGTGATTGCATGTTGTAGAAGTGCAACCAACTCCAGGGAAGTGAAATGATGATGTCATAACATGATCTCATGTTTATTGCACTTAGATATTTCATGAGATGGATCACTTTTTTCCTTAGTGGGTCAAAACTTCTTTTAAAGCCTATAAGTAGTATTTGTCTTTTACTAAATCAAGTCATATGATTATTCTTCAATGATGCAAAGCTATTAAGATAAAGTCCATTCTTGTCCTTTTGCATGAATGCCATGGAGAGAAATGCAATGTTCCAAGATCGTTCTTGAGAGCTTTCTTAATGAAACATTTCTCATAAAATTGAGTAGTAGATAACAAGCGAAATTAATTAAATATGTTTGTAATCCTTAAAACATTAAAAGAGGATCTTGCTTCAACAAAAGAAACCTTCTATTTTCTATGTAAAATGTTAACTCATTTATGTCATTTGTTATCTTTCAACGGAATTTAATTTCCGCTTATCTTTTGAATGACCGCTAACAATAACATTACACTTCTAAAAAAATATAGCATTATTATAGGTAAATTTGTTCAAGGGTATGTTTGAAAGTGAAAAAGTTACCCTAAAATTATGTATTCCCTTTATTGTAACAAATTAGAATCTTTTTTAATTATACCAACAATATAACAAATATAATATAAATTCTTATCTTTTTGAATGACACCAACAAAATAATATTATATAGTCAAAATTGTTTAAGGGTGGAATTGAAAGTGAAAACGTTAGTCCAACATAATGTATTCTCTTTATATATAACTAGCGTAAAGAAGGGCACTTTGTGCCCACCTATCTGATATTTTTCTTGCGCTAACGCGTATAAATTACGAACATCATATTTTGTGAAATTTGGAGTTTGATGAAAATTATTTTGATTTTGAATATAATATAGGTATAAATATTTTGCACTTTCATATTGTTACAAACTATACTTATCTTTTTCAATGAAAAAACAATATAGCAAATATAATATAAATTCTTATATTTTTGAATGACATCAAGTATATAGCCTTTTTATAGACAAATTTATTTAAGGATATAATTGGATGTGAAAAAGTTAGTACAAAATCAAATCCTCTATTTTATTTATATACAATACAATACAATACAATACACACACACACACACACATGTATATATATAGAGTTAGGACCCGTTGACAACAGATGTCAACGGATTCGATAACATCAAATCTCAACCGTCTAATTTATTTAATCCAGTGATCCGTAATTATTTGTTAAATTAATTACCATGATATTTTTTCCCTTGCCTCACCTGATCCACGCTCATTTTTCTACTCCATCGTCTTCAACAGATTAATGTTAATGGCCAACAACCAAAGTAAACCCATCCAAAATTAAACCGATCAATTGCAATCCATCTAAAACTTGATTTCCATGTCAATTCACCAAGAGTTTAGAAACTCAAGAACTTAATTTCAAAATAATTTTCCAAAACAAATCTTCCGTTTGAATTTTTACAAGTCATCTAAAAGTGGTGAAATTGAATAAATTAATTTCAAAAACGAATTTTCCATCTCAATTTATAGAATTGAAGAACACAATAAAAATCTAAACTCTATTTTCAAACGGAAAAACCCACCAATCAAAGGAAACCCATCTAATCCAAAATACCCTAGATTCACGATTCACTAGTTTCCTTTCATTTCAAACGATTTCATGAATTTTAGATGAATTATGTGCATAGGTTGCAATATGTATGAGAAATCTATCAAAGGTGTGGATGTGGTAGAGAATAATTAATTGTCCAGAAGAAAAAATGAGTATGTTCTTCAATTTGTGATCAGAAGAGATACATTACCGTGAGTCAATTTAGAAACTATTTATTAGCCTTTGATTAAAATAAATTGACGGTTGAGATTTGGTGTCAACCAATCCGTTGACACCAGATGTCAACATATCCTAACTCATATATATATATATATATATATATATATATATATATATATATATACTAGTGTTCAATAGACAATCATGTGTCCGTCTATTTGTTTTTTCTCTTCGTGTTTCATTGTATATTTAATTTATCATATATTTTAATTTCATTCTCACTATTCAGTTTAAATCTATTTTTAATTTGTATTTAAAAATATGAAGTTCAACTAAAATAGTTAAGTTAGTTTTTCAAATTTCTTATAAATATGGTGTAGATAAGAATTTAAATTTAAAATTGAATAGGAATTGAGTTGACAGGGGTAAAATAGGAATAATGAACAAGTCATTCCAAAATCTAATTATTTTTAAGCAAATGAGGTGGAGAATGATCTATGACACTTAAGTAGATTAAAATGAAAATAGTACAAAAACTAAAGGAACATAAACTTAACTATACCATCGACCCGTGCTTCCCACGGGTCATCCCAACTAAAAAATACGCAAATATGTTAACCATTATATAGTTATATAGTAAATTGATATGAATAGGTACGTAATTAGTAGCTAATTGAAACATTACATAAATCTAAAGTATTGAACATATACTTAAGGCAAACTACAAAACATTACGAAATACTTCTCTATAAACGACATTAGAATTGACGTCGGTATCTTGACCATCTTCATCTGGAATAAGTGTCTTCAACCCATTCCTGGAAGTAACTCTCGAAATTGCAACGTAAATCTGACCGTGTGAAAAAACAGGATTTGACAAATATATACCAACATTCTTTAAGGACTGTCCCTGACTTTTGTTAATGGTCATTGTGAATCAAACTGCTATCGGACATTGTCTCTGTTGAAATTTGAAAGGAATCCAGACGTCAGAAGGTGTAAGAGATAATCTTGGTATAAAAACTTTCTCGCCTATATTACTTCCGATATGACATTACCTTCAAGCACCAATTTACCCATTCTTGTTATGATTAGTCTTGTATCATTGCATAAGCCTGATCTTTGATCTATATTCCTTAACAACATCACCGATACTTCAACCTTTAATCTGAACTTGTGATTTGGGATACCAAAAGCAACAATTGTGTTGAGAAATTCAGGTGTGTGAACGTCATCAATCGCATCATTATCTTTGTTTTGTTAAAGGGGGAATCATAACTCAAATAAACCTTTTCTTCACACGGTATCAAATCCAACATATACTCATTAATCTGCTCAACAGTTGTATTCTTTGATGCTAATATGACCCTGTCTTGAAAATAAGAAATATCACTCATGTGATCTAATACGTTTGGATAAGTGCTCTGAACAATAGATCTGAGGGGGTATCCATTGCTAAATATAAGTAAATCAATTGGAATACCAGTTGATATATCAACGTCATTGCTTTCACCATCGCACGGGTCCAACCAACTAAAATGAATCGCAAATATATAATTGAATAGTTCTTATGATAATTATGATGTATTATATTATTCATATAAATGTCCCATCAATTAGAGTTCGACCCTTGAACAAAAAGGAAATACATTAAGATATTTGAAAAAAAAATCAAACAATGACCATTAATTATCATACGTTATGAAAAACTTCTTTATAAATGATATTTGAAGTCACGTTAGTATATTCAACATCTTCACCGGTTATTAATATCTTCAACCCATTTCTTGAAGTGACTTTTAAAATTGCGACATATAATTGACAATATGAAAACACCGATGACGACAAATATAATCCTCAACTGATGGATTCGTATTAGAGATGGTAAGCTGCCCATAAGCATGTTGTCACTGAAGGTGAGAAAAACACAAGAAGGGGGGGTTGAATTGTGTTAACTTTTTCGCAACTCTTGAAGAGTAAGAATCTGTTTTCCAAGATCAGAGTCTGAATGAGTTCAGGACCTGATGGAAGACCAGAGTCTGTCGCAGCGGAAATAATAAAAAGATAAAGGAAAGAGAGAACACAAACAATTATACAGGTTCCTTCCACAAACCGGAAGTAGTCCTGTCCCCCTTGCACTTCCAAGGAGAGTTTCACTAAAATGTAATTAACAATTACAAGTTGCTCAAACACACAGTAAGAAACTTCCAATGCTCAAGCACGCAGGCAAGAGACTTCCAATGCTCAAAGACACAACTAAAAGACTTCTTTGCTCAAGCACACAACCAAGAGACTTCTTACACAATTTACAGAAAATTGAATAGAGTTTGAACACTTGATAAACAATCAAAAGTATTCCAATTACAAAACAAAGAGACTCTGTTTTCTAATTAACTTAGAAATTCTAGGATATAAAGTTTCTAAGAATTTCCTAAGTTGTTGATGTGTTTTTTGCTTCACTCAGAGAGAATACAATAGCTTGGTAACGTAGTTTTTCAGTTGTAG
Organism: Medicago arabica; assembly: GCA_946800305.1. NCBI lineage: Eukaryota > Viridiplantae > Streptophyta > Magnoliopsida > Fabales > Fabaceae > Medicago > Medicago arabica. The sequence continues at coordinate 7,367,377 of OX326970.1, read as the reverse complement.
AGTCCAACTTATTCTTCAAGTCTTCTATCCTTTATATAGGCGTTGGAAAGAGACGTTGCGACAATCCAGCACATCACAGAGTCTTCTGGAAGCTTGATCAACAGCTGTTGATCTGTTGCTTGATATGGTAATAGTCCTTCAAATACAGATTTTGAATCCCATTCCTTTTGAGGCGAATTACCGGCAGACACAGCTGCCAAAATGTACGAGGTAGTGGAGTAGTGGAAATAGAGTTCGTACAACGTACTCTGTCCTATTCTGCATTCTTGTTGTTGAGCATCCCATGCTCAAGTTGACTTTGAAGCTAGTCGTTACTCCAAACGAACGTTTCTTATGCATCAAAATGCATTCAGAAATCCTTCTAAACAAATCTTCAGTTTGTAGTCTTCAGACTCTCTGTAGCACTTCAGACTCTGATGAACTTCAGACTCTCTTCAGAACTTCAGACTCTGATGGGCTTCAGACTCTCTTCAGAACTTCAGACGCTCTTTTGTTCTTTAGATTCTCTGAGTCTTTAGAACCTCTCGAAACAGCTTCTGATGATTCTTCAGACTCTCTAGGACTTCAGAATCACAAGCAACAAGCTTCTCAGGAATTTTACTTTTCATTTGTTCTAACAGAATGCTTTCAAAGATTAAAATCTTGATTAAGATCCTGCACACTTAAACAAATATTAGCATATCCAATTGACAACTTTTAATACCTTGTTATCATCAAAACTTAAAAGTGGTATTGCTGAACACCCTTGTTCCAACAGTCACAACAATTAATAAAATTGCATTTTTCCAAACGCGACAATTAATTTTCGAGCATGCAAAACCAATGAAATAAGAGACTGTCCATACTCTCTGAGCTACAATCTAATAATGACATATGACTGGCCTTGCACGATTTTATTAGCATACTTAACTGCATTTAAAACAATGCAATTCTCCATAAACAACATGTAATTTTCGAGAAAAAGCATGCTTAAGAATTTAAACAATTGTATTTACCCGCTAAAAGTTGGAGTCCAATCATCACATCACATGTAAAAGCATGCTAATAAGCATTCAGACTGTACCCAAAAAAATAAAAATAAGCATTCAGACAATTGTGCTTTCCCAACTAAAGCATTACATTTTCGAGCATGTTTCGATGAATATAAAACGTCACAACTTAATCCTCTTGCCACACACTTAATACCTCGCTAGTTTCTTCATAGTTGCTAAATGAGACATTAATGAGAATATGAGAAATATACGTAACTTTAACAAAATTCAACGTATGAGAAGCATTAAATAATATACATTCAATATTGTGTTTGGAGGCATTCTTGTATAGACATAAATATAAATGAATAGTATTTTTTTTTTTTGGTTACAAATGAATAGTATTTAGTCACACACACATCAAAAACTTTTTTCTCAAAAGACTAAATCATTTTTTTGACAAAAAAAGACTAAATTATTTTATTATCAATTTCTTTTTTATTATTGAAAAAAATTGATGTGTGTCCAAACACTATTCATTTGTGTTTGTGACCGTGATAGATTTTCTCGTTGTGTTAGATAACATCTCATTATTTTTTGTGTGAAAGAATGCAAATCATCACCTTATTTAACTAACAATCAGGGCCGTTTCTATGAAATTAGAGGCTCGGTTCTATTTTTAAACTAAGCCCCAGTAAAATAAAAACGCAATTTTTTTTGTGTAGTTAAGCTTCATTAAAAAATCAAAATCAAAAGAACTTTTAAACATGAAACAAAACAAAATAAAATTAAGTGAAAGAGAGGTGAAATTTATCTAACGGTGTCATTTGGAATGCCACTCCTAGGTCGTAGGAAAGGGGAAACGAATGGTTTATGCAATAGAGTAATAATTGTTGTGATTCTTTCAATGAAATAACTTTTCAAATTGACTGATTAAGTGATTATACAAATTGATGATGGTTTGATAACATCAAATTTATGTCCAGAAAGTAGAACTAGAGTCTAGAAAAAACTCATACGTGTACTGAAGAAAAAAAGTAACATGTAATTTTTTAATTTAAGTGGGGGTGGGTATTATAATATTTTTTAAGCCCATAGTTTTTAAAGGCCTGGTTCGGTAGAGCTTCTTGCACTCCTCAAGGTCCGGCGCTGCTAAGAATGACTTATCTATCTATACAATGCAAACCAAACAAAACTGAAAACTTTTTTTTAAAAAAATAATGTAACACTTTCAGAGAATACTTAAACAAATTAGAAAATCCTTAAACAAATTATAACATTTTCGGAGAATGGATTGACAAAATGTGTAGTCTTTTGAATGATAAAGATTAGGCTATTGATATTTATTCACATCAACTTAAATTTATCACTCTGGTCATTCGAATTAATACAAAGTACTTGTAGAATCAAAGGTAGTCTTTTTCACTGTTAGTTGCATTCATAATTGTCATGATGTATATATTTTCAGGCGAGTTCAAAACTATAGAAGGAATATGTTAAAAACCAAAATTGATAAACATTGAGACCGCATAAAATATGCTGCTAAAAGTGTCATTCCATAACTCATAATCAAAGATTACATTGGATTCATAAGACGAAAACAACGTACAAAGCACATGTACTACCAAAAGCAGTGCACAAAACTAAACGAAACAACACTAATAGAACATACTATAAGCGAAAATATAAGAAAAACACATTGTAAAAATATAAGAAGAAAAACATTAGAAAACGAATTAAAGGGAAATAAAGATATTAAAAGCTTGTAGATTATAATAGAACATAAAGTAACCTTTCAAGCAATGCAAGGCAAGTAAACTCTTAGACTCATGAAATACCATGATTTGAGAAGTAGAATATATGTTAAGTGAAAAACTTGATATGAGAATGGCAAAGCATCTTGTTACATGAGCACATGTATATATAGAGAGCAACTGACTTAAGTTTTTTTTTGTTACAACTGACTTAAGTTAAGAGTGCTTGGGAATACGGAAAGTTTTAATTGAGATCAGTGACCAATTAATTGCTTTGATGAGGGAAAGTCAAATTTGAGTAGACATGCAAGGTCAGACAAAATCTTGCGTGTGGCTTATGTTGTAAGATTGGGAAGTGATGTTCGGAGGGAAATTAGGCTAGTGATTAGGGTTAAGCATTTACTTGACCTAACAAGTTTTTAGAATAAGTATATCTAGTGTAACAAAAAAACAATTAACCCATATGGATGACATGAAAGAGCACTCTTCATCTCTTTCAACAACACCATTCATCTCATCTTTCTCAGTTTAACCTAGAAAAGATGATTATTTTTGTGGGTTAGATTGAAGAAGATGAGATGAATACAGTTATTGAAAGAGATGAATGATGTTATTTCATTTTGATCATTGTTGCCACAACTTACATGTCTCTGAAGTAATGCCAACTCAGTTATTTTTGTGAAAAATGTCCAAATTTAATGTTGGAGACCAAAATGACTAGCGGATTTTCAAGTCATGGACTTTTTTAGGTTTTTCGCGAGTTAGTGATCATTATGACAACGAGATACATATTTAGAAACTAAAACGACCGTTTACTTTTGTTTTTCCTTCCATTTCTATAACAAGATGTTCACACCATTTTTTGATATGTATCAGTTCATGAGTTCATTCTCAATTTCTCAAGTTTAACGGATCCAATTTACAGGTTCATTGCCATCAAATATACTTTCTCCGGTCACATTATAAGCAAATATTTTTTTTTAGGTTAATTGAGTAATTGATACGGCTGAACTATAATATAATTTAGATACATCAATTATTTAATGAATATGAAAAATAAATAGTTATTTATACATATGACAAGAGGAAGTATGATACAAGTAAGGACACGATATACTCATGAAAATACATATTTAAGAAGTAGCAATCTCAGTCTTGTCAAATAAAAAAAGTAGCAATCTCAGTCACAATGTAAGAAACATACACACACGAAGTACACATTTTTTTTTTTGTTATTTACCATTTGTCTCAATCTTTTCACATACCTAATTTTTTTTAGAAGCATTTTTCATATCTAGATTATTTACACTTAAACGATCCATCACGTAATCTCAATCGTCCGATCTTCAATCAAAGCATCAAGCGATTAGTACTTTACCTTTGTAAAACAGATCTAAACACATATATTTGTTTTCTTCTGAAGGAGGATCTAAACACATAATTAAAATGTAAGTTATGATCGTCTAATCAAACAATCCATATTCCATCCTAAATCCAATATTTTCACTTATCAAAAGTATTAAGCGATTAGTATTTGAACTTTGCGAAACGAATCAAAGCGCGGGTAACCACCAATTATTTCCAATTTTGACCCTTAGAAATCACTTTCCTAAAAACAAATCAACCCACACACAATTTCAAAACCTCTATTACTTCCTTGTTTTGAAGTGATGCTTCACTCTCTCACATACCCAATTTAATCAAATCAATCTTCCCTCCCCTCTCAAGCTTTTGATTCCATCACTCTTAACAAACCCTAGACTCTCTCCCTCCCTCTCTCTCTCTCCACAAAATCAATTAATTCTTTGATTTCTATACCCAAATTTTTCCAATTTTTTTTTTTTCACTTTCCATCACAAAATCAACACACCCATCTTACATTTTTTGACCCTTTCTTTTCTTCAACCGATTCTACGATTTTCCCATTTCTTTTCTTCAACCCTAATTTTCTTTACGTGGGTCGCTAAAAAATTACACCTTTTTCTCTTTGATCACGAATGGGTAAGACCAAATTCACCTCAAAACTCGTTTTTTTTTTCCATTAAAGAAACGATTTTTTCTCAAAAGGGTTGAATTTATGAGGTTTTTGTGATTATGGTTTGAATGAATTTTTTGTTTGTTTGTGAAAAACAGTTTGCAGTTACAGAGGCAACAATGTCGGATGATATGCTAGTGCATTTTTCGTCGAATTCTTCGAACCAATCGGATCAGTCTCTGCCTACAAAGATTGCCAAGTTGGAAGCTCGAATGGTGGGAAAAGGTTCTTCAACTGCTTCTCAGCAACAAGGTTGGCCTTCTGTTTCTTCTGCTGGGAAATTCAGTGGAGTAGCAGCTGAAGAAATGGTTGAGCCTTGCAGTTCAAGTGATTCTGATGATGATGTAAGTTTATACATTTTTATCTGCAAGATGAGTTTTGTGTTTATGATGTGAGTGATTCTGTTATGTTTGTTGCTTATTTGTTAAATGATAGGGATTTTCAATGCTGATTTAGTAGCAGGTTGTGGAAGTTTTTATTTGATTGTTTATGGAGTAAATAGTTATTTGGGTTCTTGAATGTGTCAGACGCCGTCACTACTGTATTTGAATGCATCAAAAATAGAAAACATCCCCAAATATATATTTCGTTAGTCAGTTTGATTCTCATAAGTGTTTTTGTTCGTCAGTTAGGTCCTTGAATGTGTTGTCCACTGTGAAGCTCGATTGTGCGGGTGTGGTTGTCATACGATACAAACACATGACTTTATTATTATTATTTTTTATTTAGAATACGATACGAGCTATATATGTTAACAAGTGATTGTGTACAGTGTACATTTATGAGAATTATTTATGTTGTATCTGTTGCTTATTTGCTTAGTGATTGGGATTTTCAATGCTGATTTCTTTTGTTGGTTGACTGATTGTTTATCGAGTAAATAGCCATTTGGGTCCATGAATATGTCGAACGTTGTTGCACCCTCCTTACATTTTCAAAATTACAATTACAAAAAGTCCCCAAATATATCTTTCGTTAGGCAGTTTGATCGTCGAATGTGTCTTTTGTTTGTAAGTTAGGTCCTTGAGATGTCGTCCATTATGAAGCTCGAATACGTAATGAGGGTGGGGATGTGATACGATACAAATACGTGAATTTTTTTAACTCTAGGACACGCAAGAGCTAGATATGTTGACAAGTGATTCTGATTCTGATGACAATTTATTAATGAAAATATATTTATAGCTCAAATGAAAAATGGACCCCATCTAAAACTAAAATCGGGTCAAGTTCCAACTGTTCAAATGGATTATGTAACAATAAGATAGCCACATTTTTCCATTATATATAGAATATATCCTGTCATTTTTTTTACTTTATTATATTGTATAAATAAGATATCGATAAAAAAAATGGTGTGTTTTTCCGTTACGGATTTCCTGGAACATATCGTCGTATTTTTCAAAGAGTTTATATGGAAGATATTCAGCTCCTCATACTACAAGCTCAACTCTAACCCAGAACGATTTTTTTTCCCTTTTTATCTGCAAGGTTTGGTGGTTTGAGGGTTGTTTTTGTTGTATTTGTAGTGATAGGGATTTTCAATGCTGATTGTGGAAATTTTTGTCTGCTGTTGTTTTGTTGGTTGACTGATTGTTTATCGAGTAGATAGTCATTTGGGTTCTGAATGTAGAATTGCTACCATCTTCGTTTTAATTTAGAATATGATACGAGCTAGATATGTTAACAAGTGATTCTGATGATGATGTAAGTTTTATCCCTTTTTATCTGCGAGATGGGTTTGGTACTTTTAGTGTATGCATTTATGAGGTCTCTTTTTGTTATATTTGTTGCTCAGTTGCTTGTAGTGATAGAGATTTTCAATGCTGATCTAGTAGCTTTTTGTAGCAATTTTTGTTTGTTTTGTTTTGTTGGTTGACTGATTGTTTATTGAGTAAATATCCATCTGGGTCCATGAATGTGTTCGGCGTTTTACACCATCCTTGAATTTTCAAAATTACAATTACAAAAAATCCCCAAATATATCTTTCGTTTGGCGATTTGATCCTCAAACGTGTGTTTTGTTTGTGAATATGGTCGTTGAATGCGTCGACCATTAATCGAGAGTTGAGACACATTTTAGGATGTTTTTATAAATTTGATACAGTCAAGGACTTTAGCGATACAGTCTCGCTCATTTGAGGACCAAAATGACTGTTCACTCTTTGTTTATCCTCATTATTTATTCGTTTATGGTTTTTGATATCATAAACACATGCTGTATTTTTGTGTTTTCATTGTTGATGTTATTTTGTTGACAAGATAATTTATTTTGAGTATTTGATTGTTGATTATCTGGAAAATAGAAATGGTCGAATGTGTTCTTTTGATGGACTAAATTGATAGATTTCCCTTATCTTCATATTTCTTTCTATTCCAGAATGGTGCGGATTTCTTGATTCAAGCCAACACACGTAAGCGCTTAAAACCTCACGATGATAACCATGATGTTTTTGAACGTGCTGAGGTTTGTTTTTATATGGTGGCTCTGTATACTCTTTGCTATAGTAGTAATAGAATAGCCGTGTCTCATTGAACATACATCAATGTGTCAGATAAATTGCTTGTGCTTGGCTTACTTCTAAATACTTTGTAGTTGCCATCTTCTGTTACTAGTATTTTGATGACTTCAACAATTGTAAGAAGTGGTACTCTGTCTCAATTTGGTGTCGTAGTTTCCATTCCAACTGAATAACTATCACTATATCAGGTTGTTACTGAAGGAAGACAAACTAGTTTGGAGACAAAAAATAATGTTGATGCAAATAGAAAGAAATCTGGTCGTGGAAGAGGGAGTTCTGGTTCAAGCAGAGGTCGTGGTTCCAAATCTAACGATCAGACCAGAACACAAATTTCTTCTTCAACAGTTTCGGCTTCAAATGGTCAGAATGAGAATGTATGTCGTAAAGTTACTTCCCATCAAATATTTGGTTCTTTAAGCAATAAATTTTATGGATCGATCATTTATGTCGCACTCCTTGATTGTTCGTTACAGAACTCATGTTTTTGTTTGCAGGATGGTAGACTCAAAGATCCGTTTCGTAATGATAATGGTGCTTCATTAGAGGTATGTCTTCTTTTATATTTTTGAGTTCCACATGCAAGTTTTAAGGCAAATAAAAGAATGGGTGGCTTTATATGTATATGATTAGAAATATGATTTGATCTCTTTAAATTGTCCCTTTCCCCAACATATCTCAATGACATTGCTGATACTTTAACTTCATTAACTTCCATTTTCTTTTTCTTATTTGATTTCATCTTTGTATTAAATTAGGAGGAGATTGCATCTTTACGTGCAAAAGTTGTTGTCTTGGAGGAAGACTTACGTAAAGCAAAGCAAGAAGCCTCTCAGCATCAGAATATTTGTCCACAGTTAGAAAAGGTATATGAATAATTGTCCTATTGCAACAAGAGATGTGAATCAGAAGGATGTTTTCTGAATCTTGAATTGTATCAAGTCATAAGATACCATGACAATTGATAAATAGTTTAAAAAACATACACCTATAAATGAAAGAAAATAATTACAATAGAATTTTTCGCCCAAATTTAACTCAATGGAACTTAATTTGTCATTAATAATGAATCATACACGCATATATAATTCTCAGATTCAACAAAATTTAAGACCCAAACTAAAAAATGACAATAATTTACACTGTATTTCTTATAGAAGGTGCAACTGGGCAGTTGGTATTGTAATTTATATTCCAAACCAAGTCCGTTTGTACGACCTGACAAAAATGGCTGTGAAACAACCGAACTGTGTTATTCAAACTGCATTCTTTTGATACCATTTGCTAATTGAATTTATAGTGAACTGTAAATATGCTTTTGTGAATTGTAAATTGTAAATACGTATTAAAGGTAATAGAATTGACGGTTGTTGAAATTAATGTGATGGGTTTTCTGTTCTTCTAATGTTTGATTTTGGCACATGTAGGAACTGAAGGAATTGAAAGATCTTGAGGAGCAAATGAAACCTAAGGTTTGATTATTTTCATCTTTTGATTGTGGTTAAACTTTCCTTCCCGATTCTCTCAAGACACAAGACTCCTATTGGTATACATGTTATTTAAAATATAATGAAGTGGTGACTTCAATTGTGCATGGACACAACTTCTATAACAAAGATGAACTAGAAATTTTAAAGAGGTTATCGTTCTCTTACTCCAAAATAAGTTAAGGAGCATTGCATGTGTCACATATAAAAATTAAGTTAAGCCGGCATATTAACATCCAGTCCTTGAATTTTGCAGAGAACAAAAATAATATCCGATTTGCTGATATCAGTTTCAAAGGCTGAGAGACAAGAAGCAAGACTAAAAGTACGACAGGACTCATTGAGACTCGGAAATGTTGGTGTAATCAGGTATAGGTAGAGCATTATGACAAATACCTTTTTATAATATTTTTATTTAGGTTTTCTTATTGGTTTATTATATGAATTTTAGAGCTGGAACTGTCTTATCTGAGACCTGGGAAGATGGTCAGGCGTTAAAGGATCTGAATGCCCAGCTTGTATGTCTAACCTCTTTCTTCCCCTTCATATTTATTTATTGAATTTATTATGCATCAATGGTATTTGTAAGTATGATCGTAGATGTCTTACCCTCTTTGGGACAATTTCTTCATAATATAGTGGGATTCAAGATGAGATTCCTATTCAAAATAGTTAAACACTAGAGATTTGTATCAATGTACATTAGCCAATGCTTGACATATGTATTTTAATTTTATTGCTTGAATATTTGTATGTACACTATAAAAACAAATTGATTGTTTCTGATGTAACACGTTATCATTAAATTGAACTATCTCTAATTATATTTACGTGTTTCATTTTGGTTACAATGGTTTTATGGGCCTCTCAGTTAGGATCTTGGATTCTAAATAGGCTAAAATATGGTTTTGGTCCCTACAAATATGCCTAGTTTTGGTTTTAGTCCCTGTAAAAAAAAAATTTGTTTTTGATCCCTGCAAAATATTTTACCCTGGAGGGACTATTTATCTAATAAATGGGTTTAGTCATCATGTGCCACGTGTGCAAATCATCACAAAAGTGGGGCCAGGGACCAAAACCAAAACGAGACATATTTGCAGGGACCAAAAACAATTTTTTTTTTACAGGGACTGAAACCAAAACTAAGCATATTTGTAGGGACCAAAACCATATTTTAGCCTTCTAAATATCATCAAACAAGGGCCTTTTTGCTTTTGTTGGATTGATGACTAAATACAATTTTAAGGATGGTGTCTTCGAACTTCCACCTGTTTTCCTTTTCAGTACTATTAGGCATTAGCTTGTGGTATATTTTGTGAATGTTTCTATAACTTTTCTGTGGTGGTTTTTTTATTTGCAATTGGAGCCATTGCATATATCAGTAGTTTGCATTAGTAATAACATGAATTACTTTATCTCTTGATTTTTACAGAAACAACTACTCGAAACAAAGGAGGCAATTGAGCGCCAGCGCAAGTTATTCAAGAAAAAACAATCTGGTACCACTCAGTTTCCTTTTTTCTGTTAACACTTGTCTTCCTGAACTTGGGGAAGAGGGGTTAAGTGGACTGAATGAGTGGCTGTCCTTTTCCGCTTTTCCTTTCCCTTTCCCTTCATTCAATTGTCATTATAACTAACATATACCTTGGATCATAATAAACCAGAACACTATGTAATTTGTTTGCATCGACTTTTAATAGCCTTCACTATTTACTTATTTATATGATATTATTATAAATCACGAATATGCTCCTTAAGATGGCTAATCGATACAATAAATATCTGTTTCAGGCTATGAGATAATGCTATGCTATCTTGTATCACATTATTCTGCTCACTTTCTAATGGTTTGAATTTTGTTTTTCTTGGCCTTTTTCCATGCCTGAAGATAAGGGTGATGGAATAGATGCAGAGGCTGGATTGCTGGAAGATATTCTCATTCACGAGGAAATCTATAAGTCTCGACTAGCCAGCATTAAACGGGTAAGTTGCTACTCCTCTGCTTATTCTATTTCATTTTTATACTTCTACTGACTGAACAATTTTCAGGAAGAAGAAATTGTTTTGCGAGAGAGGGACCGCTACGAACTAGAGAAGGGAAGACTAATTCGTGAAATGAAACGCATTCGGGATGAAGATGGTTCACGGTTCAACAATTTTCAGATTCTAAACCATCGTTACGCCCTTCTAAACCTTCTTGGAAAGGGAGGATTCAGCGAGGTGTACAAGGTCTAAACTTTACTGTACAATATTAATCATTTTATCGCATTTATATTAATTTAGCGAATATTATACAAGGTTGAGTTACTAAAACCAGAATCCTAGAGAGTTCCTTTGCCTTTTATTGGCAAATGTAAATAAATACCTTTTTGCAGTGATTTGAAGTAAAAAATTTCCAGCAGGCTTTTGATTTGGTGGAGCATAGATATGTTGCATGCAAGCTTCATGGTTTAAATGCTCAATGGAGTGAAGAGAAGAAGCAAAGTTACATAAGGCATGCAATTCGGGAGTATAATATTCACAAGACCTTGGTCCATCGTCATATTGTTCGTTTATGGGACATCTTTGAGATTGATCCAAATACGTTCTGCACTGTTCTAGAGTATTGCAGCGGTATATACACCTCATCTGTTTTATGAAGTTAATTATTTTGTTGACTTTTGTGATAGGCTATGGGTCTCTTTGGACTGAGTTTTTTGAGCTTGCACTTGTGAGACTGTTTGAGAGAGTTTATGAATACAACCTATGACATGTTAATAAGCTTTTTTCAGCTTATTTCCATAAGCTCTCCAGAATAACCTATGAAAACAACTTATAGCTTATATGAAAACTTTTTGATTGGATTTTATCTTTTATTATAGAAATAACTTTTACATTAGCACTTAAATGATAAACACATCTATAAGTGCTTGATGAAGTTGTTTATCCAAACATGCTTATAAATATTGTATGTTTGATTTCTTGTTTTGTCTACTGCTCCTTCATTGGATCCTCCTCTGTTCTACCAGGGAAAGATCTTGATGCTGTTCTTAAAGCAACACCTATATTGCCTGAGAAGGAGGCTAGAGTCATTTTAGTTCAGATTTTCCAAGGCCTTATTTACATGAATAAAAGAGCACTGAAGATTATCCATTATGATTTAAAGCCTGGAAATGTTTTGTTTGATGAGCTTGGTATTGCCAAAGTGACTGACTTTGGTCTTAGCAAGATTGTGGAGAATGATGTGGGATCCCAGGGTATGGAACTTACATCCCAGGGGGCTGGAACGTATTGGTAAGTGATGAAGATCATATTTCAAATTTTGAAGTGTTCCAAACTTGTTGGTTTTGAGCTTCTTTCAATATTTGCTTTCATAAACCTCTTTTTGCCTTTCTTTCATTTTTGATTTGCAGGTATTTGCCTCCTGAATGCTTTGAGCTCAGCAAGACGCCTCTTATATCATCCAAGGTCATTAATTTTTTTTAAGTCGTGAATGCATGGATCATTTTTTTGTTGTGAATCTCAATTTGTCGGTCATTTTGGTCAATGGATATTTGTTTTGACATAAGTTTCGTGATGTCGGTATTGTGCAAACAACTAAGTGTTGGATAATTATCTTACATGATAATCACATTACATTTCTGACTTGTGGAAAACAGGTTGATGTCTGGTCTGCTGGTATTTTGTTTTATCAAATGCTCTTTGGCAGACGTCCTTTCGGACATGACCAAACACAAGAGAGAATACTTCGTGAAGACACAATTATTAAGGCACGCAAGGTTGAATTTCCCTCAAGACCTACTGTTTCTAATGAGGCAAAGGTAGGTTGAGACCTTTTATGATAAGTACTGCCCGTAGCTAATTGTTCTTTGGCCATCGTTCATTTATTTATATTATTCTATTATTCAGTGGACACAATCTTCGCCTGTTTTAGGTTATATTATTGCATGAAAATCCAACTTTATTCTATGTGTAGGCGCAATTAGCCTTGACAATTTATCTGAATGTGCAAATTCTCTCCTCGGTATCACAATGCCCATTAAAATGTTAATGGTTTGATAGTTGAAAGTAATTTGCAGCAATGAGAAAGTATTGGAAGTGCCAGATATTTTTTCATTTAAAGATTTATACTTCTAATTATCATCAGCACTCAGCAGGACCATAATAATATTTCTTAGGCATTGTATTATTCTCTAAGTAACAAACTATAAAGTAGTTATAATCTCAACTGTTGAAGAAAGAAACAAACTATGAAGTAGTTAAAAGTCTCACTGTTGATTTACCAATCAGTAATTATAATTCCGCACCGTTTTCTCTGAATAACATTCCTCAGTTCAGAGGAACCAAATCCAAAATACCTATACTTACTTTTTATAAATATCACTGAAACCTGACAATATCTCTACTTCATGTACAAATTTGCCAGGAATTTATACGGCGGTGTCTAACATATAACCAGGCTGAGAGACCAGATGTATTGACCATTGCTCAAGATCCATATCTCACATACGTGAAGAAGTAGTGATGTTCATTGACATGGCTTTGTTGCCCTCTCCCCACCAAAAAAGCATATGGGGATCTCATCTTATAACTTCAGTCACTAAATATCTGTCAGAATTTGTATAGGCTGTTAAGGTTTTCTTATCTCAAATGAGTGAGGGAAAGGATTTTTCCCATTCTAAAAGGAATTCTTGTTTTCTTCATGCATTTATCATTTGGTTCAAAATACAAGAGTAGCAAAAAGCTAGTTGAGTTGACTTGACCTTGAAAGGGTCATGATGTATAGGTAGGTAAGAAGTTTTTTTTTTTTTTTTTGAATTTTTTATTATTCTTCTTGCCACCAAATTATTGGATCATAATGCATATTGATCCGCTACTTTTTCTTTTCATATGTGGAGAGTTGTTCAAAGATATTTTATTGAAAAGTTTGCTTATCTTACAATTGTATAACATAGATGGTTTAGCCTAGTGCTTGGTGCAAAAGTAGTTTTCAACCATCATATGTGATGTATTTCAATCAAACTGACAATGATACAGCAATGAAAAACAACTTGTTATTTGCAACTTGGCCTCCGATTCTTCTTAGTTACATATGCTTGTTCAACTTTGGTGAGCCAACTTTTGAAACCCAGGGTATTGTAATTCCCTTAGGGTGTGTTTGGATTGAGGGTTTAGGAGGGAAAGGGAGGGGAGGGCTATCTTTTATTTTTTAAATTACGAACAATGTAAAATGTTTTTTCAAATTAAATCAAGTGTTCTTGAAGTATTATATGATCATTTATCATGTTAATTCAATTTTCTAAAAATCATTTTATAATATCCGTAATTTAAAAAAGAAAACTAAGTCCTCCTCTCCTAAACCCTCCATCCAAACACACCCTTAAAGTTTAGGGTTTGTAGTGCTTCAATCATCAATAAATAATGGTGGCAACTGTGGCTCTCCAACTTGCACATGCACAACAAGTAGAAGGAAGACATTTGGCACGCTACCATTGTGGTGGCATGGGTGTGGTGAACGCAATCTGTGTTAGCCCACAAGGGCCTGGATGTGAAAAGCTCTATTCTTCGCCTCCTTCTATAGGTCATCCTCACGAAGAGTGTGCTTCTTGAGCTTTGAAGAGTCTTAGAACTTGGTTATCGACAATGGCACAACCAAATTATTGCAATTGCTTGAGCTTGCCTCAGAACGTCTCTTCAAATCTCTCTACATTTTGTTTATTTCCTGTGCAAGGTCTTCCTTAAGGCCACTGATGTCTTCATTGCCATAGTTCATCAGCCTAAACTTAAGTGTTGGAATTATCAAACTCCCCACCAACCAATCTGTTCATTGCCATATTCGTAAATATTTGATATTCTTTATCCATCATATGCAACCGTCCTTCTTCAAAAGGTTTGACATATTACGAGAGGTGCACCAAGTATATACAACAAGCAGGTAAACAAGAATAAAATATACACAAGTATATTTATAGCGAGTGCAATTTTACACACCTGCAGCATACTTTAGACTTAAATATACACATAAGTTCATGGGCACAGGTCACACTATTTATGTTATTAACAAGTTTATTGTTAACAAAGAGACACCAATGTATCTAATTGTCACAATTAACATTAACAAATTATTCAACCCTCTTCCAATTTCTTCCATAGGTCCTTGTCTTGATAGCAAAAAAAGAACTGATCTGAATGTGACGACTGTTCGTCGTTCTTATTTTGGGGCTAGCTAGGCCAGTGTATTTATGCCGACTATTTGATGAAAGGATTAGGAAGTATAGTATTCAGCATCATCATTTTCAAAGGCATGTTGGGAGTTTGGTAGTGAACGACATTATATGGACCTTTTTGCAAGTTTGGTTTATAATTCAAGAGAAGTTGAACACAAGGAATAGATTCAATAGATTAAATATTATACAGAAGATGATAACTGCCCTTTTTGCAATGTATACGAAGAACCGGTGAGCCACATACTTCTACACTGTACATATAGCTGGAAAGATTGGGTGCATGTGTTGTTATGGTGGAATTTGAATATACCTATAACCTCAACTCCGGCACAGTGGTTTGAATGTTTGTTGGGAAAAATAGAAGGTGATTTTCAAAAGTAGTTTTGGGTATCACTTTGCTATGTGGTTTTTTTGGTCACTATGGCACCAAAGCAATAAAATAGTTTTCGAAAATGATAAAACTGATTAGGACCATTTGGTGTACATGATAAAGCTGAGATTAGGCTTTTGGATGAAAGGATGGAATCAAGATTGCCGATTTACTCCAGATTAGATTGTATTAAACATTGGTTCAACAACTTACAATATATAACACATTGGTATTAAAAGATATATATAATACTACATCCCTTAAACTGGGAAATTCAGATTAATTACAAATAGTTGTATCTACATATTTGAAAAGACCCTCATCCAATTAATTCATTCTTCTGCGATTTGCGCTGGCTCTGTTGTTTGTTCTTTTCAATCTTATGTTAAACATATGTTCAATATGTCTTACAAGCCATTCGGGTTTTCCAGTGAAAAAGAATACATTATATCCCAACAGCAACCCACATATTGCCCCACATGCATATCCTATTGCCACAGCTTTCCAGCCAAATCCTGATCCTTCATCTTCAGATGTTGAATGTGGTGGCAGATCTTCCTCATTTTTGCATGATTTAGACATTGGAAATCCACACAACATTGTATTCCCTTCGTAGGAATCATTTCCAAATGTATCAAACTGTTGACCTGTAGGTATGACTCCCTCAAGGTGGTTATGTGAAAGGTTTAAGACAGAGAGGAAATTCAAATTTTTCAAAGCCTCAGGAATCTCTCCCTTCAACTGGTTCCTTGAGAGGTCCAACCACTCCAAATTTCTCAAATGACTCAAAGATTGTGGAATGGTTCCTATGATTCCATTGTTTGAGAGGTTAAGGCCTTTGAGAGAATTTAATTCTCCAATGACTTTTGGAATTTCTCCATCAAACATGTTATTTGATAAATCAATAGTTGTGAAAGTAGTCAATATCCTTGTAAGATCCACAGAAAGACCTTTCATTATGACCACCACAGAATCATTATAGTAACTGGCTTTACCCATGTATTGCAAACCAATTTGGCTGTCATTCACGTTCATCATTCCTTGAAAGTTCTTGATGCATGATATTGGCAAGGTGCCACTAAAATTGTTGTTAGAGACATCAAAAATTCTCAACTTAGGAAATGAATGCTTGATGCTAGAACAAGTGATTGCACCATGAAGATTATTTGATCGTAAACTTAGCACTTGTAACTCTTGTAGAGTTTCTAGCCAATTGGGAAATGTATCCTCTATGCTGTTGTCACCAAGGTCCAATACTTCAAGATTTGAACAGTGAGCCAATGACTGTGGTAGTGGTCCTTCCAATTGGTTTCCATTCAACTTTATAGTCTCAAATGCATTTCCTTTGGAAAAGGTTCTAGGAATGCTTCCATAGAGGTTGTTCATTTGCATATCCAAAATAGAGAGAAGAGGAAATGTCCCCAGGCATTGTGGAATCATACCTGTCAAATTGTTGTGAGCCAAGTTGAGCATATAAAGGGAACTTGCATTGCAGAATGTTGAAGAAATGTCTCCTGTGAAGTTGTTGTTTGAGAGTAAAAAGTATCGAATGCCATCAGGTGGAATCGGAAGATCACCTTGTAACTTGTTGAAACTGAGGTCAATGTACCAAATGTCATTCCATGAGTTTAAGAGCATCTTTTGAAACCATTTGGGAATTTCCCCATGAATTTTGTTATTGGATAGATCTAATCTTTGCAGATTTTGTGTTTGGAATTTAGGAAAACTATTAATATTAGCAGAAGATATATCTAAGATCTCAAGGTTGGGTAAGATGGAGTCAACACTGCTATCAGTGTTGATAGAAAGAAAACTATTGTGTGAAAGATGGAGGGAAGTTAGTTTGTTTAGTTTTGAAAATTGGTGAAAATCCACAACACCACTCAAGTTCGTGGATGACAAAGCTAAGTTAGTAAGATTTTGGAGTTCAAAAATTGAATTTGGAAAATGACCATGTAGGTTGTTATTAGAGAGAAACAAATATTGCAAAGAATATGTTGAGAACTCACCAATGAACCCTGTGAGGTGGTTGTCACTGAGATCCAACATTAGCAACAAAGGCAAAGAATAGCACCACTGTGGAATTGTTCCATTTAACATATTAAAGCTTAAATCCACATAGATCAATTTTGAACGTTTTGTGATTTCAATTGGAATTGGGCCAACTAGTTTGTTAGATGATAATTCTAAAATAGCAAGCTGAGGTAGATGAAAAAGTGATGATGGAACTTGTCCTGCTAGATTGTTAGAGGAAAGCGCTAAATATTCCAATTTGATTAAATTTCCATAAACAATTGGGATGCTACCGCTAAAGTTATTATCTGAAAGGTCACAATGAATGAGGCGTGTGAGGTTAGAAAGTAATGGTGAGATCTCACCGTTAAGTTCATTATTTGAAAGATCCAAATAAGTTAGTTGAGTGAGGTTCCACAAAGATAGAGGAACCATCCCATCAAAATTGCAATCTGAAAGGAATAATTGAGTAAGAGACTTCAACTGACCTATGGAATAAGGAATTTCACCCGAGAAAGCAGTGTCAGAGAGGTACAAGTACCTCAAAGGAGTGCTCCAGTTGGACTTTGGAAGTTGACCACTAAGATCATCATTACCTGACAAATCTAGTTTTTGTAGATTTGACAAAGAGAGGATGTCACTTGACAAATTTCCTTGCAACCAAGTGGATGATAGACTAAGAGAAACCAAAGAGGATGACAAATTCTTTAGCATAGACAAAGAGCTCTCTCTGATTGAAGACATGTTCACTCCATTCAGATAAAGATCCCTTAGATTAGTAGCATTATGAATGAGTTTCTTCCATGTAAATGGATTAATTTCCAAGTACCCGTTAATGCTCAAATCAAGTGATACTAATTTTGACAAATGAGAGATTGTGGAGGGAATGTTACCACCGAGGTCACAGTATGATAGATTTAGATGTGTGAGTTTCACTAAATCACTAATACCAATAGGCATTAAAGACCCATAAATATCATTAAAAGCCAGGTTGAGTTGTTGAAGGTGTCTAAGCTGGAAGATAGTGCTATTGGGATGTAATTCACCATTCAAATTGTTGCAACTAAGGTCTAGTTCAATCACGTGACCTGATACGGTGTCGCACGTGACACCATCCCACTCACAACAATCTGTATCGTTTTTCCAAGATTCCGTCTTGAAAGAAAAAGAGGAACACCCAAAGTAGCTATTTGGTTTCGATGAAGTGTTGACAGAAAAAGAGTTTTTGAATTGTAACAAGGCAGAAGTGTCATGAAGGTTGCATAATGAGAAAGTGTGGGAAGTAAAGTAAGTAAGCAACAACAAGAAGAAGTGAAAGGTAAAATAAGGCAATATAATAAAAAAGGATCCCATTTAGAGTTAGAGCGAATTAGACTTACTCTCTTTGATGATTTTGTATGTGTCAATCCATTACTCTCTAGCTATTTATAGAGGAAACACCCCGAAATCCCAACTTAAAAATTTCATTCAAGTAATCAGAGTATAGCACGTAATCAGGATGTCACATTTCAAAACAACTTTAAACAAAATAAATAATAATTTATTCCTCGTCTTTATTCAAAATGTAGCAGCGGAAACATAATTCAAACTCTTTAAAAGATTAGTTCTTCGCATCAATGTCATAATTAATTAGTCAAAACGATACATAAAGGAATAGAAACAATTGATAAATCCCCATCCCGTTACGTATCAGAGCTCCTAAGACTCCACAAGAACCTCTCACATCGACGAACCTAAGCTTGGTCACCTGCACTTGCCCACAAGGCGGCAATTCCAACAGAAGGGGTGAGATTCACAACAATTATATTAACATATAATTCAAATAATTATGCCTAACAACAACAACAATATTCATCACATAAAACAGGAACGTCTCAAACATCCAAATATGCAAATCATCTTAAGCATCTTCATAAACAACCGTCTCAAAACATCTCAGACACATGACTCGACTATGCAACTCTAACATCTTAACATCATGCATGTGGTACCAATATTTTAGCTTTAATAAGCTTCACCGTCGCTTTGAGCAAATGCTCCACCGTCGCTTTGAGCATAAGCTCCACCGTCTCGAAATATGCAAATGCATGGACTCGACTCTCTAATTCTTAACCAAGATATCACAACGTCTTAACATCACATACGACTCTTTATCGACACATGAAATTATACAATACATGACATCAGCTCAACACACTTAGCATATATATATACAGCACATAGTTATCATCACAAACATCATTTATACTTCGTTCATAAACATCACTTAATAATCATTTAATCATAGATTAACGCCAACGTCTTAAAATCATCTTACAGCGTCATTACAGGTTCTAATTTAGGTCTTAAACATCTCTAATGCTATCCAAAAGTCTACCCTCAAAGCCTCGCTCAAAACAGAGTTCTAAAACTCAAGTCATAGTGGTCTGAGACCACATTGCTCGCTGTGGCGAGTGGGACTGCTCGCCACGGCGAGCTACTTAAATTGCGTTCTGCCACTTGCTCGCTACGGCGAGTGATATTGCTCGCCTCGCGAGCACTTAAGGGTTGCTCGCTACGGCGAGTGATGTTGCTCGCCTCGCGAGTGAAACTGTTCTGCTCGCCACGGCGAGTAGGTCTGTTCGCCACGGCGAGCGGTCGCAGAACAGGCTGCGGGTTCGCTCATAACCTCGCCAAAACTCGCCCAATTCATCATGTTATGCTTCTAATCTCTCATAATTATAGTCCTAGTGATTAATCTAGGTTCTGTAACAGGTTTCTACACCAATTCACATCATTCTAACATCAATTCATCCAAAAATCCTCTAAACCCTAGTTTATGAAATCTCTCAAACTCTCTTTCAATTCCTATGTTAATCACAACTAGATGAATTACAGTAAATACAATTGAAGTTAGGCTCACCCTTACCTGGTATGTTCGCAGAATTGAGGTTCTCTCTTCTCCGGCCACTTTCTCTTCTTTTTGCAAAAGTCTGAACGTACTGACTGTTTCACTCTAAACCTAATTTCCTTATATAATTCTTTCTATTCTCACTTATCCCCACAACTCTATCTTATTTATGAAAACAACCCCATCTCCCAAAATATTTGTTATTATATCACATCTTAATTTTTAATATAAATATATATATATATATATTAACATCACATATTTTATTTTATTAAACAATAAAATAAACATCACACCACAACATCATCTCATACGTCACAAACATCATTAAAATCATATAATATATAATAATATACTATATACTCTAATAAAATAATTAAATAAATAAAGTGGGCGTTACAACTCTCCCCCACTTAAAGGATTTTCGCCCTCGAAAATCTTACCTCGATTAAACAACTCTGGATATGACTCCAGCATCTTACTTTCAAGCTCCCAAGTTAAGCTTTCACCAGTCGCTCCACTCCAAACTACTCTCACTAGAGGTATCTCCTTGCCTCTCAACAACTTCATTTTGTGATCATCGATCCTCAAGGGTAGAGTTTCAACCGTAAGGTTGTCTCTTACTTGTACATCGTCACTTTGGATCACATGAGATGGATCCGGAACGTACTTCCTCAGTTGCGACACGTGAAAAACATCGTGCAAATTCGATAAATGCGGTGGTAATCCAACACGATAAGCCACCGTCCCAATCCTCTCTGATATCTGATACGGACCAATAAACTTTGGAGTCAACTTCTTCGACTTCAAGGCACGACCTACACCGGTCATTGGAGTAACTCGCAAAAACACATGATCTCCCTCTTGGAACTCAAGGTCCTTTCTACGCTTGTCATGATAACTCTTTTGTCGACTCTGCGACGCTTTCATCTTCTCTTGGATCGTTCTTACCTTCTCAGTGGTTTGTTGCACAATCTCTGGTCCTAAAACCACACTTTCACCCGACTCAAACCAACACAACGGGGTTCTACATCTTCTTCCATACAAAGCCTCGAAAGGTGCCATTCCAATACTAGAATGGTAACTGTTATTGTAAGTGAACTCAATCAACGGGAGATGATTATCCCAAGCTCCTCCTTGTTCAAGTACACACACCCTCAGCAGATCTTCCAACGATTGAATCGTCCTCTCGGATTGACCATCTGTCTGTGGATGATACGCCGAGCTCAGCTTCAACTGCGACCCTAAAGCTTCTTGCAAACTTTTCCAAAATCTAGAAGTAAATCTCGGATCTCTATCTGACACAATGCTCGAAGGAACACCATGCAATCTTACTATCTCTTGAATATAAATCTCTGCTAACCGAACCATAGGAAAAGTGAT
This sequence comes from Medicago arabica, assembly GCA_946800305.1. Taxonomy (NCBI): domain Eukaryota; kingdom Viridiplantae; phylum Streptophyta; class Magnoliopsida; order Fabales; family Fabaceae; genus Medicago; species Medicago arabica. The sequence goes on along the minus strand of OX326970.1, from coordinate 7,345,749 downwards.
ATTGATCGGTAGAAAATGAACTGACTTGGTTAACCTATCAACCATCACCCAAATAGCATCGTTCCCTCTCGGAGTAGTTGGCAAACTCGTCACAAAATCCATGGATATACTATCCCATTTCCACTCTGGCACATCCAACGGAACCATCATACCAGCAGGTTTCTGATGTTCTATCTTCGATTTCTGACAAACTAGACAAGAATACACAAATTGTGCCACATCACGTTTCAATCCAGACCACCAAAACAACTTCTTCAAATCATGATACATCTTCGTAGCTCCTGGGTGAATACTCAAGCTACTTCTATGGCTCTCTTCAAGTATTGCCTTCTTCATCTCATCGTTGTCCGGAATACAGATTCTACCTCGGAACCTCAACACACCGTGATCATCTACTCTAAAGTCACCATCTGCAGTCTGGTTACTCGCAACAAGCAAATCTACAAACTTAACATCTTCCTTCTGCGCTTCTTTAATATTTTTGAGAAACTCGTTGTCAATCTTCAACATTCCTAGCTTTACACTCTGATGTGATCTTTCACAAACCAAGCTCAAATCTCTGAATTGTTCCAATAGTTCGAACTCTTCCGCCATCATAGCAGACATATGCAACGTTTTCCTACTCAAGGCATCCGCAACTACGTTAGCCTTACCCGGATGGTAACTCAAATCAAAATCATAATCCTTCAATAACTCGAGCCATCTCCTCTGTCTCATATTTAATTCTTTCTGATCAAACAGATACTTCAAGCTCTTGTGATCACTAAACACTTCAAACCTCGAACCATACAAATAGTGTCTCCAAATTTTCAACACGAACACCACTGCAGCCAACTCTAGATCGTGGGTAGGATAATTTCTTTCATGAATCCTCAACTGCCTGGATGCATAAGCAACCACTTTACCGTCTTGCATCAGTACACCACCTAAACCCAACTTAGACGCATCACAATACACCACAAAAGGTACTTCAGGCTTTGGCAAAATTAAAACTGGAGCCGTCGTCAACCGTCTCTTCAACTCATTGAAGCTACTCTCACATCGAGCATCCCACACAAAGGATTTACCTTTACACGTCAACTGCGTTAACGGAAGTGCCAACTCAGAAAATCCTTCTATAAATCTTCTATAGTAACCAGCCAATCCCAAAAAGCTTCTAATCTCCGTAACCGACCTCGGAGTCTCCCATTGCGACACTGCTTCAACTTTAGATGGATCAACTGCTATTCCATCACTAGAAATAATGTGACCAAGAAAACTAACTTCCTTCAACCAGAACTCACACTTAGACAATTTAGCATACAACTTCTTTTCTTTCAATACTTGCAAGACAATCTTCAAATGTTCAGCATGTTCTTCTTCGGATTTGGAATATATCAAAATGTCATCAATAAATACTACTACAAAGCGATCCAAAAATGCTTGAAAGGTCCGATTCATATACTCCATAAATACTCCCGGCGCGTTCGTAACACCGAAAGGCATCACTTTATACTCATAATGACCATATCGAGTTCTAAAGGCTGTCTTCTGCATATCTTCATCTTTCACTTTTATCTGATGATAACCCGACCTTAAGTCAATCTTGCTAAACACACGTGCACCCACTAACTGATCCATCAAATCGTCAATCCTCGGAAGTGGATACATATTCTTTATAGTTACCTTGTTCAACTGTCGATAGTCAATACATAGTCTCATACTCCCATCTTTCTTCTTCACTAGCAATACAGGCGCTCCCCAAGGCGAAACACTTGGCCTTATAAACTTCTTCTCAAGCAGATCCTCCAATTGCTTCTTTAACTCAGCTAATTCAGAAGCTGACATACGGTAAGGTGTCATAGACACAGGCTTCGTTCCAGGAACAGGATCAATCGCAAATTCAACTTCTCTTTCAGGAGGCACATCAGGAATCTCATCAGGAAATACTTCAGGAAAATCACACACCACTTGCAGTTCGTCAATCTTCTCTTGATTCTCAATAGATAAGGATGCCATCAGAGAAAACATCAAAACTCCATCTCGTCCTAATTGTTTCAGCTGCTTGGTAGATAAAAATTCTGCTCCACTTTCTTCCTCTTCAGACAAGAAATACACCGTCTTGCGAAAACAGTTGATAAGCACACGGTTGTACTCTAACCAATTCATCCCCAGAATTACATCCATACCAGTCAATGGTAGGCAGACTAAATCCATCTCAAAATTACGATCGAACATAGACAACGGACAACTTAAACACACACGAGAAGTAGTCACCGAACCCTTAGCTGGAGTTTCGACAACCATCTCTCCATTCATATCAGACATAACAAGACCCAACTTAACAGCACAATCAAAAGCAACAAAACAATGCGTAGCTCCAGTATCAATAATAGCAACTAAAGGTATATCATTAATATAGCAAGTACCTCTAATCAAGCGATCCTCGTTCTCAGTCTGAGTGCCGGTCAACGCGAAAACCCTTCCAGTAGTCCTAACTTTCTTTGGCTTCTTGCACTGCGAGCCAATATGTCCCTGCTCATCACAGTTGAAACACACAACATCATCAAACTTGCAGTCTGCGGTAATATGCCCTTTCTGTCCGCATCGGTAACACCTCTTCACATCAACAGGACACGCATTACTCTTGTGGCCTTTCTGCCCGCAATTATAGCAGGTAATCTCAGCAGGAGCATCCTTCTTTTGTGGTCGCCTCTCGTCATTCACTCTTTGCTTACCCTTATCTCTAGGAGCATCATAAGGTTTGGGACGACTCTGCTGACCCTTAGCTTTTCTATCATTCACTACCTTATAGTGAGCCTTGGTATCCTCCTCATAAATCCTGCAACTACTCACCAGCTCAGAGAAATTCCGAATTTTCTGGTAACCAATTGCCCTCTTAATCTCAGGACGCAAGCCATTCTCAAACTTGATGCACTTGGAAAACTCAGCATTCTCAGCAGTATAATGGGGGTAGAACTTTGCCAGTTCCACAAACTTCGACGCATACTCAGTCACAGACATATTTCCTTGCTTCAACTCAAGGAACTCGATCTCCTTCTTTCCCCGGACATCCTCAGGAAAGTAACGGTTCAGGAATTCTCTCCTAAACACAGCCCAAGTCACAATAGCACCTCCTTCCTCCAGGATAGGTCGAATACCAACCCACCAGTCATCAGCCTCCTCCGCCAACATATGGGTACCAAACCGTACCATCTGACCATCTTCGCACTGCATCACTCTAAAGATCCGCTCAACTTCCTTGAGCCACGTCTGAGCCCCGTCAGGATCATATCGCCCTTTGAAGGTAGGCGGGTGGTTCCTCAGAAAAGTTTCCAACATCCTCGTCCCGTCGTTCCCACCAGCGTTGTTCTGATTTCCCACAGCTTGGGCCATTGCTTGCAAAGCAGCAGCAAGAGCAGCATCATTCCTTCCCGCCATCTTATTCCTCTACAAGGCAAACATAAGTTAGAATAATATAACTATAATATTCTAACTCTAAGACACCGTCACTCGACTCTCTAATTGGCCAGACGGACCGACCTGCTCTGATACCAATTGTAACACCCCGAAATCCCAACTTAAAAATTTCATTCAAGTAATCAGAGTATAACACGTAATCAGGATGTCACATTTCAAAACAACTTTAAACAAAATAAATAATAATTTATTCCTCGTCTTTATTCAAAATGTAGCAGCGGAAACATAATTCAAACTCTTTAAAAGATTAGTTCTTCGCATCAATGTCATAATTAATTAGTCAAAACGATACATAAAGGAATAGAAACAATTGATAAATCCCCATCCCGTTACGTATCAGAGCTCCTAAGACTCCACAAGAACCTCTCACATCGACGAACCTAAGCTTGGTCACCTGCACTTGCCCACAAGGCGGCAATTCCAACAGAAGGGGTGAGATTCACAACAATTATATTAACATATAATTCAAATAATTATGCCTAACAACAACAACAATATTCATCACATAAAACAGGAACGTCTCAAACATCCAAATATGCAAATCATCTTAAGCATCTTCATAAACAACCGTCTCAAAACATCTCAGACACATGACTCGACTATGCAACTCTAACATCTTAACATCATGCATGTGGTACCAATATTTTAGCTTTAATAAGCTTCACCGTCGCTTTGAGCAAATGCTCCACCGTCGCTTTGAGCATAAGCTCCACCGTCTCGAAATATGCAAATGCATGGACTCGACTCTCTAATTCTTAACCAAGATATCACAACGTCTTAACATCACATACGACTCTTTATCGACACATGAAATTATACAATACATGGCATCAGCTCAACACACTTAGCATATATATATACAGCACATAGTTATCATCACAAACATCATTTATACTTCGTTCATAAACATCACTTAATAATCATTTAATCATAGATTAACGCCAACGTCTTAAAATCATCTTACAGCGTCATTACAGGTTCTAATTTAGGTCTTAAACATCTCTAATGCTATCCAAAAGTCTACCCTCAAAGCCTCGCTCAAAACAGAGTTCTAAAACTCAAGTCATAGTGGTCTGAGACCACATTGCTCGCTGTGGCGAGTGGGACTGCTCGCCACGGCGAGCTACTTAAATTGCGTTCTGCCACTTGCTCGCTACGGCGAGTGATATTGCTCGCCTCGCGAGCACTTAAGGGTTGCTCGCTACGGCGAGTGATGTTGCTCGCCTCGCGAGTGAAACTGTTCTGCTCGCCACGGCGAGTAGGTCTGTTCGCCACGGCGAGCGGTCGCAGAACAGGCTGCGGGTTCGCTCATAACCTCGCCAAAACTCGCCCAATTCATCATGTTATGCTTCTAATCTCTCATAATTATAGTCCTAGTGATTAATCTAGGTTCTGTAACAGGTTTCTACACCAATTCACATCATTCTAACATCAATTCATCCAAAAATCCTCTAAACCCTAGTTTATGAAATCTCTCAAACTCTCTTTCAATTCCTATGTTAATCACAACTAGATGAATTACAGTAAATACAATTGAAGTTAGGCTCACCCTTACCTGGTATGTTCGCAGAATTGAGGTTCTCTCTTCTCCGGCCACTTTCTCTTCTTTTTGCAAAAGTCTGAACGTACTGACTGTTTCACTCTAAACCTAATTTCCTTATATAATTCTTTCTATTCTCACTTATCCCCACAACTCTATCTTATTTATGAAAACAACCCCATCTCCCAAAATATTTGTTACTATATCACATCTTAATTTTTAATATAAATATATATATATATATATATATATATATTAACATCACATATTTTATTTTATTAAACAATAAAATAAACATCACACCACAACATCATCTCATACGTCACAAACATCATTAAAATCATATAATATATAATAATATACTATATACTCTAATAAAATAATTAAATAAATAAAGTGGGCGTTACACGACACGCTTTCAAATAAAACCAAAACTGCCCGTAATGCATGAACATTTGCCCAACTTTTAACCCCTCATCAATAAGGCATCATCAGCGAACTGTAAATGAGAAACATACAAACCTTCATGCGCCCCAAATTTGTAACCAGGTAATAGATGAGAATCCACTATTGCCTTCATCAACACATTAAGACCCTCCGCCGCCAAAAGGAAAAGAAAAGGAGATAATGGATCGCCTTGTCTCAACCCACGCTTTAAAGGAAACTCCACCGTGGGGCTGCCATTAACAAGCACTGATGCTGAAGCCGTACCTATACATTCCTTCACCCACTTACGCCAAAGTGTTGGAAATCCCATTTGTGACATGACGGTGTCCAAGTAATTCCAATCAATCGAATTGTACACTTTTTCAAAATCAACCTTAAATAACATCAATTCCTTTTTCAATTTTCTAGCTTTATCCACCGCTTCATTTGCAATAAGAAGACCATCCATAATTTGTCTATCATGAACAAAAGCAGTCTGTGTCTCAGACACCGCCTTTCCTATTACCCTCCTCAATCGATTAGCAAGAAGTTTTGCCAAAATTTTATACAGACTTCCCACCGAGGAAATTGGTCTAAAATCATTTAGTTTCTGCGAACTATCCACTTTCGGAATCAGGGCTATAAACGTATTGTTGATCCCCTTAGTTAATTTACCATTCCTATGTAAATCACTGATAAAGCGCATAACATCACCATTAATCTCAGACCAAATTTCTTTAATAAATCCAAAGTTAACTCCGTTAGGTAATATGACTCAAAATATTTTAGAAAAAGATTTGTTAGCACTATATTAAATATTAATTATCAATCAATTTCCAGAAGAAGAACATAATTTGTTGTCAATTGACGAGGTTGAAGGGAATATTCATAACTTATTGCAACATGAATTCCTAAATAAGTCACAACGGCAGACCATTCCCAATGTCAGAATCTATCTTCCACGACATGTTTTCAGCCATGGTCAATTATATGTAGCTTTATCAAGAGGAGTTTCTCAAAATTCAACAAAAGTTCTCATTAAAGAAGAGAAAATAGAAGGAGAAGATGAAGACTTTACGAAAAATGTAGTTTTTAAAGATATTCTTTTATCGCAATCATATCAATGTTTCTTTTACATAACATGTCGTTTATACATTTATGTTATGATGTTATTAATTACTATTAGAATAAACAATAAAAGATCATTATTTTATCTTTATTTTATATGCAGGCAACCTAAAATATGTTGAGTTCATAAACAATTGTTATATGCATTGACAATATTTTGTTTATAAATCAATATATCAATAATTTCCATTAATATTTAAAAAATTTAAAAATTTAATCAAATTTTTACAAACAAACGTAAAATTACAGTCATTAAATCTCACAATTAATTACACCATCTCTCCTTATTTAATATTAAAACATTCTTTAATTGAGGGTCAAGATCACACATGAGAAAAAAATCTCAGGAGAGAATCCTGTTGTTTGGTAGTAGATAGGGGTTGTCTTCTTCAACCGTATGGAGCACTCCAGTGGAAATATTTTTTGTGGTTGCAATTTTAGTGATACGATAATTAATTCATTAGCATCCATAGAAATATTTTTTGTGGTTACAATTTTAATGATACGATAATTGATAGAAACATTACCTCATTAGTATCCATAGAAATGTTTGGGGTATATTAGAAGACTTGACTTTAGCCAAATGAGCCAAGTCTATGAAGAAAAATTATATTGGAACACATATATGTGACATCAAACAAGAGACGTCTATCCACGTCCTTTTTTATTTTATTTTAAAAAGAACTTTTTTAAAATGGAGGAGAATGATTGTAACACAAAAATTAAGTTGTGATATTAATCAATCTCGTAATTTTAGCTAGGGGATGTTTTCTTCAACCGAATGGAGCACTCGGGTGAAAATATATTTTGCGGTTGCAATTTTGGGCTTTAGATTGATGATACGAGGTTGCAATTTTAGGCTTTAGATTGATGATACGAGATGCAATAAATTAGTAAGTAACTAGATTTTATTGTTTGCATTTGCATAAAATGAATGGAATGAAACACATTTCATCCGATCCTTCAATTTTCTTTTCCTCTAATTTAGGGTGTATACAATGAAATGAAGATTTATATCTTAAATAGGCTTAAATATGAATTTCATCCCTGCAATTAGGGGTCGTTTGAAATTTCATCCTTGAACTTACTAATCCTCCCATTTTTCCCCTGCAAATATTAATCATTTGAAAATTCGTCCATTAACCCACTTAATGACTGCCACGTCATCAAATTAGCAAAATGGCATGGGAAAAGACAAAAATACCCTTTTTTAAATAAAAAATTTGAAAAAAAATTAAAAAATCATAAAAAAAATCTGAATTTTTTTAAAAAATCATAAAAAAATTCCAATTTTTTTTAAAGATGAAGAAAAAAAGTGGAAATTAGTTTTTTAAAACTGAAAATTAGTTTTTCGGAAAAAATAAAGTAATATATAATTTTCAAATTAATAAAAAAATAATTTTTGAAAATTTAGTTTTCACTTTTTTTTCCAAATTTTTTTTTCAGATTTTTTAATGATTTTTAAATTTTTTTCCAGATTTTTTATTTTATTTTTCAGATTTTTTAATTAAAAAAGGGTATTTTTTGTCTTTTCCCATGCAATTTTTCTAATTTGATGACGTGGCAGTCATTTTAACTTGTTTGGGTATTGGCTAATTTGTTTGTGTTTTTGTGTTCCTGAACTCTTGTATCTTGTAGTGGTCTCCTAGGCACTCCTTGTGCTTGAGAACTGCTGGTTTGTTGGTTTAATATAATTCCATTTTGATTTCTTCAAAAAAAAAAAAAGTGGGTTAATGGACGAATTTTCAAATGATTAATATTTGCAGGGGCAAAATGGGAGGATTAGTAAGTTTAAGGATGAAATTTCAAACGACCCCTAATTGCAGGGATGAAATAAATATTTTAGCCTCTTAAATATTACATTCTTACCCTATCTTTATTCTATGTTTCCTCTTCATCTCAAATACCTTATTTCTTATTTCACATTTCTTCTTTTGCAAAATGCGTGTCTCCTTTCCTTGTGCGTGTTTTTTCTTCTTCTTCTTAGTGTATGACTATTTCTTGCTCTGTGTATGTGTTATTTCAATTGTTGCGCATGCGTGAGTTACTCATATTGTAATTTGTAGTTTCCTTGTTCTCCGTAAGTGTTTCTTGGCCTATGATAGATGCAAATATAGGAAACAGTAGTATCAGTGGAAATGTTTTCTTCCTTTTCCAACCTTTCCTGTTTATAGTATTAAAAAAATATTTTCAAGTATAGAATTTGGCAACGATTGCTAGTACACACAGGTTTTTATGCTCATATGTTTAATTTTGAAGAAGATAAGATTTTAGTAAAACTAGATTTTACATAATAATAGTTTTTAAAATTAAGGATAAAAATGGAATAAAAAAGTTATAATTTATTTCGTTCCATCCATTCTTTAAACAATGAAGTGGAAACATTAATCTGTCACGTCATAAAATATCTAAATAATGAAATGGAATCAGTATTCCACTCTATTGAGTTTCATTTCCCTCCGCTCCGTTATGATCCATCAATTTAAATAAGATAATTGATAAAAACATTAATTTATTATCATCCATAGAAATGTTTCATGTTTGGTGTATATTACAAGACTTGACTTTAACTAAATGATATTGGCGCACATATATATTTTTTGGTTACAATACTGGAACATATATATGTGACGTCAAACAAGAGACATCTACAGAAGTCCTTTTTTTATTTTACTTTTTATAAAAAAAAAAATAACTTTTTTTTAATATGGAGGAGAATTATTGTAACACAAAAATTAAGTTGTGATATTAATCAATTTTGCAACTTCGTTAACCACAAAACTGTATGTTATTAACCATTTTTAACATGCATTTCATTAACACTTTAATTACTTTATTAAACACAAAAATGCAAGTCATTAATCACTTATTTAACATAGTTTCAAAACAATGATGGACCTACCTCTACTTTTTCATCCTCAAATGTTTGAGTTAGTAGGAATCGTCTCTAGTTCATTTTGGTGTTTGTTCGTGCTTGCCTAGGTTGTGCTTGGGCCAGAAATGGTTGATTTGATCATCGCAGTATACAGTTGGTGCACGTGGGTTCGCTAATTACCGTGTTGGTGATCGAATCCACTCCACTTTCAAGCATCTATATGTGGCTTTGTTCGTTTCATTCGCCAAACTTTAGACCCGATTGGTATTAACCGTTTGTTAGAATTTTTAGGGTTGGATCCACTTTGTGGATTTTTATTTTTATTTAATTTTTAATTTTTTTTGCCCGTTTGGGTTGTTGACTGGGTCAGGTTTTATGTAATTTTTTCCTTTTTTAAATAATATATATGAGCAATTGGCAATTGATTAGAGTAGGGTACCAACTTAGTTGGACTCTATTCTTTTTTATGTCACTTTACTCTTGGCTTATAAAAAAACAATGATAGTACATTCCCAAAAAAAAACAATGAAACATAAATGTTTAATATCTTTCACTATTTTGAAGCATCAAATATATAATCATATATACAATAAATAAGAATATCAAAGAATAAGATAGTATTACATTATGAATACACAAAGTTTAGGCAAAATATTAAGGTATTACATTTAAAGAAAGAGATACTATCATGTTTATGAATATTTGGTTGTGGCAGGAAATAAGAATTTGGGAAATGAGAAAAGAGATTAAAATTAGAGCATCTGTTGTTGTAAAAAGAACTTTTTATTTATTTATTTTTAATTAAATCTCTATCGTATGGTTTGGATTAGGTTGAAGAAATTTCAAATTATTGAAACTGCAACCCAACCCGAGGGACGTGGGTTAACTAAACTAAATACTAAGTTTATATGACTATCCATCCCAACCCGCAGTTTAACAATTTCACCTAAACCATATGCACCCTTAAACGAGTCTTCGAGATGTTGCGTGGTTAGTTCGACAAGAAGGAAAAGTCACAAGGCCGACTATCGATTTTTTACAACAAAAGGAAAAAAATGGAGATCGGCTAAATATCTTTCTCAAAAAAAACCCACAAAGAGGAATATCTTCTGATGGCACCATCCTTCCACAGAAGGTCGGATGGGATGGGATGAGAGGTTAGAGTTAGAGGTTGGTGTTTTCTCACAAGAGGTATCTCAGCAAGATTTTCCCAAGTCCGGATTGTGTCATCGTTCTAGAGAAGCAAAGCAAAGCATTGCTAGTCAAGAAGGATAATATACGAGAAAGACTGACTGGAATAACAATTTTATCTCGATTTTGGTAAAACGAAACAACATTCTTGCTTCACAGCGAAGCCACTGAAAGAACACATGACCTAATGGAAAATAACTTCCATTTTAAAGATCAAATAATGCTGAGAGTTGTTTGAATGATGCATGGTTACGTAAGACGGTTCATTTTATATTTTACAGCATAATGATGACACTTTTCACGCACAACTTCAATATTTACATCACATCATCTCATCTCTCAATGATCAAATGATAATAAAACGTATGATGCCTTTGTTTATATCTAAAAATAATTATCAAGTTGGCTAATATTAGAAAATATGCGAATAATTATTAAGAGAGGAATCCTCCAAATCAATGGAAGGTTAGGGGATGTTGAAGTAGCATATCGAGGGGAGTTGATTCTTTCTCAAGGTCACTAACTCAATATGTGGATCGTAGGAAGGACTGTGTCACCATATCATGTTGTTAAAAGGGAGTCTAGAGACAAATGTGAGATGATATGATCTCATGAGCAGGTTTTCATGCGCAACCCGTAAAATTTTCCGAGGAAAGGCTCTTCACAGTAGACCAATTGCATGGCTAATAGACATAATTTTCGCTAAATACTTAGTTTATACCTCGTAGTTAACACATCCAATCAATCAAAGAAGTTTATTTTACATTTTTATCACTTTATCTTTATTTATTATGCATTTCTTAGTGTAGCTAAAACATCCCAAAAACAATCGTACCAAACGCTCTACTCTAGAGGTTAGTGAACCCACAGTCGATGCATATTGTTTCTCCCTCACTATCAAATACTTGAATTAAAGGGAATCACATTTAATGACATTCTTCCAACTCTCGGCTAAATTCTTGCTCCATCAACCGTTTCTAAAGAGGATACTAAGAAACAAAAATTTAACCACTACTCTTCTCGTTCACACCCTCAAATCACACCACCATCACCACCACCGTCATCTAAGATCTAATCACTATCATCGCCAACTCTCGTTGTCATCTCGCCATCACTACCATAGTCACCATTGTTCTCACTTATTATCCCTGTCGCCGTCCTCTCGTTCCACCACACTCTGTCAATGCGTTCGTTGTTGTTAGAGACTAGAGAGAACGGGGGGAGAAGAGAGAAAGAGGGATAAATCATGCTAAGGAGAGAGAGGGAGTATAGAGATAAAAGAGAGCAGGGAGTACATAGAAAATGTTTGAGGGGAGGGATAGATCGAGTTGAGGGGCTAAAAAAGGCATGCGAAATCTCAATTTTACCCCTTGCTTTTTAACAAAATTACAGAATTGTCGTCCACACAACCCATATATAATGAGGGTATTGAAAAAGATGGTGTTAAAGAATAATTTCTCATTTTTTTTAAATTGATTGGACTTTCTTATATTAATTTATAAAATAAACTGAATTTTTGTTGAATATTGTATTTTTTATCCAAACTAATAAATATTTTTTAGAAAACTGACAATAAAAATAATTAAAAATAATTATTCTTTAAATAATGTATACTATAGATAAAGAAAATAGAATATTTTGGGTTGACTTTTTTATTATTTCAATTATACGCTTAAATAATTTTTTATAATAATATTATATTGATGTTATTAAAAATAACAGAAATTTATATTATATTTGTTATCTTTTGGTGTCGCTGAAAAGGATAAAATGATTTGTTTGGGTTTGTTACTGTTTAAAAATCATAAAATATATACTTATAATTTTAATCAAAATTTGACATAAAGTTTCCTTCTTTATAAATTACACACGTCATGCAATAAAATGGCGGAAAACGGACACGTCGTATTAATAAATAAATTAAAATAAAGTAAAACTGTTTCCCATTCGATACTAAATCCTAAAGGAATGCAAATTGTTGTTTAACCATCTTCAAAACCCTAAATCGATTTTGGATAAGTTTTTTACTTGAATTTATTGTTTGGCTACTTGATTTCTATGCTAAAACCTAACTTAGATTGTCTTCATTCACAGCAGAAGAATAATCATGGAAGCAAGGATGGAGGACATGGAACGCAGGTTGGAAGCTATGGAAGCCAACAACGCTGAAAATTTCAAGATATTGTTCGCGTTGCTGTCAGCAAAAGTCTCCCAGTCGGAGAACGAGAGAACTTCTGATGCCGGTGATGGAGGATCGAAGTTTCCCAACGCCGGTGATGGAGAATCGAAGTTTCCCTTGACAGTGGGAATGTTTTCCAGTGAAGATCCAATAAGTTGGATAACAAGAGCGGAAGTGTATTTCTGTGTTCAACATACTCTACCGAACTCAAAGTCGACTTGGCTAAACTATGTATGGTGACGTTTTCAAGGCGTTGGTTGAAGAGGAAGGCGGAGTTATAACTTGGGAGCGGCTGAAGCAATGGTTGCTTAAACGCTACGGCCAGAGACGTGAGTGATAGGATTGATACTATACTCTCTGCTTTAAGAGTTGTTAGAGAAACCCTCTACTACTATTATCGTTTTCTATCAATAATAATAAACATGTTTTCTAAGTTGCATCCGTTTTTGCCTTTCTCTATTATGGTTGTTTTGGGTGTGCAAGATTGACTTGTTTGCAAGGCTTTTAAGGCAAGTAAACGAATGAACCGTGAAGTAGTTAAAGTTTGTGAAAGATTGTATAAAATACAGTTATATGCAAAACGAACGAACTATAAAGTAGTTAAATTAAAGTCTTAACCATTGATTTCAATTCAAAGTTATAATTCTGCATCATATTCTCTGAGGAGCACTCATCATTTTAGAGGAGCCAAATCCAAAAATAGTACATATGAGTCATGACCAGGTGGAGGACCTGATGCATTAACAATTGCTCAAGATTTGTATCTCACTTATTGATCTCATCTTCTGACTTCTTCACTCACTAAATATTAGTCAGAATTTGTATAGGCTGTAAAGATTTTGTAATCTTGATTGAAGGGTGTTTCCTCACTATGAAAGGAAGTCATGTTGTCTTCTTGTACCCTCACCCCCACCAAAATCCATATGGGGTGGGATCTCATCATCTAACTTCACTCACTAAATATCTGTCAGAATTTGTATAGGCTGTTAAGATTTTACAATCTTGATTGAGTCAGAGAAAGGGTGTTTCCTCACTATGAAAGGAATGTTGTCTTGAAATATGAGAGGTACACCAAGTATCTGCAACAAGCAAGTACAGAAAAATAATTATTGAAATGTTTTTCTTTCTTTTAAAATGGGGTGGGGAGGGATAAAGAAACCAGCAAAGTAGAGTGTTGATTTTGAGTAGATAGGATATCTTGGTTGTGCAATAACTTGTTATCCAACTAGTTATTTTGGGAATGTAGTTAAACTTATTTTCATATAGTACTAAGTTGTTTTCATTAGCCGTCATTGGAAGCTAGTAGAAATAAGTTATAAATAGCTTATGAGCATCATGGCATGTTATAATTCCTCCTTAATACTTAAATGATCACTTATGTCATAAGGTAAACCTAAATAAACTGTAAACTATATATCATTTTCACAGTGTAGTTCCTAGTTTCATCATTATTGGTGTATTGAATTAAAGTTGGATGTGTTCATTTTGGTTATGTTTGGACTTGATGCTATCTAAAGCAAATTAGCCTAACCTAGTAATTTATTTGTTAAAAAAGTGCACTGTGATATGTTGTGTTGTAATTATATGCTATGCCTATATTTCATAGGGTCAGATCAGGAAATGTAGTATCGTGCATGTAAGACTTGCATCAAGAAAGTTACCGAAAGCACGGGTCAAAATTGCTAGATGCTCAAAATGGGGTTGAAGTGTCTTCTTAAGATACTTAGAGGCAATCTGAGCTTGAAGCAAGGAGCATTATACAGGAAGCAGGTAATGTGTTATGCTCTTGAAATTGCAATCACAAGTTTCAAGTCGTGATTGTTGTATTTATTTGTTGATTGATTTTGAAATTTATGCTGCAGGCATGTGAGAAGTTTATGTCATTGAGGAAAAGCACCAAGATTGATGATGCCACTGTCATAGAAGAGGGAAGTCCAATAGCTCATATTTGGCATAATATTGACTCTAGGTTTATGTCATTATAGGAAGCTTGTTTCAATTGTAATATTAGTCAATTATATCATTATATCAATTAGATGTAATGAATAAATCTCGAATTTGTATGGATAAGAAAGAGTGGCTTTAGTATTGAATATTCTATGATCTTTATTCTTCTATAATTTATATTTTTATTGTTCTGAAATAAATTATTATTTTTTAATAAATAAACCAATTTCCAGCGGATTGGGGTTCTATTCTATCATTTCCTGCGAATTTTCATGGGGAGCACGCTTAACGAGCAAGAGAACTCCTCAAAACCTGACTGAATGTTTCCTGCAGATTTTTCACTCTTGCGGATGTACTTTTTCTGCGGATCCTAAGAAAACAATTACCCACAAAGGTATTATCTTGGAACCAAAATCCTTGGCAATATCCGCAGGAAAATCGAGAGTTTTTAGTAGTATAAGTATATGTACATGGAGTACAATTTTAGACATCCCCAACATACTTTACACATAAATATACACATAAGTTCATTGTCACAAGTCACACCATACATGTAAATAACAAGTTTCATGTTTACAAACACATACTAATATGTCATCGTGAGCTTAACTCAGTTGGTCGGGACAATGCATATTATATGCAAAATCTGGGGCTTAAACCCCGGCCACCACAAAAAAAAAAAAAAAACACCAATATATCTAATTGTCATCGTTAACATTAAAAATGGGTTAAATAATGTTTTATCCCCTGGTATTTGAGTGAGTTTTGAAAATAACCCTGTAAAATAATTTTTTTAAGAATTCTATCAAAAACAACTTTGACCCTAACCGACTAGGCAACTAAATTGATGCGGCATGTCCTCGTGAGCTTAATTCGATTGGTATTTATAATGCATAATATATGCAAGGTCCGGGATCAAACCCTGACCACCACAAAAAAAAAAAACTGATGTGGCACGCTGACTGGACAAATTAATTTATATTTCAATTTTTTAAAATCCATCTCACATTTTTGAAAAAATAAATTAAAATGAAAATTAGATTATAAAACAAAAGGAAGAATCGTAGAACCTATTGTACTTTTTCATAAACTATAAAAACCTGAAGTCCTTTTATCCCCTTCCAAAACCTAAATAAAAAACTAGAAGAAGAAAAAAAAATAATAGCAAAACAGAAGAAGTAATAGGAGAAGAACTGACGGAAGAAAAAGAAAGAAGAAAGAAGGAAGAAGAATAATCAACGGAAGAGGGAAAACGAGGGTTAAGCTTTACATAAACTCCATATTTGCATGATGTCCTTTTTGAGAGTTTGGAGGGGAGAAGTTTGAAAAAAAAGGAAGGATTAAATTGAAGAAATATGGGACATTGGGAGAAAGGGTTTTGGGGGTTTATTTTTCTTCTAAATATAAAACTTTTTTCATTTGGGGAACTAAAAAATTGATGTGGAGGAAGATTTTGGAGGATTTAGGAAGGTTTATATGAATTTTTTAAATTTAATATATGTTGTTAAAATATTCTTAAAATTAAAAATATATTAAACATTAACATTAATTTATCACTCTTTAAAAGAAATACTCTTTTAAAAAATGTGGAAGATTTTTCAATTTTTCCATATATTTCTCTTCACCCAAAGCCCTTCCTTCCCTTCCCTTCAAACTCCCAAACAAAGCATAAGAAATCGGTGGAAACAAGGAAGAGTAAGAAAGGATTATGTTGTACCAAATCCTCACTAGTTTTTGTTTTTGTTTTTTGTTTGGTACATCCTCGCTAGTTATTTTTATGATTTTTGATTATGAAATTCACTTCTTTTTTTAATTAGGCAATGAATATGAATATTAAGTGTTTTTTTTATTATGAAATGGCTATTGCACTTTCTTTTAACAAGTCAAAATGAGATATATTAACAAACAGCTCTACTCCTTAGCATAATGAGTGCTTTAAGAAGCAGAACAAAAATACAACATCCAATCCTTGAAAATCAAAATAGAAAATAACAACAGTCAGCCAATCTCCTGATAAACAAGGGGTTGTTGCCACCACATATGGTAACCAAAAGGAAAGCATACATTTTTAGCTTTCAACCACGAAAGTGTAGTGATTTTTAACTTTTCCATCAGTTGCATTATGAATTTAACATTATTAGAAAACAATCGATGATTCTTTTCATTCCACACAACCCAAATACAACAAAACCAAGTCATGTGCAAGAATGAGCGGCGAGAGATGTGCCCTCCTGAAGAAAATATGAATTGATGAAAATGATCCATGACATGTTGAGGGTCCACTGGTTACACACCTAGCCAAGACTTCACAAGTTGCCAAAGAGAGCCAAAAATAGGACAATGTATTATTAGATGTTATGTTATTTCACTTTGGCCGCACCCTGAAATACACAATTGAGCATCAAGGAAAATAACACCGCGACAATATAAATTATCCGTTGTAGACCACCTGTTACGAAAAAGCCGCCAAGCGCATATAAAGACCTTTAGCGGGACATATTTATGCCACACCGCATCGAAGACGACGTCATGGTAATGCATCTCCTCCTGCATGAACATTTGATACACACCACATACTGTATAGCCATCACCTGTTTTAGGACGCCATAGCCACTTGTCTGGACTAGAAACCTGGAAAGACACGTTAGAGAGTAAAAGTTTAACCTCCCCCACTAACTCCTCCTCCCACGCCAACAAACGACGCCTTCACCCCCACTCCTCCCCTTCCTCCCCCCATCCTAAAGCTTGCATCTCTCCCACTGACAAGTCCTGATGAGTGGACAAATCAAACAACCTCCTAAATCTCTCCCTTAAAGAAACCGAACCTACCTAACAATCCATCCAAAAAAATGTGTTAAACCCATTACCTACACACTTCATAATGTTCATTTCAAACCAACTTCCACCCTCGACACCTACTCCTTCTTGAATTTTCACAATCTCTCGCCACCACACCGAGCCCCTCCTACCTCCATCTTTAAGACGACCTCTTTCCTCATCATAGCGGTGGAACATGACCTTAAACCACAGACCATCCATATCCACTAAACACCTCCAACACCATTTACCTAAAAGAGCAATATTGAAAACCACCAACCTCCTTACTCGTGCAAATAGAATTCCAGTCAACCCAAGTAATTTTTCTATTAACCTCACCCCCACCCTTTTTTTTTTAATAAAATAGATTCAATGGAGGAGATTATACCTGAGGGTGCTCTGAAGAAAGAAAGAGCATAGACAGGCAGTGAAGACATGACAGATTTAAGGAGAATCAAACGGCCGCCAAAAGACAAATTTCCGTTCTTCCAATCAGACAGTCTAGACTTGATTCAGTCAATAACAGGTTCCCAAAAAATCAGGCGTCTAGCATCGCTACCTGTGGGGAGACCAAGGTTCATCCACATTAATGTCAACCAACATGCTCTTATGATAATTTACCTTCAAACCTGACATAGCCTCAAATAACGTAAGAATCGCCTTCAAGGCCTGAACGTTTGCCCAACTTTTAGTGCCTAACAACAATGTATCATCTGCAAATTGCAAGTGTGAAAGAACAGTAGCCGAATGCACCCCCACAGTGTAACCAGTGAACAAATTCAAATTCACTGCCTCAGTCATCATTACATTCAACCCTTCTGCAGCTAGCAGAAAAAGAAAAGGAGAGAGAGGGTCACCTTGTCGTAACCCCCTCTTCAGTTGGAATTCTTCCGTCGGACAACCATTAACCAATATCGAAGCAGTTGCCGTACTGACACATTCTTTCATCCACTTATGCCACAAAGTTGGAAAAGCCATCCTTCTCATAACATCATCCAAATACCCCCAATCCACGGAATCGTAGGCCTTTTTAAAATCTACCTTAAACAATAACAAGTCTTTTTTCATCTTACATGCCTCATCTACCACTTCATTAGCTATAAGAATTCCATCAAGAATTTGTCTATCCTTTACAAAGGCTGACTGAGACTCTGAAATAACAGTACCCATAACCTGTCTCAAAAAAATATGGATTCAAAAAAATTTGAAAAATAAACTAATTTGTCCGTTTTTTTACAGGGATTCTTAAAACTCGCTCAAATGGCAGAAGATAAAACATTTATTAACCCTTAAAAATTTATTCAAACCTCTTCCAATATCTTCCCTAGGTCCTTGTCTTGATTGCAATAAAGAATATATCTGAATTATTTTCTGACAACCTCCATGGTTTATGCATCTGCCGTCATAGTTATATCATACTTACATCTCCAAATTGGACTTCAGAATCAAGTAAATGACCTACTCAACGACTATACTTTTGCTCAAATAGATCATTAGCTGAATAAAAAACAACAATGATCCTTTTTGGTCTAGTGCCTTAATAGAATACTACTACATTAGATATTGGTAATGAATATTACAGATATTTCTTCAATTGTTCAAATTAATAAGCCTTTTTTACATGACATTTCAGCTCATCAGTTAAGCTATTCAATTTACGGATCTCCAAAGTTTGTCCAATAAAAATCGGTTATATATATAATTTGCACAATTATGTAATCATGTAATTATTTCCAATCATGTAATTACAATAGTTTGATCTTCAATAGAACGATTAGTATTTCAACTTTGCAAAATAGATATAAAACACACAATTAGATCATGAATCATCCGATTTGGATCAAACAAATCATATATATGCAATTTTGACTCCACCAATTTTTTCAAATTTTGACCCCTAGAAACCACTTTCCAATAAACATATCAACCTACAACAATTTTAAAAAAAAAAGTTAAATAAATTTTTAGTTCCTATAAATATAACAAATTTCATTGTTAGTCCTCATCAAAGGAGTGACAAGTTTCGGTCCTAAATTTTTTCAGCACGTAGTTTAAATCACTATTAAATTAAAATTTGATTGACTATGCTTAAACTTTTAAATTTTTTATTGATTTTTTACAAACATGTTAAGAACATTATTAAAAAAAAAAATTATTAAAAATTAGAACTTTTTAACATGTAATGAATTAAATATGATTTTTTTTAAACTTCAAAATTCCAAGATAAAACTAATGAAAATTTAGATCTAAAAAGCAAATTTTAAACTAATTTTTTACATATGAAATTTTTATAATGTTTTAAACAGTTATATAAAAAAATCACTCAAAAATTTAAAAGTTTAAGCATAATTAAACAAATTTTAATTTAACTAAAACTACATTCTAATATTTTTATAGAGATCAAATATGACCCTTTTTTAATGAGGATTAAAAACAAAATTAAGTATAATTATAAAGATCAAAACATGATATACTTTATCAATTTGAATAAATGAATATCTTTTATTTTTATAAAAAAAAAAACCAAAAACATAGACATGGCAACTAAAACCGCACCCGCGAGCCCCGGCCGTCCCTGCCCCGAATTTAACGGAGAAAACCGATTTAACTGGGTGCGGGTGCGGGTGTGGGGGAAATCTGAGTTTTTAGTACGGGGGCGGGGCCGGGGGATGCTTACCCCCGCCCCGCACCCGCTCTTTGAAATTTACTTTATTAAATTTTTTAATTTTATTTCCATAAACACCAAACTATTTTAATATATTATTACTATTTAGAAACATAATTATTATATTTATTTTTATTTTTTAAATAAAGTTTATTGGATATTTAATTATTAATATAATTATTGTATTTTATTGCTATGAAAAAATGAAAAAATATGCATTTTAAAAATATTTTATAAAAAATAGAGTTTTCGTGAATGGGGGTGGGGGCGGGGCCGGGAGACCCGTGCCCATTGGAGGCGGGGTTGGGTGTTTAATTTTTACATCCGATATATTTGGGGACGGGGACGGGGGCGGATGCATGCAAGCGGAGGCGGGGGCGGGGATGCTTAAACCCGCCCCCGCCCCGCCCCGTTGCCATGTCTACAAAAACATATTTAACCAAAATAAATAGTCACACACACTTTCAAAACCTTTATTTCCTTTGCTTTGTCAAAAAAAAAAAAAAAAAACGTTATTTCCTTTGTTGTGAAGTGATGCTTCATTCCATCGCATACCCAATTTAAATAATCAAATCAATCTTCCCTCCTAAACTGTTGATTCCACCGCTCTTTAAGAAACTCAAAAACCCTAGATTCTCTCTCTTCCCAAAATCAATCAGTTCTTAGATTTCTTTACCCAATTTTTCACTTTCCATAACAAAATCAACACACCCATCATAATTCTTTTGACCCTTTCATTTCTTCAACTGATTCTGCGATTTTCCCATTTCATAAATTTCACAAAACCCTAATTTTCTTTACGTGGGTCGCTAAAAAAAATTACACCTTTTTCTCTTTGATCACGAATACGTAAGACCAAATTCATCTCAAAACTCGTTCTTCCACTGCTTCTCAGCAACTGAAGAAATCCAGCGGAGTAGCAGCTGTAGAAATGGTTGAGCCTTGCACCTCAAGTGATTCTGATGATGTAAGTTTATAAATTTTTATCTGCTAGATGAGTTATGAGGGTTCTTTTTGTTATATTTGGTGATTATTCTGATTACGCTGATTGTAGTGTTAGGGATTTTTATCTGCTTGCAGTTTTTTTTTTGTTGGTTGACTGATTGTTTATCGAGTAAATAGCCATTTGGGTCCTTGAATGTGTTAGACACCATTACTACCTTTTTTATATGATCAAAATTAGAATTACAAAAACAAATCTCCATTCTCCAACATATCTTTTGTAAGTCCATTTTATCCTCAAATACGTATTCTTTTAGTGAGTTTGATCTGTGAATGTGTTGTCCGATAGTCAGTTTGTTTATATGAATTTATTTGTTCAACACACAATGTAAGGACCAAAGTGAGTATGGTCCGTGAATGTGTTTTTATAAATTTGATACAGTCAAGGACTTTAGCGATACTGCTTTACACAAGTGAGAACCAAAATGACTGTTGACTCATCGTTTATCTGTTTATGCTGTTCGATATTTAATAGTTCTATGCGGCTTTTTTTGTGTGTTTTCATTGTTGATGTTTTTTTGTTAGCAAGAAGATTATTTATTTTGCGTGGGTATTTGATTGTTGATTATCTGGAAAATAGTAATGGTTGTATGTGTTATTTTGATGGGCTCAATTAATAGATTATCTTTATCTTCATATTTTTATTCCAGATTGGTGGGGAATTCTTGATTCAAGCCAACACGCATAAGCGCCAAAAAATTCAAGAAGAAGACAATGCTGATGGTATTGAAAGTGCTGAGGTTTGTTTTCATATGGTGGCTTTGTATACTCTTTGCTATAGTATAGTAACAGAATAGCCGTGTCTCATTGAAAATACGGCAATGCGTCAGATAAATTGCTTATGTTTGGCTTACTTCTAATTCTAAATACTTTGTAGTTGCCATTTTCTGTTAATAGTGTTTTGATGACTTCAACCACAGTAAGAAGTGGTACTCATTTGGTCATGTAGTTGTTTCCATTCCAACTAAAAAACTATAACTTTATCAGATTGTTCCTGAAGCAAGACAAGCTAGTTTGGAAATTGGGGAGATAAAAAATAATGTTGATGCAAATAGAAAGAAATCTGGTTGTGGAAGAGGAAGTTCTGGTTCAGGTAGCAGACGTGGTTCCAAATCTAATGATCAGAGCAGAACACAAATTTCTTCTTCAACAGTTTCAGCTTCAAATGGTCAGAATGAGAATGTATGTCAGAAAGTTGCTTTGCCTCAAATATTTGGTTCTTTATTGTGTCTTACTTTTCAATCATCCCTATCAGTTTTGCAAGCTTCAGGAATGACATTTTGCTTGAGCAATAAATTTTATGGATTGATCATTTATTTTGCATTCCTTGATTGTTCCTTAGAAACTCATATTTTTGTTTGCAGGATGGTAGACTCAAAGATCAGTTTCATAATGATAATAGTGCTTCATTAGAGGTATGGGTTCTTCTATATTTGATTACCAACTCTAAGTTTTAAGTGCAGTAAAAGAATGTGGCTTTATATGTATATAATTAGAATTAGAATTTTGATATAATCTCTTTCAATTGTCTCTTTCCCAACCATACCTCAATGACGTTGCTGATACTTTATAACTTCACTATCGTAACTTTCAATTTTTATTCTCTCATTTGATTTCATCCTTTTATTAAATTAGGAGGAGAATGCATCTTTACGCACAAAAATTGTTGTGTTGGAGGAAGACTTGCGTAAAGCAAAGCAAGAAACCTCTGAGCATCAGAATCTTTGTCCACTTTTAGAAAAGGTATACGAATAATTGTCCGATTACAACAAGAGATGTGGAATCAGAAGGATGTTTTCTGAATCTTGAATTGTATCAACTCATAATAATGAATAGTAGCAACTTACCTATGTAATGCTGGCTAGTCGAGACATTTCGATACAATTCAACAATAATAGCAACTTACCCGTTTAATGCTGGCTAGTCGAGCATTAAGTCGAAACCAGGTCAGTTGTGTGACCTGACAAAAATGGCAGTGAAAAAACCAAACTGTGTTATTCAAACTCATTATTTTGATACCGTTTGCTAGATGAACATATACTCAAAGTTTCAAGAACAGAACAGCATTAAATTTATAGTAAACTTTAAATATGCTATTTTGAATTGTAAATTGTAAATACGTATTAAAGGTAATAGATTTGACAGTTCTTGAAATTAATGTGATGGTTTTTTGTTCGTCTAATGTTTGAATTTGGCACATGTAGGAACTAAAGGAACTGAAAGATCTTGAGGAGCAAATGAAACCTAAGGTTTGATTATTTTCAGCTTATGATTGCACAATAATTGTGGTTAAACGTTCCTTCCTGACACTATCAAGACACGAGACTCCTATTGGTATACATGCTATTTAAATTATAATGAAGTGGTGGATTCAGTTGTGCATGCGCATGAAACTTCTATAACAAAGATGAACTAGAATTTTTAAAGAGGCTATTGTTCTTGTATTTTGCAGAGAACAAAAATAATATCTGATTTGCTGATATCAGTTTCAAAGGCTGAGAGACGAGAATCAAGACTAAAAGTACGTCAGGACTCATTGAGACTCGGAAATGTTGGTGTAATCAGGTATAGGTGAAGCATTGTGATAAATACTTTTTTATAATATTTTTATTTAGATTTTCTTATCGGTTTGGTTATGAATTTTAGAGCTGGAACTGTCTTATCTGAGATCTGGGAAGAGGGCCAGGCGTTAAAGGATCTGAATGCCCAGCTTGTATGTCTAACCTCTCTCTTCCCCTTCGTGTTTATTTATTTATTGAATTTATTTTTTATCCACCAATGGTGTTTCATTTGCAAGAACGATCATAAATGTCACGCCCTCTTTGGGACAATTTCTTCATGATATATTGGGATTCAAGATGAGATACCTGTTCAAAATTGTTAAACACTATAGATTTGTATTGATGTACATGAGCCAATGATTGAAATATATATTTTAATCGCATTGCTTGAATATTTGTATGTAACCTATAAAAACAAATCGATTGTTTCTGATGTAACACATCGTCAAATTAAGCTGTCTCTAAACATATTTACGTGTTTCATTTGTGCAACAATGGTTTTATGGGCCTCTCATTAAAGATCTTCGATTCTAAATATTATCAAACTTTTGCCTTTTTGCTTTTGTTGAATTGATGACTAAATACAATTATAACTTTATAAGGATTGTTTTTTTTTCAAACTTCCAAGCATTTTCCTTTTGAATACTATTGGGCATTAGTTTGTAGTATATTTTGTGAATGTTTCTATAACTTCTGTGTGGTAGTTTTTTTTATTTGCAATTGAGGTCATTGCATTTAACAGTAGTTTGATTTTGTAATAACATGAATTCCCCTTTCTCTTGATTTATGTTTTACAGAAACAACTGCTAGGAACAAGAGAGGCAATTGAGCGACAGCGCAAGTTATTAAAGAAAAAACAATCTGGTAACACCTAGTTTCCATTTTTATTTTAAAACTTGTCTTCCTGAACATGGGGAAGACCGGATGAGGGGTTAAGCGGACTACATGAGTGACTGTCCTTTTACGCTCTCCCTTCGTTCTTAGTTTGTACAAACTGTTTTTGTAACATGTAATATACCTTGGATCATAATAAACCTGTACATTAAGTAATTTGTTTGCACCAACCTGTAATATCCTTCACTATTTATTTATTTATTACTCTAATATTATTGTAAATCATGAATATGCTCCTTAAGATGGCTAACTGGCATGATAAATATCCTGTATCACAATATTCTGCTCACTTTCTAATGGTTGGAGTTTTTTTTTTCTTGGTCCTTTTCTATGGTTAAAGATAAGGGACGTGATGTGATAGATGCAGAGGCTGGATTGCAGGAAGATATTCTCATTCATGAGGAAATTTATAAGTCTCGACTAGCCAGCATTAAACGGGTAAGTTGCTACTTCTCCAATTATTCTATTTCCTCTGTATGTTTCTAATCATGGAACAATTTTCAGGAAGAAGAAATTGCTCTGCGAGAGAGGGATCGCTACGAACTAGAGAAAGGAAGACTAATCCGTGAAATGAAATGCATACGGGATGAAGATGGTTCACGGTTTAACAATTTTCAGATTCTAAACAATCGTTATGCCCTTTTAAACCTTATCGGAAAGGGAGGATTCGGCGAGGTGTACAAGGTTTGAACTTTAGAGTACAATAGCAATTATTTAATCATATTTATATTACTTTATCAAATATTATTCAAGGTTGAGTTAGTAAAACCAGAATCCTAGAGTTCTTTTTTGTCAATTGTACATAAATACCTTTCTGCAGTAATTTGAAGTAAGAAATTTCTAGCAGGCTTTTGACTTACTGGATCATAGATATGTCGCCTGCAAGCTTCATGGTTTAAATGCTCAATGGGCTGAAGAGAAGAAGCTAAGTTACATGAGGCATGCAATTCGGGAGTGTCGTATTCACAAGACCTTGGTCCATCACCACATTGTTCGTTTATGGGACATCTTTCAAATTGATCCGGATACATTCTGCACCGTTCTAGAATATTGTAGTGGTATATACACCTCATATTTTATGAAGATACTTATTTTGTTGTCTTTTGAGATAATTATTTGAACTTATCTACTGACACAAGCACTTGTGAGACTGTTTGAGAGAGCTTATGAAAACAACTTGTGACATGTTCATAAGCTGTTTTCAGGTTATTTCCATAAGCTCTCCAAGATAGCTTATGAAAACAATTTGATTTGATTTTCTCTTTTATTATAGAAATAGCTTTTACATAAGCTTTTATATGACAAACACTTATGCTGTAAGTGCTTAATTAAATTGTTTACACAAACAGGGCTTATAACTATTGTATGCTTGATTTCTTGTTTGGTCAACCTATCCTTCTGTTGATCTATACCAGGAAAAAATCTCGATGCTGTTCTTAAAGCAACACCTATATTGCTCGAGAGGGAGGCTAGAGTCATTTTAGTTCAGATTTTCCAAGGCCTTATTTACATGAATAAAAGTGCACTCAAGATTATCCATTATGATTTGAAGCCTGGAAATGTTTTGTTTGATGAGCTTGGTATTGCCAAAGTGACTGATTTTGGTCTTAGCAAGATAGTAGAGAATGATGTGGGATCCCAGGGTATGGAACTTACTTCCCGGGGGGCTGGAACATATTGGTGAGTGATGAAGATCATTGTTGTAGGATTTCGAATTTTGAAGTATTCCAAATTTGTTGGTTTTAAGCTTCTATCTCTTCATTATAATTTAACTTTGATGCTCCTTTTATGTTCCCATGATCTTTAATCATTTGCTTTAATAAAACCTCTTGTTGCCTTCTTTTCTTTTTTAATTTGCAGGTATTTGCCTCCAGAATGCTTTGAGCTCAGTAAGACACCTCTCATATCATCCAAGGTCGATAATTTTTCAAGTCGTGAATACATGGATAGCTTTTTGTGTCAATTTTCAATTTGTCAGTCATTTTGGTCAATGGATATTTCATTTTAACATAAATTTCATGATGTCTGTATTATGCAAACTACTAACTCTTGGACAAACATCTTACATGATAATCTCTTTACATTTCTAACTTGTGAAAACAGGTTGATGTCTGGTCTGCTGGTATTTTGTTTTATCAAATGCTCTTTGGTAGACGTCCTTTCGGACATGACCAATCACAAGAGAGAATACTTAGTGAAAAAACGATTATCAAGGCACACAAGGTTGAGTTTTCCTCTAGACCTACTGTTTCTAATGAGGCAAAGGTGAATTGAGACCTTTTTTAATAATTACCGTCGGTGGCTGATTGTTCTTTGGCCATCTCTTATTATTTCTTAGGCAATTGTATTCTCTAAGCAGCAAACTAAAACGCAGTTAAAGTTTTAACTGTTGAAGTGGGAAACAGACTATGAAGTAGTTAAAGTCTCAACCATTGATTTCCGATCAATAAATATAATTCTGCGTTGATTTCCGATCAATAAAAAATAGTAGTACTTACCGTCTACAGTTCTTACTTTGAAACCTGACAATTATCTCTACTGTGTGTACAATTTTGCCAGGATTTTATTCGGCGGTGTCTTACATACAACCAGGCTGAGAGACCAGATGTATTAACCATTGCCCAAGATTTGTATCTTACTTACTCAAAGAAATAGCGAATGTCCATTGACTGGTTTGTTGCTCTCACCCCCCTTCCAAAAAGCATATGGGGAGGGATCTCATCTTCTAACTTCAGTCACTAAATATCTGTCAGAACTTGTATAGGCTTTAAGGATTTGGTAACTTTGATTGAGTCAAGAGAAAGGGTGTTTCCTTACTCAGAAAAGAAGCCCTGTTGTCTTTCATGCATTTCTCATTTGATTGAAAATATTGGAGGTCTTATGTATATAGGTGAGAAAGTTCTCTTTTTTTTTTGAAGGCGAGAAGGTTCTCTTGATTTTTAATATTTTTGCCACCAAATTATAGGATTTTAAGGCATATTGATTGATTGGCTACTTTTTGTTTAAATTTGTGGAGAGTTTTTTAAAGACATTTGATTTAAATTGGCTAAATAGGTGGTACAAGAGTACTACTAGTTCTCAACCATCAGATGTGATATTACTTTGGCAACTTGATTTCCATTGCCTGAGTGTTGAAATTATCAGTCTCCCTACCAAACAATTTTTTCATTGCCGAATATGAGGTACACCACCAAGTATCAGCAACAAGCAAAGTACAGACGAATAAGTATATGTAGAGTGAGTACAGTTCTACACATAAATTCATTGGCACAGGTCACAGTGTCACACATATATCTTCCAATTTCTTCCATAGGTCCTTGTCTTGATTGCAATAAGTCACTGATCTGAATTATTTTCTGACAACCTCCATGGTGCATGCATAGGACACTCCTTTGTTTTTAAACTTTTCAAAAGTCTAATTCATTACGTTTCAACAGTATTTATATTTATATTTACTCAACCAATGTCCTAAGGGCTCTTTTGCATTTCTCTCAAATAAATGATCATGTCAACGACTATACTTTTGCTCAAATAGATCAAATAAATGATCATGTCAACGACTATACTTTTGCTCAAATAGAACAATATCCGAGTAGTCACCATGAGCATAGCTCAGTTAGCAGGGACATGCATTATTTTATGCAGGGTTGGGGTTCAAACTCCGGACACCCTACTTATTCACCTTGAAAAAGGTGAATTCTAGCCTAAAAATTCATTCAAACATTTCATAAAACATTTTATTTTACATTAACCCTAAAAATCATAAAAATAACCCTTAAATGTTTTACCCTAAGAAAAAAAAAACAAAACAAAATTATTCAACTTATATCTACTCTTAAAATAAATCATACACTCTTACATGTAAATCTACTTAAAAACTAAAATAACCTTAAAATTAAAAATAACCCTAAAATTCTAAACTATAACATAAACATGATGCAAACATTTTAACTAAATTAATCAACTTATATCTACTCTAAAAATCAACTATAACATATAAATATACTCAAAAACTAAAATAAAATAAATCTATTCAAAATCTACTCAAAAACTACAAAAAAAAAACATTTATAAGTAAAATGTAAGTTAATAGCACTAAAATTACTTACTTGTGATTTTGTTGAATAAATTTGGTTGGGATTTTTAGAGAGATTCGAAATTTTTTGGTAGAATGAGAGTAATAATGAATGAGAGGGTTTCTGCCAGATTTGTATTTGGATCGCCTCGGTAGTTAACTGCAGCCGGTTCTTTCAAAACTTCGGCAGTTAACTGCCGCCGAAGCTTTTCGTCATTTACATGTGTTTTTCAGCCTTACCAAATATTTATACAATAAATTTCAAAGGTATCGGGTGGTTGGTGCAACAGACATATCCATGAATATTCAACTTTAAATAACTACGCCCAACAGATCGGATCATGTTGCCAACATCACTATAAAATTGCTCTTCTCATATCTAAAATTGTTCACTCACGTACAAATTGACGAAAATACTCCATGTGACTTAAGTCACATATGTGCTATAACCAGTGTAACTTAAGTCACGTTGAACTCCAACGTGACTTAACTCACACATATTACAGGTCAACGTGAGTTAACTTACAATGGGTACTAGTATAACATCAGAATAACAGTAATTGCATGCATTTAACTCTTACATTCTTCCCAATATGAAGATAGCAAAGTATAATGACTGTTCCACGGAGAATTTTGGCAACGGCATTCATAAAAGCATTGTCTCAGCTTAGACATGTTGAGTTTTGAGGTCAAAAGATCAACCAACATCTCAAGTGCCCTTGCAAAGTTATCCTCTTATAAGGAAAGAAAGGCAAAACCAACGGAATATGCCATGTTGATAGAGTTGACACCAACAATCTCACATATCGGCATTCGGTAGAAATTAGTTTTGTAAGTGGAATCCATGACCAAAACGGTCAGAAAAGTGTTAAATATATTAATTG
Source organism: Medicago arabica (assembly GCA_946800305.1). NCBI lineage: Eukaryota > Viridiplantae > Streptophyta > Magnoliopsida > Fabales > Fabaceae > Medicago > Medicago arabica. Next base: position 7,316,106 of record OX326970.1, on the reverse strand, counting down.
ACTCCAGATGAGCAAAAAGGTGGCCGACTAACTTTGGCGCCAACTCATGGTTGTGAATTCCACTAAGCATTGTCAATCACCAATCATTTGTATCCTTATCAAAGAAACCACACAACTTAAACGGACAATCACATTTCCTTGATCCCGTGCCTTCAAGCTTCAGTTTCTTCCTCGTCTTTGGTGGTTTGTATTCACCACTCATTTCACATTGCAACGTCAATGTTGGCCTTTTTAAACTAAATTTATCTATAGATATAATAAATCCCGCCCTTACGCTTGTTGATGAACCCAACCAAGCAAATCATCTCGCTCTCGCCATCTTTCCTTTGTTAAAAAAAATGAGGTGTTGTCTACTTCATAACCGCGAAGCTTGGCAACACCGGTAGGTACCGATTTAGGTTTTTCTTCAATGTGAGCTTGAAAGAAAATTTTGACTTTAGACTTCACATTAATGGTTGGTTTGACATCGCCGAAAGTTTCAATTATGGCCGGTTTCGACTCAACGTCATCATCCGCCACATTTTCAACCATCACTATGTCTATTGAATAAAAAAAATAACAAGGGGAAATATAAATAAGCTGATGCAACAAGTTAAGAAAGAAAAAAAATGGCGGGGATGTTACATGTGCATGAGTTAACTCACGTTCAACCATACTGACAGACATACTACTAAAACTATCAAAATCAAATGATTTTAGATAATACATTACCTGATTTTTATGTTTGATGAACGTAGAAACTTGCTTCCTGACGATTTGCAATGATTTGAAGTGGGGATTTCTATAAAATTTTTTGAACTTTTTGGAGGTGAAGAAGGAAAGAGAATTGCTTTTGGAGTGAGATTGATGGATTTTGTATCAAAACAATACATTATTCCAACATGACTTAAGTCACATGGGTTGCAACCTAAGTGAGTTAACTCACGATTTTCGTCATATATATCAGTTGGGAGTTGTGAGAAGAGCAATTTTCACAACAATAAGGGACTAGTAGGACTATAAGACTATTATTTACACTTTGATTTGAGGGGAAAACGACTACTACCCCAACCCCAAAAACGACTACGTCTAACGCTCTATCGCTCAGGTAACGTTTTCTCCGATCTCAATTCCGTTCATCGCCTTCAATTTTTCACATTTTTTTGCTTGTAGTAATTCGCTTTGAAACCCTAAATAGGGTTTTCAATTCGATTTTTACTTGAATTTTTGTTCGTATAGTTAATTTCAATGCTAAATCCTGAAAGAACACTTTGTATAACAACCACTTCAAAACGATTCCAATGTTCATGCATATGTAGCGATTCCCTATTTCCGATTCAACTTTCACTTGTATTTGTTGATGTTGCGCCTGTTGATTTCAATGCTAAATCATGGAGGAAAACTTCGTTCCATAGTTTCGTAATTGTTTTCCCATTTTCATTGAAAATAAACTTCAAAGCCCTAAATAGATTTCCGATAAGTGTTTATTTGAATTTTCTGTTCGTGAAAAACACTTGGTATAATCAAAATAATTTCAAACCGCTAAATTGATTTCTAACAAGTTTTTACTTGAATTTATTGTTCTAGTACTTGATTTTTATGTTAAAACCCTAACTTTGACTGTCCTCACAGGAGTCATGGAAGCTAGGTTGCAGGATATGGAGCATAGGTTCGAAGCCAAGTTTAAAGCCATGGAAGCAAAACACGCCGAAAATTTCAACACTTTATTCACTTTGCTGTCATCGATAGCTGAGAGCAAGAAAGTTTCATACACCGCCGACATTGAGAACGACAACTTTAAGGAAAGATCAAAGTTTAGTTCATGTGTAGGCATGTTCTCCGGCGGTGATGATCCGGTAGCTTGGATCGCCAAATGGATCGCCAAATCTGAAGTGTATTTCAATGTTCAAAATACTCCTGCTGAGTTAAAAGTCAATTTAGCTAAACATTGTATGCATGATGACGTTTCTAAAGCTTTGATTGAGGAGGGTAAAGAAGAAGCTCTGACTTGGGAGGGACTGAAGGATGCGTTGCTTAAAAGCTGCAGCGGCGTGAGTGATGCTGCGCATATTTAAGTAACTATTAGGATGGTTGTGGCGGGCTATGTATGGATAAGTAGATTATTATTAAGCCTTAAATGGTTGATACTCTTTTGTGCTTTTGGAGTAGTTTGAGAAACCCTCTACTACTATTATCTTTTTACTATCAATAAAAATACACTCTGTTTCTTAATTGCATTTATTTCTTGTCTCTCTTTGTTGGTTGTTTTGGTGTGTTGGCTGTTTTGGGTGCGCAAGACTGCTTGCCTGGTTTGTAAATGTGTTGCTTTATATGTAAATAATTAAGACCTTTTATATCATCTCTTTTCAATGGTCACTTTAGCCACCATATCCCAATGACGTCGCAAATGCTTTAAAATTTCATTACTGTGATTCAATTTCTTCTATCATTTGATTTATCTTTGTATTAAATTAGGGGGAGATTGCATCTCTACGTACAAAAGTTGCTCAGTTGGAGAGAGACTTACGTAAAGCTAAGCAAGAAACCTCTGATAAAGAAAAGGTATACCAATAATTGTCTGCAAGGTTGTGATTCAGTAGGATGTTTTCTTAATCATGAATTCTAAAGACATAATATACCATGATAATTAATATATAGTTTCAAAAAGGTACACCTATAAATGAAGGAAAATAATTACAATAAAAATTTTAGCCCAATTTTAAATAATTGACACTTGATTTGCTATTAACAATAAATCACACGCGTCATATATAAATCTTAGATTCAACAAAATTTATGCTCAAACTGAAAAAATGACAATAATTTACATTGTATCTCCTGGTTTCAAGAATAGTACAACTTCGAATTTATAGTAAATTGTAAATGTTTTTTTGAAATGCAAATTGTAAGGACATATGTATTCTAGGTAATAAAATTGACAGTTGTTGATATTAACATGATTGTTTTCTGTTACTTTAATATTTGATTTTGGCACATGTAGGAACTGAAGCAATTGAAAGATAACGAAGAGAAAATGAAACCTAAGGTTTGATTATTTTTCAGCTTTTTATCGCACAGTAGTTGTTGGTAAACTTTTCTTCCTGATTCTATCATGACACAAAACTCCTACGTGGTATTTAAAATATAATGAAGTGGTGGATGAAATCGTGCATGTGCATCAAACTTCTATAACAAAGATGAACTAGAAATTTTGAAGAGGTTATTGTTCTCATACTCCTGTATAAGTTAAGGAGCATTCCATGTGTCACGCATAAAAAATAAGTTAAGCCAGCCTGTTCTTGTATTTTGCAGAGAACAGAAACAATATATGAATTGCTGAAGTCAGTGTCAAAGGTTGAGAGACAAGAAGCAAGGCTAAAAGTACGACAGAATTCGTTGAGACTTGGAAATGTTGTTGTAAACAGGTATAGGTGGAGCACTGTGACGAATTTTCATAATGTTTTTATTTTGGGTTTCTTATTGGTTTGATTATGAATGTTAGAGCTGGAACTTTCGTATCTGAGACCTGGGAAGATGGTCAGGTGTTGAAGGATCTGCATGCCCAGCTTGTATGTCTAACCTCTTTCTTCCCCTTGTATTTATTTTGCAACAATGGTATTTGCAAGCATGATCATATAGATGTCACACCCTGTTTTGGATAATTTCTTTCTTAATATATCAACAAACTGATTGTTTGTGACATAACACATCATCAGTAAATTAAATTGTCTCTAAAGATATTTTCGTTTTCATTTGTGCAACAATGGTTTTATGGGCCTCTCATTAAAGATCTTATATTCTAAATATTATCAAACTTTCGCCATTTTGCTTTTTTTGGATTGATGACTAAATACAGTTATAAGGATGGCGGTGTCTTGAAACTTCCAAGCGTTTTCATTTTCAGTACTAAATACAATTAAAGAACTTGTTAGCTTGTAGTATATTTTCTGAATGTTTCTATTACTTCTGTATGGTAGTTTTTTTTTTTTGCAATCAAAACCATTGCCTATGACAGCAGTTTGCGTTAGTAATACCATGAATTTCCTTATCCCTTGATTTATGTTTTACAGAAACAACTGCAAGAAACAAAAGAGGATATTGAGCAGCAGCACAATTTATTCAAGAAAAAGCAATCTGGTAACACCCAGTGTCCTTTTTTTTCCTTTCTTTTAGCACTTGTCTTACTAAACTTGGGGAAGACGTGTTAAGCTGACCGCATGAGTGACTGTTCTTTTCCTCTTTCCCTTCATTCTTAGTTTGCATTTTGCTATTTATATATTACCCTTGTATTGTTATATATCATGAATGTGCTCCTTAAGATGACTAATTGACATAAAATATTTATTTCAAATCAACCTATCGGATACTGCTAGGCTATGTTGTATCACATTATTCTGCTTACTTTCTAATGGTTTGAATTTTGTTTTTCTTGGCCCTTTTCTATGGTTGAAGATAAGGGTGATGGAATAGATGCAGAGGCTGGATTGTCGGAAGATATTCTCATTCACGAGGAAATCTATAAGTCTCGACTAGCCAGCATTAAACGGGTAAGTTGCTACTTCTTCGATTATTCTATTTCCTCTTTATACTTCTAATTGTAGAACAATTTTTAGGAAGAAGAAATTGCCTTGCGAGAGTGCCACCTTTACGAACTAGAGAAGGGAAGACTAATTCGTGAAATGAAACGCATAGTGGATGAAGATGCTTCACAGTTCAACAACTTTCAGATTTTAAACCATCGTTACGTCCTCCTAAACCTTCTTGGAAAGGGAGGCTATAGCGAGGTGTACAAGGTCTAAACTTTACTGTTCGATATTAATCATTTTATCATATTTATATTAATTTTGTGAATATTATACAAGGTTGAGTTACTAAAACCAAAATCCTAGAGAGTTCCTTTGCCTTTTATTGGCAAATGTAAATAAATACCTTTTTGCAGTGATTTGAAGTAAAAAATTTCCAGCAGGCTTTTGACTTGGTGGAGCATAGATATGTTGCATGCAAGCTTCATGGTGTAAATGCTCAATGGAGTGAAGAGAAGAAGCAAAGTTACATAAGGCATGCAATTCGGGAGTATAATATTCACAAGACCTTGGTTCATCGTCATATTGTTCGTTTATGGGACATTTTTAAGATCGATCCAAATACATTCTGCACTGTTCTGGAGTTTTGTAGTGGTATATATACACCTCACTTGTTTTCTTAAAACAACTATTTTGCTGACTTTTTTGGTAGACTATGAGTCTGTTTGGATTGAGTTATTTGAGCTTATATTTAATGGCAGAGAGAGCTTATGAAAACAACTTATGGCATGTTCATAAGCTGTTTTGAGCTTATTTCGATAACTCTCTAGGATAGCTCATGAAAATAATTTATAGCTTATACGTAAACAGTTTGATTTCATTTTATCTTTTATAATAGAAATAGCTTTTGCATAAGCACTTATACGATAAACACTTATGCTGTAAGTGCTTAATTAAGTTGTTCATCCAAACATGGCCTCTAATATTGTCTGTTTGATTTCTTGTTTTATCTCCGCACCTTCCTTTAATCCTCCCTTGTTTTCTACCAGGAAAAGATCTTGATGATGTTCTTAAGGCAACACCTATTTTGCCCGAGAACGAGGCTAAAGTCGTTTTAGTTCAGATTATCAAAGCCCTTGTTTACATGAATGAAAGAACACCAAAGGTTATCCATTATGATTTAAAGCCCGCAAATGTTTTGTTTGATGAGCTTGGTATTGCCAAAGTGACTGATTTTGGTCTTAGCAAGATAGTGGAGAATGACGTGGGATCCCAGGGTATGGAACTTACATCCCAGGGTGCTGGAACATATTGGTAAGTGATGAAGATCATTGTTGTAGGATTTCAAATTTTGAAGTGTTCCAAATTTGTTAGTTTTAAGCTTTAGCCTTTTCATTATACTTTAACTTTGATGCTCCCTTCATGTTTCAATGATCTTTCAGCATTTGCTTCAATAAAACCTCTCTTTCCCTTTTCTTTTTTGATTTGCAGGTATTTGCCTCCTGAATGCTTTGAGCAGAGCAAGACACCTCGCATATCATCCAAGGTAAAAAAAAATTAATTCGTGAATACATGAAAAAGCTTTTTCTGTGTTATCGATTTTCAATTTGTCAGTCATTATGGTCAGTGGACATTCTGGGACTTGCATCATGGTGTCCGTATTATGAAAACAACTAACTGATAGATAACCATCTTTCATGATAATCAGTACTCACTTTACATTTCTGACTTGTGGAAAACAGGTTGATGTCTGGTCTGCTGGTATTTGTTTTTATTACATGCTCTTTGGCAGACGTCCTTTCGGACATGACCAAACACAACAGAGAATATTTCTTGAGCGCACAATTATTAATGCACACGAAGTAGAATTTCCCTCTGGATCTACTGTTTCTAATAAGGCTAAGGTGAGTTGAGCCCCTTCTCTAGTAATTACTGCCTGGTGCTAATTGTTCTTTGGCCATCTTTCATTTACTTATATTATTCTATTGTTTAGTGGTGGACAAAATCTTTGCTTGTTTTAGGTTATATTTATTGGACAAAATGTCAACTTTATTCTATGTGCAAGCACAATTGGCCTTCGTGATTTATCTGAATTTGTTATTTCATTCCTCCATATCACAGTGCCATTAAAATGATGTTGGTTTAATAGTTGAAAGTAATTTGCACCAATGAGAAATTATTGGTTGTGCAAGATATTTTTTTTAGTTAAAAAACTTCATCCTTCTTATTATCTCCGGCAGAACCATAATAATATTTCTTAGGCTTGAACGGAGTTTTACTGAATTCCCCTTTTTATTTTAATATAGGAAAGTTGTAATTTTCATTTATGACCCCAGTTATAAGCATGCTTACGTTTGGTGTTCACTTTCTTAATTTAGCTTGAAGAAATTTAGTTGACTCCATATAAAGTGCAATGACAACCGTTGGTTGAAAGATTGTGATAAAATACAGCTATATGCAAAACGAATGGTGTAGTTAAAGTCTCAATCATTAATTTCCAATCAATAGTTATAATTCTGCATCATATTCTCTAAGGAGCACTCATCATTTTAGAGGAGCCAAATCCAAAGATAGTACCTTTTTATCTACATTCTTACTATGGAACCTGACAATTATCTCTACTGTGTGTACAATGTTGTCAGGATTTTATTCGGCGGTGTCTTACATATGACCAGGCCGAGAGACCAGATGTATTAACAATTGCTCAAGACTCATATCTCACTTTTACTCAGGAATAGTGATGTCCATTGACATGGGTTGTTACCCTCACCCCTACCATGGGGAGGGATCTCATCTTCTAACTTCAGTCACTAAATATATATCAGAATTTGTAGAGGCCGTAAAGATTTTGTAATCTTGATTGTGTCAAGAGAAAGGGTGTTTCCTTACTCTGAAAAGCATCCCTGTTGTCTTTCATGCATTTCTCATTTGATTGAAAATATTGGAGGTCGTGATGTATAGGTAGGTGAGAAGGTTCTCTTGATTTTTAATATTTTTGCCACCAAATTATAGGATTTTAAGGCATATTGATTGATTGGCTACTTTTTGTTTAAATTTGTGGAGAGTTTTTTAAAGACATTTGATTTAAATTGGCTAAATAGGTGGTACAAGAGTACTACTAGTTCTCAACCATCAGATGTGATATTACTTTGGCAACTTGATTTCCATTGCCTGAGTGTTGAAATTATCAGTCTCCCTACCAAACAATTTTTTCATTGCCGAATATGAGGTACACCACCAAGTATCAGCAACAAGCAAAGTACAGACGAATAAGTATATGTAGAGTGAGTACAGTTCTACACATAAATTCATTGGCACAGGTCACAGTGTCACACATATACGTAAATAACAAGTTTCGTGTATACAAAGAGACACCGATATATTTAATTTTTACGGTTAACATTAAAAAATTATTCAAACCTCTTCCAATTTCTTCCATAGGTCCTTGTCTTGATTGCAATGAAGAACTGATCTGAATTATTTTCTTACAACCTCCATGGTTCATGCATAGGACACTATTAAATTTTTAAACTTTTAAAAAGTCGAACTTATCACTTTTGACCGCAATATTTATATTTTTATTTACTTAACAAATGTCCTAAGAGCTAAGGACACTCTTTAGCATTTCTTTCAAGTAAATGACCATGTCGACGGCTATACTTTTGCTCAAATAGATCAATAGCCGAGTAGAAGTAGCAATGATCCTTTTTGGTCTAGTGCCCTAACAGAATACTAGTATTTGATATTGGTAAGTAATGAATATTACAAGATATTTCTTCAATTGTTCAAATTAATAAGCCTTTTTTACATGATATTTCAGCTCATCAGTTATTAGTTAAGCTTTTCAATTTACGGATCTCCAAGTTTGCCCTATAAAAGTTGGGTCTATAAATATTAATTCTCTTGGAATTTTAATAAAACTTACTCCACCCGTTTCAAAATGAGTGTCGTTTTACCCAATTATACACAAATTAAGGAATGAAATAAAATAATCATTAGACATAACACTTTTACTAAACTGCTCAAGAAAAAGACAAACTTAAAATTGCATTGAAAATTGCGTGAGAGAAAAGTTGGAGTATTTATTGAGGGTAAAGTTAGGAGAAAAAAATTAAAGTTGTATTGGAAATGTAAAGTGACATTCATTTTGAAACAAATTTTGTTGGTTAAAATGACACTCATTTTGAAACGGAGGGAGTAACTTTTTAAGGGAACAATTTTAAGACGTTTATATTCAAGCACCGTATTATTTTTTCTTTTGTGTTATAACGAATTTAAAAAATCCACACACTACAGTAGAGAGGTTGTAGTATTTGTGCAAAGAAGTAGTATTTGTCTATTCTATTATGAGTATTGAATTGAGGCTGATGCATATAGTTTTTTTTTCTTGGTTGAAGAAGCGCATATAGTATTTTTTACTATGTTACAATTGAAAATAAATAATTAATATTACATTGAAAGTTAATATGACATTTATTTTAGATGCATATTGTTTGCATAAAGTTAAAATGACATTTATTTTGGGGTTAGCTAGGCAAAACGAAGCAACTTGTATTCATGTGCTAGACTGGCCAGACTCTTAATTTTTTCGGGCAAAAAAATAAACTGAATTGGTTTGAAATTATTTTTTTATTAGCACACTTTTAAACGTGGAGAACACAGTCCAGACTCTTCATTTCAGCTCATCCAAAATTAGAACATATAATATTGTTTTAACCTTTGCGTTTGACAACACAGACCCTTAGTATTCAAGGAAAAAAAACTCATTATTCTTGTACTAGCACATGAACTTTCTTTTGTTTGTTGGTTTATCATTGCAATTATTTCAAAGAATTAATTGAATACTAACAATTAATAGTTTCCTTTTAATTCAGTTTATGAACTTTCCTTTTACAAGAACACGTATAACAATTAATAGTTTGTTTCAAAGAAGTATATCTTGTCTACATCATTTATGATACGGTTAATATAGTTTGTTTCAGAGAAGTATATTTTGTCTACAATGAAGTTTGTCGTAGGCATTGCAAGAGGTAACTGATTGTTACAAACACAAAGATGGTGTTCCCCAGCTCTAAGGCATTTAAGCTACCGTCTACAAGGTGTTCAAAGGCTGTGGCTGCATAAAAAACCAATGGAATGTTGAGACAAACAGTCAAAACTCACACATGATAAAATTAACAAGAGGTCAACAATTTCATCAAGTGAAGTACATATAATTATAAGCAGTCTATAACTCTTTTGGTGCTTACAATCCTCGAGTAAATGATAAGTACATATAATTTCTTCTTATTTTTTCATTTTTTTTCTCTCTCAATCTTTATAAAGAGAGACATTTTGATGATTTCAATATACATATACATAACAACAACGAGTCCAAATAGATTCTTACATAAACATGTGATGTTTTCAAACTTGAGTAATCAACTTTTGTATTGCGATAAAAAAATAGCCTTGAAGATATTGGAAGTATCATAACAATTTTTATTTATTTTTTTACAATTCATAACAACTTTAGTCATAAACACCTTGTATTTTTTTACAAATAGATTCTTATTTTGTTGTTTGTTTCAGGAGAACTAAGTTTGCAAGTTAGTTCTTGAAAATATTGTCAAAAAAGTTAATGCTTGAAATACAATTCTTTTTTTTAGGGAAGGATATAAATTAACTTTGTTAAACGCTAATTTGGAATACAAACTTTTATATATAAAGAAGAATATTAATATTCCCTTAATAAACTATTTCACCTTTGAGATAGTATATATTAACATCTCATTCATTTGAACATTTACGATTTAACTATATTACACTATGCAATGCGTGGGTCTCATTCTAGTAAATGATAAGGGGAGAGGATTGTCTCCTATGACATTAAAGTCCAATGAATTTCCATTCCTTGATTTACAATGAGAGAGAAAAAGAAAAAAGGAAAAAACATGCATTTAAGGGTGGAGATTAAAACTGGAGAGAATCAAACACAAATCTGGGGATCCATCCCCTTATGAGCTCTAGTTTTTTGTGACCCGTTGTTTGGCTCCATGGAATGGAAAGGACTGGTAGCAAATTAAAGCATGGAAGTTGCATAATTATGCAAATGCAAATTTGGGTTTGTTTAAACAGTGCCGGACCTTGGGGTGCAAAATATTCAGAACTCTGATACAACCTGTGTGATCCGTTGAAGATGATGTTCCTAACATCATCCCATCAACCTCTAGGAAGTCTGCTGGAAAGAAGAGTGTGCAGACTGTGACAAATGTACCAATTGACAAACTTTGTTTGAAATTTTAACACAAATTAGGCTTTTAAACATGCTAATAGGCTAGGCCAGACTGTTAAAAAGGTGTTTAAAATAAAGCCTTTAACAGGTAAAAGGCCAAGGCTTAGGCCTTATTTTTTTCAACTAGGCCTAGCCTATTTAAACAAAGCCCGACTCGGCCCGGCTCATTCCCATCCTTACAATCATATTGTCAGGCCATATCTCATCTAGCATGGGACTCTCAACAATAACATTATAAAATTGATGCAAGTGGAGCAATATGTTGAGTTAGGACGTATGCCACAATGATTATTGTTTTTTTAAGGTTATTATGATATTATGATTAAGTTTAGGACTTTCTCTTAATTTTTTCCTTTTTTTAATTTTTTTTTTACCTCTAATAAGTTATATAAACTGGCTTTATGTATTATGGGGGGGCCCTAAGTCTTCACACATACATTGAATTTATTATATATATTTTTTGTTTTGAAAAAAGGCTTTATACATTAATGTAAACATCCTCCGGTCTTAATTTCCTATTTGATTTGATTTCATTGGATTTTAATATGGGTTTACAAGTAATGGGGCCTAAGTCTCATACCACATTATCGTGTATTATGGGATGCTTGGTGGGGTAGTTTGGTTCTTTCCCCTTGGCAGCTAGTTTTTAAGGGAAGGTTCCCCAAGTGCTTGGGTGCTTATCATAATTATTTATCATCTTTGGATTATAAATACCCTTTAGGCTACTTTTTGTTATTTAGATTATTGATAGTAATAGAATTATTGAGTTGAATCCCAAGGATTTTGTGGGATTCTAAGAATTCATGGTTGTTGCTGATTTTCTTTCTGCTGATGGTTTGTGCATTCTATTGTTTTAGTGAGATGCATATATTGTCTAAATAAATCTTTCTTGTAGTGCTTGCACCTCTTCTGTTGGACTAAAACCATTTTTTACTTTTAAACCAGCTTAAATTTATTAAAGGCTGGTTTTGTAAGTTTCACTTAATAATTTTAAAACACAAATATATAAAATCCCCTTTCTCGTAAACTGCTGGTTTGTCCATCTTAGTTTTTTATATTGGGTCTAACTCATCCTTATAAAACTGGCTTGTAATGTAAGATATGCCTCTATTTGTAGACTGTTTTAAGGTCTTGTCTCGTTGGGACTTGAGCTTTTTCCAATATTCCTGCTCATGCTTAGCATTATTGGCTTGGTGCGTGGATAATTTCTATCTTAGGTTTTTATATCGGACCTAACTCATCCTTACAAAATTGGCTTGTAAGGCGAGGGGTGCCCTCTTTTCTTAGGCCTTGTCTATTTTCAATGTTGGATTTGTTTTTTTTCTTTCTAATAGTTTAGTATTGGGTACGACGGCATAGAAAATAACAATCTAATTACGGATGACACATTTAAAAACAAATAGTTCTTAGCATTTAGAAATATAATAGATTCAGAACACTAGTTTGGGGACTAAGTGCAATAATTAGCATATTTTGGGGAACTAACTATATTTAAGCCATTACTAATTTAGAGTGTGTTTGAGTCATAGTTGCACTCTATACCTAAAGTAGTCTTCAAGGGAATGCCCTTCCAAGAGGAGCATTTCAAACCTAAATATTACATTGTTTACATTAGTGATGTCATCCTCTTAGTTATATAGTTAGATAAGATGTTCCTTGACATCAACTATGATATTTCTATTAGGTATTTGCTAGAACAGTTATCTGCAAGAATCTGGACGTGGCTTCAAAGGTAGCTCGTACCAATGGTTTGGACTGCATAACACTGGAAGGTTTGGCTTGCTCTCTGCATGTGTCTGCATAGTGTGGATGATCAATTGTTTTGTCTTGAGAAAATTGTTTTCTGTCTGTCTGTCTCTTCACAGGTGATGAAGTAAGCAAAAAAGGCAGTATGACTGGAGGATTTTATGATTACAGACGATCAAGATTGAAGTTTATGAATACCATTAAGCAGAATGCTGAAAGTATTCACATCAAAGAGGAGGAGTTTAAGAAAGTTAAATTTGAGATACAAGATATCCTTTAATGTTAGTAATTAAACACTTTGTACATTTTCCATTTTTTAAGTAGGAACTCATTTTTTTTCTAAGACATATAATGAAACTGAGAAAATAAAGTAAAACCAGAGGACCTTGATTATCATCAATTGTTTGAAAGAAATAGCTCTAAGAGTGAGAAGGGAAACCATTTGGTAATCTGTACCCAACAGTCATATTTACTTTTTGCTTTTAAATTTTTATGGTTATGTTATAATACATGTTTTCGCATGTATAGAGGGAGATAAATGTTTTTCTATAATTTTCTGTGATTAACTGCAACTTTTACAGTGATCTCGTTATGGTTTGACCATTAGTTTTTTTCCTGGTATCTTTGACCATCAATTCGTCATGGGTTTGACCATTATTTTTTTTCAAAAATTCCGTGTTTCTTTTCGCCTCTATAACACGGTTTCCTACACATAGTTCATTCATTGATGATGATTGATTTTCTTTTTAGATTATTCATCGCTTTGTCTTGTACGGAATTTTTTGTAAGAGACACTTGATTTGTTTATGATGTGGTAACATGATATACCACATATCCATTAGTTTTGTGATTCATTCTGTGATGCCTATGCTATTCGTTGTTGTAAAGCCATTTTCCCCTATGGTTTTGTTTTCCCTGATCTGGTCTCACATATAGACCAAAAGATTAATGAACTTGTTACTGAGCAGCAGAAGGTTGATGCTCAATGCGCTCATAACATATCAGAGATAGAAGAGCTTAAGCGGGACATTGCTAGTTATAGAAAACAGAAGCCATTATTTTCTATTGCACTTGCGAAGAAGGTGTTATTGAATTTCTCGGATTCTACTCAATGAGTTTCCTTTCTATTCGTAGTTGCTTGTGAGATTGTTCACCGCTAATTGCTTTTTATCTTTTCCGAAATTTCTTGTAGGTGAAATCACGTGGTGATGTCCAGAATCAGATTGAACAGCTTAAGGCTAGCATTGCTACGAAAAAATATGAGATGGGCTCAGAGCTCATTGATCATTTAACACCAGAGGAAAAAAATCTTTTGTCAGACTTGAACCATGAAATCAAAGACCTGAAAGAGGAGCTTGTTGCTTGCAAGAATGACCGTATTGAGGTTATTGAGTGAATTATATTGATGTTCATAATATGCAAAGGGCTATCTATTGTCACCATTTTAACTTTAAATTTTGCAGAAAGAAGAAAAGAAAGCGGGGTTGGAAACTAATCTAACCACTAATCTGAGGAGAAGAAAACAAGAGCTGGAGGCTGTGATATCATCTGCTGATGATAAATCTTTGCGTGATGTTTCTGAGTCCAAGAGTCGGGAACTTAGGGAGGCTAAAGAATTGGTTGAAGATGCATCAGATCAGCTTAAAAGTGAGAACTTCAGCTAATGCTGTCTTTTTATCTATATCTTGAAGCTCAAATTGTTGTTCCTTGTTTGATCAAAATATCTTCTTCAGGAGTTTCTAAAAGTATAAATAATCGAAACAGGCAAGTTGCGAAGATCAAAGATGAAATTAATAAATTGAAGGTATGATTCTTTAAAATCGTTTAATGGTTGTCTTGTTGGTCCATAATGATAAAGTTATTTGGCTGCAGTCTTTGGAGGACGAGTATAATAGAAAACTTCAGGAAGAAGCTAATGAATTGGAGCAACTGCTGGGTAAAAAAAATGCATTTTCTGCTAAAGAAGAAGAGTATACCAAGAAAGTAAGGAAACTGGGCCCATTGACATCAGATGCTTTTGAGACGTAAGGCTTGCCTTGCAGCTTATTATTACTTTTCTTAATTATTTTGCGTGTAGAAGATTTATTTCCATCTATTAGTTGTGTTTTATATTTTTTTAATGAATATTTGCTGCCTATTTTTATTTTTTTGTCATAAACTTTGATTGCTTCGCCTTGACATCTTAAATGTTTCATTAAGATATAGAGTTGTTACAGTTTCTACATTATAGTTTACCATTTTCTCTGTACTGTGGTTTTTGCTAATTTTAGTTGACTCTTTTCCTTTTATCATTGGACATGATAGGTACCAACGGAGGAATATTAAAGATTTGCTAAAAACGCTGCACGGCTGCACTGATCAATTGCAAAAGTTTAGTCATGTCAACAAGAAAGCACTCGATCAGTACATAAATTTTACAGAACAGCGAGAAGAACTTCAGAAAAAACAAGCTGAACTTGATGCAGGAGATGAGGTATACTGTCATTTCAGTTAAGGAAATTCTTTATAATTATTTACGAAGATACAAAACTTTAATATCTTAACAAAAGTCTTTGATGGCCAAATTTGCCTGACAAGCATTGCTGGTTCTGCACTTTATTATCTAAAAGTTTTTGAACAAATGATCTTTCATGGCTGTAAATGTTGTTGCATCTTTATGTGTCTATGAAGTCGGTCTTTTTGAATACTCACCTCCATGTGGAATAATGGATATTTGTGATTTTTTTCTTATCGAGTTTCCATTTATGATGTATCATGTCCTGTAGTGTAGTTTTATTGTGATTTTTGGTTTTAAGCTTGGGATTGAGTGTAGGACTGATTCAATGCCAACTTTTGCATTTGTGATTGTATTGCATGTAACATTACTAACTTTTTTGACTGTTAAATAATTGCAGAAAATCGGAGAGCTAATATCAGTGCTAGATCAACGGAAGGATGACTGAATAGAACACACTTTCAAAGGTGTTTCTAGGCATTTCCAAGAAGTATTCTCGGCTTTCGTGCTACTTCTGGCAACCACTCTTTGTTTCTTGCTTCTCACACTAACATAAATCAGACTTCCTATCTTTTACAGAACCCGTCCTGTCTACATTAGTGAAAATAGACACATTCTTATCTTTGGTTTTTTCAAAGAATAAACACTTTTTATGGGTAGCGGATAGAAAATTAGCAAGTGTACTAATTTGAATCACGTAATATAATAATTCGTTTCCTCAGGGACTATTTTAATCTCTACTTAGCAAGAACGTTAACATTAGGATATAATTAAATTTGGGGGGGGGGGGGGGGGGGGGGGGTGCAATTGTAAATAAATTGGTAACAAAAGAATTGGTTTTGAAATAATTAGAGAGAGATGACTAGGTCATTTGATTCATCTGCACATCACTCACTATGCAACCTGTTTCTTAAAATTACGAATGTCACAAAGTCAACGACGAATTAACACATTAACTTAGGTCAATCCCTTGATCCTAAGTTCTCTTATCTAATCATAATTCCCTAATTCCTTAGGTGAACCTATAATCATCAAAGGTTTGTCAGTTCGTTAATTCAATTATCACAACCTAACAACTTTTCATCCCTAGATTGTCCGTTAAGTTGAACAGCGTAAATGTTTCTGAGTTACACGCTAGTGTCAATAGTCATATAATCTCTATGATCAATTATATTGGGTCAGAATAATAAGAGCATTCAGGTTACATCACATAAGCTGTTACAGAATCATCTCTTGACCTAATCATAAAAGATTTAGCTACTCATGACTAAAGCACAAATAACTAATGATAAAGAAGAATTCATTACATGTAATTGAGAACCGACTATGAGTTTTGATGGTCTCCCACCTTCTGCTCAGTGATCTCTGACCAAAAGTACGCTTTCTCCTCCAAAATTCCGAACCCCGACTTCAGAAAACAACTTCCCTTTTATAGGAAAATTTCCATAAAAGCTAAAATCGTAATCCGATGCTGCAAATCGGAGCACGATTGCTTCACTTAACTCATATCACAACTGGCGCGTCTGCTAAATCGTAGCCCGATTTTGTCCCATCGGAGCACGATTTTTTTCGAGACCAAATGTCACAAAACAACTTCATAAATCGGACTCCGATGCTACAAATTGGACTGCGATTTCCTATTAGTTTCAGCATAAAAAATCAGTCTTTTTGCAGCTTCTAACTCATACATAATCACCTGAACTCAACCAAAATTACATAAAAACTATAACAAAAATGCTATATGACCTAGTGTCATCACAACCCCAAACTTGCATTGTTACTTGTCCTCAAGGAACTTACTTTAAAATGAAAATTAACAGTAAAATAGCATTTACCTCAGCAATGGTAATATCAAAAGTTCATCTTCTTGTTAGCGTTAGTGGGCTAACTTGTTTGCCAAAACATCCATTCCACGACTTCACGCAATATCATGGATAAAAGGGTACACAACTCGACATACTAATCACTATATTACCAAAACTTGAAAAGCTTCTAAACATCAATCAAAGTTACATCACAATACACACTTTTAAGGACTTTCAGGGTGTAACGGAGTTAAGGTCACAGGTGGGATTATTTGGAAAGTAGGCTTAAAATAACAAATTGGAGTTAAACATTTCCTACTTACTTTAACAATTGGAACACCACAACCTGCAATAATTGGCTCAAATTTGAGAATTAGAGAACACAACATAATTTTCAGATCACTAAAATCTCACTTTATTTCATAACTATATACACTTTTTTTGAGTTGATTTTTTTTTATCAACTTGATTGGACTTTTTATTTATTATATATTTTTCATTTTTAAATTGAGACAATGTGATCTATTTGCTCATATTCTCTATATCCCTCACCCTAAACTTAAAATGTTGTTGTCCCATGAGCAGCCCCAAACTTAGACTTTTGCAAACACATAACAATGCCTACTCCAACAAAACTTGGGTTAATAATCTTAAGGTCTCTAGGCTTGTAATATGGTTTGTCACCGAAACAACTGAGTCTAACCTATTGGCTCAAAATTTGGCTTAAAGATGGAAATATTCAATGCAACAGGTAGGCTTCAAAGGCTCAAGGTACAAGCACTTTGCCTTTAGTGTGTAAAAGATGTAACCATCTGACAAAGAAAATTCCCAAGTCCTAGAAATAGTATTAGCATAGAACACTCATATTTGTGAAAATTGTAAAACAAAAATTTGGCTTTGGAACTTACAAGCTGAGGTTTATGGAATTTGTCAAAATTCACACTGCCGTACACTTCAACAAAGGAACCTCATGCAAGCTCTACCTCCTTGAACTTTTGCTACACCATTGATGAACAAATGCTACTAGACGGGTAAAATTCCAGAAAAAAGCAAATTCATTAATAATAAACAAGTGCAAATGCAATTACAAAACATAGTGGAATACAAAATTCATAACACTAGCAGCAGTCACACACATTTTCTTTTACGTCATTAAGTCTGACGCCTCAGCCACTGTTAGGATGACAAATATGAAAGAAAGAATATATCATCTTTCTTCTTCCTCTTGTTTGGTAGGAATTCCATGAACTTCATGCAATGCAGCAGATGCTCCCATGATCCAACTGCTAGACTTTCAGCATTTGAGCTCTCCCACCATAAAGAAGAATAGATATACCTTTGTAAAGGAATGGTTTTTTTCAACCCTGTTGGTTGAGACTTCAGGTAGAGACCAACATTCCTCAATTGTTCATTTTCTTCCACCACAACAACATGACACTCAATCTCCATCTCAACTAGCTGCTTCTCACATTCATTCGCTTTCCCAACAAGATCACCACACAAAACTTCAAATTTCTCAAATGAAACTTGATTTAATATCAAGAAATCATCTAAAATATTTTGAAGTTGAGTATTGTAATCGATATTGATCATCTTTTTCACCCCTTTACAATGTGTACCTTGATGACTCGCCTCATAAAAATCACATCTATTTAATCTTGAAATATTGTCATCCTATTGTTTTATCTTCCAAGATAGCAAATATTTTTCATACTCTAACATAACTATCTCTTCTATGTCATAAAGGCGTAACCTGTCTGCTAACCTGTCTATCATAGCTGCAAAACTTGGATAAACTTTTTAGCAGCAAAGTACAATGAGATAAACATGAAGGGATCAAATCATAATTTTTTTTTCAATTTTTTTATATATAAACAAAAATATAAATGACAAAAATCCTAAATAATAATGAAATTACCAAGTTGAAATGATTCAACAGTCCCCGACAGCGGTGTCAAAAACTTGATAGAAAATTAGCAAGTGTACTAATTTGAATCGCGTAATAATTCGTTTCCTCAGGGACTATTTTAATCTCTACTTAACAAGAACGTTAACATTAAGATATAATTAAATAATTGGGGGGGGGGGGGGGGTGCAATTGTAAATAAATTGGTAACAAAAGAATTGGTTTTGAAATAATTAGAGAGAGATGACTAGGTCATTTGATTCATCTGCACATCACTCACTATGCAACCTGTTTCTTAAAACTACGAATGTCACAAAGTCAACGACGAATTAACACATTAACTTAGGTCAATCCCTTGATCCTAAGTTCTCTTATCTAATCATAATTCCCTAATTCCTTAGGTGAGCCTATAATCATCAAAGGTTTGTCAGTTCATTAATTCAATTATCACAACCTAACAACTTTCCATCCCTAGATTGTCCGTTAAGTTGAACAGCATAAATGTTTCTGAGTTACACGCTAGTGTCAGTAGTCATATAATCTCTATGATCAATTATATTGGGTCAGAATAATAAGAGCATTAAGAACACTATATACTAAATAAATTAGATTGACATTCATAAATGTAAGAGTTTCAGGTTACATCACATAAGTTGTTACAGAATCATCTCTTGACCTAATCATAAAAGATTTAGCTACTCATGGCTAAAGCACAAATAACTAATGATAAAGAAGAATTCATTACATGTAATTGAGAACCGACTATGAGTTTTGATGGTCTCCCACCTTCTGCTCAGTGATCTCTGGCCAAAAGTACGTTTTCTCCTCCAAAATTCCGAACCCCGACTTCAGAAAACAACTTCCCTTTTATAGGAAAATTTCCAGAAAAGCTAAATTCGTACTCCGATGCTGCAAATCGAAGCACGATTGCTTCACTTAACTCAGATCACAACTGGCGCGTCTGCTAAATTGTAGCCCGATTTTGTCCCATCGGAGCACGATTTTTTTCAAGACCAAATGTCACAAAACAACTTCATAAATCGGACTCCGATGCTACTAATCGGACTACGATTTTCTATTAGCTTCAACATAAAAAATCAGTCTTTTTGCAGCTAACTCATACATAATCGCCTGAACTCAACCAAAATTACATAAAAACTATAACAAAAATGCTATATGACCTAGTGTCATGAGTAGCCTTCAAGTATCTCAAAATTCTATGGACAGCCTCGTGATGGTCTTCATAAGGAGAGTGTATAACTGACTGACAACACAGACGAGGAAGGCAATCTCAGGACGGGTATGGGCCAAGGATATCAATTTTCCAACTAACCTCTAGCATCTCCCAATATTAACTGGAATATTTCCTGTTTCCTTAAGTTTTGCATTTGGGGTTCATAGGATCAAGAGATCAAGAGTGTACGTTTGTTGAGAAATTAATATTCCTTTCTTATATCTAGCCATCTCCATGCCAGGAAAGAGAACCTTTTATAGGAGGAATAGATAATGTCAACTCCTCAAATTAAGAAGTGATATAAACCTAAAATAAAAACTGATATCAATAATAAATCCTAAGAATATTCTAATATTCATCGAGATATTTTTTTCACATTAATTTTTTTGTGCTTTCATGTCAAGCTGTTTTCTTGCTCCTGTTTGCACGTGGTGTTTGATTATTAATTTATTTCCATGCATTTACAAAATCTGTGAGAGTAATCTCCAGTGGTAAATTGATGTTTTACCTTTGCTACTATAACTCATGCAAATGATATTTCTATATTTTATTATCTTTCTCTTAGGATGGTGATCATGATGATGACGATCAAGGCAAGAATGGTCATCGGGAAGCAAATCAAGAGGGGAGAGTTGAAAAGTACATTGGAGTGAAAGTGAAGGCAAGCGTATTCGATTTTGCTTCTTTATTTTTATGTAATGTTTGTACCTTTGTTTTAGAATGTTAAGAGTAAGAAAATGGCACGGTGTGTAGAATATTAATATTTATGTTTAGAGATATATTTTTAGTTCTTTTGTTTTCTGGTTGGCATTTAGGGATAAATTACATTCATTTATTAGCACAACCAAATAAAATCAAAATTTGATATCATTCAACAAAGATGTGTCTTGTTCCCTGACCCTGAATTGATTGTAAAGCCCACACATGTATTTTCTCTCTACCACATTTTGGTTGGGGATGTGGCTTCTTCAGTTGCTCTTCATTGCTCCAAAAAATTGAAGGTTTGCATTTCTACTACCTGATATTCCTAGACATGTTTATACCTTGCAGGTCTCTTTTACTGGACAAAGGGAAACGCAGTCCACGAAGCAGTTGTCGGGGGGTCAAAAAACTGTTGTTGCCCTTACACTTATCTTTGCTATACAGAGATGTGATCCAGCACCCTTTTATCTTTTTGATGAGATTGATGCAGCATTGGATCCACAGTACAGAACTGCTGTTGGAAGTATCCATTTTATCATCGTGGGTGCTATTTTTTTTTTTAAAGAAGCTAAACTTATCGCACTCAATTTGTACAGAACTACTGTTGGAAGTATACACTGCAAGCTTCATAAATGTTGCATTGCATACTAGAGCGGAAAGTTTCAGCTGAACATAGAGGGTCTTCAACAGTTGGAATATATAAACCTTAGTTATGTGGTTCCTTATTATCTAATGCCTTTGTACATAGTGATCCATACACACCAGAGTTAAATATTAAATATTAAGAATTTGTTCATGGTTGTGATATTCTGAGTGACATCTAGATTTCCTTTTACACTCTCGCTCCGTTGGGGATCCTTGACTTCCATAGATATGATCCTGCGCCTGGCAGACACAGTACACACTCAATTTATCGCAACAACATTCCGCCCAGAGCTAGTGAAAGTTGCCGACAAGATATTTGGGGTGACACATAAAAACAGGGTCAGCCGTGTTAATGCGATATCTGAGAATGATGCCCTGGAATTCATTAATCAGGATCAGACACAAAATGCTGAATAAGGTAACATTATAACTTCACTATTTCTCTTTCCGATGTTTATGACTGATGAATGCTCGCCACTCTTATTTGGGGCCAGGCAAAGCGGAGTAACTCGTATTTTTCATGTGCTATACAGACTGAACTCTTAATTTTTCTGGTAAAATGATAAACTGACTTGGGCTTTTTTTGGTAACGAACTGAATTGGTTTGAACTTTTTCTTTTCATTTTTAAAATTTAAGATACCATTTTAGTCAAATAGATAATTATGTTCAAGGTCTGTTTATAAATCTTTATTATTTAACTGTAAAGAAAAGTTATTATTGAAATGACCTGATACAACATAAACCATTATACTATATATATATATATATATATATATATATATTTGGACAATAGTAAATTTTGTTTTGATTTTGAAGTGGGTATTTATGTATTATTAGGTGTTTCTACTTGCATGGTCGACCTAAATCGGCTATCGGAACCCTTCAATGTCAACAACTTAGCTGTCAGACTCTCCAACCTGCACTTTTGTGAACTGATGCTACCATAACATAGGTCTTAGTAACTCAAAAGCTTGATAATCCTTCATCAGTTTTTGTAAATCCTTTTTATTCATGTTAATATCTTGTACTTAGTACTTACTGTGGTAACCATTGATCCATAGAGAAGATCTTGGAAGATTGGTTGATAATATACAAAAATTATAGAGGCGGGAAGATCTTGGTGTGTGTGATTTAAATCCGCTTCATTTGCAAAAATGTTAGGGTGAAAAACAAAAATTGTTTCATGTTTGATCTAAAGAGTGTTTAGGACACAAGACACAAAATGAGACAGGATAAAAATAAGGGTCTTTGTGAGAAATAGCAAATAATTATCGAGAAGAATTAATTAACATGAAATATTCAACTTTGTGAGAAATAAATTGATACAATTTCCAACGTAGAAATTCTAATTTTAGTACATTAACATGTGCCCAAAAAATAAATAATTATTTAGTGCCTCACCAACACTTCTCAACACTTTCCAATCAATTGAAATTTAAATGGGTCTTACTGTGTTTATGCCGCGTTGATATTATTTTGTGAGATACATTTAAGTTTTATTCGATTAGAGTGTGTTGAAGCAAGTGTTTGAAAGAGAGTTGATAACAATTTTAAAATCTGGTCTTAAATTTAAGCAAAAATTCTCATATTAGAATTCATAATAATTGAATAAGTAATCAGATGAGTTATTCAATTAACTTGGAAAAAAAATCCTTTAATAAATAAATAACATAAACGCACCATTTAACAAGCTAGAGGGTTGGTGGTATTCTTTTCTATCATATGCGGACCCCTGAAAAGATGCCTTGTTTCTCTATTTCATATTTTAAACTTCATAATAGATACGATATTTGTGTACCCATACACACAAGTACATTGACAGCCATAAAGATATCATATTTCAATTCAATGGATATGATTTTTGCGATACACTATATACCATACCATTGCCGATAAATAAGAAAACTGATTTACATGTATCCTGCAACTAGAAGTAATTAAACCTGAATAGAAAATACAACGTTTAATTATAAAAGAATAAAAGATTTTTCTTTTATGAATAACAGAACGAGTATATTTTTTTATGAACGAGTATTGTTTCGTTTTTGTTAAAAAAATGGAACAATATATGTGCAGTTTATTTTATTTTATTTATAACGAAAATATGTTTATTTTATTTGGATAATACCAAAAGGGTAATATTTCAAAAAAATAATATTAAATAAGTCACTTGTTCATTCTTTATAATTGAATCTTTAGTCATTTAAGTTAATTCATGTGCACTCTTCATTTATAAAAAAAAATCATGTGTTATATTCAAATTTTTGAATCTTTAGTCATTTAAGTTAATTCATGTGCACTCTTTATTTATAAAAAAATAAAAATAAATCATGTGTTATATTTAAATTTTTAAACGATTTTTTACATACTCGTTTAAAAAATGATAAACATCACCCCACAAAAATTAATAAATTTTTAAGCGGAAGCTAAAAATTATGGGATCATTTATCATAAAGACATCTATATGATACACAAAGTCTATCTATATAGTTTGACATTATTCCAACAAAAAGCCTCAATTTATTTTGATTTAAATATGAACTAAAATTGTTGACAATAAAATACTGTAGGACTGTAAGCCAATGAATTTCTTTTGTGTGCAGTCAATTTGTTGTTATATAAAGACTAAAGATGAAATATTTAAATTTTATCAAAACTATTTATAATAGCGGTTATGTGGTGTAAATAACTTTTTAGTATTTTTTTTGGTGTTAAATCAGTTACCAATAATTGTACGGTATACTTTTTTTTTGGAGAGAATTGTACGGTATACATTGTGGAGTTGAATTTCTATCACATAAGGTTTACAAATGTATACCTTTGAGTTGCCTTGGTAAATCTTGTTCATTGAATTTTAATATTCATATATCTATAACCAATAGTGCACTTGTGTATAAATTTGTGTACCCTAAATGCCACCTAGATACGAATGACTTCACATTGGATTTGAATCCACTTGAGTTGGTTTGATCACATTGGTTTTATAGTGTGATCTTCTTAAGATCTTATATATGATTCACTTTAATGTCAAATTCGATGGATTAAATCAACTTCAAAAAATTTATATTTGGATCCAACATAGATCATAGATCGTTGAATTTCACTAACTAACGCATTCCACTATCAAAATTCATGACATACTACTTCTTATTTATTAATGAAATACATTACTGGTCTTTGATTAAAAGCAAAGCCGTTGATACTAAATAACTGCATGTTTGATGTCTCCATGTGATGAAAATTTTAACCTATACCCCTACATTTATATCATCATTTCTACGTTTTACATGAGCTATTCCCATCCCTATTGAGGGCAAAAGTTATGGTGCATAAGTCATTTCCTTATGCATCGTGCATAAATACTTCACAACCATTAGATCTAGTGTACACGTGTAATAATCATAGGTTTCTCTCTAAGTTAAACTTAGAGAGAGAAGTTCTCCCTTCTCTCTTCAAACAAACAGTCCGACGGTGATGATGATGAACGACGATGTTGATGATGAAATTGAAGATTCTGAAAACCATTTCCACAGCAAAATGGGTTTGGAGTACAACTCACAGAAACCATTTCCACAGCAAAATGGTTTTGGCATTCCGGTACGGTGATGATGATGAACGACGATGTTGATGATGAGATTGAAGATTCTGAAAACCATTTCCACATCAAAATGGGTTTGGAGTACAACTCACAGAAACCATTTCCACAACAAAATAGTTTTGGCATTCCGGTACGGTGATGATGATGAACGACGATGTTGATGATGAGATTGAAGATTCCAGTGGTGATGATTCAGTTTGTTTCCAAGTTTTAGGGATGTATGAAACAATTATGTTGGGATTTATGCACGGTGCATAAGGATTTCCTTATGCACCATAACCACTCCCCACTAGCCCTTATGACTAAGACTTTCACATTCAGTGGGCAACTTTACCAAACAACTTTAACATGAGATGTCAAATAAAAATTGTACTATCAATGTCACAGAATTATATTAACAATCAATGTCACTACTTCAAGATAGTCTAAAATCTCATTCATCAGCTCTAAAATCTTTCTCTGAAACGTGAGAAGGTAAGTTCTTATTTTGTTGCAAGTTGCAACCTGCAACCTTGTCTAAATGACTAGAATTTGTAGCAGTAAAATTACCACAATCTTGTTAATGATTATTTCCTTCTTGCATGGTGCTACTGCTCTTACCTCTGATGGTTTGACTTTGTTGTCACTCTTGACACATTGGACCTTTGTTCCTCCTCTCATCAACTCTAGTTGGAAGGCGTCTGATTCCGATCCATGCTCATGGGTTGGTGTTCAATGTGACCATACCTATAATGTCATTTCCCTTAGCCTCACTGGTCATGGGATTTTCGGTCAACTTGGACCAGAAACTGGTAACCTTTATCACTTGCAGAACCTTTTGTTGTTCGGTAATGGTCTCTCAGGAAATGTGCCTTCAGAGTTAAGCAACTGTAGATTGCTTCAGAATTTAGATCTTTCTGAGAACAGATTCAGTGGAAATATATCATATAGTTTGAAAAAGTTGCAATATTTAAAGTTTTTAAGATTGTCTTCCAATCTGCTGACTGGTGAAATTCAAGATTCTTTGTTTGAAATTCAATCCCTTGAAGAAGTGAGCCTCCACAATAACCTTCTTAGCGGCAATATCCCAACCAATATTGGAAACTTGACTCATCTACTGAGGTTGTATCTACATAGTAATATGTTTTCAGGGACTATTCCTTCATCTCTTGGTAATTGCACTAAACTTGAAGACCTTGATTTGTCTTTCAACCATTTGAGAGGCGAAATTCCGGTCAGTATTTGGAGAATTCAAAATCTTGTGCACATCTTGGTTCACAACAACAGTCTCTTTGGGGAACTACCTTTGGAAATGACAAACCTTAAGTGTCTAAAAAATGTCTCATTGTTTGAAAATCAGTTCTCAGGAGTCATACCTCAAAGCTTGGGAATCAACAGCAGCATAGTGAAGTTGGACTGTATGAATAACAAGTTCAGTGGTAATATCCCACCAAATCTTTGCTTTGGAAAGCATTTGTTAGAGCTCAATATGGGAATCAATCAACTACAAGGTGGCATACCTTCTGATCTAGGAAGATGTGCAACTTTAAGGAGGTTGTTTCTCAATCAAAATAATTTCACCGGGTCGCTTCCTGATCTTGCAAGTAATCTTAACCTGAAATACATGGACATAAGCAAGAACAATATCGGTGGACCAATTCCATCAAATTTGGGAAATTGCACAAATCCCACATACATTAATTTCTCAAGGAACAAATTTGCAGGTCTCATACCATCAGAACTTGAAAACCTTGTGAATCTTGTGATTTTGGATCTTGCTCACAATAAATTGGAAGGTCCTTTGCCACTTAGGCTTCCAAACTGTACTAAAATGGATCGTTTTGATGTGGGATTTAATTTCTTAAATGGATCACTCCCATCAAGTTTGAGAAGTTGGGCACGCATAACAACATTGATTTTCAGACAAAATTACTTCACTGGAGGTATCCCAGAGTTTTTGACAGAATTTAGCAACCTTCGCGAGTTACAACTAGGTGGAAATTTGCTTGGAGGCGAAATTCCTCGATGGATGGGGACATTGCATAATCTGTTCTATGGATTAAATCTGAGTTCTAATGGATTAACAGGTAGTATTCCTTCGGAAATTGGGAAGCTAGGACTGCTTCAAAGTCTTGATTTATCATTGAACAGTTTAACAGGAAGCATATATGCTCTTGAAAGTCTTGTTTCATTAACTGAGGTCAATGTTTCTTACAATCTCTTCAATGGTTCTGTACCTACAGGTCTAATGAGGTTATTGTATTCCTCACCATCATCATTCATGGGTAATCCTCTCTTATGTGTCAGTTGTTTGAATTGCATTAAAACTAGTTATGTAAATCCATGTGCATACAATTCAACCGATCACAAAGGTATCGGTAATGTTCAAATTTTGATGATAGAACTTGGATCCTCAATATTTCTTTCGGTTGTGCTGCTAATAATGATTCGAATGTGTCTCCTAAAAAGATATAAGCAGGAATTCAAGATGTCTTGTTCCCCACTGGTCATGGTGTTGAAGGCTCTGGCTAAATTATATGATTGCTATAATTTTGGCAAAGGGATTGTGTGTAAAACCCAAATGACATCTGATCTTAAGCAGCAGTCGTATACTGAAAGACAACCTGCTCCGGCGTCCGATCTTAATCTAAAGCCTGATATTGAAAGAGGATCTGCTCCGGCGTCCGATTTTAACAAATGGTCTTATTATATTGAAAAAGGGGTTGGAAGGATTGGAATGACATATGCTCGCGAATTCAATATATCATGCAAAGAGAAGCCGCTTACCCTTAAAGATGTAGTGTTGCAGGCTACTGAGAACCTAAATCAACGTTATATTATTGGCAAGGGAGGACATGGTACTGTGTACAAAGCCATAATTGGTCAACATGTTTTTGCTGTAAAGAAGGTTGAATTTGGATGGAACAAGAAAAAGCGGCTAGGTATCATGCGCAACGAAATTGAAGTCCTTGGGATGTTTAAGCATCGAAATTTGATCAAACATGCAGACTACTGGATCGGAGATGAATATGGTTTAGTCTTATATGAATTCATTGAAAATGGAAGCCTTCATGATATGTTGCATGAAAAGAAACCCCCACCACCATTGACGTGGAATGTTCGGTGTAAAATTGCAGTCGGAATTGCATAAGGACTAGCTTATCTGCATTATGATTGTGTTCCAAGAGTAGTGCACCGAGACATAAAACCAAAGAACATACTCGTTGACGACAATATGGAGCCTATTATAGCTGATTTTGGCACTGCCCTATGCAAGCAGCTATCTGAGGATTCTAATAGTCATTCTAAAACTAGGTAGAAAAATGCTTTCGTCGCATGTTGTTGGTACTCCTGGATATATTGCACCAGGTAATTATCCCTTTCAGAGCCAATAGTAAATAGTAGTTTGATTTCTAGGATGTGATGGCGACTTTATTTTGCAACAAAGCTTGAAAGTGGAGGTGTGCAAAATAGTATTCTCTAACATGTTTGCATTTTTGACAGAGAATGCATATGATATTGTGCCAGGAAGAAAGTCTGATGTATATAGCTACGGAGTTGTTTTGCTTGAGATAATAACCAGAAGGAATTTGTTAGTTCCCTCTTCAAATGATAAGGCAGAGGAGACCCCCTTAGTGATCTGGGCTAGATCTTTATGGCTGAAAACAGGCAAAACCGAGAAGATTGTTGATCCTTACCTTGCAAGTGAATTTCCCAATTCAGTAGCACTAGCCAAGCAAGTTTCTGCAGTCCTTTCATTGGCATTACGATGCATAGAGAAGGATCCACGAAAGAGGCCGACCATGAAAGGTGTTATTGGTTTTTTTAATAAAAACTTGTTTAAGCTGAGGTGTGACGAGGTTCAATATGGTGATGGACTTGCAGTTAAACTGATGGGAAATGGTAAGATTGAGTCTGTAAAATTTGTCAGGGTAGCTGCTCTAATTGTTCCAAAAATAACCTATGCTTGGCCTAGTTTGATCTTTATTCCCTCTATCACTGGTCCAATACTTACCAAACCTTTCAACTGGTTTTTCCTATCACGTTGGGGTCAATATAGATACCTGCAGAAATCCCTGGTCTCACAGACCAAAGCATACTACTATATAAACACCAATCAAACTGAGGATACTGTGCAACTAAGTGAATAGTGGTTTAAAAAACTTGCAGCATTTCAGAAATGATGTGCACAATATGGTTCTATATCTGAAAAATATCAATTACATAGGAATTTAATCTATCTATTTGTAATCCATAATTTCTAAAGGGCAGCCTATTAGAGTGCCGTGTCAACATCCATAGTTAACCATTATTCAATATCAAATTTTGCTAACTAATCTAATATTTAGTGCTGATATGTCAGTTTTGGGTTCAACGAGTTTGTTTCTGTACATTTCTTCCTCCCAGAATTAACTTTGCGCGGTGTTTCTGGAGGATTGCTTTCAAGCTTTTGATTAATATACACAACTTTGGCACATGTAATGACTTAAGTTATTTTGTGCTGCCATTCTGAACTGTGACTCTAGCATGCTATAATGTTTTATTGAATTGAACTAGATGGAATAGGACTATTGTTTCCATAATTTGGAAAAGTATTCTTGTCATTCTGTTTTGGTTGGTTATTTATTATATCTATGAGGTGCATCTTGTTGGTAAAAAATAAAAATCTTTGAGGTGCATCTTTGAGTAAATTTACGTGTGGAGACAAATAATTGTAGATTAAATGATTTAAATGTTTCTTTGGAACATATAAATGTTATCTTATGAATCTTGCTAATTTGTGCTCTAAGAGCATATGTTAAAAAACTCAAAAGTATAAATATTTTCTTAATTTTGTACACTCAATTCAGTAAAAATTAAATTCAATGCACATATGCCAACAAAATAATTTTTTATTTGAGTCTTTAATAAAAAATTCTTTATTTGATTCATTTACTTGTGGCACAAGTCATCCTTATTGAATGGTATACTATAAACATGTTTTTTTCTTGAGGTAACTATAAACATGCTTTTATGGTTGTCAATGTAAGTTTACGCGATAGATAAAAATAGTGATATGTTTATCAACATTGTCCCTTTTTTACATTGTTTGTTTATTACCTTTCCACAAATTTATGTTGATATATTTATCAATTTTATTTTGATCAGGCTTACAAGTAACACAACATTTTGATTCAAGTTGTTGCGAATCTCTTCTTGAAATCAAGCACGAGGTGTTTTGATCCAAGCAAACATTTAACCACGATGCATGTATAAACATTTTAGTGGTTTCTACGCTGAAAGAGACACAGGGCCCTACGCTGAAAGAGAAAAGCATAACGAGTAGCATCTTTATAGCATGCAAAAGCAAACACAACTAAGGTCTAAAGGAGGAACATCCTCCACCAGACTACATGATATAGCACGTATGACAAAGATTTTCTATTCAATGAACAACTTTAACATGATATGTCAATTAAAAACTGTAATAACAATATCACAAAGTTACACAATCAAAATGAGAATTAAATGAACTAGAGAAAATAGGAGGCTTTTTCACGTGTCTGCCCTACATGCAAATTTTTATTACCAATCTGCCCTACTTGAAAGATTAAATACGAATATGCCTTAGTTGAACTTTTGAACCATGAGTATGCCAAATCATATGGTGCACTCGATAGTGACATGGCAATGAGTTTGCCAATTGAAATGACGGACCCGTGATGACTCTTTTTTTCTTCGTTTTTTTCTTTTTTTGTTGTGGTTTTGTTGAATTATTTTTTTCAATTTTAATTATTAAAACCTAAAAACTTAAATTAAAAATATTTTGAAAATAGACTAATAAACTTCATAATAAAATATAACAACAATAATATTTATTACATTAAAAGATAGCACAATATAAAATACCAATTATACAAAAATAACTAGTTTTGTCTAGTAATTAGAGGACAATTTTTTCGTGAATATCCGGTCTCACGACACATTCCACATTTCCTTGGATTTCTTTCCACCGCGTCCATTTCAGTCATAATGCAAGTACTATTTGGGCGACCTTTTTTCACTCTTCGCATTGTCTCATCGTGGCAGAGAATTTCCCCTTCGTATGGGATCCAATATGAAGGGTGTTGAATTACTTCGAACCTTGTATTGTAGACATTGAATACACAATCATTGATGTAAACTTGATGAATAAATCTTTGGTAGTCATGATTAAAACTGGAACAAGCAGCTATGACATGTGAACAAGGCATATGGAAAGCCTGAAATTTCCCACAATCACACCACTTTGCATGCAAGTCGACCTTGAAAGTTCCCTTTGGCCTTCCCTCTTTGTGGTCGATGTAACGCCCACTTTATTTATTATTAGAGTATATAGTATATTATTATATATTATATGATTTTAATGATGTTTGTGACGTATGAGATGATGTTGTGATGTGACGTTTATTTTATTGTTTAATAAAATAAAATATGCGATGAAAATTAAGATGTGATATAATAACAAATATTTTGAGAGATGGGGTTGTTTTCATAAATAAGATAGAGTTGTGGGGATAAGTGAGAATAGAAAGAATTATATAAGGGAGTTAGGTTTAGAAAGAAACAGTCAGTACGTTACAGACTTTCGGCAAGAAGGGAGAAAAGTGGCTAGAGAAGAGGGAACCCCAATTCTGCAATATTACCAGGTAAGGGTGAGCCTAACTCAATTATATTATGCTGTAATTCATCTAGTTGTGATTAACATAGGGATTGAAAGAGAGTTTGAGAGATTTCATAAGTTAGGGTTTTGTAGATTTTGTGATGAATTGATGAGAGAATGATGTGAATTGGTGTAGAAACCTGTTACAGAACCTAGATTAATCACTAGGACTATAATTCTGAATGGTTAAAGCCTTAGTATGAGAGATGGGACGAGTTTTAGCGAGGATATGAGCGAACCCGCAGCCTGTTCTGCGACCGCTCGCCGTGGTGAGCAGACCTACTCACCGTGGCGAGCAGAACAGTTTAACTCGCAAGGCGAGTAACATCACTCGCCGTGGCGAGCAGTTAGGTATTCACTCGCGAGGTGAGCAGCTGAGCTCGCCGTGGCGAGCAATCCCTTTAGTGCGCGCGAGGCGAGCAACTTCACTCGCCGTAGCGAGCAAGTGGCAGAATGCAATTTGAGTAGCTCGCCGTGGCGAGCAGTCCCACTCGCCACAGCGAGCAATGTGGTCTCAGACCACTATAACTTGAGTTTTAGAACTCTGTTTTGAGCGAGGCTTTGAGGGTAGACTTTTGGATAGCATTAGATATGTTTAAGACCTAAATTAGAACCTGTAATGACGCTGTAAGATGATTTTAAGACGTTGGCGTTAATCTATGATTAAATGATTATTAAGTGAGGTTTATGAACGAGGTATAAATGATGTTTGTGATGATAACTATGTGCTGTAAATATATATGCTAAGTGTGTTGAGCTGCTGCCATGTATTGTATAATTGCATGTGTCGATAAAGAGTCGTATTTGATGTTAAGACGTTGTGATATCTTGTTTAAGAATTAAAGAGTCGAGTCCATGCATTTGCATATTTTGAGACGGTGGAGCTTATGCTCAAAGCGACGGTGGAGCATTTGCTCAAAGCGACGGTGAAGCTTATTAAAGCTAAAATATTGGTACCACATGCATGATGTTAAGATGTTAGAGTTGCATTTGTCGAGTCATGTGTCTGAGATGTTTTGAGACGGTCGTTTATGAAGATGTTCTAAGATGATTTGTATATGTGGATGTTGAGACGTTTCTATTCTATGAGATGAATAATGTTGTTATTGTTAAGCATAATTATTTGAATTATATGTTAATATAATTGTTGTGAATCTCACCCCTTCTGTTGGAATTGCCGCCTTGTGGGCAAGTGCAGGCGACCAAGCTTAGGTTCGACGACGTGAGAGGTTATTGTGGAGTCTTAGGATGCTCTGATACGTAACGGGATGGGGACTTATCATTATTTCTATTCCTTTATGTATCATGTTGGCTAATGATGATGTTTGCGACGCAACTTTAATTTGAGATGTTTTATGAGGCTTTTGTGCCAAGAATTATTTATTTAAGATTTTGAGACGTTTATGAATTCCGCTGCTATGTTTGAACATTGTTTAAGAATAAATTATTATTCGATTTGATTTAAAAGATTTTATGAAATGTGACATCCTGATTTATTGTGATATACTCTGATTATTTGAATGAAATTTTTAAGTCGGGATTTCGGGGTGTTACAGTCGACAGTTTCGCGGACAGAAAAAGTATGCATTTCTCGATCAAACTGATTGACTTCGTGAGGGTGGGACTTAATCACTTCGACTTTAAGTGTGTTCATGCAATGCTCGGTGTAAGCTTGATTCGTCTAACCTGATATTAGCGTTATCTCCTCACTCTGCAAAAAGTGATGCAAGTCTATAATAAGTTGACTTGACCAAAGCAGTTTTAGGGAGGTTGCGAATACCCTTGAACACATTGTTCATAGACTCTGCAAGGTTAGAGGTCATGTGACCCCAACGTACATCTTTGTCATATGTTTGTGTCCATTTTTCTTTGGGTATTTTGTCTAGCCACTTCATAGCTTCTTCGTTTTCCCCTCGAATTTTGTTGCGGTAATATTTGAATGTAGGCTCGTTCAATGCATAACCTACATTGCAAAATTATCATAAAAATAATAATAATAATTAGATAAGTTATAAAAAAAAATGTGGAATTCATGATAATAAGAGTGTGATTATTACCCATACTGACAACTTGCACAAACCAAAACCCCCAGAACTTCTACCCAAACCAAAACCCTCAAAACCAATTCTACCCAAATCAAACCCCTCAAAACCTCTACACAAGCCAAAACTCACATCATCAGTTCTATCCAAATCATACACCCCAAAACATCTACACAAGTCAAACCTCCCAAAATTTCTACACGTACCAAACTCCACAAAACCAATTCATCACAAATCAAACACCCCAAAGCTTCTACCCAAACCAAACCCTGCAAACCTTCTATGCAAACCAAACACCCCAAGAACATTTTGACCTTCGGTTTACACAACAAACCCAACCACATAATAACTTCACACCGACGCATAATTTTAATTTTTCCAGTCCATCATTAAACGCTACATGGGGCACGGCCGATCACGATTTTCTACGTGAAGTATGGCGTCAAGACGGTACTGAAGTTGAAAGAGGATTTTTTTCAATCATTTAATGGAATGCTTCAAGGAGGTAGTGCAATCATCTATCGACAACATACAACCGGAAGAACCACGATATCCTGTTCGTGACATTCGACGTAGGGGATGTGGCACTGATGGACATTTTTAGTTTTTTATTTGTCATAATAATTTTAAATTTTTATATTTTTATGCATTTTATGTTATGTTTTAATGTTAATTAATATAATATTATTGTTGTAATATTTTACTAAGCATTTTATTAGACTTTTTTTCCTTATTTTCAATTTATGTTTTAATAATTAAAATTGATAAAAAATATATATATAAAACAACCAAAAAAAAAAAAGAACGAATAAAAAGAAGAAAAAATGCTTCACGAGTCCGCCATTTGATATGGTATACTCTTGACCACAAGTCTGCCAAATGAAATGGCATACTCGTAGGTGTTTTTTTTTCAAGTAGGGCATATTGGTATTAAAATTTCACAAATGGGGCAGACAGGGAAAAAAAGCCAAAATAGGAGGAACACATATAAGGTTTAAGACACTGCTTGTTCAAACTAGAACATTCTCATTCATCATCAGCTCCAAAAGGTGTCCCAGAAACGTATAAGGTAAGTGGTGCTTCTTCTGTTCCAAGTTGCAACCTCAATACTTGTCCAAATGACTAGGACTAGTTGTAGCAGTAGAATTATTACACTCTTGTTGATTATTTCCTTCATGCATAGTGTTTTTACTCTTACCTCTGATGGGTTGACTCTTTTGTCACTCATGACACACTGGACTTTTATTCCTCCTTTCACCAAATCTACCTGGAATGCCTCTGATTCAACTCCATGCTCATGGGTTGGTGTTCAATGTGACTATAACCATAATGTCATTTCTCTTGACCTCACTAGTCATGGGATTTTTGGTCAACTTGGGAAAGAAATTGGAAACCTTCATCACTTGCAGACCCTTGTATTGTTTCGAAATGGTTTCTCCGGAAAAGTGCCTTCAGAGTTAAGCAACTGTAGTTTCCTTGAGTATATAGACCTTTCTGAGAATAGATTCAGTGCAAAGATACCATCTAGTTTGAATAAGTTACAAATTTTACGGTTTATGAGTCTCTCCTCCAATCTGCTTATCGGTGAAATTCCAGATTCCTTGTTTAAAATTCCTTCCATCGCAGAAGTGAGCCTGCACAGTAACCTTCTTAGTGGTCCTATCCCGACCAATATTGGAAACTTGACTCACTTATTGAAGTTGTATCTATATGGTAATCAGTTGTCAGGGACTATTCCTTCATCTCTTGGTAATTGCAGTAAATTAGAGGACCTTCAATTGTCTTTCAACCGTTTGGGAGGCGAAATTCCGGTCAGTGTTTGGAGAATTTCAAGTCTTGAGAACATCTTGGTTCACAACAACAGCCTCTCTGGGGAACTGCCTTTTGAGATGACAAAGCTGAAGTATCTAAAAAATATCTCATTGTATGATAATCAGTTCTCAGGAGTCATACCTCAAAGCCTGGGAATCAACAGTAGCATAGCGAAGTTGGACTGTATGAATAACAAGTTCAGTGGTAATATCCCACCAAATCCTTGCTTTGGAAAGCATTTGTCAGTGCTCAACATGGGAATCAATCAACTTCAAGGTAGCATACCTTCTGATGTAGGAAGATGTGAAACTCTGATGAGGTTGATTCTCAACAAAAATAATTTCACCGGGTCTCTTCCAGATTTTGAAAGTAATTTGAACCTGAACTACATGGACTTGAGCAAGAACAATATCAGTGGACCAGTTCCATCAAGTTTGGGAAATTGCAAAAATCTCACATACATTAATTTGTCGAGGAACAATTTTGCAGGGCTCATACCGACAGAGTTAGGTAAGCTTGTGAGTCTTGTGATTTTGGATCTTTCTCACAACAACTTGGAAGGTCCTTTGCCACTCCAACTGTCAAATTGTTCTAAAATGGATCAGTTTGATGTGGGATTCAATTTCCTAAATGGAACTCTCCCATCAAGTTTGAGAAGTTGGAGAAACATAACCGCATTGATTTTAAGAGAAAATTACTTCACTGGAGGTATCCCGAGTTTTTTGGCAGAATTTAGCAACCTCCGGGAGTTACATCTTGGTGGAAATTTGTTTGGAGGCAAAATTCCTCGATCAATGGGAATATTGCATAATCTGTTCTATGGATTGAATCTGAGTGCTAATGGACTGACAGGTGGAATTCCATCAGAAATTGGCTGGCTAAGACTGCTGCAAAGTCTAGATATATCCTTTAACAATTTAACAGGAAGCATAGATTCCCTTAGCGGTCTTGTTTCATTAATTGAGGTCAATATTTCTTTCAATCTCTTCAATGGATCTGTACCAACAGGTCTAATGAGGTTATTGAATTCCTCACCATCATCATTCATGGGTAATCCTCTCCTATGTGTCAGTTGTTTGAATTGCATTAAAACTAGTTATGTATATCCATGTGTCTACAAATCAACTGATCATAAAGGTATCAGTTATGTTCAAATTGTAATGATAGAACTAGGATCCTCAATATTGATTTCTGCTGTGATGGTGATAATATTTCGAATGTATCTCCATAGAAATGAACTGAAAGGGGCCTCTTATCTTAAGCAACAGTCTTTTAATAAAAGAGGAGACGGACCTAGTAATTCCAATGTAGGGACCCCAATAGAAAATGAGTTGTTTGACTATCATGAGCTAGTGTTGGAGGCTACAGAGAACCTAAATGATCGGTATATTATTGGCAGAGGAGCACATGGTATTGTGTACAAAGCCATAATTAATCAACAGGCTTGTGCTGTAAAGAAGTTTGAATTTGGATTGAACAAGCAAAAGTGGCGAAGCATCATGGACAACGAAATTGAAGTCCTTAGGGGCCTTAGGCATCAAAATTTGATCAAATGTTGGAGCCACTGGATTGGAAATAACTATGGTTTAATCATATATAAATTCATTGAAAATGGAAGCCTTTATGAAATTTTGCATGAAATGAAACCCCCACCACCCTTAAGGTGGATTGTTCGTTTTAATATAGCTGTTGGAATTGCTCAAGGACTAGCTTATCTGCATTATGATTGTGATCCACCAATACTGCACCGAGACATCAAACCAAAGAACATACTTGTTGATGACAATTTGGTGCCTGTTATAGCTGATTTTAGCACTGCCCTATGCAAGAAGTTGTTAGAGAATTCACATAGTTATTCTGAAACCAGAAAATTGCTTTCATCGCGCGTTGTTTGTACCCCTGGCTATATTGCACCGGGTAATTTACCATTCACTCACAATTA
Organism: Medicago arabica; assembly: GCA_946800305.1. Lineage (NCBI taxonomy): Eukaryota > Viridiplantae > Streptophyta > Magnoliopsida > Fabales > Fabaceae > Medicago > Medicago arabica. The sequence continues at coordinate 7,278,742 of OX326970.1, read as the reverse complement.
ATGTTGATTCTGACACCCCTTTAATAGCCAATAATACTTTGATATCTAGGATGTGATGACGAGTTTATTTTCAAACACAACTCGGAGGTAGAGTTGTGCAAGATAGTATTCTCTAACATGTTTGCATTGTTTTTTGTGACAGAAAATGCATATAAAGTAGTTCCGGGAAGAAAGTCTGACGTATATAGTTATGGAGTTGTTTTGCTTGAGCTAATAACCAGAAAGAAAATATTACTTCCCTCTTTGAATAATGTTGCGGAGGAGATCCACATAGTGACCTGGGCTAGATCTTTATTTCTGGAAACAAGTAAAATTGAGAAGATTGTAGATCCATTCCTTGCAAATGCATTTCCCAATTCAGTAGTACTAGCCAAGCAAGTCAATGCAGTGTTTTCATTGGCATTACAATGCACAGAGAAGGATCCACGAAGGAGGCCGAACATGGAAGATGTTATTGACTTTTATAATAATTACCTGTTTAAGCTGAGGTGTGATGAGGTTCAATATGGTATAGGACTTTCAATTAAACTGATGGGAAATGGTAAGTTGCTGGCTAAAAAGGTTGTTGGCGTAGTGAATCTAGTTGTTCCAAAAATAACCTATGCTTGGCCAAGTTTGATATTCCGTCCCTCTATCACTGGTCCAATACTTACCAAACCTTTCAACTGGTTTTTCCTATCACGTTGGGGTCAATATAGACAACTGCAGAAATCCTTGTATTCACAGCCCAAGTCACACTACTTTATCAACACCTATCAAACGGAGGCCACTGTTGAACTTAGTGAATAGTGGTGAAAAAATATTCTGAAAGTTGACAAAAGGGAAGTGAGAGCTTAAAAGAAATAGAAGGGGATGAACAGTGGTCTGCATGTGCCAACCAGGGATTGTTGGCAAATTGTACCAGGATTTATGCGTGTACATAATTGTTCTATATCTGAAAAATATCAATAACTTACGAGTCTAATGTATCTATTTATAATCTTTAATTTCTGATGTGCAGCCTATTAGAGTGCCACACTAGCATCCGTAGTTAACTATTTCTTGATTATCAACTTTTCCAACTAATCCACTCTTTAGTACTGATATGTTAGTTTTAGATTCCTCAAATTTGTTTCTGTACACATGCACACTTCTTCCTCCAAGTCCAAACTTAGTGTGCGGCTATCTGGAGGATTCCTTTCAAGCTTTTGATTCATTTACACAATTTTGGCACATGTGAGTGAGTTTTAGTCATTTTGTGCTTCCATTCTGGACTCGACTCAAGCATGTTATCGTGTTTTATGAAGATGTAAGAAGATTGTGTGGGGAAAATTTTTGACGACTCATCACAAAATGGAAGCACAAAATGTAAAGTAAAGAAAAAAAAAACAAGGCCTAAACGACTGTGTGGGGAATACTACATCCCAAAGAAGCGATGTGAAGATCCTTCCTCAGGTTTTGAATTAAATGAGAGTGATATGTTAAGCATAAAAATGAATTTTATTGAGCTTTTTTAAAATTAAATGCTAGAAGGGCTAAAACAATCTTTTTATATTTTATAAAAGTCAAACATATATTTCTTTAGACCTAAGAAAATATTCTAGAAGGGCTAAAATTAAAACCCATCTTTTCTTTTTAATTAATCTCCCAAGATAACTAAGATCTATTTAGGAGTTTGATCTATAATAATATATTATTTTCCATACACACCATCCATAGATTGGACTCTAGATTAAATGATTATGAGACTCAAACATCAACCACTTGTGTCATGTTGATACTTATTATTTCATAAAGACTTGACATATTTAACCCAAAAAGAAGAAGAAAAAAACATTTTCATCTGTAAATTATATATATAATTTATAATATGAAATAGTTTTCAACGTGAAAGTCACATTAGAAATGAATGAAAAATAATAATAATAGTACACCATAACCCATCACTAACTTGATAAAATAATATTTTACTGTCTCTTTTTTTTTACTGGGTAAGGTTAAATTTTATCTAGTGAATAACAAGAATGCAATAGGCCAACTACTTTGTGGTATAATTGGATGAACAATTTCAGAAAAATACAAAACAATTTTAAGCTATTACTATTATCAACAAATGTGTGTCAGAGAATAAACTTGTATGTTTGCAGTATTGACTTCTTTTATAGATAATTCTCCCTAACTTTGTGACCAAACTCAAAGAACAAAACAACCTCATTCATGAACTTAGTTTCTTCCTCTATAACTTGACAAGGTAAGTGTTTCTTATTTCATTGCAATTTATAAACAACCTTGTCTCACTCTCAATGAAAAGAACTAGTAATAGCAGTAGAATTATCACACACTTGTTGATTATTTCCTTTTTGCATGGTGCTACTGCTCTTAACTCTGATGGTTTGACTCTGTTGTCACTCATGACACACCGGACCCTTGTTCCTCCTATCATCAACTCTAGCTGGAAGACTTCTGATTCCAATCCATGCTCATGGGTTGGTGTTCAATGTGACCATGCCAACAATTTAATTTCCCTTAACCTCACTAGTCAAGGGATTTTTGGTCGGCTTGGACCAGAAATTGGAAATCTTTATCATTTAAAGAACCTTTTGTTGTTTCGTAATGCTTTCTCAGGAAAAGTACCTTCAGAGTTAAATATTTGTAGTTTCCTTTAGAATTTAGACCTTTCTGAGAACAGATTCAGTGGAAAGATACCATATACTTTGAAAAAGTTGCAAAGTTTACAGTTTATGAGATTGTCTTCCAATCTGCTGACTGGTGAAATTCCAGATTCTTTGTTTGAAATTCAATCCCTTGAAGAAGTGAGCCTGCACAGTAACCTACTTAGTGGTTGTTGAAAATTGGCTTCAAATTGTGAATGCAGAAAGCCCAGAAATCGTGACACGATTTGACTTGGCAGGGAGCATGTCTTTTGAGATGGGAAATCGTGACACGATTAAACAACTTCCTCAGCAAGTTTACCTGAAAGGGACTGATCACAACGGTTGGGTAGTACAATCATGGCACGATTGGACCAAATCGTGTCACGATTTGAGACGTTTGTGACTGGTATTTAAATGGTTTCTGCAGTTTTTTTGAAGTAGAGCAGAATCAAGAGGTATATGGTTTACAAAGGGGGGAACTTGAGGGTTGGGTATATTTGTATTGAGGGTCTCTAGGGTTGGGATAAAGCTTCCTTTAGTGAGACTACATCATTGGAAGGATCTAAAGCTTCCTTTAGTGTAATCTCTAGTAAGTTTCATATGAGGGTGGTAAGTCAAGCAAATGGTAGAGATTAGGAAAAGGCTGATTTCTTGTAACCTTTTGTAACATCTTCTCATAGTGGATTAGAGAGCTGCTCTCTCCCCCAGAGTAGGTCATATTGGCCGAACTGGGTTACTATCTCTTGTGTGTTTTGATTTCCCTTTAAGCTTTATTATCTCTTTATGCTTTGGTAGTGTTTGTGTTATTGTTATTAGCGCTACACTGATTTTTTTTAGGTTTGTTCTTGTTGTTGTTGCTTGGAGACACTTTATCCATTGATTACCACTTCCTTTGCTCCACACATCTTTGTTATTCATTGGTGTGATTTTGTCTGAATTCACAACAGTGGTCCTATCCCAACCAATATTGGAAACTTGACTCATCTATTGAGGTTGTATCTATATGGTAATCAGTTTTCAGGGACTAATCCTTCATCTCTTGGTAATTGCAGTAAGTTAGAGGACCTGGAATTGTCTTTCAACCAATTGAGAGGCGAAATTCCGGTCAGTGTTTGGAGAGTTTCAAGTCTTGTGCACGTATTGGTTCACAACAACAGCCTCTCCGGGGAACTACCTTTCGAGATGACAAAGCTCAAGTATCTAAATAATATCTCATTGTTTGATAATCAGTTCTCAGGAGTCATACCTCAAAGCTTAGGAATCAACAGCAGCATAGTGAAGTTGGACTGTATGAATAACAAGTTCAGTGGCAATATCCCACCCAATCTTTGCTTTCGAAAGCATTTGTTAGTGCTCAACATGGGAATCAATTAACTTCAAGGTAGTATACCTTCTGATGTAGGAAGATGTGAAACTCTGATGAGGTTGTTTCTCAATGAAAATAATTTCACCGGGTCTCTTCCTGATTTTGAAAGAAATCTAAACTTGAAATACATGGACATGAGGAAGAACAATATCCATGGACCGATTCCTTCAAGTTTGGGAAATTGCACAAATCTCACATACATTAATTTGTCAAGGAACAAATTTGCACGGCTCATACCACCGGAGCTTGGAAACCTTGTGGATCTTGTGATTTTGGATCTTTCTCACAACAACTTGGAAGGTCCTCTGCCACTTCAACTGTCGAATTGTACTAAAATGGATCGTTTTGATGTGAGTTTCAATTTCCTAAATGGATCAGTCCCATCAAGTTTGGGAAGTTGGACAAACATAACAACATTAAATTTAAGAGAAAATTACTTCACTGGTGGTATCCCAGGGTTTTTGCCAAATTTTACCAACCTCCCCGAGTTACAACTTGGTGGAAATTTGTTTGGAGGCACAATTCCTCATTCAATTGTATTATTGCACAATCTTTTCTATGGATTGAATCTGAGTGCTAATGGATTGACAGGTGGCATTCCTTCAGAAATTGGTTTGCTCAGACTGCTGCAAAATCTGGATATATCCTTAAACAATTTGACCGGAAGCTTACATCCACTTCAAGGTCTAGGTTTTTATATTGAGATAAACGTTTCTTACAATCTTTTCCATGGTTGTGTACCATCTTTATTGAATTCCTCACCATCATCATTTATGGGTAATCCCTACTAAATGTCAGTTGTGATTTTGATGTAAATCCACATGTCTACTACAAATCAACTGGTCACAAAGGTATCAGTAAACTTAAAATTGTGACGATACTTGGATCCTTGATATGTATATCTGTAGCACTGCTAATAATAATTCGAATGTATCTCAATAGAGATAAATTGAAAAGGACCTCTGATCTTAATAAAAGGATTTTTAATAAAAGAGGAGGAGGAAGGAAGCTGTTTGACGTTCATAAGCGAGTGTTGGAGGCTACTGAGAACCTAAATGATCGGTATATTATTGGTGGAGGAGCACATGGTATTGTGTACAAAGCTATAATTTGTGAAACTGTATGTGCTGTAAAGAAGGTTGAATTCGGACAAAACAAGCAAAAGCGGCTAAGTTTCACGTGCAACGAAGTTAAAGTTCTAGGGATGTATAAGCTTTGAAATTTAATCAAATGTTGGGACTACTGGATTGGAAATGACTATGGTTTAATCTTATGTGAATTCATGGAAAATGGAAGCCTTCATGATATCTTGCATGGAAAGAAACCTCCACCACCATTAACGTGGAATGTTCGGTGTAAAATAGCAGTCGGAATTGCTCAAGGACTATTGTATCTGCATTATGATTGTGTTCCACCAATAGTGCACCGAGACATCAAACCAAAGAACATACTTGTTACTGACAATATGGAGCCTATTATATCTGATTTTGGAACTGCTCTATGCAAGGAGCTGTCTGAAGATTCTAATAGTCACTCTGAAACCAGGAAAATGCTTTCGTCGTGTGTTGTTGGTACCCCTGGATATATTGCTCCGGATAATTATTTCGTCATCGACAATTATTGTTTATTTTCATACCCCGTTCTTAGACAATAGTAATTTGATTTGTAGGATGTGATAATGATAACACAGCTCAAAATGGAGTTTTGCAAGATACTATTTTCTAACATGTTTGCATTGTTATCTGTGACAGAGAATGCATATGATGTAGTGCCGGGAAGAATGTCTGATGTATATAGCTACGGAGTTGTTTTGCTCGAGATAATAACCAGAAAGAAATTATTAGTTCCGTCTATGAATGATGAGGCAGAGGAGACCCACATAGTCAATTGGGCTAGATCTGTAATGATGGAGACAGGAAAAATTGAGAACATTGTTGATCCATACCTTGTAAGTGCGTTTCATAATTCAATAACACTAGTCAAGCAAGTCAATGCAGTGCTTTCATTGGCATTACAATGCACAGAGAAGGATCCACGAAAGAGGCCAACCATGAAAGTTGTTATAGGCTTTTATAATAAGAACCTGTTTAAGATGAGGTATGATGAGGTGCAATATGGTGATGGACTTGTAGTGGAACTGATGAGAAATGGTTAGATTCAGTATAAAAAAGTTTTCGGCATAGCGAATCTAGTTGTTCCAAAAATAACCTATGCTTGGTCTAGTTTGATCTTCCGTCCCTCTATCACTGGTCCAATACTTACCAAACCTTTCAACTGGTTTTTCCTATTACATTGGGGTCAATATAGGCACCTGCAGAAATCCTTGTACTTACAGACCAAATCATACTCTATAAGTATAAATACCAACCAAATCGAGGCCTCTGTCCAAATTAGTGAATAGTTACGGAAAAATTTCAAAGGTAGGCGGCAAGAGCGAAGAGAGCACATCATAAATTTATGTGGATAGATGGTGGACTGCATGTGACAACAAAGGGTTATTTGCAAATTGTAACGGGATTTATGTGTACACTTCAAAACTTGATACACAATTCTGGCGCATGTGAGTAACTTTTAGACATTTTATGCTTCTATTCTGAGCTTGATTCTTACAATTTACAAGGGTATATTTGAACACAAGTTGTGGTCGATGAATATCATGTATGTATTACCAACTCTTAATTTTAAAACACTCACCTTCTACTATGTTTCAATGTTTGGAGCAAATTTACTTGTAAAAATATTTAGCGAAGGAAAGAAAAAACAAGGACTAGGCGACTATGTAAAAATAGTTTAAAACAAGTCTACATCCCAAGACTCAAACATCAAGCGTGTGAAGATACCTTTCTCAGGTTTTGAAGTAAATGGGGGTTATGTGTGGAGCATAAAAATTAATTCAATCTAGAGACTATAAACAATCATTTTATATTTTACAAAAATAAAAATCACAGTTTTTTTTTACATGTACCTAAAACTTAAAATCGCTTAAAGTCCTAAAGAGATGTTCTACAAGTAAATCCCACTTTCTTTTGGTAAATCATCTCGCACAACTTTGAAAACAAATCTTATGAGGTAACATAACGAATTAAAGGGTTAACCTCTTCCAACATATGTTTTCATATGCACAAACCAAATATCGAACAATATTTGATCAAATGATTAAGGGATTGAACCATCTATCATTTATGACCCTCTCAAAACAAACAAAAAAAACTACCATTTATGACACACCATGATACTTGTTTTAAAAGAACCAAAATAGATTATAAGAAAATAAAATAAAATAAGGATTAAACAAATTTAACCTAAAAATAAAACAACAAAAATAAAAATCTTTTTCATGTGTAAATTATCTTTTCAAATAGTTAATATTAATAATATGAAACAGTTTTAAACTAAAAGTCACATTTGAGATGAATGAATTAAATTTGAGTACACCATGACCATAAACCATCACTAGCTTGATAAACCAATATTTTACTGTCACTTTTTACTGTGGAAGGTTAAATTTTATTTATTGAGTAACAAGAATGCAGTAGGCCAACTTATTCAGTGGCATGTTTGGATGAACACTAAGAAAAATACAAACTATGTACTCTCTAAAAATTATTTTCAAATACTTTTTTGAATTGCTTGAAGTTTATGAGTTCTACAAACAATGCACTCTTTAAAATTTATTGTGTGGGGACTCACATATAATGTAAGTCTACTGTCCAACAACCTACAGGTCGGCAACTTGGCATATTAGTTTACTTCCTCTCCCATGGTTGACTCATAGAACAAAACAATCTCATTCATAAACTCCAATAATTTTGTGGTTTCTTTCCTTATAATTTCCTCTATCAGAAGTTTCACAGAAATTCAAAGAGTTTACCATGCAATTTCTTAGTTTCAAAGTAAGCACCTCAAAGAAAGAACAAAACAATATCAATCTTCAGCTCTAAAATATTTCTCTGTAACGTGACAAGGTAAATTCTTCTTATTTTGTTGCAAGTTGCAACCTTGTCTAAATGACTAGAACTAGTTGCAGTAGTAGAATAGCCAAACTCTTGATATTGATTATTTACTTCTTGCATGGTGGTTTTGCTCTTACCTCTGATGGATTGACTCTGCTATCACTCATAACTCACTGGACCCTTGTTCCTCCTCTCATCAACTCTAGTTGGAAAGCTTCTGATTCAATTCCATGCTCATGGGTTGGTGTTCATTGTGACCATACCAACAATGTCATTTCCATTAATCTCACTAATCATGGGATTCTTGGTCAACTTGGACCAGAAATTGGAAACTTTTTTCACTTGCAGAACCTTGTATTGTTGGGTAATGGTTTCACAGGAAAAGTGCCTTCAGAGTTAAGCAACTGTAGTTTGCTTGAGTATTTAGACCTTTCTGGAAACAGATTCAGTGGAAAGATACCATATACATTGAAAAAGTTGCAAAGTTTACAGTTTATGAGATTATCTTCCAATCTGCTGACTGGTGAAATTCCAGATTCCTTGTTTCAAATTCCATCCTTGGAAGAGGTGAGCCTCCACAGTAACCTTCTTAGTGGTCCTATCCCAACAAATATTGGAAACTTGACTCATCTATTGAGGTTGTATCTATATGGTAATCAGTTGTCAGGGACTATTCCTTCATCTCTTGGTAATTGCAGTAAACTAGAGGACCTTGAATTGTCTTTCAACCGATTGAGAGGCAAAATTCCGGTCAGTGTTTGGAGAATTTCAAGTCTTGCGCACATCTTGGTTCACAACAACAGCCTCTCTGGGGAACTTCCTTTCGAGATGACAATGCTCAAGTATCTGAAAAATATCTCATTGTTTGATAATCAGTTCTCAGGAGTCATACCTCAGAGCTTGGGAATCAACAGCAGCATAGCGAAGTTAGACTGTATGAATAACAAGTTCAGTGGTAATATCCCACCAAATCTTTGCTTTGGGAAGCATTTGTTAGAGCTCAATATGGGAATCAATCAACTACAAGGTGGCATACCTTCTGATCTAGGAAGATGTGCAACTCTGACGAGATTGCTACTCAATGAAAATTATTTCATTGGGTCTCTTCCTGATTTTGAAAGTGATCTGAACCTGAAATACATGGATACAAGCAAGAACAATATCAGTGGACCAATTCCATCTAGTTTAGGAAAATGCAGATACCTCATGTTCATTAATTTTTCATGGAACAACTTTGCATGGCTCATACCATCAGAGTTTGGAAACCTTGTGGATCTTGTGATTTTGGATCTTTCTCACAACAACTTGGAAGGTTCATTGCCTCTTCAGCTGTCAAATTGTACTAAAATGGATCGTTTTGATGTGGGATTCAATTTCCTAAATGGATCAATCCCATCAAGCTTGAGAAGTTGGACAAACATAAGCACATTGATTTTAAGAGAAAATTACTTCACAGGAGGTATCCCAGAGTTTTTGGCTAAACTTAGCAACCTTCGCGAGTTACAACTTGGTGGAAATTTGCTTGGAGGAAAAATTCCTCGATCGATTGTAACATTGCATAATTTGTTCTATGGGTTGAATTTGAGTGCTAATGGATTGACAGGTGGCATTCCTGTAGGAATTCAGAAACTAAAAATGCTGCAAAGTCTGGATATATCCTTGAACAATTTAACAGGAAGCATAGACGCACTTGGAAGTCTTGCTTCATTAATTGAGGTTAATATCTCTTACAATCTCTTCAATGGCTCTTTACCAACAGGTCTGATGAAGTTATTGAATTCCTCACCATCATCATTCATGGGTAATCCTCTCCTATGTGTCAGTTTTACAAGTTGCGTCAAGACTAGTTATGTAAATCCACGCGTCTACAAATCTATTGACCACAAAGGTATCAGTAAACTTAAAATTATGATGATAGAACTTGGATCCTTTATATTGATTTCATCCATACTGGTAATAATAATTCGAATGTGTTTCCATAGAAAGGAATTAAATATGGAATCCGATCTAAAGCAACTATATTATATTAATAGAGGAGCTGGAAGGATTGGAGTCAGATATGCTCACCAATTTAACATCTCAGGTGAAGAGAAGCCGCATGCCCTTAAAAAACTAGTGTTGCAGGCTACAGAGAACTTTAGTGATCAGTATATTATTGGTAGAGGAGCACATGGTATTGTGTACAAAGTTTTACTTGGTCAACAGGTTTTTGCTGTAAAGAAGTTTGATTTCACAAGGAACAGGCAGAAGCGGCTACTTATGATGTGCAAAGAAATTGAAGTACTTGGAATGTATAAGCATCGAAACGTGATCAAATACGCAGACTACTGGATTGGAGAGGAATATGGTTTAATCTTGTATGAATTCATGGAAAATGGAAGCCTTCATGATATTTTGCATGAAAAGAATCCCCGACCACCCTTAAAGTGGAGTGTCAGGTTTAACATAGCTGTTGGAATTGCTGAAGGACTAGCATATCTCCATAATAATTGTGACCCGCCCATAGTACACCGAGATATCAAACCAAAAAATATTCTTATTGATGACAATATGGAGCCAATTATTGCTGATTTTGGTACCGCCCTATATAGGAAGTTGTCTGAAGATTCTTATAGTCATTCAGAAACCAGGAAAACACTTTCAACGATAGTTGTTGGTACCCCTGGCTATATTGCACCAGGTAAACAGTTCTTCATCCGCACTTACTATATATTTACACATCCCTTTGATATCTGATAGTAGCTTGTGATTTCTAGAGTGAAATGATAACTTAATTATTTTTGAACATATCTTGAAAATGGAGTTGTTTAAAATAGTATTTTCTAACATGTTTACACTGTCACATATGACAGAAAATGCATATACAATAGTACAGAGCAGAAAGTCTGATGTATATAGCTACGGCGTTGTTTTGCTCGAGCTTATAACAAGAAAGAAAGTGTTAGTTCCCTCTTTGAATGATGAGGCAAAAGTGACCCCTTTAGTGAGCTGGGCTAGATCTGTATGGCTGGAAACAGGCAAAATTGAGTGCATTGCTGATTCATACCTTGCAAGAGCATTTCCCAATTCAGTGGCCTTGACCAAGCAAGTTACAACAATGTTTTTATTGGCATTGCAATGCACAGAGAGGGATCTACGGAAGAGACCAATCATGAAAGATGTTATTGGTTTGCTTAAAAAGCACTTGTTTAAGCGGTGTGACAAGGAAGAATATGGTGATGCGGTTACAGCTGATACATCACTACAACCATATAGTCCTTCTAATATTTTCCTTAACATTCCAGTTGTCAGCATTGACCACGATCTACATGGAGAAAGCAGTAGGGCTGCATCCCAAAGACAAGGAGAAGTTACATTTAATGTGGAGACTGAAGCTCATGATTATAGTAACTTTAGCTTTTGGCAGGACGTTGATCAATTTCAATCGGGACACTGTGTAGAAGATGATCGGAGTCTCATACCTACAATTTATACTGATGGGCTTTTAGTTAAACTGATGGGAAATGGAAAAATAATGGCTGAAAGTGTTCTGGTGGTAGCTGCTCTAAATGTTCCAAAAGTAACCTATGTTTGGCCTAGTTTGATTTTCCTTCCCTCTGTCGTTGGTCCAATAGTTACCAAACCTTTCAATTGGTTTTTTCTCTCACGTTGGGGACAATATATGCACCTTCAACAATCCTTGTATTATCAACCCAAATCATACTTCATAAATGCCAACAGAATCAATGCCCTTCAGGATCTAATATTGGAGGCTACAGATAACTGAAATGACCAGTATATTATTGGCAGAGGAGCAAATTGTAGTGTGTACAAAGTCATACTTGGTCAACAAGTTTTTGCTTTAAAGAAGTTTGAATTTGGAAGGAACAAGCAAACACAACTAAGTATCATGTGCAACAAAATTGAAGTTCTCGGGATGTTTAAGCATCGAAATTTAATCAAACACACAGACTACTGGATTGGAGTCGATTATGGCTTTGTCTTGTATAAATTCATGGAAAGTGGAAGCCTTCATGATATTTTGCATGAGAAGAAACCCCCACTATCCTTAATGTGGAGTGACCGGTTTAATATTGTGGTTGGAATTGCTAAAGGATTAGCACATCTGCATTATAATTGTAGCCCACCCATAATGCAGGGGAACATCAAGTCAATGAACATACTTCTTGATGCTAATATGGAGCCTATTATAGCTGATTTTGGTACTCGCATGCTACAGGACCTATCTGAGGATTCTTACAGTCATTGTGAAACCGGGCAAATGTTTTCATTGCATGTTATTGGTACCCCAGGCTATATTGCACCAGGTAATCAACTTTTTATCCACAGTTACTATTGATTAGTAGACACCCTTTTATAGAAGGTAGTTGCTAGTGATTGTTAGGATTCTATCATATCTTTTATTTTGTCAATATTCTCTGACATGTTTGCATTGCCACCTGTGACAGAGAATGCCTATGTAGTGGGGCGGAGCAGAAAGTCTGATGTATATAGCTACGGTGTTGTTTTGCTCGAGCTAATAACCAGAAAGAAAGTGTTTGTTCCCTCTTTGAAAGATGAGACAAAGGTGACTACTTTAGTGAGCTGGGCTAGATCTATATGGCTTGAAACAGGCAAAATTGAGAAGATTGTTGATTCATACCTTGCGAGTTCATTTCGCAATTCAACAGCACTGACCAAACAAGTCACGACGGTGTTTTTATTGGCATTACAATGCACAGATAGGGATCTACGAAAGAGGCCGACCATGAAAGATGTTATTGGCTTGTATGAAAATGACTTGTTTAAGTGGAGGTGTGGTGAGCTTGAATATGGTGATGCAGTTGCAGCTAATACAGGACTACAACCATATATTCCTTATAATCTTTTCCCTGATGATTCAGTTGTCGGAATTGACTACCATCTCCATTGAATTGACAAAGAAGCCTGGACAGCAGCCCAGAGAGAGAGATAAGTTACATTTAATGTGCACAATGAACCTAAGATTATAGCGATTTTAGGTTTTGACAGGATGCTGATCAGTTTCCGCCACCCGAGGTCTATGATTGGGATGAATGGAAACTCATATTTAGACCTACAACAGGCATTGTTGAACTTAAAGTTAAACTGATGGAGAAAGTAAGATGGAATCTGAAAAGACCTTTGCTTTGCCTGGTTTCACCTTCCTTCCAGTCTGTCAATAATGTGATGTTTAAGATTTTGGTTTTTGTATTCATGGCTAGGGATGGTATAGTTTGTAAAGAAGTAAGAGCTGTGTGATTTCTTTTATTTATAGGCAAATATAAATATAAATATAAGTATATAGATAGGATATTGGTGTTATATTGTTACTTTCTTCAGTTGAGGTGATTTAGTATATCGTTGTCATGATTTAAACCAGGAGGTTAACTAACATACTACTCCATCCGTCTCTAAATAATAGTCGTTTAAGGTTGATGCACGATTATTAAGGAAATGATTAATTGTGTTGATTTTGATGGTAAAATTAGTATCATTTACTAAAACACCCTTATTAATTACAGCTAGTGGAGTAGTTAAGTTGGATAAAGTTCAATAAATAAGGGTATTATAATGGAAAAAAATAATAAATGCTGCATTGATATTCTAAAGTGACAATTATTTTGAGAAAAAAAAAAAATGCGTAAAAAGACAATTATTGTGAGACGAAGGGAGTATATGGTTGTAAACGAACCAAATGTTCGCAAACTACACAAATGCATAACAGATATAACATAAAATGCATGTTTTCAAGTTGCTGAGTTTACTTTTACTTGATGTATCTCTCACTTCTCTTATAAGATGATAAGATATGAATAGAACTGAAGCTGTACCTTTATTCGCATTGCAGATTGATCTTTTTCCTGAGAAATTGTTTTGCTCCTGCTTCAAATTAAAAGTATCATTTACTATTTTGTTTTTGGATGATAAAAACATATAGGCATGTATTGAATTTAAATATTCTCTAAGACTACACCATACTAAAGCTGAATATATTAATCAGCAGCTCCTTTTATGCATTTTGTCAAAAAGTTATGAGAAATTATGTTGCTATGAATTATTCAATGCAAAGATAACAATAACAAATTGACTGAACACAGCTTAGAGTGATGATAATAAGGAAATTAGATAGCTGAATTGTAATGCAATTAACATTCTCTTACTTACCCTCTAAATTCAATTTGATTCAACCGAAGCGATTGTGATTTCGTCGCTACTGTCACTGCGATTCAACAGATTATTATTACTATCTTTTTTAAAATGAAATATTATAATAAAAATTACAATCCAATAAGTTTGATTTTTTTAGATTACATAATTTTAGAAAGCCTCCATCAAGCCTTACAAACTATCTATATTTCTTAAAGATCTATGTAAAACCCATCAAAGCACTTCTGGTTATAAAGGTTTACTTTACTATCACAAACAAAGTCATTAATTTTGAGCCTTTCTCTAAATAGACAAGATATGTGTTCAAGAATATACTTTTTTAAAATAAATAATAAAAAAGGGTTTAGGCGAGTTAGGTGCTGTGTTAGAGAAGAATATGTTGATGATGATAATATTCCTCACTTTTTTTTCTTCTTTTTTTCGAAGAGTCGAGCAGCAAAACTCACACACACAAAATGGAGAGAAGAGGGCTCTTGCGTGTTTGAACTCGCACCTAACATAACAAATGTCTCCACAATGTTTTACCATGTGAACTAAACTTAAAGAGCAAACTCCCCACATTTTAATTAATCACTTGTTGAATAGTATTATTCTAGTAAGTTTGATCAATTATTCATAAGCTATTTTTGTTATATTGAGAGATAAGTCTAAATAATAGATTTTAAATAAATTATTTGAAATATCCTCTTAGTACATCATTGAGGCTTTTTTTCTCTCATTAAAATGGATTGCATTTTTAAGGCCGAGAACTGTCTAACAACATACAGCCAAAGGATGGCATACTGCATACATTTATCATTATCAACATATTATTACATTTTGGTCAATGATAAACTGAAAGAAACAAACAATTTCATTCATGAACTCCAATCATTTGTATTCTTTACCTCTATCTTGACAAGGTAAGTGTTAATTCAGTTGCAACCAACAAACAGCCCTGTCTCACACTCAATGACTAGAACTAGCTGTAGCAGTAGAATTATATCACACTTTGCTGTTAATTATTTTTTTGTTGCATGGTGCTTCTGCTCTTACCTCTGATGGGTTGACTCTGTTGTCACTCATGACACACTGGACCATTGTTCCTCCTCTTATCAACTCTAGCTGGAAGGCTTCTGATTCCAATCCATGCTCATGGGTTGGTGTTCAATGTGACCGTGCCCACAATTTGATATCCCTTAATCTCACTGGTCACGGGATTTTTGGTCGGCTTGGACCAGAAATTGGAAACCTTCATCATTTGCAGAACCTTTTGTTGTTTGGTAATGGTTTCTCAGGAAAAGTACCTTTAGAGTTAAGTAACTGTAGTTTGCTTGAGAATTTAAACCTTTCTGAAAACAGATTCAGTGGAAAGATACCATATACTTTGAAAAAGTTGCAGAAGTTACAGTTTATGAGATTGGCTTTCAATATGTTGACTGGTGAAATTCCAGATTCTTTGTTTGAAATTCAATCCCTTGAAAAAGTTAGCCTGCACAGCAACCTACTTAGTGGTCCTATCTCAACAAATATTGGTAATTTGACTCATCTAATGAGGTTGTATATACATGTTAATATCTTTTCAGGGACTATTCCTTCATCTCTTGGTAATTGCAGCCAACTAGAGGACCTTGAATTATCTTTCAACCGTTTGAGAGGAGAAATTCCGGTCAGTATTTGGAGAATTCAAAGTCTTGTCAACATATTGGTTCACAACAACAGTCTCGGGGGAACTACCTTTGGAGATGACAAAGCTCAAGTATCTTGTTGTGAATTCTGGTCTCAAATTGAAACTTCACACCAATGAAATTTAGATTCGTGGAGCAAGTATCAATGACAACCAATAACCAAATGTAAATTACCACAAGCAACAACAACATTCTAGATCTAATCTAGAAACCAAGTGCATAGCAAAAACCATAATCAACCAAAGAATAAACAAGATAAAGAGAGTAGAAGAAAATATAACAACACCAAGAAATGCTCACCCAGATCGATCCATCTTGATCTACTCTGGGGGAGAGATTGATCTCTCCAATTCTTACAAAGAGATACAAAATGGGTTACAAGAAATTATCTTCAACAAGCTAACAAAGAACAACCCTAATTTCTACCCATTTTCTCAATCTCATCAATGAACAAGACACTCATGAATATTCACTCTCCCAAGGTGTTTACAAAAGACTCTACACTCATGTGTTTCCCAACCCCGTGAATCTTCCCAAAAGGCACCAACCATTTTCCCAAGAGCCCCCTCTTTTGGTTCTCCAAGATTCACATCTTGAAGTTTTGAACCTCACCCAAAAACACTCAACATTTAGTATCTAAAACCCTAAAAGTTCCCTCCTTTGATTTCCATGAGATTCACCAAGCTTGCCCAACAAATGGGTCAAAGATTGCATATATAGTGTTCTGATTCGGGAAAAATTGTGTCACGTTTTGGTCCAAAACACGATTGTGCTTTCCAACCGTTGTGACCAGTCCCTTTCAGGTAAACTTGCTGAGGAAGTTGTTGAATCGTGTCACGATTTCCCATCTCAAAAACATGCTGCCTGCCAAAATCGTGACACGCCACCCAAATCGTATCACGTTTTGGCACTTCCTCAGCTTCACATTTTTTAGTCAATTCTCAACATATCTAAAAAATATCTCATTGTTTGATAATCAGTTCTCAGGAGTCATACCTCAAAGCTTGGGAATCAACAGCAGCATAGCGAAGTTAGACCGAATGAATAACAAGGAATCATTTGTCAGTTTTCAACATAGGAATCAATCAATTTCAAGGTGGCATACCTTTTGACGTAGGAAGATGTGCAACTTTGACGAGATTGTTTCTCAATGAAAATAATTTCACTGGGCCACTTCCTGATTTTGAAAGTAATAAGAATCTAAAATACATGGACATAAGCAAAAACAAAATCAGTGGACCGATTCCATCAAGTTTGGGAAATTGCACAAATCTCACATACATTAATTTGTTAAGGAACAGATTTGCACCGCTCATACCATCAGAACTGGGAAACCTTGTAAATATTGTGATTATGGATCTTTCTCACAACAACTTCGAAGGTCCTCTGCCACTTTTGTAACGCTTATTTAATTATTTTATTAGAGTATATAGTATATTATTACATATTATATAATTTTAAATGATATTTGTGACGTACGATGACCATGTTGTGATGTGATGCGTATTTTATTGTTTAATAAAATAAAATATGTGATGTTAATATATATATTTATATAAAAATAAAGATGTGCTATAATAACAATAATTTTGAGAGGTGAGGTTGTTATTATAATAAGATAGAGTTTTGGGGATAAGTGATATTAGAAAGAGGTATAAGAAGGAAAATTAGGTTTAAAGAAAGAGTCAGTAGGTATTACAGACTTTTGCAAAAAGGGAGAAAAGTGGCCAGAGAAGAGGGAACCCCAATTCTGCAAACTTACCAGGTAAGGGTGAGCATAACTTCGATTATATTGCTGTAATTCAATTGTTTATGATTAACTCAGGAATTGGGAAGGAGTTTGAGAGAGTTCATAAGTTAAGGTTGTTGATGAATTTTGATGAATTCATGATAGAATGATGCAATTTAATGTAGAAACGTGTTACAGAACCTAGGTTAATCACTAGGATCATAATTCTGAAAGATTAGAGGCATAACATGAAGAATTGGACAAGTTTTGGCGAGGATTTGAGCGAACCCGCAACCTGTTCTGCGATAGCTCGCCGAGGCGAGCAGTTAGGTAGTCACTTGTGAGGCGAGCAGCTGAGCTCGCCGTGGCGAGCGCCCTGTAATGCGCGCGAGGCGAACAAAATCACTCGCCGTAGCGAGCACTGACAGAATGCTAGGCAGCAACTCGCGAGGCGAGCAGAACCACTCGTCATAGCGAGTAATGTGGTCTCATACCACTAGAACTTGAGTTTTGTAATTCTGTTTTGAGCGAGGCTTTGAGGGTCGACCTTTGGATAGTATTAGAGGTGTTTTATGACCTAAAATACAGTCTGTAATGATGCTTTAAGATGAGTTTAATTGTTGACATTAACCTATGATTTATATGCATATTAAGTGAGATATATGGATGATGTTTAAATGATATTTGCGACGATGATTATGTGCTGTGAATATGTGTTAAATGTGCTGAGCTGCTGTCATGTATTGTTATACCTGCATGTGTCGGTCAAGAGTCGTAAATAGTGTTAAGATGTTGTGTTAACTTGTTTAAGTATGACGAGTCGAGTTCATGCATTTGCATAATATGAGACGGTGGAGCTTTTGCTCAAAGCGACGGTGGAGCATTTGCTCAAAGCGACGGTGAAGCTTATTTAAGCTTAAATATTGGTACCACATGCATGATGTTTAAGATGTTAGAGTTGCATTTGTCGAGTCTTGTGTCTAAGACGTTATGAGATGATTTGTTATGTGAAGATGTTTTGAGATGATATGTTATATGTAGATGTTTGAGATGTCTCCGTTATATGTGATAATTGTTGTTGTTGTTGTTAAGCATAAATGTTTGAATTATATGTTAATATAATTGTTGTGAATCTCACCCCTTCTGTTGGAATTGCCGCCTTGTGGGCAAGTGCAGCTGACCAAGCATAGGTTCGACGATGTGAGAGGTCCTTGTGTGGTGTGTAGGAAATGCTCTGATATGTAACGGGATGAAGTTTTTATTGAATTTTATTCCTTTATGTATCATGTTGAACTAATTATGATGTTTACGATCTATCTTTGAATTTTTCAAGAACTAATATTTTAAGGATTTTTGAATTATGATTCCGCTGCTACATTTGAATATTTCTATGATGAAGAATTATTATTCTTTTTATCTTAAAGATTTTTATGAAATGTGACATCCTGAATATGATATACTCTGATTGATGCATGAAATTTTCATGTTAGGATTTTCGGGGTGTTACAACTTCAACTGTCAAATTGTACTAAAATGGATCGTTTTGATGTGGGATTCAATTTCCTAAATGGATCACTCCCATCACGTTTCAAAAGATGGACAAAGATAACCACGTTGATTTTAAGAGAAAATTACTTCGCAGGAGGTATCCCATGGTATTTGGGAGAATTTAGCAACCTTCGTGAGTTACAACTTGGTGGAAATTTATTTGGAGGAAAAATTCCTCGATCGATTGGAACATTGCATAATCTGTTCTATGGATTGAATCTGAGTTCTAATGGATTGACAGGTGGCATTCCTTCAGAAATTGGGAAGCTAGGACTGCTACAGAGTCTGGATATATCCTTGAATAATTTAACCGGAAGTATAGATACTCTTAAAGATCTTGTTTCATTAATTGAGCTAAATATTTCTTACAATCACTTCAATGGTTCTGTGCCAACAGGTATAAATATAATATTGAAGTTATTGAATTCCTCACCATCATCATTCATGGGTAATCCTCTCCTTTGTGTCAGTTGTTTGAGCTGCATCAAAACTAGTTATGTAAGTCCATGTGTCTACAAATCTACTGACCACAAAGGTATTAGTCATATTCAAATTGTGATAATAGAACTTGGATCGTCAATGTTTCTTTCTGTTGTGCTGCTGATAATTATTCGAATATATCTCCATAGAAAGGAACCAAAAACAGACTCGATCTTAAGCAATTGAAATATATTTCTAGAGGAGCTGGAACGATTGAAGTCAGATATACTCACGAACTCAACAACTCCGGTGAAGAAAAACCCCATGCCCTTAAGAAACAAGTGTTGCAGGCTACAGAAAACCTAAGTGATCAGTATATTATTGGCCGAGGAGCACATGGTATTGTGTACAAAGCAATACTTGGTCAACAGGTTTTTGCTGTAAAGAAGTTTGAATTCACAAGGAACAAGGAAAAGCGGCTACGTATGATGTGCAAAGAAATTGAAGTGCTTGGAATGTATGAGCATCGAAACGTGATCAAATACAAAGATTACTGGATTGGAAAGGACTATGGTTTAGTTTTGTATAAATTCATGGGGAACGGTAGCCTATATGATATTTTACATGAAAAGAAGCCCCCACCACCCTTAACGTGGAATGTCGGGTTTAACTAGCTGTTGGAATTGCTGAAGGACTAGCATATCTGCATAATGAGTGTGACCCACCAGTAGTGCACCGAGACATTAAACCACAAAATATTCTTGTTGACGATAATATGGAGCCAATTATAGCGGATTTTGGTACTGCCCTATACTGAAAGTTGTCTGAAGTTTCTTATAGTCATTCGGAAACCAGGAAAATGCTTTCGACGAAAGTTGTTGGTACCCCTGGTTATATTGCACCAGGTAATCAATTCTTCATCCACACTCACTATTAATTTACAGAGCCCTTTGATAGCTGATGGTAACTTCTGATTACCATGATTCTATAATATCTTTTATTTTTTCAACACATCTAGAAAGTTGAGTTGTGCAAGATAGCACTCTCTAACATGTTTAAATTGTCACCTGTGACAGAGAATGCATATGCAATAGTGCAAAGCAGAAAGTCTGATGTTTATAGCTATGGCGTTGTTTTGCTCGAGATGATAACCAGAAAGAAAGTGGTAGTTCCCTGTTTGAATGACGAGACAAATGTGACCTCATTAGTGAGCTGGGCTAGATCTGAATGGTTGGCAACAGGCAAAATTGACTACATTGCTGATTCATATCTTGCAAGAGCATTTCCCAATTCAGTGGCACTGACCAAGCAAGTCACAACAATGTTTTTATTGGCATTGCAATGCACAGAGAAGGATCTAAGAAAGAGACCAATCATGAAAGATGTTCTTGGTTTGTTTAAAATGGACTTGTTCAAGTGCTGTGATAAGGAGGAATGTAGTGATGCAAGTGCAGTTGATACATCACTACAACCATATAGTTCTAATATTTTCCCTAACATTCCAGTTGTCAGCATTGACCACCATCTACACGGAGAAAGCAGTAGGGCTGAGAAATTACATATAATGTGAAGACAGAACCTCGTGATTATAGTGACTTTAGCTATTGGCAGGACGTTGAGCAATTTCAATCGGGAAGATTCTGTGTCGAAGATGATTAGGTTTCATAACCACAATTTGTATTGATGGAATTTTAGTTAAACTGATGAGAAATGGCAAAAATAATTCCTAAAAAGGCTGTGGAGGTAGCTGCTGTGAATGTTCCAAAATTAACCTATGTCTGGCATAGCTCAGATTGAGAAGACTGTTGATTCATACCTTGCGAGTTCATTTCCCAATTCAGCAGCACTGACCAAGCAAGTCATGACAGTGTTTTTATTGGCATTACAATCCACATATAGGGATCTATGAAACGATTGACAATGAAATATGTTAATGGCTTGTACAAAAATGCTTGTTTGAGTGGATGTGTGGTAAGGTTGAATATGATTCTGCAGTTGCAGCAAATAGAGCACTACAACCATATATTCCTTATAATCTTTTCCCTTAGACCTACAACTGGCATTGATGAACTATCTGATTTCTAATTGTTCCCAAAATAACCTATGTTTGACCTTGTTCAACCTTCCTTCAAGTCTCTCAATAATGTGATGTTTTAGCTTTTGGTTTCTGTCTTGATGGCTAAGGATGGTATAGTCCTTTGAAGAAGTAAGAACTATCTGATTTCTTTAATGTATAGGTAAATAAAAATGTAAGTATATAGATAAGGATATTGGTTTTATGTATTTGGGGAACAAAATATGCATTTTCAAAAGGTATGCAGCTAATGTTACTTTCTACATTTGAGGTGATTTAGTAAATTGGTATGAAGATTTGATTAGGAGATTAACTAACATATGTGATTGCAAGTGAACCATATATTAGCAAACTATAGGGTTGTCTGATGTACTAAAACTCCCGCATACGTAGGGTCTAGGAAGAGGTCCCATCAATTGGTGTATTCTACCACCATAATCCTGTTTTTTTTTACACAAGTGGTTGTTTTTAGAATTTGAACATGTGACCTTTCAGTCACGTGACGACAACTTTACCCGTGCGTCAAGGCTCTCCTTTAAATATTAGCAAACTATACAAATGCATAATAAACATAACAGAAAATGCATGTTTTCAAGTTGCTAAGTTTACTTTTACTTGACTAATTTTATCGGTATCTCACTTTCTCTTATGAGATCATAAAGATATGGAGATGTACCTTTATCCACGTTCTAGATCGATATACACTGTGAAAAAATTCCAGTGAACTCTCTAATCTATTGATCTTTTCTCTGAGAAATGTTTGTTCCTACTCAAAAGAAAATGATATCATTTACTATTTTGGTTTTGACTGATATAAAAAATATTGGCTTGTATTGAATTTATTTAAATATGATATGAAGGCTAAAATATTTAAAAGGTCCCTACAAATATAATACATTTGGCTTTTGGTCCCTGTAATTTTTTTTTAAAATCTGTCCTTGCAAAAAAAATTGTTTTTTAAAATGGTCATTGGGCCAACTTAAGTTGCTAAGTGGCACTCTGATACCTACGTGGCACACATTGATTGTGTATAAGTGGCCACGTGGCAAATGATGTGGCATTTCTATTAAAAAATAAAAATAATTTAAAAAATATGAAAATTAATTTTCCAAAATTTTAAAAAAGCAAAACATACTTTTTGTTTTTTTATCTTAATTTTGGAAATAAAAAAAACTTTAGACCACTGAACTTTACTTTATATTTATTTATGGATTACTGGCATTCGATGTTAAATAACTGTCCATGTTATCCTTCAAAAAAAAAACGAGTAAACCATCAAATTGGTCTTGTCTTTATAAGTGATTCTCAAATTAGTCTCTGATTCTATTAATATTTCAAAATAGTCGCTGTATTTGTCAAAAGTTTCTCAATTAAGTCTCTCGTCATGTGAGAACTTTCGCCCTTATGACTTTCTTGTTCGTCATGTGAAAACATCTAATTGAGAAACTTTTTGAAATATTAACAGTGACTATTTTGAAATATTAACAGTGACTATTTTGAAATATTAATAAAGTTGGGGACTAATTTGAAAATCACTCGGACCAAATTGATGGTTTATTCAAAAAAAAAAAAAACTGTCCATGCTATGTCTTCATGTGATTGGTCAGAAACACATTCAATGTTTATATCTGTGGGACACATTACATAGCGGTGAGAGTTAAATATTTCACATACTGTAACGACTAACGAGAGAGAGAGAGAGAGAGAGAGAGAGAATAAGTGATTGTAGTATTTTACTGTCACTTGTTTTACTGAAAATGATGACATGAAAAATAGTATTAAGCAACTATTTTTTATGTATTAAGCAAACAGAGGTAAAAGGGGTATAACTGTCAAATGAGATTAGGGTCATGTTTTTATGACTTTTTTATTATATTTCTTATATGACATACAAACCGTTACATTGATATGTTAGTCGGCATCATTCAAGCTTCAAGCTGCCAAGGATGAGGATCCGTGTGCTTTTTCAAATATATGTCAAAATCAATTACCATAATAATTGAAAAGATAACATCACTCAACAACTCTTTTTAATAATCAAAAGGAGAAATTAGAGGACCTTGAGTTGTCTTTCAACCGTTTGAGAGGCGAAATTCCGGTCAGTGTATGGAGAATTTCAAGTCTTGTGCACATCTTGGTTCACAACAACTGGGGAACTGCCTTTGGAGATGACAAAGCTCAAGTATCTGAAAAATATTTCATTGTTGGACTGTATGAATAACAAGTTCAGTGGCAATATCCCACCCAATCTTTGCTTTGGAAAGCATTTGTTCGTGCTCAATATGGGAATCAATCAACTACAAGGTAGCATACCTTCTGATCTCGGAACATGTGAAACTCTGATGAGGTTGTTTCTCAATGAAAACAATTTCACCGGGTCTCTTTCTGATTTTGAAAGTAATCTGAACCTAAAATACATGGACATAAGCAAGAACGATATCAGTGGACTGATTCCATCAAGTTTGGGTAATTGCACAAACCTTACATACATTAATTTGTCAAGGAACAGCCCGTACCATCAGAGCTGGGAAACCTTGTGAATCTTGTGATTTTGGATCTTTCTCGCAACAACTTGGAAGGTCCTCTGCCACTTCAGCTGTCAAACTGTACTCACATGGATCGTTTTGATGTAGCATTCAATTTCCTAAATGGATCACTCCCATCAAATTTGAGAAGTTGGACAAACATAACCACATTGATTTTAAGAGAAAATTACTTCACAGGAGGTATCCCAGAGTTTTTGGCTAAACTTAGCAACCTTCGCGAGTTACAACTTGGTGGAAATTTGCTTGGAGGAAAAATTCCTCGATCGATTGTAACATTGCATAATTTGTTCTATGGGTTGAATTTGAGTGCTAATGGATTGACAGGTGGCATTCCTGTAGGAATTCAGAAACTAAAAATGCTGCAAAGTCTGGATATATCCTTGAACAATTTAACAGGAAACACAGATGCTATCGGAGGTCTTGTTTCATTAATTGAGGTCAATATTTCTTACAATCTATGGTTCTGTACCAACAGGCCTAATGAAATTATTGAATTCCTCACCATCATCATTCATGGGTAATCCTCTCTTATGTTTTAGTTGTTTGAGTTGCATTCAAACTAGTTATGTAAATCCATGTGTCTACAAATCAACTAATCACAAAGGTATCACTAATGTTCAAATTGTGATGATAGAACTTGGATCCTCAATATTGATTTCTGCTGTGTTGGTAACAATAATTCGAAGGCATTTCCTTAAGCGTTTCCATAAAAAGGATTCAGATATGGAAGATCTAAAGGAATGCCGTTATATTGATAGAGGACCTGGAAGGATTGGAGTAAGATATTCTCATGATTTCAACATCTCAGGTAAAGAGAATCCAAACAGCCTTCAGAAACTAGTGTTGCAGGCAACTGAAAACCTAAATCAACAGTATATTATTGGCAAGGGAGGACATGGTATTGTGTACAAAGCCATTATTAATGAAGTTATTTTTGCTGTAAAGAAGATTGAATTTGGACGTAACAAGCAAAAGTGGCTAGGCATCATGTACAACGAAGTTGAAGTCCTAGGGATGTTTAAGCATCGGAATTTGATTTAATGCTGGAACTGTTGGGCTGGAAATGATTATGCTCTACTCATTTATGATTTCATGGAAAATGGAAGCCTTCATGATATTTTGCATGAAAAGAAACCCCCGCCACCCTTAACGTGGAAAGTTCGATTTAATATAGCTGTTGGAATTGCTCAAGGACTGGTTTATCTGCATTATGATTGTGATCCACCAATAGTGCACCGAGACATCAAACCTAAGAACATACTTGTTGATGACAATATGGAGCCTATTATATCTGATTTTGGCACTGCCCTATGCAGGAAGCTGTTTGAGGATTCTGATAGTCATTCTGAAACAAGGAAAATGCGTTCGTCGCATGTTGTTGGTACAGCTGGCTATATTGCACCTGGTAATTAACCCTTCTTCCACAAATGCTGTTGTTTTTAAAATCCCTTTCATATCCAATATTAATTTGATTTCTAGGATGTGATGATGAATTTACTTGTCAACACAACTCGAAAGTGGAGTTGCGCTATATAGTATTCTCTAACATGTTTGCATTGTCATCTGTGACAGAGAATGCATATAATATAGTGCCTGGAAGAAAGTCCGACGTATATAGCTATGGAGTTGTTTTCCTTGAGCTAATAACAAGAAAGAAAATATTACTTCCCTCTTTGAATAATGCTGCAGAGGAGATCTACATTGTGACCTGGGCTAGATCTGTATTTTTGGAAACAGGTAAAATTGAGAAGATTGTAGATCCATTCCTTGCAAGTGCATTTCCCAATTCAGCAGTACTAGCCAAGCAAGTAAATGCGGTGCTTTCATTGGCATTACAATACACAGAGAAGGATCCACGAAGGAGGCCGACCATGAAAGATGTTATTGACTTTTATAATAAGAACCTGTTTAAGCTGAGGTGTGATGAGCTTCAATATGGTTATGGACTTTGAATTAAACTGATGGGAAATGGTAAGTTGCAGGCTGAAAAGGTTGTTGGTGTAGCAAATCTAGTTGTTCCAAAAATAACCTATGATTGGCGTAGTCTGATCTTCCTTCTCTCTATCACTGGTCCAATACTTACAAAACCTTTCAACTGGTTTTTCCTATTATGTTGGGGTCAATATAGGTACCTGCAGAAATCCTTGTACTTACAGACCAAATCATACTCTTAAGTATAAATACCAACCAAATCGAGGCCTCTTTCCAAATTTGTGAATAGTTGCGGAAAAATTCCAAAGGTAGGTGGCTAGAGGGAAGAGGTCACATTATAAATTGATGTGGATAGATGGTGGACTGCTTGTGACAACCAAGGATTATTTGCAAATTGTAACGGGATTTTTGTGTACACTTCAAAACTTGATACACAATTTTGGCGCATGTGAGTAACTTTTAGACATTATGTGCTTCTATTCTGAAATTGACTCAAGCATGTTATAATGTTTTATGAAGATGTAAGAAGATTGCTGTTATTGTTCCTATACTCAAATACAACTCTGAAATTTTTAATTCAACCATACCACCCTGATAAAAGTTGTTATAGATTTCATTGTGCAGTTCAAAATTGAACTTGGTTTGCTTGCTCTTAATTCTGAATTGGAAAAACTATTGTGGATCAAATCCTTTCATTAGTTCATGTTTTTGTTTTCTCCTGAAATTTGGAGCTCAAAAACTTCATCAAACACTGTTTGGGAAAAGAAAATATATTTTAGTATGTGTTTTTTATGGAATTGGATCATCTACAGTTGGCCAGAGAGTGTTAGATTAAGGTATGAACCGTAAAATCACAGCTACTGGTGCAGTGTAATGAGAGTAACAAATAACAATGGACTAGAATAATAATACTAGAGTCAAACATGCCTAATGACTAAGAGAAATGATATTCTGATCTAAAGTTTTGATATCAAACTGGACAGCAAGTTAGATGGTTAATGCAGTTTAAAAATGTGTCGCAGCTAAAAATCATTAACTACAATTTACTTGATGAATATCATGTGTGTATTAGCAACTCTCAATTTTAAAACACTCACCTTCTACTATGTTTCAATGTTTGAAGCAAATTAACTTCTAAAATTATTTAGTGAAGTAAAGAAATGCATCCCAAACATCAAGCGATGTGTTTAGCATAAAAATGAATTCTATCTAAAGACTTGGAATTCTAACATGCTCACAAAACCAAATAAATAATGTTTTTTTAATAATAAAAAGGAAATTGATAAAAAGATAATTAAATGCTTTGAGGATAATCTCTTTATGTATGTCTAAATACCATAGAAAAATACCTCCTAAATACTATCATTTTATTATATTTTACAAGAATATAAAAATCATAGTTTTTCTTCATAGACCTCAACTTGAATTCGCTCATTTTTTTTCATATGTACAAGCTAGATATCAAACAATATTTAACTAAATGATTAAGGTACTCAAAATTCTACTTGTTTTACAAGGACTCAACGTAGATTATAATAAAATAAAATTAAAAAAAGACTCAACATTTTTAACCTAAACAAAACAAAAACAAAAACCATTTTCATGTGTGAATTATATTTTCAAATAGTTAATATTAGGGGTAAAATTATTTGGCTTAATTTTATAAATGATCCCCTAAATAATTTTCAGTTTACATTTTGGTCATATAACTCGTAAAATCAATGTTTTAGTCCCTCTTATTTTGCTCAGTTAGTCAAAAAAGTCCATGACAGTTAACTTTAACCTCAAATGTCGGTGGACCGACTTTAAAAGTGGTCCACCACAGATTCTATTAATTATTTTAATTTAAACCGTTCGATCTATATTTTAAAATGAGGACTGTTGGATCATGAAGGTCCATTATATCTTATCGTGAGTCGACAACAACTGATTTTTCTCTCCTTTCTTCGTCTTCTTCATTCCTCTTCTTCATCAACACCATCATCATCTTCATTATTTTTCCAGAAAAATCCAAAACATCAAGCATCATCAAGCATCATTAACAATACAATGTCATCGTCACCATCTATTTCTGTTGACATCAACATGAGAAAAAAATTCAAACAACCTCAACAAAAAAAATTAACCCAAAAAAAAAATCATAACACACTACACATATCAATGGCTTTATCTTTTCTCCTCACAGTCACGGTACTCATCTCTTTCTCTCTCCACCAAGGGTTTTTCTTTTCAATCAAACCATTTTTTTCATCTTAATTAACTTCAATTTTAAATGTAATTGAAAGATAATTAATTAGGGGTAGTGTGAATCAATTTCAATCTGCAACAATCTTCAACTTTCTAGATACTTTCATTTTAAAGCTGCAGTTGGGAATTCTTGGAGACACGTGCAGTGTGAAAGTGTAATCGTTCAAGGCAAAATTCCTCCTGGCAGCCCTTCCGTTCTCATTCTCTCTTCTTCGCTATGGAATCTCAAGATTTTTCATCGTCTTCTCCTTCCTCACCACCAACCGCGACGCTCCTTCCGTCTGCTCCAATTTTTTACACAAATTTGAGGGTTTTTGTTGTTGGTGTTGATTCAAATCGAAAGATTAGAAGGATTTAAGTTTTTGGAATTTGTTTTTCTTCTGGAATTTGAACATGATAAAAAGATGATGAAGATGTGAGGAAGAAGAATATAGGGAAGAGGATGAAAAGTGAAAAAAAAACAAGGTTAAAATCATATAAAAAATTTAGATATTAAAAAACTAACAGAGAGGATCAATTTGAGAAGCAAACCAAAGGGATCAAAATGTAAGTTTTACAAATTATAGGACCAAAATGTAAACTGCAAATTATTTAAGAGACCATTTATGCAATTAAGCCTAATTATTTTGGTCTTCAACTAACTACTAATTAATGAAATATACCTGCAAGGTTACCAATTTACCCTGTTTCAAATCTAATCAAACTTAAATCCATGTCCATTTTAGTAATTAACAAACTGTTACAATTAGTTACACACTAAACATAAGGTTCCACAATAGAAGTTTTTCCTTCATTGGTTTTTTTAATTTTTTATTTTATTTTTACGGTTACCGAAAAGGATGTTATAAGTTGTTCCTTTTTTTGCTCTTTTCAAATAACCTCTACAAACTTCCATTAAAAAAATCCACAATAGAAGTTTTTCCTTCATTGGTTTTTTTAATTTTTTATTTTATTTTCACGTTATTAAAAAGGATGTTATAAGTTGTTCCTTTTTTTGCTCTTTTCAAATAACCTTTACAAACTTCCATTAAAAAAACTCTATAACTTGTCCTGCTCTATTACCCGTACTGCTTCAACATAATTCTATTTGGTCTCTCTACAAATTCTCTCTTTCTGTTCTTCTATAAACAAAGGTATGTTCTATCATCACTTCATCTCTCTTCCTGTTCTTCTTACAAACAAAGGTATGTTCTATCTTTCATTTAAGATTTTTAAGTTTCAATTGTATGGTTCTTATACTTATTTGTTTCATCCAATTAATTATTTAATTTTCGTTTTTCATCTAAATCATATCTTATACTAAACTCCTGATTGGGTTATTCATTAAAATTGGATTGAAATGAATATTTTTCTGAAATTGAATATAAATATGTATTTTCGATCAAATGCACTATAAGTGTTTGACAAAATGATTGTGTAAAAAGTATTTACAATTTGAAGTAAGATTGGAGTGTATTTAGAGTTGTACTCATTTCATTCATTCCCTATTGCCATTGATCATATTGTTGAAACAAAATTTGGAATGTACTATAGTTGTTTGATTAAATGTTTGTTTATAAAGTTATGGAGTAGTTTTGCCAATGAATTTGGATTGAAATGCACTATAGTTGTTTGATTAAATGTTTGTTTATAAAGTTATGGATTATATTTGGCAATGATCCATATTTTAACTCATATTTCATTCATATTCCTTAATATAATCTTCGTTTATAATTTACAACTATTTTGTTCTTATAATCACTCTACACATTTTGACATAAATTTTATTTTTATTGATCAGGGCTGAACAATGTCTAGAGACTTTGATTTCATTAACAATCTGAACAAGGGCAAATCTACTTGGAAAATTGCTGTAAGAATCATA
The DNA here is from genome assembly GCA_946800305.1 of Medicago arabica. NCBI lineage: Eukaryota > Viridiplantae > Streptophyta > Magnoliopsida > Fabales > Fabaceae > Medicago > Medicago arabica. Next base: position 7,248,595 of record OX326970.1, on the reverse strand, counting down.
GACAAGTGGATTGTGACATCAAAAAAAGGAGATCAACATATTGAACTCATTATGCAGATTCTAAGGTCTATTATATACAATTTTGATTTTTTTAGTTTATTTTTCTTTTAATAGTCTGTTTTTTTTTATTTTGTATATTCTTATGTTTACTTTCATAGAATATAATTATCATGTGTAATATCTTTTGATCAATTCCATTTAATATAGTTTTCATGTCATCATAGTGGGATCGTATTCGCGCTCTTATCTATAGTGATGATCTAAACCACTGGAAGGAAAATATCATAGAGCATCAAACATATACAATGTACAACTGTGCTGTGTTTGACAATAATGGTCCAAATAAATGTTGTGATCACCCATTCAAGATCCAACTCACTGGAGGTACAAAACTCATTGCTACCAATTACGAAGACATTCCTCAACATAGTTTTCGATTTAAATCTTTTGGTGAAATACTCAAAGGGAAAATTGATTTTGGATTATTATATGGTAAGTCGTCAAAGTATGACCTCAAATTTTTAATTAGTTTATTTAAGAGTATCTTCTTCAAAATAGTTGTTGTTAGTTACTAATATAATACTATTTTCCATTTAGATGTTATTGGAGTTCTTCATGAAATTGGTAAAACACAATCTGGTGGATCAGGAAAGAAAGCATGTGCTAACATAGTCCTAACTGATGAGAGGTCTACTTAACAAACATAATTTGTTTACACGACATGTTCATTCTTTTATTCATTACTTCGAATTCTATGTATCTTGATATATAATTATTTTTTTTAATTGTCGTAGTGGAAATTTAGTTGATGTCACTTTATGGGAAGATTTCGCTACAAATTTTCTCAAATATATAAGAGATAGAAAACAGAAAGGTCCAATTGTCATTGTTCTAACTCATGCCATGTATAAACTAGCAGGTAGGGTCCAAAATGCCAAAGTCACTACATTACTACAATATATAATACATAAACTTCAATTAAATTTTTATTCTTTCTAACATGTAGACAATGGGAACCCAAATTTATCAAATGCATGGTCAGGATCAAAGCTTCTCATTGATTTACATCATCCATAGGTTGACAAGTTTATGAAAGGGTAATAATAAGATACTATATGTCTCATCTAATTATAAGTCTTTATTTATGTATGTTTCTCAGTCTTAACAATCTTGATTTTTTATTTTAAATGCCACACAGATTTGACCAAATTGATAAGTCTCATGCTGCAACACATGACTTTAGTCAAGTTTCAAGTTCATCCCACCAATCATCCAAAGAATCAATCTCAAATATGAACGAGGTTATGGCCATTGCCGACATCAAACATATGCATAAGGTTTGTTCATTATTTAATTTTCCTTTATTAATCATTAAAAATTCCCATTCATACCCAACAAGAATTTTAAGACTAAGGAATAAAATTCCCAATGTTAGGACACATACTTCAATACTGTGGGAACACCTACAGAATTCAATTCAAACAAATATGGGTGGTATTACGAGGGGTGTAGTAAGTGCAACAAATCATCTAAGTCAAAAGGAATGAGTTATACATGTGGATGTGGAGAAAAAGTCGAAGCTGGAACAACAAGGTCATTCATAGTCCATATAAAATTAATCATCTTTATTTGTTGTCACAAATTGATTATAACCCTTAAATATTGGTCAATAAATTCACAGGTACAAAGTTGTTATCGGTGTGGAACATCAACAACACAAATCTGAGTTTGTTTTTTGGGACTCAGTTTGCCTATCTATGGTTGGGATGACTGCTACTGATCTGAGGAAAACAATGATAGCAGTTAACTTAATTACAACATTCTTCCATTTTTTGTTGCAAGTGAAAGACACTTTTTAAATATCTATAATTACAACATGTTTTCTTTTTATAATAGGTAGGTGAGGATGACCCTAAAATCTATCCAAAAAATCTCGACAAAATGTTGCATGAAGAACTTGCTTTCCGCGTTAAGTATCAGTCTTACTATCATCAATGTTCTGTTTTGAAAATATCTAAGGATCCTATTGTTATCCAGAACATTAAAGATCAAATCAAAGATGAGGTATGTCTCAATCAATCTACATTTCATGTACATATTTACATTAAATAAATTTAATATTTTTTTCTTAAATTTATATTTTGTTCATTAATTATTTTCTCATTCATAACATACATTTTGTAGAACACATCTAAACTCAATCATGATAAGCATGATCTTGACAAAAATTCAAATCTACAAAGTCTAAATGGCAAAGGGAAGTCAGATATTTCTAATGAACCAAATACTCCAACGGTATGAACTAAAACTATTATTACATGCTGAAACTAATTTTTTATTAATTGATTATAATGTTTGTGCAATTGCTTTGAAACTCGTGCTATTACTCTTTATTTTGTAGCAATCAGTCTCTGCATATGGTGAAACGGATCCTGATGCCACCACATCGGTTACTCCTGCAAAGCGTTTCTCCACTAATGTTGATACCAATTTGGAAGAACAATTCATCACTCCACAAGCATCATCAACTAAGTACGCAAAACACATTAGACAATAATTATCTTATGATTAATCAGTCTCTGCATATGGTGAAACTGATCCTGATGCCATCATAATGGTTACTCTTGCAAAGCGTTTGCGAACTGATGTACATGCCAATTTGGAAGAACATTTCATCACTCCACAAGTGTCATCAACTAAGTTCGCAAAACAAATAGAAAATAATTATCTTCTGATTAATGGTTCCTTTTCTTCAATTTATGCTTACACTGTTAGTACTATACTACCTTACTATCGTTTCAATTTATTGTTTATCAATTTATTTGGTGTATTATATGTTGTTATATATTATTATTATAAAAATCTTCAAATTAAACATATATTGCAGACATTTCTTTTCTTTATTCACTTCTAATTTGTCAAATGTATAAAGCAATTTAAAGAATTGTATTAAAAAATATCAAATTTTAATTCCTCCTATTAAATTACCTCACTACAATTATAATATAACATTGCTTAATCATTATAAAAACTTACAAATACAACATAGGAATCACAATAAAGAAAATATATTTTTTTTGTGAAAATACATATCATGATGAATTATCAAGTGTTTAATTGTTGGGTGCTTCTATCATGCTGTAGCTTTTTAATTCATTTAAATCTGTAATTGCTCTAACGAATCCATTTCTTCCCTTATATTCGCAAATATCGATAAAATCACTAATAATTATTAAGTCAAGTGTAAAATTGAAAAAACAAATGTTACACCAAAATAAAAATTATACTTTTGTTTTTAGTTGTTATTTCATTCGATATAATTTTTTTAGAATAAAAAAGATAAAATGTTTTATATAAAGGAGAAAACATAGAAATAAAGAGATCATAAAAAATAATGCATTCCGTTAAAATAAGTCATTAACACTCAAAATAGAAAAAAGTGAAAAACTAACAAATAACCACCAATTTAAAAATTCATCCCAAAAGTTTCAATTTTAAAAATAAGCCACCATGTAAAAAACCCACATGTTATGTGGTCTCCAACATGTTTATTACCGTTGTTGCAAACTGCAGTCTCTATTTCTGAGTGTTAGTTATGAAACCAAATTCTCTCTACAAACTCATTCACTGACGCATCATTCACCTTCATCTTATTATTGTTTGCAATTATTTCATAATCTTATCAATACTTCCCTTATAAACATTTTGTTCCTCAATTATAAAATTAACAGCAACAACAAAAATGGATCTACTCAATTTTTCTTGCCAATTATAATTTTTCCCCTTATGCTCTTAATATATATGTTTATACCCTAACAATTTTTTTTTTTCTTCATGTTCTCTATGTGGATTGAAGAACAACATATCATGCTTATGAGGATCCCCCTTCACTCTGTATTCATTAGGTGAGTTTGATTTTTTTTGAAAATTAATTGTTGCCTCCTTTAGATTGCCAATTCAGAATATCTAATTATACAGAAAGTTATTTTTTACCAAATATTTTACGTACATTGCACACCATGTGTTTGATGAATTTATGTTGCCTCATTTATGTTTCATCTTATTATGATTTGCATATTTTTATTCTTCATCCTATCTTAATTAATTTCACACGTGTAGATATTTGAGATTACATTATAAATTATTCTCTAAATTAAGGAGATTAGGCAAAGGAATACTATTACCAGCAATTCAATTTACATGTTAATTCAGAGTTTAACACCAACAAACCTAAACAATTGAGAAATAATATCAATTTAGCTTTTTACGACGAACATGAAATTCTATAATCATTTATTGAGTTTAAATATGAATTGTAGTTTACTCTCTCCGATTACTGATAGCATAATATGGTTTAACTTCCCTTTTACCTGTTTGAAGTTTTCTCTACGTTCCACATCATAAACTTTTTTTTTATGATACTAATATAAGTATATAATGATAGAGCCTTGTTATATGGTACGGGAGAATCTGCACACGAATTGCACGACGTGTTGATTTACATGTGAGATTTCTCTTAATGGATACTAGCTTATAATTTTTTTAATATAAATGACAAAAGAAGATAAAATCAACACTTAAAAGTGGAAACATCCTTGAATTGTGTACTCCAATATATATCCACTTTTTGACACATCATTGAAGAGGTAACTCACAAGCTAGAGTGATATATATGAAAAAGCACCGCTACAAGAAAAAGGTGCATGTAATTTCTCAAATTCTTATAAACAAACATATATGTGATACTAACATGTAGTCAAGTGACAATAAAACTCAAATGACAATATAAAAAGCCATTCGTGTGTTTGCGACGAAAAATACTGTCGTGCGTTTAAGCTTTTCCCATAATGATATTGTTATTTTTGTCACCATTTTTTTTAAATAGTTATGGAGAAGGAACAACATCTACCAAACAAATCCTCAAAGAGACTTAAATCAACGATTAAAACACCAACAACTTCTGCACAAAAATCAACAAATTTTTCAGAATATAACAATAAATTTAAACAAAACATTATTTTAATTACGTTTAAAATAATATTTACCAATGCCCCAGACCCGTGCGAATGCACGGGTTTGTAACTAGTTAAATGTGTAATGATTAGACTCAATCATCTCTCGATGTATTGCAATTTTAAAATAGTCTTTGATTGTGCACTTAGTTGGTCAAAATCTAAAATACTTCGTTAATATTAGATAATACTTGCTTATTATCATATCAGTTCTCAAAAGTACTTACTCTCATATAATGAAAAGAGTTGATGTTGACATTGAAAGACTATTTTAACGTCAGAAACTATTTTGACTAACGAACGAAATTTACAATCAAAAACTATTTTAAAATTTCAATACATTAAAAGACTATTATGTTTACTCGTTATACATTAACAAATCAAAATGATTATTACACCTTAATATTAATATGAAATAGTTTTAAGCGCAATTGAGATAAATTAATTAAATAAAAAAAATGCTAACAATACACATCATTACACACACTTTTCAACACACTCTCAATTGGTTAAAATTCATATGAGTTTCATCAAAATCATGTGGGTTTCATATAAATTTGGTGGATTTCATATGAATTTTAATCGATTAAAAAGAATAGGTTAAAAGTGTGTGTAAGAACGATGTTGTTAACAATTTTTTGTTAAATAATACCAGTACATTATAACCAATCGCTAGGTTGATAAAATAATATTTTACTTCTTTAAAAAAAAATAAAATTACGGTCTCTTTTTATTCTGAAAGTCGAGTGCAATAGGTCAACATTGCAGGTAAACATATTTAATTTTTAAATATAATACTTTTACAAGTCATCTAAAAAAATTCCTTTTATTTAAAAAACAACAATAATATTTTGACACTTAAAAACCCTAGAAATTTCAGAATCACGCCACTGAACTTAACTGCCGGAAAACGCAACCGGAGTTTGCTCGTCGCCCGTCGGAAAATCCTTCAGGTTCTATTGTATCGTCCATCACGATGCGATACCATCGCGATTTGTGGCCGCAAAACAGAAATGCTTCTTATTCCGCTTCTAAGTTTAAATTCGTTTCTGTTGTGGTTTTTTTTGGGATTTTTTAAAAGCAAGCTGTGGTTTTTTTGGGATTTTTTTAAAGCAAGCTATGATTTTTATTATGTTTTTTAATAATTTTTTGAAGTGTGAAAATGTTCATTTTACAAATTTTTCAGAATATTATTTAACAAAGATGAAATGCATATGATCGTGTTCATTTGTATTATTATTTTTATTATTTTCAAGGCAAGTGATATTTTTTTAATTATTTTTTGAAGTATGAAATGTTCATGTTTGATAACTGTTCTGATTTGAACAACATTGTTTTTTTCTGAAGATTAAACAAACATGTCCATAGTTATGGATGTTTATGATTTTGTTTTAATTGGAATTGTGATTGTGATTGTGATTGCAGCTTAGAAATAAGCAGAGAAGAAAATGAATAAGGATAAGATTTTCAAGTTAGCCAAGGGGTTCAGGGGAAGAGCAAAGAATTGCATTAGGATTGCTAGGGAGAGGGTGGAAAAGGCATTGCAATATTCCTACAGAGATCGCCGGAACAAAAAAAGGGACATGCGATCCCTTTGGATTCAAAGGATTAATGCTGGCACCCGCATTCATGGTGTATGTCTTCTTTCTCCATTTCTCTGTTTACTAACTCAGTAATCTTTTGCATTAGTTTGATGAAAATACCATTTCCTGTACAAATATTTGAAAGCACAAAAAGACAGTGAAAACAATGTGTGTCATATGAAGCACATGTGCCGGACACGACACTGTCACGTCGACACCGGTAATAGTTTGAAAAAATGAATTAATTCATTGTAATCACGTTTGTCGGTGTTAGGCACCAGATACGCGTTCAATTGAAGAGTCGGTGCTACAGAGTGTATATTTGTAATTATTAGTGAAAATAGGAAATATAAGCAGAAAATGTTGTGTCATGTTAAACAAGCCTTGATATTTCTGCTGGTTTTCATCAAAGCTAAATTATTGATTAAAATCTTGGTGATGGAAATATTATGATTATGGACCTTGTTCTCATTCTGATATCTATCTACATGTCCAGCTTAATTACTATATCCCCTTGACATTTCTGAGAGTAAAAACTACACTATATATTTAAATTACTGCTTATTTGCATAAGTTACTTGCAGAATACATAGTCATACTGCAGTACCCCATTCGAAAGAAAGTTTCTGATTTGTCATGATGTTAGTTACTTGCTTTAGCAATTGTCTGGAAACTTTGGACTGATTTCCTACCCTTCATTTTTATGCTTATCTTTCTCCTGATAGTCATATTTGATTTGCTAAATCACTTTAATCAGTGATTCCTTTCCCTAGTCTTAAAATTTCCAGGATCTTCAAAAGTTGAATGTGCTTGATGTCTGTCTGTCTATTGCTCTCTTGCCAACTCCTTTTCACTTACAGTGTGTTTGGTAGAGGTTAAATTGAAACGGAGAAAGGGGAGCGAGAGAATTATTAGAGAAACACGGAACTTCTATCGTTTGGTTTAGCCTATATATTGAAGATATCGATTAAATTCCTGGGCGTCTCGCCATTTATGCGAAGAAATTGGGAGAGAGAGTCTTTTTTCATCATTCCAACTTTGCCCATGTTCTCAACAATGAATTGTAGTTCTGTTTCAAAACTTTGCTCGACATTTTCCCGAAATGAACCAGGACATGGAGTTCGTTCTTTATCAACAAGGCGGGTTTGGTACCATCTGTTACATGCATTATCAGCATTATCCCCGTCTCATAAGGACTCCTACTGTGAAATAATTTAGTGCTATTGAAGATTTTATTACCAGATTTAGTGGGAGGAAAAAATAGGGTAAAAATCACATTGTTTGACATGAGGAATTTAGACATGGATATTACAGTATTTGGTTATGTGTTTTTCTTTTGAATTTCTTGATTACAAATTTTGTTTGGTTGAAGGTAATATTTTTAGGAATTTCGTTTTGTTCTTAAATAGTTTTTTTTAATTTAATTTTTAACTCATGATAAATATATACTCCCATCAAAGAAATTATGATATACTATTGACTATTGTCATCTTAATCAGGGGTATTTATGTCTTTTAAAAAATAGAAAACACTACTTTCTCTTTATTTTCTTCTCTCTTCTATAGTAAACAACACATCAAATCTACTATATTTCTCACCTCTTTCTCTCTTTTCACAACAAAACACAGTGTTAAAGCTCAGTTAGTTTTAAATGAGTTTCTTATAAGCAAATTGGTTGGCTTAGTAGGACATTTGAATTGTTTAGTGAACATGCATCTGGATACTAAAATGGCCATGGACTGGATACCATGTATCAAAGGATCGTTCAGCTACAGCTCAGCATAACTATTATGTACCCTAGAGTAGCTAAGAGTAGTCTCTAACTGATCATGTAACTAACTCAATCTATGATAACAAACTCAACTGACACGTGTCAGTGAGTTATGCTAGCAACTGGCTATTACCAGTTAACTCTATAGGTCTATACAAGGACCATAACTGTATCTGTAACAGAATCAATCGTCACAATATGTAATCAGTTTCAGAGATCATTGAATCTCCATAGTTGAGTTCATAAATCTAATACCATGTGTGTAATGATACTTTCTATCCTCAAACATACTAATTAAGTGATGCTGCGTCTGGAATGTGTAAATTTTCTCTCATGTTAATACCTCCATGGACCTATTCTTCTGCATAACTTTTTAAACTGCATGCAGTTTGGGTGTGTGCAATCTTCTGAAATTTCCTTTGTCAAATTGCTTTTGCTTTTATTTGCAGGTCAATTACGGGAACTTCATGCATGGGCTGTTGAAGGAGAATATTCAACTTAACAGAAAGGTTTTGTCAGAGATATCTATGCATGAACCCTATAGTTTCAAGTCATTGGTAGACATATCACGAAATGCATTTCCTGGAAACAAGAATGTGGTAGTCCCTCCAAGAAAGGTGTCCTTTTAGAGCATTTGGCACTTCAGCAAACATTTAGATGTAGTTTATGTCAGAATGGTTATGTATGTTTCAGGATTTCGGATTTAGTAATCTACAAATAATGACTAGTTTTGTATGCCTATGATTTATACTCTTCAGTGGTTCTTAACCACGTGATTCCCCCTCTCTAGTTTTCCTTTCATTTGCTTCGATGTCTGTAATGTTGTACAATTACAAAAATGAAGCCTAGTTGTGATTGGCTATGTAGAATATTTGCTGCCATCATAAAATAGAAAATTCTTCAACATTTTACAAATTTTCTAGTCCTCAGTCACTTCTAAACCAAAAATTACATGTTGATAGCGTTTGGAGAGTTTATATTATGACACTCCTTATGGGGAAAAATCCAAGTTTTATTTATGGAATCAAATATTTGGATGACCCGATTCCAACTTGTAGGTTAGTCTCATAGCGAGTCAGAAAATATTTAAGCTGGTGAATATACTCTTCGGGCATCCATTGCAGAGCTAAATGCCATAGTTATGGTGGGTTCAAATAAATACATGTTAAAATTGGGAAGATAAGACTGAACACTATGTATCTCCGGATTATATAGTTAAACAACCAAATATATGTAATAACTTATTTTAAAGTAGCTGCGGCTGTTATTTCTGTTTTGACTATAAGTAGCTGAAAAAAATTACAAAAGCATAGTACAACAAAAGAGGAGCAACAAAGAGAAACAGACAAGAGGGATGTCAAATGGGGTAAGCATCAGTGACAGCGTTTAAAACATGGAACTTCAATCAAAGTAACTGCCAAGCAACGCTCTTATGGAGGAAAGGACCACATTTTTGGAACATTACTAGTAATGTTATCCTTATAAATGCCACTCCCACCAGTAGGTTTGCAACATATACCGATCAAAGACATATTTTGTGGAGAGTCATATAGGCAACACCAACACATGAAAATGGCGTTGAAATCAACAATCTCATTCACATTCTTCTCCTTGGTCATTTTAGCACTGGCAAATGGTTCTAATGCTGGCAAAATTGCAATTTATTGGGGCCAGAATGGAAACGAGGGCACGTTAGCCGAGGCTTGTGACACAGGGAACTATGAATATGTGATCATAGCCTTCTTACCAACCTTTGGTGATGGACAAACTCCTATGATCAATCTAGCTGGTCATTGTGATCCATACAGTAACGAATGCACTGGTTTAAGCTCAGACATCAAATCATGTCAAGCCAAAGGCATTAAAGTATTGTTGTCAATAGGAGGAGGTGCTGGAAGCTACTCAATTGCATCCACACAAGATGCAAGTAGTGTAGCAACTTACCTTTGGAATAACTTCTTGGGTGGACAATCTTCGTCTCGCCCTCTTGGCCCTGCTGTTCTTGATGGCATCGACTTCGATATTGAAGGAGGATCAAACCAACATTGGGGTGATCTTGCCAAGTACCTTAAAGGGTATAATGGGAAGAAAGTTTACATAACTGCAGCTCCTCAGTGTCCATTTCCTGATGCTTGGATAGGAAATGCACTTACAACAGGCCTCTTTGATTATGTTTGGGTACAGTTCTACAATAACCCTCCTTGTCAATACAATCCTGGTGAAATTAGCAACCTTGAAGGTGCATGGAAGCAGTGGACATCAGGTATCCCTGCAAACAAGATATTCTTGGGGTTACCTGCTTCTCCAGAGGCTGCAGGCAGTGGCTTCATTCCTGCAGCTGATCTTACTTCCACTGTGCTTCCAGCTATTAAAGGTTCTGCTAAATATGGGGGTGTTATGCTGTGGTCTAGGTATGATGATGCTCAGAGTGGTTATAGCTCCTCCATCAAGAGTCATGTGTGATATCAAAATTCATCTATTAGTATTGTATATGTAATGTGTGATATTTATTTTTGTACTGATTGTTGTATGTTCAAATATCGTAAGTCCTATAATATGAAAACGTTTTGTTGAAATATCTAAGTGCATGAAGCACGACTCTTAAATCTTAATTCTTTTGTTTGAATGGTGCTTGGTATGGTAAAGAAAAGGAACTTTGGTAGTAAAAAGTATTAATCATTCATATGTTGTTATTGTGGATTGAATGTCGATGACACTGTATTAACCTTCAGACATTTTTTTTCATTAACAAGACCTGAACTTTGAGACTGATAAAAAAAAAAAATCTTTGCTACTTAGACTAATTAACAGACGATCAACATTCATCAATATCATTTCAACAACAGTTATTTTGAAGGACTGTTAGTGGTATGAAACTCAACCAATCATTATTAAAAATATGTTATCAATATTTTCCAATACAACGACTATAAATAAAAAATCGTGACATTGTTTCTAGAGTTTCTCTTGAGACATTCATTGCATAGGCAAACATGTTATCAATGAATCATGATTCACTAGTTGTCTATACATTAAGTTGGCTCTCTCTGTTTTTCTTTTTGAACTATGTCTTCTCTCTAACAAATGAGGGTTACTCAAGATATTTCAACTTTATGAAATCTAGATTCATTATTTATCTAATCTAATAGTTATTATTATCAAGAAGCTCAGTTACTCCTTCACAACTATATATAAAAACTCCTTCGAAAAGGGAAAGCATGGCCAAAAAACTACAATCAACTAAACTGGATTATTGAATCTAAATGAATCACCACACAAGAATTAATAGTTTAAACCAAATTCACACTGAGCTGTTTCTTTTTCTTTGAACATTTTTTTTTTTACGCATTTTCTTTGAACATATATGGCCTATAATAAAACATATATGACATAGAGATGGACCTCACTTTAACAATTTTATTAATGAATAATAATAACAAATCATTCTCTTATCACTTAATTTACACCTTATGAACAATAATACCTCACATAATATCTATAAAATATTGGCCAACGATGCTTAATATATATATATATATATATATATATATATAGAAAAAATGATACAACAGAAGTTCAGCATGACAATATTGCATGAAGCTCCATCATTCAAAAAAAAATAAAAATTGCATGAAGCTCCAACATGACAGAACCCACCCTGCTATCCAGCTTATCCTTTTCCTTTGTTGCAAAAGCTACCCTTCTGAGCTAGTCTGTGTCTTATTGTTGTATGTATACCTCAAAACAATTCTAGTCCACTACTATTGGTGATATTAAAAGCACCATTTATCATTACTTTTTTGGGTAAATCACCACTTAACTTTTCTAACAAAAGATAAAACCACTATTCTGAAATTTCAAGGATAATAAGCACTTTTACACCCTGCTCATCTTCCATTTCAAGTATCTTTCTACAACGTCTAGTCCAATGAGTTCCTTTACCACAGGCATGGTTGCAGGAACCCGTAACTCAAATGTTGAATCAGGTTCATCCAAGTTGCTCCATGAAAGAAGCTGTTTCCTTGCTTCTTTGATAGCTGCTCTTGTGGCACAGTGAACTGAAGCTGCTAGAAGTAGGGGCGGCTCGCCAGAAGCTGCAACACAATTTCATTTCATTTTTTAAATTAAGAATTATAAACTGAAAGATATCATTTAATGAGAAAAGGTTTTAGTTGTTATTATGAATTTCAAACTGAAAAACATGAAGCTTTCACAACTTCATTCACTCACAAAAATAACAAAAGCTGCAACATGCTTACAAGTTACAACCAACATTCCATTTTCTCATACAATTATTCAGATAAAATTGATTTGATTATTGTTATTTAACTCCTTATTTCAAGTATAAGTGCTGTGACATTATGAAAATAGTATTAAAAAAGGATTTGACTCGTCTAAAGCGAAAAAATTTAAGCGTTGATATTACAACACACTCATTATTTATTATATATGTGTATAATATCTACCCTTAAGTTTAATCAATGGTTGATTATACTCATTTTACAATCTACAGTGAATTTATCATTTTAGAAGAGCCGGATCCTAAAATAAATACTAATATGAAAACATAATTTAATGCATATCCAGAATTTTAAGAACTTGATCCATACCCTTTGAGGAAAGCACACGATGCTGGTTATGTCCACTGTTGAAAATTTCAACATTAAACTGTTGAGGGATAGTGTCTATTGTAGGGATTTTGTAGTTCCATGTGCCATCTGCCAACGATAAACCATTAATGTCTGTTTCATATTCTTCAAGCATGAAGAACCCCAATCCCTGGACAAAAGCTCCTTCAATCTGCAGGATGGTATCATATTGTTATTAGCTGATTCAAGAGAACAAACCAAATTGGTATATCCCTTTGCGTATTTACCTTACAGTGTTTGGTCCAAAGGAGGGTACGAAAAAATAACCCTCCTTCTTGTTATGTTTGCAAAGGGAGAGGAGAGAAAGTAAATCTAATCTACTATTATATCCTTATAAAAATTAGTAAAATATTTTATGATTGTGTTACAAATTTCTGTCTTTTTCCCAACAATGGTTATAATTGGGAAAAGGTATTAAATAGACCTTGGATTTCTAAAACATCAATACTTTTGAAACAAAAATAGAAGACAAAAATATTAATAGCTGTGGAATAGAGGGACTAAATAAAATATTATTGGGCCTCCAACTCTTATATTAAGATAGCCCTTGATTAGGGTTGAGCTTGTAGCATACCTGTCCTAAATCCACAGCAGGGTTGAGACTTTGTCCACAATCATAGATAATATCCGTTTGAAGAAATTTGGTTTCTCCAGTCAGAAGATCTATTTCCACCTGAGAAATAATTTCCATTATTTAGAATGATGGCATACAATAATTCAGCTCAGTTACTTCAGTGATACGACTGGTGTGACAATTTAAGTACTTTACATTCAATAAAAAGTAGCTTTTAATGAACCTATACCATTAAGGTTTGAGATGTGCATAGAAAAACATGTTACCTCACTTACTGCAGCACCATAATTAACATACATCATCGAGTTATTGCTGGGTACGTAAAATGAAGACGCTGATAAGTTCACAGATTGCATGTATGCCTGCAGATTGATAAATAGTCAGCAAAAGAAGAAAAATAATTATCTGCCCTCAACTCCATTGCACATTTAGTCCCTCAGTAGTTTCCAGTTTAAAACGGTTGGATTATTCTCCCATAAATTGTGAACATGCTAAGTGCCACTTTCCGCACACGTACTATTAGACCTTAACAGGAAAAGGTTGAGGCAATGTATCTCATGCACAATTACAAATACAAAGATATACCTCATGCATAATTATAAATACCATGATAGATGCATCAATATGAAATGAAAAAACAAGTTTCTATAATTTACTGCAGACAACAGTGAAATTTAAACATAAATAGTCTTTTCATATAGGATGTTCTCAAAACTTCTTGCTGAGGAGAAGTCTATCAATATTTGAAATTAAACTCTGTTAACATAACAGTAATGTGGCTACCTGAAGAATAAGTGTCTCCCACTTGATAGAGCCCATTTCTTCCTGCAGCTTTTCCTTGAGAGGCTTCAACCTTTCAACCAAGATATTGCAGCTAAGCCTAACTGCTTCGCAGCTTGCCTCTGAAGTAGTACTCCCAGCAGTGAATCCCCCTTGAATCAAGCTCACTGTATCAGCTTGTACAACCCTTACTTTGTCCAAGAGACTTCCAGTTCCATCACATTGAATTGTACCGAGGGCGAATGCAGCCATTTGTTTAACCTTTGTCCAGAGACCTTGACCAATTTCAATTCCACCAACTTCAACAACAACAGAACCATCGGACAGAATACTAACTTTTCCAGGAGTTGGTCTTAGAGTCAGTTGAATAACAACTGGTACTCGAGAAATTCCCCTTTTTTTCCAAGTACTAATTCTGTTAAACTCTTTCACCATCTCGATTCTTTGTTCATAATTTGCAGCAACGGCTAACTTACTCCATATTGAAGGCAAGGTATACTCAAAAGGTTCGCCTGAAGAATGCTCATAGAATGACTGAAGACTTGTGTGTGTGTGAAGATTAATGCTTCTCACGGAATCTACGTCCATTGAAAGTGTAGCTGCAACGTTTTCTACTATACCTTCAGCAATGAATGATCCCTGTAGTTCCCCAGGGCCCCTCATTGCAGATCTACTGGGAAGATTTGTTCTGCATACCTTTATATCAAAAGATAGCGCACCCCAGTCATACTTTTTTAGTCCACAAACTATGCTAAGTGGCAATGCTGCACTTATATCAACATATATACCAGCATTGATCAATATCTCAAGCTCTAATGCAGTGATTTTCCCATCATTCTTAAACCCGACACTGTATGTTATCTTCATGGGATGCCTTCCTCCAGCCATTATCATATCAGTCTTTCGATTTAGATACATCCTGACAGGGCGGCATAATTTCTGTGCAGCGAGTGCACAAGCTGTAGCAGTCTGCATGATATGGTTGTCAGTACTTCAGAGTTCAGATATAGTTGTCTATATGTGCATAGTTTTCATGCGGTTTTAATAAGACTACTTGGATTTAATGCGGAATAACTAATGTTGAGCGGTCTCAAATTTAATTTCAAATGGTATCTTTGATTTCTTTTCTTCATTATCTTTTAATATCAGTGACTTCTCCAAACTACAGAAAATCCAGCAGTCATGTTTATGCACTGCAATACTTAGCAGTTAATGGTACTACAAAAGTGATTTTTTTTAATTAATTTTAAATAAATAAAAAAAATTTAAACACAACTTCGGACTTACAGATATTGCTTTTATGGCCTTTCCTCCAAAACCTCCTCCAACCCTTCTTGTTATTACTCGAACATTACTTTCAGGAATACCAAGGCATCTTGCAATAGTAGAATGAGTGAACTCAGGGCATTGACTTGAAGAGTAAACTGTAATGCAATTGTCTTCGTCTGGCACAGCAAGTGCAGTTTGTGTTTCCAAATAGAAATAGTATTGAGACCCAAGTTTCATCTGGATTTTGCATTGAGATAAATAGATGACAATGAATAAGTTTGACCAATATATATTACCAATTACACCTTAATTATACTGCAGCAAAATTATACGTCTGATTAGAAACCAACGTAGATGACCATAAAGTTGTGAAATCAGAGAAGGATGTGAAAGAAAGAAGAAAAATAAATATATTCCATGTACCTCAGCAGAAAGAATCTTGTGATCAGCTTCTGCCATTCCTTTTGATATATCACCAACATGTTTTGGGTAGAGAAAAGGAGGAACTTCAAAAAAGCTTGATCTTTTAACAGCATCTTCAACAGATAGAATAGGTGGTTCAAGATTTTCAATATCGTAATCGACAATGGTTGAGTTTGCTGCCATATCTGCAAGTTTCTGACTATCTGCAACCTACAAAACCTATTGGTGAGTAATAAGGTAGTGTGTCGCACATCAATCTCCAAAGCAATGAGAAATAATCTCATAAATTGTTGGATCGGCAAAATGAGGGATTTAAGAACTAACCACGAAGGCTAGACGGTCTCCAACACATCCGGCAATCTCTTCTGCAAATAAAGGTTCTATGCCAAATATTGTCTTTGCTCCAATGTTTTCCCCACCACTGGGAATGTCTTTACTTGAAATGATGTCTTTCACTCCATCCAGCAGCAATTCAGAGCTGAGTTTTATACTCCTTACCCTTGCCAATGGTTTTTCACTATAAATATATGCTCCGTGCAGGCAATTTGGTGGTGAAGGAATGTCGTCCACAAATACAGCCTCTCCTGCGTACGATTCATTCATGAATATTTGATAATTGATAGAAATTAAAACAATTATTTATGGAAAATTCATATTTGACAAACACCGAATCAAAATAAAATAAGTGCCATGGCTCATCCTCTAGAAAATGGAATTTTGCATGAATATAGATACCAGATTTTGTCATGTAAATATTTAAGCTCGCTACTTCGAAAAATTGGTAGAAATGCAAAGAAAGAAAATAAATAAATAATAGAAATCAGTCATTATATTAAATAAAATATTTCCTTAAAAAAAAATTAATTCACATCTAGATGACACAAAACAAACCTGAAGCTTGAAGTGCAGCTCCCGATTTAATGATTGGCTTTCCAATGGGGTGATATTCATTTCCTGCTTCAAGGACTTGCTTCCCAGATGACAATAATGTTGGAATTTTTTCATGATGGACCAGCTTCTGATTCTCTTCCAATTCAAAATCCTTCACATAAGGCAATTTAGAATATCCGTTTACGTAAAAGTTGCTCTCTCCATCAGAATTTTCAATTAGAGAGTTAAAAAACTGAAAAATAAAACCAGCTGCTAAACTTGAACGGTAAGTTGTTTTTGTGTTTTCGTCGTTAGGTACAATAGTGGCTGTAATCAAATTGACAGCTTCATACACAATGCTAACATTTAACATCTTCCCTATTAAAAACTCCTCAACATTTTTTGCTCTGATTGCTTGCTTATTCCCACAAGCACCAAAAGACAGCCAACAAGCATCTATCATGGACCCACCAGAATTATCACTTGGAGACACCTCAACAAGGAAAGCAGCATTTAAGTATGAAAGGGCATTTCCAAGCGGTCTAGGAGAAACTCGGTAAGTTTCAAAGTGGAATTTATTTCTTCGTTCCGAAGATGTACTTTTAATAGTTTCCAAACTTGGAATTTTAATGCTTAAAAGTACACTTTCCAAACTTAATGGTGGTCTTTCCAGAAATTCCTCCAATGTTATCCATTCAAATTGTGTGTCATTCATTATATGAACCATTGAGTTCACTGCAAGTAGTATTGTAACAATATCCGAGGGAAAATTGTTCTTTTGTGCCATCACCAAATTGCCACCTACACTGGCTGTATTACGAATAAACCCAGAGGCAACTTTACTCATATGGTCAGCAATCTTTTCAAGTATCATTACAAAGTCTGAGATAAAGTCACTCTTGTTTTGCTGCTTTAGTACTTCAATAGCTTTAGATATGGTCACTGCTGCTCCAATTTCAATCCCTGATTGATCCTTTCTGATCTTTGAGAGCTCAGAAATGCCCTTCAAATCAATATATTTATCATAGCCTTCGTTATCTTTGTAATATCCCATACCAGTATTATTCGCGACAACTTTTATCCTGACTCCATTAGCATCATTGGCATGGTTTAAATTCAAAATGTTCTGAAGCTCCTTTATACTGGTGGGCCTGTGCCAACTGTGTTTATCAGAGGCTATGAACAAATCATTCTTTATTTCCTTCAAAAACATAGGAAAGTTAACATTCTTGTGCTGGTGATCATATCGAGGCAATTTACTAAGCTGTAAGTCCTTGCTTTCTCCTTTTCTCCAGAAAGAGTTCAGCCCCAAATCCTCCATATCAACATCAGCAGCAAAACTTTTGCAGGCATCAGCAATGGACCGATAACCAGTGCAGCGACAAAGGTTCCCTGCAATAGCCTTTTCAGCCTCAGAAACAGTAACTTTTGAGAACCCGGAAGGTGGCTCTTGACAATTAGTCTTCTTCTCGGCATTAACAAGAGTCCCAAAGAGTGAGACACACATTCCAGGGGTACAAAAACCACATTGAGAAGCATGGAATCCTGCAAATCTTTCATGAATTGGATGCAATCCTTGTTTGCTATTTCCAATGCCTTCACTTGTTGTTATTGAACATCCATGTATGCTACAAAGTAGTGTGAGGCAAGAGTTTGCCGTAAAATCCTCGACTCTGTCAACCAAAGGATCATATTTTGAGATTAAAACTACACAAGCACCACAACCACCTGCAACCAACAATGCCAAAATGAAAAGTTCAAAGTTGAAATGAAAATTGAGCACAACTTTTCATTACTTTTTAAAAGTTAATAACTGTGCCTTTATTTTCATAAAAAAAAAAAAAAAAAAAAAAAAACATCAGAAAAAACAATAGTAACAATAATAAGAGGAACCATTATTGTCAAGAGAGATTGTTTTGCATATTCTTTGATAGAAACTCAGTCTCTATTATCAATTGTGGTGAGAGGACTAATATAGATCATTACAAAACAGAATAGGATTAACAAACACATAACTAATAGCCAACTCTAACAAACTTGAGTTGTACAAATGATGGTTATCATATACTCTAATACCAACCCTCCAAATTCAAGGTGATTAATTGAAAGTCAACACTTTGAGTTTGTTAAAAATTTCTAGAAAACGGGAGGAGGAAACAGGTTTGGTGAAAGAATCTACTAGTTGATCAGATTGCTGGAACATGACTGACAATAAGTAGTTTGGAAATGACTTTCTTGCGGACAAAGTGAAGATCCATTTCTAGATGCTTGGTGCTAGCATGTAAGATAGGATTGTGGCAGAGGAGTATAACGCTGAGATCATAACAAAACAGCGTGGGAATTAGAACAAACTATTACCCTGCATGCCGAAGAGACTGATCCAAACAATTCCCCTGTTACATACTTACAGATTGCTATTGTCTCTCGATACGTTACTTAGTATCATAAATGTAATCAAATAGCCACCATAACGACATTATAGCACTGTTGCGTAGCAGAATTTTAATAAACCACTATTTCTTGAGATCCGCAAAAAGTTCAATTTTCGGCTTCAGTACTAGTGTGCTACTACTGGTGTTTGCATCTTAGCAGACCATGAAATCAAATTATGTCCACAGTAAAATCATTGATATAACTGAAGGATATTGTTTACACAATGATCAAAGTAATCCCATTTTCAAAAAGTTATTTAATTCTTCTATTATCTTAGCTTTGAATCTGTAAGCTTTTCAACAAACAACCATAAACATGTATCACAAATCATGAAATCTTTAAACTCTCAACAATTAAAAAAAAAGTCAACTTTTAATTGGAAAATAATTCCAATAAAAATTCATTCAGGATTTAACTAAGCTAACATTCATAATCATGAAAGTATGAGATTAATTTCATTGAAACAGAAATAAAGTATAAGAATTCATTAAAATGAGTATCATAATCATTTAAACTTAAAAAAATACAAAGTTAAACACAGAGAAAATAAAAACTAATGCATGAATATGAAGTATGATTATGACATGATATACCTTCACCACAACCAAGTTTAACACTCTTGAATCGAGTTTGAGAACGCAAAAACTCAAGCAAAGTGGTTGATGGGTCAACTTTGGATAGCTCAAACTTTTCACCATTAATACAGAAAATCAAACTTGTTGTTTGATTCTTCTCACTCTTGTTCATTTCCATACTTCACTAAACTGGTTTTCAGTGTTCAGATAAAAGTAAGTTAAAATGTAAGTGCATGCATTTGTAGTATTTATAATAGCTTAGTGAGTAATAATCGCTTATTGAGAATAAGAAGAAGAAAAAAGTGGAAATGAATTAAGTGAGACAGTAAGGTAGCGTAGCGTGGGAACATTTGAAGATACTCACTGTCCTTCCTTCCCACCGCCCCCAATCTGACTGTTTACGGTCATGTGTTTCTTTCTCTACTTTCCACCCAAAAAATATTTTTAATTCATGGATGTATCACAGGATTAAATATCATTTTCATTTCTATAAATATAATAATTTTTCGTTTTATTTTTTCTAAAAAAATTCTTTAACTTTTAGTCCTCCAAAACTTTTTCATCTTCATTTTTTGTCTCTCTTTTTAAGTAAATTCATATGTATATGTATGATTCATATTTTTGAATAAAATTTTACCGAAAAATTTAAAATATTATAAGGATCTCTCCCAAAAAAAATTAGAATTTTTTACCAAAACATGAATTAAATATAATTTTTATATTTTTGGTGGTAAAAAATTCATATTTGATTTATATATTTGATTTATGTTTTGTTAAAAAATTCAAAAAAAAAAAAATTGGAGTGATTTTTACAATATTCTATTGATTTCTGCACAATTTCATTAAAAATTTACTTAAAAATAGGGACCAAAAGTGTTGGTTGAAAATTTTATAAGGACTAAAAGTTGAAGAAAAAATTTAGAAAGAGTAAAACGAAAAGTTGGTATATTTATAGGGATCAAAAACATATTTAATCCTAAATCATATTCATAAATATTTAAGTTGTGTTTGTAGGGACTAGTTGCTTTAAACTAAAAACTACCGCAAATATAGTAAAAAGTGATTGTCTATATATTTAACATTGTTTTATTTTTAGAGATGAATTTTAACATAGATCTCTCTTTTAATTTAAAACATTTACTTTTTGTCACAGAAAATAGGACATTTGTTTTAAAAATGTTTATTTAAGTTTTTTTGAGATAAGAAATATCTGAGTTGAAAAAAAATATATTCAGTTGGTTTCAGCCTATAAAGGGAGAGGAAAAAAAAGATGCTTATTTCTCTCTCTTTTTAAGGGACTTATTTTTCTCTGTTTATGAGTTTATGTTTTTTTTATGGATTTATGAGTTTATATTTGGTAGAAGGTAAATCAACGGATTTTTTTTAATAGTAAATATTAGTATATTAGTTGTTATGTTAATTTTATCATTTTTAGTACTTAAATATGGATTTTTAATTTTTCAACTCTTTAAATCATTTAATTCAAACCGATTGAACTCCCCAAGCCTTCAATAAATCAACACATTGAAGATATATTTAATAAAATTAGTGATTAGTTAAAAAATATTCTTAATTAATATATATATTTTCAATATGATACTGTGAGTAAATTAAGAAAAAAATTGATAAGTTATAACATCAATCAATATTTAAAGTAGATTATCGGAAAATGGTATAAGCTATAAAAATAAGTTTTTTTTTTTTTATGGCAAAAAGCTATAAAAATAAGTTATATACACATGATCTCTTTAGTTTGATGTTTATAACAAGTTGATTTTTTAAGTTTTTTGTTACATGTTGATCCTTTGAGTCATAAAATATATGTATCGTTATTTTATTTTTATCAAACTCAGTTAAAAAATATTTATATGGACGTTTAATGTTAAGTTGACATGTATAAATTCACCGCTCTTATAATTAAGATTCATATGTGTATTATTCGGTCTTAAATTGAAAAAAAATTGATTGATTATTTGATTTATAATAATGCAAATAAAAATTTATCTGTAAAATTAGGCTTGAATTTAAAAACAAGAACAAGAATATGTGCATAAGTAATTATGTCCTAAACACTTTTACACCTACTACATCCGTGTTAAATGATCTATAAACAATTTTTAATGAAATCAACCGAAAAATGAATAACAATGTCAATATTCTATAACTTAACCGCGAGAGATATTTTACCAAAATTTTTTAGGATTAAATATGTTTTTGGTCCTCGTAAATGTGTTTTTTTGAACAATAAAAAGTGGAACTTATATATTAACAAATCATGGACTCTCCAAAGTACAAGGTGTACCAAGGAGACCCCAAATAATCACAGATATGCAATGTTAATAAAAAATTAGCCAATTCCCAAACAAGTCATGAGACTTGACCACCACAAATGAAAACCAAAAACAAAAACGACATTACTAGCTTTTAGCCACCAAAGAGAGTACCGTTTTACTTTATTGAACAACTGATCAATGGAACTCCTTATATTGTTAAACAACCTTTGATTACAGTCGTTCCAAATTATCAACGCACAAAGCAACCAAACAACCTGCATAAAAGAGCATCTTGCTCGCACGCCACCTGTTGAATGAGTAAACTGAAAGAAATGATTTGATACATTAATGGGGTCTGGACCTGAGACACCAAGCCAAGACCTGACCTTATACCACAAAGTGCCATAAAAATCACAAGAAATGAATAAATGCTGAGAAGTCTTGTTGGCACCGCACCCTAACAAACAACCTGTTGCGGTGTCAGAAAGGATACCACGATGCACCAAGTTTGTCCTTGTAGGCAACCGATTCTTTAACAACCTCCAAGCAAAAATTGAGACCTTAAGCGCCTGGAAGACATGTACGCAATTGTACAAGATTTATCAACCGCAAGATAAAAAACGCGCCTGAAGCGCACACAAAATGGCACACCACCTAACCTCGAATCATGCCAAGATAAAGTATATGCCCCATCTCCCACCATTCAAGACACGCCCTCCTAAAACCAACAGCCGCCAACACCCGCTAACCCATCTCTAATTTTGGCTATCTCTCGCCACCAAGAAGAACCACTCCGACCCCCAATCTCGAAGCTCTCATCCTCCTCACCATATCTCGCCACCAAAACCCTATACCATAAACGCCAACACCATTTTCCTAACAACATCATTAAACTCCCTCAACCTCCGTACCCCCAACCCTCCAAACTCCCTCCGAGAAAAAATAGTGGTCCAACTGACCCAAGATAATTTCCTATGATCCTCACAACCACCCCAATTTTTTTTAGTAAAAATAGAATCAAGGGAAGGAATTATACCTGACGGAGCCTTGAAGAAGGAAAGAGCATAGACAAGTAGAGAGGTCAAGACAGACTTTAGAAGAACTAACCAGCCACCAAACAATAAAAACCGACTATTGAACCCAGACAGTCTCGATTTAGTGCTACGCATAAGAGGTTCCCAAAAAATCAATCGACGCGGATCACCACCGATAGAGAGTCCCTAATACACAAACGGCATTTTCCCCACTCGACAGCGGAGGACAGATGCCGCCTCATTCAGCCAAGAATCAGAAACATTGACACCATCCAACATACTTTTATTAAAATTTACTTTCAAACCAAACATAGCCTCGAACAACACCAAAACTGCTCACATAGCCCGGACATTCGCCCAACTTTTCACTCCAAGAATTAAAGTGTCGTCAGCAAACTGAAAATGAGTAACTGATACTGAGGAGGGCGCCCCAACTTTGTAGCCTTCAAAAATATTTCTCGCAACCACCGACTTCATAATAATGTTCAACCCCTCCGCAGCTAATAGAAAAAGAAAAGGGGAGAGAGGGTCTCCTTGGCGCAGCCCCCTCTCTAAAGAAAACTCAACAGTTGGGCTACCATTGACTAAGACCGAAGCTGTTTCAGTCGATATACATTCCTTAATCTACTTTCTCCAAAGAACGGGGAAAGACATCCTTTCCATAACCGCCTCCAGATACCCCCAGTCAACTGAATCATACGCTTTTTTGAAATCCACCTTAAATAATAGTAATTCCTTTTTTAATCTGTACGCCTCATCCACCACCTCATTTGCAATAAGAATCCCATCTAAAATTTGTTTGTTTTGAACAAAAGTTGACTGTTCTTCATCAACAACTGAACCGGTCACTTGCCGCAATCCATTAGCAAGAACATTCGCCAAAACTTTATAAATACTTCCCACTAGCGAAATGGGTCGAAAGTCATTCAATTTCTGAGGGTTGTCAATTTTTGGAATAAGAGCAATGAAAGTTGAGTTAATACCTCTTGGCAACTTCCCATTTCGATGAAATTCCACCATAAACCACATAATGTCATGTTTCATGTCAATCCATAAATCCTTAAAGAAACCAAAGTTCACCCCATCCGGACCTAGACTTTTGCAACTGTTGTAACACCCAGAAATCCCGACTTAAAAATTCATACATTTAATCAGAGTATATCACAATAATTCAGGATGTCACATTTCATAAAATCTTTAAACAAAATGAATAATAATTTATTCCTCGTCTTTATTCAAAATGTAGCAGCGGAAACATAATTCAAACTCTTTAAAAGATTAGTTCTTCGCACCAATGTCATAATTAATTCAAAAGCGATACATAAAGGAATAGAAACAAAAGATAATCCCCATCCCGTTACGTATCAGAGCTCCTAAGACTCCACAAGGACCTCTCACATCGTCAATCCTACACTTGGTCGCCTGCACTTGCCCACGAGGCGGCAATTCCAACAGAAGGGGTGAGATTCACATCAATTATATTAACATATAACTCAAATATCTATGCTTAACAACAACAACAATATTCATCACATAGAACTGGAACGTCTCAAACATCCAAATATACAAATCATCTTAAAACATCTTCACATAACAAATCATCTCATAACGTCTTAAATACAAGACTCGACAATGCAACTCGACTATGCAACTCTAACATCTTAGACATCATGCATGTGGTACCATTTTAAGCTTAAACAAGCTTCACCGTCGCTTTGAGCAATTGCTCCACCGTCGCTTTGAGCATAAGCTCCACCGTCTCAAATTATGCATATGCATGTACTCGACTCTTTATACTTAAACAAGTTACACACATCATCTTAACATCGTTTACGACTCTTGACTGACACATGCAATTATAACACATTTTCATGGCAGCAGTTCAGCACATTTAACACATTCACAGCACATAATCATCGTCACAAATATCATTTAAACATCATCCATATAACTCACTTAATAAGCATATAAGTCATAGATTAAGGTCAACAGTTAAGAATAATCTTACAGCATCATCACAGGTTATAATTTAAGTCTTAAACATCTCTAATGATAACCAAAAGTCTACCCTCAAAGTCTCGCTCAAAACAGAGTTATAAAACTCAAGCTATAGTGGTCTGAGACCACATTGCTCGCTGTGGCGAGTGGGACTGCTCGCCACGGCGAGCTACTTAAATTGCGTTCTGCCACTTGCTCGCTACGGCGAGCGATGTTGCTCGCCTCGCGAGCACTAAAGGGTTGCTCACCACGACGAGTGATGTTGCTCGCCTCGCGAGTTAAACTGTTCTGCTCGCCACGGCGAGCGATCGCAGAACAGGCTGCGGGTTCGCTCAAATCCTCGCTAAAATTCGTCCAATCTCTCATACTAAGGCTCTAATCATTCAGAATTAAGGTCCTAGTGATTAATCTAGGTTCTGTAACAGGTTTCTACATCAATTCACATCATTCTCACATTAATTCCTCAAAATCCATTAAACCCTAACTTAAGAACTCCCTCTAAAACCTTCCCAATCCCTTCGTCAATCATAAATAATGAATTACAGTATAACATAATCGAAGCTAGGCTCACCCTTACCTGAATAAAATCATGAATCAAAGCTGCGTTCTTCTCTCTTGTTCTTGCCTCTTCTAGGTTTCTCCTCTTTCTCTCCAAAAACTCTGACAACGCTTACTATCTTTTTCTTAACCTAATTCCCTCTTTATATAACTTTTCTCCACTTGTCTTATTTTTCCACACAAAATAACCAATATATTTCTATACTAGATAACATATATATTTCCACACAAAATAACAAATATATCTATGACAAATAAAAAAAAACATATTTATAACAAATATATTTCTAAACAAAATAACAAACATATTTATAACAAAATAACAAACATATTTATAACAAATATATTTCTAAACAAAATAACAAACATATTTATAACAAATATATTTCTAAACAAAATAACAAACATATTATCACTTATCAAATATAAAATCATGTAAAAGTATTCAAATATTAACTAAAAATAATTAAATAAAAAGGGGGGCGTTACAACTGTCACAATCCCACATTGTTGCCTTCACCTCATCTTCTTAAAAAGGCATAGTTAGGCCCCCACCCTCTGTATAACTCAAAGTCTTAAACGTCAAATTGTGCAATGTTGGTCTATATGTCCCACCTCTCTTGAAATGATTCGCAAAGTGGGAAAAAACAGCTTGGCGGATTGGATGTACTCCCTCCACCTCCGCCCCATCAACAACAATGGAATGCAAAAGATTATGGCGACGCCGGCCCGAAAGATCGAAATGAAAATATTTTGAGTTTGCATCCCCTTCTCGAAGCCATGTAACCGAGATTGTTGCCAAGCTATACTAGTATTTTCCCGAGACAAAGAGTGAATATCAGAGGAAATAACATGCAACTATTCAATTTAAGTAGCCGACAAAACCTCCAACTCCCCTTTTCCATCCAACTCCACATGCCTTTTCTTTAGAGACTTGATTCTCCCAGTCAAATTCTTGGAATGAGTAACATGCCACTCCTTCAGCGCCTCTTTTATCAACTTTAATTTTTCACGGTTTAAAACCCCCCCCCCCCCCCCCCAACCATCAACTTGTAACAACTTCCACATATCAGACACAAATTGTTTATAACCCGGAACATCTTGCTAACACTTAAACATACGATTAGGTCGGGGTCCCCACTTCTCCTCATCCACTGACAAAACAAGAGGGCAATGATCAGAGAGACCCCTCAGAAGAGCTGTTTGAACGCAATTAGACCATTGAAAACACCACTCCTCAGACAACAAGAACCTGTCAATGCGACTCATGGAGCTACCATCACCTTTGAACTAAGTAATATTCCGTCCAAAAAGCGGTAAATCAAACAACACATTATCTTCAACAAAAGAATTAAACGCAACATGATCATTTGACGCATTTTCTCCCCTGACCGAACGTCTTTCCTCCACGCTCCGGACAACATTAAAATCACCACAAACACACACTTGTTTACCCCTTAACAACAACAACTGCACGGATAAGGATACACACAACGCCTCTTTTTCACAAAGACCACACAGAGCATACACATTGAACAAATAAAATTCTTCATTTGACTTAATAAATTTGCCATGAATCAATAAAAAATGTTGTCTGCTGACAGAAGACCACACTTCCACCTCCATGATGTCCCACATAATCAAAAGGGCCCCCGACGCTCCCTCAGAGGGTCGAAAGGAAAAATTACAATTAGAATTGCCCCATAAGGACGCCACAAGAAAAGAATCATAAACAAACAATTGTTTCCTGAAGACACACAATCCACAGTAATTTCTCCCCTACCAACAACCGCACTTCTCTTCGCTTTTCTTCACCACCCAGACCCCTAATATTCCAAGATATCAGCTTCATCACCCTCACCCACCCGTCCCACACACCACCATAAACACCTACGAACTCCCTCCCCTAACCGAACCACCCACACCTTCATTTGTAACATCCGTTTCGATTATTTAATTAATTTGTCGAGTTTAGAATATGCTTATATGATTTACGTGATTTATGTGATATGTTGTGATTTTATTAGGTGGCTTATTTTATTATTTAATAGAATAAGATTTGAAAATAAAATAAATATTAAGTTGTGGGGCTGTTTTTGAATTAGATAGTATTATGAGGGAATAAGTGAAATAAGATAAAATAGATAGAAGAGGTATAAAAGGGAAAACCTAGGTTTAGAAACAGACAGTACGTACAATCAGTTTGGGAGAAAAAGGGAGAAAACTAGAAGTGAAGAATCAAGAGGCTGCTGCTCCAATTTTCCAATTTTCTTAAGGTAAGGGTGAGACTAACATTCAATCTTTTTAAGTCTGTAATTCTGATGGTTATGTTTAACAAGAGTAGGAAGAGTTTTGGAGGATTTGAGAATTAGGTTAAAATTGATGAATTGAGGATTAGATGATGAAAAGTTGTTAGATTGATGTAGAAAACTGTTTATAGACCATAGGGTAACTCTTAAACATCATTATAGTCGAAATTGGGGAGGAACATGATGAAAATTGAGATTTTTTGATGAAAATTGCCATAACCCCGTAATTGTTTTGTCATCGCTCGCCACGGCGAGTGTTCTTCATCAGCTCGCGAGGCAAGCTATCCCACTCGCCATAGCGAGTAATGCCTTAGATGTCTGCGAGGCGAGCAGTTCAACTCGCCATAACGAGTGACCCTTGATGACTCGCAAGGCGAGCAGCCTAACTCGCCATAGCGAGTGACCCTAGTTGGCTCGCAAGGCGAGCAGCCCAACTCGCCATAGCGAGTAACCCCGAGGCATACTACCTTATAGGACTTTTAAGTGACTTTTGTCGCACAATTAGATGTGAGATGATCCTTAGAGTAATGAATTAGTTTAGGCTACTGTTGTAGTTCTAAGAATATAAATTAAGGAGATGTGAATGTTTTTACTAATGAGATATAATTGTATACGCCTCATGTGAAATATATATAATGTCTAAGATGAAGTTGTTGTTGATTATCATTTGATTACTATCATGATTAAGCTGCTGAATTCTGTTGTTGATTGATTCTATTATCATTAAGTTGCATGAGTCGGTCTATGAAATAAGAAGTTGATCCAAATTGTTGGAATCCTAAGATGTCGATGTTTTGTAAGTTGTATGATGTTGAGTCCATGCATACCCATTTCAGTTGGGGGCTTGATGCCCTGTGAGTTTTTACTCTACACGTTGAGGGCTTGATGCCCTGGAGCTTTAGCTCATTTGCGATGAGGGCTTGACGCCCTGTAAGTATATTAATACTTATTACGTTGAGGGCTTGACGTCCTGGATTGGTACCACATGCATGAATAAGATGTCTAAGTTGCATAGTCGAGTTGAAGTTGCATATGTTGAGTTCAAGTTGTAGAAGTCGCATTGTCGTTATCGTTAAGTTGTCAATTGTCAATGAGTTGTTGATAAAGAACTAAGTGAAGTATTAATATTTATTAATCGTGGTTGTTTAGGTTATTATGAGATGATGATTATGTTGTGTTGTTTAAGTTGTTATGTGATGATTTATGATGTTATATGAGATGATGATTATGTTGTGTTGTTTAAGTTATTATGTGATGATTTATGATGTATATAATGCGATGAATATGAAGTTAATAATGATTAGAAGTCAAATGAGTTATTAATGAAATATTATAAGAAGATTTAATGTTATTAATTTATGTTGAACTCTGATAAAAAAAATTAAGTATTATTTATATGTTGGGAAAATGGGGTTTACATCATTCCCCACAACCGCACCTGACTTCACATCCTTACCCGCTCTATATAACACCTCAAACCTGCTATGAATGGCACCCGGAAAATCCAAACCAATGTCTCTACCTATACCCCTTACATCTTCCTCCGCCACAATCTCATTCCCACGCATCACCACCCAATGTTGCCAATCAGTATTGACATAAGAAGATGATGTAGTTCCATCTATCATTCCTTGAGAAACCCCCTCAACCGCTTGTTTCAAACAAAGCTCTCGTTGACGTTTATGTTCTTGTTTCCTAATAATTTTCAACACCTCTGAACGATCAATCCCAAGCATTTAGGCCACCTTTTTAAGGCAGTGGACAAAATGATTTAGCACACCTCCTACTTTCTTTCGACACTGACCTTCGTCCGCATCTACTAGCCTGTCAGCTGGAGGCGTCGTAGATCGGCCTTTCTTCGAGCTAAACAAGGGCGCAACACCAACCTCTCCATTCTTATATGACTGAAGCCACTCCATACTCCAAGGACCTGAAGAAGAACGAATACCGCCAGGTGGACAAGAAGACTGACATATACTTCGCTTCTTGGATTTCGAACGGACTCCATCCACCACACCCTCAACTGACGAATTCAAACATTGCATGGGTATCTGTTTCTGTTGACCTTCACTTCCAAAGATGGCAGAAGGAGCAAAACCTGAAGCACCCCCCTCAACAACATGTTCAGAGGAGACATGTTCCACCGTCGCAGCTTCAGAATTGTTTGACAAAATGTTGTTCTCATCCTCTGTCAAATCCTTAACAAAATTATCAACCAAGATATCCACGTTATTTGCCACCTCTGAGTCCCTTTGAAAATCAGCATGCCCATCATCATTAGAACTATTCGACCCCTCATCCTCATCAAACAAACAAGCATCGTCACCCAGATTGAAACCCCATTCCTCACACATCTTAATTTTAACTAGAACACCATTAATTAAAATCGTGTAAGTCACATTCACAATATCCAACGATGATGTCGCGACCAACACCCATCCATGCGAAAGTAGCGCCCATAATCTAGAACACAGAGTTTGAAATAACTTTCACTCCAAGCATGCATCGACAACCCATACAAGCGTAACCAATCACCTCTCTGAAAAAGGCAACATTGATTTATCCCAACGCACAATATTTGAAAATAAGAGATCAAAGAATTGCTTCGCTTCAACCACAATTTGCATTATGTCCACATTCGACAAGCTATGAATGAATACCTTATCAGCCACCAACAGAATAATATCAACATCTCGAAAACCGACATCCTCCACACAGCTCTGAATTACCGGTATCGCCTCCCCATTAATTACTGTGCCAATCAAACCATTCCTAGCCCAATTCAAATCACTGTCCAACGAGCGATACATTCTTACCACAATTTGCATTATGTCCTTGTAAATATGTTAACTTTTCATTTTAGTCCCTCTAAAATTTTCTTTAACTTTTGGTCCCCAAAAAAATTTCATCTTCACTTTTGGTCACTCCTTTAAAGTAAACTCATATGTAGAATTCATATTTTTGAATAAAATTTTGCAAAACAAATTATAATATTATAAGAATCTTTCCAAAAAAAAATAATTTTTTCTAACAAAAGATGAATTTAATATGAATTTTTATATTTTTGACGATTAAAATTTTATATTTGATTTATGTTTTGTTAAAAAAATTCAAAAAAAAACTGGAAGAAATTTTCGCAATATTTTACACATTTCTGAACAATTTCATTAAAAAAATACAAAAAATAACTTAAAAATAGGAACCAAAAGTAGTAATTGAAAATTTTATATGGATTAAAGTTTGAAGAATTTTTTTAGTGAGACTATAATAAAAAATTGATATGTTTATAAGGATAAAAATATATTGAACTTTTTCTTTTATAGGTGGCTAATAAAAAATTATTATATATCATACAACTCTATTTTCTTTTATAGGTGGCTAATAAAAAATTATTATATATCATACAACTCTATTTTGATCTTATGAGCTTATAAACCGTATCTATCTGCTATAAAAACCTTAAACAATCTGTCTTGACAAGAAAACTGGTGATTGAAACCTTTGAAACGTGAAAAGAGTAAGCAGAATAAGAAAAGAAAAAAGAGCATTGAGTTTGACCAGTATTAGTAACATTTTTGGGAAACAAATAATAAATGTCACAATGTACATTAGCAAACTCACAAACAAAGCATAGCTTTTCCCTATAGGTGAGGTGGCTGGAACCTTGATTTTCTATTTTTATTGATTTAACGACCTTAACTTGTTTGAATTGACTATAGGAAATATAATACACAATTCAAATTAATTATGAATTACTTATACATATAATTCAATATTATGATGCATTGTAGTTTTATTTTTCTTTCAATATTTGCAATCACTTTCTAAATGGCCTATATCGTGATCTCATTCGGAATAAATAAAGAGTAATGTACTCTACACGTTCTCAATATAATTTTACTCCTCCATCTAATCATATTATTAAAAAAAATTGTCTCATTTTACAGTTTTTTTTCTTTCTAAGAAGCTAAAATGGATTAAAAAACTAAAAAACTTAGTCTCTCAAGTATAAGGATTAAGGAGTGTCCGAGAAAAACTAAGAAGATAAAAGCATATGCAGGGACGGATGTACATAGAGTGGTGGAAAGGTATGTGCCTGCACAAAGTTTTCATAATATATTTTTTTCAATGGTATAATATGTGTTTTTATACTATGAAGAAGGGTTTACCATCACACCCTTCACATAAGCTTTCTTTCTTAACTCATCCAATCACACAAGCTCTTTTTTTAGAGGTCTAACCACAAGTTAAATCTACAAGTTGCTTCCTACTATATAATAAGCATATTCAAATATAGAATAAATTATCAATTTGGTCTTTAAACTATCACTCTTTTTCAAATTAATCTCTAAATTATATAAGTATAATAAATTGTCTCTAAATGTATAATATCCATCAATATAATCCCATTTATTGAGATTTTAGTGACTAAATTGATGGATTTTATATACTTGAGTGACTAAATTGACGAATCTCATATAAATTAAGGATTGTTATCATATTTACGTAGTTTATGGACTAAATTGAAAAATGAATGATAATTTATAGACTAAATTGATGGTTTGTTCATTCAAATAAAAACAAAATACAGGCAAGCAGACAAAGATTACAAAGCACAAAGCAATACGCCTACTAGTTTATATAGATTGTGCCCCCACTATTCAAAATTTATGGATCCATCACTGACTATATGTTACATCAATATTCCAAAGCAAAAAATTGAAACAAATATAAGCCAAGTAGCTACTCCCAGGCACAAAAGAGGATTAAGCCACCATGTGTGGTAATTAAAAGCAAAATTAAGATGGTTTGCCTTCAACCACCAGAAGGATTGTAGCTTAATTTTATCTATAAGTTGATGAATAGGATTTCCTTTTTGTTGGAAGACTCGGGAGTTCCTGTCACACCAAACAATCAAAGTACAAGAGAGCCAAATCAAGTAGAAAGTAGAAGAAATGGTTTTGGTTTTTGAGAAGCCACCCGGTGTACGAAATTGAAGAATATGTTCATGAACAGTAGCTAACTAGCCAAGAATAAATATGGTACCAAATTTGTCCAAAAAGAATCACAATGCAAGAAAAGGTGATCAATATTCTCTTCAAACCTACAACCGCATGAACAAAGAGATGCATTCGATTGCCGAACCCTTCGCCTGATTAAGTTGTATGGTGTTGGAAGTCGGTTACGCAATAAACGCCAGACGAATTTTTTTGACTTTTAGAGGGACCTCCGTGTACCAAATAATTGAGGTATGATCATTGTAGAAAGTTTGATCTCATTTTACAATATCTAATAAAATGTTTATTATTTTAGATTATTGTAAAATTATATCATATTATCATTTTAATAAATATTATTCAATGTTTATCGTAAATTTTATTTTTGACAAATCTTAAAAATATTATTATTTAAACTCAGTTGATAGGGATATTACATCGTAATGCATGAGTCGGGGTTCAAACCTCAGACACCTCGTCTATGAATTTTAAAAAATATATTATTATATACTAAATTAATTTATTGTGTATTTAGATTTATAATATTTATGTTATAATAAACTAATCAAAATTTAAAAATTATGTTGTCATTCCTTAAAAAGAAATTATATTTTGTCCAAAAAAATTAAAAATTAATTTATCGTGTATTTAGATTTATAATATTTATGTTATAATAAACTAATCAAAATTTAAAAATTATGTTGTCATTCCTTAAAAAGAAATTATATTTTGTCAAACAAAATTAAAAATTATTATATATATGTAAATAAACAAGCATAAAAAGTAGACAGACAATCACGTCACTGTATATAATAAAAATAAGACACACAAATAAATAATACAAGTCAAAGAGTCTGCATCATGTGTTCTTATTTTATGGACCGGAATATCATTTTTTTTTTTTGAAGAAATGGACCGGGATATCATATCATATCTACTAGTACTAAACTTTTCTCATATTGAAATTTTATGCTTGAAAAATGAATGTCCATTGATTTGGATTAGGTTTGTTGCATGATAAAGATAAGTACGAGGCTGTGCTCCAAAAATGGACACCTATTTGTATCGGATATGTATCGGATATCAATATTCAGTGGATACTCGTGGTACGTATCCACGGAATATCAGAATTAATTATTTAATTTTTTTTTGGTACGAGAGAATTAATTATTTTAATTTAAAATATATATCTTATCGGATACTTAAAGAATATTCGACAGATACACATATACTTATGAGCTACTTCACAAATATGTATCCTTGGAAAAATGGAGGGGAAAAAGCGAGATTGTGTTGTAAAAATTCAATGAACATGTATATGATTCAATTTAAGATTTTTTTTTTTGAAAGGATGATTCAATTTAAGATATGAATCAATATAATCGTATTTCTGATTATCCAATTAAAAATATGTTTTTGGTGGATGAACTTTAGGAAAGAGGTGAAATTTATTCAATCAACATTTAACAAATTTTGTTTTTAGTTTTTTATTGATGCTTTTATTGATATCCTAATATAAATGAAAATAGAATATGGTTTTTACGAAAACTTCACATTTTTATTTTTTCACATGTATTATTTTTTTTTTAAATTGTAACTTTTATGATTATATAGTAATCAATGCCTTTTTTTTTTTTTCAAGTATTTTTACATTCATACAAGTTTTAATATAAATTTTTTGTTTGTCCTCGTGTGCTAAGTTGGTAAGAACAATACATAATATATGCAAGGTATTAGTTCAAACTCCGATCACCACAAAAAGACAAAAAATTGTTAACATATTTTAGTTGTATGACATCTAAATTTAAAAAATTCTACATATCCGCGTACTCGTCGTATCCACATCCGTATTGCATATATGGGCTTTATAGAAAGTCAAGATAAGCACAAATATTTTATTGTTGGGACTTCTTTTTCTTGCTTCATTTTCTCTTGTCGTTATTTTTAAAATCACATCTTTGTCGTTCAATTTTTTATTTTCAAAACATTAGTATATTATGTGTTTCAAAAAACTGACTTTGTTGTTAAAAATTGTAGGAAAGAGGACATATACTCAAAATAATAACTACCTGTTTCTTTTGAACCAAGGAACAGTTAGTTTAAGAATCATTATAATTAAATCAAAGTAAATTGAATTATATATCATTTAAAAACTTATAATTAATAGCTATGCAACCTCTCCTTAGTTCAGGTTTAGTACATGTTTTATTTTTCAAAACAGTAAAACTACATGCTTCAGCACCTTTCTTAGTTCTTAACCATTAATTTCTATCATGCACAAGCTCCTTTCAATGCTGATTCTTTTTCTATTTTCTTTCTTTCCACTAAATGGTTGAAATGAAACAGTATTTTCAATACATCAATTAATGTTGAGTCAATCATGCAAGTAACCATTTAATAGCATAGGCCCACTTTTTTTGACAAGATTCAAATGAAATTTATCTAATGATAACTTGATAAGTGTCACAAATAATGCATTGGTTGTAGGGACACAGTCAACAGAAGCTGCAAGATGCAAGGGTGGCTCATAAGATGCTGCACCAACATAATAACTTGAGCTTTCTCAATTTGATCAAAACCCAAAATTAACTTACATGTTTCAACAATCAATTATTCTAATTAGTTAAAATGATTTTTTACTTGTTCCAAACGCTTATATTATAGGCACAACGATGAAACATTTACACACAAAAGCAATATCCAAATACTACGCTGATATATAGACACCAGTAATAATTTAAGAGAATTAAATTGATTGAATGTAATCAAATGTGTCGGACATTGCATGCACCTTTAATTTAAAGTGTCGATGTTATGTAGGGCCTTAAAATACGTGTGTGCGTATTTCCTGTCCTAAATCTACAACAGGGTTTGTCCACAATCGATCATAATTATTTCACACCTCTTAAGTAGTTTAATATATTTAATTTTCTCAAAATAATCAAAAAAGTAATTGTATATTCCAAATTGTTCCTCATGTAACTTGTTCAAAGCAGAGCTAGAGCTTTTTTGTTTTACACTAGTTACATGAAGATTAAGATCATCCCACTTGATAGAACTCATTTGCTCTTGGAGCTTCTTCTTGGTAGTAAAAAGTATTAATCATTCATATGTTGTTACTGTAGATTGAATGTCGATGGCCTTGTATTAATCTTCAGACATCTACTAATATTATTCAAATTCGAAAACTTAAGAAAAAACAACATTAGATAATCTAAATTGGTTATTTATCTAAGAAGTTCAATTACTCTTTTATGCGCTATATATCAAAACTCTTCTGAAAAGGAAAGCATCTCCAAGAAACTATAACAAACTAAACTAAATTATTCAATTGCACCACACACACAAAAAAACTAAACTAAATAGTTCAAATCAATTTTCATAGTGAGCTGTTTCTTTTCTCTATTTTTTAAAATATACCTGGCCTATTATTAAAACATATATATGCCATATGAGCATTTAGAAGAGATGATCACCAATAGTAATTTTAATACATAACTTGAAATCTATAAATATTGGCCAAAAATGCTTCATATATGTATAAAGAAAAAAAGATACAACAAAAGTTCAAAATGGCAATGTTACATGAAGTTTCAACATGAGAGAATTCACATTGCTATCCAGCTTGTTACTTTCCTTGTTGCAAAAGCTACTCTGTGAGCAAACCTGTGCCTTATTGTTAATATACATCAAATAATTTCAATCCACCATTATTTATGTGATACTAAAAGCACCACTTTTTTGTGGTCAATCACCACTTAAAACCACTCTTCTGAAATTTCAAGGATAATGAGCCCTTTTACACCCTGCTCATCTTCCATTTCAGGTATCTTTCTACAATGTCCAGCCCAATGAGTTCCTTAAGCACAGGCATGGTTGCAGGAACCCGCAACTGAAATGTTGAATCACGTTCATCCAAGTTGCTCCATGAAAGAAGCTGTTTCCTAGCTTCTTTGATAGCTGCTCTTGTGGCACAATGAACTGAAGCTGCTAGAAGTAAGGGTGGCTCGCCTGAAGCTGCAATACAAATTTCATTTATTTTTTTCTATTAAGTATTTTAAACTATCAAATTCCATTTAGTGAGAGAAGCTTTTAATTTTTCTAATTATGAATTTCAAACTGAGAATACATGAAGCATTCTCATTAAATCACAAAAAAAAAATAAGCTGTTACATGCTTACAAGTCACAGTCAACAAAACAACCCATTTTCCCATACTGTTGACAAGATAAATTGAATTGGTTTTTGTTATTAAACTCCCTATTTCAAGTATAAGTGATATAAAATTATGAGGAAAAACTATTAAAAATGGTTTGACTCGTCTAAATTAAAAATGGTTTGACTCGTCTAAAGTAAAACATAAATCGTCGATATTACAACACATACATTATTTGTTATGCATGTACATAATATCCACCCTTGAGTTGTTACTTAATGGTTGTTAATATATTGCTCACTTCACACTCTACAGTGAATTGCTCACTTTAGAAGAGCCTGATCCTAGAAAAAAAAGACTAATATGAAGACATAATTAAATGCATAGCCAGGATTTTAAGAACTTCTTGATCCATACCCTTTGAGGAGAGCACACGATGCTGGTGATGTCCACTGTTAAGAATTTGAACATTAAACTGTTGAGGGATAGTGTCTATCGTAGGGATTTTGTAGTTCCATGTGCCGTCTGCCAATGACAAACCATTAAGGCCTGTTTCATATTCTTCAAGCATGAAGAACCCTAATCCCTGGACAAAAGCTCCTTCAATCTGCAGGATGGTATCATATTGGCATTAGCGGTTCAGGAAAACAAACCAAACCAGTTCATCCCTAGGGTATTTACCTTAAAGTCTTTCGTTCAAAGTATGGAAATAATCCTCTTGTTTAGTTGGCAAAGGGGAGAGGAGAGAAAAAAAAATCTAATCTACTATTATATCCTTATAAATTATAATAGTGTAAATAGTTACAATTGCATTACAAATTATGTCCTTTTCCAACTAAGGTTATCGTTGGGAGAAGGTGTTAATTAGACATTGGATTTCTAAAACATCAAACATTTTGAAACAATAATGGAAGACTCAAATATCAGGTTATGAAATAAAGGGAGTAAAAAAATATTCATAGGCCTCCAACTCTTATGTTGAGATAGTCCTTGATTAGGGTTGAGCTTGTAAAGCAAATATGCAGTTAGCATACCTGTCCTAAATCCACAGCAGGGTTGAGACTCCGTCCGCAATCATAGATAATATCAGTTTGAAGAAATCTGGTTTCTCCTGTCAGTAGATCTATTTCTACCTGAAAAATAATTTCCATTATTTAGAACGACAGAATATAATAATCCAGTTCAGTTATTTCGGTGATATGGCTCGTCTGACAATTTAAGTACTTAACATAAAAAAATAAAAAATTTAATGAACTTATACCATTAAGGTTCAAGACATAAATAAGAAAACACATTACCTCACTTACTGCGGCACCATAATTGAGGTACATCATCGAGTTATTGTTGGGTACGTAAAACGAAGATGCTGATAAGTTCACAGATTGCATGTACGCCTGTAGATTGATATATAGTCAGCAACATAAAATTAAATAATTGTTTTTGTGGTCTAGCAAAAGAAGAAAGTAATTATCTGCCCTCGAGTCCTTTGCCACATTTAGTCCATGAATATTTTCCTGATTAAAACGGGTTAATTATTCTCCCATAAATTGTGAACATACTAAGTGTCACCTCACCTTCCACATACTACAAGAACTTAACAGGAAAAGGTTGAACCAGTGTATCTCATGCACAATTACAGCTACTAAGATATATCTCAGGCACAATTATAGAAACTACAATAAATGCATCTTTCTACAGACTACAGTGAAAATTAAACAAAAGTAGTTTTCTCATATGGATCGTGAAGAGAGAAAACAGATAAAGTACCACTTCCTTCATGTTAATCTCACAATTAGGATGATTAAGGAACTTTCTTCCACCGAAGGAAAATCTATCAAAATTCAAAATTAGGATCTAACACTGTATTGTGGTGTAGCTACCTGAAGAATAAGTGTTTCCCATTTGATAGAGCCCGTATCTCCCTTCAGCTTTTCCTTGAGAGGCTTTAACCTCTCAACCAAGATATTGCAGCTAAGCCTAACTGCTTCACAGCATGACTCTGATGTGGTGCTCCCAGTAGTGAACCCCCCTTGAATCAAGCTCACTGTATCAGCTTGTACGACCCTTACTTTGTCCAAGAGACTTCCGGTTTCGTCACATTGAATTGTACCGAGGGCGAATGCAGCCATTTGTTTCACCTTCGTCCAGAGACCCTGACCCAATTCAATTCCTCCAACTTCAACAACAACAGACCCATCCGATAAAATACTTACTTTTCCAGGCGTTGGTCGTAGAGTCAGTTGATACACAACTGGTACTCGAGAAATTCCCCTTTTTTTCCAAGTACTAATTCTGTTAAACTCTTTCACCATTTCAATTCTTTGTTCATAATTTGCAGAAATAGCTAACTTACTCCATATTGAAGGCAAGGTATACTCAAAAGGTTCTCCATAACAATGATCATAGAATGACTGAAGACTTTTGTATGTATGAAGATTAATGCTTCTGACAGTATCTACATCCACTGAAAGTGTAGCTGCAACATTTTCTATAACAGCTTCAGCAATAAATGATCCCTGCACTTCCCCAGGGGCCCTCATTGCAGATCTGCTGGGAAGATTTGTTCTGCATACCTTTATATCAAAAGATAGCGCACCCCAGTCATACTTTTTTAGTGTACTAACCATGTTATGTGGCATTGCCGCACTTATATCCACATATATACCAGCATTGACCAATATCTCAAGCTCTAATGCAGTAATTTTCCCATCATTCTTGAACCCAACATTGTATGTTATCTTCATGGGATGCCTTCCTCCAGCCATTATCATATCTATCTTTCGATTTAGATACATCCTGACAGGGCGACATAATTTCTGTGCTGCGAGTGCACAAGATGTAGCAGTCTGCATGATATGGTTGTCACTTGTCAGTAGTTGGGATATATTTATATGTTTGGACATAGTTTTCATGTATAATTTTCCTAATAAATAATTTCTGTGATCACATGTATAACATGGATAAAGGGAAAGGCTAAAGCACCAAATATTTTGGAACAACTAGGAAATGAAAATGACATAAGTACAATGAACTTTTTTTATACTAATTCAAATCTTACCGTGAACAATTAAGTATCATGCAAAGAGCAATGTAGCTCATATTTATAGCAAGTAATGGAAAGAAGCAACTGATATTCACTCTTGTTGGAAATTCGTTTTCATTGCGGTCCACACCTAGCCGCCTAATGGCGGCATTTGAACTGCCTTATGTGCGGCTTCCAACACCTTCATTGGGTTGGGTATGAAGGGAGGGATTTAGTCCCACATTGCCTAAATATATAACCTATGCAATTCTTATAAGGCTTGGTAATTCAAATCTTACCGTGGACAGTTAAGTATCATGCAAAGAGCAATGTAGCTCATATTTATAG
Source organism: Medicago arabica (assembly GCA_946800305.1). Taxonomy (NCBI): domain Eukaryota; kingdom Viridiplantae; phylum Streptophyta; class Magnoliopsida; order Fabales; family Fabaceae; genus Medicago; species Medicago arabica. The sequence goes on along the minus strand of OX326970.1, from coordinate 7,207,962 downwards.
CAAGTAATGGAAAGAAGCAACTGATATTTACTCTTGTTGGAAATTCGTTTTCATTGCGGTCCACACCTAGCCGCCTAATTGCGGCATTTGAACTGCCTTATGTGCGGCTTCCAACACCTTCATTGGGTTGGGTATGAAGGGGGGGATTTAGTCCCACATTGCCTAAATATACAACCTATGCAATTCTTATAAGGCTTGGGAAGGCATCACCTTAAAAAGCTGATTTTGTAAGGTTGAGTTAAGCCCAACCCAAGTTCTAAGAACTCCTAAATGAGAATCTTCACTCAAGAACATGAAAGAGTTACAAAACTCACTTTAACAAGCACTCATGTGACTTTATTAAGAACTACCACATGATTTTTTATTTATCTATAAGTTGAATTTAAATCAAATTTAAATTCAAATGGATATCTTCTCAGATTTCTTTTCTTCATTATCTTCTAATATCAGCGACTTCTCCAAACTACAGAAAATTCAGGAGTCATGTTTACACTGCAATATTTATTAGTTAATGGTACTTCAAAAGTGAAAAACATTTAATAAATTATTTAAAATATTTATACCAAACTTCATACTTTAACAAGCACTCATGTGACTTTTTTAAAAACTACCACATGATTTTTTATTTATCTATAAGTTGAATTTAAATCAAATTCAAATTCAAATGGATATCTTCTCAGATTTCTTTTCTTCATTATCTTCTAATATCAGCGACTTCTCCAAACTACAGAAAATTCAGGAGTCATGTTTACACTGCAATATTTATTAGTTAATGTTACTTCAAAAGAGAAAAGCATTTAATAATTTATTTAAAATATTAATACCAAACTTCATACTTACAGATATTGCTTTTATGGCTTTTCCTCCAAAACCTCCCCCGACCCTTCTTGTAATTACTCGAACATTACTTTCAGGAATACCAAGGCATCTTGCTATAGTAGAATGAGTGTTTTCAGGGCATTGGGATGAAGAGTAAACTGTAATGCAATTGTCTTCGTCTGGAACAGCAAGGGCAGTTTGTGTCTCCATATAGAAATAGTATTGAGACCCAAGTTTCACCTGAATTTCACTTTGAATGAATAAGTTTGACCAACATATAACCATTTCAACATAACTTATGCAGCAGCAAACTTATACATCTCATCAGAAACCAAGGTAGATGACCACAATGCTGTGAAATGAAAGCAAGAGGAGAAAGAAAGGAGAAAAATAAATGTATTCCATGTACCTCAGCAGATAGAATCTTGTGATCAGCTTCAGCCATTCCTTTTGATATATCACCAACGTGTTTTGGGTAGAGAAAAGGAGGAACTTCAAAAAAGCTTGATCTTTTAACGGCATCTTCAACAGATAAAATAGGTGGTTCAAGATTTTCAATATCATAATCGACAACGGTTGAGTTTGCTGCCATATCTGCAAGTTTCTGACTATCTGCAACCTACAAAATCTATTGGTGAGTAATAAGGTAGTGTGTCCCACATTGATCTCCAAAGAAAAGAGAAAGAATCTCAAATTGTTGGATTGACAATCACCACAAAAGCTAGACGTTCGCCGACACATCTGGCAATCTCTTCTGCAAATAAAGGTTCCACGCCAAATATTGTCTTCGCTCCAATGTTTTCCCCACCACCAGGAATGTCTTTACTTGAAATGATATCTTTCACTCCATCCAGCCACAATTCAGGGCTGAGTTTTATACTCCTTACCTTTGCCAGTGATTTTTCACTATTAATAAATGCTCCATGTAAGCAATTTGGTGGTGAAGGAATGTCATCCACAAATACAGCCTCACCTGCATATGATTCATACATGAGTATTTGATGCTTGACAGGAATGAAAACAATTATTTATGAAAATTCATATTTAACAAACCCCAAATCAGAATTAAGTAAGCGCAAAGACTCATCCTCTAGAAAATAGGATTTTGCATGAATACAAATACCAGATTCTGTCGTGTAATTAAATAATAGAAATCAGTCGGTAAACTAAAACAAATCTAGATGACACAAAACAAACCTGAAGCTTGTAGCACAGCTCCCGATTTAACGATTGGGTTTCCAATGGGGTGATATTCATTACCTGCTTCAAGGACTTGGTTCCCAGATGACAATAAAGTTGGAGTTTTGTCATGATGAAGCTGCTTCAGATTCTCTTTAAATGCAAAATCCTTTACAAAAGGCAAATTAGAATATCCGTTCACGTAAAAGTTGGTTTCTCCGGCAGAATTTTCAACTAGAGGGTTAAAGAACTGAAAAACAAAGCCAGCTGCCAAACTTGAACGGTAAGCTGATTTAGAGTTTTCATCTTTAGGTACAATAGTGGTTGTAAGTAAGTTGATAGCTTCATAAATAATGCTAACACTTAACATCTTTCCAATTAAAAATTCCTCAACAGTTTTGGCTCTGATTGCATGCTTATTCCCACAAGCACCAAAAGACAGCCTACACGCATCTATCATGGACCCACCAGAATTCTCACTTGGAGACAACTCAACAAGGAAAGCAGCATTTAAGTATGGAAGGGCATTTCCAAGCGGTCTAGGAGAAGCTCGGTAAGTTTCAAAGTGGAATCTATTTCTTTGTTCTGAACATGTACTTTTAACAGTTTCCAAACTTGGAATTTTAATGCTTAAAAGTACACTTTCCAAACTTAATGGCGGTCTTTCCAGAAATTCCTCCAATGTTATCCATTCAAATTGCGTGCCATTCATTATATGAACCATTGAGTCCACAGCAAGAAGTATTGTAACAACATCCGAGGGAAACTTGTTCTTTTGTGTCATCACCAAATTGCCACCTACACTGGCTGTATTCCGAATAAACCCAGAGGCAACTTTACTCATATGGTCAGCAATCTTTTCAAGTATCATTACAAAGTCTGAGATAAAGTCACTCCGGCTTTGCTGCTTTAGTACTTCAATAGCTTTAGATATGGTCACTGCTGCTCCAATTTCAATCCCTGATTGATCCTTTCTGATCTTTGAGAGCTCAGAAATGCCCTTCAGATCAATATACTTATCATAGCCTTCGTTATCTTTGTAATATCCCATACCAGTATTACTCATAACAACTTTTATCCTGGCTCCATTGGCGTCATTGGCATGGTTTAATTCCAATAAGTTCTGAAGCTCCTTTAAACTGGTGGGCCTGTGCCAACTGTGTTTCTCAGAGGATATGAACAAGTCATTCTTTATTTCCTTCAAAAACATAGGAAATTTAACATTCTTGTGCTGGTGCTCATATCGAGGCAGTTTACTAAGCTGTAAGTCCTTGCTTTCTCCTTTTCTCCAGAAAGAGTTCATCCCCAAATCCTCCATATCAACATCAGCTGCAAAACTTTTGCATGCATCAGCAATGGGCCGATAACCAGTGCAGCGACAAAGGTTCCCTGCAATAGCCTTTTCAGCCTCGGAAACAGTAACTTTTGAGAACCCGGAAGGTGGCTCTTGCCGATTAGTCTTCTTCTCGGCATTAACAAGAGTCCCAAAGAGTGAAACACACATTCCAGGGGTACAAAAGCCACATTGAGAAGCATGAAATCCTGCAAATCTTTCATGAATTGGATGCAATCCTTGTTTGCTATTTCCAATGCCTTCACTTGTAGTTATTGAACATCCATGTATGCTACAAAGTAGAGTGAGACATGAGTTTGCTGTAAAATCCTCAACTCTGTCAACCAAAGGATCATATTTGGAAATTAAAACTACGCAAGCACCACAACCACCTGCAACCAACAACGCCAAGCATAAAGTTCCAAGTTGAAAAGTAAATTGAGGACAATTTTTCATTGATTTTTAAAAGTTAACACCTTCTTCGAAGCCACTAGGATTGGTCTAGTGGTGAGGGGTTTGGGTAGGATGCATGAAGTCATAGGTTCAAACCTCATTGGCTCCATTGTAAACCAAAAAAAAAAAAACACCTTCTTTGCCTTCATTTTCATAACAAACCATCAGCAAAAAATATAATAATAATAATAATAAGAGGAATCATTATTTTCTTTTTCTCAAATATTGTAAAAAAACCAGCTATGTCTTGTTCTTTGTCAAGAGAAAATGCTTTTATTGAAACTCAGGTTTATATTACTGATTGATAATCACACTTTGTGAGTACAAGTTACATTGAAACTCAGTTCATCAATTGTGGTGAGAGGATTTATATAGATCAGTACAAAACACAAGAGGATTAACTAACACTGACAGTTGGTAACAGAATAACCAACTCCAAGTTTATTGTGGTTGATTGAAAGCGAGCACTTTGAGTTTGATAAGAATTTCTAGAAAATGGGTGGAGGTAATAGGTTTCGCGAAAACGTCTGCTAGTTGATAAAACGCATGAACATAATTGACAATAAATTGTTTGGATATCTTTCTCGCGGACAAAGTGAAGATCCATTTCAAGATGCTTGGTCCACAAGAAAATTATTGACATAGCGGAGAGATAATAGGAACCCGTTAAGGTTTATCATCCTTACGCCCTAAACTATGATCAGAGTAATCCCATTTTCCGAAAGTTATTTAATTCTTCTATTATCTTAGCTTTGAATTTGTTAGCTTTTCAACAAATAATCAATCATAAACATGGATCACAAATTACGAAATTCTTAAATGCTCAACACCAAATCTCAACTTAGCAATTATAATCTCCTACCTTAGAGGAACCTAATTCTTCTACTTCCTAGGATTCTTAAAAAAAGTGTACTAATTCATGGGATCTGGAAATGGAAAATCATTCCAATAAAAACTCATTGAGGATTTAACTAAGCTAACCTAAGCTAACATTCAGAATCATGATAGTATGATATTAACACAGAGAAATATGATACGTTAAAATGAGTATCACAATCATTTAAACTTCAAAAAATACAAAGTCAAACATAGAGAAAAAATAAATGGTTAAGGCCTTGTTTGGATAACCAGCTTATTGTTTATAAGCTATTTTTATAAAAAAAATTATATATATTTTCGTAGAAACTATAAGCTATTTTCTTAAGTTATCTTGGCAAACTTATGAAAATAAGGTGAAAAACAACTTATGAACATATCATAAGCTATTCGGAACAGTCTCATAAGTGCTTATGTGAGGTTAATGAAATTAAAAGCAAGAATCATAATCGAAAGCAGGCATAATAATATCTCCAGACAAAAATGAAGTAATGAAACAATTAAGTGAAATAATTGTGATATGGGGTATACCTTCACCACAACCGAGTTTAACACTTTTGAATGGAGTTTGAGTACGTAAGAACTGAAGCAAAGTAGTTGATGGATCAACTTTGGATAATTCAAACTTTTCACCATTGACACAGAAAATCAAACTTGTTGTTTGATTATTCCCACACTTCTTCACTTCCATGCTTCACTAACTTATTTTCAGTACAATGTATTAGCATTCATTTGTAGTAGTAGTAGTAGTAGTATTTATAATCGCTTATTACGTAATCACTTATGACAGAAGAAGATGATATTAAAAACAATTGAAACGTGAGAGAATGAAAGTGAATTAGTTAAGTCACATGGCAGTGATAATAATTGACAAATTTACCCTCATCCAAAGTGAAATTGGGATGGGATTACTAATTCCCGCCATCTTCATCCATTCTTTACATACTCATCATGTCTCCGTACTTTCCACAAAATAATTATTAATTTAAAGACATTTATCTCAAAATACTTTTGTTGAAAATTCTCCTCCAAATTACATTTCATTTTTTATGTTCAGTAATATATTTGTAATAACTCTTAAAATAACTTGGTTGTTCTATCTTTTTATTAGCCAAAAACAATAAAGAAACACAATATGAATATGAGCGAGAAAATTATTATTCAAAAGTTATGCGAAAACGATTGTACAATTATCATTTATTTTCCTATTCATGTTGTTATTTCTTTGAATGTAATTAATTATTTTCTTTGAAAGTTATACGAAAACAATTTTTTTTTCTTTGAAAAAAGTTACTTTTAAAGGGTTTCTTCTAATTTTTGTTTGATCCCTCTTCTAAGTTTTTTCTTCTAATTTTTGTTTGATCCCTCTTCTAAGTTTAAAGGGTAGATAAGACCGAATTTTTTTTTGGGTCAAACAAACTCTTTTTTTCCGAATAATGAGTCAAACAAATTTTTATAATACAAGAGAGAGAGTTTTTATTCATATCGTGAATCAAAGTAGTGATGTCCGATTCATTTGAATGTAATTAATTACTTATTATTAGAAGAAGAAAAAAATATACACAAGTAAAGTAAGAGATTATGCAACATGTGTTCTTGAGTTTTCATTTTATGGACTATATTATTAGATCTCGTTTTCTCATCCTGATTTTTTATCTTCTTTGAAAATTTAAATTTTATATCTTAAAAAGATAACGTTCATTTTCAAATAAATTATATAAAATGGGCCTAAGATATTGATTTTAATAATTTATTCAAAAATTAATGAAAATTAGTCGTACATATCTCCTAGTGAAATAAAAGTTAGTTTATAGGCACCGTTTGAAATTTACTCATGTGGTTAGTTTTAAACGGTTTTATGGTAAATTATCTATAATCCTTCGAAGGTAATTTAGACCTCACCTAGCTAAGATGTTTCATAAACAAAATAAATTTAATTTTTGGCCCTCAAATTTCACAATTATACTATTTTGGTCCTTTAAATTTAAAATGAGCGATTTGACCATTTAAGTTTGCCGCTTTCTTATTTACCACCCTCACTCATATTTTGACCAAACTTTGATTTTTTTTCTTGACATGTTTTGATTTGTTGAAGTGGAAACTAATTATATGAATATTGAAATAACACATATGATAGGCAAAAAGTCTCAATCAATCTCCCTCAACTCCATCCACCTTCCCATTCATGAGGCAATGCAATGGTTGACCTTAAGAATCGTTATAACTTTGGGATGTAATACTTCATTGTATTAGTTTAAGAATCGTTATAACTTTTTAATTGGATCAAACTTAATAAAAATAAAATTGAATTATATCATTTAAAAATTTCCTAGTAATAGCTATGCATTCTTCTTGGTACAAAATATTAAACTATATTTTTTTCTTTCTATGAAGCACCGACATAAACACGGACATAAGACAATGACATTAATAATAATTTAAAAAAACAAATTAATTGAAAGTAAATACGGTGTCAATGTCATGTTGGACTCCAACAAATGTCGGACACATTCGCTTCATCACCTTTGTTGGTTCATATTCATTAATTTCTATCATTCATACACAAGCCCTTTTGATGTTAGCTGTGGCAAACTCCAATTGCTGTGCTTAATCTTTTCTTTCATTAATCAGGCCTGTTAAGTTTAGAACAATCTATTTAAACGAATTAGTGTATAATATACTATAATTACAACTTTGAAATATATCAAAAATAATTTCCATTCCAAACAGTCTTTTCTATACATCAATTATTGAGTGTCACAAATATGCATGCCTTTTTTACAAGGTTCAGATGAAATTCATCTAATGATAACTTGACATGTGTGACAAATAATGCATTGGCATTGTAAGCTTTCATTTACATAATAATGATGTATGATTGAGTTTCTTTACTTGTTGTCCATTTTCCATTTCAAGTATCTTTGTACAATGTCCAGTCCACTCAGTTCCTTTACTACAGGCATGGTTGCAGGGACCCCCAACTGAAATGCTGAATCTGATCCATCATCTACATTGCTCCATGATAAGAGCTGTTTCCTGGCTTCTTTGACAGCTGATCTTGTGGCACAGTGAACTGAAGCTGCTAGAAGCAAGGGTGGTTCACCAGATGCTGCAACCATCAAATATCAATTATTATTTTATTTTTCTATTCAAGATTTTTAAACCAACATATTTACTTGAGCTTTCTCAATCTGATTAAAAGTCAAAATTAACTTACATGCTGCAACAATCAATTATTCTAATTAGTTTAAATGATTTTTACTTGTTCCAAACCCTTATAGACCTATTTGGATTTACTTATTTGAGTTTATCCACAGTATATGCACTTGTGAATCTGTATGAGAGTTTACAGATACATTTTATGTTCATAAGCTTTTTTTCAACTTATTTTCACAAGCTTTCCAAGATAGCTTATGAAAACAACTTATATAAAATATGAAAAAAATTTGACTTTATTTTAATTCTTTTTTTATAAAAGAACTTGCATAGTTGCATAAGTAATTATGTGATAAGCACTCATGCTATAAGCACTTAATGAAGTGGTTTATCCAAACAGTTTATTGATGTGGTCTATCCAAACAGTTTATTTTTGTTTTCTTTTATCAGTTATTTTAAAGTTACTATTATGAAGGTATAACATCGGAAATCCCTAGTGTCCCAGGGTGGAACTTTAGTGACCTTTGCGGGCAGTATATTGTGCTAGAGGTGTCAGGGTGTTTAGGGTTTATGTCGAGAACCAATTCAAAATATAGAATATATTTATTAATAAATATATTCTATATTCTCTAATAGATAGAATAAAATTCTTATTATATTCATATTCTTACTAGTAATTCATATTAATTATGAGTTGAAAAAAAAAAAATTATTCGAAGTAGAAATTCGAAATCTTTTGTTCCATCACAGAAAATTATTTGATTCTTTTCATTTCCAATAATTTTTTGTGATACATTAGAAATGAAATTTAGAAATATAGGATTGAATGCGCTTTTAGGAAGCATTCAATTCATCCCTTTAAATGCACTCATTTGATTTGGTAATAAAGTATAATAAATAGAAAAAAATGAATGACCTGATTATCTATTAAAGGCCAATCGTCTATAAAAGAGAAGGTTCCATCGGAACAATTCTTTATTGCTCTTTCAGGATACCTGGTCTCGTTTTTTTTTTCACTTTTTTTAAAAAAAAAAACGTGTGGGGATAAATGACAAAAAGATATTGGAACATAACTTTTGAAGAGATGATGGAAGCTGGAGTTCATTTTGGCCATGATACTCGGAAATGGAATCCTCGAATGGCACCTTTTATATCGAGAAAGCGTAAAGGTATTCATATTACAAATCTTACTCGAACTGCTCGTTTTTTATCAGAAACTTGTGATTTGGTTTTTGATGCAGCAAGCATAGGAAAAGAATTCTTAATTGTTGGTACAAAAAAAAAAGCAGCCGATTCAGTAATGACTTGGTTTTTCCTTGGCCGTCATCCCCTTTTTAAGATAGGTAAGGCTTCATGAAATCCGGCAGGGATCACACACATCAATAAGGTCTCACAGTTAGGTTAAGTTATGTCCCTCGCAGGCCTTATATCGTACTCGGGTCTTGTTCGGATCATGTGTCATTGGGCCTAGTCGAGTACCAAAGGAGACGATGCGAGTACGGGGAAATGGGCTGATCAGAATAAGGGTGGCCCAAGGACTTTTAGTTTTCTCTATGTTCAGCAAAGATTCTATGACAGTCCACCTAGTTTTTTTGGATGAATAGTTAGAAGAATGCTTTCGGGTAGGTTTATTCTGATAACAGTTAGCTAAATTTTTAAGCTCACAAAATTCCATGTTTCAACTTTCAAGCATAAGATATATGCATTGTAAGGGGAAAAACAAAATTGTAGATAATATTTTAATACTTCAATTTTGGAAAAGTTTTTGGTCATACCCTTTGAGGAGAGAACTCTATGTTGGTGATGCTCACTGTTGAGGATTTCAACATTGAACTGATGAGGAATAGTGTCTACTGTTGGGATTTTGTAGTTCCATGTTCCATCTTGCAAAACCAAACCATCAAGGTTTGTTTCATACTCTTCAAGCATGAAAAATCCTAACCCCTGTATGAAAGCTCCTTCAATCTGCAATATGCAATTATATGATTACCGAAGGATATCATGAAAATAAACCAAATCATTTCATTTTTTCTGCATTTCACAATTTAATTTTACTTTAAAAAAAAACTCAATTATTTTGCAACTAAACAAGAAAATGTAAATAATCATATAATAGAAGTCATCGTGGAGTTGATTTTTAATATAGTTATGATATCAAATTAGGTTTTCAGTTAGACATGCCGTGCCTTAGTCGACCTTGCATAAAAGGCCTCATTGATGAAGCATTTACACAGAAGCAAAAACCGAATACTACAATGACATATAGACACTGGTACAAATTTAACAAAATTAAAGTGATTGAACGTAATCACATTTGTGTCGGACATAGGGATTTACAATATGTATGTGTGTGTATTACCTGTCCTAAATCCACAGCAGGGTTGAGACTTTGTCCACAGTCATAAATAATATCTATTTGCAAAAATCTGGTTTCTCCTGTCAGAAGATCTATTTCCACCTGAGAATCAATTTCCAATATTTAGTATAGCATTATATGATAATTTGGTTCATTTACATCAGTAATATGGCTTGTGTGATTCGATATATTATGCATAGGAAACAAACTCACCTCACTAACTGCAGCACCATAATTGATGTACTTAACGGAATTACTACCGGGCACAAAATATGAAGAAGCTGATAAATTCACAGCTTGCATGTATGCCTGTACATTAATGAACTGTCAGTAACATGAGCTGTCATATAAAGTTGCATAAAGATATCAACAGATACTCACTTTGGTCTTACATATAAGAAAAAACGAATTACCTCGCACCTCTTAATTTTCTCAAAATAATAAAAAAAAGTAATTGTATTATCCAAATTGTTCCTCGTGGAACTTGTTCAAAGTAGGGCTAGAGCGTTTTTATTTTACACTAGTTACCTGAAGAATAAGATCCTCCCACTTGATAGAACTCATTTTCTCTTGGAGCTGCTTCTTGATAGGTTGTAGTCTTTCAACCAAGGTATTGCAGCTAAGCCTAACTGCTGCACAACTTGCTTCTGATGTAGTGCTCCCGGCAGTTAACCCACCTTGAATCATACTCAAGGTATCAGATTGTACAACCCTCACTTTATCCAAAAGACTTTCAGTTCCATTACACTGAATTGTACCAAGCGCGAACGCAACCATTTGTTTCACCTTTGTCCATAAACCCTGACCCATTTCAATTCCTCCAACTTCAACAACAACAGAACCATCGGATAAAATACTAACTTTTCCTGGAGTTGGTCTTACACTAAGCTCATACAACACCGGTATTCGAGATATTCCCCTTTTCTTCCAAATGTTAAGTCTGTTAAACTCTTTCACTTTGTCTACTCTCGGTTCATAGTTTGCAGAAACAGCTAACTTGTTCCATATTAAAGGCATGGTATATTCAAGTGGTTCACCACAAGAATTATCATAGAATTTCTTAAGACTTGTGTAAGTGTGAAGGTTAATGCTTCTAACAGAATCCACTTCCATCGAAAGCGTAGCTGCAACATTTTCTATTATACCTTCGGCGATGAATGATCCCTGCGTGTCACCTGGCCCCCTCACTGCAGATCTACTAGGATGATTTGTTCTGCATAACTTTATATCTAAGGAGAGTGCACCCCAGTCATACTTTTTAAGTGCACCAGCTATGTTGTTTGGCATTATTGCGCTAACATCGGGATAAATCCCAGCGTTGACCAATATCTCAAGGTGTAAGGCAGTAATCTTTCCATTATCCTTAAATCCGACACTGTATGTTATCTTCATTGGATGTCTTCCTCCGGCCATTATCATATCTGTCTTTCGATTTAGATACATCCTGACAGGTCGCTGTAATTTTTGTGCTGCAAGTGCACAGGATACAGCACCCTGCAAATGACATGACATGTCACACACACAAAAGGGAGAGGTTAAAGCATGTGATACTTTGAAACATGAAGAAAACAAAAATGACAAAGGATAAAAATATTTTATGTTGGTATGTAAATAACAAGCTACACAAAAATATGATGGGAAGAAGCAATTGATTTCTTAGTGTATAATTGGTTCCACAGTTAGATCGGGCAAAATTTATTTTAGCGGTGCAGATTTGATTTTTACATGTTCAGTTGTTCTGGAATAGAATTGTTTTTTCTTCAAGAACTTATTCTAACTTTTGCTAGAATTTAGAGTTTTTGCCCCTAGAATGAATTTTTAGCCTCAAATTTATTGTTTAACTCACTTTTATATGAATGAATCCAAACATTAACCACTCTACCTTCAACTGACTTTCAGCGAGAATCGATTTTACATAAACAGTTCATCCAAAATCCACCTTTAGAGAATCAAGTCATACTAAAAAAAGTGATAGGACATTTATAATAAAGAGTAAAATTTGTAAAAAAGAAGTAAAAACAACTAAAAACTTACAGCTATTGCTTTCATGCCCTTTCCTCCAAAACCTCCTCCAACCCTTCTTGTAATTACTCTAACATTATTTTCAGGAATGCCAAGGCATCTTGCTATAGTAGAATGTGCAAACTCAGGGCTTTGACTTGACAAGTAAACAGTTATGCAATTGTCTTCATCGGGTACAGCAAGCGCGGTATGTGTCTCCATGTAGAAATAGTATTGAGATCCAAGTTTTATCTGAGTTTTATTGATAGATGATGACAGTGAATATATTTTATGAATAAAACAACAACATTCATTATTCATAAGCTAATTTAAACATTATATCAAGAACTACAAACAAACTTATTCTGCACATATACCTCTGCAGAAACAATCTTCTGATCTGCTTCAGCCATTCCTTTTGATACATCACCAATTTGATTTTTTGGGCGTAAAAATGGAGGAACTTCAAAAAAACTAGATCTTTCAACAGCAGCTTCAACACTTAGGATAGGTGGTTCAAGATTTTCAAGACTGTAATCAACAACAGAGGAGTTTGCGGCCATATCTGCAAGTTTCTGAGTATCTGCAACCTAAAGAAGCCATTCGAAGACGAAATGGAAGTTGTAAATAAATGAAACAGATTGTAAATAACATGCATTTGTAATTATATTTTAATATTTGTATTCGGCCTATTAATCAGGCTCGTCAGGTTTAGATTAGAATAGTCTATATAAAAGAATTACTGCTTGTGATCTAAATACAATTTTGAGATATATCAGAAATATTTTCAACACAGAAGATCGTTCATTTTGGATCAAAATACGGGATTTAAGAACTCACCACAAATGCAAGTCGATCTCCAACACATCTAGCAATCTCTTCAGCAAATAAAGGTTCTGAACCGAATCTGCTCTTTGCTCCAAGATTCTCCCCACCATCGGGAATGTCTTTACTTGTAAGGATGTCCCTCACTGCATCAAGTTCCAATTCTTGCCCAAGTTTTATACTTGTTATCTTTGCCAAGGGTTTTGCACTATAAATATATGCTCCATGTAGGCAATTTGTTGGTGATGGAATATCATCCACATATACAGCCTCGCCTATATGTGATTTATTCAGAAATATGTACATGTTACAAACACATGCAAGATCAACTAAATATGTAAAAGTAATAATTAACAGGAATCTGTCAACAGCATGTAATTTCAAAACTTGATTTGAAACATACCTGAAGCTTGTAGTGCAGCGCCAGATTTCGTGACTGGCTTGCCAATCGGATTATACTCAGTGCCTGCTTCAAGGACTTGCTTCCCGGACGACAATAAAGTAGAAAATTTCTTTTGCTTAACCTGCTTCTGATTCTCTTTTATGTCGGAAGCCTCGGCCGAAGGCAAATGAGTATATCCATTTAAATGACCATTGGTTATCCTTGCAGGACTTTCAATCAGTGAATTAAAGAACTGAAAAATAAAACCAACTGCTAAACTCGAAAGGTAACCATGTGTCGAGGTTTCATCTTGAGGTGTAACAGTGGCAGGATTCGTAAGCAAGTTGATAGCTTCATACAGGTTGCTAACACTTAACAACTTTCCTGATAAGAACTTCTCAACATGTTTAGCTCTGATTGCATGCTTATTCCTAAAACCACCAAAAGACAACCTACAAGTATCTATCATGGTTCCATCAGCATCCTTGCAAGGAGACACCTGAACAAGGAAAGCAGCATTTAAGTAAGAAAGCGCGTTTCCAAGCGGTCTAGGAGAAGCACGGTAGGTTTCAAAGAGGAATCTACTACTTCTTGTCTCCGAAGATTCACTTTTATAGAGTTCCATACTAGGAATCTTAATGCTTAAAAGCACACTTTCAAAACCTAACGGTGGTCTCTCAAGAAACTCCTCCAATGCAAGCCATTCAAACTTTGCACCAGTCATTATGTGAACCATTGAATCCACAGCAAGAAGTATAGTAACTATATCTGAAGGAAACTTACTCTTTTGTGCCATCACCAAATTGCCACCTACACTAGCTGTGTTGCGAATAAAACCCGTCGCAACTTTGCTCATATGATCGGAAATCTTTTCAAGTATCATATCAAAATCTGATATAAAATCACTCTTGCTTTCTTTCTTTAATGCTTCAATTGCTTTAGATATACTCACCGCTGCTCCAATTTCAATCCCTGATTGATCCGTTTTCATTTTTGAAAGCTCGGAAATTCCACTTAGATCAATATACTTATCATAGCCTTGTTTATCTTTGTAATATCCCATACCAGTATTATTAACAACAACTTTTATCTTGGTTTCATTGGCATGGTTCAATTCCAATAAACTCTGAAGCTCCTCTAAACTAGCAGGTTTATTCCAACTATGTTTCTCAGAAGCTATAAACAAATCTTGTTTGACTTCCTTCAAAAACATAGGAAATTTGATATTCTTGTGATCGCGATCATATCGAGGCAACTTACTGAGCTTCGAGTCCTTGCTCTCTCCCTTTTTCCAGAAAGAGTTCAAACCAAGATCCTCCATATCAACATCAGCTGCGAAACTTTTGCAGGCATCAGCAATTGGTCGGTAACCAGTGCAGCGACAAAGGTTCCCTGCAATAGATTTTTCAGCCTGGGAAACGGTGATTTTTGAGACACCAGGTGGTGGCTCAGGAGAATTGCTCTTGTCAGCATTGACAAGAGCGCCGAAAAGGGAAACAGACATTCCGGGAGTACAGAAACCACATTGAGAAGCATGGAATCCTGCAAATCTTTCATGAATTGAATGAAATCCTTGTTTGCTGTTTCCAATGCCTTCACTTGTTGTTATTGAACATCCATGTATGCTGCAAAGTAGTGTGAGGCAAGAGCTCGCGGTAAAATCCTCGACTCTGTCGAGCAACGGGTTATATTTGGAGATTAAAACTACACAAGCTCCACAACCACCTGCAACCAACCATGACAAAGCATTAATTTCCAAAGTTGAAAAGAAAATTGACGACTATTATGAGTTTATAAACGATGTACATAAACTTGAAAGTGTAAATTTCTTTCACATGTACATCAAATTATATTTCATTCTGTTGTTTTTCGTAAAATATCTGCAAAAATATCTATCTGGCTGATATGATTGAATGTTTGTGTAAAACATTTTACATATCAATAATTACATAGTAATTGCATTCTAATTCTTTTCTGAAATCTTGTGGTGAAAGAGATTCAATTTCGTCTTGAAAATATGATAAAAAAATTTATTGATATAGTTGAAGGATCATAGGAACCAGTACATTTAACTCTTGTATTATATATTTGCTTCTGAATTGTTTATTTCACCAACTCAACTTACAGAATCATCAAAAGTATTATATTAATCATATTGAAACATAAAGAAAGGATAATTCATTAGAATCAGTATCGAAATTGATGAAACTTAAAAAAACAATACAAAGTCAAACAAAGAAATAAAAAATAGTTATCAAGCTTATTGAAATTAAAATATCAGAAACCAAATCCAAAGAAGGCAGAAAATTTCAATATATATAATATATATGATGAATATACCTTCACCACAACCAAGTTTAACACTCTTAAATTGAGTTTGAGTACGTAAGAATTCAAGCAAAGTGGTTGATGGATCAACTTTGGATAACTCAAACTTTTCACCATTGACACAGAAAATCAAACTTGTTTGATTGTCACTCTTCTTCACTTCCATACTTCAGTATACTGGTTTTCAGACAAATTCTTATCTGTTTGTAAAATACAAAGAAAATGATAATATTTTATCTTATATTTAGAAATGTGGTGGTGAGGTGAACAAAGTATCATTCGTACATCAATATCAGTAATCACTAAGGTTCATTTTCAACACAATGAGAGACATTGTCAAAAAGAAAATCTTAAAGATTGCTTACGTATACTAATTTTGTCCTCTAATGGTTATTAATCCCAATGAAATCCTTGTTTTATAGTATTGTCTTATATATATGTGTATAAAAAGTAGGCTTAAATGCATTTTTCACCCCTTATGTTTTAAAAAGTTGCGATTTTGGTCCCCTTATAAAAAAAATGGATATTTTGACCCCTTAACTTTTGGCCCTCTTTTGAATGGTTGATTTTATGCAAATTTCTCAGTCTCTGATAGTGTAAACTGGCATGGGGATATAAAGATGTTGATAAGTGGAGTCCAAACTTGCATGGTGTCCAAACTGACATGATAAATGGAGTCCAAACTGATAAGTGGATCCTTCTTTAGGGGACCAAAAGTTACACCATGCCAGTTTGAAATCCATTTATCAATATCCTTCTATCCTCATGCCATTTTACACCATCAGAGACTATGAAATTGTCACAATCTCCATCAAAATTAGCTAATCAAAAGAGGGCCAAAAGTTAGGGGGTCAAAATATCCATTTTTTTAATAAGGGGACCAAAATCGTAACTTTTTGAAACATAGGGGGGTGAAAAGTGCATTTAAGCCTAAAAAGTAATACTAAGAATGTTCTCTTTTCAACTGTATCTCTAACACTCGTTTTTATTAAAAAAAATCATGTGAATTTTACCATTTTATTTATGATCCATTTTTAAAGTATGGTACCACATAAATTTCACTCAATAAAAGAGTGAATGTTAAAAATAGTGTCCATAACACTCATATAATTTGTATAAATTATTCACGGTTTCAAACTCTCTAAACACTGCAAAAAAAAACTTTAAATGGTATTTACCATTATTAACCAAGGAATAATAAAAAAAATGACAATAGCGAAAGAATCACATATAGTAATTGTATTTTAAAATGCATGTAGTCAATATTCTAAAATCTACGATATGTTCTTTTAATACAATTTTTTTTTTTTTTAACTTTGTTAGCAAGTATTTTTAGAACGCTTATATGCATGATTCATTAACTAAATGAACTAAATGAAGTGTGGGATAAACGAAGCATACATGAACTCGACTCCAAGGAAATTAGTTTTTATATGTAATTTAATAAAATATATATGATGATGGATGAATATGCCTTCACCACAATTTAACACTCTTGAATGGAGTTTGATTACGGAAGAACTCAAGTAATGGGAGTGATGGGTCAACATTGGATAACTAATTTGTCACCATTGACACAGAAAACCAAACTTGTTTGATTCATACTCTTGTCTATTTTTGTGTTTCAATTATAGCTGGCTAAGGTTTTCCTTCGTTATTTCAAGGCTAAAATATGGTTTTAGTCCTTGCAAATATGTCTCGTTTTTGTTTTAGTCCCTGTAATATTTTTTTGTCGTTTTTGATCCCTGCAAATATGTCTCGTTTTGGTTTTGGTCTCTGACCCCACTTTTGTGATGATTTGCATACATGACATATGATGACTGAACCAATTTATTAGATAAATAGTCCCTGCAAAATGTTTTGATTTTTAAAAAGGTCCCTGCAAAATATTTTACTTTTGAAAATAGTCCCTGAAGGGACTATTTTAAAAAACAAAATATTTTGCAGGGACCAAAAACAACAAAAAAAAATTACAGGGACTAAAACCAAAACTATATTTTAGCTTTCAAGAAAAAGTTATTTTTATTTTAAAGTAATAATGATAATAATATGATAGAAATGTGGTGGTGAGTGGTGAACGTGTATGAACTCATGTCGATCATTTTCATATGAGAAAGTTTGTTAAAACATGAGATAGATTAGAGATACCAGTTTTCAACAAATGAAAGTTTTGCCACGTCTAGAAATGGGTTGGTTCCAATTAATAAAAAAAGGCTTTGTTGTTAATGAGTGTCTCGATACTTTTTAAGCATTTTAAAATAAGCATTTAATTTTTTTAAAAATTAAATATTTTAATTTATAATGTATTGATTACACATATTTTTTAAATACTTATTATTTATAATGCTTAAAAAGTGTCCAACACCCGATACCACCTAATCTTACCTAATACATTGCGTTGTGGACTGGTAGAAGAAATCCTATTCCTAATTAGATTAAGCTTGTAGTGATGTGAACAGTTTATCCTTGACACACACGGCATTCTTATGTACATTAATAATTTATGCCTCTAAAACTAAATGTATATTTGGTTCTTTTGTGATTAAAATTGATTTTGCTGTTTGTAAATAGAGTGATACGTATCACATAAAACACACACAATTACAAGGTTTTGAGTTTAAATTTAGCTTAGCAATTACAAGGTTTTGAGTTTAAATTTAGCTTAGCAATATCGGCTTATGTTTGAATACATTTGCGTAAAAGTGAGTTGAACAATAAATTTAAATGTAAATATTATGCTCAAATTTGATAGACTTAAATAGTCCAAGCTAAACAAAATAATGATCCAAGTCAAAGCAATTATAGGACTGATACTTGACACCTTGTCTAGTTGCATGAGATGACACTTAGCCTTATTGCATGTGAGACAAATGGAATTTGCATATGCTTAAAGTGACAAGTAAGGTTAAACATTGATGCATGTAACACAGTTGTCTCTTGCATGTAACTCTTTTAGTTGTCCTTCATCTTAAAAATAAATGTACATGTACTTAATCATCAATGTAGTTGTATCAAGAGTTAATGTGTTAAAAGATAGTTTCTTTGTTTTCCTTTCATCTCCTTGTTAGAGAGTGGTTTAGTGAGTTGTGGGTGATAACAGTGACTAAAATTATCTTATAATAGAGGAGCCCTTGAGTAAGGGAGTGTCAAATTCAAAACCTTCAGTTTTTGTCTAAACTCCCACAAATAGACATTGTCATCGTGTTCAAAAAGTTTAAAAATCCTGGAATACAAAATTTTGGAGTCAAATTCCACTGCACGCGTCGTCACCAAGGGTGCTTATGCCGCCCACGCGTCGCTCTTTGTCTTCACGTGCCTTCCGAGGAAGAAGACCATTCACACCATGTAACGCCCTATTTAATTATTTGATTATTTTATTGGATTTAGAGTCTATTTATGTGATTTATAAGATTTAAGTGATTTATATGATTTATGAGATGTGTTGTGGTTTTATTAAGTGACTTATTTTATTATTTAATATAATAAGATTTGAAAATAAAATAAATATTGAGTTGTGGGGCTGTTTTGGAAATTAGATAGAGTTATGAGGGAATAAGTGAAATAAGATATAAGAGATATAAAAAGGGAAAATTAGGTTTAGAATTATACAGAACGTACAATTCAGTTTTGGGAGAAAAAAGGGAGAAAACAAGAAGTGAAGAACCAAGAGGCTGCTGATCAATTTTTCTTAAGGTAAGGGTGAGCCTAGCATTACAATTTCATTAAACCTGTAATTCATGATTGCATTTAATTGATTATAGGGTTAGTTCATGAGAATTTGAGAAATAGGTTAAAAATGGTGAATTGATGATTAGATGATGAGAAACTATATCATTGATGTAGAAAATTGTTTACAGATCATAGGGTAACCCTAGTACATCATTTTAGTTGAATTTGGGTGCAACATGGTGAAAATTGGGATTTTTGGTGAAAATTGTCGTGTTCCCGTAACCTGTTCTGTCATCGCTCGCCAGCGCGAGCAATCAGCTCGCCACGGCGAGTATTCATCAACGCTCACGAGGCGAGCAATCCCACTTGCCACAGCGAGTGACCTCTTGTGGACTCGCGAGGCGAGCAATCTAACTCGCCACAGCGAGTGACCTCCTGTTGACTCGCGAGGCGAGCAATCCAACTCGCCACAGCAAGTGACCTCCTGTTGGCTCGCGAGGCGAGTGATCCTACTCACCATAGCGAGTAACCTGTGAGAAAATCTTGATTTTTAGAAATTTTGTTTAGGTCGTGTTTTAGATGATTTTGAGTGCCGGAATATGTTTAATAATGATCAGGTAAGTTTTTAGGATCAAATTGGACCTAGGAAACTTAGAAAATGGGATTTCGGATGAAAAATGTCAAAAAGCCGAGAGCCCCCAGTTTTGCTCGCCACGGCGAGTAGCCTTTTTTATGAACTTGCCATAGCAAGTAAACCAGCTCGCCTAACGAGCAGCCCTGTGTCAGACTGCCTTCTTAGAGTTATGCGACTCTTGTCGCACGAATTGTTATGAGATGACCCTTGGGTTAGAATTAGGAGTTATTATAATATTAAAGATGACCTATGAAGTTGTTAATTAATGTTTTGATTTTGGTACTAACGACAAATATAATTGTATATACCTTTTGTGAATTATAAGTGATGAAATATGTGATTGTTTATGATATTGTTATATCTTGATTTGATGTGCTGCCATGCTGCTGTTTATTATTGATTAAAAGTTGCATGTGTCATTCTAAGGTTATGAGTTGTTGATCCAAATTATTGGAGTCATTTATGATGTCTAAGATATAAGATGTTGAGTCCATGCATATTCATTCAGAGACGAGGGCTCATACCCTAGGAGCTTTTGCTCAACAGAGACGAGAGCTCATGCTCTAGGAGTATTTTTATGCTCAAATAGCGACGAGGGCTTATGCCCTAGGAGTATATTTATGCTCAAATAGCGATGAGGGCTTATGTTCTGGATTGGTACCACATGCATGATTAAGAAGATAGAGTTGCATAGTCGAGTCAAACTTGCATTGTCTAGTCAGGTTGACATTGATGTTGGATTGTAGTATTGATTTAAATGATGCTACTTGATTATTAATGTGATATGATGAAGAAGTTATGCTATTAAATGTAATTATTGAATTATATGTTTAATGCCATTGTTTTGTGAATCTCACCCCTTCTACTTGAAAATGTTGCCCTTCGTATGGGTAACTTGCAGATGATTAAGCTTTTAGCTGCTGTTAGCTGTTGTGAGTGGCTACCCTCACTGTGTCCTTAGGTGTTCTGATGTGTAATGGGATGAGAACCTTTATAGCTATTTTCTATTTCTTACGTATTGTTTATGATTTGATATGAATAAGTTTCAGTTTTGAATTACGTTGAGAAGTTTTGATGAGGCCTGCATGCCAAAACTATTTTGTTAATTGAATTTTAATCCGCTGCGAACTTTTGAACAATTATGATTATTATTTTACGAAAGATAAATCGTTATTTATTCTATTTGAGATTTTAAGAAATGTAGCATTCCGTTTATGCGAGAAACTCTGATTAATTTTTAAGAAATTTTTACTTTGGGAAAACGGGGTGTTACGATTGGTATCAGAGCAGGTTGGTCCGTCTGGCCAAGTAGATTGAGTCGTTTGTGTCGAGTGTTAGCTTAATTCTGTTTCGAATTTCCTTAATTTGTTCTCGTTATGTAGTGAACTGAGATGGCTGGAAGATATGATGCTGCTCTTGCTGCTGCATTACAAGCGATGGCTCAAGCTGTGGGTCAACAACAAAATGTTGGTGGTAATGACGGAGTGAGGATGTTGGAAACTTTTCTATTGATTGTGCTTCTAAGTTGGGTCTTATTATGTCAAATATGAATGGGGAAATGGTTGTCGAAACTCCAGCTAAGAGTTTGGTGACTACTTCTCTTGTGTGTTTAAGATGTCCTTTGTCTATGTTTGACCGTGATTTTGAAATTGATTTGGTTTGTTTACCTTTGAGTGGTATGGATGTAATCCTTCGTATGAATTGGTTAGAGTACAATCATGTCCATATTAATTGTTTTCGCAAGTCGGTGTATTTCTCTTCTGATGAAGAAGAAAGTGGAGTAGAGTTTTTATCTACTAAACAGCTGAAGCAGTTAGAACGTGATGGAATGTTGAAGTTTTCCTTGATGGCATCTCTATCTATTGAGAACCAAATGGTGATTGATAAGCAGAAAGTGGTATGCGATTTTCCATAAGTTTTTCCGGATGAAATTCCTGATGTGCCTCCAGAAAGAGAGGTGGAATTTTCGATTGATCTTGTTCCGGGAACGAAGCCTGTGTCCATGACACCTTATCGTATGTCAGCCTCTGAGTTGGCTGAGTTGAAGAAACAGTTAGAAGAGTTACTTGACAAGAAGTTCGTTAGACCAAGTGTATCACCTTGGGGAGCACCGGTATTACTGGTGAAGAAGAAAGACGGTGGTATGAGGTTGTGCATTGATTACCGACAGTTGAATAAAGTAACTATAAAGAACAGGTATCCACTTCCCAGAATTGACAACTTGATGGATCAGTTAGTGGGTGCACGAGTGTTTAGCAAGATTGATTTGAGATCGGGTTATCACCAGATTAAAGTGAAGGATGAAGATATGCAGAAGACAACCTTTAGGACACGTTATGGACATTATGAGTACAAAGTGATGCCTTTCGGTGTTACAAATGCACCTGGTGTGTTTATGGAGTATATGAATCGCATCTTTCATGCATTTTTGGATCGTTTCGTGGTGGTATTCATTGATGATATTTTGATTTACTCCAAGTCTGAGGAAGAACATGCTGAACATTTAAGGGTAGTCTTGCAAGTGCTGAAGGAGAAGAAACTTTATGCTAAATTATCAAAGTGTGAATTCTGGTTGAATGAGGTGAGTTTTCTTGAACATGTTATTTCTGGTAATGGTATTGCAGTTGATCCGTCTAAAGTTGATGCGGTATCACAATGGGAGACTCCTAAGTCAGTTACAGAGATTAGAATCTTTTTGGGATTAGCTGGTTATTATAGAAGATTTATAGAAGGATTTTCTAAGTTGGCACTTCCGTTAACGCAGTTGACTTGCAAGGGTAAATCTTTTGTGTGGGATGTTCACTGTGAGAATAGTTTTAATGAGTTGAAGAGACGTTTGACGACGGCGCCAGTCTTGATTTTGCCGATGTCCGATGAACCTTTCGTTGTATATTGTGATGCGTCCAAATTGGGCTTAGGCGGTGTGCTTATGCAAGATGGTAAAGTGGTTGCTTATGCATCGAGGCAGTTGAGAATTCATGAACGAAATTACCCTACTCATGATCTTGAATTAGCTGCAGTTGTATTTGTGCTTAAGATTTGGAGACATTACTTGTATGGTTCAAGATTTGAAGTGTTCAGTGATCACAAGAGCTTGAAGTATTTGTTCGATCAGAAGGAATTGAATATAAGACAACGAAGATGGCTTGAATTATTGAAAGATTATGACTTTGGTTTGAATTATCATCCGGGTAAAGTTAATGTTGTTGCAGATGCCTTAAGTAGGAAGACTTTGCATATGTCTACTATGATGGCGAAAGAGTTTGAGTTGCTGGAACAGTTTAGAGATTTGAGTTTAGTTTGTGAATGGTCACCTCAGAGTGTAAAGCTGGGGATGCTGAAGATTGATAGTGATTTCTCGAAGAGTATTAAAAAAGCGCAGAAATTGGATGTTAAGTTTGTGGACTTGTTGGTTGCTAGTAATAAGACTGAAAATAGCGACTTTAAGGTCGATGATCAAGGTGTGTTGAGATTTCGAGGAAGAATTTGTATCCCAGACGATGACGAGATGAAGAAGATGATTCTTGAAGATAGTCATAGGAGTAGCTTGAGTATTCACCCGGGAGCTACGAAGATGTATCATGATTTGAAGAAGTTGTTTTGGTGGTCTGGATTGAAACGTGATGTGGCACGGTTTGTGTATTCTTGTTTGGTTTGTCAGAAGTCGAAAGTGGAACATCAGAAACCTACCGGGTTGATGACACCCTTAGATGTGCCGGAGTGAAAATGGGATATTATATCCATGGATTTTGTGACGAGTTTGCCGAATACGCCTAAAGTTAATGACGCCATTTGGGTGATTGTTAATAGATTGACGAAGTCGGCTCATTTTATTCCAATTAACATCAGTTTTCCTATAGCTTAGTTGGCAAAGATTTATATTCGAGAAATAGTGAAGCTGCATGGTGTTCCTTCGAGCATCGTATCAGATAGAGATCCGAGGTTTACTTCTAGATTTTGGAAAAGTTTGCAAGAGGCTTTAGGTTCTAAGTTGAAGTTGAGTTCGGCGTATCATCCACAGACAAATGGTCAGTCTGAAAGAACGATTCAGTCGTTGGAAGCTTTGTTGAGAGTTTGTGTACTTGAGCAAGGAGGAACTTGGGATAGTCATCTTCCGTTGATAGAGTTCACGTACAATAACAGCTATCATTCTAGTATCGAAATGACACCTTTCGAGGCTTTGTATGGTCGGAGATGTAGAACTCCGTTGTGTTGGTTTGAGTTAGGTGAAAATGTGGTTTTAGGACCAAAAATTGTTCAACAAACTACGGAGAAGGTAAAGATGATTCAAGAAAAGATGAAAGCGTCGAAGAGTCGACAAAAGAGTTATCACGACAAGCGTAGGAAAGACCTTGAGTTTCAAGAAGGAGATCATGTATTCCTAAGAGTTACTCCCATGACCGGTGTGGGTCGTGCATTGAAGTCAAAGAAGTTGACTCCGGTGTGGATCATGTATTCATCATTGCTCGCGAGGCGAGCAATCCCACTCGCCACAGCGAGTGACCTCCTGTGGACTCGCGAGGCGAGCAATCCAACTCGCCACAACGAGTGACCTCAATCCAACTCGCCACAGCGAGTGACCTCCTGTTGACTCGCGAGGCGAGCAATCCAACTCGCCACAGCAAGTGACCTCCTGTTGGCTCGCGAGGCGAGTGATCCTACTCGCCATAGCGAGTAACCTGCGAGAAAATCTTGATTTTTAGAAATGTTGTTTAGGTCGTGTTTTAGATGGTTTTGAGTGCCTGAATATGTTTAATATTGATCAGGGAAGATTTTAGGATCAAATTGGACCTAGGAATCTTAGAAAATGGGATTTCGGATGAAAAATGTCAAAAAGCCGAGAGCACCCAATTTTGCTCGCCTCCGGCTCGCTATTAGCTCGCCATGGCGAGTAGCCTTTTTAACGAACTCGCCATAGCGAGTAAACCAGCTCGCCTAGCGAGCAGCCATGTGTCAGACTGCCTTCTTGGAGTTATGCGACTTGTAACGCCCACTCTATTTATTTAATTATTTTATTGGAGTATATAGTATATTATTATATATTATATGATTTTAATGATGTTTGTGACGTATGAGATGTTGTGATGGCGTGATGTTTATTTTATTGTTTAATAAAACAAAATATGTGATGTTAATATATATGTATATATATTTATTTTAAAATTAAGATGTGATATAATAACAAATATTTTGAGAGATTGGATTGTTTTCATAAATAAGATAGAGTTGTGGGGATAAGTGAGAATAGAAAGAATTATATAAGGGAGTTAGGTTTAGAAAGAAGCAGTCAGTACGTTACAGACTTTTGCAAAAAGGAGAGGAAAGTGGTCGAAGAAGAGAGAACCTCAATTCTGCGAACATACCAGGTAAGGGTGAGCCTAACTCAATTATATTATGTTGTAATTCATCTGTTATGATTAACCTAAGGATTAGAGAGAGTTTTGAGAGAATTCCAAAGTTAGGGTTTAATGAATTTTGTGATGAATTGATGTTATAATGACGTGAATTGATGTAGAAACCTGTTACAGAACCTAGATTAATCACTAGGACTATAATTCTGATAGATTAGAAGCACAACATGAAGAATTGGACGGACTTTGGCGGGGTTTCGAGCGAACCCGTAACCCCTCTGCGATAGCTCACCGTGGCGAGCAGACCCGCTCGCCGTGGCGAGCAGTTAGGTATCCACTGGCGAGGCGAGCAGCTGAGCTCGCCGTGGCGAGCAACCTCTTTAGTGCACGCGAGGCGAGCAACATCACTCGCCGTAGCGAGCAAGTGGCAGAATGCAATTTAAGTAGCTCGCCGTGGCGAGCAGACCCACTCGCCATAGCGAGCAATGTGGTTTCAGACCACTATAACTTGAGTTTTAGAACTCTGTTTTGAGCGAGGCTTTGAGGGTAGACCTTTGGATGGTATTAGAAGTGTTTAAGACCTAAATTAGAACCTGTAGTGACGCTGTAAGATGGTTTTGATCGTTGGCGTTATTCTATGATTAAATGCTTATTAAGTGAAGTTTATGGATGAAGTATAAATGATGATTGTGATGATAACTATGTGCTGTAAATATATATGTCAAGTGTGCTGAGCTGCTGCCATGTATTGTATAATTGCATGTGTCGTTAAGGAGTCGTATTTGATGTTAAGACGTCGTGATAACTTGTTTAAGAATAAAGAGTCGAGTCCATGCATTTGCATATTTTGAGACGGTGGAGCTTATGCTCAAAGCGACGGTGGAGCATTTGCTCAAAGCGACGGTGAAGCTTATTAAAGCTAAAATATTGGTACCACATGCATGATGTTAAGATGTTAGAGTTGCATTTGTCGAGTCATGTGTCTGAGGTGTTTTGAGACGGTTGTTTATGAAGATGTTCTAAGATGATTTGTATATGTGGATGTTTGAGACGTTTCTGTTCTATGTGATGAATAATGTTGTTATTGTTAAGCATAATTAGTTGAATTATACGTTAATATAATTGTTGTGAATCTCACCCCTTCTGTTGGAATTGCCGCCTTGTGGGCAAGTGCAGGTGACCAAGCTTAGGTTCGTCGATGTGAGAGGTTCTTGTGGAGTCTTAGGAGCTCTGATACGTAACGGGATGGGGATTATTATTATTTCTACTCCTTTTATGTATCATGTTGATTAATTATGATGTTTGCGACGTAACTTGATTTGAGATGTTTTATGAGGCTTTTGTGCCGAGACTTATTTATTTAAGATTTTGAGAAGTTTATGAATTCCGCTGCTATGTTTGAATATTGTTTAAGAATAAATTATTATTCAATTTGATTTTAAAGATTTTATGAAATGTGACATCCTGATTTATGTGTTATACTCTGATTATTTGAATGAAATTTTAAAGCTGAGATTTCGGGGTGTTACAATTGGTATCAGAGCAGGTCGGTCCGTCCGGCCAATTAGAGAGTCGAGTGACGGTGTCTTAGAGTTAGAATATTATGGTTATATTATTCTAACTTATGTTTGCTTTGTAGAGGAATAAGATGGCTGCAAGGAATGATGCCGCTCTTGCTGCCGCTTTGCAAGCAATGGCCCAAGCTGTGGGAAATCAGAACAACGTTGGTGGGAACGACGGGACGAGGATGTTGGAAACTTTTCTGAGGAACCACCCGCCTACTTTCAAAGGGCGATATGATCCTGACGGGGCTCAGACGTGGCTCAAGGAAGTTGAGCGGATCTTTAGGGTGATGCAGTGCGAAGATGGTCAGATGGTACGGTTCGGTACCCATATGTTGGCAGAGGAGGCTGATGACTGGTGGGTTGGTATTCGACCTATCCTTGAAGAAGGAGGTGCTGTTGTGACTTGGGCGGTGTTTAGGAGGGAATTCCTGAACCGTTACTTTCCTGGGGATGTCCGGGGAAAGAAGGAGATCGAGTTCCTTGAGTTGAAGCAAGGGAATATGTCCGTGACTGAGTATGCTTCAAAGTTTGTGGAATTGGCGAAGTTCTATCCACATTATACCGCAGAGAATGCTGAGTTTTCTAAGTACATTAAATTTGAGAATGGCTTGTGTCCTGAGATTAAAAGGGCGATTGGTTATCAGAAGATCCGAAATTTCTCCAAGCTGGTGAGTAGTTGCAGGATTTATGAGGAGGATACCAAGGCTCACTACAAGGTAGTGAATGATAGAAAAGCGAAGGGTCAGCAGAGTCGTCTCAAACCTTATGATGCTCCTAGAGATAAGGGTAAGCAAAGAGTGAATGATGAGAGGCGACCACAGAAGAAGGATGCCCCTGCTGAGATTACCTGCTATAATTGCGGGCAGAAAGGCCACAAGAGTAATGCGTGTCCTGTTAATGTGAAGAAGTGTTACCGATGCGGACAGAAAGGGCATATTACCCCAGACTGCAAGTTTGATGATGTTGTGTGTTTCAACTGTGACGAGCAAGGACATATTGGCTCGCAGTGCAAGAAGCCAAAGAAAGTTAGAACTACTGGAAGGGTTTTCGCGTTGACCGGCACTCAGACCGAGAACGAGGATCGCTTGATCAGAGGTACTTGCTATATTAATGATATATCTTTAGTTGCTATTATTGATACTGGCGCTACGCATTGTTTTGTTGCTTATGATTGTGCTGTTAAGTTGGGTCTTGTTATGTCTGATATGAATGGAGAGATGGTTGTCGAAACTCCAGCTAAGGGTTCGGTGACTACTTCTCGTGTGTGTTTAAGTTGTCCGTTGTCTATGTCCGATCGTAATTTTGAGATGGATTTAGTCTGCCTACCTTTGACCGGTATGGATGTAATTCTCGGGATGAATTGGTTAGAGTACAACTGTGTGCTTATCAACTGTTTTCGCAAGACGGTGTATTTCTTGTCTGAAGAGGAAGAAAGTGGAGCAGAATTTTTATCTACCAAGCAGCTGAAACAATTAGAACGAGATGGAGTTTTGATGTTTTCTCTGATGGCATCCTTATCTATTGAGAATCAAGAGAAGATTGACGAATTGCAAGTGGTGTGCGAGTTTCCTGAAGTATTCCTTGATGTGCCTCCTGAAAGAGAAGTTGAATTTGCGATTGATCTTGTTCCTGGAACGAAGCCTGTGTCTATGACACCTTACCGTATGTCAGCTTCTGAGTTAGCTGAGTTAAAGAAGCAATTGGAGGATCTTCTTGAGAAGAAGTTTATAAGACCAAGTGTTTCCCCTTAGGGAGCGCCTGTATTGCTAGTGAAGAAGAAAGATGGGAGTATGAGGTTGTGTATTGACTACCGTCAGTTGAACAAGGTGACTATAAAGAATAGGTATCCACTTCCGAGGATTGATGATTTGATGGATCAGTTAGTGGGTGCACGTGTGTTTAGCAAGATTGACTTAAGGTCGGGTTATCACCAGATAAAAGTGAAGGATGAAGATATGCAGAAGACGGCCTTCAGAACTCGATATGGTCATTACGAGTATAAAGTGATGCCTTTCGGTGTTACGAACGCGCCGGGAGTATTTATGGAGTATATGAATCGGACCTTCCAGGCATTTTTGGATCGTTTTGTGGTGGTGTTTATTGACGACATTTTGATATATTCCAAATCCGAAGAAGAACATGTTGAACATTTGAAGATTGTCTTGCAAGTATTAAGAGAAAAGAAGTTGTATGCTAAATTGTCTAAGTGTGAGTTCTGGTTGAAGAAAGTTAGTTTTCTTGGTCACATTATTTCTGGTGATGGAATAGCAGTTGATCCATCTAAAGTTGAAGCAGCGTCGCAATGGGAGACTCCGAGGTCGGTTACGGAGATTAGAAGCTTTTTGGGATTGGCTGGTTATTATAGAAGATTTATAGAAGGATTTTCTAAGTTGGCACTTCCGTTAACGCAGTTGACGTGTAAAGGTAAAGCCTTTGTGTGGGATGCTCAATGTGAGAGTAGCTTCAATGAGTTGAAAAAGCGGTTGACGACAGCTCCAGTTTTAATTTTGCCAAAGCCTGAAGTACCTTTTGTGGTGTATTGTGATGCGTCTAAGTTGGGTTTAGGTGGTGTACTGATGCAAGACGGTAAAGTGGTTGCTTATGCATCCAGGCAGTTGAGGATTCATGAACGAAATTATCCTACCCACGATCTTGAGTTGGCTGCAGTGGTGTTTGTGTTGAAAATTTGGAGACACTATTTGTATGGTTCGAGGTTTGAAGTGTTTAGTGATCACAAGAGCTTAAAGTACCTGTTTGATCAGAAAGAATTAAATATGAGGCAGAGGAGATGGCTCGAGTTATTGAAGGATTATGATTTTGATTTAAGTTACCATCCGGGTAAGGCTAACGTAGTTGCGGATGCCTTGAGTAGGAAAACGTTGCATATGTCTGCTATGATGGCGGAAGAGTTCGAACTATTGGAACAATTCAGAGATTTGAGCTTGGTTTGTGAAAGATCACATCAGAGTGTAAAGCTATGAATGTTGAGAATTGACAATGATTTTCTGAAAAATATTAAAGAAGCGCAGAAGGAAGATGTTAAGTTTGTAGATTTAATTGTTGCGAGTAACCAGACTGCATATGGTGATTTTAGAGTCGATGATCACGGTGTGTTGAGGTTCCGAGGTAGAATCTGTATTCCGGACAACGATGAGATGAAGAAGGCAATCCTTGAAGAGAGCCATAGAAGTAGCTTGAGTCTTCACCCAGGAGCTACGAAGATGTATCATGATTTGAAGAAGTTGTTTTGGTGGTCTGGATTGAAACGCGATGTGGCACAATTTGTGTATTCTTGTCTAGTTTGTCAGAAATCGAAGATAAAACATCAGAAACCTGCTGGTATGATGGTTCCGTTGGATGTGCCAGAGTGGAAATGGGATAGCATATCCATGGATTTTGTGACGAGTTTGCCAACTACTCCAAGAGGGAACGATGTTATTTGGGTGATTGTTGATAGGTTAACCAAGTCAGTTCATTTTCTACCGATCAATATCACTTTTCCTATGGTTCGGTTAGCCGAGATTTACATTCAAGAGATAGTAAGATTGCTTGGTGTTCCTTCGAGCATTGTGTCAGATAGAGATCCGAGATTTACTTCTAGATTTTGGAAAAGTTTGCAAGAAGCTTTAGGGTCTCAGTTGAAGCTGAGCTCGGCGTATCATCCACAGACAGATGGTCAATCCGAGAGGACGATTCAATCGTTAGAAGATTTGTTGAGGGTGTGTGTACTCGAACAAGGAGGAGCTTGGGATAATCACCTCCCGTTGATAGAATTCACTTACAATAACAGTTACCATTCTAGTATTGGAATGACACCTTTCGAGGCTTTGTATGGAAGAAGATGTAGAACCCCGTTGTGTTGGTTTGAGTCGGGTGAAAGTGTGGTTTTAGGACCAGAGATTGTGCAACAAACCACTGAGAAAGTAAGAATGATCCAAGAGAAGATGAAAGCGTCGCAGAATCGACAAAAGAGTTATCATGACAAGCGTAGAAAGGACCTTGAGTTCCAAGAGGGAGATCATGTGTTTTTGCGAGTTACTCCAATGACCGGTGTAGGTCGTGCCTTAAAGTCGAAGAAGTTGACTCCAAAGTTTATTGGTCCGTATCAGATATCAGAGAGCATTGGGACGGTGGCTTATCGTGTTGGATTACCACCGCATTTATCGAATTTGCACGATGTTTTTCACGTGTCGCAACTGAGGAAGTACGTTCCGGATCCATCTCATGTGATCCAAAGTGACGATGTACAAGTGAAAGACAACCTTACGGTTGAAACTCTACCCTTAAGGATCGATGATCACAGAGTGAAGTTGTTGAGAGGCAAAAAGATACCTCTGGTGAGAGTTGTTTGGAGTGGAGCGACCGGTGAAAGCTTAACTTGGGAGCTTGAAAGTAAGATGCTGGAGTCATATCCAGAGTTGTTTAATCGAGGTAAGATTTTCGAGGACGAAAATCCTTTAAGTGGGGGAGAGTTGTAACGCCCACTCTATTTATTTAATTATTTTATTGGAGTATATAGTATATTATTATATATTATGTGATTTTAATGATGTTTGTGACGTATGAGATGTTGTGGTGGCGTGATGTTTATTTTATTGTTTAATAAAACAAAATATGTGATGTTAATATATATATATATATTTATATTACAATTAAGATGAGATATAATAACAAATATTTTGAGAGATGAGGTTGTTTTCATAAATAAGATAGAGTTGTGAGGATAAGAGAGAATAGAAAGAATTATATAAGGGAGTTAGGTTTAGAAAGAAGCAGTCAGTACGTTACAGACTTTTGCAAAAAGGAGAGGAAAGTGGCCGAAGAAGAGAGAACCTCAATTCTGCGAACATACCAGGTAAGGGTGAGCCTAACTCAATTATATTATGTTGTAATTCATCTGTTATGATTAACCTAAGGATTAGAGAGAGTTTTGAGAGAATTCCAAAGTTAGGGTTTAATGAATTTTGTGATGAATTGATGTTATAATGACGTGAATTGATGTAGAAACCTGTTACAGAACCTAGATTAATCACTAGGACTATAATTCTGATAGATTAGAAGCACAACATGAAGAATTGGACGGACTTTGGCGGGGTTTCGAGCGAACCCGTAACCCCTCTGCGATAGCTCGCCGTGGCGAGCAGACCCGCTCGCCGTGGCGAGCAGTTAGGTATCCACTCGCGAGGCGAGCAACCTCTTTAGTGCACGCGAGGCGAGCAACATCACTCGCCGTAGCGAGCAAGTGGCAGAATGCAATTTAAGTAGCTCGCCGTGGCGAGCAGACCCACTCGCTATAGCGAGCAATGTGGTTTCAGACCACTATAACTTGAGTTTTAGAACTCTGTTTTGAGCGAGGCTTTGAGGGTAGACCTTTGGATGGTATTAGAAGTGTTTAAGACCTAAATTAGAACCTGTAGTGACGCTGTAAGATGGTTTTGATCGTTGGCGTTATTCTATGATTAAATGCTTATTAAGTGAAGTTTATGGATGAAGTATAAATGATGATTGTGATGATAACTATGTGCTGTAAATATATATGTCAAGTGTGCTGAGCTGCTGCCATGTATTGTATAATTGCATGTGTCGTTAAGGAGTCGTATTTGATGTTAAGACGTCGTGATAACTTGTTTAAGAATAAAGAGTCGAGTCCATGCATTTGCATATTTTGAGACGGCGGAGCTTATGCTCAAAGCGACGGTGGAGCATTTGCTCAAAGCGACGGTGAAGCTTATTAAAGCTAAAATATTGGTACCACATGCATGATGTTAAGATGTTAGAGTTGCATTTGTCGAGTCATGTGTCTGAGGTGTTTTGAGACGGTTGTTTATGAAGATGTTCTAAGATGATTTGTATATGTGGATGTTTGAGACGTTTCTGTTCTATGTGATGAATAATGTTGTTATTGTTAAGCATAATTAGTTGAATTATACGTTAATATAATTGTTGTGAATCTCACCCCTTCTGTTGGAATTGCCGCCTTGTGGGCAAGTGCAGGTGACCAAGCTTAGGTTCGTCGATGTGAGAGGTTCTTGTGGAGTCTTAGGAGCTCTGATACGTAACGGGATGGGGATTATTATTATTTCTACTCCTTTTATGTATCATGTTGATTAATTATGATGTTTGCGACGTAACTTGATTTGAGATGTTTTATGAGGCTTTTGTGCCGAGACTTATTTATTTAAGATTTTGAGAAGTTTATGAATTCCGCTGCTATGTTTGAATATTGTTTAAGAATAAATTATTATTCAATTTGATTTTAAAGATTTTATGAAATGTGACATCCTGATTTATGTGTTATACTCTGATTATTTGAATGAAATTTTAAAGCTGAGATTTCGGGGTGTTACAATTGGTATCAGAGCAGGTCGGTCCGTCCGGCCAATTAGAGAGTCGAGTGACGGTGTCTTAGAGTTAGAATATTATGGTTATATTATTCTAACTTATGTTTGCTTTGTAGAGGAATAAGATGGCTGCAAGGAATGATGCCGCTCTTGCTGCCGCTTTGCAAGCAATGGCCCAAGCTGTGGGAAATCAGAACAACGTTGGTGGGAACGACGGGACGAGGATGTTGGAAACTTTTCTGAGGAACCACCCGCCTACTTTCAAAGGGCGATATGATCCTGACGGGGCTCAGACGTGGCTCAAGGAAGTTGAGCGGATCTTTAGGGTGATGCAGTGCGAAGATGGTCAGATGGTACGGTTCGGTACCCATATGTTGGCAGAGGAGGCTGATGACTGGTGGGTTGGTATTCGACCTATCCTTGAAGAAGGAGGTGCTGTTGTGACTTGGGCGGTGTTTAGGAGGGAATTCCTGAACCGTTACTTTCCTGGGGATGTCCGGGGAAAGAAGGAGATCGAGTTCCTTGAGTTGAAGCAAGGGAATATGTCCGTGACTGAGTATGCTTCAAAGTTTGTGGAATTGGCGAAGTTCTATCCACATTATACCGCAGAGAATGCTGAGTTTTCTAAGTACATTAAATTTGAGAATGGCTTGTGTCCTGAGATTAAAAGGGCGATTGGTTATCAGAAGATCCGAAATTTCTCCAAGCTGGTGAGTAGTTGCAGGATTTATGAGGAGGATACCAAGGCTCACTACAAGGTAGTGAATGATAGAAAAGCGAAGGGTCAGCAGAGTCGTCTCAAACCTTATGATGCTCCTAGAGATAAGGGTAAGCAAAGAGTGAATGATGAGAGGCGACCACAGAAGAAGGATGCCCCTGCTGAGATTACCTGCTATAATTGCGGGCAGAAAGGCCACAAGAGTAATGCGTGTCCTGTTAATGTGAAGAAGTGTTACCGATGCGGACAGAAAGGGCATATTACCCCAGACTGCAAGTTTGATGATGTTGTGTGTTTCAACTGTGACGAGCAAGGACATATTGGCTCGCAGTGCAAGAAGCCAAAGAAAGTTAGAACTACTGGAAGGGTTTTCGCGTTGACCGGCACTCAGACCGAGAACGAGGATCGCTTGATCAGAGGTACTTGCTATATTAATGATATATCTTTAGTTGCTATTATTGATACTGGCGCTACGCATTGTTTTGTTGCTTATGATTGTGCTGTTAAGTTGGGTCTTGTTATGTCTGATATGAATGGAGAGATGGTTGTCGAAACTCCAGCTAAGGGTTCGGTGACTACTTCTCGTGTGTGTTTAAGTTGTCCGTTGTCTATGTCCGATCGTAATTTTGAGATGGATTTAGTCTGCCTACCTTTGACCGGTATGGATGTAATTCTCGGGATGAATTGGTTAGAGTACAACTGTGTGCTTATCAACTGTTTTCGCAAGACGGTGTATTTCTTGTCTGAAGAGGAAGAAAGTGGAGCAGAATTTTTATCTACCAAGCAGCTGAAACAATTAGAACGAGATGGAGTTTTGATGTTTTCTCTGATGGCATCCTTATCTATTGAGAATCAAGAGAAGATTGACGAATTGCAAGTGGTGTGCGAGTTTCCTGAAGTATTCCTTGATGTGCCTCCTGAAAGAGAAGTTGAATTTGCGATTGATCTTGTTCCTGGAACGAAGCCTGTGTCTATGACACCTTACCGTATGTCAGCTTCTGAGTTAGCTGAGTTAAAGAAGCAATTGGAGGATCTTCTTGAGAAGAAGTTTATAAGACCAAGTGTTTCCCCTTAGGGAGCGCCTGTATTGCTAGTGAAGAAGAAAGATGGGAGTATGAGGTTGTGTATTGACTACCGTCAGTTGAACAAGGTGACTATAAAGAATAGGTATCCACTTCCGAGGATTGATGATTTGATGGATCAGTTAGTGGGTGCACGTGTGTTTAGCAAGATTGACTTAAGGTCGGGTTATCACCAGATAAAAGTGAAGGATGAAGATATGCAGAAGACGGCCTTCAGAACTCGATATGGTCATTACGAGTATAAAGTGATGCCTTTCGGTGTTACGAACGCGCCGGGAGTATTTATGGAGTATATGAATCGGACCTTCCAGGCATTTTTGGATCGTTTTGTGGTGGTGTTTATTGACGACATTTTGATATATTCCAAATCCGAAGAAGAACATGTTGAACATTTGAAGATTGTCTTGCAAGTATTAAGAGAAAAGAAGTTGTATGCTAAATTGTCTAAGTGTGAGTTCTGGTTGAAGAAAGTTAGTTTTCTTGGTCACATTATTTCTGGTGATGGAATAGCAGTTGATCCATCTAAAGTTGAAGCAGCGTCGCAATGGGAGACTCCGAGGTCGGTTACGGAGATTAGAAGCTTTTTGGGATTGGCTGGTTATTATAGAAGATTTATAGAAGGATTTTCTAAGTTGGCACTTCCGTTAACGCAGTTGACGTGTAAAGGTAAAGCCTTTGTGTGGGATGCTCAATGTGAGAGTAGCTTCAATGAGTTGAAAAAGCGGTTGACGACAGCTCCAGTTTTAATTTTGCCAAAGCCTGAAGTACCTTTTGTGGTGTATTGTGATGCGTCTAAGTTGGGTTTAGGTGGTGTACTGATGCAAGACGGTAAAGTGGTTGCTTATGCATCCAGGCAGTTGAGGATTCATGAACGAAATTATCCTACCCACGATCTTGAGTTGGCTGCAGTGGTGTTTGTGTTGAAAATTTGGAGACACTATTTGTATGGTTCGAGGTTTGAAGTGTTTAGTGATCACAAGAGCTTAAAGTACCTGTTTGATCAGAAAGAATTAAATATGAGGCAGAGGAGATGGCTCGAGTTATTGAAGGATTATGATTTTGATTTAAGTTACCATCCGGGTAAGGCTAACGTAGTTGCGGATGCCTTGAGTAGGAAAACGTTGCATATGTCTGCTATGATGGCGGAAGAGTTCGAACTATTGGAACAATTCAGAGATTTGAGCTTGGTTTGTGAAAGATCACATCAGAGTGTAAAGCTATGAATGTTGAGAATTGACAATGATTTTCTGAAAAATATTAAAGAAGCGCAGAAGGAAGATGTTAAGTTTGTAGATTTAATTGTTGCGAGTAACCAGACTGCATATGGTGATTTTAGAGTCGATGATCACGGTGTGTTGAGGTTCCGAGGTAGAATCTGTATTCCGGACAACGATGAGATGAAGAAGGCAATCCTTGAAGAGAGCCATAGAAGTAGCTTGAGTCTTCACCCAGGAGCTACGAAGATGTATCATGATTTGAAGAAGTTGTTTTGGTGGTCTGGATTGAAACGCGATGTGGCACAATTTGTGTATTCTTGTCTAGTTTGTCAGAAATCGAAGATAAAACATCAGAAACCTGCTGGTATGATGGTTCCGTTGGATGTGCCAGAGTGGAAATGGGATAGCATATCCATGGATTTTGTGACGAGTTTGCCAACTACTCCAAGAGGGAACGATGTTATTTGGGTGATTGTTGATAGGTTAACCAAGTCAGTTCATTTTCTACCGATCAATATCACTTTTCCTATGGTTCGGTTAGCCGAGATTTACATTCAAGAGATAGTAAGATTGCTTGGTGTTCCTTCGAGCATTGTGTCAGATAGAGATCCGAGATTTACTTCTAGATTTTGGAAAAGTTTGCAAGAAGCTTTAGGGTCTCAGTTGAAGCTGAGCTCGGCGTATCATCCACAGACAGATGGTCAATCCGAGAGGACGATTCAATCGTTAGAAGATTTGTTGAGGGTGTGTGTACTCGAACAAGGAGGAGCTTGGGATAATCACCTCCCGTTGATAGAATTCACTTACAATAACAGTTACCATTCTAGTATTGGAATGACACCTTTCGAGGCTTTGTATGGAAGAAGATGTAGAACCCCGTTGTGTTGGTTTGAGTCGGGTGAAAGTGTGGTTTTAGGACCAGAGATTGTGCAACAAACCACTGAGAAAGTAAGAATGATCCAAGAGAAGATGAAAGCGTCGCAGAATCGACAAAAGAGTTATCATGACAAGCGTAGAAAGGACCTTGAGTTCCAAGAGGGAGATCATGTGTTTTTGCGAGTTACTCCAATGACCGGTGTAGGTCGTGCCTTAAAGTCGAAGAAGTTGACTCCAAAGTTTATTGGTCCGTATCAGATATCAGAGAGCATTGGGACGGTGGCTTATCGTGTTGGATTACCACCGCATTTATCGAATTTGCACGATGTTTTTCACGTGTCGCAACTGAGGAAGTACGTTCCGGATCCATCTCATGTGATCCAAAGTGACGATGTACAAGTGAAAGACAACCTTACGGTTGAAACTCTACCCTTAAGGATCGATGATCACAGAGTGAAGTTGTTGAGAGGCAAAAAGATACCTCTGGTGAGAGTTGTTTGGAGTGGAGCGACCGGTGAAAGCTTAACTTGGGAGCTTGAAAGTAAGATGCTGGAGTCATATCCAGAGTTGTTTAATCGAGGTAAGATTTTCGAGGACGAAAATCCTTTAAGTGGGGGAGAGTTGTAACGCCCACTCTATTTATTTAATTATTTTATTGGAGTATATAGTATATTATTATATATTATGTGATTTTAATGATGTTTGTGACGTATGAGATGTTGTGGTGGCGTGATGTTTATTTTATTGTTTAATAAAACAAAATATGTGATGTTAATATATATATATATATTTATATTACAATTAAGATGAGATATAATAACAAATATTTTGAGAGATGAGGTTGTTTTCATAAATAAGATAGAGTTGTGAGGATAAGAGAGAATAGAAAGAATTATATAAGGGAGTTAGGTTTAGAAAGAAGCAGTCAGTACGTTACAGACTTTTGCAAAAAGGAGAGGAAAGTGGCCGAAGAAGAGAGAACCTCAATTCTGCGAACATACCAGGTAAGGGTGAGCCTAACTCAATTATATTATGTTGTAATTCATCTGTTATGATTAACCTAAGGATTAGAGAGAGTTTTGAGAGAATTCCAAAGTTAGGGTTTAATGAATTTTGTGATGAATTGATGTTATAATGACGTGAATTGATGTAGAAACCTGTTACAGAACCTAGATTAATCACTAGGACTATAATTCTGATAGATTAGAAGCACAACATGAAGAATTGGACGGACTTTGGCGGGGTTTCGAGCGAACCCGTAACCCCTCTGCGATAGCTCGCCGTGGCGAGCAGACCCGCTCGCCGTGGCGAGCAGTTAGGTATCCACTCGCGAGGCGAGCAACCTCTTTAGTGCACGCGAGGCGAGCAACATCACTCGCCGTAGCGAGCAAGTGGCAGAATGCAATTTAAGTAGCTCGCCGTGGCGAGCAGACCCACTCGCTATAGCGAGCAATGTGGTTTCAGACCACTATAACTTGAGTTTTAGAACTCTGTTTTGAGCGAGGCTTTGAGGGTAGACCTTTGGATGGTATTAGAAGTGTTTAAGACCTAAATTAGAACCTGTAGTGACGCTGTAAGATGGTTTTGATCGTTGGCGTTATTCTATGATTAAATGCTTATTAAGTGAAGTTTATGGATGAAGTATAAATGATGATTGTGATGATAACTATGTGCTGTAAATATATATGTCAAGTGTGCTGAGCTGCTGCCATGTATTGTATAATTGCATGTGTCGTTAAGGAGTCGTATTTGATGTTAAGACGTCGTGATAACTTGTTTAAGAATAAAGAGTCGAGTCCATGCATTTGCATATTTTGAGACGGTGGAGCTTATGCTCAAAGCGACGGTGGAGCATTTGCTCAAAGCGACGGTGAAGCTTATTAAAGCTAAAATATTGGTACCACATGCATGATGTTAAGATGTTAGAGTTGCATTTGTCGAGTCATGTGTCTGAGGTGTTTTGAGACGGTTGTTTATGAAGATGTTCTAAGATGATTTGTATATGTGGATGTTTGAGACGTTTCTGTTCTATGTGATGAATAATGTTGTTATTGTTAAGCATAATTAGTTGAATTATACGTTAATATAATTGTTGTGAATCTCACCCCTTCTGTTGGAATTGCCGCCTTGTGGGCAAGTGCAGGTGACCAAGCTTAGGTTCGTCGATGTGAGAGGTTCTTGTGGAGTCTTAGGAGCTCTGATACGTAACGGGATGGGGATTATTATTATTTCTACTCCTTTTATGTATCATGTTGATTAATTATGATGTTTGCGACGTAACTTGATTTGAGATGTTTTATGAGGCTTTTGTGCCGAGACTTATTTATTTAAGATTTTGAGAAGTTTATGAATTCCGCTGCTATGTTTGAATATTGTTTAAGAATAAATTATTATTCAATTTGATTTTAAAGATTTTATGAAATGTGACATCCTGATTTATGTGTTATACTCTGATTATTTGAATGAAATTTTAAAGCTGGGATTTCGGGGTGTTACACGACTCTTGTCGCACGAATTGTTATGAGATGACCCTTGGGTTAGAATTAGGAGTTATTATAATATTAAAGATGACCTATGAAGTTGTTAATTAATGTTTTGATTTTGTTACTAACGACAAATATAATTGTTTATACCTTTTGTGAATTATAAGAGATGAAATATGTGATTGTTTATGATATTGTTATATCTTGAAATATTTGATGTGCTGCCATGCTGCTGTTTATTATTGAATAAAAGCTGCATGCGTCATTCTAAGGTTATGAGTTGTTGATCCAAATTATTGGAGTCATTTATGATGTCTAAGATATAAGATGTTGAGTCCATGCATATTCATTCAGAGACGAGGGCTCATGCCCTAGGAGCTTTTGCTCAACAGAGACGAGAGCTCATGCTCTAGGAGTATTTTTATGCTCAAATAGCGACGAGGCCTTATGCCCTAGGAGTATATTTATGCTCAAATAGCAACGAGGGCTTATGCCCTAGATTAGTACCACATGCATGATTAAGAAGATATAGTTGCATAGTCGAGTCAAACTTGCATTGTCTAGTCAGGTTGACATTGATGTTGGATTGTAGTATTGATTTAAATGATGCTACTTGATTATTGATGTGATATGATGAAGAAGTTATGCTATTAAATGTAATTATTGAATTATATGTTTAATGCCATTGTTTTGTGAATCTCACCGCTTCTGCTTGAAAATGTTGTCCTTCGTATAGGTAACTTGCAGGTGATTAAGCTTTTAGCTGCTGTTAGCTGTTGTGAGTGGCTACCCTCACTGTGTCCTTAGGTGTTCTGATGAGTAACAGGATGAGAACCTTTATAGTTATTTTCTATTTCTTACGTATTGTTTATGATTTGATAGGAATAAGTTTCAGTTTTGAATTACGTTGAGAAGTTTTGATGAGGCCTGCATGCCAAAACTATTTTGTTAATTGAATTTTAATCTGTTGCGAACTTTTGAACAATTATGATTATTATTTTACGAAGGATAAATCGTTATTTATTCTATTTGAGATTTTTAGAAATGTAGCATTCCGTTTATGCGAGAAACTCTGATTAATTTTTAAATAAAATTTACTTTGGGAAAACGGGGTGTTACTCACCACCTATTCAACCCGGTATACATTGCAGGATCCACTCATATCTTGACATGTATCATTATTATGATGTCACCACGCCACACCACCTCAAATCTGACCATCCACGTCATTTGATTTAGCCAACCACATTTTGCCACGTACCAACAACTACCATATTATTCTTATACCAAATTTTTATCAAAATTACATTTAAACTCCTAATCTTATACATATTTACTTTTTGCCCCTTAACTTTCTAAATGTTGCATTTTGAGCCCTTAACTTTTTCAAATTACAAATTGTTCATATTATGGAATTTATACTCTTACCCTTGATAAAAAATTGTGATCGTTTTAAACAAAACAAAAAAGTGCTTATTTATTAGATAATTCTTACTATATTTTGTGGCTGAAACTAGTATGATCTTCCACATCATAAAAGAATTATTCTAACTTATGAGAAGATAATTGCAGGAATGTGAATCTGCATGTCTAAAAAAATCCTATTTAAGAAATATTTGGTATTTAAGTGTTTCTAATAGTGACTCGCCTCTCTTTTATAAGAAAGTGTTTGGTGTATTATTTACGATCTATTATAATCATTCTTGTTATAAGGTATTTATTCCTATTTCACCCTTTTAAAAATGCTTCCAAGAAGACCTAATGAGCAAACTCTCAGAGAAAATCATATGTAGAAAAATGAGAAGAACAATCCAACAGCTACAAGGATATGTGAATCCACAACAAGCATGGTTGAGATCCCAACACATACAGTCAAATGCTGACAAATTCATGTCCACAAAAACAATCATTCAAAGACAACAACATCGAGGAAGATATTCCTGCTTTTGAAAGAAAGCTTAAGCCAAATGAGAATGTTGATTGACTTCAAACTGTTGGACGAATCTTGGAGTATAAGAAGAAATTCATGATCATTACATTACTGACAAAGTTAAGGAAGCACGTACGCCTCCATAAGGTGGAAGTAAAGAAGTAATATAATGGGCTGGGAAGAGCAAGACCAAGCCTCAGAGAGCTAACAAGAATTTTTTTGCCCTTTTATTACTATTAATATAATATAATTTCGCCAAAAGAACTTGTCGGTGCAAGAATAGATTACAGAGTTTGAAAAGTTAATGATGGACAAACAATTGCTCGTTTACTTGGTGAATTAAATATTGACATTGCTCATCCTTTCCAACTCCAACAATATTGATCATTGGATGATGTTATTTGCCTCACTTTTGTTAAAAAATTAAAAAGTTTAGGGACATGAGGAGTGTAACACTCTTTTTTTATAACATTCCCTTTTTTATTTGATTAAATTTTTGTGGATAGTACACTTTAGAACGAGTCTGATATAAAATGGTGAGATCCACGTGAGTGTTTAAAAGAGTATTGAAAAGAAATTGTTTTTAACATTTTACTTCATTCGTCTCAAAATAATAGTTCTTTGAGTTTTGTGCAAGATTTTTAAGAAATTCATTAATTGAAAAAATAATAAATGTTGCATTGGTATTCTAAAGGACCAATTTTTTGAGATAAAGAAAAAAATTAAAAAAGACAATTATTTTGAAACGGAAGAGGTAGTTGTTATCTTAGGCTTTGTTTGCGATTTTGGAGCATTGAGAGGGGAGATACTTTAAAAAAATTGTATTGAAAGATAGTTTTGAAGAGTTTTGTGGGATTTATATGTTATAATATTTTTAAAACTGAAAATATAGTAAACATAAGCCTTCATTTATAATTGTCTAACAAAACTATTGTTGATTAAAAAACAAAAGTAAAAGATTTTTCTATTTTCCTATTTATTTCTCACCCTTCTCCTACAAACTCCAAACTCCTAAACAAAGTTGATTTTAATTTATTATATTTTTTAACGGACTTCATTAGTGTTCCTGTCCCTCACTAACAAACTTCATTTTCCTTCCCTGTGTCCTAATCCTCCTCGCCGCAGCCACCATCTCCTCCGCCCCGGTTTATTTTCTCTATCTTTACTTAACTTTGATTTTTCTAGCTTTTTTCATTCTTCAAAAAGTTTCATTATACAAATGTTATAAGGTGTTGTCATTTTATAAACAAAAGAACTCGTCAATTTTTGTTATTTTGTTTCTGAAATTAGGTTATGTTTCCCTGTGTTTGATTCAGTCAGTACATCTTTTGAAAGAGCTTCCTAGATGTTATTTTTCGACAGAGTCATCTGATTCAATCATGTAGTTCAATAACCGACAAACTAGTTCGACATAGCACTTACCCAGTCCGGCGACTATAAGAAGATTAAGCTAGTGGTTTTATATTTTAAACATACCTCAGATAGATGGCACCAGCTATTTAATTTGATAATTGTTAAGAGTCCCACATCGGATAGGAGATGGTCTAACAATGTATGTGTTTATAATTGGGGGCAATCCTCACCTTACAGTCCGGTTTTTGTGGGGTTGTATTAGACCCAACCATGATTTCTAAGAATAATGAAACATTGTACCATGGATTTCGTGGGATTTATTTTTAATTTGTTTGTATTGATTACTCTTCAGGGGTAGCTTAAGATTGACG
This sequence comes from Medicago arabica, assembly GCA_946800305.1. Lineage (NCBI taxonomy): Eukaryota > Viridiplantae > Streptophyta > Magnoliopsida > Fabales > Fabaceae > Medicago > Medicago arabica. The sequence continues at coordinate 7,164,664 of OX326970.1, read as the reverse complement.
GCTAAGAAAAAACAGTTAGCCACAGATCATCTTGTTCTTCTAATGGGATGGAGATCATTCTCTTACAATAGCCTTTTTTCGTCTCTGATGAGGATTCCAAAACCACATTGGCTACCACTCTCACGAAGGTTAAGTTAAGATTATTATCAATTCTGTCATGGATGCCTGTTTGGACATTTTTGTCTTGTTCAAATGTTGGTTTTAGACTTTTAGATCATTTTCCATGACAATGAACTGTGAATTTTTGTTTCTCTTTCAGGTCAAAAATATTTTATGATTCAGGTCGAGTTGATCTGCAAAATTGTTGTAATAGTGCTTCTCTGCTGAATTTTCAAGGTTACCTTTTTTTTTTTTAAGTTTGATTTTTTTATAACTTGACTTGAACTCATTGTGGTAGTGTACTTAATAAAACCACCCCTTTGTTATTCATTACCGAAGTCTGAATTTGTGAGAGAACAAAACTCCTGGTCTAACTTATAATAAAAAGCCTGTTTTATGATTTTGTTTCAAAACTCATTCAAATGCATCCACATATTTCCTGTGTTACGAGGATTTAGCAATGTATATCCTGACCTATACTGGTTTCCGTTGTAATGTAACATGATTTTCATTAGTGAGGATTTTGTAGAGAATCATGAACCAAATTCATGTCTTCTGCAAACATTGCAAATAAAATAAATAGGAGCATTCCTTTCCATTTCTCAATCGGATGATGTGATGTGATTTACTGACACATTATAATTTTGTATCGTATTGATCTTTTGGCAATTGATTTTATTAAAGCCGAAAGTTAATGTTTAGACAACAAGCTTCTTTTGTAATCTTCGTACATACAATTGATGCTGTTATCTAGCTCACAAGGTCCTCTAGCTAATGGATTTTACTTACAGCATGGAGATCGTATGCTCGTGGTGCACGCAAGCCCTATGATCTCTTTGGAAGTAGAAGACCAGGAGATGAAGACTTCAAGAAAACCTGGGCAAAGGAAATGGATGAAGATAACACTCTATGGACAGGAAGTGAGGATGAAAGTGATGAAGAAAAGGATCCAAAGAGTCGTCTTCATAAAGATATTAGGAAAGTAAGGCAGCAAGCGAAGGAACATGCTGACCTAGTTGATGCTGATGACAGTGATGAGTTAAGAAGTGTTTGGTCCGGCAGTGACGAGGAAAAGACATTGTGGACCGGGGATGAAATGGACACTGATGACGATGTTCCTACAGAAGCTTACCCAAATGAAAAAAGTGATAAGTACATAGATAAGATTTTCGAGTTTGATGAAATGCCAAAATACAGAACCATCTCTGAACTTTTGAAAGCCGAACAAGAACCTGAGGAGCTGTCACCAGGAAAGCAAGCAAGGAAGATTGCAGTTGAGAATGCTTTGAAGAAATTAAAGAAAGGTCCAGATGGGAGGTATACAAATGCATGGGAAGTCATGAGTGATCTAGATATTCTAATTGGAGCATTTGAAAACGTTGTTTCGGGACCTGAGTATGAAGAACTTAGACAAGGAGGTCCTAAACAGCTAAATATTCAGTTTTTTAAGGACATTCAAGCACGAATGAGAGATCCAAATTACAAATTCTCACCTGAGTTAAAACTGAAACCAAAGAGTAAATTTGTTTCTAGAAAGAAATTTCAAAAGACGGAGTCGAGAAAAAGGAAAGCACGGAAGAGGTAAAGTTATAGCCTGTTGTCGCAAAATCGAATTCAGAAGTTGAGCTTGTAGTGTTACTGTGCCTTTTAACTGTGTATGCAACTTACATATAAGAGTAATATATTGAAATTGATTGGTCTTTTGTTATTTTTCCCTGAAATGGTATCCACTTATGCCATATATACTGTTGTGGAAGTAAACTCTAGAAACAGGACTTACCTTCAAATTGTAGTTCAAATTATGTTTGGTTAGTTTTTTTTAGGGTTTAGGGTTTAGATCAGACGATTTCTTTATTTTATATAGATGTCAAAGTTGGACAGCTCAAACCGCTTACCATTAGAACTTGTTTGGTAGTCAAGATAAGATAATGATAGTATATAAATAGTTCTATCATGTTTTAATTTATAATTTAATGAGGCATGATATTAATCATATCACCTTATTTTTTGTTTGGTTACAAGGGGAAAAATCATATCACCTTATTAACTCTGTTGATTTTTTTTTTCTTTCATCAAATGCTGTAATCATTTTTTACTGCTCATTAATGACTTAAGCATCCTTGAAGGGTTATGTATTCCCACCAAGATGTAAATTAGAAATGACTTTAGAAATTCAAGTATACTATATTCAAAGGTTGACTTGCAAACTTTGTTAACCGGGAGAATATGTTAGTGTTTTAAGTTAATATTGAGAAGAATAATACAAAACCCTCACCAAAGAACAGTTGGAAATTAAATCCTTAACTTTGCACAAACTTAATCAATATTACATGCATGTGGGGAAAGAACGTGACTAAACAATGCCTACCAAATAAGTAAGGTATTCTTTAGAGACATATTTTGTTACAGGGAAACCCAATTTGAGATTTTCCTTGACATAAATCAATCCTTACACGAAAAGGAAGAACTGAATTGGAAGAAAATACAACCCATCAATGTGTATATATACGTAACATAACCTCAATTCATTTCATTCACCAACAAGAGCTTAGACAAATTAAGCTACCTTTGCTAGAAACATAAAAGCTAAAGAGAAACCAATTAAGCAGAAAATGTCTTTTGATCAAAAGACACGTGAAGCAGATCGTATCTATGATGAATTTGAACCACCCTCTGATTGGGATCATGAGGATACAAGTGACACACTTATTCTTATGCTTCCAGGTTAGTTCATTTCTTTCTTCCGCGTGTGCCTTTTTCATATAATATATAGTTTATAAATGTAAGTTTGATTAAAACTCATTACTTAGCTATATAGTAAAAAGTTAAGAAATAAAAAAATAATACTATAAACTTTTGAGAGAGATTATATCCACACATAGTTGTCCAGTAAATTTTCTTTTTTATCAAATTTTCTTTTGGTAAAACTATATACAATGTCACATACAATGTATCGAATTTGATAATCAAATAACACAATGATGATCGGTAATACATGCAGGATTTAAGAAGGATCAATTGAGGGTTCAAGTAACCTCAAACCGAGTGCTAAGGGTTAGTGGTGAAAGACAAATGAATGAGAAAAAATGGCGCCGATTTCGCAAAGAATTTTCAATACCAGCTCATTCTGATACAAGTAGCATTGGTGCCAGATTTGAAGCTGGAATCTTATATATTAAGCTTCCAAAACTCATCAACCAACAAAATATTGTTCCAACACCAACCAAGCCAACAGCACAACAAGAACCTCAAAAGCCTCAGCAACCAGCAACAATTCCTCAGAATCAAAACACTGCTCAAGTTTCTGATCAGAAAAAACAAGTAGTACACCAAGAACCAAACAAAGAAATTGATGAAGTGTCTCAAAGGAAGGGAAAAGGTAAAGCTGAGGAATTAAAAGAAGATATTGATCATGTGAATAACAAAGTTGCATCGAAAGTTGCTGAAAAAAAGTCATTGACTATGGAAATGGTTTCAAGACAGAGACAAGAATATGTGAATGCATTATGTGGTTTGGTTGATGAAGTTAAGAAGCAGAAGACATTGGTCAATTTGCTGGTGCTTGTGTTTTTGGTCTTGCTGTTTGGTCTCTATGTTAAAAATGTAATTAATTCATTTTTTTCAGGAGGACACAAAAACCAAGAGTTGTAATTGATTAATTACAACTCAATTGTGTTATGATGTCAATAAGCACGGTATTGATACAAGAATTATCTGCATGTGTAATAATTGTATAAGAATAAAGAATGTTTAAGGTTTTTAATTATTATCTGCATGTGTAATAACTGCTTAAACTATGATTCATAACATGTATGTTTTACGGCAGATGGACAACATACGCGCGTTTAAAGTAGATGCTACCAACCGTAGCTTCACAATTTTCACGCATTAGGAAGTAGAAATGAGCCTTCAAAAACTAATTCAAACACACATTTAACGATAGACTGATTTGATCTAAAAAAAGTCATCGTGAGTGTAACATGCGTAATTCATCATATTTTCATCCATATTTTTAGATGATATGAGCCATTGGAAAAAAGAAAAAAAAAGTCATATACTATGTTATATTATCATAAACACTATTTTTTCTATAATTACTTAAGGTCTTAGTTAGTTTGTGTATTCTCATTAAGAAGTGAAAATTTTCATTCACTAGGTCTTAGTTCGTATATTCTAATAAACACTATTTTTTCTATAAGAAAAAACTTATATACTATGTTATATCAGTGCCTATACCCGTTTTGGCCGGGTAATAACAATATGGATATTGGAAATGGCTTGGTAGCAAGGGATTTAATGCCATGGAAATAGAATTTGAATTGAAAGAAAAAAATAAATGTACATTTTACATATGACACTAACGTCTATAAAGTCTTTTTTACGATATTCTTCCCCTTTTTTCCTTCTGGGCTTTTAGAAAGACACTACCTAGTATTGGAAGCAACTTACAGAAGAGGTCATTTTCATTGTGTATATTAGGCATTGAGCTTTCTTCAACACTTATTATACGATTGGTGCAAGTGACAGAGGATTCCTGTTGAAAATGATGTCTTAGATAAAACAGATTTCATAAATCATATTTAATAATCGTAAATTAATAGCTGAAGCAAATAAAACATTGAACATGATTATGATCGGATTTATGACATAATTGATTTACCAAAGATATTAATGATTAGGTATTAAGAATACATGAAGCTTTGATGGTAGTCCTCTCATCTCAACAACAACGATAAACAAAGAGAGATGAGGTGATCTAAAACAAACAATAGTTAACGGCCACTCATATTAAGTTCATATCAACTAATTAAATATTTAATTGATTATCCAATTAGAAATCTAATAGCCTTATTACTTAATTTGATCACTAATTAATTTAGACTCACAGTTGATTAAAAGCTAATATAATTATTATTACAATATTTACCCACATAATGATATTAGAATATAATTAAATAATAAAATATTTTAACAATCTCCCACTTGGGCTACATATCTTAATAATTATACTATAATTCATTAGGCGCACGTCTAAATGTTATTTATCTTTAAATTTCAACTTTACAATTTGGTCCACTTCATACATTAATAATGGGACCATCGCGGCTATCGTCACTGACGTATAACGTGAGGAACCCTGACGACCACCATATCAATGCACTTGATGACATAGATCGATATGGATGAGTGGCATGGAAATTTCATGTAATGTGATCTCTAAATCATGTCTATTTCCAACTCGTCCAACTGAAAACTTTAGTGAGATCGAACTGGAGTTTGCAATTTCAATATTTGCACAACTGATACATAAGTGGTTATAACAATAATAGCCACATGAACTTTATTTCTGCAGAAAATCATAACATGAAGTATGTATCGATATCAAAACCAAAGTATAGAACATAAAATAAAAGAGACTTCAACTAATCCAATTCATCTTTAATGACAACAACCCTATGAAAGACCTTAGGTGTCAAATCTTTGATTAGTGGGTCAACTAGCATGAAGTTTGTATCTACATGTTCTATCATTCAATAACAATAATCTATAAGCCAATGAACTTTATAAAGTTTGTTGTTGAATAATTATACGACTGAATTATGTCACTATATAACAAGAGTGGTCTTTCAATATCTTTTGCTATATGCAACCAAATGACATAAATAGTTACATCCATTTCTTGAGTTAGGATGTCTATTATACACAAACATCCAAAAGTCAGAGTTTAACACACTAACGATCTTCAAATTGTCAGATCTTGGGGGTGACCATAAACTTTCTTGTTCTCTTTAATAATCCTTATGGTTTCCTTTTCAACAATTCAAGCTTTGAATTGCTCAAGTATCTGCCAAACAATCTGATTATATACACTATTTCCAAATGTGTATAAATAAGATCATAGATAAGAATCATCTAGGCAAAACGTAGGAAAATACTTAATTTTTTGAATTTGCAAATTTTCTATTGGGCAATATTTGAGACTAAATAGTCTCCCTTGGTGATTGGTGTCACCCATAAATTATGTCAATTCATTTTCAACTTTATCGATATAACTCTTTTGTTATATCTAAATGATACTTTGAGAAGAATAAGTAATTATCGAAATGTCTAATGCAAAAGAGGTGTCCCCAAGATCTTTCATCGTTAAACTTTTGTTAGAGATTTTTTGGTTTCATATAATTAACATATATCATAGTTGCCTAAATAAAATATAATGGACACATTAAACTAGAAATATAAGTTTACCTCTACTGAGCTTGCTAAATCCACAACTCTCCATAATATTATCTCAAAACCAAATGAAACAATTACTTTATAAGAATTTGTGGTAACACTAAAGAGCCAAATTTATTGATTCATAAGTGGATTTCTTGATTTTGCAAACCATCTATTTTGTATCTATTGATACGAAAGTTTTATGCGGTTGTACCAGATTGTATCATTATTTATGACACTAGAATCCATTGTTCTTGTGGGTATTGAGTTTGAAATAAATAAGAATTTAGATTATATTTTTTTGTTATATCGTTGGTGTCGTTGAAATAAATAAACAAGGTTAATTTGGTTCGTTATAATTTAAAAGCAACAAAAATTTATATTTGTACTTTTAATCAAAATCGAAATTTCATAAAAAAAAATCGTTTATAATTTTCAAACTTTAGCGCAATGAAAAAAGCGAAAAGACAGACACTTGAGTTCCCGTCTTTTCGTCGTCAGTAGTATAGAATAGAAGTATAGATATATTAATTTAAATTTCTATGATAGTGGTGTTGTTCATTTTTCAATGAGATGCTTAGTTATTTTTTAGTTAATAATTTAAATATTATTATAAAAAGATTAAATTAAATAGTAGTAAATGTAATAGTTTAAATAAATGATAAATTTGGAATTAAAAAATTCAGCCTAAAAGGAATACGCCTTTTTATATCGGAATATATAGGTAATTAGCTATAGGGACTCCGTGTTGTAATAAAGCACACAATTTTCACGCTGTACTGAATCTTGGCCATTAATTAAAGATCAAATGGTTTAAATTAATACAAGTTAAAATCATTCAAAACAACATCAACCGCATATTTTAGATCGGATTGTCCTAATTTATTACAGCGTCATATAGAAGATTATAGAATATTTCTTTCAGAAAAAAATAAAAGATTCTAAAATATTATTTAGATGAGGATGAGAGTTGTTATTCATGAGTTACCTACTATGTCATACATAAGATAAAACCATACCTTATAGTTTGTATTTCACTCAATCCAAAGAAGTGTGGTACAATTGTATCTATATAAACGACGCTGCTCTTACTCCTTGATCAATTCTTCAAAATACATAAGAGTTTATAATGGCTTCAGGGTAAGGTCAGTTCCTCATTAACTATATCATTTTGCGCCCTAACTAAAGAAATAGTATATAAACCGAAAAGATTAATGTTTTTGTCAATTTTCTATAATATCTCATGTTGCTAAGGTTTTTTTTTTTTTTTTTACGATATTGCTAATGATATTTAGGACACTATTTTTTCATAAGAAGCTGTCGCACAATTTTCATTATTTGACAATTATTTTAATTTTTTATATTTATTTATTATATTGGTGATTGATCGATGTTATTTATGACATATGTATGGTTTGTAGATACTTGTTAGCATGATCATTTAGATTATTATACACAATTGTTCAGAATTTTAAATTTAATTGCACATTCACGATTATCTTTTTTTTTTTTAAAACTCGGTACCCGATCCAAGTACCGACTAATCCGATGAGATCAATCCCACCGTCTACTTGCGGAGACCCCATTTAAAGTCAGAACAAACTCTGTATGGACTTGCCTACCGAAATTGACACCAAAAGAAATCGAACCACTAGACCTTAATTTTTAAATTTAATTGCACATTCACGATTATCTTATTTGTCAACCAACCATCAATTATCCTTTGCATACTTCAATCACCCTTCGAACATTTTCTAACTATAAATTGAACAAAAACAAATATATTATCATGCAAATCTATATCCGATTTTTCACTCGATGAAAATACTTAGTTTGTCACTTCTTTTTCTATTACTCAATATCACATGTGTGTTTATGTGACATTGACTAATAGGAAAAGAAGTGACAAATTAAGTATTTTCATCATGTGTAGAATGATGTAAAGGGTGGCGGGCAGTGATATTTGCATGATAATATATTTGTGATTTCTACAATTTATAGTTACAAAGTGCTCAAAGGATGATTGAAGCATGCAAAGGGTGATTGATGGTTGGTTGACACTTATAATCGTGAATTCTCTACAATTTCTCCATTTCTTATTATATGCCACACCCTAACTCTCAAACAAAGCTCAATTAGGGCTGACACCAACCACACCAAGTTATAAATAATAACGTTACATAATTTATCATGATTTATTAACATTACACGAATACGATATTACCTTAATATTACACAGATGTTTGAAATTCAACAAAAGTGAAGCATTAGGCAAAACACATTACACAACAATACACGAATAAAGTTAAAAATCCACTAATGACATTAAATCTCTACTGACAATCTGACACCTACAATTGGAACGAACACAAAGATATAAGACATTATTTTTGAACATCGACCTAAATATAAATTTTACGTCGTTATCGTCACGAATAACTCGGGAATAATAAACCGTTTTCCACATGTCTTCATTTTTATCCACCACAAGATCTACACATTTTATTTGTTCAAATACATGATATGTAGTATGATTTTCACCAAGATACGCAAAGTATTTTCTAAGTTGTGTCTTCAACTCACTCAACCATCGTATCGCTCAGAGTTAAGAAAACTTTAATAGTCTTCTTGAAAGCGTAGTATCGGACATGAGCTTCAATTTGTGAGACATGTTGAACTTCACATAAGTTTATGAAATAGTAAATATCAGAATAAAACAAAATGAAAGGTAAATACTTTTTTGCAGAAACATAGACATATATTTATATTAAATGCGGAACATTAATAATCAAGTAAAATGTCGGAGCTTTGTCCACCACATAAAAGTCAAATATATATAATTTATAAAAGGTTAGTTATATATTGGCCACAAAAAATTGTGTTACATTATATACCACCGAAAATACATATCGGTGTAATATCGTCAAAAAAATAGATGAACACCGAAAAAAGTGTCATATTCCATAACAAAATTGAATCATCTTCATCTTCCTCAGTAACTTCAAATTCTTCATTTGCTTTGTGTCACACAAAATTGGATTGATACCCCTAATTTTAAAAAATCCCCAAATTAAATTCCTTTTCTAAATTGAATCAAGCATCCATCATTCCATCAAAACCTTTCCATTGTAATGAGCAATTGTTGTCCGCATGGGTATTATGTTTTCCTTATATGTCTTCAAAATTCTTTTTTACGGCCATTATTTAATACTATGGAACAACAAAAGTGAAAACTGAATGTTGGGAAGATAGAGAAACTGAATGGCTTCCTTTGAAAGTCTTGGTAGTAAGCTTCATGACCAACTATTCACTACACAACACCACCTAATCACGATGGATGCCGATTCAATTTAGGAATAAAATTTAATTTGGAGATTTTGCAAAATTAGGGTTCTTCAATTAAACATTTAATTTCAGATTTTTTATAAATTATAATTATTAAAATTTTCAATTTAATTTTAATATTAATGATGTGGAAATGAAAGTATGATGAAGGTTTCAGTAATGTCATGTAGGACTCAAATCATTAATGAACGGATTTTGGTGTTCCTACCTGTTTAGGTGTTCCGCATATATACAACAATTTTGGTGTTCCTACCTGTTTAGGTGTTCCGCATATATACAACACCTTTGTAATTATCTCTTTGTGGTCCAAGTTTTTGTGATTCTTTCACTTTGCTTGGCTTAATATATTTTTCCGTTTTAAAAAAAAAAATCATTAATGAACGCCACATCATCCAAAGAAAGGAGGGAGTAAAAATTTTCATTGACTTTCAAAATAAGGGGGCCTAAAAACTGGTTTTGGAAATAGTGATATCAAAAATTAACAAAACTGAAAATAGAGGGATCAAAATTGCATTTAAACTTTTTTTCGATAAAAGAAAAATGGGGAATGAGGGATTTATTATTAATTCATGTGACAATAACAACCATTTTACAAACTATTATCTATAAATGGATTCAAGCTTAGCACATTGAGGTTTTAAGGTTTAAAACCTTACCACTGAGCTAGTGTACCTGAGGTGTATATGGATACCTAATTGAGCATCCAAGAAGATAGAAAAAAGCTCTTAACTTGTCTGTTAGTAGTTATTTTATGATAACTTCATTATATGGATACCTAATTGAGCAACTTAAGTTATATGTGACACTTATCATTTGTTCCTTTCAAGTAAGTGACGAGAAGTTTTTGTTTTTGTTTCTTTTCTATATTTTTCTTTCTATTGAGTGATGGTTTTTTTTTGCAAAATATCGGTCCCGAGCTAAGTTAGAGTGGACTTAAAATTTAAAACTGAGAACCAAATCAATTTAGTTTGGGTTTCTTTTGTTAGGATTTGACCAAATAAAAAAAGATTGAATAATTTTTTGTTTGATTTTAGTTTTCCAGTTTATTGGTTTTATCCGAACCGTTACGCTTCAAATGAGATAGTCCATAAATCCACTTGAGAGTGAAAGACCCTAATATCATCAAAATATGTTTACTACCAAAAATAGAACATATTCATATTCTATGTTTATATTTAACAGCAGTTTAATAAATGCTAAAATCCCTATCTTTGTCTACTAATAGAGGAATATTCCTCTATGGCTATAGCATTGCCAAAACACAAGGTCACTTCTGAGACCAAAGCATATAATTTTTCTTGCATCATAGACTTGACTACAGAGAAACGATGTTTGCACGAAAAGAAAGTAATAAAACAAAATAATAAATTACAATTAGCAATTTAAAATGCATAATATTGTCCAATCGGAGCATATAAAAGCACACTGGTAGAGCTTTCATTTTCAAGCATAAATAGAAAGAAGCAAAACACAAAATAATATCAACAACTAATATTTTTTTGGCAAAGTATGGATCAAAAGGCACAATCAACACCTGATCGTGTTTACAAAGAATTGCAACCATATCATGAATGGAATGAAGATGAAACAAGTGCCACTCTTGTCCTAATGCTGCCAGGTATATGTTTAACTTTGTATGTATAAAATCATATCTTACATAATTACATATTTTTGTAAATTTCTTATAAAACATTATATCTGTCAAATTTAAAATTAAATTCATTCATTAACCATATATTGTAAATACATAATATTTGACAGGTCGGTAAGTAAACTTACATGGTAATAAAATTGCAGAGATATTTCATATGTTGAGGCATGGATGAGTTTCACCGCATCACTCTTTAAAAAATAATAATAATGAAATATTAAACATATCATATGAGTTTAAAGACTACCGTAGTATTATTTAAACAACTAAAATCTGACAACATGTTTAACACGATTCAAAATCGTGGTTTGTCATGTTTAATATATAATTAATGAGTTGTGACATATTGTCATATTCACATTGGCGGAGCTACATACATCTCAGGGGATGCAGCTGAACCCCTGGGTTCTTAAAATTACACTTACTAATCTATCCAATTTCAATTTTGAATTCTCTGAAAATTTTAGTTTGCACCCTTGTCACTAAGATTGTTTCACGTCTGCACCTCTACTTTCTCTTTTTTTACAGATTTAAATATCTGGTTGTATCTCTTTGGTTTTCATGTCATGAATGTATGAGACACCCTTATCACACTCTCTAAGTGTATCGAAATTGCAAACACATCTTTGGTTCATATATTTTTTTAATAATTTTATTGATTAAATTGGACAATGACAAAACATATTCTAGAACAAAATTGACTATCTAAAAACTAATTCCTCGATTAAAATGACTAAATAAGAGAGACATTTATGAATGTATTTGAAATTTTGATACATTTAGAGATCAATATGACAACAATATACACATTCGAGATAAAAAATTGAAAGATTGTGTATCATCAATCAAATTGTTATCGTAATTTGTTGTCAAATATTTGTGTATCATTTCTATTTGTTTTAAGCCATTTCTCATTTTCTTCTATATATATGACCTTCTATTCCAACAAGTACAGGATTCACAAAGGAACAATTGAGAGTGCAAGTGACTTCAAAAGGTGTCCTAAGGATCAATTGTGAAAGACAAGGGATTGAGAATATATGGCATCGTTTTGGCAAAGAATTTCCAATTCCTCCATATTGTGAGACCAATGACGTGAGTGCCAAGTTTGAAAGTGGAGTGCTATCAATCATGTTTCCAAAGCTAATCACCCCAGCTAATAAGCCTCAAGAACAAGAAGCTATCACAAATCCACCCCAAGAATCTTCAATGCCACAACAACCTAGTGATAAACCTAAGGTACCAACACAAGCACAAGTGGTTGAAGATCAACAAGAGTCACCAAAGAAAGAAGAACCAATTAATGATGAAAAAGAAAATAACAAAATAGAAGAAAAAGTTGAAAATGATCAAGAGAAGGTGAGGACTATTGATGAGTTGTTGGAGACAAAAGAAGTTATTAAAACTGCTGAGGGTAAGGGAAAGAGACAAGGCAAGATGACACAAAGATTGAAAACAAGGATTTTAGATTTTAATATAAGTTTGAGATCAAAGGATGATAAGGATGTTAACCAATTAGGTTTTGGTTATGGTGACACAAAGCCTAAGAAGGGAAAGTTATTGGTGAATATGATTGTGGCAACCTTGTTGGTTTTGGTGCTTGGGGTGTATGTCAAAAATGCATTGTGGTCATCATCATAATCATCTCAAGGAGAATCAAAGGAATTTTAATCTCATATGCATATTCATTATTGTAAATGCATAAATAAATTCAATAAAGAAGTAAAACAACTACTTTGATTATCTATCTATTATATAGATATATATTTTATATTATATGAAGATTGATCAAATCACATCGGTGTTGTATTTAATATTTGTACAACTCTTAATACATGTATTATATAAACTCATTGTTGCATTGAAAGTTTATTTATATATATTATTCATTTTCCCTAAAAAAAAATATCATTTCATTTTTTTTATATAAATCTTAAATTATTTTATAAGCCAATGAGATAATGACTTGTTTGTTCTTATTAAACGATGGTAAACTTGATGTATAAAAATGATATCAAATGAATGATATAGATTTATCTCTTCACTTTTTGTGGCGCCACTTACTAAATTGTTTTCAAATAGAAGAATTTTTTTGTTATATTATTTTGTAAAATCTATGTTTTTAACTTTATTTAATATGTATTATAAATAAACCAGCTTTAGAGCCTAATAATATACTTTTTTGCAAGCTCATGTTAAATAAACAGGATTTATTAAAAGTCTAAGTCTAGACTTTTTAATAAACGGGTTAGATTATATCTTAAACATAATAAGTCGTAAGTTTTTTCCCTAAGAAAAAAATCGTAAGTTTTAACCAAACGTTGATCTTTTCACACATTAACTATTCAAATGCTACTTATATCCTTAATTATAAAACTCTTTTGAGTTTTTTCTTTGTCCCCGTTTTATATAAGAGTCCTTCTCTTTCAACTTTCAATGTACATTAATTATTTCTTTACCAATATACTCTTATTTATTTTACATATTTTTCTGCAATCTATAATAAATACTCCATGAAACATTAACTAATTTTCACTCCTAAAAAATAACATATAAAACAATAGCGATTGTCAACAAAATTAATTCAAAAATCAACTTTCTTAGTATCAGTGTTTTTCTTAAAAGGGTCATATATAACTTGGTCTTCCAACATCTTTTCACAACTTGCGTATTTTGAGCAAAGATGTATAAAAGGACTGGTCTTCAGTGTATACTCGGAGGTGCTGGTTTTGTGCCAAGCCAAACTGTCTTCTACAATACAAGTGACATTATTAATAGCATATCGAATGTGCTTGTTAAACCTCAACTTCAGTGTAGTGGTAGTCCACCCGAGTCACAAGAGATACGACTATGTGTAGACCCAAAGGGTGACACCTTCGTAGATTGCCAATTTCCAGCAGACCAAATTGGTTGTAGAACATTTTAAGATGGCCGCTAGCCGGGACAGATTCAAGTATGAGGACGGATTCAAGTACGGGTGTGGATTTAGGGAGGGGCGGAGGCGGATCCCAGCCCCTCTCTAGCTTGATGGGATTGTAATAATAGTTGCTAAATAAAGAACAAAAGTTATTTCGTGTATGTTGTTTTAATTTCTTTTTTTTTGGTACGTTTCATGTTTGTCATTTTATGTATTTTATGTAATATGATGCCAACTAACCACTAAACAAAATAATTACCTGTAAGTTTATAGTCTGAAGCATGTTCATAGCGAAGTCGACCAAGTTATTGATGCCCTTTGCAAAGTTTGATTTAAGTTTGTATAGTAATAGTAATTTTTGATGTTATTCTTGCTTATGTCTCCAATGCTTTTCAGCGGATTTGAGAGGTGTTGTATTTCCTATAAATTTCTATATTTTGGTTGCTTGGGGCAACGGGCTTTTGCCCCTTTTCTTCCAACAAAAACAAAGTAAGTAACTATCCATCTTACATTACATCATTTGTTCAAAACAAATCTTGTATGAATATCGCTCTTCGTTTTGCACAAAATACTCCCGTCCTGCAGGCATGATCAAAATGTCAATGCGCTAATTAACTAACGCAAGTGTAAAACTATGTGTCAGTTAACTAATGTTGCGTGACTTAAGTCACACACGTGTTAAACACTGCGTGAGTTAACTCACGCCCAGTCTGTGCAACAAGCCAGAACTGGCAGAAACATCTATTTTCCCTAATTTTTCAGTCATTCTTTCATACATTCATTCATTCACTCATTTGCATACATTTTTCATCATTCATTCAAGCAAACATTAACTCATAAACTGAATCACGAAAAATAAAGAACCAAAATAACGGAAAATGTCATAAAAATGCTAAAAAGCGCAAATGTAATAGGATTACATCCAAATTCGACAAAATATCATAAACAAAACTACACAAGTCATAATGCCTAAACCTTACTGTTGTGGACTCATAATCCTCCTCCGTGGAACCGGCATCTGCTCCAGCATGCTCCACTCAGACAGTATACCCTGCATCATGCGAAGAACCTCTGGATTACCAAACACATCAGGATGCCCCATAGCACTATCCACTCTGGCTCTGATGTTGCTGATGATCTGGTATGGGTCGGGAGGATGTATGGCCCACTGCTGGTCAACAAGAACCTTCTTGTAAAGAGGAACATGACGAGGTGGGGCTTGAGCTGCGTAGTTAGGAATGGCCTCATGGGGGTTCACAATAGGATGTGATACTCTAATGAACCATTTCATGTACCCCCTACTATGAGCCCATGGCTCGTCCTCTGGAACCAGTTCACCCCTCTGCTGCTGGTTGAGGACATGTAAAGCAAACTTCGTGAAAGCATGGGCCACATCATCTGCAGCAATAAGCTAGGTTGTGTCTGGACATACCCGTACTGCCTAAGAACCCGCTCTGGCAAGTGACGGACCATCTTGTCTCTTTCGGCCATGATCCATCCGGAGTACCAGCATATATCATGAAAGGGCGTGATGTGTCGTCGGCTCTCGTACGACCTCCAGATGACATGAGAATGATCCAATGCATCAATGACATCTCTATAGTGTCCAGGATCCGTAAAGCTCCTAGGAGGTTTCCACCGACTCACAAGCGGGACAAATGTCGGGTCGTACACATCATTAAGAACCCTCAGAATGAGGTTCCTGAAGTGCGCCAAAGTCCATCCCTGCAAACACAAAGAACCAAATATATATCAACACAAGTATTATACAAACAAGGTAAAAAAGAAGAAAAACTAGGTAGACAAGGCACAAATTTACGATTCAATAAGTAAAAAAGAAGAAAAACAAATATTACCACAAACAGGGTCATGTAACCACCACAAGTGGCCACAGATGAGTTGGAGGTCAGAGATAGTTGCTCGTACAGGAATGCAAGTCTCATCCCACCCCATGACCAACTGTCCAATTCGTCCATATTTTGCAGCGTAAGCAGCCACAACAGATTAATGTTTTTGCTGTTCTTGCAGGAAAAAATGGTCCATCTAAGTAAGAGCAACAGAAACGCCTTAACGCAGGCCAGCCTAACTTGAGCTCGCTCGTCTTCCTCCTCCTATGTGTCAATCTCAACCAGCTGATTACACTTATTCTAGAGCTCCTCGTACCGCCTCTTCAATACACCAAAACTGATATAAACACCATCCTGTCTGGTCATCTCCTTAGCGGCAACCTCCGTGGAAAAAAGTAGGTCCACCTGCATCATCTTCATCCCTCGGCACAGATTACCTCTCTATCAGAAAGGAGCCTACCAGTGATGGGGATGCCTAGGAGACACGCAACATCATCTAGTGTGATGGTCATCTCCCCAACGGGTAGATGGAAGCTGCTCGTCTCCTCATGCCATCTCTCTGACATCGCACAAACGAGCCCGTGAGAGATGTTCTCGTACCCACTACTCAAGAGGGGAGTTAGACCGGACAGATTCACTACGTCCCAAAACCAATCGTTTTGTACTCCCAGCTGAGGCACCGTCAAGTTTTTAAGGCTAAACTTCTTCCCGCGCGAGATACCTTTCACCCTATGCTTTTTCCGAAACTGAAATACAAAAACAAAAAACAACAAACAACACCGTTAAATAAATAATAAGTAAAATTAACATTAAATATATTCTAACATAAATTTTAATTCTAACATTAAATAAGTAAAATAATAATTAGAATAAGTTGTATAAATAGTAAAAGGAGTAAAATAAACATTAAAATATACTTACATCGGCATCGACCCATATCCTGCATGTCACATGTCCACCAAAGCGAGGTAAAACTGAAAGGTTAGAAGTCCCCCCTGCATAGTCGTCCGGTCCGGCCTCGTACACCACCCTCGGAACCCCCTGAAAACGACCCCCACCATCATCATCCTGCTGCGGCTGAGCATGAGGCTGCGCAATATCTTCCTGCTCAGGCTCCTCAATATGAGGCTGCTCCTCCTGCTCAACAACAGGCTGCTCATGATGATGATGATGCCGATATGCCTCAAACTGATACTGGTGAGGCTGAGGCTCCTTAAAATGATACACCTGAGGCTGAGGATCCTGATAAACCTGATAATTCTGTTGATACTGTGTCGGGCCCATCGTCTGGGATGGACCAGTCTGTGACGAAGAGGCCCCAGCAACATCAACATTGGCAAATCTCGTGCCCCCCACTCTCCCTCGACTTCGGCCATGTAAAGGAAGGACTACCACTTGCTTCTCCCTCCGTGCACTACTAGTGGGGGCAGGCCTCCCTGCCTTAAGTCTGTCACTCATATCCTGAGACGGCTGAGGCGGTCTCTCTGATGTATTCCTCCGAGGCATATCTGCACAACAATTCCAACATTAACAATTCAATCCGTAAACTACCACATTGTCCTTAAACATACTATAACCAACATTAACAAACTATATTCTAACTAATTTCATCATTAGCAATAAAAATAAAACAAATATAACCATTGTGACATTTTACCAAACACATAGAGTGCAATTTTTAAACAACTAAGAAATCTAACATTTTCTAAACCCTAAACTACCACATTGCACCCTAAACAACATTTAAACAACAATTCCTAAGTTAAATCATCACTAACAATCATAAAAACTAACATGCAAGACAATTTTTTAAAAATCTAAAAATGTAAATTTTCTTCAAAAAATAAAAAATTTCAACCAAAAATGCAAAGAAGTGGGATAATAATCACTTGCTTGATATTGTGGGCGAAATTTGCTTTGAATGGCGCAAGAATGATGAAATTCGAATTTGGGGGTGAAAAAAATTGTGTTTTGCAGAAGTTGGAAAATGAGGAACTGTGTTGTTGTGTTGCTGATAAATGACTTAAGTCACGCTGCGTGAGTTAACTCACGCAGCGCTACTTAAGTTGCGCACAAACTGCAACGTGCGTAATTTAAGTCACACTGCAACGTGCGTAAGTTAAGTCAAACTGCACAGTTCGATTTTCTCTAATGTCAATTTGGGTAGGCTCGTTTAGATTCTTAAAAAAAACATTAGCAATTTTGCATTAAAAAAAATAGATGTATATCTTTTAAGACAAATTTCCATTAACAAATGTCCTTTAAACACATGTTAGCATTTACCTGAATATTCCTTTTTGAAGGAACCTGATGAATATTCCTAGTAGTTTGTATAATGATGAATTATTAGGAGTTCTACTCCCCAATGCGATTATTCTCAAAAAAAAAAAAAAAAAAAAAAATCCCCGTGTGATTTTTTTTGTAGTTGGGCATTATCCCATTTCTTTCTTAAAAAAAAAAACTATAAAGGTGATAATAATCTTAGTGTAATTTTTTCTTCAAATTGTACCCGTAATTTGAACTCTTTTATTGATAATTTATACTTTTTGAACTAATTAAGTAGTTTTGCTAAAAAAAAAAAAAAAAAATCTATACCTTTTGAACTAATCAAGTAGTTTTGGTAAAAAATTAAAAATCAATCAAATAATAGAATTTAAATTATAAATCAAATCTAGTTTCAATCTCGATAAATCAAATTCTAACCCATTCTTAAAATAAATATAACAATACCAAATGACAATTTATTCAAAACTTCAAGCTTAATTTTTATGGAAGCCGATTATGATTATGATCTTCATTCGAGAAAAGCAAAGTGTTCGTATACACGATGATGATGATGATACTAATAATAGTAGTAATAATGATAGTAGTAATAATAGCTCCTCATGTTTTAGACAGATTTATGATATTAATGGAAACATATAGAGTGAACACAATAGTATCCATAAAATTCGGTTGGATACGTACTGGACATCCAATTATTCAATGTAGAGCCATGTTTTTCTATAAATTTATTTAAAAATAAAATAAAAATTATAAATAAGTATAAGGGGTAGCGATACTCAACCAAATCTCAGCTACCTAAGATTTTACCGACATTCTTTTAAAAATTAAAAATAAAAACATTTTAGCACCATTTAGCTCGTGTCTTGAGCTATAGGCAAAAGCTCTAGACTAGTCTGTCGGGGAAGAGATTAACACCAAGAACAAAATCTTGGCTTTAGGTTTTAGCATTACCAAGGTATAAGGTTACCTCATTTGCTACCAAAGCATATTATTTTTCTTGATGCACCAGACAGACTAAAGTCATAAACAGAAATAACATAATGTTTGCACGAAAAGAAAGTAATAAAATAGTACATGAAAAAAATTTGCGTGCATAATGTATGCTAAATACGTCTCTCATCAAATCAATTACTATAAAAGGAATACCATGTCATGACCAATTCATATACTAAGAGCAAAGATACATAAAAGCAAAAGAGAAACAAAGGCACAAATAATAAATGGATACAAAGACACAGCCAGAAGTTGATCGTGTCTATGAAGACTTTGAACCATATCATGAATGGGATAAATATGATGGCCGTTTCACTGTTATGCTACCAGGTAAATGTTTCAAGTTTTCATATCTTGGACTCACCTTGTCAACAGAATAACTCATAAGACAACTATTTTCCATTTATAAAAAGCTCTGTTTTTCATTAATTTGAAGGTGCGTTAAATTTTCATCTATTTTCATACCCGAAAAATACAAACTATATACTTTCTTAACATGCAGGATATAGAAGGGATCAAATGAAGGTTCAAGTGACCTCAAAACCTGCCCTAAGGCTGATAGGTGAAAGACCGACCTTTCAGAACAGATGGCGTCGTTTTAAATTAGAATTTCCCATTCCTTCTGATTATGACACGGACAGTGTGACTGCGACATTTGAGGGTGGCAAGCTATCTGTCAAATTTGCTAAACTTACTAATCCCAAGGAAACAACAACAAATCAACCAGAAGAAGCTCCAAGACCAAAGGAACCATCGCAAAAGGTTGATGAGCAAAAGGGTACCCCAAAAGCTAAAGAAGAGAAAGTAGAAACAAAGGAAACAACAACAAATCCACCAGAAGAAGCTCCAAGACCAAAGGAGCCATCGCAAAACGTTGATGAGCAAAAGGGTACACCAAAAGCTAAAGAAGAGAAAGCAGAAACAAAGGAAACAACAACAAATCCACCAGAAGAAGCTCTAAGACCAAAGGAATCGCCACAAAATGCTGATGAGCAAAAGGTTGCTCAAGAGGGTACCCCAAAAGCTATAGAAGAGAAAGCAGAAACAAAGACTAACGATGTCTCTGATCAAAAGACACCACCACAGAAGGAGAATGATACAATAACCGAAAAGAGCAGAACAGAAGCTAGCATAGACAAAGTGGCGGAGAAAGTGAGGACTAATGGCTCAGCTGAGACAATAGACGCAGCAACATCTAATTCTCCTAAACCCAAAGACGCCAAGTTTATTGCTAGATGCAAAACCAGGCTTGTAGATTTCACTCTCTCTAAGGCTCTCAGTAATCAGGATGAAAATGAAGCCCTTGGAAATTCGACCACAGGTCTTAAGAAGTGGAAGAAATTGGTTGCATGGGTCATGCTAATCTTATTGGTTGTGGGACTTGGGCTTTATTGTAGAAATACATTTGGATCGTCTCAGGGAGAATTGGACTTCGAAGAGCTGTTATTATTTCCTTACTGATGTACTAATATTTGTGAACATTGCATTATATTATATTCATATGCCTTTAAATGCATATATCCAATAAAAGAATAAAATTATACATATAGTTCAGACTCTGTAAACTGTACTTCGGTTCAGTTGTCATTTAGACATATTCTATATTTCATAAACAGACATCTATATTCTCTTTTATTCCATTCCATTTTACTACAATACGAAATATTCACATAACAAAAAGGTAATTTTTATCATATTTTGTCTATTTCATCTCATACATTCCTCTCACTATCAGATAGTGACTACATAGCCGATCTCCTCTAAGGATACTTGGGGGCAAAAGGGGGAAGCAAGCGAGAAAATGTAATCAAATTTACTCACAACAGGAACAAGAGACCTCAGAGCCCCCAGCACCAGTGGCTGACATATAACTCCGTTCCCAAACATCTGTAGGAACTGCTTCAGCGTGAGGAATGTGCCGAGGATGTTTTTCTCTCTTATCCCCCCTGAGCTGCTTTAGACCATGCTTAAGTGCTGGCAATAAGGCTTCCATACATTCAGCAACAGCATTCGGGTTTCCCGGCATGTTAATGATCTGAATATTAACAAATCAAATACAACTTAGCCAGTAAATACAAGTCTTAAGTCAGTCACTATATGTCTGAATTCAGGGTATACTATTTAACAGCAGATCCTATATGATAAGTAGAAGCTTAAAAGCCTGTATGATGATTATAATTTTCCAAGCATGAAGAGTGAAGAAAAAAGGCAATTTAAGCACATAAACTAATGTCTAAGAGCACATAGAAGATTATATTTTTTTCTATTAATCTGATAACCTGCAAGGCATTCATCATCCAATATGTGTTGGTCATTTAATTAACTTCGACTAACGGGACTTTCTAGCATCCACCGGTAATGTCTGTCATGTCACTTTCAATATAAGATTTTACAAATCGAAGAATAAGATATTTTTCTAATAATAAATCAATTCTTTTACATAATAACATGGCACGTGAGGCGGTTAATTCACAGTCACCTGCTTGGGAATGTGCTTTGTGGGGTGGAGTGGGGGGACATAGGATGGTTGACAGACTTGCACAAGTAATTTATATCATACTTCATAGCAGCTTACTTAGAACAAATAAGCCGATACCGCATGGATAAGGCTGATTTCAAAAGTCGCTAGATCCACACCTAAAACGAAGAAACAGAATAGAAATTCTTATTTTCTAAAGTTCCAATTTCGAGACTGTAGCAAACCACTCAGTACATTCAATGCCCCTTTTGGCATTGACTAATATCAAGTTTGCTCTTTAGTTTGGCATCAACTTTGTGACCTCTTCTAAATAATGATTAAACGAGATGTATCTAGATGCCATTCAGCCTTATCCAACTTGGAAGACGATGATTTAACAATTATGACAATACTAGTTGATATAACTTTTTCAATAGCATACAAATGCTGATGTACATGAGATAGCATATCCAGATCTAGCTTTATTGAGAACAAACTATAGGTGGCTCCATTCCTCTAGCCTCCACAGACATTTTTTTCTTTGGTTTGAAATGCACTAGATTCACCCAATTCACAAGTAACAACAAAAACCTATAGCTAGCTTTATTGGACAACAACAAATATGTTCCGTAAAGAATTTGTAAGATACATAAAAAGAGTCACAAAGCAATATAAATTGTACCAATAAAACGGTGGAAATTTTTTTGTAGAGAGCCAAAGTTCAGCTTCCATTCGTTATACTTTTAAAGTAGATATAGAATTTTTGTCGTTTTTTCCTTACCAAGGTTGATCCTCTGATGCCAGCTGCAGATCGTGAAAGCATTGCAGACGGAGTCACCTATTTATGCCAAGAAACCACAACAAAGACACATGAGAAGGTACTGGAAACAATACTGAATCTATTATAGTTTTCAAAAATCAGCAAATACCAATTCCAAACTTACCTAAGAAGCAGGACAAAGAATACATTTGATATCAACAAAATTAAGCTTAAGCATGCATTTAATAGCCTCGTTCAAAAAGACTGGACAACAAATTAAGAAAATAAAAGGCCAATCTCTCTTTAAACAATGATAAATATGATTAATTGAATTCTACTTGCATTAATTTTTATACACAAGCTCCTAACTAAATCATTTTTTTACTTTGTTATCAAATCAATGTGTTTCAAACATCACTTCTAGTCCAAATCGATATCATTGCAAGGAGCTTGCTATTAACAGTTTACAAAAGCAGCATTACTCTAAATAAACAGGCTTCTTCCTTTTCAAAATAACAGACATAATGAGAAAAATTGATGGCTGACAGACCAGCACAACCAATCAAGTCTAGTAGTGTTCTTTGTACATTAATTTGGAAATAAAGACGTGTAAAAAAAGTCAAAATTAAGAAAATGAGAAACCACACAATGCAAAGGATAAAACTATAATTTCTAAGTTGACTAACATAAGCATAGCTGTTCATACCTTTAAACTCTCTTGCATCATTACATACAAAAGACCAGGTGTTTCTTTTTCAATCAACTCTTTCGTAGCTTCCGGTGTTACATCTCGTGAGGTAAATCCAGTACCACCTTGATTGGCAAAGACAAAAACAATGGAAGTCAATTCAACAAAACTATAAGTTTTACTCTTTAGGCGAGTTTGGAGGGGAAGGGAAGGGAGGGCTTTGGATAAAATGAAGGATCAAGTGGAAAGAATTGAGTGTTTTGGCAGAGGAGGGCTTTGGGGGGTTTAATTTTCTTCATAATACAAAATCATCCTAATTTGGGGGAACTCAAAAATTGTATTGGAGGGTTTTGGAGAGTTTATATGAATTCTTCAAATTCAATCTATATTGTTATAATACTCTTAAAATTAAAAATTTATCAATTGTAAACATTAATTTATCATTCTCTAGAAAATACTCTTCCAGAAAATGTGAAAGATTTCTCAATTTTTCTCTATATTTCCCACCCCCCCAAAGCCCTCCCCTTCCTTCCCCTCCGAACTCCCAAACAAAGCCTTAGAGAAACTGATAGGTTAGATAGAAATGTACCAAGAGTAATTATAAGATCCATTTGTTCATTATCGCTCCATCTTCTTAGAATGTCTTGAATTTTTGCCACATTATCTGGAACAACAGAGGTTGCTACAACTCTGGCACCTCCTAGCCTTTCTGAAGAAGAATTAATAACAGAAACTGCCCTGGGACCACTGTTTAATTGGTAAAGTAGTCAGCGAACTTTGATGTTAATACCAATTATTTAAAAACTAGTTTGGACTGTCTGGTTGAACCAATTATGGTTCAATTACTCCACATATTATATTGTCCAGTTCAGTCATGGTTTGACCAAAAATTAAACTAGTTGAATTAATCAAATCATGACTTAGAGGTCTTGCTAGTTTGATATACAGCACAGATTTTAAAACATTGGCGTACATACATAATTGCATTTTTTTTACTTTGAAAAGCTTGCTTTTATGTAATCAGATATCTTCAATCAAAATAACTATTGTTATATCACAGAATGGAAAATACTAACAAACTTCAAGTAATCCATCTATTCTGTTCCATTTCCACTAACTTTGGTTTGGGGAAATCTCCAGAGGAATTTCACTTCAATTATTGTTACACATAAGGTAAGTGAAAATTCAATAATATGAAGCTTAAGCTGATACCATGTAGATTAGGCTGATTTCTAAATCCAATAGATTAGCACCTAAAACGGATAAATCAAAACCAAAATGCTTATCTTCTAAAGATCCAACTTCACAACTGTTGCAGAACACTCAGTACATCCAATGCCCCTTTTGGCATTGGCTAATATTGAATTTGCTCTTTAATTTGGCATCAACTTTGTGACCTCTTCCAAATAATGATTAAAAGAGATGTATCTAGATGCTGTTCAGACTTATCCAACTGGGAAGAGGATGATTTAACAATTACGACAATACTAACTTTTTAAATAACATACAAATGCTGTTGTACGTGAGATATCATATCCAGATCTAGCTTCATTGAGAACAAAAGCTAAGTTATTACTCTATTCACAAGTTTTAAAATATTCAAAAGACACTCCCTAACCTTTGTGTTCTCCTATTTATACACATAATCTTTAACTAATCCAAATAACTAACTATAACTAATCCAAATAGCTAACTTAACAACTTTTAACTACATTAAATACTCTAATTAGTCATTATTCTACATCCCAACACAACTCAAATGTTACACATAAGATAAGTGGCAGTTCAATAATATGAAGCCTGAGGTGATACCACGTAGATAAGGCTGGTTTCTAAAGTCAATAGATTTACACCTAAAACAGAAGAAACAAAACGAAATTCTTATCTTCTAAAGCTCCAACTTCAAGACTGGTGCAAAACACTCAGTACATCCAATGCCCCTTTTGGCATTGACTAATATCAAGTTTGCTCTTTAGTTTGGCGTCAACTTTGTGACCTCTTCCAAACAATGATTAAAAGAGGTGTATCTAGGATTCTAGATGCCATTCAGCCTTATCCAACTGGGAAGATGATTTAAGAATTATGACACTACTAGTTGATATAACTTTTCCAATAGCATAAAAATGTTATCGTGAATAAGATATTATATACAAATATAGATTAATGAAAACAAACAATATCTTGTTCCATTCCTCTAGCATCCACAGAAATTTTTACTTTGGTTTGAAGGAGTACACTAGATGCAACCAATTAACAAGTAACAATAAAAACTCATAGCTAGCCATATAGAGCAAGAATGAATATGTTAAATATGGCCAATAACCCATTAACCTATTTATAATCATGTAAATTATCAGTTTTATATAAATGGTGAAGAACCAGAAGCAACTACAAGTTTCTTCATCGAGGAACGCAAAAACTTTGGTTTTAGCCCTAAATATTCCACATAAAATTGTTTGGATACCACAAAAATCAATTAATGTGCTTAGCTTGTTTGATAATGAAATTCAAATTGGTTACGAAAATGCTTGGTCCTGATCTTCCACACTATGTATGTCTGTTAGCGTGCACCCATATGAAATACAAGATGAAGGTCAACAATACCTTCGATCTGGTCCAGTCCCCGCAGCAACTGTATCACTTACTGTAAGAATAGCCACTCTGAGGTCAGCACCCCCAGAAGAATCTGTAGTTATTTTATCTGATTTAATTCCTGGCAAAGCAACATTTGAGTCTGATGATATATGATTCTTGGCAAAATCCACAGGTCTTAGGTTGGAAATTATGATAGCGGCCACAGGAGTCCCAACAGATACAACACTGCCTGTTGCTGGAAACTCCAAAAAGGCATTAGCTGACTTCATGCTAAGTAGTCGACTGCTCCTCTGATGACCAGTACTCTCGGCGACAAAACTGAAATTCATTGGCAGCAAGTAAAGCTCATTCATTAGAGAAACCCGATCAAATATAGGCATAGCAATTATGCCTCTGGAAAACAAATACACTCGCAAAAAAATATGTGCCATAAAGAAAAGAGATCAATAATGCAATTCATAATTAACTTACCCAGGGCTGCCCGTTCCATCATTGTCTGTCCATATAACAGTGGCACGATGATATTCTGGTCTAAATTGATCTGTCTTTATGGGTTGTTGAAGCCGAGCTTGTACCCTACACAGAAACGAATGAATGAAATCATAGAGAAAGCAGGCATGACATCACAACAACAAGTATTCTTTTGAAGTTTATGTACCTCAGATGATGAGGATTTGTCCACCCTGCAAGCTGGCGTATAGCAGGGACCACAAAGAGATGAAAGCAAACTGAAGAACTGACAGGATTTCCAGGTAGCCCAAAAGCTAGAATTTTACTTTCTGTTGATTGAGAGTCAATCTCTGCAAAAGTAAGCGGCTTGCCAGGTTTAATAGACACCTGAAAGATAGATCAATCCCGGGTTAAGATAACATGATTTATAAAATCACACCCACCAAAGCATTAGATAAAATTTTAAAATTTTTACTATTTCTGCAACTGCAGAAATACAACATACACATTGCACCAAACCAAATTACAGGATTGCTAGAATAGACAATAATAATCAAATAAAATTGTGACATTACCTTGTCGAAATGTAATTTTCCTCGCTTTTCAAGCAAAGGCCTGATAAAATCTTTGTCTCCCATTGAAACACCTCCTGAAGTTATGAGAATGTTGATTCCAGAAGCAAAAGCCTTATCCAAGATCCTTCCTTGGCATTCTTCATCATCCTTAGCAATACCAAGGTCCACAACTTTGCACTGATGCTGTACTGCGGCTGCCAGAAGTATGGCACGATTAGAGTCCCTAATCTGCAAAGGATCTATATATTAGCTTACATTTGCGTTAACAACATAATTACATTAACCAAATAACTCCTGTAAATTACATCCAAAATTCAAACATATAGCCAACAAATGGGTAGTTGAGTAACATGGTAAAACAAGTACAATGTTTTACAACAACTTTTGAACAATACATGCATATACAACATAGTAAGAAATTCATATCCAAATATATTTATTATAATCCAAGTGCCATAACAGGTTCGATTTAAGCTTCAATCGCTCGGCCTCAAGTGAGTTGATTGAGCATTAAAATTCCACGTGAATACTAACAATGTCCACGATAAAACTTGTGGCTTGTTCAACCCTCATTCATCAACATATTATGCTAAAATCAAAGCATGCAGCGACATTAATGTCTGCAATGTCGTTATGTGCTTTGATTTTAGCAGAGTAATCTGGACTAAAATATTAAGACATCATTATAATTTTTTAATCCAATGATTATTAGAACCTAAAAATAACTAAAAGCACTGGGGAAGGCTACAGCAGGTTAATGGCCTATTAAAGAAAATATCCAAAATGGCAAATTTTGATTTTTTTTTTCAAGTCAGTGTCTCCCTTGTTATTGTTCTTTTAAATCAAATCTTCTCAGTCGAAATGTTAGCTTATAGGTAATCTACATTATATTACACCAATAACCATCTGAGAAAACTCATGAAGCTTACATAGAATTTGATTCAAGTCCAAAAACCAGCTTTCACATCATAGTTTTAATAACTATAACATTATTGTTACTGTTAGGCATCTTCACAAAAATTTAATGAACTCATTTGACATGTCCTAGTCCTACATAAGACCATAACAATACCTGACCACGACCCAGATGCCCGGTAGATGGTTCTACAAGCTCATCGCCAGTAGAAAGAACAGCAATAATTGGAGTAGGATACACCTGCATCGAAGCATATTTTTCTCATCATTACATATATAAATAGTAAAACACTTGGACACAAAAGGGCACGTGCAAATTCCTACAATGTTCCATTATGAGAAGAAACTAACTTGAGTACAGACTCTACCTTTACCGTCGTCACACCAACTGTAGCAAGCAAGCCAATCTCTGAAGCACCTAATATTTCTCCAGATGTTAAGACCACTGCATCTTTCTCAATATCAACTCCCTGTCAATGAATACTTTTGGATGAATGAACCACAAAATCATGGATAACCAAATTACATAAAAACATCGGGTATAAGTTAACTTATTTTGATAATCGAAGTTTAAGATAATAAATATTGTGCGATTTCCTATGCGATTAAAATGAGTTATAATAAACAAGCATACCACTGGGCGTATATCATTGCCTTGGTTTGTTTTGACCAATATTCTGACCCGGTCAAACTCGTCAGAACTACTGTTGACTTTTTCAGTATCTTCAATCTGAACAACTGCATCAGCACCATCAGGTATTGGTCCTGATCCAACGCAACAAACAATCAAAACTTACCCCTAGCTTCTTGCATAAGCACTTATCTGGAATAAGCGCTTATGCAAAAGCTACTTCTATAACAAAAATAAAATAAAGTTAAATTGTTTTCACCTCCGGTTGTTACATAAGCAACAGTTCCAGGGGTGACAGTAACGCCAACAGCATCATCACCAGCTCTTGATTCAGCAATCACCGGGTATTCACCAGGCCCGTCTCCAGCCACAACAGCATAACCGTCCTGTTCCGAAAGCCCAAGCCCAAGCCCGTTATAGTTTAGTTGAGTGAAATGAAATGTAGGAAGGACAAGATAGTAAAAACGAACCTTGACGGAAGCAGGGTAAGGAGGTAAAGGATCAACGGCGTGAACGTCTTGTGCTAAGACTTTACCAAGAGCTTCGTGAAGTGAAACGGAAATAGGTGGAAGACGTTTAGCGGCGTTAAGAACCGTTTCGAGAGCGTCAGTGACTGAGATCATGATAGATAGATAGATAGATAGATATTGATTGATACTTTATTTTATAATATGATATAGTAGTATAAGGTATGGATGAATGAACATAAGAAAGGTGATGGTTGCCTCTTCAAAGTGCCAGGGGTCGTGTGAGGAGATTAGAGATATTGCCAGTTCTTTTCCATTTTGAGGGGGTTTCTGTTTCTGATTGCTATGCTCTTCTTTTTTTGTTTTGAGTTTTCACATTTCAAATTTATTATTATTTTATGTAAAGCTTTCAACTTAGAAACTTTCAATTTAGTTGAAAAAAGAATATAGAAGGATATCAATCTAATCTCCAATTCCAGAAATGGTCCAGATTCATTTTGGTTTGTGGGCAAGAATGGAATTTGGGTAAGCTAATTTGCCAAAAAATAAATAAATAATTGGTTAAACTATTTGTGACATGATCGAAAATTAAATTGTTTAGGCACACAACAATAGTAGAAATTACATGTTAAACTGTTTTCTCAATTTTTAAAAAAACATTTGTGTGGGTGTGTTCAATCTTTTAAAATTTAAGTTTGTCTCTATATTTTTGCTAATTGCTTTAACCGTCCCTTGAGCTGTTAAACTTGTCGGAAAGTATCTTTCCACAGAAGTTTTTATGCTTGCAAAATCTAATGTAGTTTGTTAAATTTAGAGCAATGTAAAGGATCGTGAATAGGGATGATAAAACGTGTTAGTCCGTCTCATTTAGAAAATTGGAATTCTATCAAATTATGGTTATATGTGTTCAAAATATCATAAATGAAAATTGGAAAATAATAATAATTTAGAAGCGATGCACATTCTTGTCAAAAAGAAAGTGATGCATGTAGTAGTACTCATAGATGCTGATGAAAAAATATATATTAATATAACTTTCATTTTAGAAAGAAAAAAATTCAAATGTCACTTTTTTGTTTATCAATGAAAAAAAACTAAAAGAGCGACCAGAAACAGAGAAAAAACTAAAGGTCGGAGAACAATGTTCCCGTAATATCAACTAAATAGTAGCTCAAGAGGGGAGATGGACAAGTTGGAATTTATCTCGAGTTTGCGAGAAAGCAATATACCAAGTTTAGCAAGTCAATATGCGTAAGAGTTTCCTTCACACTAGTATAAGCAAACACAACATTTCAATCCCTCGTCGTAAAAGAACGAATGTTATCACTAAAAGGAGTATAAAAGTAAGTAGTTGAGACCAATCCCTTGGTAAAAGTCAAAGTTGTTTGAAAATATGATTCACTAATGATGTCTCGAAATCTATGACCCCAAGTAAGTTGCAACACGTTTATGTTGTTCATTATATATTATATAAACTATTATTTTCACTTGAATAGAAGGCAAATGAGCAACAAGTTGTTCATTTATGCAATCCATACGAAATAGCATGAAGCTCAGCAATAATGTTAGTAGTATGATCACAATATCATGCAAAACCAATTATCCAACCACAACATCCGATGAGAAAAAAAGTGTTATGTTGGACGATTGCATGCATCTTGAACAATCAACTAAGATCATCTTCATAAGGATCGTTATGAAAATCAAGCTTGAGTTTGTGCCGAACTTGCATGGTCTTCGAACAATCACGCAATATATGTAAAATGGTTTTCAACAAAGTAACAAGAAGCATACGATGAGATGTGACGAGAGCACCGTAGTTGATCAATTCGCAACTCGATGAAATTTTTACGGATCTTTTACCCAATCCAAATCAATTAGGTTTGATTGGATCGGATAACGAGTTAGGCGGAAACGGGGTAACCCAACTCATGCACACACCAAAATGCCACGTCATGTTATAGCCCACAGAATTTCATTTTCTAGAAATTCAGGGACAGATACGTCATTTCAAACCAAAGTCTACATTACTCAAAACCGTGACGTACCCAAAAACAATCGTCATTTTCCGTCAACCCAAAACACTTCTCCCCCAATTCCACCCTTCACAAAACCCCCAAAATCAAATTCAAAATCCCTAAATAAACAACCGCCATGACCGGAAACGCATCATCTCCGACACCATCTCCGTCACCGGCGCCGTTATCCTCCCCAACGATCTCGCGCTCGATAACTCAAACGGTTAACGGTTCGCACAAATTCTTGATCCAAGGGTACTCGCTCGCGAAGGGAATGGGAGTTGGAAAACACATTGCTAGCGATGTTTTCACCGTCGGAGGGTATCAGTGGGCGATCTACTTCTACCCTGATGGAAAGAATCCGGAGGATAATTCTGCGTATGTTTCGGTTTTCATCGCGTTGGCGAGTGAAGGAACTGATGTGAGGGCGCTTTTTGAACTCACGCTTGTTGATCAGAGTGGTCAGGGGAAGCATAAGGTTCATAGCCATTTTGATCGCTCTCTTGAAAGTGGCCCTTATACCTTGAAGTATAAGGGTAGCATGTGGTAGGGTTTTGATTATTATGATTTTTTTTATGTTATTTCAATTTTTGAATGTTTCTGGTTTAGTGTTGATGATAAATTGGGAATTTTGTTGTTTGAATTTTATTAAGCAGCACAAAAATAAATTAAGTTTAACAAAGACGAGGATGTTGAAAACTAGACATGATAAGATTAAAATGTAAAGCATTAGGGAGAGAGAGAGTTGGATAACACCTATAGTAGAAAAGATGGTGTAAACTTTGTTTAGGTGGTTTGGACATGTATAGAGAAGACATGTGGATTCTGACCCAAGGAGAGTAGATCATAAAACATTACGGTGTTGTTTGATCCATGTGGCCGACCCCACTTAGTAGTGTAAGGTTTGGTTGTTGTATGATGAAGTGATGAACAATGTAGTTTTTTTAGAGGATGAACAGTGTAGTTGTTCTTATTTAAAATATTTACTATATCTGCTTTATTACTCCTTTAAAAGATTGTGGTTTATCTCTCTTTTTTTGGTTGATCATGCTTGATTATTTTGTAATTTTTTTTACCAAACACATTACACAGGTGAATTAGAAGGATCGTTTTTAGTTATATGCGTATATGAAATATAACTTTGTATTTATGGTGTGTGTGTGTATATGTGAAAGCTAACTATATAACCATGTGATACATTCATTAAAAAAAAAAAAAAACCATGTGATACATGAAGGCTTCATTGGCAAAAAGGCTCTATCTTTGTTGCCCTTTCCAGTGAATTTTAGTTACTGGATTGGTCTATGCCGTTGTGTGTGGGAATAACTTGGTTTACCAAAATACGCCTTTATCATTTATACTGTTTTTTAAATCAAGGACAATGTATTTGTTTAAAAAATTGTGAAAGAGGTAACTTATCATTAATTAAAGTGGTATTTGCAGTCATTTTACATGTCTCTGAGGGGTTTTGAACTCCGTTCTTTGAGTTTGCAAATGTCGAACTCTTTCCTATGAGTTGTAACCTTGTGGACAAGGAGTAAGGACAATACATATTAATGTACAATGTTGTGTGTAAAGATTTGTAAAAATGTTGATCTTGTTCATTTGTTTTTGTAGGGGTTACAAGCGTTTTTTCAGACGGACTTTGCTTGAAAGCTCTGATTTCCTCAAGAATGATTGCTTGAAAATCAACTGTACTGTTGGAGTTGTGGTTTCTGCTGTTGATTGCCCGCAGCTTAACTCTATTCATGTCCCAGAATCTGACATTGGATCACACTTTGGTGCACTATTGGAGAATAATGAAGGTTCTGACGTTACTTTTGATGTGGCTGGGGAGAAGTTTCCTGGTCATAAGTTGGTGTTGGCCGCTAGATCTCCAGAATTTCGATCTAAATTTTTTGATGGCACGGATATGGACACACAGGAGATTGTTGTGACAGATTTAGAACCAAAGGTTTTTAAGGTAAAAACTATTTATTTCTTATTTCTTCCTTTTTACTATCTTCTTTTCATGGTAGTGTTAAGCATGGCTAGGATCTACTCTTTGTTATTATGTGTTTTTCTGCAGTTTTTTCTTGTTTAATTCTTCTTATCTTGATAAGAAAAGATTTTATTTGGGGGAAGTACATCTTGGGAGGATAGATGTCCTGATTTTCCGCTTACTTTTACAGGCCATGCTGCATTTTATCTACAGAGATTCCCTTACAGAAGAGGTGGACATGGTTTCATCAACAACATCTAGTGATTTTCCAGTTTCGGAGACATTGATAGCAAAATTGTTAGCTGCAGCAGACAAGTATGGCTTGGAGAGGCTTAGACTGATGTGCGAGTCTCGTCTTTGTAAGGACATTGGTGTGAGTTCTGTAGCCAACATTTTGACCTTGGCTGACCATTGCCATGCCACAGATTTAAAAGCTGTTTGCCTAAAATTTGCTTCTCAAAATCTAGCCGGTATACCTACTTACTAATCACTTGTTTTTGTTTGGTTTGCATGGGTAACTATGCTAACAATTAACATTAACACTGATGTTTTACCTTAAAACACTTGTTACCGAAAACTGACAAAATATAAAAGAAAAATGCATTCAGCTACAAGCTTCCTCTGCTAGTTAAACAAAGTTGTTTACATACACGAGTAGGTATGCAGCAGAAAATGTAGATTATATATTCCAAAATAAAACTTATGTTCCTAAAACATTAAGGGCCCGTTTGATGGTCAGGATATGATAGAGACAGGATATGATATAAAGCTGGATAGAGATAGGATATGATAAGGACATGATAAACATTAATCCTATAATGTGTTTGATGCACACATGATAACAAACAAGATATCATTATAATTAAATGAAAAATTGCTCTCATAATTAATTAAATATTATAAAAATGACATGTTATTAATTATTATGGAAAATACATGCTATCATTATTTTAAAAATGACAATATTTTAAAAATGACAGAATATCAAGATAATAAATAAGGAATGATTTTCTAATTCTGTCAGGATAATTCCTAACTCAGCCTATACTTAGGATATAAATTACAAAGGAAAGTCAGGATAAGATAAGAAAATGGTTTATTTTATCATATCTTTTTGGTGCATCAAACATAAGATTTAAGCAGGATATGATTAATGTATCATATCCTGTCTCCCTATCCTGACTATCAAACGGACCCTAAGATGATTCAATATAATTGTACATTTTGGGGATCTTTGCTCTCAACTTGCCGATCGAACTAGTTACGGAATTAATGACGTGGCTAATTCTATGGAGGGTTTGACCATAGTCCACTAGGGGTTACTGTTAATGTTTCATATATGTTTCATATATGTCGGTAAAATGCAAACTACTGGGAATAAGTGATAGTAGAGATAATGCCATTAAACACGAGTACTGAAAAAATATATGCGAAGAAACATTGAATTGACAACATTTGTTTAGTATTTAATTTTTTGTGTAAAAGCGTTATTAGTGAACTGTATGCTGTCACCTGTTCAAGAGGAAGTTAAATCTTCAAAGCTTTTACTGGAACTGAAAGACAGACCTTAGTCACTTATTACCATAACGGTGCATTGCTGACTTGCTTTCTTAATTACCAAAAATGGAAAAAAAATCTGACATTGGCAGCCGTTGAAATTTAGTGTTACTGACCCTTCGTGTTTCAATTGTTTTTATTTTGCTCTCTGATAGGTGTTGTTCTCTTCCACTCTAATCATGTGAAATGTTGAATGATTTTGTTGTCTTTTATCCTTTAATTTTCTTTACTTTTTCAATCCTGCTTAGTGGGAAAAAGTTTTTGCTGTTAATTTTTTTTTACCCTGTATGCACTTCGAAACATTTAGACCCATATAAGCTCCTCCTTCCCTCCTCTTGTTATTTTCTTTCCACCACATTATTTTTTATTGATTGCTTTTCCCTTCTCGATAATTTGGACTTTTTTGTGCTTATATATTTCTATGTCAAGCATCACATGTGTTCTACATTTATTCAATTTATTAATGTACTTTCTGTTGTCTATAATGTCACCTGAATAGTGAATAGTGAATACAAATGATTTTGTACATTGACCCTCATTCAATGAGGTCAGACCATTGTAGAGGCCTGCGGATTTCTATCTGTTTTTCTTTTTGTGTTGAAATTTTAGATATAGGTTGGTTGACCATCTTTTGATCCTCTGTTCTAAATCCATGTTTAATCATGCATTATTAAAACTTTTGGGCATATAAAATTATTTTACTCTACTTTGTACTATCCACATGCTTGATAAGATGGTTCTTTTGGTTTGGACTTGTTGCAGCTGTGATGAGGTCGGATGGATTTGAGTCTATGAAAGAAAAATGCCCATGGCTACAGTCAGAGATCTTGAAGACAGTTGCTGGCTGTGACGGTGATAGTTGCAGTACAGGGGAAAAATCTCAGAGTGTGTGGGCCCAACTTTCAGATGGCGGTGACACAAGTGGCAGGAGAGTCAGACAGAGACATTGATATCTGTTGTCTCGCATTGGTATCTCTGATTATTTTGTAAATGATTGAAAGTGATAATGTTGAAAGAATGGGAATAGGAAAAGGCAAAAGAGAAGGAAAATCTTTTTCCTGCCAACTTCTCTATGTTTCAATAGAAAGTGCTTTAGAAAAAGAAGGTAGACTAGATGCTATGCAGGTTATGTAAATGTCTCCGATGGGGTGTACGTTGTTTAGTGCAGAGTAGTTATTGAAAATGAGCTCTTCTGCAATGTACTTTTGGAGAGGATCCAAGTCCATCCATACTTTTGAACTGGATGTCATAGTTACCGAGACTTTATATATCCAACTGCTTTGTCCCTTGATATCCTTTGTTCAAACCCTAATGTTTGTAGACCTAGGTTCAATAGAATGGTTGCCATACCTTGTAAAAAATATTCATTTTGTGAACATTTTGTTTTTTTCTTTCATTAAACCTCATAAAAAGTGTTAATGTTTCTGGATGGCAATATGCATTACTACCTTGATAGTTCATGTTTAAGTTAGAAGGAAGCTCTACCCAAGTATTTATGTGTTATAAGATAGCAGAATGGATGTAGTGGTTTCTGCAAACAGATTGTTTGATTGCGTATGGTTTTTTCATGTCCAACAAAGTGGAGAAAATGTCTGTCTCATATTGTCTGCATTCACGCAGTCGGGAAATCAACATAACTACTCTTCAAGCAAAATTAGATATCTTGCAACATTAATCTCACTATGTTGGAGTTTGCTTCTACTGTCAGTTTTGAATTACTTATGACTGTTGATAATTTCCTTTATAATAGTAGTAATATGGGTGATTGATACAGATATTGAATTTAAATTTTCCTGCTTGGTGCAATTAGGCTTGAAGTTGAAATGTTCCATTGGACAAAACTGGTTGAGCAAAATTTGCTCTTCTTTCAAAAAGTCAGCACTGACAAATTACTTACAGTCACAGAGATTGATTTTTTTCATTTAAATCAAAAACAAGTTTCTCCTTTTCCCCAAGTATATGCCTATGACGAGATGCTGCTCTTTGAGTTTTTATAAAAGTACCTTTGAATAAGTTTCTATCTTGTAAAACAGAGTGCAGTGTAGAGGTGAAATATAACTCTTTCAGTTTTCATTTTTTCCATTCTCAAAAGTAAGTGTAGATTTTACCGTTTCATAAAGAGATAAATATACTTAATTGCATTTTTTATTCTCCTATTTCACTCAATATTTCAAGTAAGATTGATTTTAACATGTTTGGTTGATGTCGAGTAGAATTAATTTTTTGTCAAGAATTGATTC
Source organism: Medicago arabica (assembly GCA_946800305.1). Lineage (NCBI taxonomy): Eukaryota > Viridiplantae > Streptophyta > Magnoliopsida > Fabales > Fabaceae > Medicago > Medicago arabica. The sequence continues at coordinate 7,127,975 of OX326970.1, read as the reverse complement.
TGCTTGAGTTGTATGTCAAAAAAAAAAGAGTTGCACTTTAAGTATGTGTGTAAGAATCAATTCTATAACTAAAAGCTACAAATTCTACCTTCAAGCAGAATCAATTCTACTCGACATTAGTCAAACATGTTAGAATCAATTATAGACATATTTAGAATCAATTTTAGTAGGGAAACCAAACATACACCAATTTATTTCCTATTAAAAATTACTTTTATTTCTCTCAAACACCGCTCTCACCAAAAACTAAAATAGAACTGGAAATATTTTTCTATTTTTATTTATAAATAAACGTTACTTTCAAAATTTAATTTAATATTTTTATTAAAAAAAATTAATTTAATATTTATTTATATTTATATTATCGTTTAGGTTTTATATATGTTTTTTTATTGTTACCAAAAGAAAATATATGTTTTTTTATACGTGGACACGTTTTTGTTCAGGTATTTATGTTTTTTTTTTATAGGTGGACACGTTTTTGTCAAAGAAAAAAGAGTGTAATGCCTAGTCAAAGGGCTCCACTTTTCTTGGCTCCCAAGGAATTCGGAACCCTTTTTATTCATCTTACAACTATGTTTTGAAACATTCATAAAAACTAACGCAAACAAGCCACACCCAATGGTTTCCATGGAGATGTGTGACCATTGTTGCATGATTCGTCAAACTGTAGCTTATTTAAGCGACGGCGTATATTTCAGGTAAATTAATAATCACTTGTTTCTTTTTAGATTATTGTTGATCGTCTTTTTCCTTCATCTTTCATTTGTACCATGAATTATTGATCCAAGTGATTTTCAATGATTTCATTACAGCTGTTGTACTGACTGTGGGAAGGTTCTAAGTGAGTCAATTCCTAAAAGCTCGAAGACAAATGAAAGTGATGGAACGATGAAGAGAAAGAGAAAGACCATTGGTGTAAAAAAAACTCAGAAGGAAAGAACAATACGGGAAAGAACAATATGTAAGTACTCTTTCTTTTGCTCAATTAGTTGAAAGTGTGTCTAAAGATCTAGTACTCTGTAACCGTATCTGGTATCCGATGTATGTTTGGTGTCGTGTCTAACACCGACATGTCACCGATACTTGTCATTTGATTCCGTGTCGATGCTTTATAATGACAAGTGAAATTAAAGGGTTTAAAAAGGGGGAAATTGAAGACTTGATCTTTGTTTATTTGCTAATTTATATCCCAAATTGTCTGATTAACTATGTAGCAACACTTTATATTGAAGTCGGGGTATGGGTTCGATATACGTCGATGTCTGTGTTTGCGTAAATGTCTTGTAATGACAGTGAAGTTGAAGACTTTATCTTTGTTTATGTCTCATTTCATACCCCAAACTGTGGCCTTTATCATCAAGAAGAATTCTTTAGTCTATAACATAATTTATAATTACCAAAGGAAAACATAGATATGTTGCACTAATATGTGCTTTCAAAGGCCTAGTCATTTGAGTCTATTTTTTAGTTTTGTTCTTTTTTTTTTATTCAAGCAATATTTTTCATTTGATCAATAACATAGTTTAATTGATATTGTGTTGTATTCATACTCTTTGCAGTGACACAAGCATACACTTCATGACAAGTAATATTGGAGAAGCACATTCTTTTGGATTTAATCTGATTTATATTTGTTTGACATTATTTAGAGGGATGATTGTTCCTAAACTCTATGCAATAAGTAGTTTCAATTTGTAATACTACTCATATAACTATTGTTTGGTGTAATATTTGTTCAACTCTTCTATCATGTTATCATAGAAGTCTACCTTCAATTATAAGGAATGTGGATGAAAAATTGCCTTAAGATTATTCTTTTTGTGGGTAATCTTCTTGTTATTGATGCATTATTAAGTATATTTAAGCTTAACAGACACAATTACACAATCAACTGAGAGTGTGAGAGCTATATTAACCAGTCCATGACTCCTTGTTATTTCATCAAGCCTGCAAAAGTTGACAAAAGAAAGGCTCCAACAAACACATTTTTACTGTTAAAATGGAAAATATAAAAACATGCTTACATTTAAATTTATATAAATAATTGAAGTGTATCAATATCACTGTATCGTGTGTGGAATTGGCTAAAAGAGAATATCAAGAACTTCAATTACACACTTTGAATACCAGTGGTGTATCAATCCACTGGTGTATGATGGTGGGGGTGATTGTGCATTAAACATGGAAGCAGACTTGTGCAGGGTACAATATAAGCAAATTTACAGCGTATAATTCATGGAGATAGGTAATCAAGTTCTATTTCTTCGAGTATATGTTGGAAGAAATATAATTTGATTACATTTCCATGAATTAGCTTCTATTGCACGTTGTTTAATTGGTTAAGAGACTCAAACATCTATCACTTATATATATTAGACTATGTTAGTAAGTCGTGATTGTTTAACCATCTTCGGATGCACGAACTTTTTTCTTGATAAAGGTCATCGCTACATGTCATCTCTTCAAGGCGTTGAATCACCATTTTGTACATATGATCAATGTATTTCCTAAAATCAATTCATTTGGTGCTATGATTGATCCTTTTTATCATAGTATAAACTGTCTACTATAAGCCATCACACGAACTTTAACAGAGTTGTGTAGCACTCCTTTTCCTTACATAAAAAACATGAAAAGGTGACTTGCAGCCTGCAGTTTGTTACCCTAGCTCTTGGACAAAACAATTCTTGTATGATTATAAACCTAAATGTATAGCGTTTTTTAGCTATAGTGTTTTTTTTAGTTGAACCTCAGACCTTGCATATATTTTGCATCATCCCTACCAACTGAGTTAAGCTTATGAAGATAAATGTATAGTATTTAGTCAAACATATAAAAATGACTATGTTTTTAAAAGAAAATAAAAGAAAATCATAGTAAATAATCTAACATTTTAAAGATATGTATGTGTATGTGTGTCTAAACACTATATTTAGTCTTGTGACTATCCAAAACTTGCTCATCGGACACAAACACAAATAATTTAGATTTTGAACGGACAAATGTTAGCGATTATTATAATGTTAGAGGGGATGAAAAAATGTTAGCAACAAGAATCGAACTTAGACCTCCTTCATAAACTCCTACATCATGTCATCAGCCCAACCCTTTTACCATTTGACTAGACTTTCAAAGAGAATAAAATGATTACATTATTTATTTTTATTTTTATGTGTGTTCAAATATTTTTGACCTACAGTTGTATTTAATGTAAGTTTTATTTTCTCAAATATAATAAGCATCTAAGCCCTCTACTGCCGGTTGATGAGATTATTTTGAGAGCTCTATTACTTTTTTTAGTCTAAATTGATAAATTTGGCAGTCCGCTGAGTAGTTTAATTTTGATAATTTATTTTTCCAATATTTGCTTTTTTTCTGACTCTCTAATTTTTTACTAAAACACTCACACCTTTCGGATTATATAATCCAAACAAAAAAGCATGGTTCATATTATATAATCTGAAATATGTCTATATATACGCAACAATCAGAACTTTTTTCCATTTCAGCACTTGCATGTTTTGCTTTAAAAAAAAGTAAATAAATGATAAAACTTATCAAATAAAATGAAAAATATATAAATTACCACCAAACAACTCTAAAAATCAAATAAAGGTAATGAATTTTTTTTCAAATTTTTTTGAAAATATGAAGAAAAAAAATAAAAATGGGTTTATCGGATTCCTATTCCTTAATCTTTTTTTTTTGTGCCAAACTTCGGAGTAATCCGACATAGTAGTCTAAAAATTGAATTTTTGATGAAACACAACGCAAATAGCCAACAATGACCTGAAACACATGACATAATAGAGAGTAGTGAAATATAATGGATAAATAGACTATCTATGTCAAAAAACAAATTCAATGTCTGTGTTGATATAATTTAGATTAATTAATCCAAATATGTTTTTCCAATGTTTTTTTTTGCCAAAGAGGTGTAGAAGGACCGACTAAGTGGTTTAATTTCCCATGATTTTATTTTTCGGAAAACAATCACTTCTTATTTGATGAAAAATTCATTTTTTCCATAAAAAATTATGTATAAAACCTCATTTAAGATTATATAATTTAAAACCCCAAAAATATTTTGGAATTTTAAAGGATGCGCTAGAAGAATGGAGTATTGGAAAAGCAATTGCTTTTAATTTGGGCTATTATTTTTTTCACTCTACCTATTTCTCGTACGACCTATTTTTTTACGAAAATATCCGCGAGATTTTTTCGGATTCTATAATCCAAACTGTATAGGACGCGCGAGAGACCGAGGAATAATATAGGGTGGGAAAGTAATAACTATTAATTTTGTAGATTTGGGCCATATGGTATAGGGATTTGATGGCCCATCTAATGTTTGATTTCCAGTTGAAGACTGAACCCTAGTTCTTCTCTCTTCACATTTTGCGCAACCACCGTCTTTCTTACGAGTGCCGACCACCATCACCGGTCGAATTACAAACCTTCATCTTCACCGTCGAACAACTCAGCTCGTTACTCAACCCAAGGTATTTTCTCTATTTCCTCCTTTCTTTCAACACACTTGTCGTTTCCTTCATTGACGATTCCTCTTCATAATCATTCATTGGATAACATTTCCAACTACAAGTGGAAGTGAAGATGAAAAATTCGATTTTAACTTGTTTGTTTCCATGAAATTTGAGTAATTTTTTTTCTTCATTTTTCAGCAGTTATACGTTTATTTGTATTAACTGTATAATTATTCCTGCATATATCAAATAGCATCGGTTCCGAGCTTCCCTCGGATTGGCAACTATGGTTTTAATTTAATTGTAACTGTGTGCCCATGTGTTATTGAGGAAGGGAACAATTACGCTGTTAGCAGCTATAGTGGTGCTATACCGCCGTAGCGGAGCAGAATTTAGACAACACACTATTTAGTACAAAATGTTAACAAATAGCTGCTATAGTAGCGATATAACACAATCGTGTAGAGGAGTTAACAATCTGCTACTTTGCGCTGTCCACTATTGACAACATTGCTTTAAGTGTCTTTTTTATTTGCTTTAAGGTCTCAAAGCTTTGTAGATGTGCTATCACACTCAGTTTTATCTCTCGCTGTATCAATTTTTGATTGAGTAGATTTGAACAAGCTTAATCATAGCATAAACTAGTATTAAATAGTCAATCTTTTGTGCAATCAAAGAATGATACATGCGCTCTTATTGTGCAGTTTGTGCTACATATGATGCTATGTGACTGTGATAAACTTGCTACAAATTGATGTTCTCTGTAATGTCTTTGTTATTTTTGGATGTGTATGTCAAGTATCTGTTTGATTTTTTATTTTTATTTTTATGCTACAATGGGGAGCCTTAGCGAAACGGTAAATTTTTTGTCGTGTGACTGAAAAGTCACGGGTTCAAGTCTTGGCAACATCTCTTGTGTGAAAAACAAGATAAGGCTACATACAATACACCAATGGTGTGGGACCCCTTCGCGGATCCTGCGATGCTGGGGCTTTAGTGCACCGGGCTGCCCTTTTTATCGATGGATCATGTGTTGAACTTTTGGTTGTACTGGATTATAAGGAAGAATTATAAAACTTTTGTCATTTAGAAAAGTGGGCGTGTGTGCAATTTCAGTACTACTATACTGCCGTCCTTATGTTTTGATGTTGGATCAAACACAATAATCGGGTTCTAGACGGGTATAATTTGGTATTTAGTTTATGCCTTATGGTTTTGTTCAGTTTACAGTGTGCCTGCATAATGCAGCTATGCAGCATTACATGTACTTTGATGCCTAATCCACCGCACAGGCTAACCAATGCTTAACTTTATCAGCAGGTACAGAAACAGCAATGGACGAGAACGACGTATCAAACGAAGTAGTGAAAGGGAAGAAGAAAGGGAAACACGATAAACCAAAACCATGGGATGACGATCCTAACATCGACCACTGGAAGGTTGAGAAATTCGACCCATCATGGAACGAAAGTGGAATGCTTGAAGTCAGTTCCTTCTCCACTCTCTTCCCTCAATATCGTGAAAAGTATCTCCAAGAAGCTTGGCCACTTGTTAAATCCTCACTCAAAGAATTTGGTATCTCTGCAGAACTTAATTTGGTATGTATGCAATAGATACTGATATTGCTTCACGCTTTCTGAATCCCTAATTGATTCATTTCAACTCATTGATAATGTGTTCTTTGTTTGTTACATTCACAATTCGTAGGTTGAGGGTTCAATGACAGTTTCAACAACCAGAAAGACCAAGGATCCTTATATTATTGTTAAAGCTAGGGATCTTATCAGGCTTCTTTCTCGTAGTGTTCCTGCTCCTCAGGTTATTCTTATTATTTGCTTAGTTATAGTACAATGTTATTTCAGGGTTTGTTTCAGGTTATTCTTATTAGGGAATCTTAACCAGTGCCCCCGGGGCATTGGTTAAGACCCTTCTTATTATTTGTTTCAGGGTTAGTTATTGTCAACGCTAAAATAACAAAGAACACATTAATGTTAATAAGGTTAAAATATTATTTCAGGGTTTGTTTGGATTGACTGTTTTTGAGGTGTTATCTACTATCATACCGCTTAGGATAGCTTATAAAAACAGCTCATGACATAGCCATAGGTTTTTTCAGTTTATTTTGATAAACACTGTAAGATAACTTATGAACATAACTTATAACTTTTATGAAAATAATTTTACTTTAGTTTATTTTTTGTTATAGAAATAGCTTATACATCAGCCTTATATGATAAAAGCTTATGTTATAAGCGCTTAATCTAGCTATTTATTCGAACATGATATTTTTTCCCTGAACCAAACAAGGTCTTTGTCTCTACAAAATATCACCTTATCCAATTTAGTCCTTCCTATATTTTCGTTAATGTTTAGACTCTAATCTGTTGACATCAGGATTAAATGTAGATGAAGATGTTAGTCCCTAAATTGTTGACTTCAAGACTAAAATTGATGAAAAAAATTGTATGGCCTCAATTTTATTAAAGATTATTTTGTATGAGTTAAAAACATATTTAAACCATGTCCAAGTATTTATATTGGCAACTTAAATTTTTCTGTTGTTTTTTGTTTGTTCAGATATATGAAATAGTTGGTTGATTTAGGTGTTTGTATGTTGATATTGTTTCTCAGGCAATAAAAGTACTTGACGATGAAATGCAATGCGACATCATTAAAATTAGTGGGTTGGTTCGCAACAAGGTAACTTCAACAAGCTCCCTCTCTTCGTTTTGTTTACTTCACTTTCTTGAATTTTGACTTGTAGGGTTTGTTACACAATTTGTTTTTTGCTACTCTGCATATTGTTTTAGCTGGTTTTTACTGTTGTGATGTTCTCTTGTCCTCCCTTCTTCCTTTGGTTTTTTTGTTTTGTTTTAATCTTACAAAATTAAAGCCTTTATTAGATTCTTATTTGGTTTGATTTTTAGTCCTTTGTGATGGGTATGTGTGCTGTTCAGTTACCTAACTGGAATACATTTTGGTAAAATTGGACTGATCATATGTGCATTAAGTATCAAATTCAAAATAGGTCAGCTTATGTGTCTTCGTATGAATAATCAAATGTTTACCCCTGCTTGCCATCACATTTTTTATTTGCTGCTGCAATGGCAATTGCAATGAAGGAAATCATGTAGTCGTCACCTGTCAACCAATATTAGGATTTACACATGTTAACCAGACTTGTGGAGCAATAATTATTCAACTTAAGTGATCCATCTTTCTGAAATTAAGTTTGAAAACGTTATCCCAACCTACGCATCGCAAAACGTTATCCCAAATCATTCCAACTTAATTGCTGTGAAAATCACTAAACTCTTTCAGGACACCTCCTTGTTAAAGTACTGAAATCCCTAAAATTTTGTAACAAAAAGAACTATAAAACCCCGGAGGTTTTTTCGTCCATGCTCCAATAAGCTCTTTGGACTTCTTATTCTGCACTCTTGCTCATATTGATTTCGTTATAACCTTATTGTTTTCAAAAAAGAAAGAAGTTTGTCTGATGGTAGGAAGCTTCCAATGATATTTGACTGCAGGAGCGATTCGTAAAAAGAAGGCAACATCTTGTGGGTCCCAATTCTTCCACCTTGAAGGTATGCTGCGTGTTGATTTGTTTTTTTAGCACTGGGATTGACTTGGCTGTCTTTTTTATTATTATTATTTGGTGCTGCATACCTTGCATACTTTAAGCTTTGTAACTCACTTTTCTCCAACTACTATGGTGCAGGCTCTTGAAATACTCACTGGTTGTTACATTCTCGTCCAGGTAATATTAATTGTTGCCTCAGATTCTTAAGGCTGGACATTTACTTACGCTAAGATTTGGGTCAAGCCTAGACTCTAATTTTACTTGTAATTTCACAGGGAAACACGGTTTCCGTGATGGGTTCATACAAAGGTTTGAAGCAAGTCAGAAGGATTGTTGAGGAATGCATGCTGAATAAAATGCACCCTGTCTACAACATTAAGGTTTATAAATTTGTATTTTCTCTACTTTATTTTATAGTATTGATTTCAGGTGTAGAAAATATCTTACTTCTTTTCACATTGTCAGATTCTTATGATGAAGAAGGAACTTGAAAAAGATCCAGCACTTGCCCAAGAGAACTGGGATAGGTTTCTCCCAAAGTTTAACAAGTATGGTTTTAATTATTTGATAATTTGTATATACATCGCATGCATCCTCTGCATCAGTTTTGTTGATGCATCACTTTTTTCCCCAGGAAAAATGTAAAGCAAAAGAAGGTTAACGCTAAACAGAAGAAGCCGTATACTCCCTTCCCTCCTCCTCAACAGCCTAGTAAGGTGAGACAATCAATTTCTTCCATTATTTAACGTAGAGAGTTCCCTCTTCTATCAGATATTTTCTTTGTTTACTTGTGAATTAAATTCTAAGGTGTCGTTGGTCATTTATGTGATATTTCAGGTTGATATACAATTAGAAACTGGGGAGTACTTTTTGAGTGACAAAAAGAAATCGGCAAAGAAATGGCAAGAGAGGCAGCTGAAGCAGGCAGAAAAAACTGCTGAAAATAAAAGAAAACGAGACGAGTCCTTTGTCCCACCCAAGGTCTTTGTGCTGTTTTTTTTACATTTCCACAAATTTATGTCATTCATACTGCTTTGTAATTTTCTTCATGGTATTTTATCAAACTTCTATTTGCACTCTTTAGGAACCTGCAAATCTGGTGGGTAACTCTGAGGATGCTAGTAATAATGTAGCTGAAATGGCATTATCGTTAAAGGTAAGAGGTTCTATTGGAATTTTCATTTGGCATGACAATTTTTCTTATTCTGTTATTACAAGTTTTCTTTGCCAAACTCTAGTAGTTTATCTTCAATGGACAATTATCTCACTTGAATCCAAACTGCTTCCTCCACAGGAAAAAGCTAGGAAGTTTGGCAAGCGCAAATCTGATGAAAATGTAAATGCTGAGACATATATTATGGGGTCATCAGAACAACCATCAAAAAAGAAATCTAAGAAGCAAAAGTCTTAGTGTGTTCTTCATTCAGAGATGGAATATGCGCACATGTGATGTGAATTTAATCCATAAATTTTGATCCAATATCTGTAGTCTGTAACATGTCACTTCTGGTCCTTATACAATTTTCCCTTCAGAATCAATGTCACACACTTGGGTATATCCAATGTCTTCTTGAGTAACTTATGACATACATTTGATTTATTTGCTAAATTTGTTGTTGTACTATTTTGGGAGTTGTGGAAGTAGAATTGAAACATTATAATCTAAACTTTACTTATTTTCAACGAATACATAACCAATAACAAAAATGTTATAAAATAAGGGTAAATGGTTTTTGTTGTGAAATTTATATTTGGTCTCGACAATTGCAGTTTAGATTCCTCAAAATTTTGAAATGGTTGTATTTGGTCCCTATTGCAAATGTCTTATACATACATGTTTCTCTTTACTTTAAAGGGATGGCAAAACACAGTGAAGCTCATACCTCAGTTTCCACTGGTATCAACCAAGGGCTTAACCTGAAAACCACAAGATAGGATTCAATCAAAGCTCTTGCCTCAATCTCTCTCAAAACTAAACCCTGACTGTTATTATTTTTTCCTTCTTTTCGGTGAATTGTTTTGGTTATTTTATTAACAATTTCCAGGCACACCCCAAAAATATAATATCATATTAATCCCAATTTTAATTAAAATTTAATAATAATGCTGAGATTTCCCTTGTTCATATAATGAGTTTATGTAGTGTTTGTGCAAGTAAATTGATTTTTACGTAGTTTGTGGAAGCTGCACAAAAACTCAGTTTACCTAGGCTAGAACATTTTGTGATGAATATGGGAATGAGAGAAATGATTGAAGGGTTTCGGATACAAAAGAAAGTTTATTTCATTTTAAGGATAGTTTGGCCATTTTGTAGTGTAACAAGAATTTTTAAGATGTGGCTAGAAATTGTCTTTTTTATTTGAACTTTTTTTAAAAAATGAATTTGAACTTAATTTGCGTTTTTTTCTTCTTCAAATGATGGTGCTTTTTTGTTGTCATTTGAGTCTCTTTTAATTTTGATTTGATTCGATTCCAAATGACAATTAGTCTATAGACATGTTTGTTTATGAGAGAAATCACAAACATATTTATCTTGTTTCGGTGCTTTATCAAATCCATCTAGCTTAAGCTTGTGAGTTGCCTTCACTAGCCAAACAGTGAATATCTATATATTGCAGCATATCAGAACACAAGCCTAGGATATTAGCACCATCATTAGATTATTATTTTCTTGGTTTGTCTTGCATCGTAAAAAATTACTCCCAAAAAGTAGATGAACGCGTTGTGTGATTCGTGAGTGCAAAAGTAGATGAAGCTCCTAAGCTATCTATGAAACATATATCTTACTGCTCTCAATTTAAATTTTTGAGCTGCCATATAAACCTCAAATCACCTTCAAAAGCCAGGGAGTTGCTTTCTAACATAATTTTCATGCAAATGTTGTAGACTGTCTCAAGTCTTAATTGAGTACTGGCCATCACTTGTAGTAGTCCAAATTATGCTGTCAGTATCAGAACAGGAGTTGAGGGACATCTGAAGTACTGTATCAACATCGCTTTGGTTAAAGATAAAATTAACAAGATCTTACCTCCATGAGTTGGTAAGTGGATCAAACAATTCTGAGACTCTTAGATCCTGGAACTGAGGGAGAGTAGGACTTGTAGCTCGCAGGGACAAATTTTATCGTATCCAAGGTTCAGTCCAAACATTAATCTGAGTACCACGTGCCAATGTGCCATCATAACCAATGGAAATTAACAGAATGGAACTTCATATATTCCTCCACGTAAAGCTTGCATTATGGCCTAGATTCGCATCCAAGAAACCCGACTTTGAAAAGCATTTAGCTTTGAGGACCCGTGTGAGTAGGGAGTTAGGATTTGTGGTAAGTTTTCATCCTCGTTTACCTAACATGGCAAGATTAAAGCCTTCTATGTCACGGAAATTCAATCCACCTTATTATTTTCCTGTCAATTTATCCCATCGAAACTAATTAATGCTTTTGCCCCCATTTTTCTTTGACCCCCCATTTTACATGTAGTTGAAACCCAAATCTACACATGAATTTATTCATCATTTTTCAACCATCCCTCATAATTGTGTGATTCATCACTGCTGGACAATGCTGCAGAAACCACATCAGATGAAGAAACCCATCTTTCACCGTGTAATCAAAATCAAAACCCCAAGTAATTGTAATGCACTCAAATGTTTAACTTGAAGACATTAAAAGTACAACAATACAACTCTATCATTAAAAATAAAAATCAAAGACAACAAGAAAAAACAAACAGAATTTCGTTATCCATTATACATGTATAATGGTTAAATTTTTCAATCCAACAATACATTCTTTATATGTTCTTCTCTAAGATAAATTTAGAGCAGTCAATTTGAAAAATAATACAGTACATGTTAAAAAAATATATGTACATGAGAAAAAGGATATAACATCGTTTGATACATGTAGCCAACTCCACCTAATGGCAAAAGGCTTTGATTGTTGTTATACTTATATGATGAATGCACTGTCTCTATGAAGTGAGGAAGCAGATCCCTTTGACTTGATTTCTGCAATGTCTTTGTTAGATGTAATATAATTTATGAACCTTCACCTAATAGCTTAAGCCTTAAGCTACTGTTAGATAAAGCCTTAAAGGTCATACAATCTAAGTAATGTTATTGAATCAATGGATATAGTAATGACTGCGATACTCGATGAAAGTGAAGATATTTCCTCGAATCTACTTAGGCCTTTTTTAGATAGTGTAAGAAAGAAGAACTAGGTAACATGAAGAACTGTGATTATGTTGCAATGTTTCAGGTTCAGGTAGTTGAGAACAATCTTGATGTACCTAAAGATGCAAATGAAGAACTGTGTGATGTAAATTATCCTTTTCCTTTCTTGAGCTGATTTGATAAATGTCTTTGATTTTTATTTTTTTAATGATAGAGTTGTATTGTTGTACTTTTGATGCTTGCTTCATCAAATCATTGGTCAATATAAGATGCACAATTGTAATACTTAATCTTATGTAACACATTTATCTTTATTCATAAAATCAGGTTACAGGAGGGCTTGAACGGATAATACATGTGCGAGAGATGTACAAATTATAGATGACACAAATTCGAATATAAGAAGTTCTAGTTCTACAACTATGGTTCATAAATCAAATTCAACGAGTTTATTATTACTATTTGGATTGGTTGGTTCATTGACAACTAGTGTACAGAGGCTCAAATTTTATAAGTTCAATAGTTTCAAAGGCAATTACCTTATGGTCACATTGTTGGTTAATTACCAAGCAATTTTTACATGAAGATATAGTAGCTAGGAAAGGTTTGTTGCTAGAGTGTGATGTGCAGCAAGATGGGTTGACTACTAACTAAGCCAATAAGAGATGAAATTTGAGATTTCGACAGAATGGATGGTAGAATGAGAATTTCGAGTATTTTTTGTACTAAACCATCAAACTACTGTTATGTCAAACAGTCAAACTATTGTTTCATTATGTGGCATGCAAAATGTATTTATAGAAATATTGAGGTTTTGTTCATGGCCTCCATATATTTTATTTCCTGGCTCCATCACTGTTACCATTTCAACTGAGTGAAATTTTTTGATTCAAGTCAAGAAAAATCTGATAAAAATAAATTATTATAATAAAGTTCAACTAGTAAATAGACATTTTCCTTCTTAAAATGTCCAAGGGTCGTTTTCGTTAGTGCCTCAAATTTATAAAACAACATATTTGTGTCTTAATTTAAAGAATATCAATCAATTTAGTTCGTCGTTTTTTAGTTAACATAGAATATATTAGTTTAAAGGGTCTCTTAAAAAAAAAACTAAACAGGTGGTATATCCATCCATCAAATGGAATGAAAAACATTAGGAGGAGACAAGACATGCCAACTACGCTAACAATTCAATATCACATCCGTTCTTTACCATCAATGTCATAAAATTTATGAAAAAAAAGGAGGAACCAGACCTAAACCCGCAAAAAGAAAATAACAAAACAAAATGAAACCTAATCACCTAAGGAAAACGGTAATATTTATGCATTCTATTCATTACAAATTTAAAAATTAAATTCAATGCATAAATTTCAATAAAATATTAGTATATTTGGTTTATTAATTTTTGCCTCAACATTTCGCTAACTTAAATAGTTTTTCATCAAAACTAGGGACAACAAAAAAATCCGCACTCGCGCATATTCGCGGATAAAATCCATCACAGACACATGACAGATACATTAATGAATATCCATAGATAAAATAAACGAACATTTCACCTACCCGTTATTTACTGGATACGAATGCAAATTTGAGAGTATTTGCACCTGCGAATATCCTTACGTGTTAATAAACTAAGTAAATTACATAAATAACTTTATCATCCTTTTAAATTCGGTAAAAAAAAAAACCTAATACGATACAATATTATCACACGACGATTCAATTCTCCTCCAAAACAAGAAACTTTATATATGCTTTTTGTTGAATCAAGGAACTTATTTTCACTAAATGTGAGGAAATTTATTTATGTTTTTGTTGAATCAAAGATTATTTTTTAAATGTGATTAATTTTTTTTGTTAGAAATTTAATGTATGGATATTATTATGTTTTGGCAAAAGAAGAAAATAAATTTGATGAACTTTTGTTGTTAAATTTTTTATAATTATAAAAACTATCAATTTAATAAATAAAAAAAAATATCCGTGGATACACGTAGATACTTGAAAATTCGTGAATTACCTGCATAACGAATACCCGCATGGATATGAAGAGGGCATGAATAGCATATCTATCAGACAGGGCAGACACTGATATCATATTATCCACGTTCATAGACATCTATTAACATGATAATTTACTCTTCAAATTTGTTGTATAATACTTAAATCTTCAAAATTGTTGTATGATATTTGAAATTGTTATTTTTTTAGGGAAATGTTTTTTTTAATGATTGAAAAATGACTAAATCGATTGATATATTTGAGTTTAAAGTTTAAGGGCGTTTTCAATTTTTTTTTTGAGTTTAAGTTGTTATTTTTCAAACAAAAGTCAATTAAAATCACTTCTTTCACAATTTGCAACGATGGCTGGCTAGCTAGGGTTTAACTTGAACGGCAAGCTATGGTGGCGAGGGCAAAGTTGTTCCTCCCCAAAGAATTGACTGCGGAAATACTCTCTCTTCTCCCGGTGAAACCTCTCATGCGGTTCAAATGCGTCAACAAATTTTTCAAAACTCTCATCTCCAACCCTCACTTCATTCAAAAACATCTCCAAAATTCAACACGAAACCCTAATCTCGCACTCATGTGGCGACACAAGAAAAAATCTCGCCATTCGTTCGGTCTCATAACTCTCCCAATTTGTCGCTTACTTCAAAACAAATGCACCCACCTTCACTTCTCCAAAGATAACTTCTCCGAAAAAGAAGAGGATACTACTCTTCACACCGATGCTTACTATCAATTAAACAACGATGATCATCACCAAAAATTGTGGCTCGTTGGTTCGTGTAATGGATTGTTATGCTTGAGTGAAACAAATAATGGTGGAAATAATGGTTCGCGTAATTCACATGGGCGAAGAAATAATGGTAGTCTCTATTTTTGGAACCCGGCTACAAGGACGGTATCCGACAGAATTATTTTAGATTGTTATCCTGATGATCTTGATTATTGTTTAGGTTATGATAGTTTGAGTGAAACTTATAAGCTGGTAGTGTTCTCTGTTGTTGAAGTGCAACGTGGTAATGCAACAATTACCACAAGTGTGGTGAAAATTTTCAGCTTGGGAAGTCAATATTCGAGATATATTCAACCTTTTCCTGTGATTCCACTGTATTGGTTTAATAGTGATAAGAACAATGGTGTGCATTTGAATGGTATGATTAGCTGGTTGGCTATTCGCGATTACTTTTGTGATAATTATCAGTTGCGCAGTATTCGTAGCATTACTATTGAGCAATATTTGATTGTTTCGCTTGATCTCTCCACGGAGTCATACACAGAACTGTTCCTTCCTCAAGGTTTTACCAAGGTGCCAAGTGTTCAGCCAACACTTGTGGTTTTGACGGACTGTCTTTGTTTTTGTCATGATTTCAAGGGAACCAATTTTGTTATATGGAAAATGAAGGATTTTGGAGTTCAAGTGTCTTGGATTAAGTTATTTGAATTTAGTTATCAGAATATCTATCCAAGAAGAAAACGTTCAAGGTTGGAGTTATTTCCGCTGTACCTGTCTGAGGATGGTGATACATGGATATTTGCAAATGATGAAAACTACAAAGCCTTTATTTATAATTGCAGAGAGAATAAATGTGAGAAAATTAGAATTACTAATAGAACATGGTGGTTGTGGGCAAAGGATTACGTTGAAAGTTTGGTTCCGACTCAATGAAAGTGAATTTCTCTTCCTCATATTACTAGTTAGAATTTGTGCGATGACTTAGCCGCTTAGCATTTTTGTGTTGTTGAATGTTGAGTGATTATCTATTGAACGTTATTGGAAGTTTGGCTTTAATAAAATGGATGAATTTGTCTAGATTTTCCTGGTTATAAGATGCTCATGTTGATTCTTAGTGCTATTCATTCTCCTTGGCTGGCCTCTTTTGGAGCAACATCTATCATACTCCCCTTTGCATTTTTCACATTTCTTAAGAAAAGTTGTCAGTGTAATTAACGTGTCTGTTTTTTGTGTTAATATTACCAAATTGTCCTTTGTTTGTATGTGTATTAAACTTGACTTTTCATATTTCAAGACAAGTTAGTAGTATTAATTAGGGGTATGTATATGAAAAAATAATAAATGCATCTAGTAATTTGGAAAGGGGTTTAAATTTAGGGACAAAAATAAAATCAAATAGGTGCTTAGATATAAAGACGGAGGGAGTACATGTTATCATTCGTAAGAGGCGAAGCTTTCTCTTTTGAAGCTCTATCATACTTGGGGAAGAGTCATTCATATGACATTAATGGATTTGAATGATATTCAATGTCTTCAATTTTCTAGTTTTACTATAAAAACTGTAATTGTTGAACATAATTTGGATTAGAATGTTTAAGATCTTGATTGTTCTATATTGAGTTTGACTACTCCACTCTTAGCTGTGTTTATCATCAACTGTTTTATTGAGTTTAATTGTTCTATTGTGTGTTTTTGTTTGTGTTGGAAAATGACTCTAAAATGCATCCTGGCACTGTTCAATTCGGGGCCTGAATGGAGTAGTCCGGGGCCCGAATTGTGCCTGTTTTTGGAGGCATAAGCTGCGACATTTTTCGGCGCCCGAGGGATGCAATTCGGCGCCCGAATTGTCGCAGGAGCAGGAAACTAAAACAACTTTTTCATGGGTCTGGTTTGTTCCAATTTTTGAGGGATGTTTTCCCCTATAAATATAAGCCTTGTATCAGATGATTAAGTGTGTAGAAAAACAGGGTTTAGAAGCCAACATATAAACTAGGGTTTTATAGAGAAATTCTCTTGGCAACAAACACTAGGGTTGGGATTGTTTTGATTCACCTTGAACAAAACACTATTAGGATTGAGTCTCTAGGTCACGGGAAGAGATTGAGACTTGGGTAGAATTAGGTTTGAAGACTGATTCTTGTAACTCAATATCTCTTTGTAAAGAAACTCATATCATTATAGTGGAACAGAGAGCTACTCTCTCCCCCAGAGTAGGTCATTATTAGACTAAACTGGGTAAACAATTTCTTGTGTTCTTCTTCTTCCTTTTATCTCTTGCTGTTTATTTTTGTTTGAATTATTTTGTCACCCGCTTAATTGATTACTTGGTATTAATTTGCTCCACGCATCAAAAGTATTATTGGTGTGATTTTCACAACGAATTCACAACAGTTTGGTTTGCTACCAATGATGTCTTTTTTACAAGATGATGGTTATTTTGTTAGTTAGTGGAGTTGATTTCACGACCTTATATCTTCCAAACCTACAAGATATCTACAAATATTATAGATCAAAACATATTTTTCAAAACTCCTCTAAAATATATTGAGCATATTAAATAGTTTCAAACTCTCTCCTCTTCAAAATCAACAATAAGGACTAGGGAGACATGAATATATTTTATAACTGATTATTTATTTAAAAAAGTGACTTCATTCTGACTGGAAAATATATAACGGATTAAGAATGTTATAACTACATAAATTGAATTTGAAGAATGCACATAAACCCTCCTCTAATTCAATTTTTGAGTTTCTCCAACATAAGAGGATTTTGAAATATGAAGAAAACTAAACCTTTCCCAAAATACATCAACATGGTGGGACTCTTTCCCGAACTCTGCATATGTGACAACTTTAGCGCACCTTCCCTTTTAAGAAAACCAAACCCCCCAAAGTCCTCTATTTCATATAGTCTAGTGATACTAATCCCACAAATGTGCATGGTGTTTGACATGAATAACATTAAGTTAAGTTACACCATAAAATACACCTCTTTCACTCATTCCATACAATTATTGTAACAAAACCACCACTGAAACACGCCAAACATGAAAGACGAAACGAAGATTGTAGAAGGGAAGGGAGGAAACTATCAGCAAAGTCTGACTAGCTCCTTGAAAATTGCCAAACTCAAATTATGCAACAATATCATCTGTACATACTCATGAATTGGCTCAACGGTGAGTTTTTCTTCAATGAGGTCGTCCACAGGTACAAGGTCATCGACAATGGCCAACGTGATCTGCAGCTTCTTGATTCTGTATCCGACAACAACCAGCTTAGCTGTAACATTTGCAACAAACCATTTTAACCAAATACTGGTAATTTACTTTTATAGAAGGTATATTGCATCAAAACATGCATAAGATTGGTAAAAACGTCAAGTTTTTAACATACGGAAAGCTTCTTCCACCTTCATGTTGGCCTCGTTGTCCCGAGGCTTAACATCAAAATGGAAGATTTTCCACTTATTAAAATGTCACTTTATGAGTTTCAGACACTATAAGCATGAAACTAAAAACATGCATAAGAAAGATGGATATAAAATGTCAAGCTTTTAACATACATGCTCAAAAAGGTTAAACAGGAAATCTCAACGCTACGAACAACCTTTTCCACTTTCTTCATGTTGGTCTTGTTGTCTCGGACTTAACAAGCAGAATGGAAGATTTTCCACTTACTAAAATGTCCCCTTATGAGTTTCAAACACTTTAAGCATGAAATCTTCAATTCTAAAATGGTTGCTAGGATCTTCCACACTGTTATCAATAAAAATATTTCCTCAGTTGTACACATATATGATGAACAAAGTAAACTAATCAAAATTGAAGAACTTGTACTTCATGACCAAAGACATAAAAACAAAAAATTGGACTAAAATTGAAGGAGGCCGCGCGAACGCAGGCCCCCACTGCAACAAATTATGATGCAGGCTGTTCTACTTGAGAACACCTTAGGCAGGCACCCCTCCTAAGTGCAATGGAGGTCACCGACCTAGGCCATGGATCTTATTGATCATCCATTGACCCCATCCAGGTAAGTATGTTGCCTAATATCATACACTTTCAATTTATAACAACTTCCACTCGCGGTTTCGTCCAATCTCCCCGATGTGGGACTTGTGCAAAGTGCAAACAATTTTGCATAACCCATGCTATGCTATGTTATGGATGGAATTTGGAGTTGGCCACAATGGAAGATCAAGTGAAATCATCTACAATGATTGAAACTCATGAATCCCATAATAAACAACTTCAATCTTGTTAGTCTTCAAGTTGCTAACAACATCACCATCATAAGGATGAAAAGTTCTCACTTGAGTCCTCATATCAACAATTCCATTCCTTCCCATGTCATCAATAACTCATCCACAATACAATCGTTCAAGCGAATTGGAGGAGAACAAGTCACGTACAACAAACTTCAACTAT
This sequence comes from Medicago arabica, assembly GCA_946800305.1. Lineage (NCBI taxonomy): Eukaryota > Viridiplantae > Streptophyta > Magnoliopsida > Fabales > Fabaceae > Medicago > Medicago arabica. The sequence goes on along the minus strand of OX326970.1, from coordinate 7,108,545 downwards.
AATCCTTTTCCAATTCCCACACTTTGACATGGCTTCGAATAGTACTAAAGGAAGCCCTTCAGATTTTTCCACAACACACACCAACATGACCATTCAAAAGAATATCCTTTGAAAATGTATCACTTGGAAAATTAATTATGTCAAATTTTTCATCATTGCTGAAAGGGTCATACAATAGAATACCAATTTTCCCATAAAATACAAAATGTTTATGGGCGGCAAGATGGCATATTGTGTAAAACTGTTTGGGCAGAACACAAGATTTTTGTTCCGTTGTCATGTTTCTGATGAGAAAATCACCATTTCGAATTCCGACTTTGTTATACGTGAAAGAATCTCATTAATTGTTCCTTCAAAGAAAGGAAATGAACTACCAAATCACAGTAAAAACACATCACAATTAGCAAATAATAATAAAATTAAGCAATAGTTTTTTTTTATATAAATTGGTAAATTACATCAAATATGCATGAAAAAGATTGGTGTGTTTTCAAGTTTTGAACATACACACTCCGTGGGTTAAATCAGGAACGTCAACACTACGAACAGCCTCTTCCAGCTTATTCATGTCAGTCTCGTTGTCCCAAGGCTCAACATCAAGCAGAATAGAAGACTTGCCACCTAAAAAATTATCAGTTGATGAGTTTCAAACAGTTCAAGCAAGGAAAATATATTTTAACAAATAGTCTTGATGAGTCTGTCCTAAGTTAAGTCTCCATAACATTCAACCATGCAACAAAACATTTCCTATCACACCAAAAGAACAAGGCAAATTTAAGATATTTTTCACAAAACTATGTTTCTTTTCAAGTAATTTTTTTTACATAAATGCTAAAAAGAAAGTTTACTTTCTTTCTTCTTGGCGGGCTTTTTAGACGCATCCTTTTCCTCTGCTTCCTTCTTATCCTCTTCTGTTTCATCACCAAAGAGATTAATACAATTATAACAATGATGGCTTAAACATCACAATAACTAAGGGGGATATAAATAACTTAAACTTCACAATCACCTTCACAATAACTTATACTGCACTGCAATTCTAGAATACAAATACTGCCTCTTCATAGTTAATAACTTAGATAATACTGCCTTTCAAAAAATAAAAAAAAACTTAGATAATACTGCATCTTTACTACAAATACTGCCTCTTCTGTCTCTCACTCAAAGATAGTTCTACATTCACAAAATCAAGGTACCCTTCAACTGCCACAATTTGATTCATCCACGATCCACCATATTTCTTTTCAACTTCATAGCCTTAAAATAGAGTAGTAGTTTTTTGGATTAGAATGTTTAAGATCTTGATTGTTCTATATTGAGTTTGACTACTCCACTCTTAATTGTGTTTATCATCAACTGTTTTATTGAGTTTAATTGTTTTATTTTTTTTATTATTTGACTGCCTGCTTCTTGTAGGATTTTGGTGAGGAACATGAAGACTATAATGTTATTTTGTGGCACATGAAGTCTCAATGAGTTGCAAGATGCTCCGTTTAAGTTTTCAAGTTGAGGTTGTTCCATGATAATGAATTTTGCTTGTAGCTGGAGTGTCTGCCAAGATATTTTGATTGTTTAGAATGCATTTTATGCTCTTGTTACCGGTGTTCTAATTTTTTTTCATACTTCTGTTCTGCAATGATATCTCTGCAGTGAATAAATAATTACAATTAGAAGTTTGGCAGATTGATTGATTTTCTATTTGATTTACAATAAAAGTAATTCTTGCATTGCTTCTGAATTCTGATAGCTTGGTTTGGGTACAACGAGTTGTTTTATAAAGTTATCTATCTCTGTTTGATACATATTGAAATAATTTAAAATTACAAGAGTAGTGAAAATGGCACAAAGAAATTAGTAATTGAATTTGCAATCTCTTTTAATTTGATAAAAATAAAAAGCATGATATCTTGTAGTATAGAATATGGAAAATTTGGAGTCAGGAAAAAAATCAACCCCTTTATGACTCAGGATGCTTAGTTTCCACTATCTATTCTCACAAATCCTTTCTCACCAATAAACTTTATGGTTACACATTTTTTTTAGTGTTTATCAATAACAGAATCTGCAGAATTCACCGGAGATTCTGGTATCAATGAGCTATGAGAAATATGTATCTATGACGATAGGTTTTGTGAGAAGTGTTGCAACAAAGATAAACTAAATATGTATCTATGAGGATAGGTTTTGCCATAACATAAGTTCATTGAAGTTTAATACATGTCAATTACGGTATTAACATAAACTCATGTGACATAAAGGAGGGGAAAACGACATAATTATTTAAAAATACTGGGAATGAATTTTGACAACAAAACAAGAATATATGCGTTTGAAAGAAATTTTGTTGCGGTATCTTTGAAGGAGAATGATTTGCTGCGATATCTTTGAAGAAGATGAAATTGATGCAACACGATTGACAAGCTAAAAGCCATTTGGGTTTAGTTTACACCATTCTCACGTATGGATTCGACAAATGTGAATCTTTTCAAAAAGATAAAGGACCAAAACATATCAAAAATAAGATAAAGGACCAAAACAAATTTTTGGTAAAAGATAAAAGGACTAAAAATATATTTTTGTCATACTTGAATTTACTTGTTATTTTGCTCCGCACCATATTGTGACCCGTGATATAGATAAACCAGGGACTACCCCTACTTAAGCATGCATCCTAACTTCTAATCATGAACATGAAATAACAATCAAAAGCTAATGGGATGAAAAAATATCAAAGACTGATGAGCAACTTACATCATTCATTTCTCAATACGTTAAATCTCAATAAAATAAAATGAACAAATCTTAAGTACTCAATATGCTACAAAATAATTTAAGCAATTATATCATGCCCAGGCTAATAAGCAATAAGTTACAAAAGTAATTTCTCAGATAAGTAAATCTTTAAAAAAAAAATATCTAACATCACTTCAGCACAGCATTTTGCCTTGAGCATGTCCGGGTTCAAAGTTCAAGAAGACATCCATGACGCGAGAAGAGTTTCCTGTTTCTTTCACTCGTAGGAAAATCAGGTGGAGCAGCTATCTTTCTCAAGGATGGGCTTAAAACTACCATGGATGCAACAACATTAGCATGCACTCCACTACAATCATCCAAATTGATCTCTCTGAGTTTTGTGCAGTTTTTGACCACATGCATCACTCCCTTCTCGGTGACATTCGTACAAAGTTGCAGCGACAGTTTCAAAAGCCCACGGCATGTCTTTGAGATTACATAGAGTGTTTGATCATCAACTCTTGTATGTGTCATGTCCAACACCTCAAGGTTGGGAACTTCAAAGTCGATTTCAAGTGACTTGAGACTTGAACAGTTAGGTTTAAATGCCTAATCTTACAACATCTCCTTAAAACCTGAGCAACACATTGGTTGGTTATGTAAGAGCAACGGGTCAAATCAAGAAGTTGCAGATTGGGGAAAATGAAAGCAAACAGTATAAGGTTTTCATCTTTCAGTGTAAAATTGTTAGAGAGACAGAGAGACTTGAATTGAGGATATGTTGTGAAAGTGACTCAAAATTGGAGTTTGGAGGCAAAAATGATGTTTGCTGGAAAAAGGCAAAATCGGGGCCCGAATTTGCGCGCAGTGGATATTTCATAAACGTATTTTTGGGCCAGATTTGTTACAATTTTATGGGAGTTACTTTTACTATAAATATAGGCTTTGTATCAGAGCAAACCTTGAGATAGAGGGAGCTGAAACTAAGGTTTAGAAAGGCAACAACAAAACTAGGGTTTGTATAGAGTTTGTCTCTTTGGAACAAACACTGGGGTTTGAGGGTTGATTCACCTTGGGAAACACTATTAAGATTGAGTCTCTTGGTTACGGGAAGAGATTGGGACTTTGGGTAGAATTAGGCGGGAGACTTATTCTTGTAACTCATTGACATCTCTTTTGTAACGTTACTCATCATATAGTGAAACGGAGGGCTGCTCTCTCCCCCAGATTAGGTCAATTTGGACTGAACTGGGTAAACAAATTCTTTTGTGTTCTCTCTTCTTTTCTCTCGCTGTTTTCTACTTTTGCTTGTGATTATAACTGTTACCCACTTGTATTGGTTGCATGATTATTCCTTGCTCCACACATCAAGTATTTATTGGTGTGATTTTTCATCGAATTCGCAACATGATATACAAGAAGAGAATCCATGGAAGAATTAGAGTTTTCGGTGGAGACCATGAATTCGGGCCTAGTACATGCGAATTTGAGTTTGACCTCACCAAGTGAAGGAAAGTTCCTAATGAGTGCAAAAAAGGCAGAATATGAGAGCATAGAACAATAGTTGAGGTTTATTGACACTAAATCAGGAAGAAACAAAGACAACTTATTGACATGGTGATCGGTGAGAAAAGAAGTTGATTGAAGGTCTAAATGTTGTATACGTAGACAGTTGGATAACAAAAGCAAGATTCCAGCAAAAGTGTAGCCGGTGCAACATCTGAGGCCAAGGCTTGTCAAAGGAAGACTTTGCATTGCAATAGAGGAAAGGAAGTGATCGGAAGACTTTGCATTGCCTTTAAACTGGTCAAGGAATCGATGAAATGTGAAGTTACAAACATTGCTTTGTTTTGGGAAATGAGTAAAGGAGAGTGGGATAGAGAGCTCAAGTCGGGTCTCTGATGGAAAGCAGAATCAATACCGTGGTTGGTAATGCAATAACAATCTATAAGGATAGCTTCTTTGAGGAACCTACAATTGGTAAACAAGTGGAAAATGAATTGGTCATTGATGTAGTAATGACGAGTGAGATTAACCTTGCCGAGGAGTTTGAAAAGTGTCGGGAGCACTGAAAGAGCCTCCTCCTCCTCTGATGACTGTGCATCAACATTAGTTTTTAGTCACTTTTATGGCGTTTTTATCACTTTTAGAGAGACAACTACTTGTAATTCATGGTGAAATCAGATTAAAACAAGAACAAAGCTCAAAGGGAGGAAACGGGGAGAAAGAGAAAAAGGCCTGAGAATTGAAGAAACGTGCCACGATGGAAGCAGTTCGTGGCACGTTTGATGAACGTGGGACAAAGGTTCATCACTGGAAAGTTCGTGGCACGAAGGAAGAAGGAACGTGCCACGATGAAGAAGTTTGTTTTCTGCCACGTAAGATTAATGAAACCATCGTGCCACGATTGGATCGTAACGTGGCACGATGGTGGGCTTTTCTGAAACCCTAAAAAGCATTCTATAAAAGCCAGCTGCGGCCGAGGATTAGAGGACGGAATTTTGACTGCGATTTTGAGTATAGAAGACACCTGGAGACCGAAGAACAAGCACTGAATCTCATACCAACTCATAGTTGGTCCGGATTTATGTATGTTCGTTATTGTTTATGCTTATAATTGTTAGTTATGAGTAGCTAAACTTTTAGTTTGATTGAGCCATGATGAACCTATTGTAATATATGAATTCGTAGTTGATACTCTCTCTTATTATTAATATATTCAGTCTTTATTCAGAATCACTTGTGTTTAATGCTATTTTTATGATTTGCTGTTATGACTATTAACCCTAGCGTTTAGTAAATCAAATAATTGATCATAAGAATTGAATGACTATTAACCCTAGCTTTTAATCCTAATCCTGAAATAGTGATTCTGTTTAATCCAACATAGGAACCTAGAGATAGGAAATTGAGAATTATGACATATGAATTAACGTTCTGATTTTACTTCCGCAGTTATTCAATCGATTTAAGAGATTAAAAGGTTATAACCTAGGAAAGGGTTTTGAGTCAAGAGATTGATCAAAACTACTTAGTTAATTTGTCGTAAAGGTTGAATAGCAATTAAGAATATAGAGAGGTACACTACTCATATAGAGCAATAGCGGATTCATCGGTTTGATCATTCGTCACCAACCATTTTTTAAAACAAACTTGTTTTCTCTTCTGTCAATCACAAATTATGCCTAGGGCACTAAAATAACTTTTACACATCTTAAGTAAAAACGTACTTGCTAAAACTGAAAATAAAACAGTCCTTGTGGAACGATATTTTTTACTAATTCGATAGCTTTTGGTACACTTGCCAAATATCTATCAAGTTTTTGGTTACCGAGATCAAGTTGTTCTAGGAAAGGGAAACATTCGGCGATGAGCTTCAGATCATGTGTGGTATTGATAAAGCCTATGTTGGAACAAGTGAGAGTGGTAACTGTAGAGGAGGAAAAAGCTCGCAAGCCAATTGTAGGAATGATGGATTGGTTAGAGAGGTTGAGAGATGTGAAATTGTTCAACTTCAAAGAAGAGATTTGGATGAGAAGATTGTTGAGGTCACCGTAAAAGTGTGAAAAGTCGAGGGAGGCAGGTTGGTGAATCTACGGAAGAGACGAGGTAGGAAAGAGAGGGCTGGATGACGAATTCTTAGAAAGAATTTGTGACCATTGGTGACGAAGAGGAAGTGTTTTGAAACGAGGGAGAAAGACTTCAAGTAACAGCGGTTATCCTCTTCTAAGTCGCCATCTTCGTTAGGAAATCTGAATAAGAACAACAACGGACAGATTCGGAGGAGTAACTTCTCCTCTGCCTTTTCAATTTCATTGCTACCGGTGGGGAGGGATTAGGTTCGTTAGCTTGAAACTTTGTTGGATGGATGGTTTTTATTCTTCATAACCAAGCCCTAAAATAAACTAATATATATTAGATATTAGATTTGATACATAGCCAATAATAGATTATTCTACTCCTCTTGAAAGATTTTTTTACTAAAAAAAACAAATCTTTCGAATATTTAGATGTAACCCTCAAAACGATAACTCCATACTTTATGGATTTCTAAACTAATCTCATTCCAAATTTTATGAGAAAATTTGAATTTTAAATAATAAAACTAAACAAAACTCAAATTTATTATTCCTTAAAAAAAACTCAAATTTATCAAGTGTGAGATTTCTATGCATGACTTCTAAGAGCTTGTTTCTCAAAACCTTACACCAACCAACCACAAAAACAATGGAGACAAATATCTTTTCATTAGGAGTAAGAAGAAGACGGAGAACAACTATAACAAGAATTTGCAACATTATGTTACCATGGAGCAACATGTTTCATATAAAGAAAAAACTTCTTGGTTTATTTGGGGAACTCATTCTTGAGAAACTTGACATACGGTGACAACGGTCGGGTATCTCAACAAGTTTGAGCTAAGGGTTAAAAAGTTGAGGGTTCAGGCTTCAAGTCTTGGTATAAGGAGAAAAATTAAAATAACAATTAACATAACATTTGCCATTAAAAAAAGATAGTCACAGTGAGCGTACCTCATACTCACATTGTTTGAGAAAATTTCAACATTGTTATACTCAAATGCTCACAAATTCTGACACACTTGGCAAATTATTTGTTATATAGATTTGGTGTTTGATATCACCTTTCTCTTCAAGTATGGGTGGGAATACGCAACCTTCGTCATGTCTAGACCATGCCAAATTTTAACATTGTTATTCGGGAGTAATAAGGTCAGATAAGAATAGTTGATTGGGAATCCAACCAAGAAGCACCAATTTATCTTCAGTTCACCCTTGAAGATGACATGATCAATCACAAAAAGTAAAAAGTAAAATTGAAGCGTCCATGTTACTAATTAAATTTAGTAACACTTAAACAATCGTTAGGTAAAGTTCGTGTAATAGCTTATGTACTGGTTTATAGTATTATTAGTAACATTAAAAACAATGTTGCTTATTTATATTTTGCAACACTTTAATATCACCAGTAACATCAAGGGTGCGTATGTTTCAACTTTAAAAAAAAATATTGAGTTCAAAGAATCTAGAGATTTTAAAGAAAAATCTAAAGTTATTTTTATTTGTTTACTATCATAAAAATCATTTTTTAAAAATTTGAAACTCTTACACTTGAGTTTGTTGAATTTAGAAAAAAAATAGATTTTGAAAAAGCTACTTGAAATAGATTTTCATTTTAAAGCTAAAAAAGAGTTTTTTTTTAGCAAAATGGATTTTTTATAAATCTAAAACAAACACAACAAAAATTAAAAAAGTGATTTTTTAGTTAAAAAAAAAAAAAATTCAAAAAAATCCAAAACAAACGGGCCCTAAAAAAATGTCATATAGTAACTTTTGAGAATTTGTAAAAAGTGTCGCAAAATTGTGAATCTACTAAATTTGACTTTGCTTAGACCTCATTCAAATTTTGAATTAGCCAATATTTGAAAATCAAACTTCATTCATATTTGCAACTCCAAATATGTTCTCATACACATTTGAAATTTCATTTCATAATGGGAATGAACTATGCAACACGATTTCAATTAAATTATAAACCGATTACAAGTTTTCATCCACAAAAGTGTGCAAAGGTAAGAAGAAAAATGTGTAATAAACCTTCACTATGGAGGCATACAAAATATATATATCTAGGGCTTTGTTTCTTTTTATTATGTTTTCTGTTTCTCACTAAGTAGGGCACATCCATAGCCTCACTAGTTTTTGCAATGCATTATCCGAAAGGTTGGGTGACATATAATCATCACTGTTATCAATGTTGATAGAAAGAAACTTATTGTGTGAAAGATTGAGATAACCTAGTTTTAAAAATTTTGAAAATTGTTGAACCTCCACAACACCACTGAAGTTTGTTGAAGACAAATCTAAGTTGGTAAGATTTTGGAGTTTATATATTGAATTTGGAAAATGACCTTGTAGGTTGTTATTCGAGAGATACAAAGATTGCAAAGAATATGTTGAGAATTCATCAATGAACCCTGTGAGATGTTTGTCGTTGAGATGTAGCCTTAACAATGAAGGCAAATGATAACACCATTGTGGAATTGTTCCATTGAACATGTTATAACCCAAAATCAAAGAGATTTTGAACGATTTGTTATTTCAATTGGAATTGGGCCAACTAGTTTGTTAGATGATAAAATTAAAACAGTAAGATGAGGTACTAAGTTCTTGATTAGATGGCAAATCTAGTTTTTGAAGATTAGGTAAAGAGAGGATATCATTTGGCAAATTTCCTTGCAACCCAGTGGATATCAGTCTAAGAGAAACCAAAGAGGATGACAAATTGCTTAGCATAGACAAAAAGCTATCTCTTATTGAAGACATAACCACACTATCCAAATAAAGCTCCCTTAAATTCGTAGCATTATGAATAAGTTTCTTCCATGTGAATGGATTGAGTTCCAAATAATAAGCATAATTGCCAAGATCAACTAATACTAATTTTGACAAATGAGAGATTTTGGAGGGAATATTACCACTAAGGTCAGAGTTGGATAGATTTAGATGTGTGAGATTCACTAAATCGCCAATACCAATAGGAATTGAAGACCCAGAAAAACCATTAAAAGTCAAGTTGAGTTGTTGAAGGTGTTTAAGCTGAAAGATGATGCTATTGGGATGTAATTCACCGTTCATATTGTTGCAACTGAGGTCAAGCCCAATCACATAATCTGACATGGTGTCGCACTTGACACCATCCCACTTGCAACAATCAGTACCATTTTTCCAAGATTATGTCTTGAAAGAAAAAGAGGGACAACTAGACCAAATATTGGGTTGAGATGATTTTTCTCCTTCATTTTCTTGTTTTTTCACGTTAGAAATGAATTAGTAATTGAATCTGCAATCTTTTCTAATTTGATAAAAATGAAAACACATCAACCTCTTTATAACTCAGGATGCTAAGTTTCTGGTATATATTCTCACAAATACTTTCTCACCATAAACTTTATGGTTACACATTTTTTCAGTGTTTATCAATAATCGAATCTGCATAATTCACCAAAGATTTTAGTATGGATGAGCTATGAGAAATGTGTTGACAATAAAGATAAATAAAACAACTTAAGGACAAGCTTTAGCATAGAAAAAACTGAAGAAGAAAGACACAAATATATAATTTTAAACATGAGTTATTAAATAGCTTGAAGAGACTACATCAGACAAATGTTAACATCAAAATAAGAAACATAATATGTTGGCATCAATCAACTGAAAGATCCAGTTTTCCAAGGAACATTCAAACAATAAGGAAAACGGGCAAAACATTATGCGTACCTTAGAAAAAAAATGGACAATTAGAAAGAATAATATTAATTAATTTTAAATATTGTCACATTTAAAATTTGAATTTACAAGTCATTTTGCTCTGCACGTTATTTGTGCCCAGTGAGATGCATATACCAGGGACTACATACTTAGGCATGCATCTAACTTCTTATCATGAGCAACTTACATCATGAGCATTTTCACTTGAGCATGTCAGGGTTCAAACTTCAAGAAGGCATCCATAACGCGAGAAGAGTTTCCTATTTCTTTCACTCGTAGGAAAATCAGGTGGAGCAGCTATCTTTCTCAAGGATGGGCTTAAAACTACCATGGATGCAACAACATTAGCATGCACTCCACTACAATCATCCAAATTGATCTCTGAGTTTTGTGCAGTTTTTTACAACATGCATCACTCCCTTCTCGGTGACATTCTTACAAAGTTGCAGCGACAGTTTCAAAAGCCCACGGCATGTCTTTGAGATTACATAGAGTGTTTGATCATCAATTCTTGTATGTGTCAAGTCCAACACCTCAAGGTTGGGAACTTCAAAGTCGATTAGAAGTGCCTTGAAACTTTTACAGTTGGTTAGGTTTAAATGTCTAATCTTACAACATCTCCTTAAAAGTTGAGCAACACATTGGTCGGTTATGCAAGAGCAACGGTTCAAATTAAGAAGTTGCAGATTGGGGAAAATGGAAGCAAATAGTATGAGGTTTTCATCTTGTAAACGAAAAGTGTTGGACAGACAGAGAGACTTGAATTGAGGGTATGCAACAAGAGAATCCCTGGAAGAATTAGAGTTGTTGTTGGAGGCCATGAATTCGTGCCTGATGCATGCGAATCCGAGTTTGACCTCACCAAGTGAAGGACAGTTTCTTAAGAGTGAAAAAAAGGCAGAAAATGAGAGCGTACATTAACTAAGGTTTATAGACACCAAATCAGGAAGAAACAAAGACAACTCGGCAACACCGTGATCAGTGAGAAAATCAGTTGCTTGAAGGTCCAAATGTTGTATATGTAGACATTTGGATAAAAAAAGCAAGATTCCAGAAAAAGTGTAGCCGATGCAATATCCGAGGCCAAGGCAAATCAAGATGAGTCAAAGCCTTTAAATTGGTCAAGCAGTCGATGAAATGTGGAGTAACAAACATTTGGGACCTGCGTGAAGAGGAGTGGGATAAAGAGTTCAAGCCGGGTCTCTGACAGAGAGCAGATGCAATATCGTGGTTGGTAATGCCATTACAGTCTATCAGGATGGCTTCTTTGAGAAACTTACAGTTGGTAAACAGCTGGAAAATGAATTCGTCGTTGACATAGTAATACTAATGACCAGAGAGATCAACCTTACGAAGGAGTTTGAAAAGTGCTAGGGCAACCAAAAGAGCCTCCTCCTCTACTTGGAAACCTCTAGGGTTACTGAGATCAAGTTGTTGGAGGAAAGGGAAACAATCTGCGATGAGCATGAGATCATGAGTGGTATTGATAAAGCCTATGTTGGAACAAGTGAGAGTGGTAATTGAAGAGGAGTAGGAGGAGGAAAAAGCTCTTAAGCCGGTAGCGGGAATGGTGGATTGGTTGGAGACATCGAGAGATGTGAAAATGTTCAACTTCAAATAAGAGATTTGGATGAGAAGATTGTTGGAGGGAGGTGAGGTTGGTGAATCTACGGAAGAGACGGGGTAGGAAAGGGAGGGTTGGATGACAGATTCTTAGAAAGAATTTGTGACGATTGGTGACGGAGAGGAAGTGTTTTGAGACGAGGGAGAGAGACTTCAAGTAACAGCAGTTGTCGTCTTCTAGGTCACTGTCTTCGTTAAGAAATATGAACACATGTTCCCAACAATCATCTGGTAAATCTAAATCTGAATATGAACAACAACGAACCGATTCCGAGTTGCAGCTTCTCCTCTGCCTTTTCAATTTCATTGCGGTAGCCAGTGGGGAGGGTTTAGGTTTGTTCGCTTAAAACTTAGGCGGATGGATGGTTTTTATTTTTGAGAACAAAGTCCTATACTAAACTAATACTCCATCCGTCCGTCTCTAAATAAATAATAGTCGTTTAAGGTTAATGCACGATTATTAAGAAAATGATTAATTGTGTTGATTTTGATGGTAAAATTAGTATCATTTACTAAAACACCCTTATTAATTGCAGTTAGTGGAGTAGTTAAGTTGGATAAAGTTCAATAAATAAGGGTATTATAATGGAAAAAAATAATAAATGCTGCATTGATATTCTAAAGTGACAATTATTTTGAAAAAAAGAAAAATGTGTAAAAAGACAATTATTGTGAGACGGAGGGAGTATATATTAGATGAGGACTTCTACGATACACTCAGATATTTTAATGTATCGATACTCTTATTTTACAAAATTTATAAAGTAATGATCATTCATATATGAAATAAAAAGCTATTTATCAATATTTATATTTTAAAATACATTATTTCATAAGAAAAAAATATTATTTCATTGTTTATAAGGATCATATTAAAAAAATTACATTTTATCATAAAAAATAATCAATATTCATTGTTACGAGTAATAAAAATGGCATCCATTTTTCACAGTCATTGCTCCAATGTACAAGCAGAATGCATGCGGTGAAGGTGACGGTGATTGGTTTGGTTATACATGTGTATCTTGCATTATAGAAGATTATCGTAGTGGGGATCGAAATTCTTACAAGGAAGGCGATGATGATGATGATGGTGGTTATGACTATGCTCCCGCTGCGTAAAACTTTAATGTTTTCTTTTTTTTTTTGGTCAAGAAAACACTAATGTTTTATTAACTTGCATTAGTCTAGTAGTTAATATCGTAGCCTGTTGAAGATATTGTTATAGTAGACATTTAGTATAGTTAGTTAGAAATTAGTATCAACCCAAAACATCATATTTTATTTAGGGCTTTTCTAACATGTGCAAATTTGCACATGTTAAGAAGTTTAAAGTAGTAAGTGTATATTAAAACTTGTGCATTTTATATTAAACATATATTTTTTTTTTAAAACAGTTATAATTTTCAATAAAAAGTTGTTTTTTTTAGTATCCTTAACATGTGCAACAGAATAGCCAAACCCTTTTATTTATATATAATATAGATATATTGAGTACAATAATTATTTTTTTAATACAGATATATTAAAATTTTGCAAGTAGTGTTATTTTCTTTAGAGTCTTTTTTTTAGATTTGTTTGATGAAAAAGGAAAGAGAAAGAAAAACACGAGAAAAATCACTTCTCATAGCATCCACCATCAAAGAACTAGTTAGAGAAGTTAAACATTAACTCCAACACACGTTGCAGCCTTCAATATATTTAGCTAACAAGCCCACACAATTGTTCCCCTCCTATAAAGGATGATGAAAAATCAAGACTTGAAGATAATCCATAAACTTCCGAATGCAATTGATGATAGAAGCATATGGATGTGTTGGTTATACTCCATCTTCAATCAAAACTAGAAGTAGATTTACAATCTGATTCATACATGACATCTACTCTACTCCAAGCCGCCTCAAGACCATAATAAATAGCTTGCAATTCAACATCGTATTAGTATTTATTAGCTTGACTATTATACTATTTCAACAACTATTTTTCATTTTTTTTGGTTGGTAAAGTAGCTTATTAGCCATAATTTCACCCCTTAAGTTGAATAAATGATGAATTAAGAGTTTGAACCTCGACTTTCATATTGCAATACACTATTTCTACCAAGTATCAACCGAGTAACAACGAGTTGGGTTTTATGATTTCAACTTGTATTATACATTCTGGTTTCGAACCAACATGTTATGTGGAATCAATAATTCATATTGATTTTATTGTTTTTAATAAGCATATTGGTTTGATTTTGATTCAATATAAAAATTTGAATTACTAAATAAAAATAAAGATAGACGAGCACATTTTTTTAGCTTAATTGCTATACACAACTGACTTTTAAAATAGAAAAACAAATTTAATTAGGTGACAATTTAAGGAAAGTACAATGTGATTTTATAGAATTTATTTTTAAAAATTGATATGTAATATCTTAAGAAAGGGATGTTGTACGTCCCAAATTTTAAACTCGTGAGTTTTTACAAAGGCGGATTTTAGCATGAGTTAAGGGTCTATTGTTTTTCATTCTTGATCACTTCAGTCAAAAATACTAAGAATAACTTGTGAATGCATTGTCCACTATTCTTAGCATTTTTCACCCAAGTGACCAAGAATGAAAAACAGGCCAACAAAAATCAGTTTTGAGCAGAAAACATGGAAGGTTGGGAGAAACAAATGAAAATCATTAAATAGTGGATGAGTGGAATACATGTCATGTCATGTGAGTCGTGAAATATTTGCTTGGTATTATTTCTCTTTAAATAACATTTTTCTTTCTTTAAATATTGCAGGAACAGACAAAATAATACTAGTAGAGATGCCAATGGTAGATCGACCTAAGAAATTGACCCTTTCGACAATTTAACTTAAGCCACGTTCTTTCTTTTCAATTTGCGGGGATCTCAAAGTTGTATGATTTGACACAAACCTATTCATGAGTTTAGAGATGCCAACATACTGGGTTATTTACATGCAAGTCACACAGTCAATGCTGTAATTTGTTTTTTGTTTTGGATCGTTCCCATAGCCATAAGGACAAGGGATTTCTTTGAAGTATTCATTTGTCGTAAAAAGTTATTTGTACCAATACAAAAAAAGTTTGATCACAAAATTCATCCATTGACTTGTAAGTTGTTGTAAAGGATATTCACATCGTCCATTAATAGTTTAAAATTTGTAGAATTGTAAAGTTACAGCAGTGTTAAGATTAATCCATATTTCACATGGACTAAAACTATTTTTAACATTACTAATAAACTATTACCTAACGTTCATGCATGTAACTTATTTTATTCATAAATAAGAGAATCAAAATGTAGAAATTTAGATTAGAGCAATCTTTTTGTTATGTAAGAGGGCAAAACTTAAAGAAAAAAAAAACTACAAAACTAAAATGGCGTTTTGACTTTTGAGGCATGAAAGTTTTGAAGATTTTACCAAATAAAAACTCTAAAATTTATTAGTCTCCAAAACATGAAAATACATTGACTCAACCGAAATGCTAAAATTAGTAAGTCAATTTGCACTTTTATAACCCTCGCGACAATTGTGGTTGATTCGATCGGTCCAACTCAAATTTAAAACTTTACAGATACATCTCACCATATTCCAAAGCGTAGGAATCGTACCACTAAACATAACAAGAATCTTCCTTGCGCAACCACCTGAATGTAGGTTTAGATATAATGGGGACCCACCATCTTCCAAATACCTTCCACCCAATGAGGTCTAATGCTGCAAATTCTAGGCAATCTGAACTATAAATTGATGAGTTCTAGTGCCTCCCCAATTAAGAATACTACTCATTAGAGTCTGAAGGAGCCGGTAAGACTGAAATCTAATTAACAATGTTTAGTGGCAAGTCATCCATCAAGAAGTTAAAGAAGATCTGATCCTATTCCTTATAGGGATTTAAGAAAATCACTCTTCACCCAGCAAGTTTCGCTCCCACCCAGCCAAACAGACCAAAATACCCCTGCGCAAGTTATGTCACGCTGCGTGACTTAACTTGCGCAAGTTATGTTTTGTGCGCAACTTAAGTTGCGCTGCGCATGTTAAGTTGTGCAGCGCAACTTAAGTCATATGACAGCAACACAACAACCATATCCCTCATTTTTCAAACTTCCCAACTTCGAAATTTTTCACCCAAAATCCGAATTTCATCATTCTTGCGCCATTCAAAGCCAATTTTGCCCACAATATCAAGTAAGTGATGATTATCCTACTTCATTGCATTTTTTTGGTTGAAATTTTCAAATTTTTGAAGAAATTTATCATTTTTAGGTTTTTATAAATTTTGCTTGCATGTTAGTTTTTATGATTGTTAGTGATGATTTAACTTAGGAATTGTTGTTTAGATGTTGTTTATAGTGCATTTTGGTAGTTTAAGGTTTAGAAATTGTTAGATTTTATGTTGATTGAAAATTGCACTCTAGGTGTTTGATAAAATGTGTCAATGAAAAAATTGTGTGTTTTTTGGATTGTTAATGATGAAATTAGTTAGAATATAGTATGTTTGACAACAATTTGGTAAATTACGGATTGAAATGACACTGTCGAAACTTTCGTGTTGTTCTTGAATTGTTAGAAATGACATAATGTCCGTGTGAAAATGTGTCATTGATTTTGTGCTTTTTAAATTGTTGTGTTGTGCAGATATGTCTCAGAGGGAGAGGAGTGACAGACTTAGGTTAGGGAGGCCTACATCTACTAGTAGTGCACGGAGGGAGAAGCAAGCAGTAGTCCCTCCTTTACATGGTCGAGGCCGAAGGAGAGTGGGGGCACGAGACTTGTCAGTGATGATGATGTTGTGTTTGGGCCCTCTTCATCACAGACCGGTCCATCCCAGGCGATGGACCCGACGCAGTATCAGTTTTTGGAGCCTCAGCCTCACAAGTATCATTTTGAGGAGCCTCAGCCTCATCAGTATCAGTTTGAGGCGCCTCAACATCAGCAACATCATCATATGCACCATGTTGTTGAGCAGGAGGAGCAGCCTCATATTGAGGAGCCTGAGCAGCAGGAAGATATTGCGCAGCCTCAGGCTCAGGCTCAGCCTCAGCAGGATGATGATGTTGGGGCTCGTTTTCAAGGGGTGTCGAGGGTGGTGTACGATGTCGGTGTGGACGGCTATGCAGGGGGGCCTTCTAACCTCTCGCTTTGGAGGACATGTGGCATGCAGGATATGGATCGATGCCGATGTAAGTATATTTTAATGTTTATTTTA
Organism: Medicago arabica; assembly: GCA_946800305.1. Lineage (NCBI taxonomy): Eukaryota > Viridiplantae > Streptophyta > Magnoliopsida > Fabales > Fabaceae > Medicago > Medicago arabica. The sequence goes on along the minus strand of OX326970.1, from coordinate 7,091,685 downwards.
CTTCTTCTTTTTTAATGGTAATTTTACAACTTATTTATTTAACGGTGTTGTTTGTTGTTTTTTGTTTTTGTATTTCAGTTTTCAGAGAAAGCGTAGGTTGAGAGGTATCTCCCACGGGAAGAAGCTGAGCCTGAAAAACTTGACGGTGCCTCAGCCGTGAGCACAGAATAATTGGTTTTGGGATGTACTGAATGCGTCCGGCCTAACTCCCCTCCTGAACAGTGGGTACGAGAACATCTCCCACGGGCTAGTTTGTGCTCTGTCAGAGAGATGACATGAGGAGACCAGCAGCTTCCATCTACCCGTTGTGGGAGATGACCATCACACTGGATGATGTGGCGTGTCTCCTAGACATCCCCATCACTGGGAAGCTCCTTTCTGAGAGAGAGCTCACCCGTACCGAGACGATGGACATTATGTCGACCGACCTGCTTATTTCCGCGGAGGGAGCTGACCAGACAGGGTGGTCCGTATATTAGTTTTGGTGTGCTGAAGAGGAGCTATGAGGAGCTCTTGAATAGGTGTAATCAGCTGGTGGAGGTTGACACACAGGAGGAGGAAGACGAGCGCTTTGATGTTAGGATGGCCTGCATTAAGGCGTTTATGTTACTCTTGCTTGGATGGACCATTTTCTCCCGCAAGAACAGCAAAAACATTAATCTACTGTGGATGCTTGCGCTGCAAGATATGGACGACTTGGACGAATGGTCATGGGGTGAGATGGGGCTAGCATTCCTATACGAGCAGCTCTCTCTGACCTCCGATTCATCATTGGCCACCTGTGGTGGTTACATGACCCTGCTTGTGGTAAGATTTGTTTTTCTTCTTTTTTACATTGTTTGTATAATACTTGTGTTGATATATATTTGGTTCTTTGTGTTTGCAGGGATGGACTTTGGTGCACTTCACGAACCTCATTTCGAGGGTTCGTAGTGATGTGTACGACCCGGCAGTAGCCCCGCTCGTGAGCTAGTGGAGACCTCATAGGGGCTTTACGGACCCTGGACACTACAGAGATGTCATTGATGCGATGGATTACTCTCACGTCATCTGGAGGCCGTACGAGAGACGGCGACACATCACGCCATTCCACGACATTGCTGGTACTCCGGATGGATCATGGCTGGCAGAGACAGGATGTTCCGTCACTTGCCTGAGCGGGTTCTTAAGCAGTACGGGTATGTCTAGACACGGCCCAGGTCTCCTACGGATGTTGAGCTTACTGCGGCAGATGTCGCGGCCCAGGCTTTCGTGGAGTTTACTCTACATGTCCTCAGCCAACAGCAGAGGGGTGATCCAGTGCCAGAGGACGAACCGTGGGCTCATAGCAGGGGGTACATGAGATGGTTCTATAGAGTGTCACATCCTATTGTGAACCCCCCTGCGGCCATTCCTGACTACGCAGCTCATGCACCTCCTCGTCATGTCCCTCCTTACGAGGAGGTTATTGTTGACCAGCAGTGGACCAGACATCCTCCCGACCCATACCAGATCATCGCCAACATCAGAGCCAGAGTGGATAGTGCTATGGGGCATCCTGATGTGTTTGGTAACCCAAAGGTACTCCGCATGATGCAGGGTATACAGTCTGAGTGGAGCATGCTGGAGCAGATGCAGGTTCCACGACGACGGAGCAGGAGTCCGCAACAGTAGTGTTTAGGGATTATGACTTGTATAGTTTTTGTTTATGATATTTTTTCGGATTTGGATGTATATAACATTTGCGCTTTTTTAGCATTTTTATGACATTTTCCCTTATCTTGGTCCTTTATTTTTTCGTAATTTGTTTATGAGTTAACACGTGCTTGAATGAATAACGAAAAATAAAAATCTTAACTATTAACATAGGGATCAAAAAACAGGTTTTAGAAATATAAGGATTATAATTTAAAGAGCAGATAAATAGAACCGTTAAAATTGTTGCACATAACTTGCGCATGTGTTAAATCTATGCGCAAGTTAAATTTGCTGCGCACAGACACTGCGCAAGTTAACTTGCGCATGTGTTAAATCTGTGCGCAAGTTAACTTGCGCAGTGTCTGGCTTAAGTCACGCAGCGCATGTTAACTAACGCACAGTTTTACACTTGCGCAAGTTAACATGCGCAGGGGTATTTTTCGTCCTGCCTGTAGGACGGAAGTGGATTTTGCTGGGGGAGAGTAGGATTCGGGATTTAAAGCATGTGTCGACATGCCTTTCATTGACTAAATAGAAGATAAAAGTGTTTTTCGGGGCCCATTTCTCCAACTAAACATAAGTACATCTCCTATTTCAGGACCCATTTCTCCAACTAAACATTAGTACATCTCCCATCCACAGTGACTCTAAAAATCATCACAAATCTCTACAAGCATTTTCCACATAGAAGAGTCACAAGATTTAGAGCTGATAGGATATTGAGATTTTTTTAAAGAAGGCAATTAACTCATCGAAATTGACATCGAAAAGAATCGAATTTGAAATTTTAAGAGGAGCATATTCGAAGTTTTCAAGTCAATATCACAAAACCAATCCAAGTGAGTTTCTCTTAATGGTATTTGTTCCAATGAACTCTATACCAAAGTTTATTTTGTTTTTAAATAAGATTCCACAATATTTTTATGAAGAAAGACCCATTCGTATGTCGATTCTGATTAAGACCAAGTCCATCATTCATTTTAGGTAGACAACAAACATCCTAGTCCTTGTCCAACAAATGAGCTTTATGCCCCTCTTGTGAGTCTCCACACGCAAAACTTTGTCGAATTTATCTATCTCGGGGATCTTAGTTTACTGCATGTGGAAGTAAATAATAGAATTGGAGGCATACTTTGAGAGAGTGATCATGTCCACCAAGCTTAAGTAGAGTTGCTTTCAACCACTTAATTTCTTCTTATAGAAAGCACCGAGAAAAGTGTTGAAGTTGTTTAATGTAGTGTTGCTTAATGCTTACGTTATGGAGATGGATATGTCTATTAGAGAAGGAGGGGGTTATGGAGAAAAATACAAAAGTAGAAGTATGGTAAAATAGTAAAAAGCTCCATGTTTACAAAACAATCTTTCACCGATGGTAGATGCTCAAATTGATGGAGAAATATTATAAGCTTGGGAAATGGGGTGAAATCTTTTCATTTTTGTTATTACCACATCTTATAGAATAAAATTCACATTCACATCTTCAACAAATTTAATCTTAACCGTAGAATGAAAACATCTCAAAAAATAAAGTGATTTTTTTTTTTTAAATATTTTAAACTATACTTCAATCATAATTTCACATTTTTAAAGATACAATTTGCAGTATCTGTCTTTATAAGATACAATTATTTTCGGTACATTGATAAGACAAAAAAATTAAAAAATAAATACATTAGCACCTCCGATTGTTTTTGTTTTCGAAGAAGCACCTCTGATTGTTCTTAACTATGCTAACAAGAATAATCATAATCATTTTTTTTTATAAATACCTCAAGAACAATTTATTCAAACCGACTTTACCCCAATTCATATTTTTATCTTTTAGGAAATGATAACTCATTTTATCCGTAATAATAGATTGAGTACAATAGAGAGGATATAGTAGAAAGTACTGATATTAACGTGTAATATAGATGCTCTACCAAGATTATGAGTTACTCTATTAGTTTGTCTCTTACTATAAACTTGAACATAACTAGCGTTATACGAAGGCAAAGCCTACAACTTGCGAGTAGACTTCCTGGTTCATTCTCATAATGATTGTCATTATTCATTGCGTTCACAATTATCTCACAATCACGTTCGAAGACTACTTGATTTAAGCCAATGTCTAGAGCAATTTGAACAGCTTGTTGAATAGGAGTAGCTTCACATTCACATACGGTTGCAATGGAGGAAAATATCATGGAATGTGCTTGAATAAGATGTCTGAAGTTGTCTCGAAAAATTAAACCTACACCAAATTTACCTTCAGCTTCAAAATAAGCACAGTCGATTTTGCACATCAACCAACCTGCTTGTGGTTTTATCGAAGTTGAAACAATAGTGTCTATTTTGAACGAGTAGTAATAAAAACATCTTCAGACAACTTATGAAGTTGCCTCAGGTCAAGCATTGAATTTTGGTAAGTCGGCTACAACTTTTAGCCAAAATACAACACCTGATGTAATTACTAGTATGTGCAACTGTTTGGAAGTATTTAGGAACATTGGTAAAGATACTTATCTAGGCATTCCTTCTATGGTTGGTCGAAACAAGGGTTGGCAAGGAAGTTCTTATCAAATCGGTAGCTCAAGCAACCCCTTCATATTGTATGGGGCTTTTTTAATTCCATCTTCCCTTTGAGAAAAACTTAAAAGAGTGATGAATTCATTTTATTGAGGTTCAAAAAAGAATGGAAGTCGCGGCATAAACTGGTTGAGATGGAATAGTTAACCCATCACAAAAGCTTAGGTGGTCTTGGTTTTCGAAACATAGAAGTTTTCAATCTCTCTATTGTTGGTAAACAAGGTTTGAAACTCATCAAAGATCCTAACTCCTTACTTACTCGAATTCTCAAAGCAAAATATTTCCCTAGACGGGGTTTCTTGGATGACGATATAGGACAAAATCCAAGCAATACTTGGAGGAGCATTTGGAGTTCCCAAAATCTTGTTAAATTAGGTTTTAGATGGAATATTGGTGATGGCTCTTTAATCTGTATTTGGTCTGATCCGTTGATTTGTTCTTCACCCTCGTCTAAACTGTCAACTCCACCATTTCATAACATGGAAAATTTTCTTGTATGTGATCTCTTGGAACCTGATGTGGAAACAACATGTCCCTCACAAAGTTCGGTCATTTTTATGGTGTGTTGCCCATAGTTGCCTACCTACGCGAGCTCGGTTGAATCAAAATGGTGTTCACTATGAAGAGTCTTGTGTAAGCTGCGAAGTTTTGGCGAAAACACACATGCATGTTTTCTTTGTGTGTCCAAAAGCTTCAGCATGTTGGGATTTGGTGCAACTAGGCACCATGGTTCACGAAATGCTGGCCAATGCAAATGATTTTGTCACTTTTTCTGTTTGATTTTTTTGGACTGGTTATCCAAACAACAACAACAACTCGTAGCAATGATTATTTGGACTCTATGGAAGAATCGTAACTCCAAACTTTAGGAGAATGTCGATCAGCCACCATCTTTCATTGTCAAACGCGCACTAGAGTCGCTCAATGAATGATAGTTTATGCAGAAAGCTAGGAAACTCGGTCAACCGATATTCATGGACAAAAGCCTCCATTTGCAATTGTAAAGTGCAATGTTGATTATTGTTGGTTTTAGGTTGGTTTTTTCATACTTACTTTACATAAAGAAAATATGTGATTTTAGGTTGGTTTTTTTATTATCTCAATTATGCTCCTAAATTACTTTTTATATAATAATGATTGTTGTTGGTGTCATTAAAAAGATAAGAATTTAGACTATTTTTTTGTTATATTGTCAGTGTCATTGATATAAATAAACATGGTTAGTGTGATTTGTTATAATTTAAAAGCAACAAATAATTATATTTTTACTCTTTAATCAAAATCAAAATTTTATAAAAAAAACACTGTTTATAATTTTTAAACGTGAACGCAATAAAAAGAGTTGCGTAGATGATAAAAAGATAGAAGAACACACACACATATATATACACACATATATATATATATATATATATATATATATATATATATATATATATAAAAGAGAGAAGATAGCAGAACATGATTGACTATTAGAAAATTTGATCAATTAGATATCAAATGAAAAGAGTTTGTTCTTTTTAAATTTTAATATGTCTAATCTTGGTTCACACCATGTTCTTGGAAGAAAACACTCACATGTGTCACATGATTCATCCAACTATATCATGGCTCATATAGGAGTTGCACGTAATTTATCTTTAATTTATAATTCATTATTAATAGAGCATTATCACCAACTAGAGTGTTTTTATTTTTATTTTTATAAAACCAATTAGAGAGTTAGAACACATATTTTTTGTTTAATATATATATTTAGTGGGTCTTTCAATCAATCATGTGGACTCTTATCCGTCAAAAATAATGTCAACACTTACAAATTAAAAAATACAAAATGTTCTTTTTTGAGAAGAATACCAAATTCTTATACTTTAATAAGATCATTTCTTGCGTTGGCAAAAAAAATCATTCCTTGTATCGTAAAAAAAAAACACAATATCATTTTTAGTGAAGAAGGTTTGAATACGGTCTTTGAATCAAATCTTTAGAAACATTGAAGACCAATATCACTGTCCTTAAATTTAAATAAAGTTTTAACTCAACTTCAAATATGCTTAAGAAAACTCAACTTCTAATTAAGATGGTTAGGTTGAATATATATTTTTATGATTATTTGAATTTAAATCTAAGATCTTCTCTTCTATAACAAGTTTTCATCGATGCTTGTTATTTCATCTATAAAAAAATTTAGGGTGTGTTTGAAAGTTTGCAAGGAGGATATTAGAGGAAAAGAGGAAAATCTTCCATCTCTTTTAAAAGAGTGAGTTGTTTGAGAATGATAAATGAGAATTTATGGTTAATATATTTTTAATTTTAAGAGTATTATAACAACAAAAATTAAGTTTGAAAAATCCATCAGAACCATCCAAAACATCCAAAACTTTCATCATATACAAATTTTTTGAATGTCCATATTAGAGAAATTTTATGATATAAATAAAAGTAAAAACTGAAAAATTCTCCCCTCTCAAAATCCTATATCTTTTTTGTCCTTCCACTTTCTTTTTCCTTATTCTCCACTTTCTCCCTCCCACTCTTAAACTCTCCAATAGATTATAAGATCCTCTTAGCTAATATTTGATTTCACTTATAAAGAAGTCAAAATTGATTATAAGTTGTGTAGAATTAATTTTAACATGTTAAATTGTTTTCAAAAAGCACTAATTTTGTCTTCAAAATAATTCACACTTAAAAATAGGATCTATAATTTTATATTTTAAAATTGATTTTTACATATAAATTTAAGGTTCAAATGACTTTTACCTAATTATATCCAAACACAGACCATATTATTTCAACTCACTTTTAATTATAATCAATTTTATGTAATCAATTTCCTCAAAATCAATTATTATCACCACATAACCAAACATACACCTCTTAACTTAATCAATGATATCTTCTTTATGAGTAAAAAAAAATAAAGATAATTTTAGTAAAATTTTGAAGGATAGATCTACATCTACCTCTAAAGTCCTAAACCATACTTTAACATTTCCCCACCCAAAAGCCACTTTAAGAAAAGAAAATCAACTTTTCCTTTGATGAATGTTCTAGTTCTAGTAGTAGTGAGTCACACAAACTTTAGAAAATAAAAAATTATAAAAAAAATAATAATAATCAACCCTCTAAAATAAAATAGAAAAAAAATCAAATAATATAACTAAAAAAAAAAAGGCAACAAAAAGAAAGAAACACCAACGAATATGGGTCCGATGGCAGCGCAGCAACTTCGCTGTCTGAAACACTATAACCCATTCATTCATTCATTCTCCATTCGTTCATTCTCCATTCGTTCGTTCTCTCTCTCTCTCTCTACCATTCTCTCTCTTAACCAATGGACCTCCATCGCCGGCCGCCGCCAACCACCACCGGCGCCGTCGCGACCAACCCTCATTCCCACCGTCTCAAATCACGTTCCCCTCCACCATCACCAAAAGCCTCCGATGCTCTCCCTCTCCCTCTCTACCTCACCAACACCATCTTCTTCACCCTCTTCTTCTCCGTCGCGTATTATCTCCTCCACAGATGGCGTGACAAGATCCGTAGCTCCACTCCTCTTCATGTCGTCAATTTCACCGAACTCGCCGCCATTGTTTCTCTCATCGCTTCGTTTATCTACCTTCTAGGTTTCTTCGGTATCGATTTTGTTCAATCGTTCACTACACGCGCTTCTCACGATGGTTGGGACCTCGATGACACCGTCATCACCACCACTACCAACACCAACATCACCACCAATCAGCCTCTCCGCAAACTCACCTCACCTGAACCCTCATTATGTTCAGAGGAAGATAATTCAATTGTAAAATCCGTCGTGGAAGGTACTACACCTTCCTACTCACTCGAATCGCAGCTCGGAGATTGTTTCCGAGCTGCCGCGATTCGTCGTGAAGCTTTACAGCGAACATCAGGAAGATCTTTAGAAGGTTTACCATTAGAAGGATTTGATTACGAAGCGATTTTAGGGCAGTGTTGTGAAATGCCGGTAGGGTATATTCAAATTCCGGTGGGTGTGGCGGGACCATTGTTGTTGGATGGATTTGAATATACAGTTCCAATGGCGACAACAGAAGGGTGTTTGGTTGCTAGTACTAATAGAGGGTGTAAAGCTATATATGCTTCTGGTGGTGCTGAGAGTGTTGTTTTGAGAGATGCTATGTCTAGAGCACCTGTTGTTAGATTTTCTACTGCTAAAAGAGCTTCTCAGTTGAAGTTTTTCTTGGAGGATCCGTTGAATTCTGATACCTTGGCTGTTGTTTTCAACAGGTTTGCTTCTTGTTTGAATTTTGATTTTGAATGGTTTCGTATTTGGTGAATTGAATATAGTTCTGTTTGGATTATCGGCTTAATTAAGTGTTTTTGTATGAATGATTGATATAACTATTTTCATATATGTTATAAGTTGTTTTTCATAAGTTGTATCAGAGAATTTGTCATAAGTTGTTTTCATTGTTCTTCTAAACAGTGTTAATGTTGGTTGATTAGCTCAAATAAGGTAAATTCAAATTGGCCCTTATTATTGGTATATGAAAGGGATAGCTTTGTTGGGTTGGATTGTACTGTCGTGTCATTTTCGTTGAATTATGAAAATCTTGCATGTGGGAAGATAGCCAATGTTTCTACTAGTGAAGTGAAATTATTGGTATTTGAAAGGTATTGGTTAGTTTCTAAAAACATATGTACTGACAATCAATGTTTTAAATTTTTTGTCGCGTAGCGATGTATTGTGATTAGATGTGCAGCCTCAGTTGTGACCACAATGTGGAGATGTTTAAAGCATTTGAAAAAGTAAAAGCATTGTGTTAAACTTGCTGTCGCGACTTGGGATTTGAATCCCTTAAAGATTCATTTCCCGCGTTGTGATTTATTGCAAAGAATCATAGTCAAATATGAAACCTCAGTTACAACTACAACATGGAAACAGTAAAAACTTTGATATCGTGGCATAAATTTGCAGACATTTTCTTTTACTAAAATCCTATTGACGATAATAGGCGTAGATGCGGTTAATTTGATTATTAACTCTCTTTAATTGATCTCATTTATTTTGTTTGTTGATTCGTTATTTTATTTTTTTCATTTTACAAAGTTTGACACCAATGTGTTTTTCGATGTTTAAATTTATTATTTGTTTTTGTAAATTTGAGTAAAGAAAATAGAGGATTGGATTTTGAAATTGAATATGGTTTATTGGGTTTTTATACAAAATATAGTAATTTATGGTGAGTTTTGGTGTTTGTTTGCTGTGGTTTCAGGTCAAGTAGATTTGCCAGGCTGCTAGGTATTCAGTGTGCTATGGCTGGGAAGAATCTTTATATGAGATTTACATGTAGTACGGGTGATGCCATGGGGATGAACATGGTCTCCAAAGGGGTGCAGAACGTTCTTGATTTCCTTCGAAATGATTTCCCTGACATGGATGTTATTGGCATATCTGGTAATTTCCGTTGCCTTTTGGATGGGATTTCCTTGTTCCTTCTTTGGTTAAGCCTGCATGATGTCATGAATTCCGTTTGTTTTGCTTGTGCTATCACACGTTGTCCCTTTCATGGAAGTGGTCCAATTACATTATTTTTTACACTTGTTTTTTTTCATGAAAGTTGTCCAATTACACTTTCTTATCTTTTTCATTGTTATCCTTCTTTTATTGTTATAGCTGTCATGATTTAAACTGGTGATTTATTCCATAAATTCAATACATTGGTGTTATTGTAGTTTCACTTATGAATATGAAATTGTCAAATTGAATTCTCATCTGAGCTTGATTTATTTGTTTCATCTGCTTTTTGAGAAAAGGGTTATGCAAGACCATGGTGTGAAAATTGAACTTTGGCAAAGCTCTCTAACTTTCTGCCAATTTATTTGTATTTCTAGTTTGATCAAATTGGTAATGTGTACTACCATTTATTTCGTTCGTCGTGTCAAATCCTGTTTGGTATTTAGTTTTCCAGTTAACCTGCATCTTTTGAAGGTGTTGCTATTTTAATGTCCTTATTTGGTTATTTGATTCCTGTAATCACGGCATGCCAAAATAATTTTTAACGGGAACATTGGACCAAAAATGTGATGGTTGTTTGTACTGACTTGATTCTTTAGGAAATTATTGTTCGGATAAGAAACCTGCCGCAGTTAATTGGATTGAGGGACGTGGGAAATCAGTTGTTTGTGAAGCAATTATCAAAGAGGATGTGGTGAAGAAGGTATTGAAGACTAAGGTGTCTTCTCTAGTGGAGCTAAACATGCTCAAAAACCTTGCTGGTTCTGCTGTTGCTGGCACTCTTGGTGGATTCAACGCCCATGCTAGTAACATTGTTTCTGCCATTTTCATAGCCACAGGACAAGATCCAGCTCAAAATGTTGAAAGTTCCCATTGCATAACAATGATGGAAGCCGTAAACGATGGGAGAGACCTTCATGTTTCAGTGACAATGCCTTCCATTGAGGTGATTTTGCATTCCTAGATTTTATTGTAATCTTAAATTTTCCAATTTAATAGCTCTAGGCTTAAGGTTTTATACGTTCTCTTGTTTTCTCAGGTGGGTACAGTAGGTGGTGGGACACAACTTGCATCTCAATCTGCTTGCTTGAATATGCTTGGTGTGAAGGGTGCAAGCAAGGAGGAACCAGGATCAAACTCGAGACTCTTGGCAACCATTGTTGCTGGAGCTGTTTTAGCTGGCGAGTTGTCTCTGATGTCTGCCATTGCTTCAGGGCAACTAGTAAACAGCCACATGAAATACAACAGATCATGCAAAGATGTAACTAAAATCTCATCTTGAGGGTGAGGCCTTGGTTGCAGTCATTGTTTATGGTGTCTAAAATAAAATACAATAGAGTCTTTTTCAGAGCAGAAACCGGAATTTAGGGAAGGAAAATAGAAGACATTGGATTCAATTTGATTGTTGGTACCCATATCTGGCTCTGTGTTGCTATGTGTAATATTTTGACAGTACCTGTTTGGTTGTCCTCTCCGGACACACCTTTCAGCCGAGCCATTGGTTGGGTTTTAACATTCTCCATTTCCTTAACCAAGACATTGTAGTGTTGTATTATAATTCTTTTCCTGGTATTTATGTTTAGTGTATATGTATCAATGTACTATTGTCTACATTTATTACCTTTATTTTATGTAATTGTGGACCAGTTAGTTAGCCGTGTGGTTTGATGAATTTCCTTTTGTCGTACTTGTCCACAGTACCCATGAAATGAATTTGACCATGTCTTTCCTATGATTTCTCATTCAGTCGGTATGGATGTTGGTGTTATTATTCTGTTGTTTCAAACTTTGTAAGGTGACGTATTTCATTGGCACATTGCTACTTCTGTTGAAGCTTATAAGAATATATATTTTTTAAGACAAAGCATAAGAATCATTATTTAATCACCCAGTCCTCTCGCAGTGTAATTAGGATGAATCCACAATGTTAAACTTATGAATTGACGGGTTTCTAAAATCTAAACTCAAAAGCCGGGGTTCACCAATAACTTGTGGGTTTTTTTAGGGTAATAGAATTAATTTTACGTAACATTTTGCATAACTGAACTAACTTAGCAACCAAACCATCTATCTACTTCAACAAACTGTGATGAACACAATTTTCATCAAACATCTCCACTGTAAACATGGTATCAATAGGAGCTTGTTTATGCGAGGCCAAATAAAATGAGCGTGTAAAGGCAAATATTTGGACTTGGATCCTCTCCTAAAAAATACCCACACCATATACATGTTGTATTCGATCTTTGTCTCCAATTTGAGATATATCGGTCCACATTAAATTTTAACTAAGTATTAATAATAAATCTCCATTATAATGATGATTCATAACAAAAACTGATGATTCATATATGTCAACAACTGATGATTCGTAACAAAAACAGCAAAAACACATGACGAATATTCTAGTGGCACATGGAAGGGGCCAAGTGAACGATGGATTCTTAAAGTTGACAGCAAGTCAGAGAAGGAACTTGCTTACCAACCAAATAATTGAAGGCTAAAAGATTCAAATTTCTAAGAGAGAGTATTTTGGAGATAGATCCTTCAGGTGTTTAAATTAAGGGGGCGTTGAAAGAGTGATTCAAATAGGAGTGATGTACTTGAAGGGTCTTAACCAACAATTTTATGAAAGTGTATCATTCACTACAATTTCTCTATTTTTTCATTTTGTAGTTTGTTTGAAGGTAGAAAATTATATTCTTGAAATGATATTTCTCATAATATAGTTATTGGTAAGTATTTGACATTTTTAAGAATATTATTTCCAAAAATTAGTACTCCGTTTATAGCATCCTCCTTTGGAACTTGCCAAGCACCACGATTTGTAACACTATTGAATTAAATACGTTTGAGCAATGGTGATTGATCATATACAACCGATGATTGATAATTAAGCAGCCATACACTTTGCAAGTAATCTAGTGATGCTGATGTACGAAATTAAGGAGTAAAAATTTGAGACAATTTTTCATTTCTTAAAAGGGACAAGTGAATAAAGGATTCTTGAAGTAGAAAGCAAGTGAGGGAAGCAACTTGCATACCAACCGAAGCATAGAAGGCTAGAAGATTCAAATTCCTAAGAGAGAACTTTGGACTTAAAAGGTCCTTCAGGTGTTTAAATTAAGGTGAGCGTTGAAAGTGTAATTCAAGTAGGAGTGTTGTACATGGAATCCTACCTAGTACCTAACAACTCCTCATACAAGTTGTTCATGAAACTGTATTATTCCCTTCAATTTCTCTATTTTTCTATTTATTTCTTCTCGCTATCTTGTTTGTGTTATAATGCGAAATATATATGGTACATTTTTTTGGTCTGAACTGAATATACCTGTGCGTAACTCCACACCAATCTATCAAATAAAACCGCAATGAATGACAACATTCTTATTCAATACATTTAAAATTTGCATGTACATGATTCGATTTGAAACCAAGATTTAAAGTTAAGCCGGAATACTTCTTCCAAAAAAAAAATTAGTGGGAAGATATTTCTTTCCATCACATCCAATAAATTATGAATGAGTGTTTGCTCCAACATAAAATATATTAATGATTGTCTGTCTATTTTTGTTTTATGATACAATCTTTTAACAATATAATAACTATCTCGCGACCAAACTCTAGATTATCAAGACATGTTCCACTAGGAATAGAAGTGTTAATACAATGAAAAAAAATAACAACACTTTAATGAAATGATAATAAATCTATTTCAATTTAACTCGAGTTTGTATTCAACTATGAGAAACCAACTCTTGAGAAAGAGTTTTGTGATCCACTATGGCATGAATTGAAAGAAGAGTCTACGGGCTATACAAAAATAACTCATTATAAGAAATTATTTATATCTTATCTTTGAACAAAAAAAAAACGTTGTAAAGACATAGTTTTGGGTAAGAGAATTGCTCTTCTCCCATCTGTTTTCGCTTATTCTCATTCTGTGTGAGTTAACTCATGCTCAAAAATACACCTACGTGAGTTAACGCACGTTGAAAATACATATGCGTAAGTTAACTCACGCTCGGCTATTTGACGGGAGTAAGCAAAAACAGAATGGAGAAAAGCAATTACCATTGGGTAACGGGCTTTTGGGCCTTAGGCCCAAGAAAAATGAAAATGAAGCCTGGGTTGAAAATAGAAGAGATACATACCATTTTGTCCAGTGAAAACAATCTCTCATTCACTCACACTGCAAAAAAGAAGGAGCCAGAAACTGCTACTCGAAAAAACTCTTGAAATCTTAAACCCTAATAACTCTCTCTCTTCCTCTTCCATCATCGTCTTCAACCATGTCTTCTATGCTGGTAAGCCATCACTCTAACTCTTCTTCGTTACGCGTTTCTATAACTTTACTTAACCTAACTCATTTCTGAAAATGTGGTTATGTAAAACAGCAACCACAGATCATACTACTGAAAGAAGGTACAGACACATCGCAAGGGAAGCCACAACTCGTAAGCAACATCAATGCTTGCTGCGCCGTTGCCGATGTCGTTCGAACCACCCTAGGTCCTCGCGGTATGGACAAACTCATCCACGATGATAAAGGTTCAGTCACCATTTCTAACGACGGCGCTACTATCATGAAGCTTCTTGATATCGTTCATCCCGCTGCCAAGATCTTAGTTGATATTGCTAAGTCTCAGGACTCTGAGGTAAACTCAGTAACTAACTAACTAACTCCGATCTCATCATTTTGCAGAAAATGCATTTATACTGAAATTCTTTTTGATTTATTCTACTCTGCTTAGATCGGTTTTCTGTAACGTGATTTGTTATATTTAGTAATTGTATTTGTTTCGTTCAGATGGTTGAGATTTTGGAGTTAAGGACGTGTTTTTGGATAAACAACTTAGATAAGCAGTTTTAGGATAATTACTTATCTAATTAGCTTTAATGTTCAAGTTATCGATATAAAGAAAATATAGTAAACACAAACTTGTTCAAGTTATTATTATAAAAAATACAGTAAACACAAACTTTTTTATTTGAGGTATAAGCTATCATGACAAGCTACCCTAGAGGACTTAAGGAAATAAACTGGAATCTACTTATGAACATTTAATAAGCTGTTTCCAGAAGCTCTCCCAAACAGTCTGACAAGTAACTAGTATTTTTGTACAATTCATTTCTATAGGCCTGTTTGGATAAAAAGCTTATTTGCAGCTTATAGCACAAGTGCGCACTTATCATGATAAGCACTTATGTATAAGCTTGCATAAAATAATGTTAAATAGTTTTTGTATATTGTACAAGTTGTTTTTATAAGCTATATTGGAGAATATATGAAAATAAGTTGAAAAAAGCAAATGAAAATTGCCATAAGCTGTTTTAAAAAATTCTCCCAAACAGTCTCTCAAATTTTATGCTAGTAGATAAGCTCAAATAAGCCAATCCAAACAGGTTCAAGTAAGCTTGAACTTTTTCTAATAAGCTATAAGCTGTTATTATATACCCTAGAGAACTTGTGGAAATAAGTTGAAAACTACTTATAAGCATTTCATAACCTGTTTTTGTAAGCTCTCCCAATCAGTTTCTCAAGTGCTTATGCCAATAGGAAGCTCATTTTAGCCAATTCAATTAAGCTCGAAGTGTATGTTTGTTTGAATGTAAATAAAGTATTGTTCTTGTGAATGTGAAGGTTGGTGATGGAACCACCACTGTGGTATTGCTTGCAGCTGAGTTTTTAAGAGAAGCAAAGCCTTTCATTGAAGATGGTGTTCATGCTCAAAATTTAATAAGAAGTTATAGGACTGCATGCTCCTTGGTACGTACTTATATATCAAGTTCTTAATTGTTTTTGTCATTATTAAGTTCCAAGAGTTAAGTTACGTTTCTGACTTGTTTTTCCGTGTATATTATTATTTATGTAGGCGATTGAGAAGGTTAAAGAGCTAGCTGTTAGCATTGAGGGAAAAAGTTTGGAAGAGAAGAAAAGTTTGCTCGGAAAGTGTGCTGCTACAACACTTTCTTCCAAGCTTATTGGTGGAGAAAAGGAGTTCTTTGCATCTATGGTGGTGGACGCTGTAATTGCCATTGGGACTGATGATAGGTTAAACATGATCGGAATAAAGAAGGTAAACTCTATTGCTTATTTTACAACGTTGTCTCCATTTGCTACATTATCTCTTTTTATTGGTAATGCATAATTCTTTTTCAATAGAAAAGAATTAATTAGGAAAATGAGTGCAGACGAGGAGGGAGGATCAATGTACTCTTAAATAGTAAAACATACCATAATAGCTCACCAGTATGGCAAGGCTCTCCAATCACTTTGCATAGATGTGTACGCGCACTTCAGTAAATGAAGTTAGAGTTAGAAATTGCAGTGTGTTTGAGTGTACTTCTGCAGGGTCAAATTAGAGGATTACTAGAAGAGTTGAACTAATATGTTTTATAATTGGTTGTACATAGAATTTTGAGTGTACTTTGGAATGAAATATGCTCGAGTGTGCTTTGGAATGAAGTATCAACTACATAGAATTTTATATCTGGTTGTTAACAACTTCATTAGTCGGTGTTGTGTTATCTAGACACTGAAAAAAACATTTGATGGCATGATAGAGATCTGGATTTTCATGTCTTCTCTTTCAGATTTCTTTTCCTGCGGTTTATTCCAGTGGATATCATTTTAACGAATGCAAGTTGCATTTGAAGATTTGTAAAGCTGGTCTGTTAGTGTCAAACCATATAATCACCATTCTAATAAATTGCCACTCGCTGTGCCTGTGCTATACATTTCATTCCCATTTCCCGTTGTTGACGACATCATGCAGAGAACTATGAAAAACCTTCTCAATTAATTTCCCAAACAGTTACTATTTTTGCTGTTCTCCAAATATGTGGTTGCTTGTAAGCTACGGTTACAACTTACAATAAGTAATTTGGAAAAGAATAACTGTTACTAAATATTATTTACTAATTCATTAAAAGTAATAATAATTAACTACTTAGACTATAGCACAGTCACAAGTATGTGCCTTGCCATTTTACTTGTTAATTCCACCGACTTGAGCCAAGACATAGTCATCCATCCACAAAGGTCTCTTAGTCATTCTATCGGGCTTATCTTTTTTTAACCCATATGACCCACCATTTGATTGAACCGTATCACTAACTAGGTTGGACTTGGGACTGTTACTGTCATATATGTTTTTGTTTTATGGTTAGTGTTAAATGTCGTACGCAATGTAGTTTTCTTTTGATACTTTTTTGTGTGGTAGTGCTGTTATAAAGATTCAGGTTTTCTTCTACAGGTTCCTGGTGGTAACATGCGCGACTCATTTCTTGTCAATGGTGTTGCCTTCAAGAAGACATTTTCATATGCTGGATTTGAGCAGCAGCCCAAGAAGTTTCTCGATCCAAAAATACTATTACTTAATGTTGAGTTGGAGCTAAAATCTGAGAAAGAAAATGCCGAAATAAGGTGCCAATATTTCAAATTTGTTTGTTTTGTGTTCGTTGATTTTGAGGTTCTGTTGAAGGGTTGCTTAGTTATGCGACTTCCTTCTCTTATTTCTTGTGTTCTCTACAGGTTATCAGATCCATCGCAATATCAATCAATTGTTGATGCAGAATGGAATATTATTTATGACAAATTGGATAAATGTGTCCAAAGTGGTGCCAAAGTTGTTCTCTCACGCCTGGCTATTGGTGATCTGGCTACACAGGTATTAATTATTTTTTTCATTTATTTTTCTCATTAGATCAAGTTTTAGTTATAATATTAGAAAGTCAATATTTTGTTTGACTTATAAACTTCCATGTATAGTAATAAGTAGTTTAATTTGAAGCTTGCCTTTGAAACAGTATTTTGCCGATAGAGACATTTTCTGTGCTGGTCGTGTAGCAGAAGAAGATCTTAAAAGAGTTGCTGCTGCAACTGGGGGAACTGTGCAAACATCTGTCAATAACATTATTGATGAGGTTTGTATTATTAGTGGGATTCTGCATTGTTTGCACTCTTTGTAATTTTATGTGTTGCAGCTGATTTTTTTTACTTATTTGCTTGAAGGTTCTTGGAACTTGTGAGATTTTTGAGGAAAAACAAGTAGGAAACGAGAGATTTAACATCTTTAATGGATGTCCATCTGGCCAAACAGCCACCATAGTTCTTCGTGGTGGAGCTGATCAGGTCCGTTACATGTAGTTCAATAAGTGGTTATGAAGCTTGTAATTAAACATATTTAATAGGATCTGCCATTATGGGTACATATTTAAGTTTTGCTATTTTTTCACAGTTCATAGAGGAAGCAGAGCGAAGTTTGCATGATGCAATCATGATTGTTAGAAGGGCTATGAAGAATTCAACTGTAGTTGCTGGTGGAGGTGCTATAGATGTATGTCTCCACTCAGAATTTTATTGTGCATTTCATTGAATTATGATAGGGACTGTTAAATATTAAAATGTGGTTATGTGGTTAATGTTGTCAGATGGAAATAAGCCGGTACCTAAGGCAGCATGCACGCACAATAGCTGGAAAGTCTCAACTTTTCATCAACTCCTATGCAAAAGCTCTTGAGGTAAGTTTTTGTGAACTAGATATGGTCTATAGGGGTATGCATGTCCTAATATTCTATTATTTTAGTCATATTTCTTTAAATTAAGGGGCTGAGCGGCTGTTTGAGAAAAGTGATCTAAAGTTCAAACAAACAGGATACTAACAATCATCATTGTCCTTTTTGCAAAATTTCCAATCGTTCTAAAAATTTTCAGGTTTCCAATAGGTTTTTTAGTCTTGGTCAGAAACTGTTGATCATATACTTTCAGTGTTGTCAAGAGCATAATTTGAAGAAAACGCCATTGTCTGATATCCAAAATATGCCCATCAATCTTGTCAAATAGCGACTATAGGGTTATAACAAAACAAAACGTAATTTTACACAACCAATATTTTCCCCGATCCGCAATTGAAAACACTATATGCTTTATTATTGCATTATCGTGAAGGAAGGGCGTGGCATGAGAGAAAAGCTGCCCCTTTTGTGTATGAAATTTTCTTGTTGCTACTCAACCCAAAATTTATTGCATATAATGCCTTGTGATTTTGAACATTCACTCCACTTATTGGGTTAGAGGCTTTAATTTTTGTACCTTCTATGAGAGGCCGGTGAGCATAGGGATATCAAATACAATAGTTTTCGAAGATATACTTTTTTTCAGTTTTGAAATCACTATTTCAGCCTTCAGGCATCTGGTTTCACATGCATAGTTTGCTTGATTGTATTTTGATGCAAACAAATTTAATGTGTCATTGCAGGTTATTCCCCGGCAATTATGTGACAATGCTGGATTTGATGCAACTGATGTGCTGAACAAACTAAGACAGAAACACGCGCTTCCTTCTGGTTGGTTGACCTTCGTTTTATGTGCACGATTGCTTACTTACAACATATACCTGCATTCGGTGACACTTAGAAGTAGGGCTGCAGTTGAGCCAAGCCTAGTTGAATATAAGATAATTGGTGCTGTTCAATTGAATACAAGTTCAAGCTGGAGGTTATAATATGTTAAAGGCCTGGCCTATTGTAGACATGAACCGATCTCAAGCTCTCGTGAATAATAAAAAATAATTTGCATATTTACAGACACACATACATACTTACAACAATAATTAATTATCTATGTCCACATAATTTTTTTTGATAAAGTATTCATTAAAATGAAATAACTCACGAATAGGTGGAGTTTATCTGTCGTAGTAAATTTAATTTAAAAACATCATTTTACTTCAGTTAAGTTGCTTGTGAGCTGAACATGCTTAGAAATTAGATTCGTGGACTTGGTTCAGTTAATAACATATGTTCAATGTTTTAGAGTGTTTGTTAAAACAATTTGCATGAACAGGAATAGCTGGACCCGCTTTCAGAATGTATTAACTACATTGAAACATGCCATCAAGTATATGTTGATTGGATAGACCACTTTATTTATTTCCTCTTAACCATTGTTTCACTCCATCATCATAGAAAAATTATTCAAGGGCTTACTTTTAATTACAATGACCAAACCATGTTATTACATAATTACAAACCATTTATTTCATTCAAACCCTTGCTCAGAAGCAAACCATATTGTTATACAATAATGTAATCAGGCTTTAGTTCGTGCTGTCATACTTGGTATTTATCTTTTGCTAATGTCCTAAGCACTTTGGTGGCTTCAAGTATGTAGATGAGAAATTTTTATACTTTGTAGATTCTCTGATCTTGAATTCATGCGTGCCTGTGTGTTTGGGTTTACCTGACGTATCTCTAAATGCATTTGCTATATAATTTAATAAACTTTTGAGTTCTCTGATGGATCAGAAGTTAAAAATCTTGCTTTTACATGCTTGTTGAAGGTG
This sequence comes from Medicago arabica, assembly GCA_946800305.1. Lineage (NCBI taxonomy): Eukaryota > Viridiplantae > Streptophyta > Magnoliopsida > Fabales > Fabaceae > Medicago > Medicago arabica. The sequence goes on along the minus strand of OX326970.1, from coordinate 7,071,591 downwards.
AGGGTGCTCCATTTGGGGTCGACATAGCCACTGGTGGAATTGCTGATTCATTTGCCAACTTTGTCTGGGAGCCTGCAGTTGTAAAGGTAACACACAGTTATTTGCATGGTTTGCATTATGTGGATGGTGTCTAAGTAATTTAATAAATTTGCAGATCAATGCTATAAATGCTGCTACGGAGGCAGCTTGCCTGGTCTTAAGTGTGGATGAAACAGTTAAAAATCCTAAGGTAAATATGTGACCATCTCTATCATTTTATATTTACTGATGATTGCTCTTTTGTTTTGGTTAATATTTCCTAGGGTATGTTGAAATTTCCATTTAATTTCACTTCCTGTTTGACACATTTATTTTTGTAAAGGATTTTCTACTTTAAAGGGGTAATTGTATATAAGTTTTACCTTTGGATATGTGCCATGCTATATTTGACTCTTTCCTGCATAAATTCACGTGCAGTCCAATTGTTCTCAACTTTCCTTGTTGTCTTTTAAGCATTGTTTACATATCACCTGGTTTGAGTATAGAGTCTAGTTGTCTTGGTACTTTTTCCATGCAAATTTCTTTTACTCAGTCTTGAAAACTGTCTCCTGCTCACCATCAAATACTTATTTGTTGTGGGGTAATGGTGATTAGTTCCTTAATTCACACGGATTGGGATTCCTTAGTTAAGAGAAAAGACATAATGGTGTTTCCAGAATGATATTTTTCATCGTCCCAATTTGACCTTATTCCTTCTATAAAATAAAAAAGCTCCCTTAGTCAAGAAAGTTGAATTATTTGTGTTTTAAAGTTATTGCACCCCTACCCGTTTCCTCGCTTAATCATTGAAGCAGCTATTTTCTTACTACATCCATGTAGTAGCTGTACCAAGAATTGTGTATCTGATACTTTCCAGTTTGCTTTGATATTAGCACCATGCAATTTATTTTGATAGCTTTGATGTTTCTCACTCATATTATGTATTCAAATGCTCCTTCATTGATTTTAATGAGAAATACTGTAGATTCCATTAAAACTTATTTGATTATATGCCATGTACATTGTACATATGATGCAATATTTATGTTTACCTGATTAATTGTTGCATAATTCATGGGATATATAAACTGCCTGTAGTCATTTTTGGTTGGTATTCTTGCAATGATTTTAGTTAGGTCCCTCAACGTGACTTTTGAACTTTACATTGATTTACAGAATTGTGGTCATGAATGTCTTGCATATATGACATTTAAATAATTTGTTTTCATTTTATTCTCTAAGCTTGTTAGTTATGGATTATTTTTTCTCATCATACCCATGTGCCCCACATAAATGTAAATAGTTTTGAATCACATGTGCGCCTACTTTTACGGTTATGTTATTTTCACTAATACGAAGAAGTGGGTAACAACATTTATGGAACTGATTTTGAATTGTTTTATTTATTAAATCTATGTAGTCCGAGAGTGCACAAGGAGAGGCTGCTGCTAGTGCCATGGGAGGCAGAGGTCGAGGAGGTGGTTTCCGTGGCCGTGGACGAGGAATGCGTAGATGATTAGAAATGTGTTTTTATGGGTTAATATTTGTCTCGTGTGTTGAATGTCTGTAATATGCGCAATGCCACTGGATGTATGTTTCTGGTAGTGTTGTTGCTAGAAGCATACCATATTTATCTACAGATGATATGTTATGAAATGGTAGTAATATTGGGGATTCTAGGAGCATCATCTGATCAAACTAGGATTTGATGGTAGCGATTTTGAGGCATGGTCTTTTTTGTATTTGTTAATTTTATACGTTGGAGGGGTTGAATTTATTAGATGGCTGTTGTTGGGGATTTTTATTGTGTGAAATTTTGCTTCACCTTAACACCAAGTATTTAGATATGCATGTGATTTTGTCTATAGCCTTGTGTAGTAACTATGGGAAGGTCTTGAGAACATTGCATACAATTGTTGAAACTGATAGCCATAGCAAAAATTCTAGTGTTAGTGACAAATTAAACCACTAATATTGGTAACATCGATCTATAAATGGTTCATGGTGATAATGACAGACAGGATGGTATTTTCGTGCCTCAAGGGGTGACAGATTCTTGTAGTTATTGTTCAGTTTAGTTTCAGTGATGTGTTAGGATCAAATAGGCGTTGTTTTTGCAAAGCTTTTATGGTTGTGTTTTCAACATCAACAGCTGGTTTTTCAAAAGAGAAATATCAATGATATTTGAACAACCGTTTTTAAACAATTTCTGGGACAACCCTCTCATACTATAATTGTACTTTTATTATCTCTCTCTCATTCTCTATTGTTGTCCAATAAGAAGAGAGGAAAAAATGTAGCCACAAATGTTGTTTAAAATTGGTTGTACAAATATCACCTATTTCTAAAATTCTAAATTCTAAAATATGGCTTGTAATGTATTAATTATGATTGAATGGTTGTATATCTGTATTGTATTGATATTATGTTAGTGCAGTAAGTTTTTTTTTTTCTTTTAAATGAAGTGTAGTTAAGCTTTGAACTTTGTCTCTCGATGCTCTAAATACATAAATCTTTGTCATCGAGTTAACACCTGGTGTGCATGTGATATTTAAATGTAACACCTTAAATGCACTATCTAGTGTCACAGTCAATTAGATTAAATAGTTATTTAAAAAGTTGCACCTTAAATGGAAAAGAGAGGGGACTTATGTTTTTTTTCTTCCTAAATAATAAATATTGGTTGTCATTGGAGAGTGTCCATTGTGAATTTGCACCATTCCGATCTCTTTTTGACTATCACTGTATGCGGTAAACATAACGAATGACCAAGATCTTTCTGTAGTATGGTAAATATGACACTTGAATGTAATGGTATCGGAGGATTGTTCGGTGTTCACTAGTGTTAATTGCTAAGTTGAGGGGTTTTGTCTTTGTATTTTTAAGGCTAATAAATTGTATAAATGAATGTGTTCCGCGTTTAAACTTATAACTTATAGTTTTTTACATTTTTTTTTTTGGTAATATAGTTTTTTACATTATCTTGAATGTTTGATCTAAAAACTGTAGCCTTGTTCTCGTTGAATACCAATGTTTTTGTAGAAATAAGATAATAACAGGGGGAAAAAAACATGGATGTTCATTACTCTAACATCTTTCGTGTAGATCAAAATGCCAAAAATGATGATTTCGGCAAAGCTTACAGCAAACTTGCTAAAAAGAGGCACCCATGATAATTAAGAGAGATGCCTACAAAACTATAACAAGAAAAAGAAAAAGTGAAAAACTGAACATTATGCCATAATGGGAACCTTGATAACACATGAGATTCCTTATGCCATAATGAGAAGCATATATTATTCATGTAGGAAATATGCCAAACAAACAACACATGAACCAAATTTAGTTAACTTAATAGCCAAGCAATAAACATCACACTAATCATATTGGTACTAAATAGGAGTGTCTATTTAGTTTGATACTAAATAGGTGAAACAATAATCCATTGGATGCTCTTAATTCTTTAATGGATAACTTTACTTCAGTTATTACTTAATTTAGATAAAGCCGTTCTTCAAAACAAAGCAAAAGATAAAGCTATTCCTTTGCTCTCCGTATTTTAATTTAGGTTTAATTGTTCAGGTCTCTTAACTTGATTTCAAGTATTAGTTTGATCTCATGAGTAATAAAAAGTCCGTTTAAGTCCCTTAACTTTATTTAAAGTCTTGGTTTGGTCCCTTCTGTTAATTTAATTCAAAAAAAATGTTAAGTTTAAGGATCAAACTAATACTAATTAAATAAGTTAAGGACCAAAACTTAACCTTTTTTTTTAATTAAATTAACAGAAGGGACCAAATCGATACTTTAAATAAAGTTAATAGACCTAAACGGACCTTTTATTATTTATGGAACCAAATCGATATTTGAAATCAATTTAAGCGACAATTGAGCATTTAAGCCTTTAATTTAAAATCACCTTAGCGTTTTATGCTTCACACTAATCACATTGGTTTAAACTTGCAATCAATCAATAATTATTCTGTATACATCTTCAATCCGTTATATATATGACTAATTAAATGGCTAGTGACATGTTTAATCGGATATTCTTTTCTTCAAACAGATGATAAGGTAAAGTAAAGAACTACGGAAGGAATGAAGGATATATAAAATCTAAGATATATTTCTTTGCATTATGTTTTTTTTTTAAAAGTAGTTATTTAGTTTTCAGTGAAAAGAAGATTATTCCAAAAAAAAATTGGGGAATATAAAATAAAAAGAAGATTCTAATTAGATAATGATAGTTTCACAGCTCATAGAGTGGGATATTTTAGTTGTTTTCAATGTACATAGGATAAGATTCTGAATATTATATGTTAGCAACTTAGCATAACTAGCTAGTATATATGTTAATCATGGACAGAGACCCGACATATTAGACATATTCATGGAATTAGAAATGAATTGGATGGATAAAATCAATGAGATCAAAAACAATGGTCCTTCAATAGCTGATGAGAAGGAACAATGGAAGAAACATTCAATTTACAAAGTACCCTCACAAGTCACGGATTTGAACAAAAACGCCTACAAACCACAAGTAATTTCCTTTGGTCCTTACCATAATGGGGAGGAGAATTTAAAGCTTGTGGAAGAGCACAAATATCGAGCCCTTGCTCGTTTCTTAAAGAGGTGCGAAAAACCCATTGAGTTGTTATATCAACGCTTGGATCAAGTGGCTCAAGAGTTGAAAAACTCGTACAAGCCACTAAATTCAATTTGGACAAATGACACATCAAAATTCCTTCGAATGATGATTCTTGATGGTTGTTTTATTTTGGAGATTTTGAGAATCAATTGTGATGATTCTGAAATTCCGGTTGAATATGATGAGAATGATCCTGACTTTAGAAAACATGGAAAACTTCATGCAATGCCATATGTCAAGCGTGACATGTTTATACTTGAGAATGAGATACCTATGACGGTTCTTTATACATTGATTCAGGTTGAAAATGGCAGCCTTGAGGAGGTAATATTTATGGTCTTTTTCTTAGTTTATGTCATTAAAATTATTATTTTGTTCTTTCTAATTTGTTCTGTTATAAAATTATTGACCAATGATTTATAAGTATTTTTAGCAAATAAGATGAATTTATACCTAACATTTTACACATTAATTAAATCTAATTTGTTCGCGGTAAACGTTGGATTTTGTTAGTTTTATGTTGATGTGAGTAAATAAAAAGTATGATTAGTATAACAACACCAATATGTCAAGATCTATAACATGAGTGAATAAAATGGTGTAGTTTGAGAACACACCAAGCCCCCAAGGTGTTTAAGAAGTGACAAATATTTGTGTCCATAGAAGGATTTATCCTTAAGAGGTTTCAGCTCAACAACGGTGATAGTTTATATTTATAATTTTAAAGCGCAAAAGAACTTATTTGTTGGTGGACACTTTATTTAATAATAGAGGAATAGTGTTGGTACTCTCTTTCTAACATTCTTTTTAACATCAACTATTTTATTGGACGAAATTAATACAGATACCACACTTTGAAAATAGTCTCCAATAAAGTGGTGGGATAGACATTAATTTCAGCAATGAAAGAATCATTATTAGAGAGAATGTTATTGTGTTACAATCCAAAAATTAATGAGAATGTTTTAAAAGAGTGTTGCTAGCACACTCTTTTTAATAATGGTTATGTTAACTGGTGCTCTAGATAGTGGTTAAGGATACCAAAAAAGAACTTATTACTAAAAAGATAAACTCTTTTTTTTTGACTTTTTATGGATTGGTTACACAATTTCAATGCAATAATTTCCTTTTTAGTATCATTAACCAATGTTCGGGGCATCGGTTATCTATTTCTAAAAAAAAAAAATTAAAGCAAGTACAAGGACCCCTCATCTCTCAAAATATTTTTCTATAGGTAAATGTTGTTGTTCACACTCCCTCAAATGTATATTCGATCACTTGAGGTATGCCTTGAAAGACAAGAATTTCAAAAAAGATTTTTCTTATACTCAAGGATTCGTTCAACTAATTCCCCCATTACAATACCATTATTTTACCTGCTTAATGATATTTATAGCTTTAGATAAATGTTGATTGATTATTCTTGTTAATTATATGAAACATTACAGGAAGATCAACAAGAGTTATTAAACGATAAAATCATAGAATTCTTAAACCCAGGAACACTTTTAATTGGTGGAAGCTTGGGAAAATGCATGCATGTATTAGACGTGTATAGAAAAAGCGTGATACAAGAAGGACCAATCCACCGAACACCCAAGCTCAAATCAACAAAAAGAGATTGGAGAGATTGGTTATGTTTAGAGTCACAAGACGAAGACGAAGATTATTCCATTCAATCTGCAATAGCACTCGAAGAAGCTGGAATCAGCTTCAATAAAAGCAAAACAAGGAGCCTCAAAGATATTTCGTTCAATCGAGGTGTTCTTAGGCTCCCTAGGTTTATAGTAGACGATAGCACAAAATATATATTCCTTAACCTCATTGCCTTCGAGCGCCTCCACATTGGAACTGGTAGCGAGATCATATCGTTTATAGCCTTAATGGACTCCATCATCGACAGTGCTATGGACGTTTCAATTCTCAGCCGAAATGGGATCCTAATGAATGCTCTTGGGACCGACAAAGTTGTCGCCAACTTGTTCAACTCGATGTCCAAAGAAATATGTGCGCCTCCCAATAGAGCACTTGTAAATGTGATGGATGATATTGCACACTATTGTAAGAAACCGTGGAAAAGATGGCGTGCAAGTCTCATTCATACTTATTTTCAGAACCCTTGGACTATGGTGTCTCTTGTTGGTGCTATCTTCATTTTTACTTTTACTGTTATTCAGACTATATACACGGTTCATCAATCTTATCAAAATGAGTGCTAACAACGCACTATTTAACTCACAATTTATTTGATTAATTAAAATTCATATGGGTTCCACAATTTATGTCTAGCTTCTTATAATTTCCTCTTTGCTAGTTTGATATATATATTTCTAATATGTTTTCATTTTGAATAGTTCATGTATTTTTGACGCCTGGTTTGATTTGTTATTTCGACTTTATATTGAAACGTTGTTCCTACTAATAAATTGGAATATCTACAAACAAGTGAACATGCATGATTGTTGTGAAGTTTCTTTTATTTACATTGAACTTCTTTATTTACGAATAAATTAGGGCTGATTAATTATATCATCATCTTCGATCTGGTGCTAGATTTGTATCCATTACTTTAACAACTAAAATAAAGCTGTCTCTGCTCGTGGTTTAAGAATGGTTACTGGTGATTGATTTTTTTCGTTAGAATATTATAAAAAATATTATTAAGGAAAGGAAGTGAAGATTTTCACATGAGGAAAAGTAATTCACGCTTCTTTAATAGGAGAGGTATAATTTTTTTCAGTATGTTTTGTTTAAGAGGGGGAAAGTGTATATATCGACATAAAATTGGAGTAATATGATTTAAGTATCTCTTATTAGGGGATGAGATGTAATTTATTCTACATATTTAACTCTTAAAGAAAGGGTGTATAATACAAACATCTCTTAGAGAATGAACATATAATTTACTTGAGGTTTTTATTTTTAAATGAAGTACATTTCAGCATAAGAGAGGAAGAGTGTAAATCAAATAATAATAATTTTGGTCATATAAGCTCGAAAATTAGTTTTCCAAACATAGTTTTAATGACTTTTTGGCCTCTTGGATTTGGCCTCAAATATAAACTACTTTTGTAAGCTTTTCACAAAACCTGGAATTTGTAGCCTCTCGAATTAGTATTGCTACCAACAAAACAAAAAAAAATAGTACAAAAGTAACTTCAAATACAAATTCGGGGAAAATAAATCAGAAGACCAGGTTTTGAAGTTCTAGTGTGCTACAAATTGAACTCTCATTATTGAAAATGAAACATTGCAGACCCTAAAGGAGGAAGACAACCAAACTACGATAGAAACATCAAATACACTCAACACAAGATAAAGATTCTTAAGAAACAACAATCCACATCACGGTAATCGATAAACGATTACAAATATCCAACAAAAACAACTTCAATAACTTGGAAACCAACTGCATAGAGAAAACATTGGAAGACAAATTCATATCTAATAAAATAAGAATAATTAACTAATAATTCATTATGCTATCATTCTAAATCTCAGAATCCTGTGAGCAGAGTGGTGACTTCATAACCACCACTTCAGTGGCTTGGGCTCCTACAGGAATGGAGGCAATATCACCCACCGACGAGGGTACCTTGGCCTCCCTTCCTTTCCATCAAACAACTGCAGGTTCACCAAAGATAAGATGCAAGATTAACAATTAAAAGATGCGAGGAATGCAAAAGAATAAACAATATTGGTTCATTTTATAGTATTTTTTATTTCATAAGATGATGTAATTTATCCAAGCAACACAAGAACCAAATTTAGTCCACCTAGCATAGTCAAGCAATAAGCATCACACTTATATGTTCATTGTTGCAGTAGAAAGAAATAGCATCATGAGAGTCAAACAATCAAGTTACCAACAAAACTTTCAAAATCCTCAAAATTTAATAAAATCAAACAGTTTAGTCGTATCATATGAACACTTAGGTGTCATGTTTGGACAAACAACTTATTAAATAGTTATAACATAAGCGCTTATCATATAAGGGCTTAGGTATAAGCTATTTGTATAACAAAAGATCAAATGAGGTCAAAGTGTTTCCATAGAAGCTAAAAACTATCTTGGAGAGCTTATAGAAATAAGCTAAAAACAGCTTATGGACATGTTAAATTTACTTTCATAAGATCTCTCAAACAGTTTCACTTTCACAAGTACTTATGTCAGTAGGTAAGTTCAAACAAGTCATCCAAATAGGTCTTTATATATACTTTAAAAGAAAGCTATCTTGTTATATTTTTATAATATAAACACCATAAACTGAATTAGTGAACTACAAAAGAAAAGGTGAGGAGACAGACCTTCTTCAAGCGCCTGTGCTTTGCAAGAGCCCAGTTGGTCATGATAAAAGTAGCGACAGCAACAAATATATAACCGGCAATGGTTTGCGTTGCAATGTTGAAGCCCAACCACTGGTAAATCTCTGTTGTATAGTTTGCACAAGTAACAATATTGAAGAGAAAGCCACGTGGGATTTGATATCCACCTTCTCCAGCAGGCCCACGAAGATTCCTCAGTATAATATGGCAATAGAAGTTTGAAACTTGACAAAGTATCCCAAATCCAAAGCCTATCTTCATTTGAAGGTCACTTACAGGGGTGTATAGGGGATGGTTCACATAATAAGCAATATAACAGCCAAATGTCCAGTAATAAGCACAGTTGCGGAAAACATTGGAAAGGGGCGAAGTTGCATGGCTGAAGCGATGCACAAAAAATGTTTCCAGAATCCGTTTGGCGTAATGGAAACACCAATAGTACATGGCATATGTCTGCACAGGGTGGACGATGCGTTCTCCTTTATAGCCGAAATACTGGTAGACAACGGGGAAGTAATAGAAGACTGGATAGAGAAGCAACGGCCCCAAATACTCAAAGAAGAAAAGTATACGGTAAGAAACTTGAGGACCTAAGTCCTTGAACGTTACAGTTAAGGTTTCTGAATTTCCACTTGTATAGTCATTGAGGCTCTTTTTATAATTAAGAACAATGGGCTTTTCCTTTGATCCTGGTTGGACAGGAAGTGTCAAGCGCTGCCTTGACGGATGCTTCTTGGCTGTTGAAAGGGAAACATAAAAATCATGTTAATGAGTTATGAAATCCAATGCAGCCTAGAGACAGACATACACATACAAACAAGCATATTTTTTCTTTTAAGATAGGATTAAGATGGAATAAGAAAGTCATAAAATAGTAGGAACTGGATGAAATGAATTGAACTGGTATTGTCAGCATTAATTAATTTTAATTCTGCAATCCAATAAAAAATGGATTAACTGTGCATGTGAGTTTTAAGTGATGTTTGCCACTTCGTCTACAGACCAAAAAACAAAAAAAGTGGGTTAACTGTTATAAGCCGGGAAGAATATTTGCCCAAGGTTAAACGGATTTCCAAACACAATCAGTTTATTTGCCCAAGGTTGAAAACAATTTCAAGGGAGGCATTTAAATGAGCAATTTACATTCCATCCAACATTAGAAATAGAAACCACGTGAAAGTATAAGAAATGATAGATGGGCCACTCCACAATTGCGGAAAAAAGTGGAGAAATTACTTTTTTTCTTTTCTTTTGGCCAAGTATTTCAAATACATTACAAACTAATTTCACCAAGAATCCAAGTATTTGTTACAATATTGGTATCGGATACATATCCAACACTAGTAGAACAGGCTGCTAGAATCATTAAACAGAACAACATAATAGATATTTATTGCATACTAAATAGTAAGGATGTCAAACAACAATGATTCTACTATGAAGCTGCTATCAATTATAATCACCCGGCATAACATAAAGCTCGAAATACATCACGGACATAACTAAGACAATACTATATAGAAACATCTCGGATCCATCAAGACATAAGCCTTTGATCAACTTGATTTCGGTCATTTTTCTTCTCAATATTACTAAAAAATCAATCAATTTATCATACATAAAAGTTTTGGTCACTTACTTCGCTTGTGAATTGCCTCCTGCAGATCTGCTACAGTAGCCTGTGGCAAAGAACACAGTTATATAAACCATATATCATTACTTTAGAAAACGAATCAACTTCCAAATATAATCTATTTCCTATAAAACAACCTAAGAAATCAAAACTACCCTTTAATGACAACAACAAACACAACAAAATATGAAAGACACAAAAGTAAGGAATTTAAAAACTTACAGAATTATTGAGCTCAATGCCACCTTTAACAATCTCTCTTCCACTCCTAGAAACCACAGTGACCTTCATCTTCAAAACCAAAACACACCCTCTTCACCAAACAGTGTCAGCAACACACTTCACAAATCACTGACAGATCATACACAAGATCCAATAGAACTAGCACCTATAAAACTCCAAAAAAAAAAACACAAAAACAGATTCAATTAGACCCATCATACACACATCAGTAGCAAAAACAAATTCAAAGAGTGTAATTTTCATATAAACCTATCAAATTTACAATAGCCATATAATACCCACATGTCAAGTTCCAATCTTTTGTAAGAAAGTAATAGTGGGGTACAGTAAAATAGTAAAAGATTCAAACTTTATAGAAGAAAATTGCGTTTCGATGAAAACAATGAATGTGGGTCATCGTTAAATTTGGTAATTCAACCGTAAACAGAAAATTTAGGTACCAAAAAATCAAAATCATATCGAAAAACCTAATTGGAAAAGTAGAAGAATGAAGGGAATTAGAAGTACCTGAATTGGGGGAAGAGTGTAATGTTTGTTCTAAGAAAGAAAGGAAAATGTGGGTTTGAAAATTTGGATAGAAAAATGGAGAATTTAAGATGGGAAGGATGGATTAATGTGAGGTATGGTTAGTACAAGATGAGGCCAAGTCAATGTATGCATTAATGGAATATGGTTAGGGTAGGACAACTAACCATATAAGCAGGTTATCAATTATATCATCCATATAAAATACCAGTATTCTCATTCCAAATTTCATCTCATAATTAAAATTAATAAAACTTTTTTTTTTTTAGATAAGCAAGATTTATAAAATGATAGATGGTCATATTTATAAGTTTAATCTTAGCTTACATGCTTTCATTCGAATTAGAATGAGAACTTCATAGTTGTATGTGTGAATTTAAGTGATGTTTGTCACTTCAACTGCATATTGTAAAGCTGATGTGTGAATTTGTAAAGAAAACATCTGACTGATTTTGTTGTGGATTGTTGAAAAAAAAAATTAATGTTTTAGTTATGTTTGTATGTAAAGCTGTTTTCAAAAATGAATTTGTTACAAAATTATTTTTATGCCAAAAATGAAATACTATTTGGATTAATTTTTGAAGAAAAATGTTTTTTTAACCCTTCAGTTTTCAAAGGAAATGAGATCTAATAGATTGATGTTTGGCCGTGAGGTAGACATAGTATGATCAAAATTTATTTTGTTTAGGAATTGAACTTTTTTTAGAACAATTTGTCATTTGTTGAAGTTCACTAACCACTTGAGTTAAATTGTTTAGGAATAACGAGGAATTTTGCAATATGGTTATGATACATAGAGGAAGGGAAGAAAATTGTGTTTGGAAGTTCAACTCTAAGGGAATGTAAATGGCGTAAGTTTTGGAATCTACGAGTTCCTCAAAGACTCAAAATCTTTTTATGGAGAGTAGCATAGAATGAGGATGCCTTAGACTTCAAAGAAAGGGTGTGCCTTACAAAATTCTTGTGACTAACTTGCAGCTCCAAAAGACTATTGATTTTACTATGATGTTGTGACTTGTGGTGCTATGGAAGCACCAAAATGATAAGATATGGGAGGACATGGAGAAACCATGCAGCGTATTAGTTCATCTAGGCATGATGGCTACCACCGTCGATGTGGAGAATTAGAATGCAATGTGGATGCAACGCTGTTTCTAAGAACAACATTCTTTTGGAATAGGTATGTGTATCCGATATAGTATAGGATATTTTGTCCAAGAGATGGCGACATGGCACAATGGATTGCCTATATCTATGGAAGTGATGTGTGTCAATTAAACTAGATTGAATGCTAGTGGTTCATAGCATAGTTGATAGCTCTCGTATCTAAATCGATTTGGCCACATTTTGAACGATTGTAAGATTCTCTTTACAAACTATCCAAACTTTAATCCTTCAAAACAAAAATCACTCTCCAAACTTTAATATAAGTTTTCCTAGCAGACAAGTGAATTGTGTTGCACATACTTTAATTGAAATAGTAAAGAAATAGGTAAAAATGAATAGTTATTGATATTTGCATTTTATTTTCGGAAATAAAAAACTCCGAACCTCTATTGATAACAATAAAAAGAGTTAAGAAGTCTTGCGTAAATTTTATTCATTAGAATAAATATATGATACCTTCACACACGAGAATGCTATATTTCTATCCTCGCTTTTTCAAAAAGGTTTAGGGGATACTTTAAAAAAAACTCACCCTAAAGAAAATACGTAGTTTTGGTATAAAATTTTTCATTTCAATTATACCTTTAATTTGAACTATCATATTTACAATTTTATCATTTTTATAATACTATTTAAATTTTTGTCCAAAAAATATTGTTTAAATCTTAAAGTAAAAATATCAGTTAAATTTCATTATAATCTGAACAATCTCGTTAAGATAGAAACAATATTAAAATTATAAACGAAACTTATTTCATCTTATTTGCAAAAAACAATGATAATCAAATGCGATAAAATAGATATACAATTAAGTGCAATAGAAAATCCAACAAACGTGCATGTCATAAAACAAAAATAGTGATTATGGATTTTCACAAATAATTTAAAGCAATAAAATTTTAAATTATTCATTAACCTTGTGTCCTAGCAAAATGAATGATGTCTAACTGTCTAAGTGTTAAACATGCCTAATTTGCATTGAAGTATTGGTTGATGGAATAGTAATGCATTTACTAACTAACTAACGACTACCTACTTTATGCATACCTCTGAATTGATAACTGCCAAAAATATTGTGTGCATTTTTGTTACCTCCAACTGCAAACATGCTATTCCCATCTGCCTACTTAGTTAGAGAAATGAAAAAAATTCTTAGGAGAGGAGGGTCGAGTATGACATGGAAATGAAACTTTTGTGTCAAAATTTTACATAATTTTCTCACATAAAATTGTATGCTTATCTTCCTTTTTATAAAACTATATAACAACCGTAATAAGAAGAGCTATTCTCTATGAAGGCCAACTCCTTAATGTGTCTTCGTACAAACCCATATTAGTGGCAAAAAAAGAATTGATCAGTTTGGTCAATTTTATTTTTTATCTTTTTGGGTTTTGTGTTAAAAGAATCTAGAGATTATTAGTTAGAGATTTTGAAAAAATCTGAAGTTATTTGTGTTTGTTTACTATCCAAAAATAATAATTTAAAAAAAAAAAAGAGTTTTAAGTAACTAGTTCATGTCTTGTCTTATCTTCTTACGTTAAAAAAAAATAGATTTTGAAAAAAAACTAATCCTAATAGCTTTTAATTTTGGAGTGAAAATAGATTTTTTTGATAAATCGATTTTTATAAAAATCCAAAACAAACGCACCCATAATCATCTTCTAAAATTATTTATTTTAACTTTATTATACATTGGCATATTTTTAAATATGAATATATAGTTTTTAAGAAAATAATAAAGAGGATGTGTTTTTGATAATTTATGAGATTGAAAAATTAATTAAAACTAATACATGGTGGAGATAGCAGATTGCATTCTAAGACAAACAAGTTCCACTAAAACATTCCTTAAAAAAAAATAAAAAAAATAATTCCAGTAAAACATGTGCACTTGTTTTGAATATTATACCATATACTCTACGGTTCTGTTTGGTAAGACCATAAAACGAGCTTATAGCTTATAGCGGATAGCTTATAAGCTCGTATGACAAAAAAAGCTCTGTTTGGTAACAGTTTTTTACAACGAGCTTATAGCTTATTTCACGAACTTCCATGAGCTTATAAGCTATTTTTCAGACGCTACTCCAAGTAGCGTTTGAGCTTATAGCTTATAGCTTATAATTTTTTCTTCCAATTTTACCCTTATTGTTTTATCTAAAAACCAATTCTACCCCTTTATAATTTGTTTAAGTTACATTTATTTTGTTTTGACTAACATGTTAATGTTATGTTTATATTATTTTTTTCTTAAAAAAAAAGTTTATATATTATTTTATTTTATTTTAAAATGTTACGTTTTTACGTGCTTTTATATATGTCATGTTGCTATGTTTTTTTCAGGGACATTACAAAAGTAGCGTAATTCATTATATTCATTGTTACGTTACTTTTTTCATTAAAAAAAAAGTATTGTTATGTTATATTACTGTCACTTGCTACAATAAATTACGTTTATAATTTTCTTTGTTAGTTGAATTTAACGTTCTTTTGTTAAGTTTATAGTTTATAATTTTATTCTTAGGTTTATAAGTTAAAATGGATCGATAGAAACATAGTTTTTTTTTGCTCGTTATAAAACTTGAATGAAATAAAAGTTTAAAATAAAATCTTAGTGGAAAATAATACTAAATTTTAAGTATTCTAAATATTTTGTAAAGAATAAAGTGTTTTAAATATTAATTGTTGTAAATTTTATTATGAATTCAGAATGTCCTTTTATGTCATTTTACATTTATCAACTAGTTGAACCGCTAATTTAACCAAACACTCCAATTAGCTTATGAGCTATCAGTCATCAGCTATAAGCTATAAGCTACCAGCTATCAGCTATAAGCTATCAGCTATCCGCTAATTTTACCAAACAGAGCCTACATTTATACACTCGTCTTATATTTTATGCGAATTACCTCTTTTGTTCTTATATATAAACTAAAGTCCTTTCCTTTTTCACCTTTTCAGAATTTTTTTTGAATATTCTTGATACACAAGGAGAGAACGAGAGCGAGAGTGTGTGTTATTTTATTTTTAAACAGATGCAAAAGCATCAATTCATTAGAAGAAAAGAAACCAAAAAGAGCGCGAGAAAGAAAAGGACCAAAACAAAACCTTTTCAAAATTGGGCATACCCGACGGCGGGCATACCCAATCTATTTCTAGTGTACTCCCTCTAATGAAATATGAGATATAATCAGACCAAAACAGCTCAGAAGAAGGAAAAGAAAGACGAAGGTTTACTAAGCTAGCACTACCTTCCCTATAAACATGAGAGTGTGTGTAAGCGTGTACATATACACGAGAAATCTCTAAATAAATTTCTCAGTTTGAGGATAAATTTAATCTAACTTTTCGGATTCATATTGTTTCCCATAAGCTCTAGTTTAATGTCTTTGTTTCCGAAAAAAAAAAAATTCGAACAAAAACAAAACGATATTTATTCAAATTGAGAGTAAATCATATACAAACTCAATAAAAAAACAATATCCAATGCACCAGGCAAGGCATTGCATGTGACCTTTTGACTCATTTTCATGTAATTAATTGAATCAAATTTTTTTTTCCAATGAATCAGGCAAGGTGGTAGCTGGTATTGATAATTATAAAGTGGTGGATTACTTAGGCAGGAGATTCTCGTGGCATGGTCTAAGCCTACCATCGCCATTTCTTAAATGGCATACATCTTGAACATCTGAATATACTTTTGATTTTATACTGAATTTCATTGACTGAAAAATAAATCACTCGTCATCTCAATGTTATTTTTGAATTGTTTTGTTCTCTTTTAAATATATGTTTGGTTCTACGTTATTAAAAAAACATTTTGAAAGAATTAATGTTGTAAAATTATGATTGAGGAGATGGTGCTTCGGAGGCTTTGAATAAACATTAAAAACAAATAAGTTTTCATAAAAAATGATCATTACTTAATAAAAATAAAATCTTATATTTTTAAGACAAAAGTCTTGTTTTTAAATTCTTTAATCAATCAATGTTCTGGAACACTCATCGCTAAAAACGTAATACTCATAATTATTGATTGAATCTGTAATTGACAAAATATCTACAAATAATATGATAAATTCTAAGTCACTGAAATACCCATAATTTTGGATTTGTAACGTCGACTTCCAATTCATTGATTGAATCTGTAATTGACAGAAGTTGATCTTTCAATTAGAATCAAACGAACACCACAACAAGATGCGAAATCAAACGTCACATAAGACGTCGAACAACACAATACCGCACTCAGATGACCAGTTTCAAAATTGGGGTTGGAGATGAAGAAGAAAAAACAGTAGGTTTTTTAATTTCATCCCTCTGCAATTTTGCGTTTTTGGTTTTGATCCCTCCTTTCTAGCCACTCATTATCTCTCTTGACACATAAGTCTGTTTTTGCCAAGTCACCCTTCGCCATATGTGTCTTCGTCTGCCACCGCAACGTTTTTGTAACGGGAGCTAAGAGGAGGGACTAATTGCAAACGGTTAACAACTTACAATGATGGTTTTGAAAAGAAAAAAAGATACAGGGACAAATTGCAAAAAACACACGAACTTACATGGATGTTTTGCATATTTTAGCCTATCTTATACGCTCAAATAACTCATTTAATTGCGATCTTAGTTTTTTAATACTTTTTTTTAATTATAAATAGATAGATCGATGGTTGTTTTTGGGTTTGAGATAGATGTATTTTTATTTTTTTGAAAGAGAGATTGATGTATTCTTTTCTCTATGTGAGTTTAACTCAAAGCTGGTAAGTACATTGTATAATATATGCAGAGTCAATGTTTGAACTTCAGACTCCTCACTTATTCTTAGGGATGGCAATCGGACTCAGGTCCAATGGATACCCGCAAAAAATACCCATAATGGATAGGGTAAAACCCAGCTTTCATGGGTCTGGACACGGGTCGGGTAATACCCACAAATTTTAATGGGTATGGGCACGGGTAAGGGTATTATACTACCCAGCCCCACAACCCCGCATATACATATTTATATAATATTATAATTATTTATTTTTGGTATATAATTAATTTAGCTATTTAAGCCTAAACCCAAACCTAAATCAAAAAACTACATAATACAATAACAACTCCATCTTGCCGGTGTATAATTTTTTAGGGATATTTTGGATGTTTTTTTATTTGACTAAATACTACGATTCATACTATTTTATGAGTTAATTTTAAAAAAATTGGACCATAGTTTGATTTCAATTGTGATGTTTTTATTGTCTTTTCATAGTTAAAGTGCGGGTAATGGATGTGGATATGAGCACTTAGGTACCCATAAGGTATGGAAAAAGCACTAAAGTTGTTACCCACGAGGGTACGAGTATTTTTTACCAATGCATGTATGAATAAGGATAGTGTAGTACTCTATCCTTTAGGTACCCATGTCATCCCTACTTATTCTCATTAAAAATAGAATTTCTAATCACTTAAATACTTGGGAAAAAAATGTATTCTCTGTTAAACATGTTTGTAGTTTTATAAAGTGATATCAGATTCGGTCATAATTGTTTTCCCATTGGATTGCTTAATAATATAATCATCATTATTATTATTTTATAACACTAACAACACTGACAAGTTGATTCTTAAAAAAAAGATACTAACAAGTTGATGTTTTCTAACAACTAACTCTTACTCATTCATTCACACAATAATAAATTAGGTAATTACTTCCTCAAAAAAAAAATTAGGTAATTACTTTTTTTGACATTGATAGTATTATTAATTAAGTAATTACTTAATAAGGTATTTATAGACATTTTTTTCTATAACTTTTTTTGCTCCGATTTAGTAAAAATCTTAAAGTGTTCATATTTTATTTTGTCATTATTTTATATGTTTACCAAACAACTTTTTTTTCCAATTACGGTGTATCTCTTGTAAAAAACTAAAAATAATGTCAACGAAGTTGATACACTTGATAAAAAGTTGATTCATATACGTAAAAACAACACGAGTTCAACTTTAGTCAAAAGTGTTAAGACTTTGTTTCGTTGATTAATAATTTATTTTTACAAATGCAGTTTTAAAATATGCATTGATCTAGTAAGTCATAAAGACCTAGGTCATATAAACTTTTTATTATAATTTTGTTTTTGTCACTAAAAGACAGAACCGATTTCCGACAAGTTTATCACATACCTAGAACGTGGACGTGGACTAAAGCAACACACATGTTTTTGTCCCACACTTTTATACATTCACCCAAAGCACAAAAATGCTACTTTATCTTTCTCATGCTTTACTATATTCCACACTTCTGATCAAAATCCAAAGCAATATAAAATTCTTGAGCTAAAGAATTAAGTTTCTACAATGGCAGAAACTGCAGAGAAGAAACCACACATTGTGATGACACCATTCATGGCACATGGGCATCTCATTCCATTCCTAGCACTAGCAAGAAAAATTCAAGAAACAACTACTAGCTTCAAAATCACAATAGCCACCACTCCCCTCAACATTCAACATCTTAAATCTGCAATATCCACATTTTCTTCTAACAATGATATCTCAATCAATCTTGCTGAATTACCTTTCAATCATAGCCAATATGGTTTACCACCAAACATGGAGAATACAGAAAAGCTTCCTCTAACTGATATAATCAAATTGTTTCATGCATCAACTAGCCTTGAAGCTCCTCTTAGCTCTTTAATATCAAAGATCATACAACAAGAGGGTCAACCACCAATTTGTATTATATCAGATGTGTTTCTTGGTTGGGTTACCAATGTTGCAAAGAGTTTAGGCACTAGGAATATATCATTCACTACTTGTGGTGCTTATGGAACTTTGGCTTATATCTCTATTTGGTCTAATCTACCTCATAGGAAAACAGATTCTGATGAGTTTTGGGTTCCAGGTACTACTAAAACATCTCACTTTTTTATAATTTTTTCTTTGTTCACCAAAAAATAATTCTAACTAACTTTATATATGATACTAGGGTTTCCTCAAAACTACAGATTCCACATCTCTCAGATGCATAGACATCTAAGAGCAGCTGATGGAACTGATAGCTGGTCAAAATTCTTCCCTACACAGATAGCATTTTCTATGAAATCTGATGGATGGATTTGCAACACTGTTGAGGAGATTGAGACTTTAGGGCTGCAACTATTTAAGAACTATCTTCAACTTCCTGTTTGGTGTGTTGGTCCTCTTCTTCCATCAACTACATTAAAGGGTTCAAATTCAAAGTATCGTGCCGGAAAAGAATCCGGCATAGCTCTTGAAGAATGCATGGAATGGCTTGATTTGAAAGATGAGAATTCTGTTCTTTACATTTCTTTTGGATCACAGAACACAATAAGTGCCTCACAAATGATGGCATTGGCGGAAGGGTTGGAAGAAAGTGAGAAACTTTTCATTTGGGTTATTAGACCACCTTTTGGTTTTGACATTAATGCAGAGTTCAAAGCAGAATGGTTGCCAGAAGGATTTGAAGAGAGAATGAAGCATAGTAAAAGGGGTTTGTTGGTGCATAAATGGGGACCTCAGTTAGAGATTCTATCACACAAATCAACAGGAGCATTTCTAAGTCATTGTGGGTGGAATTCTGTTTTGGAGAGTCTTAGCCAAGGGGTGCCAATTATTGGTTGGCCACTTGCAGCAGAGCAAGCATACAATGCAAAGATGTTGGTGGAAGAAATGGGGGTGAGTGTGGAATTGACAAGAACAGTGGAAAGTGTGATTTCTAAGGAAGATGTGAAGAGGGTCATAGAAATAATTATGGATCAAGAAGGAAAGGGAAAAGAGATGAAGGAGAAAGCAAATGAGATTGCTGTACATATGAGAGAGGCAACAATAGAGAAAGGTGAAGAAAAGGGGTCTTCATTGAGAGCAATGGATGATTTTGTTAGAACCATTTTGCAAATATAAGGTTCTATGAATTGTTGCATTTGAATTTGAGAAATAAAGTTCCTTATGTCTGCATTTACTGGCTGATCTACAATCTTTGAATATCAGATTTTGATAATGTTATTACTATGAAGGCAAAGTATAATTGACCATTTGAAAAATGGTCTATTGGCACATAGAGATTAGATGTAATGGTTTTATATTTTCTCTTTCAGGTTCAGAATTGAACTTATTATCCAATACCTTTATCAGTTTCTAATGCAAATGAGTCAAATTTAATTTATCTATATTTTTGTTTTTTTTTAAATCGGCAAAATTTATTGATGCCAAACTCTAGTAAGACGCTTAGAGATGGTGATAAAAGAACAAGGATACCACATATAGACGTAACATCCGAAAACAACTGCCACAACACAACTGTAAACAAAAATACAGTGTGACCCCTCCAAAAGAAAAAACAACAAACCAAAACCATCCCGAAACTGTGTAAGCTATGAAGCTGAATTCTAATGTAAAACTACAAGATTTCAGTTTCACACCTAAAAACACCCGTCTGCAACCAAAAAGAACGCGCAGAACAGCCGCCGCTGCAACCTACAGAAGACAGCAGCAGTATGCGCAGAACAGCATACTTGTAACAGCAGAAGCATGCCCGACACCCCAATTGAAAAACCAGAGAGCTCCTTGCTAATCACCTACTTACCACTCTATCCTAATATTGGCAGAAGTGCAACCACCCAATTATGGACCCTCCTACAACAGCTGCTTAGACCACCAACCCACTTGCAATCCGACGAGAAACAGCAAAACAGCACAGCCTAACAAAATAGTGTTCAGTTACCTCCAATCGAGTTTCTTATCTCAAAATACACTATCGGGTTTCAACACCATTCATAGTATAGGTATGTAGGGGTATTGAGCCTACTCAAACTCCAAAGCCAAGCCAACGCCTTTATTTCTTCCACTAACTCTTCAACCTCCGTCAAAACATTTCTAAAAATTCTATGATTTCTCTTAATCCAAATGACTCAAATTGTGGCATGCCAAATAAGCCGAAAACCCATAACCACCCTATAATGTAGAAAAGGTGGTTAACCGATTCCTCCACTGCCTCACAATAAACACATGCGAGTGATCCTTCCGGAGAAATTATATTCCCTCCTCTGAAGTTGTTTCTTGTTGGGATATGATCCAAAAAGACTCTCCAACTCAACACCACCACCTTTAGCAGAGTCGGACTCTTCCAAATGGCCCCTCAAACACGATTTACTGACACCCTTCTTCCCCCCTCTAACACTAAAATCCTTTCCAGCTTACTATAGCAAGACTTCACCGTTAATATACCCGTTAATCTACCCCCTCCTCCAACTTCCAACGCCGCTCATCTTCTTACAATGACAATGTGAAACCCTGTAACTCCTCCATCAAATTGTTAACAAGATATGCCTCCCAAACAAATAACCTCCACCTCCACAAGAAATTTCATCCCCCTTCAACTACATTTGAATCAATGACCTCTGACACCTTCGCTTCTCGGTTATTTGTAATATAAAGAGTCACTATTTAGCAATTATGCCCTGTTTACTTTCTAAAAACATTTTATTTGTGTTAATTTCACTTACAAGCTACTAACAACCAGATAATGTATTTTTGAAGTGAACAACCATTTTTTTGAAAACAATGAAAATACAAAAACAAAAAGAAAGAAAGAATGGTTTGATTATTTCAAGAAGTGCATTATCCCTAATTAGCATTTCTTCTTCTCTTTATCATAAATCGTTTCACGAGTATCACATCATGTTGGCAACAATTTAAAATGAACACATTTTAAGAAACAAAAACAGAAAAAGCAAGGTCATATTTATACGCTGATGCTTTATTTGGGTGATTTTTTGTGCTTATAATGTGTTATTTCAATTATAAGTTACCCTCCACGTTTTTCAGGACAAGATAATCACTGAGCACAACGACATAAATATTCTGTTTAAATTTATTTAGCATAGGTTTATTATTAATGTAACAATCTAATAGTCACATATTACTTAGGCTCAATTTTTGTGAATAATTAGTATTCATGCCTTCTTAAAAATAATTAAATTAGTATTCATACGGTAATTATGTCACCAAACTTGGATAAAGTGACTCGTAAAAAGACACTGAACAACAATTATACTTTCTTTTCTCTCCCTGGACATGTTCTTAAACCCATTTCTACTCATTGTAATTGATTGTTTGGAGCTGCAGGGTAGAGAATTTTCCAAATGCTTCCTATCAAACAAGTTTTCTTCCTATGATATCATACATATACAAATATGCAAGACAACAAATTTTTGTAGAGAAAGAGGCTTGCACACAAAAAAGACGCTACATTTTCTAATTCATTTGTGTATCAAGTGACCACCGCACAGCCATCAAAATGATACATACTCACATAACCACCCGGCTATTAAATGAAACTTAGACGCTTCAATTTCGACGCTTTTTCGACATAGGTTCTGAGTTCGCATCGCCCTGCGAAAATTTTGCATACAAACAAATATTAATATACGCAGCGAAAGCCGTTTATCTAAATAATTTTTTAGATTAAACTAAGTTGAATTGTAGCAACAATATAAGATACGAGTTGACATATCATTATCAAATTATAATGTGAATTGTAACATAGAACTCTAGCCTAGATTTTAACATAGGTGGATTGGGTAGCTCAACTGGTTTGAGCTAATTGTTAATGAGTTGGAGGTCCAGGGTTCATATCCAGGCAAGAAAGAAAAAAAAAAAAACTAACATAACAATTAACAGACTAACATTTGTCACTAGAAAAAAAAAAGACTAGATTTTAACATGATTATTACGCGCCTCCAGATGGAAAACTAGTTGCCTTTCTTGTAACATAGTTGGATATGGATGGTTAATACATTATTTTTAAAGATAAATTGATTTGTATGCGATGATGGATGACACACATATTTAGGTAATAGGAAAACTTACAGCACAAGAAAGTTGCTCGCGGATATAAGCCATTGATCGTAGCACAGCACCCAATGCATCCCTGGATACTTGAAACTTAACTTCAGACTCACCAGAAACCCAGGCACCATCAAGCTGAGACAATTGAAACAATTTCAACAAACTTAAAAGTTATTCAAAGTAAAGAATGTGTCATTCCTGCACAATAACTAAAACAAGAACCATTATTTCTCCCATAATAATAATAACATAATACCATTATTTTCTTTACTATTTCTATTTGGAGGCTGGAAGAAAATGAGAAGTTTTGTCTGTTGTTTATATGGAAAGACAGAGAGAAAGAGGTGTATAATAATTTTCTCCTTTGCTCATTTGGTCGGATGGAAAAGTTGGGAAAAGATGAATAACCAAATCAATGTAATGACTTTTTCACCTTGATAAAATAACCAAATAGACCCCCACATTAAATGATAGATAAATAGATCTGTAAAATTAAAAAAGAGTAAATTGTCTGCTTGAAATTGTGTTTTCTCAACTTGAGATAAAATTGAACGCGTTTTGATACTTTTCGGGCTTGCTCGCCTCTTTTGTTTTGGAGGTGGTGGTTTAGTGTTAGACGGGTGGATGTTACGCCTATATGCGGCATCTTGGTATCGTTTCTTTCTTGGTCTCTTTGAGTCTTGCAAGAGTTTCGGTCTTAATAAATTTTGCCGATTCAAAAAAATAAAAAGATAAAATTAAATGTGGCTCCCATATCAACTTAGTTCCTTCTACGCTATATTCTCTCCATAACCAAACAAGAGGAAATGGGAGACACAGGTCATTTATATTAAAGAAGAAAAATGCATACTTTTATATAGACCTAGCAATGATTAGGTCTTACATTATATGCACAAAGATTTCACCCGCAACCAAAGTATCTGAGACATCGGTATTTAACACAACTATCATTCCACAAACATTCTATTTGCAACAAAATATGGCTTCCAAATTAAAATGTTAATTCTCAGTCTTGAGATGCAAAGGAATGAAGCTCAACATTCTATCCTTCGTGTGTTGCTTATATTATAAGTTGAGTTTGGTGAAAACCAATTGCAGGATATTGAAGTCAAAAACCAAGTTTAATGCCTTGCCCTGATATTACAAGTCCACATTCTTGACAGCATCTTCAACACATTATTAATAGCCGGTATAAATATATTCATCTTAGCAATATTCCTATACCACCAGCCTCAAAGACCATAGACTAGTTCTGTTCTGTTCTTCTTTGTTGTCATTCTATTTTGAAGTTAAAATTATCTACCTTGGCAGCCAGATTCTTTCTTTTAAATATAAATCAGCTTATATGTACCTCCCTTTTTGTTTTACATCCCCTTAGTACGAAGACAATTGCATTGATCTCTACTTTTGATTCCAGTACTAGAATAACAAAGCGTATGAACCA
This sequence comes from Medicago arabica, assembly GCA_946800305.1. Classification (NCBI taxonomy): domain Eukaryota; kingdom Viridiplantae; phylum Streptophyta; class Magnoliopsida; order Fabales; family Fabaceae; genus Medicago; species Medicago arabica. The sequence continues at coordinate 7,046,739 of OX326970.1, read as the reverse complement.
GGCATATTAGAGAATAATGAGTCTGAAGAACAAAATAGCATACCTTGAGATTTATTACAGCAACCTTATTAGCTGTTGTTGAAAGTTGTTCCCCGACTTCAGCCATAGACTTCAAAACAGGTCCCACAGTAACTCGAGAGAGATGGAACTTAACCTCATATTCTGTTGATGGACTCTTGTTATAATCTTGCAACTGCAATTGAAATATGTTTAATGACTGGCAATCCTCACTAATACCTTGTTAAAATGCAGCAACGGGATAAAAGCAAAGTACACTAACACTAAAATAAGACCATGGTCAACCGAATGGCAGGAGTTTCTCAAGTGAAACACAGGTGTCCAAAACCGATTTTAAATTATATCAGGAATACTACTACCAGTTTTTTTATGCTGCGATTGTCGTGCACATACCTTGAGATTGACAACGGCTACTCTGTTCTCTGGATTTGAGGTTTTGTTCTCCATTACCCACGTCATTGACTTCAAAGATGGAAGAGCCACCTACATGATAGAATAAAAGGACTGGCCTAATGTTATGCATTCCATTCCAATGCCAAGAACATAAATAAAAAAGCAACAAAAAACAGAGAGGTTCTTGCCATACCGTGTTTTCAGGTGGACCATCATCTTGCTGAAGAGGCGCCGGGGGCGGACCATCATCTCGCTGACGAGGCATTGGGGATGGACCATCAACTCGCCTACGAGGCACTGGCCGTGGACCATCAACTCGTTGACGAGGCACTGGGGATGGACTATCAACTCGCTGACGAGGCACCGGGGTTGGAACATCAACTAGCTTACGCGCCACTGGGGTCGTTTGTGGTAAATTCAGATCAGCCACTGGTTGAACAGGATCATCGATATCATTAAGATTAAACCTCGATGTTTCATCGTTAAGTGGCCATAAAAGAGGGGCTGTACTTGTATCTGATGTTGAAGTAGGGGTGTTCTTGTCGGGGTCGGGGCAACCATTCCCGCTGGGTCGATGATTAGTTGATGACACTTTGGCAATATTCCTCTTCATGATATCAACTTTCTTTCCACCATCTCTAAGACCACTCATTGCAGCATCATAAGTTTCCATAGCTACAGCACCTTCCTCAGCGTATCTGATGGCTTCCCGGCACAGATTGGAATACCGTGATGTCAAAGACTCATACGCATGTGATTCACCACCACATTCATCCAATACAATACTGCTTTTTGCATCCATTGTCCACCGTTTTAAGATGTAGTGGGATGGTATAGTGAATACATTAGACACGGTAAAAACAGTTAAAATGTGCCTACAAAGAATGCCTGAAAACTCAAACATTTGGCATGTACAGTTAGCTCTCAATTCAGACTGGTTTAATGTGACAGTGTACGACTTTTCGACATCATCAAACTTTGCAACTCCAAATATGCTATTCACCCCATCCTCTTCGATTCTGTTGGCAGTATAAGCAAAAGTTTCAACTAGCTCTTCTTGAAACTTCAAAAATATTCTCTGGGTATAAAGCTTAGCAACCTGATTCTCCATTGGCGAAGGTGTCTTTAGAACTGGATTAGTGCTAATTGTCTCAAAATCTGATTCTATTTCCTTTTCAAACCATTTCTCCAAAGCTAGTTCATACTGCCTAAAGAACATTGGTAATGTTGTATGCCGGTTGACAACACCGTCCAAAAAAGAGGCTTCAAATCCTTGATTAGGAGATATTACAGCGAAAAATGAATCACGGAAATATGCTGGAACCCATTGATCACGTGCACTATACAAGGACAGAAGCCAATCATGCCCTCTGAGTTCATATTTGTCTATGATAGAATTCCAAGAAAAATCAAACTCCTCAATTGTTTCTGTCAGGTTAATGCAATTATAGAGTTCATAGTGAAAATAAGGATGCATGCGACATACATGGCCTAATTTTTCATGGCCTTCTCGCAAGACATAACGTTTGTTTATACAGTGACGTGCTTGGGGAAAAACTTGTGATACTGCTATTTGTATGCATCTGTCCTGATCGGTAGTTATAGAGAGAGGGTGACGGTCATTCATAGCTGCTAGAAATGTCTTGAAGAGCCAATCAAAAGAAGCCTCAGAATCATCAAAAATGAGTGCACAACCAAACAAAATCATTTGACCATGATGGTTTATCCCAGTGAATGGAGCATATGGCACATTATATTGATTTGCTCTATGTGTTGTGTCCAGGGTAACTGCATCACCAAAATGACTGTAAGCTGTCCTTGATCTTGCATCTGCCCAAAACACATTAGACATACGATTATCTTCATCAAGTTGTATTGCATAGAAGAAACCAGGGTTTTCAGCCTGCACTTTCATAAAATACTCCATTAGGTCCCGAGCATCCCTCCCTAATGTCTTCTTTTTAATGGGTTGCCTCACATTATATGTGGAATTTTTAACTGGATGACTCATTTTCGCAGCAGCTGCAGGAGAATTCCTAATCTTCTGACTATTGTCAGAGGAAACATGATGCGCATCAATAGATATATACATGACACCAGTTGGAACAAGCCCCAGTCCTTTGTAAGTTTCAGGCATGGTTCTTCCAACACTAGAAAAGTGCTTCACTGGTTGAAGTTTTTCCACCTTATCAGGTACCGCAAGAGAATGGCTATGTTCCTTCACAAATTTTGTAACAACCCACTTATTTTGACCCTTTTGCTCTATCCTAATCATCGCCTCGCAACTTTCAGTCATCCTTCTTTTCAAACCTTCCCTGCTACACACAAACTCCCGAAACATATTTGTCCCATCAGCATTAAACTGACCATGCAAACCAGCTTTTGAGCTGAAACCCGACCGTCTAGCATACTCACTATAAAAACTTTTAGCAGAATCTTCCGAATCAAATACCATACCCAAATACGGAAAACTTTTAGCAGAATCTTCAGAATCAAACACCATACCCAAATACGGCTCTGAAACCATATCCTCAACATGGGATCCCGAGTTTCCAGCATTATTAACTTGACCAAATTCAGCATCCACATTATGTTCCATCGATCCACTTCCTTCTCCGATAGTTATCACATGAACATCCATTACAAACAATGAAACAAATTATACTGCTAAATCATTGACTTTCAGACTTAAACGCCAATCAAATAGAAAATTGCATGCATAATCAAAGTTTCCAACGTGCCTCCATGTAAATCCAAAATCAAACAACCCAGCTGGTGAAAATTATCCCACTACCCAAAACTACAACAAAAATCCACTCTTTTCTACTCTCCACACGTGTTGAATCAATTTCACCTTGAAAATTCCTAATAATGAAATGCAGAAAAACAAATTAATAAACCACAAAAAGTGATTTTCATAACAATTTCAAAAAAATCAAAACTTTAAGCTTATGAGTGACATAATATAATTTGATCAAAACGCATTTCACAAGAGGACAAAATAGTAACAATAATTCAATAAAAAGCAGTAAATGGTTACAGTATTGAGTGTGGAAATTGAAATGGGAAATTGGAAACCCTGACTTACAGTGATGAAAATTGGATTCACAATCTTCTGATTGTAGGTGCGAGAACAATGCGGTGACAAAACGACGGTGTTTTGGGAGGAGTTAGGGTTTTGGGTTGTGAAGCTCCACCGTTGAAGAGTTCGGAGAAGACCGTGAGAGAGAGAGAGAGAGAGAGAGAGAGAGAGTTGCATAGCATAGCGTAGGTTTTCGATATGAAACGTGTTAAGTATACCTACGTCTTGATTACCGTTGGATTTGCATCGTACGGCTGATGTTTGTTTATACACAAAATCGTCTAAATTTGGATCTTGATTCAATTTTTGTTCTTAGAGGTTGGATCTATCAAGTTTAGAGTGTACCCCACCTTTCATTTATTTCTGTACTTTTTTTTTTTAATGAATTTATTTTTGTACTTGTAAATGTATAAATGATAATAATTGTGACAAATTCCTTAAAAAAGATAATTGTGATAAATTATCCTTAAAAAAAACAATTGTGATGAATTAATAATTTAGGATATTAGTTTTTATTTTCTTTATGCAGACTTTTTATGTGTAATGTAATTAAATGTTTGTCTTGCTATTATTTATCTAAGATTTTCTGATGAGTAGATTGAATTGTTGGTTGATTTTGAATATGCATGATGGAATTTTTGGATAATAGTTGAAGGAATTTGAAGGTTTAGAAATAATGGTGTGTTTTTCAATGTTAATACAACTAATGATTTAGTTTTGTCTAAAGTTTATCAATAGTTTGTCGGTGTGAAGCAGAGATTGAAAATTAAGAAAAATTTGAGAGAATTTTCAATGGAAAGAATTTAAATTCGTTTTTGGATGCCTGTTGATCAATAGAGGGGAAAAAAAAGACATGAACAAGAGGTTAATCATGTAGACTCTTATTAGAGCGTACACAAATAGACGTAGAAGAAGAATTTCTTAAGTAGTCACACTATGACGCAGATTGATACAACATTTCTACTTAATCACGTATTTCATAACTAATATTTTCACCTATGTCATCTTAACTTTTACTTTCATGCCAAATCTTCGATTTTGGCATTGACTTGTGCGTTAATGGAATCAATCTTCTCAAAGCTGATGTTACCTCCACTATTCTTCATGGTGATGAATACATTATTTCTCCAACACTAGAGGTTGTGAGTGGAACAGGAACAAACTAAATTAACTTCTCCTTGAGAGTATATGCTAAAAAATTGCTAGTATTTAACCCTCCATTGCATGGTTTTAAGGACCATCTTTCTTGGGTCATGACTAATAATAACAGTTTCTCTTTTAAACTAGCTTATCAATATGTCACTTGAAATTTGTCCTCTCATATTTTCTTTTTATTCAGTCTTATGCTTGCATGTGATCAATGCATTACTTCTCTTATAGGGGAATATGATTCTCAAGTTATTGTTCAGATTGTTAATGACACTTCAACTCACACCATGTCCAGCCTTTCTTATTTGACATTCTTTATCTTATCCATTTTATGGATTAGAATGTCTCGTTGAAGCATATTTATAAGGAGGCTAACTTTTGCGTTGATTTCCTTGCAAATTAAGACACAATGGTTCTTTCTCTTGGACAATTAGTCTCTCTCCTCATTACTCTTTAGCTCTTAAGCTTCAATTTGATATAATGGAGTGTGGTATCCTTATATTAGCTCCTTAGTCTTTTGTAGTTTACTTCTCTCATAAAAAATAGAAATAGAAATCTTCAACAATGCAAAATTTCATCAATTAAGAGCTTCTTCACCACTCCTTGTCACTTGGTTCAGTAAGATCATTTACACATAGACTCCATACTTGGAACAATTGGGTAGGTAATAAAAGAATTCACAACGCATTTATTTAATTTCCACTCATCCCTCATTCGCCATCTTAAACCTCCCTTAAGCACGAGTCCACGACCTCATATGAAGTGTAAATGTTACCCCAAATAAAGCTCGGGTTACGACCAAGATTGACCCAAATAATTCACCCCTTAGATAATATCTAGCTTTGAGGATCCTTACAAGTAGGGGTGGGCATGGTTCGGTTAACCATATTAATTGAACCGGACCGAACTGAAGTGTTAAAATGGTTCGGAATAACCGAACCGAACCGTTTAAGATTTGTAACTAACCGAACTGAACCAAAGTTATAGTTCGGCTATCCGTTTGCTTGCCTATTAACCGAACTGAACCAAAACCAAAACCAAAATTTTGAACCAAAATGTATTTTTTTTATCCTTTTGCTAATAATAATACATTTAGAAGGCAAAAGGATATAAATTTGTGATTCAAATAATACATTTGCTCATGGTCCTTTGCAAACATTGAAGTGGGGACTAAACTACAAACACCAGAACTGTAGCCTATCTAATTGAAGTTAATGCCAAAGCAACTTTTAGAAGAAAAAGATTCACTGTGTTAAAGAACTCGATTGAAGGATTTGTGTAATTAAACTAATTGTTTGTGAAATTATTCTGAAATTTCACCAACTTGATTCATTAGCCATATAATATAAAAGCAAAGAATTAAAGTTGAATTCAGACAAATATATGTTGCTATTTCGATTATCAATTTATCATGTTCTCCAAATGAGCTATTTCTACATAAAATTGCAAACAGTTTGATAAAAGGCATAATATGATTCTAGCAACTGAGATACAAACAGAAGATTGAGTTTCCCACAGATCACAAATCAACAAAACAGAAACATTTTCGAAGTAATAACCAGATCTGAGATCACAAATCAGTAACCAAAACTTACTCAAGTTTGATAAAATCCAACGTGAAAGCAAGGTTTTTTCATTTGGTTTCATTTGGTTCTCTGAAAGAGTGTTGTGTAATTGTGCTATATGGTTATGGTTCAGTTCGGTTCGGTTTGGATAACTGTGGTTATTAATGGTTCGGTTTGGTTAATTAACTGTTATCAAAATAATGGTTCAGTTCAAAACTTTGTGAAATAGTTCAGTTAATTTTGATATGGTTCGGTTTGGTTAACCGGGTCGGTTCGGTTTTTGGTTATTTTTGCCCACCCCTACTTACAAGTATTATATTGGTTGTTGGTAGCTAACTTCATTCATCCATATTCCTTCCTCGTGGTTAATTGATCATAACTTGACCAATTTATACCTTTTTAATTGCTTTTATTAGATCCCCGCAAATAAGAATTCAACATGTGTTGAATCTCTTCTTCTAAAGTTGAGAGAAGGATAAAAGAACTCATATATGTCGTTATAGTTTGTACAACTGATTTAATTAATAACTCTCTTTTCGTCTTAGACAAATACTTGCCTGAGTAATTTGTTAGTGCGGCACCAAAAGGTATTTATCAGTGGAGCATAACATTATTTTGAAGTATAGATTATAGTTGTTTTATATGTTGTGGGGCAATCCCTCATCATACCATTACCATACACGTACTTGAAAGAGTTGACAAAAGAAGATTTTTCATGTCCAAACAAAAATATATGCTTAAAAGTAATGGAGCACCACCATCAGTTTGACTATATCTAATCTATACTTAAATACTTAAGTTCATTTGGTCAATACTTAAATAGCCACTAAGCTACATCTGAATACTTACGGAATGATGATCATTTCTAATAAAAACAAAAGTAAATTTGACATCCATAATTATTCTCAACTATAATATCAATTGAGTTTTTTTTGTTGGAACCACATGTGAAATTTCACCGCAATGAAACTTTGAAACCCAATTATTTTGACTCCCACAAATACTCAATCCATCATGCCTCAAAATTAAAAAACACAAGGCAATGAAATGAAAAGAAAGAAAAAAAAAAAAACAAAGAAAAGAATAAAAAATCAAAACACCATAAAGTACTAAAGAGTGATAACATCAGTTTTGGGTGGTTCAGTTGGATCAAAATCATTAACATCAACATTTTTAGAAAGCCTCAACAAGCTCCTCATAGGTAAAATAGCTTTAGGGTTAACATCATGCATTGCCCTAGCAAACAAACACCTACATGCTTCACTTGCTTTCTCAAACAACATCGTATCCTTGTTATTTGGACCCAACAAACAATGTCCCAATATTCTCAAAACTGGTTGCAACAATTCCCATGGCATTGGAACCCTACCGCTCTTAACAAACTCTTCACCACCTTCACCTTCTTTCTCTATTTTAACTTCATTATTTTCTCCTTCGTCTTCTTCATCATCTTCGTCTTCATCTTCAAAATTCCTATACATGTCACCATCTTCACCGGCCCAAATCTTACAAAACTTACAAAAATCAATTTTTGGTGGAACGGGAATTTGTGATATTTTGCTATAAAACAACTCAAATGCAATGCCGACGATTCGAGCTCTTCGTGTTGATCGAACAGTACCGTGCGGCTCAAGCGAAGGCGATGTAACAACGATGTTTAGATCAGTTGCATTGTTTTTATTGATTACTGCTTTGGATTCATGATACACGCTCGGGTGTGACATATCAGGGATAGTAACCGTAACAGCTTCACCGGCGCGTGAGTTTGTTTCATGCGCGTAGAGTGCTAAAAGAACGGCTTCAAACCCGGCTTGCGGTTTTCTATCCGCGACACGTGAGAGGTAAACACCGGCGATAATAGGGAGGAAACGGAGGACGGTGAGTTGGAGGTCAGCGACATTGGATTGGAAAGTGTCGTAGAGCCAACGACAGAGATTGTTGTCACCGGAGCCGGAGCTGGGTTGGCAGAGGAGGGTGGCGATTTGGTTGTAGATTTCGGGTTCGTTGAGGATAGAGAGAGGGGTGGTTGATGAGGTAATGGAGAGTGTTGGGTTGACGATGGTGCAAAGGGATTGGAGAGCGGATTGGATTTTATCTGAGGTGTTTGGGGTGAAGGTGACGGAGGGGGTGGCGGGGGTAGCTTCGTCGTCGGACATTGTGTGCGTTTGTGAAATGAGAGAGACAACGTTGTAACAATGAGTTTGTGTTGTTTTCTGTCAATGGTGGTAATGAATAATGAGAGAGAAGGCGTAGGTTATGGAGTAAAATTAGGATCTTAATTGTGTTTTGATGCCATTAATCATTTTTATAGGTCTCCTTTGGCATTGGAAATTATTTTTTATTTTCTTTAGCAAATTATATGTTATTATCCATGCTATATATAAAAATAGTCATTTTGGGAGGATTTTGGGATAATATTTTTGTTATTTCCAATCATACTTTTAAACAAATTTTCTTATAATAATAATAATGTTATATTGTTGATGTTTTTTAAAAAGATAATAATTTTTATTATATTTATTATATTATTGTTGTCATTGAAAATGATAAATATGGTTTGTTGAACACACCCACACACACACATATATATATATATGTGTATATATATATATATATATATATATTATCCTTTGTAATTTATACGCGAATTTTTATAAAATATCATTAATAATCTACACGCATTAACGTGATAAAAAGAGCGGAAAGATGAGCACGAGTTACTTTCTTTTTGCTAGTTTTTATATAAAATCAATATGATCTATTTCATTTAGTGCTTTTATTTAAAAAAAATTGAATAAAGTGCTTTTATTTAAATGTTACCTTTATTTTTTGTTGTGTGTACCGGTATCTCTATGCAATTGTAAAAATTAATCTCTCGAGATGGGTATGACCATGATGAATGAAAATACTCTCCCCTAAAGTTTGACAATATCGTATTCTTTGAGATATATTCAAATTGTCAAGACCTCTAGTTATTTTGGGAAAAATTATTGTGTTTTTGGATAAATAAAAAAAATTGTTTAGTTTTTAGATTTTTTTTGTTTTAAGTTGATTTTTTTACTATGTACGAAGTTTTCACCGACATTAATCTTTGTTGGGAAACCTAACACATAAGATGCGATAGTCTGTCTCAAACAAATTTTATTCATATACATATGTTTAAGAGATCTAAGTCTCTACCGGTCTATTTAGTTGTTTTTATAAAATAGTATGTATTTTTTAAATTTAAAAAAAAAATCTTCAAAAAACAAATTATATTTTGAAAATTTTAATTAAAAAATAGGCTAGGCACATTATTTTTCCAACCACGTTTTGGATCTCTTATTCATTCTTTTTAGTTTTTAGTATATCCCTTCTTTGACCTAATTAACCACACAAACAAACCCTTTCACTCTATTCTCATTCGCCTCTCTTCACCACTCATCTCTTTTTCAAGGTATTTTCACCCTCTAATTTCATTTTGTTATTTTCATTCTTATTTTATTCTCATTCTTTCGGCAAAGTTAGGTTTCCACTTCTCAATTTTCTCTTCAATTAGGGTTTCGATTTTTTCCCAATTCATTGTTCTGGGGTTTGAATTTTCAACCCTCTTGATTCATAGCGTAGAATCCCATTTTTTATGGCATTTGATTGTCCACAGAGTATTAAGGTTTCTCAAAATTTGATAGAAAATCCAGGTATAAGCATAGACATAGTTGAATTGAATTCAAAACCCAATTCCAAAGCAATTTCAATTTCAATCCCTGATATTGTTACAAATACCAAATCTGAATCTGGAAAAGTTGAGATTTTTAAAGGGAAATCCAAGCTGAATTCTAAGAAAGGAATCAAAGCAGCCTCTGCTGGTGCTTTGAATCAATCATCAGTTCCTGGTGATGTTGTTATTGGTAATTGTCGGTCAATCACTGACCTGCCTCCGGTGTTGATATCTGAGATTCTCAATTGCCTTGATCCCAAGGAACTTGGAATTGTTTCATGTGTGTCGTCCATTCTGCGTAATCTTGCTTCTGAGCATCATGCTTGGAAGGAATTCTATTGTGAAAGGTGGGGGCTTCCAGCAGGTTCTGAGGCCGCCCCGGATTCGGATTCTGGGGTTGGGGACTCGGTTAAGGATGAGAAATCGTGGAAGGATATTTTTGTGGAAAGGGATTATAGGAGCAAGACTTTTATGGGAAGGTATAGTATGGATGTGTTGTATGGCCATACTGAGGCGGTTCGGACTGTTTTTTTGTTGGCTTCTGCAAAGCTTATATTTACCTCTGGGTATGACACTGTTGTGAGGATGTGGAATATGGAAAGTGGGTTGTCGGTTGCAACGTCCAAATCCCTTGGCTGCACCATTCGTGCGGTTGCAGCTGATACAAGGCTGCTTGTTGCTGGTGGTACTGATGGGTTCATTCATTGTTGGAGGGCTGTTGAAGGTTTGCCCCATCTGTTTGATCTTAGAAGCTTACAACAAACCAAGAATATTGAGGTTCGACTTTGGGGTCATGATGGTCCGGTTACTTCACTTGCTTTAGATTTGACAAGGATTTATAGCGGCTCTTGGGACACGACTGTTCGTGTTTGGGACAGGCACTCGATGAAATGCACCGTGGTGTTGAGGCATAGTGACTGGGTTTGGGGACTTGTCCCTCATGATACTACAGTTGTCAGCACATCAGGTTCAAATGTCTATGTTTGGGATACAAATAGTGGTAATTTGGCGACCGTTGTTCTAAATGCTCATGTTGGTAATACTTATGCTTTGGCAAGAAGCCATACTGGGGATTTCATTTTTACTGGGGGTGAAGATGGTTCAATTCACATGTATGAGATTGTTGACGATAGTTATTTGACCGAAGCTCTGCATGTTGCTACATGGGATCCCCACTCTGGTCCTGTGTATTCCCTTGCCTTTGAGTTTCCGTGGCTTGTTTCTGCATCAAGTGATGGTAAATTGGCTCTAATTGACGTGAGGAAGCTACTGCGCAGAACCAAGCGTGCCATTGGACAGAGAGTTACGAAGGCAAAGCATTCGGATGAAGTTAACATAGAACCTCCACAGAGGATGTTGCATGGATTTAAAAGTAATCTTTTCTCTGTAGCTATAGGAGCTGATCGAATTGTTTGCGGAGGTGAAGAAGGTGTTGTTAGGATTTGGAATTTCACTGAAGCTTTGAAAATTGAAAGTAGAGTCCGTGCATTGAGAGGAATGCGATTGGAGAACAGAATGAGACGACGGAAGAACCAAACAGAGCTAAACAGTAAAGGCGGTAAGAGTGATCAATGTTCAGCTGCAGCCAAGAAGAATTCGGTGACTTGTATTTGGCCGAGTAAACGTGGAATGGGTGGAAAGACGAAGGCATAGTGATCGATGCCATCATCTGCTTCTAAGCACCAATTAGCTTTATGAGTCAGCTATCCTTTTATGTTTTTACGAAATTGATATATGACCAACTGAAGTTTTTTTTTTTTTTTTTTTGTATTATGATTTAATGATCGGTATTAATGGTAGCAATGAGACCAGACCAATTTTATTCAATATCTATTGCGTATGAATTCCAAATGGTAGTGTTTCTGTGTGAGAATTGGTTTACACAAGGTAATAGCCGGTTGGTATTTATGGTTTCTTATTGAGATTTGCCATTTAAAATTTCAACTAGAATACTGTATATCGTTATCAGATTTAGTTATGCTGTCATTCAGATTTTGTTCTGCTCTTACCATTGCCATTTTTCATTGTCAAATAAGTTGTTGGGTTATATCTAATAAATAATAAGATCATTTTCCCTCAATTTTGAATCGAACCACTGTTGTTGGCATGGTCTTGGCGTATAGTACCAACAATTTCAGAATTTACAGTTGATCATTATTGGAATGAATTTACAGTTGCCATGTTTTGCTAGTGAAAGTGAATGCATAAAGCAAGAAAGAAATACGACAGTAAAGATCAATTTTTTAAAATATATGCACTCTACAATTTCATATATTTATTTATTTTGAGGGAATTTCATTTAATTTGTTTGTTTTCAATCTAACAATTGAAAATGAACAAAATGTCTATGCAAGTTTTAACTTTGAAATATGGCCATCAGACGTGACAAACATCGATGTATGGCAATGCTTTAGTATCAATTTTTTTCTTTATCTATCTAAAACTGAGTTTTTGTTTTGTTTTGTGCAATGCAAGGTAAACATGATAGTTTTCTTAATATAATTTAAATTAGTAAGGAAAGACGTTGCATTCTACCAATTGGGTTGGGTCTAACGGAAGAGGCTAGACTCCCGCAACATAACAAATGACGAATTGGATACTACATGTATGGTCTAACACGTCTCGAATGTGATTACCTCAAAAGGAGACAAGGGAACCCATGAATAAAAAAAATGTTGTGTTTGCATTCTGATATAGTAAACTTTTTAATCAAGTGCTTTACAGTCGAAGACTTGGTAGGAAAATTAACATATCAATTGTTTTCAGTCATTGAGTAAAAATTTTTTTTTTTTGCAGTCATGATAGTGCTTAGTGGATTTTCTGCATGATTAGTTATACCAAAACATAGATGTTCAAGCTGGATAATTGCAAAGTTGTTCAACAAACAAGGCTTCATTTGATGGAGTCATCTAATAAGTTTTATTTTACATTTTCAATCATTTAGAGTAACGATACAGTTTTATTTTACATTTACAGTTTCCTTTACAACTGTTCTTTGAGTAGGAGATGAGAGAAATTGTAAGAAAAAATATGAAAGTTTGTGGTTTCTGATGATCTAAAGAGAATGGATTCTATTTATATAAGGGTAAAAATATATTTTTACCAAATTCACAATCAATCCAAATATGCACGTCTCAAGCTGCAAAAAAACATAGTATCACCAAATTTTACCAAATTCATAATCAATACAAACATGCACGTCTTAAGCTGCAGAGCAGCTCGCGGAACCTTTTTGTTGTTCTAACTTAAGGTTTAGAGTTTACAATCTTGTCTTCAAATACTATGGTTCAATAAACTATACCCAACAAATTAATTATCCAGGTGATTTTCAATAATCTGCTTACAGAAGTTGCACCATGTGTGGGAAGGTTCTATCCGACATGCCTATAAGTGAGAAGACAAATGATAGTTCTAAAAGAATGAACACAGAGAGAAAGACTAAGGTAGGTGAAAAAGATAACAAAAAAGAATGTGTAAGTACTTTGTTTTTCCTTTTTTTGTACCTATCTTTGTTGTCTGATCAATTTTCCATACACTGTATACATTTAAAAACGGGTAAATAACTTGATCTATCAATTTAAAGTATGCAATGTTCTGTATTTAAATTACCATGGTATACTGAATTTTCTGTGCGCTTTTGTATATTCTTGCCTCTCAAGTCCTTTTTTGTGATTTTGTTCAATTTTTTTCATAAAATTTAGTTAAGAATTTTTTCATGCATTTGTTTAATTGATAATGTAGTATGTTTCCTTGTAGGTTGCTCCTAACATCTAAGGGTGTTGATGTTAATAGATGCAAGCAAATAGTAATGTATGATGATAACCATTGAAGGGGCATTGTTCAATATGGCTTACCATGTTTTGTATTAGTTGATTTGTTTGACATTATTTAGAATAAGTTGACCTTACCAAAAAATGTCAATCCCAGTTGTAATAGGTAAGATAGAGTTCCAAACCAAATTATGTAGGGTATTTTTATTCACTCGTCTACAGCCTTCTGTTAACCTTTCCTACAATTTTCTAGACCCTAAACCCACATAACTTTTAGCACAATTACCACCATTGATTTCTTAACATAAGGAACGAGGATGAAGTATTTTTTTCATGACTTGTTCTTTTTAGGTTAACAAGTATATGCATTGTGAGCCTAGATTGCCTGCATTCAAAAATTCAAGCAGTCACGCAGTCAAAGTAATCTACATCGTTCTTATTAAATCGAATAGCTCACTTCATATACTCGTCAAATCGATCTCTACCCTTTAAAGTTTATCAGCGGTCATATTTGCAACTGCAATCAAAAGTGAGTGCAAGTAATCCACTTCCCGGTGAACTAGACCCTGTTAACTAACCAAGACAAATTGAAAAATGTTGAAATAGTTTACAAGTCCAAGTTAGATTAATAAATTTTTCAAGAAGTACATATGAAAAGATCCTTATGTATTTGATATTTAGTTTATGCATCTCAATTTTTTAAATACTCCCTTATTTAACTTCACCATAACTACCTATAAATGTACAAAAACTTTTACATAAGAGACCAATCATTGACTTGTTTTAATTAAGTTTTAATCAAAAGTTCACATAAATAAAAATTAATCAAAACTAAGATATTGTACTTTAATTTGAAAATTGAGGCTAAGAACGTTTATCACCAGAAGGTATTCAACTAAAGGTTTGGTAAACTTGCAAATCATGATGCCTGTCATTTTTCTATTATATTTACCTCCTAAATTATAAACAAAAAAAAAAAAAAACAAGAACATAACTTAAATTATGCTGATGAAGTTTGTTGAGAAATGCCAAAAACGTGACCGTTTTTTTCTTCTAAAAATAAAAAAGAAAAGAAAAGTACACACTTTGTCCAGTGACAACATAGTAGGTTAGGAATGAGGTTGTTTCCCTTCCTCTGATCAAATGGGAAAATACTAAAGAAAAACTTTTCTTATCAATTTTGAACTTCAAACTTCATTTGATAGCTAACTTACAAAAAACACTTCTTCAATTCAGACAAGTGAGCTTAAGGTTGATACCAATAAGCTAATTATTTTGCAAAGCTATTTTAGCTTTACTTATAATTTTGTGCCAAACAAGCACCTTCATTCTGACTGGAATCGTATAGCAGGGACACCAAGTCACCAACCTTAGCAACAAATCAGCTCATGCTCCAAAAAGTGATACAAAACAAAACAATTCGAATAGACAGAGAGAAAGAAAAAAAATATGAGAAGAGGGTCTCTAGTTCATTCTCCTCCTGCAGTTGTTATGCTAATGTGCATGTTTAGCAGCATAGTTCATGGCCAGCAATACACTGAGGAAACAACTTCAAATGTCACTGCCAATGGAAGAAACGGATCACTTCTATCATCATTGTTTATACTAGGGGATTCCTCTGTTGATTGTGGAGACAATACTCTGCTCTACCCTCTGCTTCATGGTCGTCTCTCTCTGTATCCGTGTAATGGTTCAGATTCCTCTCTTCTTCCTCAACTTATAGGTACTCTTCTTTTTCTTTCCTTGATGATTTGTTCCAAGACCCAAATTCTGATCCTTGATATTGCAGAAAAATGCAATCAAATATGATTGATGCAGCTGCAATTAGGTTGGAATGAGGTTGTTAAGACATAAAAACCTTGACATTGCAGCCACAATTGTGGTCTCAAACCCTTTGCAGAACCATGCAGTATAGTTGGAAAGTTATAATTTGAAAGCATTGCAATCAAATTATGGTAAAATAAATCTTCTTTTACGGATTATAACAATTCCTATGATGGTAAATTGAAAATTTTCCTTTCTCTTTTCTGTACACTGATGTGAATGGAAAAAAATAATAATATCGATTGCACAGAAAAATAGGAATCAATGAAATATTAATAGTGAGTGCAAACAAATGTACCTCATTCTTATGCACCAACTTGAAGCCTTGGTCAATGGTCATACTTAGCCATGTACATATCAGCTGCAATATCTGCAGATTTATTCAGTTTTAATTTATTCTGAGTATAAATAAATTTAAACCAGGCTTTTGCATTGTTACTAACATTAATTGTTGTAATGAAATCATCGTTGCAGCTGAGAAGATTGGATTGACATCAATCCAACCATTTTATGCTCAAAATGGATCTCTGGATGAGATTCTTGGTGGTCTCAATTTTGGATCAACACAAGCTACAATCATGAACCAGGGAGGCTTCAACCACCAGTCTCTAAACCAACAACTACGCCAAGTCTCTGAGAGCATGCAGCTATTGCAACTGCAGCTAAGCGAAAAAACTGCTCTCGAATTTACAAAATCTTCCATCTTTTTCCTCTCATTTGGAAAAGAAGATTACATTGATTTATTTCTACACAACTCTTCCAACCCTATGTTAAACCACAACGCACAATATTTTGCGACCATTTTGGTCAATCAGATGATAAATGCAATGAGGTATCTTTATGATGCAAACGCAAGAAAAATCATATGCTTAGGAGTTCTTCCTTTGGGATGTACACCACGAATAGCGTGGGAGTCAAATCAGACATCAAATGGTGATATCAATGGAAATGGTTGTGTAGATAATGTCAATAATTGGGTCTTGGAATACAATAGATTGCTGGATGAACACATAGTCCAGCTTAATGAAGAATTTTCTGATGCTCATATAGTGTTCTGTGATGTATACCGTGGAATATTGGAGATTATAAACAGACCAAGGTTTTATGGTATGTTTTTCTCCCCTGTATAAAACTAATTTTCATGTGAAGAAATTTTATGAAGTGTTCTCTTAATATACACAGGTTTTGAAGACACAAAGAGTGCATGTTGTGGACTTGGTTTGAATGGTGCAATGGTAGGGTGTATCTCTACAGAAATGGCCTGCAATCAAGCTTCAGCACATGTTTGGTGGGATTTGTTCAACCCTACACAAGCAGTGAACTCTATCCTAGCTGAAGCAGCCTGGTCTAACCAACCTATACCGGATCTTTGCCGACCCTTTACCATTCATGAATTGGTCAAGACCTAAACCTAGCATTTAATTGCAAGACCTGTTTCATAATATTAACTCATATGTTTCAAGAATCATTCAGAAATTTATGTTTCAAAACTAGAAGTATGTTTAGATGAACGGTGAGTTTACCAAAATCATGGTGACACTGTGATTTTGTAAAAGTTTAGCTTTTGCTAAAATTGCATAGCTTATCGTGATTATGACAATCTTCCGGTCAATCCAAACATGCACTAAGTTTCAGAACAATTTGGAATTGCAAAATAATGCCATAATCTAAGCACTTATAGTAATAGCACAAAAGTGATTAAAGTGTTAGTGCTAGGGTTGCATTGGAAACCATTTCTATATTGTAGAATATTACAGCACTAAGCATGGTGTTTATTGTTTTTAAATTGGGTTTTGGTGCTGACATGATTTGTCTTTGTCCTCTCAAATTGAATTAAACAATGCATTAGTACTACTAAACAAAGATCTTGAAAGTTAAAAAAAGATATTAACTTTATTAATGAAAATTAGAGTACTACATTGCTTTCTCAAAACCCTAAACCACACTTATTGACTCAAACAAAACCCTAAATCCCCAAAACTAGATCTTAATTATTCTCCATGGCATTGAAAATTCAAACCTTTTTACCTTCATTCTCAGCTCCAACTTCAAAACCCAAACAACACTTTCACTCAATTACTATTTCAGCCTCGAATTCGACACGTCCGTCTATTGCTGGCCGCAAGCTACGAGCAGCAGTAATCGGCGGTGGACCAGCTGGATCCTCCGCCGCAGAAGCTCTCGCCAGCGGCGGTGTTGAAACCTTCTTATTTGAGCGAAATCCACCGTCCACACCGAAGCCATGCGGCGGAGCAATCCCTCTCTGCATGCTGGAAGAGTTCAACATTCCTCATCACCTCATCGACCGCCACGTCACACAAATGCGCATCTTCTCACCTTCAAACATCGCCGTGGATTTCGGTAAAACTCTGAAACCAAACGAATTCATCGCCATGCTCCGCCGTGAAGTCCTCGATTCATTCCTCCGATCCCGCGCCGTATCCGCCGGTGCCGAACTCATCTCCGGCCTAGTCACCTCCCTCGATCTCCCAACATCACCGAACTCACCCTACACCATCAACTACACAAACAAAACCTCATCAAAAAACTCGCTCGCCGTCGACGTCGTGATAGGCGCCGACGGCGCCAACAGCCGTGTCGCGAAATCAATCTCCGCCGGCGATTACACCTGCGCGATCGCGTTTCAAGAAAGAATCAAATTATCGGACGAGAAAATGAAGTATTACGAAAATCTCGCCGAGATGTACATAGGAGATGACGTGTCACCAGATTTTTACGCGTGGGTTTTTCCTAAATGTGACCACGTGGCAGTGGGTACTGGTACAGTACGGTCAAAACACGATATTAAGCTGTACCAGCGAGCTATAAGAGAAAGAGCAATGTCAAAGATTGACGGTGGAAAAGTGATCAAAGTAGAGGCCCACCCGATTCCTGAGCACCCGCGTCCTATTAGAGTTAGAGGACGCGTGGCGCTCGTGGGTGACGCAGCGGGTTATGTTACAAAGTGTTCGGGTGAAGGTATTTATTTTGCTGCGAAGTCAGGTCGAATATGTGGAAATGGCGTTGTTAAGGCTTCTGAAGGCGGAGAAAAGATGATTAACGAGTCCGATCTTATGAGGGAGTATCTTAAGGAATGGGATGCGAAGTATGTGAACACTTTTAGGTTTTTGGATCTTTTGCAAAGGGTGTTTTATGGTAGTAATGCTTCTAGGGAAGCTTTGGTGGAGCTTTGTGGTGATGAGTATGTTCAAAGGATGACATTTGATAGTTATTTGTATAAGAAGTTGGCACATGGGAGAGTGTGTGATGATGTTAAGCTTTTTATGAATACTATTGGGAGCTTAATTAGGTGTAATGATGTAGGAACACGTATGAAGGGTTTGATTTTGTAGAGAATCATTCTTTGTCCCCATGGTTGGGAATTATTGATATTTATGGGTCTCTATTATCTTTGCCCTATATTGTTGTAATCTCAATTTGTGTCTTTGTTTTGGCCATGGCTTTCCTTCCACCATGCAAGAAAAATAAAATGCTATTCTCTCTGCCCATCTTATGTGTTGATTATTGTTTATTTATAAATGACTAGGTTTTTTCAATTGGGTTAGACGACTTGTGATCGAGTCAATAGCGGGACATTTGCTTTTAATAAGTAAGGTTGGTCTGCCTCCTAAATAAACGACTTGAAGAATTGAACATCGAAATTCTTTCTTATAGATAGTTGTTAGAAACTCTCCTAACACCATTTTGATACTTATATCGGTTTTATTAGATCAAATATAAAAGTAAGAGGTCATTATTCATATTTTACATAATTCAAGGGTTGAATGCAAGACAAACAAAAGATGAACTCATTCGTCCATCCAAATCACACATCGAAGACACTCTCCTTTAGTCAACAAATCAAAAGCCTTGTTGATGTCTTTAAATCCCACCTCATGTGTAACAAAATCATCCAAATTGAGCTCCTGTTAATGATTGGAGAAAAAATTAACAAAAAGAAAAGTTCCAAAAAGTTGTTTTGACATTACTATTGTTTACATAAATAAACTACTAAGAGGGGAAGAGATCATAGTACCTTGTCCATGTAGCGTTTAAAAAGAATGGGTACATCAGACTTGGGTTTGAGTCCTCCAAATATGGATCCCATGAGACTCTTCCCTTGAAAAAGGACGTCAGTGCTATTGATGCTCACCTTAGATCCTGGCTTGTCCACTCCTAACATAATTGTTTTTCCCCAACCCTGAAACCAAAAGACCACCTTTCTAATCCATGCTTTCAACAAGTATGCAAGAGCTAATCAAATAATATTGAAAATTCTACACAAATGAAGAATATGAAATTTCAAATTAGTTAGTTCAAAACCAACGTTGCATTAGTCCGAGTGGAACTGGACTCGGATCTCTTAAGCAAGGTTTCAGGTTCGAGCCTTGTGGATGAAAAATATAAGGGTGGCCAACTAGACACCCTGACAGTTGGCAGAGATTAGTAATCGGTAAAGTCGGTAGATACTTTGCACCAATAATACGGTTTTAATAAAGTAAAAATTAGTTAGTACAAATGAAAACAATGCACACTTTGAGATAGAAATAGACCTTTCTACATGAAGCATATGCTTCATGCACCAATGATGCCATACCAACACATTCAAAGCAATAATCAGCCCCCCCACCAGTCATCTCTATGATAATCTGACTCACAGATTTGTTCTCACATTCTCCAGGATGTACAAAGTCTGTGACTCCAAACTTCTTTGCTGAATAAAGGGAACAAAATCATTTACATAGTTTAGACATGATAATAAAACTTCTAAATTAAATTATTAAAACATTACTATTTGACTTTATGCTTAATGTGATAATGATAATAATAAACAAATATTGCATTACCAATTTCAAATTTTTCTGGCTTGATATCCACACCTATGATCCTAGTTGCTCCACAAAGTCTAGCTCCCTCAGCCACCTAGGAAAACCATTCAATTGCAGTAAGCATTTTAGCATACAAAACTACAAAGGCTTTGCTCGGATAAACAACTTAATTAAGCATTTATAGCATATGCGCTTATCATGTAAGCGTTTATCTATAAACTATTTTTATAACAAAAGATAAAATATAGTTGGACTATTTCATATAAGTTATAAGTTGTTCTCATAGGCTATTATGGAGAGCTTATAGAGATAAGTTGAAAACTGCTTATAGACTTGTCATAAGCTCTCCGAAATAGTATCATAAGTGTTAATACCAGTAGATAAGCTTAAATAAGTCGGTCCAAACAGGCCCAAACTACAAAAGGAAAACATAAACTAAGGAGAATCCATACTGCTAATCCAATACATCCGAGTCCAAAAATAGCTACTGTCGACCCTGGTTCAACGTTTGCAGTTTTCCAAGCAGCACCTACCCCTAAAAATTGATGTTTGATCAAAATATAGAATTAGATCAATTTTGTTTAATTGTGAACTAAAATAAAATAACAACCTTGAATTATGCATACCTGTTGATACACCACAACTGAGGAGGCATGCCCTATTGGGAGGAATTGTGGGATCAATCTTGAGTAGATTGGCAATGTCAACCACAGTGTACTCACTAAAACTAGAGACAAATATGAAATGGTTTATAATCTCTCCATTTAGATCAGTGAATCTGGTGGTATCATATCTAAGCATCCAAGGTTTAACATCGAAAGGAAACTTTGAACAAAGGTTGCTCTTTGTTGATTTGCAATCTATGCACTCTTCACAATCAGGCATGAAGATTGGGATAACAATGTCTCCTTTTGTAACTTCTGTTACTCCCTCTCCAACACTTTCCACAACCCTGGATCACATCAAAATTAATTAAAACTGAGACCAACATATTTAGTTCGTAATGATGAAGGTGTCAGAGTACATGTAAACATTACACTAGAATTGGATCTCACTCTCAAAAGTTAACTCAAATAATGAAAGTAATCATTGCAGACCTAAGAACTTTGGCAATGTGAGACACAATTGCAACTTCAAGTTGACCAAAAAAAGGTTAAAAAATTAGAGTTGTTTAATCTTGATTCGAAGACTTCAAATTGTTAACTGCCTGCACGTGTGGAGTGTATGACCACACGTAATAAATACGTACTTCCTTCCTTTACCTAATTAGGAAATGAGAAATATTTTCAATAAATGAACACAATATGCAAATTAATGGACTCACTCACCCAATTGCCTCATGACCCAGTATCCTTGGAAAAATCGCAGGAGGCTCCTACAAAATAAAAAATACACAAAAAATTAATATTAAAAACTTAATTCAGATTTGTTAATAAGAGTAGACACATAAACAAAGATTAAAATTAAAAGAATCAAATAAAAAAAATAAAAATAAAAACCTGCATTTTCCAAAAAATGATATCACTGTGACAAAGAGAGGTACATATGATACGAATCCTAGCTTCACGTGGCATTGGTGGTGCCACAAAGATCTCCTCAATAATCAGTGGCTCACCTGGTTTGCGACAAACCGCAGCTACAAAATTTGCAAAATGCATTAATACATTCATAGTTTCATACACATGAAGTTATGTTTTAAGGATGTAAAAAAATCTATTAAAAAAAAACAGCAAAGAATGAAGTTATATGTTTTAATGAATCATAGGAGAAATGTACACAAACCTTTACATCTTATGGGTTGTTGTTCTTCACTTGTTGCTACAACAGGTTTGTCTTCCATGGTGATGAGTCAGGGGAGGGCACTGGAAGGATTTTTTAATAGAGATAACGTATTAAGTGAAGAGATATTTTGGAGAAAGGGATGTAATATTTTTGATAGTGAAAGGATAATAATAAAATAGTATAAAATATGGAGTGACTAAAAAAGCAAGCAAAAAGAATACCTTCAAATGAACAGAAATGCTATGTAAGAAGAACAAACAAACACTTTGATTTTTCCTCTAAAAAAACACTTTGATTTTTACTATTTGTATGATTAACAAATTATATTATCAACTTTATTTTAGGAGTTAAAAAACGAAAGGAGAATGCTAAAAGTGTCCTTGCCGCATTGATTAAGCAACTAAAATAAGTAACTTTTTATAAAAAGTGACGTAATTATTACTAAATTAATAGTCAAAATTTATATTTTCAAGGCAAATTTTCTATTTATAGATTCACTAACCATTGCTCTGAGAGCACTGGTTAACAAGACCCAAAACTAAAATAATTACATACAACAAACTAAGTGTCAAAAGCAATACATAATACATGCAACCAGTCAAGTGTTGTTCATGCAATAAATCAAAGTGTAGATCACCCAACAAAGTTATGTGTGACTCATGCAACTAGACAAGTGTCCCACATGCATGCAAGATGGTTAAGTGTGACTTTAGCTTAGATCATTGTTTGGGCTTATATCATGGATCATTTATTTCGACTTATATTACTATCTCTGGGTTGGAAATGACTTGTTTTTGAGTCGAGCTCAACTTAATCATCAAAGTACGGTGAAAGATTAGCTATGTCGAAAGTTGTAGATGTTAGCGGCCAACACTCGGTGGGATTTAGTCCCACATCGGATAGATAGGATTTTTGAGAAGCAGGGCCGTCTTAAACAATTCGTTGGCCCCGTTTTAATCTTATAAATTGGCCCCTGATAAAAATAGAAAAAAAAACAATTTTTTAAAGTAAATTATAATAACATCCCAATAATTTTAATTGTGACAGATAATTCATAGATTAAATAAAGAGTTTTCTTCTTCAATTAAACAAAAGGAATTAGTTTGGGCAAAAAAAAGTGATTAAAATTAAAATATATTAGGCCCCACGAAAAAGAAGCAGTGTAAAGGAAAAAAAAATATAAAAAAGACACCTAGCAGGAGTTGAACCCATGGTCATGCGGTCATGAATGTAATGACCTACCACTGAAGTATTCTTAACAATTTGTCAAGTTTTCGCTCTTACCTCTATATAACACTTACTATAAGACCTTACATATAAAAAAATATATGGGCCCCAAAAAATTTGAGGCCCGGTGTCGTCGCCCAGCCCCGACGGGCTATGGGCCGGCCCTGTTGAGAAGAGTTTATAAAAGAGAAGACACTCATCACCGTACAAGCTGGTTTTATAAGGATGAGTTAGGTCTTGATATTCGTTACATGGTATCATAACCTATCGGGTCCATTGTTGGGCTTCCTGCATCGTCCACGCTTCAGGTCTATTGGGTCGGGCTAAAACGTGAAGGGGGGGTGTTAGCAACCAACACTCGGTGTGATTTAGTCTCACGTCGGATAGATAGGATTCTTGCTCCTTACCGTACAAGCCGGTTTTGTAAGGATGAGTTAGGCCTCGTCTCAACGTATTAGCCGTTTTGTAAGGATGAGTTAGTTCTCCAAAAGTTCAAGGTAGTTCTACCTTTTATGCATTGTCATTAATTTTTGCACAATTTTGAAATGTCATAAGCTCTAGGAGATAATTTAGACATTATTAGATTAGGAAATATTTCCTTCTGCAAGTGTATCCAAACCAAGTCTTCTTCCTTGAAAGTCTAGAATCTTTTGTGTTTGTTTCGTTGAGCCTTATACTTGAAATTTTGTTTCTAAATTTTCTCGCAATCTTTCTCATGTAGTCTTTTGATATCTTTTTGCTCTTTGTTTAGTGTCCACGCAGTAAAGTCGTCGAATGTTCGAGGAGGGAGTCAAGTATAGCAGATTATGGGGATGTGTACCATATACCACCTTAAAGGGGCATTTTCCACCAACCTGATTGGTTGACTTGTTGTTGGCAAACTTAACTTGTGCAACAATGAGATTCCATTGCGTTAAGCAATGTTTTGAAATCGGACCAAAGATTAAATCTATGAAAGCTATGTATCATGGTTCAACCGAATATTAAGAAATAAATAATATAAATAATAATTTATAACTAATAATATAAAATTAAATAATCACAGACAAAATAATAAAAGTGTGTTGTTTTAAAGGCCAAATAACAAAATAAAACAGAGGCTCAATCAATATATGTATAATGTTTAGAAAGTTGTTACTTCTCCATCATCTCACATTGTTCAGCAGCGTGCTCCTATCGTTACCTAGCTACGAGTAGTGTGGATTCAGTAGCTCTAACGGTCGATAGCAATGTTTTCCTTGATTCCAACTTAGAAGGTTTTGGTGGTCTTATTCATGATCATACATGTTTTTTTAGCATGATTTCTTCATGCTGAGATTTTGGATTTATACCATGGTTTTTAATTGTATTATGATACAGACTTTGAGCTGGTGTTGTGCCTCTCTGATTCAACTACTGTTGTTGACCTCATCCAAAAGGATTTGAATATGCATCATAAGTATGAAAGTTTGATCATGGCGATTAAGCACATTCTCCTTAGAGATTGGGTGGTTAGTTTGTGACATATTTTGTGTGAGGGTAACAATGCAGTTGATTTATTAGCCAAAAAATGTACTCTCTAAGTAATAAAAATATAGTTTTGTTAATTTTCATGAAACCCCCCTCCTAGTATGGTCTCTGTTATGTCATGGGTGTGTTGAGTTTGTTCGACCCTATTTTGAGTCTTTTTCTCATTTTTCCTTTTATTTTTCCTTTTGTAAAAAAAAAAAAAAACTTAAATTATGTTTATAATTATATAGCCGTAGTCTTGCTTTCATTTCCTCATCCCTTTCATCTAAAACTCTACATGCATATATTTTCCTAAATAGATCCAACAAAGAAACTAGTGTGCGTAAACAATCATCAATTTTCTGCAATAAAAAAATCAACTTGCATGATTTGTTATGAATTCGAACTTAAAATCACATCGATAAAACTATGATGTGTGGAGCAAAGGAAAGTGGTAACCAATATCAAAGTAACCACAAGCAACAACAATAACAATGGGGATCAAAGTAATCTAAATCTAATATAGGAATCAAAGTGAAAAGCACAAAATCACAAGCAAAATATAAAGAGAGAAGAGAAACAAACACACCAAGAAATATTTACACAGTTCGGTCCAAAGAGTTCTTACAAAAGGGTTACAAGAAATTAGCTTCAAAAGGCTCACAAAGAACAAACTCTAATTTCTACCATTTTCCCAATCTCACCTAAAAACAAGACGCTCAATGATTTTCACTCACCTAAGGTGTTTAAAAATGTTTATGAACCCAAAAGAACCTCTCAAAAGAACCCAATCAAATACCCTTAACCCTAAAGTTACCTTCTTTTATTTCCTAAGTTTCTATCTCTTGAAACTCTACCAAAAAATGAAGAATGAAGCCTTAAATGGTGTCCAGACCCCGAGGCATCGTGCCACGTTTCCAGCCCATTGTGCCACATTGGAGTTGGTAGCAGTACAATACTTGATCTTATCTCTTGCATCGTGCTATGATTTTTCAGCGAAAACTTCCCATAAACACGCCCAAAATCATGCCACGTTCATGGTTCAATCGGTCTTAGTGGTCAGTCTTGCTTTAAAGACATTGGTTCCAGGTGCCCTCTAAGAAAGCTTTGAAGAAGATTTACAACAAGCTTGTTGATTGTCTCAGGTTGACCATCTGTTTGGAGTTGACTTACATTGCAAAATTGAAACTTTGTTCTCGTACTTCTCCACAGAGTCCTCCAAACAATTGGCTTAACAATTTTACATCTTGATCTGGAGTGATGGTTTTTGGGATTTTATGAAGACAATGTTTGTCTTCTGACGAGGAATGAAGTGTACCAACTTTAAAAACATGTCCACAATGAGAGAATCTTTCATGGACACAACCACAAATTCATATTATTTAGGCACCCACACATGAAATGAAGAGATTCTCATAATATAATAATTTTACCTTCAAAATTTTATTCAAAAATATGAATTCTAGATATTTTTGGATTTTACCAAGAAAAAACATATTGAAGTAGCTTGTAATAATTTCTTTTGTAAGATAAAGTTGGTATGCAACTTATATTTTTCTTTAAAAATTATTCCATAAATAAAGTTAAAAAATACTCCAGGTACATAATTATTATTATTTTTGAAGGAAAGCGGGTACATAATTATTAACAGCCTAATAGGCGATTTATAATTGTTCTCGTGAACTTAGCTCAATTGGTAGAAACCGCATAATATATGCAAGGTTCGGGGTTCAGACCCTAACCACCACAAAATAAAAGATTTATAATTATTTTTCTTCAAAAAATATCTTCGGCCAAAAGTTGGCAATGCCACTCATATTATTATTTTTTTATAAATTATTCCAAAAATAAAGTTATAGAATGGGTACATAATTTTTTTGAAAGGAAATGGGTGCATAATTTATAACTTCCCTAAAAAAGCGAGAGAGATTTATAACTATTTTTTTCAAAAAGACATTCCAAAAATAAAGTCTTACTTCTAGTATAAATTCAGATGAATTTTAAGGTGAGAGATCAATTAAGTCCCTTATCGGTGGACCATAACAAAATAATATTGGATTCAATCAATGGTCAAGATTTATTGAAAATAATAGTGAGAACATTTACAATTTTTCAAACACAATCTTGCCCTAACACCAACACCACTAATTGAACAAAACATTATTTTTCTTAACCATCACCTTCAACCTCCATTTCAACTTGGTAGCAGTGCTGAAAAAGAGATTCTAGACAAAAATTTGAGTATAGTTTTCAAAAGTTTTTAGGTTTTGCTAAGAACATAATTTATCAGTTACCTTTCTTCAACAAAAACACATTGAATAAGAAATTAACTAATTTAAGAGGGATACTACTCATCAATTCCATTTCAACCATTTGCAACAACGTCCCTTCAAAACAATCATACATCATCAGGATAAACCGTCCTTCTTTGTAACTTTCTTTTGATTTTCAACTACTCCCTCCGGTCCTATTTATAAGAAACATTTTACTTTTTTGATTCATTGCATAAATGATGTATTTGGTCTATATTCTATATCAAATACATTAATTACTCAATGAATCTAAAAAGTCAACTTTTTCTTATATATGAGACCGAAGGGAGTAGTATTTTCTTGCAGATTTGCGGTGATCTTGGAAGATGGGGAAGTGACGGGGTAGATTGTGTGTGGCAGTTTTTAAATGTTCTCACTTTTATTTTTAATAAATCTTGACCGTTGATTGGATCTAATGGTATTTTTTATTCTGGTCCACAGGTGAGGGACTGATCCCTCATCCTAAAATCCATCATAAATTCATACTCCTTAAAAAAGAGTATAATTGTTAACAATATTTTTCTTCAGAAAATATCTTCAGCCAAAAGTTGGCAATGCCACTCATATTTTTCTTTAAAAAGTTTTTCCAAAAATAAAGTTATAGAATGGGTACATAATTTTTTTAAAAGGAAATGGGTACATAATTATTAACACCCTAATAAGAGATTTATAACTATTTTTCTTCAAAAAGATATTCCAAAAATAAAGTCTTAAATCAAGTATAAATTTATACTCCTTAAAAAAAAGTATATTTATTAACATTATTTTTCTTCAAAAATATCTTCGACCAAAAGTTGGCAATGCCACTCATATTTTTCTTTAAAAAATTATTTCAAAAATAAAGTTATAGAATGGGTACATATTTTTTTTAAAAGGAAATGGGAACATAATTATTAACACCTTAATAAGAGATTTATAAGTATTTTTCTTCAAAAAGTTATTCCAAAAGTAAAGTCCTAATTCAAGTATAAATTTATACTCCTTAAAAAAAATATAATTATTAACATTATTTTTCTTCAAAATTATCTTCGGCCAAAAGTTGGCAATGCCACTCATATTTTTCTTTAAAAAATTATTCCAAAAATAAAGTTATAGAATGGGTACATAATTTTTTTAAAAGGAAATGGGAACATAATTATTAACACCCTAATAAGAGATTTATAAGTATTTTTCTTCAAAAAGTTATTCCAAAAGTAAAGTCCTAATTCAAGTATAAATTTATACTCCTTAAAAAAATATAATTATTAACATTATTTTTCTTCAAAAAATATCTTCAGCCAAAAGTTGGCAATGCCACTCATATTTTTCTTTAAAAAATTATTCCAAAAATAAAGTTATAGAATGAGTACATAATTTTTTTAAAGGAAATGGGAACATAATTATTAACACCCTAATAAGAGATTTATAACTATTTTTTCTTCAAAAAGATATTCCAAAAATAAAGTCTTAATTCAAGTATAAATTTATACTCCTTGAAAAAAATATAATTATTAACATTAGTTTTCTTCAGAAAATATCTTCGGCTAAAAGTTGGCAATGCCACTCATATTTTTCCTTAAAAAATTATTCCAAAAATAAAGTTATAGAATGGGTACATAATTTTTTTTAAAAGGAAATGGGTACATAATTATTAACACCCTAATAAGAGATTTATAACTATTTTTCTTCAAAAAGATATTCCAAAAATAAAGTCTTAATTCAAGTATAAATTTATACTTCTTAAAAAAAAGTATAATTATTAACATTATTTTTCTTCAAAAAATATCTTCAGCCAAAAGTTGGCAATGCCACTCATATTGTTCTTAAAAAATTATTCCAAAAATAAAGTTATAGAATGGGTACATAATTTTATTTAAAGGAAATGGATAGATAATTATTAACACCCTAATAAGAGATTTATAACTATTTTTCTTCAAAAAGATATTCCAAAAATAAAGTCTTAATTCAAGTATAAATTTATACTCCTTAAAAAATGTATAATTATTAATTTGAATAGGAAGTTAGACGGCTTCTTCCATGGACCACTTGGTCAATATGTTTCACCATGGACCATGATGGACAAAAAAATTGGATGGTGATAGACCTATGTCTTACATTAATATGGTGGACCATATGTACCAAATTATTTCTCATCCCACTTTATTAATTATTTTTACAACATTGTCAATTTTTTGTATCTTATTTAAATATTCTTAACTCTTCTCTCAAAAACATGTTTTTTTTTTTATTTTTAAAAAATCACGTTTAACCTTAATCTAATTAAATTCAAATTAGCAAATTATATTTTTTGATTAACTTTTATTGTTTTGCTTCAAAAATTAATTAGTTTTTATTGAATATTAAAAATCTTAATATTCATCAATCTTCTGTATGTTTATCTTTGTCTTCAACCTCACCCAGAAACACATTCATCCTTTTCTTTATCATCCATTTCAAACTATTAAATCCCCAAATTAATATTATTTTTTTAAATTAATTATTTTTGACTCCATATTTGGAATTAGATTATGGATTTTAATTGATATTGATGTTTAGTAACAACAATTAGCATGACTGATGATGGAATAGAACAATTGAAATTTAAGTTTGATTGATAAATTCAGCTTCTTGAACCGGTAAGGTTCATATGGCTCGATTTCTCTGTCTAAAAGTTCAACCACTCTTGTTCTAGTAATTTTTGGATTCTTGAATTAAACTGGAAAATCAAGCACTGGTGTCTCAACTGCAGTGTATAAATTCATCAAAGAGTCTAAGAGGCTGTTAATAAAAAACTTATCTAGCATCTAACTCCAATGTATCTAACAATTAAGTTGAACCCATTTGTAAAGGAGGTGAACAATATTACATTGAAGCTCAACCACAAAGTTCTTATGATAAATGAAACATAGTATAGATGTCGTGAACTTTTTTATAAATATAATAAAAAGATTAAAAATTTCTTATAATAAGAATCGGAAGGAGTAAACCAATTTTTTACTCGTAACCAAACCGACCCACCCGTTATCCACGACAAATAATCATAGTTCGATTATGTCATATTCAATGGTCGGAAAAGGTCTTTTTTATACAGTTAGTCGGATTGGTTTGTTTTGGTCGTCTGGGTAACGTCTTTTCATGTTGAATAGGTTTTTAAAGGGAGAGTTTGTCAGATCGACTTACACCGAATATTCTGATTTTCAAAATTCCACTTCCTGCTTCGTTCTTATCCCAATAAGGTCATATTCAACAGTCTAATTGATTGTATTTGATATCGTTAGTTGGTTGGATCTGTTTTGATTGTCAGGGTAATCTCCTTCCATGTTGACTAGGTTTCAAATATGATAGTTTGTCAGATCAACATACACTGAAGATTCTGATTTTCGAAATTTCACTTCCTGCCTAGTTCTTTTTCTAATAAGGTTATATTTAACGGTCCGGTTGATTATATTTGATATTGTTGTCGGTTGGGTCCGTTTTGATTGTCGGAGTAGTGTCCTTCCATGTTGACTATGTTTCTAACGAGATAATTTGTCATATCGACATACACCAAAGATTCCAATTTTTTAAATTCCAGGTCCTGCTTCGTTCTTATTCTAATAAGGTCATATTCAACGGTCTGATTGATTATATTTCATATCGTTGATCAGTGGGGTCCATTTTGATCGTCAGAGTAGCGTCCTTTCATGTTAACTAGGTTTTTAAAGGGAGAGTTTGTTAGATAGAATTACTCAAAAGACTTTGATTTTCGAAGTTTCAGTTCCTACTTCGTTCTTATTCCAATAAGGTCGTATTCAACGGTCTGATTGATTATATTTGACACAGTTAGTTAGTTGGGTTTGTTTTGATCGTCAGAGTAATGTCCTTTCATGTTGACTAGGTTTCTGATTGGATAGTTTGTCAGATCGACAAACACCGAAAATTCCGATTTTTGAAATTCCAGTTCCTACTTATTTTTTATTCCAATAATGTCACATTCAACGGTCTGATTGATTATATTTGATACCATTAGTCGGTTGGGTCCGTTTTGATCGTCAGATTAATGTCATTCCATGTTGACTAGGTTTCTAATAGGATGGTATGCCAGATAGACAAACACCGAAGATTCTGATTTTTCTCTGATAACCGAATGAATCCACCCATTAGATGTTTCACAGCCTGAAAATACTAGGTGACGTTCAAGAACTTCTTTGAAGGAACTACCTCCTAGATCTGTTAAAAATTTCAGATCTATAGAAATCCTTTCTGAATGAGTTGCACTCGAATTTCTGCTATCATTCTTTCTACAAGCACTGCACATCACGAGTTTCTCAAGGTGTCAGTGGTTCATTGTGCCGTGAATGATGTGAATCATGGCCGAGACACCAAAAAAAATTCACATCTCACCAAGTGTTTGGTTTTCCAGTTTGATTCAAAAATTACTAGAAAATGAGCGGTTGCACTTTTGAAACGAGAAGTCGAGTCATATAAACCGGTTCAAGAAGCTGAATTTATCAATCCAACTTGAATTTCAATTACTCTATTCCATCATCAGTCATGCTAATTCTTGTTACTAAACATCAGTATCAATCAAAATCCATAATCTAATTTCAAATAAGAAGTCAAAAATAATTAATTTGAGAAGAAAAAATTAATTAGGGGATTTGAGAAGATCAATCTAAAGGAGAATAGTTTACAAGCTTTCAACAATAATGTCTTATTGCCGCGTCGGTAGGTAGCATTCAGTTAAACTAACAGCTTATCAGGGACCTTAGTGGACCTTAATGAGAGTACATGTTTATCGATGGCAAATTGACTTTGAACATGAGAGAAAATTAGTTTACATTTAGGGATTTAAAATTCATTTTAAGGATATTGATTTTTAGTTCATGGACTCAAGTGACTATTTTATACTTTCACGTTAGTACCTTTGACACATCAAATGTCATGTCATTATAAAATATGTGTCACATAATTACTTAACATAATTATTTAACGTCAAAGACTAAAGTGATAACAGAAGTGCAGAGTCAGATACTTCTTTGTATTTAATTCTGAGTTAGTGACCTTTGTGACAGCGAGACGTAGAATCAGAGACTAAAGTGACTATTTACTCTATTTCTTTTTTTACATTTTACTCTAAAATAGAGAATTATATTTGTACAACCATTTTGTTACAACATTTTGACAACTATCTTTCCGATACTCACATTATCATCTTATTCTCTCTGTTCTTTTTTCTCTCTCTATTATTTTTGATCAATTAAAATAGAAAAAAAAAGTTGTCACTAAAGTTGTTTTAAATGGTCGATCAAATAACACTATTCTATAAAGAGCAAATGACCACTTTAGTCTCTGACTCTGCACCTCGCTATCATATAGGTCCCTGACTCAGGATTAAATACAAAGAAGTCCCCGACTCTGCACTTCCGTTATCACTTTAGTCTCTGACGTTAAACAATATCTGTTAAGTGTGTCATAGGGACTAAAGTGAAAGTAGAAAATAGTCACTTTAGTCCTTGAACCAAAAATCAATATTCCCAACTTGAATCTCAAATCCCTACAAGAAATATACAATAATATGTGACCTTTTTCTTTTATAAAAAAAATGTGACTTTTTCCTAAACATTGTAGACTTTTTTTCTTCTTCAATATTTATGCTCTTTTGGCCCCTTAACAACATTTATAGTATCGCTTTGGTCCTATAAGTAATAAAAACTCCGTTTAGATCCTTTGACTTGATTTAAAGTATCAGTTTAGTCCTTTCTGTTATTTTAATTCAAAAAAACGTTAAATTTAGGGACCAAGATAATACTAATTAAATAAGCTAAAGGACCAAACTAATACTAATTAAATAAGTTAAGGGACCAAAATTTAACGATTTTTTGAATTAAATTAACAGAAAGGACCAAACAGATACTTTAAATAAAGTTACGAGACCTAAACGGAGTTTTTATTACTTATGAGACCAAAGCGATACTAAAAATGTTGTTAAGTGACCAAAAGAACATTTTAGCCTTTTATAAATTGTATTGAAAGTTTTATGTGTTTTTTTGATGCTTAACAGTAAAACTTTGTCCACATTATCAAACAACCAATGGTGTAACAAAAAAAAATGTTGATATTATTAATCTTTATTTTATAATTTTAAACAAAAAAACATTACATTTTGACCAGAAAAACACAGTATTAAACAACCAACTGTGTAACAAAAACAAACAATGCTGATATTATCGATCTCTATTTTTAATTTTAAATAAAAGAACGCTATATGTTGATCAAAAAAAGTGTTATAATAATATTGTCAAATAAGATACTAAATTAACGATTTGAGATTTTCAATTTAAGGGATTTAGGATGACATTTAAGGATTTGAAATTCAAGTTGAGGATATTGATTTTTGGTTTAGAGACTAAAGTGATCATTTTCTACTTTTACTTTAGTCACTGTGGCACACTTAACAAAATTATTTAATATCAGGGACTAAATGACTAATTATTTAATATCAGGGACTAAAGACTAAAGTGACAACGAAATTGCAGAGTCAGACACTTCTTTGTATTTAATCATGAATCAGAGATATACGTGATAGCGGGGTGCAGATTTAGAGATTAAAGTGACTATTTGCTCGTTGAATAAAATAGTACTCCCTCCATTTTAAAATATAAGTAAAATTTGTCTTTTAGATTCATTCATTTAATGATGTATGTGGTTCATAATATGGACCACATACATCATTAAATGAATGAACCTAAAAAGTAATTTTTGCTTATATTTTGAAACGAGGGAGTATGAAATTCATAAAGTAACCATTAACATAACTCCACATTTTTCGTCTCCTCCATTTCAATCCGATTCACCTCTCACCTTCAATTTCTCCACTACATTTCTCTTCCAATTTCTTGTTAATGCAGCAACCCTTTTGAATCCTCTATCAAAATTCACAATTGTGTTTCCTCTTCGTAGATCGTAGCCAAAAAAAAGTCTCAATTTTTCTTACCAATGAATAGTTTCACCGCCGAAGATCTGTCCACAATCGGAGGAATCGCCACCGTATCGATTCTCCATTCATTCATTCCTACACACTG